>JAWNPI010000035.1:20312500-21562500 GCA_035047625.1 Drosophila mettleri
GGCAGAAGGCCGAGACAGCGCTAGTCTTGATCTGTGCCAGCTGCTCCGGAACGCCCATCATGCTCTCGCACAGCCACAGCTCCAGATTCTTGGCAAAGTTGCGAATAGCCTGGGTCAGCGCGTTCGGTATAGAGCGCAGCACATCTGGTATTATGACGTCGACTGTGTTCTGATAGAATTGATAGTCCACCTGGAGCGATACAGAACATTAACATTAGTAGAAGTTGCGCTTTGGATCATATATCCCCGGGCCAGACACCGGAACATACATTTTAGACCGTGCGCCATCGCTAATATCTCAGTTTAGACTACGTTCCACAACTCAAATCATATTTAGTAGTTTACCTACTCCTTCTATATGCTGCCGCGTTTCACCCTTCCATATGATTCGTATTTTTCAATTTAGAGGCTTCAGTGGAATTAAGAGAATTCCGTTTTCAGGGCATCTATCGTACTCACCTCGCGAACAAACTTTTGCACTTCTGCGCAGTGGCACAACAGATACAGCTTCGTCTTGCTCAAGTACTTCTCCTCTTCGCACTCGTCCAGATTGTTATTGTCGGAGGTGCGCCAGAAATCGCGGAGCAAAAATTCGACAGTGCCAAACTCGAGATTGAGCACAGCGTCCAAAAACGATTCGCAATGCTCACGGTACAGTGCGCGGAACGTGTCCACGTCATCCAGGGTGAGTTCGCTGTGAAAGCTGTGGCTCAGCTCGATGGGCGGAAATACGGGCATCGCGCCGGCTCCGTCGCCAATATACTGGAACAGAAGTTGGCATCCAAAATGAAAGGATTATCCATTGAATTGGAGAGTGCGTGGAGTGCATACCTGAATGCAAGCCTCGTAGGTTTCCGGCTTGAAATTGTGTTTCTTAGCGCCAGCTGTGCGCTGGCCAGAGGATACTGGCATGCCATTGGAGCTACCGTTGGAGCTGCCCAGCTGGTTTGCATTGCTGCTGCTGACATTGGCGATGGAGCCATTGCCTGGCGAAGCGCCATATCCCTGCATAAACTTGTCCTCCATGGATTGATGGATTAGTAGCGAGCCCGGCTTAATCCGAATACCATAATAATGGTACTTAGAGTTGCCGCGAGTGCCCAGACGACGTGTGCGCAGGCCGGAGAACACGGAGCGTATTAGCTTGCCGAAGCTGGCTGCATTCACTGGCTCCAGCTTCTGCTCGTTGCAGTGCTGCATGTAGTGATTGTACAGTGTGGAGCGCGGCAGGCTGACTCCGTCGGCCGTCTCGTAGTTGCGCGATAGCCACTTAATCTGCAATTGTGCGAGAGAGATGTTAGCAACGCTGCCGCTGTTGTTGCTGCTGCTACTGCTGCTGCTGCTGCTGCTGCTGCTTGTGGTGGTGGTGGTGGCAGGCGGAGCAAAACAGAAACCCATACTCACCGTTGCCGAGGCAATTTTATTGCTGGTGCCCATTGCACTCTGGTCACTGTCAGGCGACGCCCCATCGGCGCCATTGCCGATGCTGCCGCCGCTGGCCGAATTTGTGGTTGTTGTGGAGGTGGGCGTCTGTGGCGTACTCTGCGCATCCTGTATGTAGGCAACCTCGTGCTGCAGGAAAGCCCAACCGTTGGTCAATGTCACATATTGTTTTATTTCTTTGCTCTTTTTTTTTTTGCTTTCTTTCTACTCACCGTCAGGCTGTGCGGCGAGTCCCGACTGTGCGACTGCGAGGACCCATTCAACAGGAGGCTATCGTCCACAGGCACCAAGTACGGCAGCGTCGTCGAGTGCGCATTGCCGGCGCTGCCCGCCGTCGTAGTGG
The DNA here is from genome assembly GCA_035047625.1 of Drosophila mettleri. NCBI lineage: Eukaryota > Metazoa > Arthropoda > Insecta > Diptera > Drosophilidae > Drosophila > Drosophila mettleri. The sequence goes on from JAWNPI010000035.1 coordinate 20,314,287, forward strand.
TATAGTTGCCCGTCGCTGCCGTGGTGGAGTAATACGTCTGGCCATTGCCCTGGTAGTCGCCCACCGGGCAGAACGGATATGTCCTGTGGACAGGCGAAATGTTATACTTGAGGGTCAGGAGGATCCAGCCACACTGAATCTGGTTGGCTAACTTACATTTGAGTCTGGGTGGAATTGCTGTGGTACAGCTCCGAGTCAACATATTGCACTTGATAATTTTGTTCCTGTCCGGAAACTGAAAATAATAATTTGAAGCGGTGTAAGCATCAATTAACGAGGAGCTGAGTAATATAATTTCATCGATAATCGGTTGTACTGTGAATGCGAAAAGGATCTGCTTTTGATAAGACATTGAACGTGCTGTGATAGTCGAGTATGAGTTTTTAGGACATCAAAATGCATCCAATTTGCTTGAATCTCATTTTGGCATCAAAACTTCTGTCTGATGATGAGTAAGCAATAACTACTTAGCGTCATATTGAAACTAAAACCAGAAGATTAAATGATTTAACTCAAAGAAAGGGAGACCAACTAAATATGACATTACGATTATCTTGAAAATTATGGCTGCGCAGTAAATTTAATTTTTAACCAATTTTTGAATAGATATCTTGATTCAGGTGTCTCCGAAAGATATCTAGCAATAAATATATATTAAAGATAGAATCCATAATTCTCACTTTATTTTGCATTTTACATTGCATTGACTCAACTGAGCGAGAATTTGTAAACTTAACTAAAACAATTTATATGAAGAATGAAAGAGATAATGAATGAAATAATAATGATAATTTTTTATAATTAAGATCAGCTGATGTAAATTTTTTAAGGCTTTAAATCTTTGATATTCAACACAGGTATTTTGTGGTAGACTCAACTACGACTCAACTACTACAGAGTAACTTGTGTAACTTATGGTACGACTAGATATGTGGTATATGAGATATATGATTACAAGCTAAAAAGGAAAATGACTCGACGAGCTGAGTTGAACTAGCCCTGTCCGTCTGTCCGTCCGTCCGTCCGTCCGTCCGTCCGTCCGTGTAAACAAGTGGATTTCGTAAACCACAAATGCTAAATAAAAAGCAAAATGATCGATAATATCATACGCTGTACGATATTTATTTATTTTTTTCGATAACTCGTCCCATTTCCTTATTATCGATAACTATCGAAAATTTGGTTTTGTCTTTGAGCCCTAGCGTTAAAGATAGAATCGTGCACTAAGTTGGTTGATTGCTATATTGAATCCGCACATTTTGTTATTTTTGATGCCACGCCCCTTTCGCCCACAATTCAACGAAAATGACAACTCACGTATATCAAATACTAGAGACTTGAAATTTAGCCAATAGGTACATTGTGCATGTCATAATCGCTCCCCAATAATAACAATAAAGTTTCCATAGTACAGCCTCTTCTGCAGAAGCATATTAGGTGCATGTTCGTGCATGCATATGTTTGTGTGTGTGTGCATGTGTTGCTTACGATTAATGAATAAGTGAATCTTTTTATGATTGGTATTACAGCTCAATGGATTCAGGGTATCTGTAAGTCGAGCAGTCTCGACTAGATTTTTGTTACTTTATACATAATATAAGACATTATATTTTGACTGTCTGAGTGGAAAATGAACTGAAATTTCCATCTTAATATGCGAGTGCTACATAGTATTATATGATGCATACTATGGTTGATTCGCTCAACTCTTAAACGGTGCATTTAGCTTGTATAATACAAATTTTAAATCACATTTCAGCCAAGTTTGCTCTTCTCACTGTTGTCCTCGCTCACCGAATGTCAGATTTTCGCACTGCTCGAAGGAGCTCGACAGAAGAGGCAGCTCTTCATTTACTTTAAAGTTTACAACATGGACAATGATGCATGAGTAAGACACTTGACACCTTTGTTCGATTGCCCGAGCTCCTTGGCACACAAATGCACACGAACACACACACACACATATATATATATATATATATATATATATATATATTTGTATTCGACACACAGAGCGAGAGAGTGTGTAAACAGAACGTCAATTAAAAGCCATTGATAGGATTCGAGCTGGGATTGTTGGCCATGCTAAATATTTACCACCGCAATAGGACAAATTGTTGTGACGTCGGTGGTGATGATGGTGATACATGGCAGTAGTCGCTGCTGTTGAGTTGGATGTGGTGGAGGAGGAGGCGGCAGCGGCGGCGGCGGCTGCGGCACCTATTGCCGTACAGCTGCTGTAGTTAACGGCGCTGGCGGTGGCCACGAACGTCTGGTGGTGATGGTGATGGTGGTGGTGGTGCAATTGCAACTGCAGCTGGGCGGCTGGCAGCGTCGCCGCCACTGGCAACTGTTGCTGGTGCTGCGGCAGCAACTGGTGGTGATGTTGTGCTAGTGGCTGCTGCTGCTGCTGCTGCTGTTGTTGCTGCTGCTGCTGCTGGTGGTGTTGGTGCTGATATTGGTGGTGGTGGTGCTGAGACTGTGTCTGCAGCTTGCAGCGACACTTCTCCAACAGATTTGTGTAGGCGGCGGCGGTGATCGGCGGTGGTGTCGTGGTATCCAATTCGGGCAAATGATGATGCTGATGGTGGTTCTGTTGCTGCTGATGGTGGTGCTGTTGCTGCTGATGTTGCTGTTGCTGCTGCTGGTGTTGGTGCTGGTGATGCAGGTGCTGTTGCTGTTGGTGACGCGTCTGGCAGTCGAAGCCGAATCGCGAATGCATTCGTTTAGTTTTAATTCGAGTGGGCAGCTCGCAAATGAGTAAACTGTGGAGCCAAGAGTGGGTCGAGTGGTCAGGGTGCCCGAAACAGCTGCTGCAGCAGTCACATGTCCGGAAGCGTAAGCAGACCGCTGATTGTAAGCCGAGAAGCTGTCGACCGGTTGCTTTGGGCAACTGTTTCACAGAGACAACGGAAACTGAAAGTGAAATTCGGAAGAGGCCCGCACAACTTGCTGCTGCTGCTGCTGCTGTCGCTGTTGCTGCTGCTATCAACAATATGCGGTGGGTGGTTCCCTGACGATGTAATGGCGGTAATAGGACGTGGCAACGCTGTGACGTAGCAACGGAGCAAGAGCAACCAGAACGTATGCACGGTAGAATTACAACTGAACTCAAAATCAAATGTTATCCTAGCAATATGCCTCCGAAAAATAATGATGCGATGGCGATGACGGCGGCGGCGCAGCAACGAATTAAATTACAGCGGTGGTGGCGGCGGTGCTGTTGTCGACGGCGGTGGTGGTGGCATTGTTGTTGGCAATGTGGGTGGCAGGGTGCTTGCTCTGATGCTCTGTTGTTGTTATGATTTGCGCCCACTCGCACCCAACCACCCCTGGCAGTTGGCAACCTGCAGAGCAGCATCTCGCCGCAGTCGCGTAGCAAATAATCCAACCCAAACCATCCGTCATCGGGATTGGAGCTGGAGACGGTCGTAGCAGCGTTTTATTTTTCAAGCGGTGCCAGCTAATTCCGGGCTCAAAGTCGCATTTTCTGGGATCTGAACAAGTGTCGACAGCAGCCCGAAGATGCGCCTGGTGCGAGGGAGACAGCAAATGCTAACAGGCAGTCGGCGTCAAGGCAACGCAGCCAATCATTCAGACGCACGGCTGCCACCATGCGCCAACCCCGTGTCAGCCGCACAGCCTGGTGGTTGCTAGGGCATCAACCACTCTCTCTCTCTCTCTCTATCTCTCTCATTCTGTCTTTTTTCCTCTCACTCACTTTCTTTCTCTCTCTCTAACTCTCTCTCTGTCTCTCATTTACACACATAGACGCTCAGAATTACACACTGTCTCAGCAACCCCCAGCGGATGCTGCTGGCCAACCAAAACGGTTGCTGCCGGCACGCGCTATTCTTATGGCTGGCTGGGGGGATTGGGGCCCTCAGGTGGGCTGTTGGGCTGCCATGGATGACACATATGCCCATCACTTTGCCACCGTGTGCACACGCGGAATTTTCTCATCAATTCTCGCATCCGCAACGTTCCATTCATACAGTTTTTCCTGTATTAGAAAGTATTTCAGATATTAATATTGCTGCTGCATAAAATGCACATGCGTCCAGTCGTCCGCACAGTGGGTGTCCATTACATTGGTCTGCGTCTGTGGGGCTCTGAGCACCCGTTCACAACCTGATGTGTGTCCGTTAAGATGACTTAATTCGGCTTTCGGCTTTAAGTCTCGTAAGCATTCTTGCGGTCGGCACGCACAGTCAAAGGAAATGCCTTTTTGGTTTCGGGCGACTTTAGACTTTAAATAAAGTTGATAAATATTCTTAAGTAATGCTTACATTGCGGCAAGCCGGACAAATCTCGCAATCACAATATAGTTGAATATATAACTAATGGAAGCATTAAGATTATTATTCTTTACTCATTCCATGAGTGGCAGAGTATATTACTTTTCCGCGCTGCCCGTCCCTCTATATGTACGCAATTCATTTCAAAGCTTTTCAAACTAGACCCGTGAAGGAGCCCGTATTTTATAAGCTGTAAGATTTTTCCGATACACTTCCCAGGGGACTCTCTCTACTCTCTCTGGTCGAAATTATGAGTTATATTCAAAACTTATGCATACATATGAAACCCATCACAAAGCAAGATCAGAAAGATATAACGGATATATATCTATATAAGGGTCGTGGTAAAGCGGGTAAGACTATATAGCGTACAGATTTAGAGCTAGAGACTCAAAATTTGGCATGTCAGCTCATGATACTGTTTATTAGAGGCGTGGCTTATAGGATCGATTACACTTTGTACACTGTTGGTGTTAAGGATCTGAAATTATGAAAATATGCTCTTGTTGACAGCCCACATCTGAAATGATTTGTATTATAAATAACGAACTATCAGATCTGAGTTGAACTATCAGTGCTAAGGAATAATTTTAATTATTAGATCCTGTTGACCGCCTCTATTAATAAATCGAATACAGATTTTACTTATTTGAGCCCGGACGACGGATGCACCAGGCACAGAGTTCTACTACAAAGTTCGTACTTCTTGGTATACTAAAATAGTAATTTGCAATGCATTGATGGCAATCAATTACAAAAGAACAACCAAATAAAGTATAAATCTAAATCGTTTATCTTTGCCATTAATAGCCATAGATTCGTCAGTGGCTGATAACCAACAGACGGTAAGTCACATAGGCTGCAAATTTCTAAATTGCCTGGATAGCCGACAAGTGCAGGATGTCTGTTTGTGTTCCCAGTTTATCCGTGCATCTACTGCAGCCAAACAAAATCAACTACAATATCAACAACCATCAATTACCCTTTTGTAAACACAGTGCACCTTGACAGACCAAGGGTCGTCTAAGCACTTTGAATCTGGAGCGCTTGAAATAAGTGATTTGGTTTGCGAGATAGCAAACGATTCTATATGGACTGCGACTTGCCTTTGGAAGTGATTCCCATCTGGAGAACTTTGCTGTTTACCCAATTAAAAGAAGCCCAGCATATGCTGATTTTCCCTCACTGTTAGCCAAATATGAGGTCGCTTACGTGAGCGCTTCGGCTCAGCTACTCCACATGGTCGGCTGGTATGGATTGAGTGTTCGAGGCTTCCATTTTTATTAGTTGTTGCCTTTATTAAATTTTAAGCTTTTCTGCATCGTCGATTTGATGAGTACTACACTAAACCGAATCAATTGAAACATTCCCATTATGCGAGAGGCGCATATAGAGCACAGCTGAACCGAGCGGGGGCGGCAGGCGGTGAGCGGTCTATATAAAGCCTTTCAGTATTATGCTGATGCCTGGAGCTGTTGAGCACGCCTCAATTTGTCAAAAATTACACCGAGTGCATACTGAGTTCGACCTCTGTATACTCTATACTAACTATCAAATGTAGGACATTATAATTCTGAACAGTCTTCTAAGTTTATACAGTAAGTAAGCTCTAAGCATGTTTCCCTGTACTTCCGATTGGTATTGAGTATATACATATACAGACTGAAGGCATGATTGGAAATCTAAGTGGGAATCACACTAGATAAGTTAGCAATAGGAATCTCCTGGGTGTATTTTCCATTGCATCTGATGGGTATTGATACATCTAGACATTATGAAATGATGGCACAGTCAACATGCTCTATTTCGAGGGCATAAGTAGCTGGCTAGTCTTAATACACAGCGGGCGGCTATTAATGATTTGCCGCGTGAGGGTTCTCTTCGCTTCTGTCGTAGTGTCCTGTTGTTCTCCCGGTCACCCATGTCGATTCCCATTCCCACTCCTATTCGCTTTTCGATTTTCAGCCCACCTCAATTTGTTGTGATTACTTGCCGTGTTTGCTGTCAGACAGATCCACTGGTGGTGGTAATTTGTGCTAATAAAATCAAGTATCATGGGCAAACAGTTCTAGTTTGTAGTTTGTGAAGCGCCCCTCTCCTTGCTTAGGTCGCAGTCGTCTGATCCTGCCCTATAGATAATGCTCACCAAGTGTAATCTCGATTAATTCATTGTGTAGCGCTGAAGTGGAATATAATAATTATGTGTGTACGTGTGCCCGTGTGTGGGGTATCACTCCCAATTCACTCCCTTCTTATAGCACACAGCTGCACTTTGCCACACTTTTTGTTACATTTTGTGATGCACGTGCCACAACTGGTGCGGCGAGTCCTGTTGCTAAGACTGCTTCTGCACAGGTAGGACTGTCATCCGCAACGGGGTGAATCCGTCCGCCGCCTGTCTTCCTATCTGCCTGGCTCTGTGTCTATCTGTTTGCCTCTCATTACCCGCTCATCTCTGCGCGTTTCAGTTTTCAAATTAAGTCGCTTTAATTGTGATATCAAGCAAGCGTTTAAAATGCACAGGGACTTAGCTGGTACTGTTGATGTCCGCCGTTCTGCCCTGCTCTGCCCTTCCCTGCCCCGCCCCGCCCCGCTCCCCAGGGGACGACATGCTGATCCGGTGATTATGTTTGTTTACAAAGGCGCGACTTTTGCTGTTTGCTGTTTGTTCGCTGGTTCTCGCTTTGATTTCCCGCAACTCGGCAAGTGCGAGCGAACGCATTAAGGCCAACAGCGTTTTTTGCTCCTCCAAAACAAGCCCCCAATTAGCGCCTTTTTGTTATAACAGAACGTACATTTATTTTCAGTGATAAAAAACAAAATGTAGCACCTTTTTATGTACATACTGGTATCACTGGAATGCAATTTTTTCATGACAATTTCCAGTAATGCGATTTATTAACTTTCGCATTGGCGAATAAAAAGTTCCTATAGCCGAATATAATTGAATATGATATAAGAAAAATATCATGTTATTGTTAATAAGAGGAAGAGGCAGTGTGGCGAACCCCATGCTCCGTCTGCGATTAATGCTGAATCTATATAACAAAGGCAGTACAACATTTTATCTAGAGTTGCGAACAAGGACTTGTGGTAGAGTGCCAAAGTTCATCTTTTCAGGATCATTTTGGACCATTTTATTATAATGATTTTGGTTAATTATAATTAATGGCCTTTATGAGTACGTTTTTTCAGCATAATTCAAAGACAACTTCTTGAACAGAATGTGTTCCGAACGATAATAAATAAATCTTAAAATAAGATAAGATTCGCATCTTAAAAATATTGTGTTTAAGCTTTCTAGATTTCCATAAGTGCATGAACACAATTTAAGTGATTTTTTCATTTTTCGAATCTTACGCGACTTATTCTCATAAATTGAAATGGATTAATTGGAAAGACTATATATAAAAAGATATAAAAAGAAAGAATTGAATTCTAAATAATTGGAAATTTATTTTATTTGAAGTAGTTTGAAATTATTATGGCCATCGGCTAATGCAACAAGATAACATATATATACTAGACACCCGATTCCAGACAGCTCAGATTCCCAAATGTTTTAGAAATTTTTAATGATAGTAATGCACATTTAGATACTTGTCGGGCATCTAAATATTTCCAAATGCGATATATTTATAACAATATATAAAATAATCTGGACGGCCAGTTGAGTCAACCTGGTTAGTCGATTTTAGAATAATTTTTATAGCATGGTTAGACTTTATTCTTTTTTACATTTATCGACAGATATACACTAAAGATATACCTAAACACTATCTAAATTGAGTTATAATCAAATTTCAGGGTATAATGTTTTTGTGTGTGTAACAGGCAGAAGGAGGCATGCCACACCCCCAAAAGTATACATATTCTTGATCAGCTCGACGAGCTAAGTGGATATAGCCATGGCTGTCTGTCCGTCTGTTCGTTCGTCTGTCCGTCCGCATGAACGGCAAAAGCTAGAGACTTGAAATAAAAAGTAAAATGCTCGATAATATCATTCGCAGTACAAGTTTATTTTTGTTTTTCGATAACTCCTTATTATAGATAACTATCGAAAATTTGGTTTTGTCTTTGAGCCCTAGCGTTCACACCGTTCAAGATAGAATCGTGCACTAAAATGTAGTTGATTGCTATATTGAATACGCACATTTTGTAATTTTTGGATTTTTGATGTCACGCCCCTTTCGCCCACAATTCAATAAAAATGACAACTCACGTATATCAAATACTAGACTTCAATGTCATAATCACTCCCCAAAAATTTCATTAAGAACGTATGTCGAGAAAAAAAGTTATTAAACAATAAAGTTTCCATAGTACAGCCTCTTCTGCAGCCGCATAACTGCGCAGTAAGCATATTAGGTGCATGTTCGTGCATGCATATGTTTGTGTGTGTGTGCATGTGTTGTTTAGTAAACAATAATACTTAATGAATAAATGAAACTTAATGATTGGTATTACAGCTCAATGGATTCAGGGTATCTCTTAGTCGAGCAGTCTCCACTGGAGTTTTGTTACTTGCTTTTCATTTAGTTTTATGAATATTTTATATAGTTTTGATTAACTTTTTACAGTTAAGATAACTCCCTCAAAATCAACAAAACGCATTGAACTAAATAAAAAATATGAGGTATTTGTGAAAGGATAAATTCAATAGATCATTTAGAAGATGCTGAAAATTCAATTGAACTTCGCTAAAAAATGAGGTGGTTATCAAGCAAAAAGTTTGATCAACAGGCAGAAGCAAGTGGCAACTGCGGAAAACGTGCGCCTTTTCCCCATAAAAGTCCACGCCCACATTGAAATGAGTGTACTTCTATTCAAGGAATTACAATGGCGATGGAAATGCCTTTGAAGTGTCAGGAGCTACTTTAGTTGCGCAGTTGTCACGTAGCATACGAGCAGTGGAGTGGCAGTGGCGGTGGCGGTGGTAGAGGGGATTGGTAGAGGGGATTGGCGTTGCCGAGGATGTGTATTTTTGGATCTGTATATTATATATATACGTCAGATATTCCAGGAAGTAAACCTACACCATATATTAGATATTTATATATTTTATATTTAAAAACACAGATCGACCGTGGTTCAGGGTATATCCTATTAACTTATTATTAAAGGTAAACGAATTTGAAAAAAATAAAAGAATAAATAAAATTAGAATCACTAACTTATAGTCCCTAGACTATTCTAAATTACGCTGATGTTATGTGCAGACATTGCAATGAAAGTGAAAATTTTACTTTGACTCACCGGTCACCGTTATGAACGGTGTGCCCTCGTCGTCCTCAGTGGCTTGCACCACGGTCAATTGACCGTTGGCAACTTGTTGGGCCAGGTCAACGCCGCTCTTGATGGTGCTCAGACCGGGTAGAGTGTGTATGGTCGTGGTGTTGTTGTTTGGGAGCGTTGCGTTGGCATCGCTGCTGCTGACGTTGTTCACAGCATGGACATGGGTATGCAGATGGGCCTCCTGGCTCGAGTCGCTCGTATCCATGGGCAGCACCACGCGTATGACCTCCAGTTGATCGGGGCCCGTTGCGGTGTCATCGTCTATGCCGTCTCTAAGTTTCTTTTGCAGGAGCTGACAGTTCTGTAAAAAATACAGAATCAATGAAAGCCATGCCAAATGCTGCAATTACTGCAGATGCACAGTGAAATTGATGGCAACCTGTGTCATGACATCCTCCAAAGTGGCAGCGACAACAACCCCATCCTCGGTGCAGAATTCAAACTCCTCAGCATGAGTTGTGGGTGTCACGGGAGTTGTTGGCTCAATTGTTAGGATATCAGCTGTGGCTTTGGCCACAAGCTGTTGATGTTGTTGCTGCTGCTGCTGTTGCTGTTGATGTTGTTGCTGCTGCTGCTGCTGCTGTTCCTTGGGATCTGCTTGGCTGGCATCAATTGTGGCAGCATCAACAGCAGCGTTCGTCGTGATGATGAATTGACGCTGGGTGGCCAGGCGTGTGCTCATTTCATTTGCTAATTGCTCTACAATCTAAGCTGCAATTGTGTTTAGGTGTCAGGTGTGGCTCCCTACAAGTCGCTTGGTTAAGTTCAAAGGCCAGATAAAATTCGTTGACTAGTTAGTTGATCTCTCTCTCTCTCTCTTTCTCTCTCTCTCTCTCTCTCTCTCTCTCTCTCTCTCTTTCTCTCTCTTCTTCGGTTTAAGGCAATTGCGGTGTTTAAATATATTTAGTTGCTTAAGTTGCTAACAGCTGCAATGAAAGTAAACATTTATTGTTTCATTTAAAAGGCTGCAAAACTAATAATAAATTAGCTAATTTTAGAAATTGAATCACATTCCATTCACAATCGAGAGCCGTACAAATGCCTCCTACTATATGATATATGAGCGCTACATGCATTTCGATTTGTTATTGTTGTTGTTGCTCCCACTTGATGTCTTTGTTGCTAGCCTACACGCTTTTGGGGGTTGGCTGCTTCCGATGGGGCGTTGCTATGAAATTAAACATTTCACAGGTATTTTCTTCATACTTTGATTCGCTCGACGCTTTGTTCTTTGCGGCAGCAGCAGCAGCAGCAGCAGCTGAAGCACAAGCTCTTGTTGTATTCTAGAAGGACGCCATTTTGTTTTTTTTTCTATATATATATTTTCGTGGCATCATTTAGGCGCTTAATATAATTTAGTATCATACATCTATATATGTATGTGTGTGAAGCAGGTGTATCTGCCTGTGTGTGCGTGGGAGTGGCATTAACTAATTAAAAAATGCTTCGATTGCTGTTGAGCATTTCATTGAATCTATTGTTAACGACGAAGAAAGTGTTATTCAAATTCAGCTTTTACTTTTAAATTAACATTAGCTCAGATAAGAGCTAATTATTGTTGCTTTCATTTGATTTATATGCAAAAGCTTCTTACAAATTAGTTTCTAATTGAGGGATTTAGAAAATCATCAGTATTAAATAGGTATTACTATTGTTATCCGCAGCACTTCACGTGTAGAAAATTAATTTTTAATCGAAGATTTATAATAATTTATACACACTTAAGATTGTATGCAACTATAAATGCATCCTCCTAGAGCTGCAATCGTATTAACTGAACTTTAGCGTCTGCATCTCGATTATTGCACAAACTCCACAAACTGCACTTTTGATTTGCTCACTCTGAATCTGAAGGCAGCTCTCGAGGATATCTTAATGCTTTCCCTTTGGCCCTCAACTGTTCACTGGGCAACCAGTTCAATGTAAATAATATTTACAGAAAGGCCGCTGGCAACCAACCAACCCAGCGCAGTAGTCCCTATAAAGTATCCTGACAGCAGATGGCAGCCAGAATTGGAGCGAAGACTGGGATTGGGATTGGGACTGGGACTGTAACTGGGAATGAGATGTAGTTGAGGCAACACGACGAGCCGGCATACGTCATAGAGTCGAACTTGTCGTTCAAATTGTTGTTTATAAACAGTAAACGAAGCCAGCGGCGTTTGCGCGTCGTTCAATGCTCAGGGGGCGACACGGGCACATGGGCTACCAGTGGAGGAGGAGGGTTAATGCTACGCCCCAGCGGAAGTGCAAGGTGCCTTTGCATTAGTACACAAATCAAATGGTAAAACCACGCGGACAACTTCATAAAGTTGACGTGTGAAAAATGCAACTTGAAAATAACCCACACACGTAAGCACACACACGCACACTCACACAGTAACACTAACACTGACAAGAATCACTAAGGACGCGCGCCGGGGCAAATTATTGATCAAATAAGTTTGGCATTTTTTTTAACTTCTGTTTGGCTTTCGTTTCTGTTGGCTTATTCCTATTACTTGCAATACCATAAACGGACTTAGTTCAGTGTGATTACAGCCCATGCGGGGGATCTTTCACTATTCGATGATGTTGTTCTTTTCGCAGTGATGTTGTTGCTGCGGCCGCTTACTGTGCTTGCTGTGCGAGCGTAAATGTGCAACTACAACACGAAGCTTGTTCAGGCTACTATTGTTATCGGAGCAGGTGGCCGGTGGCCGGTGGCTGGTGGCCGGTGGCTGCTGGCTGGTGGCTCGAATGCTCAAGTGCCACCGACTGGGCGTAGGGGTAGTTAATTGGTAATAGAGTTGGTCAATACACTACTCTGTTTCCATTGCAGCCGGTGGTGTCTAGCTAGTGTCAAGCGAGCACGAGCGAGAGAGCAATGCATTTTGGGCACTGGCCCAAAGGGCATTGCAGTAGCAGTGGCAGGACACGTTCTGCACCTAAGCCTCTAACACCCCTTCGAACATGCATTTGCATCTAGTTGCCATATACCCCGGTACATGGGCAGCTGCGTTAGCATATGTGCAGCCTTAGCCAGTTGGTGACGCAGTCACCGTGACGCTTTTACCAAAAAGGCAAACATTTGTTTATTTCAGTTAAGGCTCGACTGGGCTGCACGGCGAGTGCACGGCACAAGACAAGCCCAAACACATATGTATATACGTGCTGAGAAGGTACAATCATCTCATCTCATTTCGTCTTAGTCAAGTCCATATCTTAGTATTATCAAGAGCTAAACGTAATACAAAGATGCACCCAAAACATAGCTAAAATATATATATATATATACATACATATCTGACACTTAGTTTCTCTCATTCTCATCATTGCAAATTTTTTGGCCCTTTTATGGCATTGAAGTTTGATTTTTATTTATGTCTAACTAACTACACCTCAAAATGGGTTTCTCCTTAGACAGCTGGACACAGAGCAGGAGACAACTAATACCCATTTGGGATACATCAAGATATCGAGCTGCTTATGTATTACAGAAATATCTAGAGCAATCACAAGGGAAATATGTCAACATAATTAGAGTTAGTTTCGTTTGTCGAAGAGCTTTGAATGTGTTGTTTATGCAAACATTCCACAGTCAATTTCAAAACTAAATTTCAACTGAACTGAACATATAAACAATGTCACCTGCCTTCCAGAATGTCCTAGCTCGTCTCTAAAGCAAATTAATTAGAATTTGGAAGCAAAAGAAGCTGTAAATGCGGTCAAGTGAGTGAATCGAATGCAGTCAGTCGTCTGGCTGTGGCCACAGATTTCAACTGTTTTCAATTGTTTCACTGAGTTTTTGATTAAATATACTGCACATTAATTGAAATGGCAAAATTGCAAATTGTTCGGCTTTGCCGGGATATTTGCGGCTTGCAATTATGCCAGCTGAGAGCACTTCGGGTAGCATGTCTCCAATGATGAGCATTATGCTAGATATTGACAGTCATCACAATCGAGACAGCAAATCATCAAATGCTCTGACAGTTATTATGTGAACGCTCACTTGGCATGTGCTGACCCCGACCCGTGCCCGCTGCCAGCAGTGTCCAAATGCGAAGCAGTAAAGCGGAAATATGCACTAAGATATTTGTTCTACACCTGGTGGTCGCTCGGCTGTGTAACCGGCCATAGCAGCCGTAAGAGAACCGCACACGCTCCACGGACGTGAAGGTGCACGCGGGCGACTGTGCCGCACATGGTGCATATGCCTCTTGCTGCCACAAAATATTACCTGGATATGGATATTTGGGGGTTGGTCGCTTGGCTCGTCTTAATTGCCTCTAAATATTGTGCCCTAAAATGGCTTACGCTGAAAAAGTTGAAAGTAGGAAAAGTCGAGCGAGAAGTGTGTGAAGCGTAATTTTCTCATTTTCCCGTTCAATGAAAACTCATTTGCAAATCCTCGTAATGCCTCGAAATATGAAAAAAGTTATGTGCTTTTTGATCTCTGACTCTGAAAGTTTTTCATTTCTATATAATTGTGAAATTTTCCGTCCTGTGGGACGGGGGCAGAGCGTTGGTCACTTAAATTAGTTGAATAGATTTTTCTAGTACTCACCATATCAAATGCGTAATATCATCCTGCACACTTGTCGGTATCCTGGACAATAAATTGCATTTTAAAATAATTTTCTTTGCACTTTTTTGGTCATTTTATTTGAAGTTATTTTTTTGGTGAAATAATAAATAAATAAGTAGGCGCTGCTTTTCTGTGCGGTTTCCTTCATTTGGTATAAAAATTAGACCGGAAGGAAGTGTGGAGCACATACACTCACATACACACACATAGGAAAGATCGACCGTGCTGCGACGTAACTTGTTGTGTTTGCGTTTTTCGTTTCCCTGGCAACAACAGGGGACAACAACAAACAAAGTGATGGCATTTTATTGGCCAAAAGGCTGCGTTGCATTTAAATTAAAACGATTACCGGCTGAACACCTATTTTTGAGCATTTATACGTATTGCACAGTCGATTTACAAATTAATTTTCTAATACTATTTCACTTATTTAATAAGATTTATAAAATGTAGGTAAAATTGCTTGACTAAATTGTGAGCAGCTGACTCGGCATTGTGCAGTGTTGGTAAACGATCTATTGGCAACTGCAAACACAATAGTATTTCGACTGTCTGGCAATACCCAAGGAGGCATTAACTGTTTTTGACATTCACATGTGCTCGTCAACATTTGAAATTGGCGGCAAAATCAGAAGCCAACTTTTTTTAAGTGCTAACATAGAATATGAGTATATTTTAATACATTTTAGCAGAGGATTTATCGTATAAATTCTTCTGATCTTTTCAACACATTTATTTGTTTTCCTTTCAAGCGCATAAAACGTGCTCAACTTATTGCAAATTACATACCTGTTAATTAATTTGTTGCACGTCGCAATTTTAACACTTGACTGGCATAACAGCAAAGGCAATTAACGCTCAAACAAGGCAATGTCTCCTCACTGAATTGCAGTATGCACATACACAACTACTCAAATGAAATTATTGAATGTGCACATAGACATTTTTCTATTTGTGTAATTATATATGCTGTAAATACATTTTTGATCAATGCTGCTCGACTAGTTCTGCTCAATTAGCCAGCCGGCAAGTCTCTGGCAACGCGCACACGTGTTGCACATTAGTTTCGCGTCCGCAAGTACATCTGAACTTTATTGTGAATGTGTGCATGTACATGTATGTGTTATTGCTTGTGTGTATATGGATATCTATATACCATGTGCACAATTTAATTATTAATAATAATTGATTACAATTTGTCATTTTGCTTTTTACGAGTTTCATATTTGTGTTAACTTCGTTTCACTTTTTTCATGGCAATTGTCTGTTTTGCTTATATCTCTGCATTTTGCATGACGCATTTTCTGGCATTTTGCTCTGTTCTGTTGCTGGCAACCTGGAGCTGGGGCTGGGGCTGGGGCTGGAGCTGGGGCTGGGGAACACCCTCACAAGCAGTGCCAGTTGCACAGCACGTTTGATTCAATTTCCGTTACCATACGAAAAGTGCGTCAGAGAATACTTATATATGTATGTATGTATGTATACAGAGGTATATCGCACGTAACGGAGCCAATGTAACTACAATGTAAACTATTGGCAGCGCCAGTATACAGTCTCATTGTCAGTGCTTCTTGGTCTTGCCTTTGGCCTTCTATAGCATCTTTTGGCGCTCGGATATGCTCGACTCGAATACTCGTAGAATCTTTATGGCATTCCAGCAGATAGACAGTTCTCTAAGCTGGCCATAGCAGGTTAGCTTGGCCCTACAGGGCGCGTGCAAATTCAATTAAACTAAATGCTATTACTCAAGATCGCTTGCATCTCATTTAAGCAATTGTCAGTGTATGTGTGAGTGTATATGTAATTATACATTTATTACAGTCAACTTCAAAACAAAAGTCCATAGCTTCGGCGTCACCTTGTCGCCAAAGCAGCAGCCTAATAGGAAATTCAAAACCCGCTTTGTCTGATTTATCAAAGAACAACAGCATTTAAATGCGAAACGTGTTACACGGCTTTGTAACTTTTACATAAGTTGTGCGCGAAGCTAAAATAGAACTCGAGACCGTAAACAAATACGAAATGAAATTCAAATAACAAACAACAATTGACCGCGCGCTAAACTGATCGACTAGAAGCTACCCAGGATTGTTAAGTTGCCTAAATAATAGTAATGAGTCAGGGAGGAAGAGAGAAAAGGAAGGTAGAGAGACATGCGAAGAGATTAACTAAAAGAGACTAACAAAGGGAAAAGCTGGGAGGGATAGAGAGAGAGAGAAAGAAAGTGAGAGAAAGATACTGAGAGACAGTGGCACAGAAACAGAGAGAAATATAGAGAAAAACTAAAAACACAGCGAGAGAGTGGGAGACAGATAGAGAGATATATACAAAGAGAGAGAGATAGAGAGAGAGAGAGATAGAGAGAGAGAGAGAGATACATACAGAATCACAGGCAGAGACTGCGACTAATACTGAGCGAGACAGGCATTGATATATTGAGAGCAAGAGTGAGACAGAGCTTAACGTATTGTAGGGGTTTCTTCTTGTTTTGTCAAACTAAACTTTTCATGTCCATTACAGAGATGTCATAATGACCAGTCCAAAATAACATATATACCCGATAACAGCGATACCTACTCGGTGCACGCTCGGAGCACGAGGCAAACGTGTCAATGTACATTCACATACAGAAGTAAGTATGTACATTCATGTGGTGCTTGTACTACTTTTTATCTATCTTTAATTGATTCAGCAATTTGTTTTTGCCACACATCTTCCACTTACAGATTGTCGCTGTTCTGTGTGTGTGTGGGTTCGTATACGAGTGTTGTGTTTTCTATTTGTTCAGCTGCGACAACACGTGTCGTGGCTAGCCGCATATCAGTTATATATATTTTTAAGCTATTTTTCTCTAGGCTTCCCTCGGCTGACTGCGCTGTTAAAAGCAATTCGATCGGCTAAATCCTGACCTGCAAATATTATTATTATCCGTCTATTATTAGTCATAGAAGCCTTCTTCATATTATCGCCATAGAAATTATAAACTTAAGACTAAATGCATTTAAAAAGTTAGGAATAATATTAGAGAAATGTAGAAATTAAGATTATTCTGGACTTTTGTTACCCCTAGAATGGACTTTAGAAATAACTTGTTTCAATTAATGCTTTTAATATTTAACCCAAGAACTATAACTTCTTAAAATTTTTCGAAGAATCCACTGGAAGCTTAGCAAAACTCTATGGCTACCGAAAAAGCCTTATTCAGGTTTAGCAGTTTCATACAATTGATATACCCCTGAGTATATATTTATTTGTATGTATTTGTATATGTGCTCGACTGCGAAATTTCTTTATCAGCGAGCCATTATCAATGTACTAGGTACATTATTAGATTTACCTCGACTTTGAAATTAAAATTTTAGCAAAGCGATAAGAAAATGTTATTTTTTTGTGTTCGTTATCTTAGTTCATTTTTAGAATCGAAAAGCGTGCACAACTGTGCGTTTTATATTAAATAAAAGAATAATTTAGAGAGTACACACAAGCCATATCAGAAATGCGATGCTAATCGAATCTAGTAAATTTATGAAACAAATTGTTTAGCACACACACCCATTTTATGTGTCCCGGTGCGGGGCCTTTATTTCAATCGACTCTGGGGGCTCGGGGCCTGGCCTGAGTCAATGCGATTGCCCCGCCCATCGACTGAGCAATTTGATTAGCTTATGCTAATTTCTAGTGTAAATTGTGCAAATGATGCACACATAAATGCATATACACACATGTATATACTCCCGCCTGTGGCATATGTAAAATAGTTTCGATGCGAGCCGTTCGAGTGCTGCGCTGTAAATCAATAATTCGATACATGCAAGGCATATTATTATTTACTGTAAAAGTGCAATCTATAGTAGTCACAAACTAATAAAATTATATACAGACAATAAGCTTTGTCTAATGTATATATATATTCATATTAACTAATTAACTAATATTAATAAGAATGATGGGTTGATTTGTTTAAAAAAAAAAAACATTGGAGGGAATCTAATTTTCTGGACATGAAATGGACCTAAGAAATTGAATATAACTAGTAGAAGCTAGTACAGTAGTAGTATATTCGGATGCAACCTTTTCCAGTAGATTTAGTATAGTATTTTCTATTTTATTTGATATATCGATGAAAAACTTCAAAAATAACCCCAGCTTTTAGATATGTTACTTCAGAATAATATATAATCTTTTATGGTGTTCTGTATTCTCTGAATTATCAGAGCAGAAAACTGGATTATTAAATTATTTTTGGGCCTCGGTATATAATCTACATAGTTTTAAATGCTGGTTGTAACGAGTTTATATGCCATGTTTCAGGTCTAGCTTTAATAGCGACATCATGGCTAGCGACAATATACTCTTTTTTCCTTTCCATCACTGATATATCTTTTGCTAAATACTCTGACTACAGATTAAGATGCTGCAGCTCAGGAAAAAGTAGAACAGTAAAGCTGTTGTTGTCAATCTTTACACATAAACAATAATAGAGAGAAAGAGACCAAAGATTTGATTAATTTCGAATAATATTGGTATCTTTTTGTTTTCGCTTATTAAGTATCATTTTCTCACAGTAAATTGGGAAATTATTCTGTAGATAGTTTTATAGCTATAAATTTTACAAGTGTTCAGCAGCTTCACAGTATTTTCGAAAAGCACACAGCTTATGGGCTAATTGTGCACCTCTATACTATAAGTGTAAGTTGAGCAAATACACACACACAGAGAGAGAGTAATAAAGATACAGATAGAGCCAGATAATCGCATGCATACTGACATATACAAACATACAGTGTGTGCATGTATTTGTGTGTGTCCATAAGTTAGCTCAGCGAGCGCTTGAAGCTATGTTCACATAAACAATCTACAAGTGTTTGTTTTTTATCACGCCGCTTGCCTCATTTATACGAAACAAAAACAACAGCAACAACAACAACTAAAGTAACAACAACAACCTTGTATATTTTCGTTTTAGTTGCTCAGCTTTGTGTCGCTTGATTGCATTTTATTTCTATGGAAATTCACAGGCCACGTAACGCATTCGGATTATCGACACGTGACCATAACAAAAATCAACTATTTAAACAAAAATATAAATAAAAATATTTGTTTTTCAGTAGCATGGCAAACAATTAGAAGTTGCTATAACGCATCGCATCAAGGTGGGGGGAGCGGGGGGCGTGAATAGTTCGAGTCATTGTCAAAAGTCTTATAAACGCGCACGTGCCTTACGGGGCGTATGTGTAATGTGTGAGTAGGCTTCGTATACGTAATAGCATGTGATGAGCCATTTGCTGAGAGGCGTCGCACGTGCCAACCAATATAGTGGCATGCACGCTATGTATGTACTTATTTACAGCGTTAATGAGCATGACTCTGTGGCCATATGCACACTTGCAATTGTAGTTGGCCAGCCCAGACTGTGCGATCGGCAGCGACAACAGCAAGGAATGCAGCTTACGCAAGCCGTCGCAGCCAGCGCCCATATTATTTTCTTTGAGCATTCTACTTGGACACGTTTGTGACATTTGTTGATCGTGCTGGGCAGTGACTTGTTGCTTTGGTTTGATTTGGCTTGACCTTTGGCTGAGCTATAAATAGATTGCATGCCTCTGTGAGCTGCGGCTGCTGACATTTAAATTTAATTAAAGTGCTGGAAAATAAAGCGAAATAAACAAAATATTATGCACGAATACGTATGTGTGCGTATACGAATAAACAAAGTGCTGTGCTGATAATAAACACACTCACAAGCAGCTAAAGCATTTGCACAACACGTGACCAACAACAAACTGGCATGTGTGTTGCGATATGTGTGTGGCTTACAGACGTCTGTGTGCACACATGCATATTTATTTATATACATGTGCATACATAAGCATACGTACGTACCTACATATTTGTGCATGTATAGCTGCCCACACGTACATATTTCCAATCGTATTTGTGTTTGTAAAATGGCTGACACGCTCGCCTCGCGTGAGATATTACGTCATGCGCTATGAATTTTTTTCGTTGGCTGTGGCCGCTTTCAACGTGTCTTGATTAAAAAGCTGCTCACGCGTATCGCAAAGAGGGAGAGCATTGTGAAAAGAGTAAGAGAAAGAGAGTGAGAGCGCGAACGACAAGTAAATGAAAGGCTTAAATGAAACAGAAATATGCATTGCTCCAGCTCAAATCATCGAGTTGTTCATGAGTGGCCAACTTAGCGTATGATTATTATTTCGATTGATAATAATACTTACATATACATACATTTGTGTATCTATAAACAGCCATTCATATGTACATATGTATGTATATAAAGGCGTCGAGTGGCTAAATATTATAAAAACAATATGTCAGCCGACTGCGAGAGCTTGCGCTTTGCATGACTGTATGAATGTATGCATGTGTCTGTGAAACAATCGCATTGTTGCCAGGCGATTCTCGCTTCGTCGCAATTCGCCGTCAAACGTGGCTGTTGTTGGTGTCGCCGCCCAGTGTAACAGCTGCGAATCGCTTTGGAATTTGTCACGTTCACGTGTTTTATTATGTGCGCTGGTGCTGGTTCTGCTGCTGTCGTTGAGTGTAGATATTGTTGTTGTTTGAGTTAATTTGCCTTGAGTTTCTACGTCGATTTTCTTTTGTTTTTGTTTGCGTCTGCTTTTCAACTTGAAAGCTGTCAGACAAACAAACAGAAGCAACAACTGTAAAGGCAAAAAAGCACGCAGCGCACGCCCCAATGACCATTGAGCTCTATAACGGTAATCTTTATATGCATACGTGTGGGTGAGCGTTTATTATCAATAAAATAATCGAAAAACTTTTTCTTGCCTGAATGTCTGCACTGCCTCTACATATTTATTTATAACAATCAGCCAGTCAACAATGAATACTATAGTCGGTAGTGTGAATTTTTATTAATAACACTAATACACAATAAAACATATGTATGTACGTATGGGTATATACTATATACATATAGTTGTATATATGTATTTATGTATGTGCAAGTAACTAGCACATTACTATGGTGCTTCTCATTCTTCTCATAATAAAAATAAGTCAGATATACTTAACAGATAGATATGTACATATTTATGTATAAGCTCAAACTTGTGAATATGCACACACTTTTCATTATTACTATTCAAATAGGGCTATGAACCGCACTTCTGGGCTGCTGCTGGTGCATGCCGGCTGTAAAATTGCGACGTCTGGTCATCAGAACATTTACTGCAGAGCTTATAAACATCACATTTAGTCAATATTGTGAATTAATTCAATTTAGGATTAACATTTCTTGTTAGATTAACGTTGGTAATTTGAAAAAGTGGCTTTAAATAAGAATATATATACTTAATTATTTAATTTGTAGCTTTGAAAATCAATTGATTTGTAATATATATAAAATTTAAATTTGTAGGAATGTGTTAGACATAGACCCACTGTGGCAATCACGTTCGCAGCGCACGAAATGCGATAACATCAACGCACGCACGCACACATTTAAATAGATCTGAAAGCCAACGCATACCAGCACACATATAGACACATATTCACATACACTCAACAGTGTCAGCCGCAGTCCAACATGACTTGACAAAGTGCTTCGCTCAGTGTCAGCAGGGCGGTTTCTCTCTTGTTTCTCTCACGTTTCCTAGCTCTTTTGCCATTTTAGTTCTCTGATACCCAAAGCACGTCATCTTCTCTCTCGAGTTGCTCACAATATTTGGTCTCGTGTTGTGTATAAGTACACTTTTTAAGAAGAGTATTACAAAAATATTATTTCGTTTGCCACGAGATACAACGCAGTTCACAAAATCAATAAGTTGAAAGCCCAATATTAAGTCAATTAAAATAGAGTAGATTATACTTACTTAAATATTTTTGATGATTTTCAATAAATTATATCAATATATTTCTTAATCACTAACATCTGTAATCATTGTAGCTTGTAGGGCATTCAATTGTCGAGGAGTGAATTTTGTTTTGCCACTTGGTTTTAATTTTAGCCCGTTCGCTGTGTATTTTTCATTCATTTCAATTCGACCGTTCGTAGTGAGCAGTTGATTTTTGCAGCGTTTCGGACAGCGCAAGTGCTTTATTAAAAAAAAAAAAAAATAAATAAATACAAAGTTATAGCAGCAGCACCAGCAGCAACAACAAATTATACGCATACACACAAGCATATACATATATGTATGTATATATATAAATTGTTGTGTAGTAAAATATACAAATCCACGCAAACGGTGCGCACACAATACGCGGCTGCTGGTAAAATTCCACTGTGAAACGAAGGAAGTTGTGTATTAATAAAATAAATACAAAATAATTCAAAGTACAAAACGTGTATATCGGTACCGTGTGACAAAAAAAGAATCACGTTTTTCGACAATCGTTCGCTTTTGAAGCTGTGTGGTGCAGAGCAGGTGGCTGTGTATGCGTGTGTGGCAGAGAGCAAGACCCGCGACCAAAAACGAGACACTAGTGCAAAGAAATTTCAAGGTTTCCTACGTAGAATCATCGCCGCAGAAAACGCGTGGGCCTCAAACGAGCACGGGCGCGGCAGTTGCTGGTCTAAGGCAATTACATTTCACGACCCAGACTTACATTGGTCCAACAAGTGCGGTCAAATGTCTACATAGATAATAATCGTCTAGAAAACTTTCATCGCTCAATAAAAGCTAAGCCGCATATGCATATACTGCATACATAAATGTCTATGTACCTAGGATGTACATGAGTGGGAGCATTTTGTGTACATATATAAATCAGCCTTATCTCGCCCGTTGCTGTCTGTGTTATCGGCAAAATAGAAAAACAAAAGTCCGTCAGTGCTGATAAGAAGAACAGTCATCCGTTAATAGTCGGGAGATAGTTGCACCACATATCAAAAGTCGTTCACTTTAACAATTTTAGTAAAGTAAATAGACGCTAAATTCGAAATGTTATGCTACATATAAAACTGTTGAGCGTTTCGGAACTGTGCAAAGAGTATTGGATATTGAAGTGTTATACAAATTATAGTAAATACTTACAGTCCACGGGTGAATAATAAAACCTAAAAATATTAGAATATTCAAATAAGTTGCTAAGCAAGTTGTGTTGTGTGAAATTTAAAGTGAACCCGCCACACAATTGAACGGAGCAACAATTTGTAATTCGCCGCAATAAATTCGCCGTGTCCGACAACCTGTTTGCTGTCATACGAATTCGTGCGCTCATTCGCCGGTATTTTATCTTGTCTTTCCTGCATTGACGTAGAGACCGATACCTTCCACCATTCCACCACAACAGCAAGTAACGTTGACGGAGCAGCAGCAGCAGCAGCAGCAGCAGCAGCAGCAGCAGAGGATAGAGACACACAGCGCAACAATCGAAAGTTTGCCCAGGATCGTCACCTCTAGCAGCAGCAGCCGGAATCACAGTAGCAACACCATGGAGCCCTATTGGAGCGAAGCAAACGGACATGTGGCACATCCGGTTAAGTATGAGAGGTAGGTATATATACGGAAGGTATTGCCAGAAGAAAAAAACAAATAGGACAACAATAATAAGCACACTTACTTTCACCTGCCCGCGCTTAAGTTTATGCATAAATTACAGTTAGTTTAATTTTAAATCATCTCTAAGCTGTAGGCTAAGTTTGCAGACGGCATTGTAACGGCACACATAGTAATGTGTGTGTGTGTGTGCCGAAGTTTGTATGTGTATGTGGTTGTCAGTTTGCGATTGGGCGTGGATCGCGTGGCTATTTTTGGCAGTTGAGCAGAATGAAGAAAAAAAAAGAAAAAAATTAAGTGAAAAACGAATGAAAACGTGGGTAAACAGACTCGCGTATTCTTGACGCCTTTGACTCTATTTTTAAAATGGATTTTAGTTTATGTATTTATTTATGCAAACATTTTGCCAAAACACAAGCAACAAATACAACACACACGATTGGGCAAACGTGACGCTCACTTTTGGGGGCTTACCTCGTCTTTCTCTCTCCTTTTCAATTTATATTTTGAACTTGAATTCGTTTGGAATTTTGTTTGTATTCTGGGCAGTGGTAAAAAAAAAAAAAAAATAAACTAAAACAAATTATACATAAGCTATATAGTATATATGTATATGTATATATGCATATTCTTACACAATAAATATAGCAAGTATTCATAAATAACTAAGAGCTTGGTAGACCGGACTCATTGGTTTTATAAAGCCAGCTTATATTGCCACTAAATGTCAACGGCCAAAATGCTTTAGGGCTATAAATAGTCAATTGAAGCTCTCATTTGACTGGCTGTTGTGGGCGTGTTGCTCTCACATAAGCAAACACTCACGCACACGTGCGCCTGTTTGTGTGTGTATGCGTGTATGTGCGTGTTTACTACTCGGTGTCCTTTTGAAGGTCAGCAACTGTTGTTGATTGTTTTTCTGTTGTCTATTTTTGTGTGGACATCGACCACTGGACTGACGCCCTTAAGTGATTTTCTATAAATATGTTCTACATATTCAGCTATATTAAATGCAGCCTGTCCAACTGGTCATACATCAAATATTCAAACACTCATATTCATTTGCTTAAATGAGCGATAAATACAAATTAAGAAATCCATTTACCAATTTACCAAGCTAAGCACAGATGCTACTTGTCTTTGGGACTCGATGATTAAGTAATTAGACACAGTACACATATTTGACAAAAATTATTAACACACTCAAGACTCTCTAATATAATATATTTTTCCATCAATTGACAAGTTGTGGCAATTAGCCAAACTATTTGCCAGTTCAAGGGTTCATCTGTATAGTTTTGTTTATACATGAAATGATATTATGTTATTGAAAGCACAACGCAGGAAATTGGAACGAAAACTTGAAAAGAATATCAAAATTAAAGGAGTTTCCATTCGCCCATCTTATCGCCAACATTATCGTCATGACGGTTATCGCAATCTCTGTCGTGCTCGATATCATTATATTGTTTGCCAGTTTATTTAAGTCGTCACTTGGCACTTGAGACTAACACACGTCTGCATAGCCGTCATATATTTACAACGTATATAATTTACTCTGGCGATGCTTTAATCAACAAACAACAACTCAACTACAATCATGTCATCCATAAAAGAGATAAACAAGCACGCGATAAAGGCGAAATTCTGGTGACGCACATAGTTAATTGTTTGTACTTACCGGAAAACGGAGTTATATACATACATGTATGTATATATGTATATAGATAAAGTACCCGATCAAGGAGTGTTGGTTGGGAGTAAATTTGTGAGATCTCGGGTTTGTTGCACGACGAGGCAGCTGCTCCACCAAAATCATATACGCAGCTGTCTCTCGTTGTTTTCGATTGCGGGATCTTTGCGACAACATGACCCCAACCATTTCATTCCCGTGACCCAGTGATAAGCAACAAGTGATTCGTGATTAGTGATTAGTGATTTATGATTTATGATTTATGATTGGTGATTGCAATTCAGTGGCTATCGATGAGACTGCAATGGGAGAATTCTAAAAAAGTGTGTTTGTTTGCTGGCTACGTTTGTGTTGCATGAGGAAATCTTGTCAGCTGTTGCAGTTTCGTCATGCAGATTAAGCAACGCACAAATGTTCAGCAAGACAACACGTCAAAGCTAGCCGCAAATAATTGAACCTAAATACATATATACATAGGCATATGAACGTACACTTTAGTGATCTCTTTCGAATATATCAATAGCGCAGTAAGCCAAAAGAAACAACAACAAACGCATGCTTGTGCTCTATAAATAACAAATAAAATGTTGTACACACGCACGCACGCACGTATACATATGCCTTTACACATACATTAATAAGTAAGAGCAAATTTTTAAAATTCGAATAGAGCGCACAGTGATTCCAATTTCGAATTGGATTCCAAAAGCCATTCGGAATCGCGTCGGCTTATCGTCATCGTTCGGCCATTGCCATCCCCGACACAGGCACGTACACACGATCATTTCCATGCAGTTCTTTTCACACACACTTAAACATATATGTGTGTGTCCACATATGCATATATCTAGATAAATACGAATATACATATGTATACGTTTCAAAGTGCATGTTTATATACATATGTATGAGCTCGCGATCCCTCGTGCCGTTTGACAAACGTGCCGCAAATATTGAGAAATTTACAAAGCAATCATAATATGCATGTGTGCGTCTGTATCTGTGTGCATATGTATTACTGACTTTTCCGCGCTGTGATTAATGCACTCAGCATTGACTGGGACCTGTGGCGGGGCAGGTGAGTCAGCGACGACCATCAGTTGGGCCCACATTGCATTTGATTGCCTCTAAATGATTCAAATAGATATATTTTTATGTCGTTTGACCTAGTTATCAATAGTATTTGATGCGTGTGTGTGTGTGGGTGTGTGTGAGTGTGACATTTTTATACCCTGGCCTAGAATATGAGCAAGCTAAAGTGTCACGAAATTATAACCAATCGAAGCCTAACGCATTTATTAATATTGATTAGTTCTTGAGTACTCCTTAACATGCTTATATTTTCTCTGTGGGAAACTTAATTTTATCTAATGGGATGCAAAATTAGATTCTCCGGAATAATTAGCTGTGAGTGGTTTGCTTTGATTTTCTGATTAACTTAAGTCAGACAACGTTAATTTCCGCTGCATTGTCATTTTGCACACGCTGCAAGCACACATGCATACAGAAATGTTTGTGTGTGTGGGCGTGACATGTGGCGTATGAGCGATGCAGCTGTGTAGCTCGTACAGCACTCAGCGACCGTGCTCGATTGAGTTAGATGCTTTCATAAATGGCTGTTGTTTATGTATATTGAATTGCCAGCATTCTGTGCACGGAGCTTGAGGAATAGCAATAAAAATAGATGGCTGCCGTCGCTCGTTGCTACTGTTGCCAAGCACTCGGTCCGACACGTGGACACGTTTTGCTGGGTTGCACTTCATTTTGTGTTGGGTAAGCAATCTGCAGTGCGCTCTGGTCATCGTCTACGTATCACGTGTACAGTCAGAGCCATGGTTTTGAGTCAATACGTAATGCTAATTAAAAATTTCAAGTGGGCAGCTGCAACCGGTTTGCGTGTGACTTCCAGTTTTTCCGAGCATAGCAAAACAATCTCACGTGATCGTTGCCAAAGTTATTAGCCAACAAGTTTTTATGGCAGCAAATACAAGCCCCGCACTGAAATGCGGGTCTAATAATAACTGGCTAATAATTGGCTGTTGCCCTGCACGAGCTTTTGCTTATATGGGCTATTTATCTTATCAGCAACGTCGCAGACTGCTGCAGGTGCAGTCAAGGTTGTGGCGGCCAATGATCGCCCTAAAGCTGCTCTCCGTGTCGTGCAGTGCGAACAACTTTTGCTTTTTATTTATATTTTCTATTATTTTGACGCTAATTTAGCAAAGCAAAGAAAATAATTTATAATATTTATGTTTATATTTACTTTTTGTTGTTTTCCCCTTCGAAATGCGTCATGGTTCTAGTGCTGGTTACTGTTGTTGTTGTTGTTGTTCTTCTTCTTCTTCTTCTTCTTCTTGTGGTATTTCACAATTTGCAGCAGACATTGCCAATGGCAGAAGACAACAGGAGTGTGGAAATATAAAAATTCTCAAATGCGCTGCGAAGGCCCCTCTCATTTGACACACATTTCGTATCGGAAAGGCTTGACATTGGATTCTCGGGTCTCGTTTACATAATTGCTTATATAGTCACTGATAGAAATTGACAGAAATTAGCCCCAGACCTGAATGTGTGTGTCTATGAAGTAAATTTTCCACTTGGTCACTTTATGAGTCATCTCACATGTTTACTCAATGAGCTCTGTGATGATGATGATGATCAGAGGAATATACATATATGTACATATATGTACGTGTATGTCTCGGACCAGCCACATTATCTTTGTAGCTTTGTAAGTGCCAACTACATACATATGGACAATCTATGGAGTGGTGCTTGAGTTGATTCCACACCGACATTAAATGCAATCCGAAAGTCATGTGAATCAATTCTGAAAATATCTGAATACACACACATAAACGCATGCAACAGTCAAATCACGTGCAGCTGTAAAGATATCTTATCTAGGGGTTCGAATAACAACTGGAAACCATAAAGCTAACCATCAATGGAATAAAATGTCATTATTTTTAGGTTAACGCACGATATCGCACAACATGTTTTGAGGGCGTGCGTGTGCAAAACATTCCAATTAGAGTATATGGGTGACACACACACATACAGACGTAGATCAACTTCGTACGATATTAATTTGTCACGAAATCTATAATGAATTGATGGAAGCTTCAAGCCATTTAGCATTTCATTCTCATACAACTGTCTACATTAAAGGAATTCGGGCTGCTGCACCTTTTTGATGAACATTCCAACTAATGCGTGTTTTTTTGGGGCATGCGTCCGATGTCCGTGCATGCGGTTGGCAAACAACGTGTGCCTGATCAACAGTTGGCGTCATTTCGCTTGAGAACTACCTGTCGCATAGACGAATTTTTGATTGCACTTCTGAATCTTTGGCATCTTTGGCTGGCTTGCTGGCTCATCTCTAAATTTAAACGAGCGCCGAGGTTCGCCAATTACTTAATAGCCCAAAAGTGCGACGACGGCTACGAAATCGTCGTCGACAATGTTTTTGGCCCAATGGCCCCCAGGTTCGAAAACGCCAAGAAGAATGCTTGCCAGTTGGGGCGGACTCGCGGGGGCGTGTCCATTGGGTTCAATGTTCACTGTTTCTCTGTTCAGGGCATCGCGTCGTTATTTCATGAATCAAGCGAGTGATTTGGCAATGACGCCGTCTCCTAGGTCCAAGGGTCGCTTGTTACTTGAGAATGCAGTAAAATACAAACACGCCCTGCACACGGGATTCTCAATAGGTGTCTTCTCAATAGCTAACTGACTGAGCCTTTTGCTAACTGCGAACCAGCTAAGCTTGGAGTGTCCAAGAAATGAGCATGACACTTGCAGCATTGTCCAGGTTGCTCATTTTCCCCATGTCAAGATGCCAAAGAGCTCTCTGAGATTGCCGCAGCTGTATTAAGTAGATGTCTCAATTTCTATATTTCACAAGAGCTTACTGTGAGGGGGTCGGGGGGCGGCGGGATAAACAAACAAGCTTTAAGCGCCGCACACTGGTGAGAACTGGTATTCACTACGTGTGTATGCAAGCATATAAATACACACTCACACATACACACTCAGGCATACATGTGTGTGCGTGTTTAATATTGTTTACATATTCGACGAGTCGTTGCGTGTAGCTGCTTATCGCCAGCGCTGCTCGAAAGCCGTCGCCAATCTTCTAGCGCTTTCTGCTTCGGTTTCTCCGCATGTGTTTATAGACCCTAATGGAAGATATAGTTTATGGCTGCTTAGATCGCCTATAATCGGGTTTCGCTCTTAAGATATTTTATTCACAAATTAACAAAATCTGATTAGCATCGAAAACTACAATTTATCCAATAGGATTTTAAAAAGATATTTTGAGGCATTATCAGAAATGTGATTTTTTTTATCTATATTCCATTTATCTATCAACCTCAGCTGCCTTGTGGACATATGCTATTTATATTTCTTTCATTCTGTTTTGTTTTCGTTTATCTTTTCTTTTGTTGCTGACATGTTTGTTTGGGCCACAATCGGTGCTCATTGTTAATAATGAAATGTTTGCATTTTTCTTTCTTTTGAAACACATTCAACATTTATTTACTTTTTGCCGCACTTGGCAACTTGTTTTGTCTATTCTTGCAGAATTCTTGCCGTAGTTTCCGCAGAGACTTCTAATTTTAATTCAATAAACATTATTTGCTGTCAATTTTCTTGATCTTAAATGTGTTTTTATTTTTATTTCTGACACGCTAGACTATATTTAGATAAAAGCCGAAACAAGGCTAAAAAGCCCTTCTAGATCTATTACGTACATATTCGGTATATCTAGCTATATTATCTGACAATATTTTGATAGGGACAGCAAGCCCAACTGGCCCAAAAAATAGCACACGCAAGATCTTTCGCTTAAAGTGTTCAAAAAGTTTTTTTTATTTTTACAATAGTTTTTGTGTAAGTGCTGTGTGCCTGTGTGTGGATGTGTGTGTGTCGACTTTGATATACAACTGGGTATGTTTTATCACACATATTTATAGAATGCTAATTGTACTTTAAAGAATTTTATCCTCTTTTACTACAACACACAACAAAACAAATCGCCTCGTTTGATTTTAGCCAAGCGACTACTTGGGGTGCGAATCGGGGACTCTCGGAGTAGCTGCTGGTTGACTACCAACTGTGGAACATTATAAGACAAAATGATATTGTAAGATATCTGTAAGAGAGTATAAAAGACAGAGGGCGAGGGACACGCGACAGACTGAGCGTATTCACAATTAATATTCGAATAATATACAAATTCACCTTATTTTTCTCAAATTGCAGCATTAGTTTAGTTTTTATTTTTACTTCTCTTCGAAACAAATAAAGAATTGCCACGAAAAAATTAACACATAATTTAACTACATAATAGTATTTAGATTAATTAGTCTTACGCTCTATATTCTAAGTCAGTCTAAGTTATGCGCCTAATAAATGCATTACTAAAACAATGAAAACAATTGAAAAAAAAAAAAAACAAAAAAAAAATCTGACAAACTTTTGAATAAGATTTGGACTTATTTGTGTTTCTTATCCTTCCCACTTCTTTTTGCATATGATACAAAACGCATACGAATTATAGCGAAGCAGCAGTCTCCAGTTTTCCTTATTGCACAGAATCTAGCTTAAATTTTTCAACATCGGCAACAGCATACAGCGAGGATGATGCTGAATATGCCTCCGGAAGACGTAACAAAACATCGAGGGTAAATATTACAATTTCAGAGCGACAAATCGCGACACTAATCAAATTCGAAAACAAGATCAAAGGATCAAAAGACAAAGCGCCCGAGTAACAAGTTCATAGCTCGTACTCATTATGTAACTGATTACTGGTGACTGATGACCGATGACCGGTGACCGGTGACCGATGACCGATGATTGGTTGGTTGGTTTAAGGCAATGGCCGTGATGTCGATGACAACGCCCACTTTCGCACGCCTACAACTCAGAACACTGAACGCACACGCACGTCATCCCGAGAAGTTGGCCGCCGCTTTTGACCCTTTTTTATTGTACTCATGAGCATAAAGATAATAAAAATTGAAACAGAAGAAAAACCATTTCAAAATTAGTAAACTTGATGAAAATAAAGCGAATTTGAATAAACATGAACCATGCATGACACAAAAATAAAATAAAATGATATATAGAAAAAAGTGGATAGAATCATTACTTAGTATGATGGTCCCACAGCCCATGCTCTTTTACTTACTAGTCGCTTAGGCACTTTGAAAGCTCATTCTAATGGTTATCCACTTTGTCCGCATCAACAGCAAGACCCATTGTCGCATCGCATCATTGAGAAGCGTCGCCGTGACCGCATGAACTCCTGCCTGGCCGACCTGTCTCGCCTCATTCCGCCACAGTATCAGCGCAAGGGGCGTGGTCGCATTGAGAAGACCGAGATTATTGAGATGGCCATCCGACATCTGAAGCACTTGCAGAGCGAGATTCTGCAAAAGGAGAGCGAGTATCGCAGTGGCTACATGGACTGCATGAAGGAGGCGGCTAAATTCCTTTGCGATAGTCAAATGCAGGACTTTTGCTATCGACTGTTGGCCCGCTTGCAGGAGCACATCGACGAAGTGTTCAAGGGTAAGTGCAATCCCTCTATCTGCCTCATCTTAATTAATTCCGCTTTCCTTTCGCTAGCCGACTGCTACAAGTCCACCCGCAACTGCCACATGCCGGATAATGTTAGCGCTTCCAGTGGCAGCCCCCACCAAACGTACCATCCGCCGCTGTGCCATTTGCGCGACATGCTGGGGGCCTCGGATGTGGAGCATAGCAATGATCATAATGATGTCAAGGATCTAAGCTTTCGCAACCATCTCAATCAGCTGCATCGCAGCCACCAAGCGACCGCTGCGGCCGCAGCTGCTGCCGCAGTGACCAATGCCAGCGCGTCAAGCGCCAGCATGGAGGCCCAAAGCGGGAATAAACTTGTGGCGAGCAATGGAAACGTCAATGGCATCGCTGCCGATAACATACCCACCAACTCAACGGGGTCCAATACTGGCAGCAGCAATACGGCCAGCTCGACTACGTCTGCATCCACATGCCACACGCTGACCAAGACGCCCGTGGGCGCTGCAGCCACTGCTGCACACCAGCAGCCGCATCAGGCAGCAGTGATTACATCAACGGCACCTCATCATCATACGGACAGCAGCCAGCACGATTTCGAGTCCTCGCATGAGCCGATGCTCCATACGGATACCTCCAACATGCATTCGCCTCCGCCGCGGGACGCGCTGCTGCAGCAGCATGCGCATCTGGCACACAATCATCATACAACGGACAGCCAGCTGTCAGCGAGAATGCGCAACTACTCGGAGTCCTCGCATGAGATTGAGCACAACAACAATTACAAGTATAAGAATCACATCAAGGAGCGTTTTGTGCACGAGCTGCACGACGAGGAGACGAGCAGCGAACACACGCCGCACCTGCAGAACGATCACTCGCACCTGCATGCACTGTCCGAGCACTCGAAGGACGGCACCGAGCCGGAGATTGCGCCCATAATGGCCAAAAAGCGTAAGCTGGCCGAGGCAGCAGCAGCCGCTGCAGCCTGTAATGGGGATCTGCCGCTGGACCCGCACAGTGAGACGAGCAATATGAACCCGTCCCGACCCATGGGCCTGGTGCGCGAAGACAAGCCCTCCTTTAACTTCAGTGATATTAAGGACATCAAGTCAGAGCTGCACAATACCAATTCCAATTCTAGTCCGCTGCTGGCCAAGCTCAGCGCAGCTGCCAGCGCGCAATTGAGCGCGCCGAGTAGCACAACGGCTCCACTGCCGTCCCGGCATTCGTTTACTGTGCCCATCTTTGCGTTGCATGGCCAGGGCAACTACTACGTGCCACTCAATGTGGACTACAATGCTTTGGTGCCGTACCTCAACGGCGTCGATCTGCTCGAGAAGAGCTACACCAGCATGCCCGTGGTGCACCCCATTAACATCAATGTTAACTTCATGCCCAGCTCATCGTCGACATCGCTGTTAGCGGCGGCAGCTGCAGCTGCTGCTGCTGCCGCCGTTGCTGCTGGCAAGCAACAGAGCGTGGTTGCCGCAGCCGCTGGATCGCTGGGCGCTGGCTCTGCAGCTGCTGCTGCCGCTGTGGCCAAGGCCAAGCTCGAGCAGGCCATGAGCAATAGCTGGTAAGCTCTGTCCAGGCAAGATAACAAGTCTACCTCACTACTTCTGTGAATAATCATCAAATGATTGATTCCTAATATTGTGCGAAATTCAAACTGTTGGGAGTCGACTTGGAAACAACAGTATAAACACACACATACACACAATTTTTTTCTTTATAAATAAGACAATTGGATTCAAAGACATTAGGCCACCCAGTTCGAAACTGGGCGTTATTTATTGATCCGATGAATAAAGTCTACATCCAAACGCAACTGTTGTACACCAATCAAGTGCAAAATATAAGGATCTGTGCTTAGTAACAGCCCCAATGTAACAATTGTAATCAAAAAGAACTCTTTCAATACATGGACACATGCACACACAGTGACATGTGCATGTTTGACATGCCAAGAACCAGCCCACGTTAAAAATCTAATGGATTAAAACTATAATTAAATGTGAATTGAATGTATTTTTAGATGTGTAACATTTTTGCAACTATAATAAGTGTTGTGGTTTCAAATCGGGCTCCAAGTGCGTTTTTTAAATAAATAAATATTCATAAACCACTAGTCAAATCAACATTAAAAAAAAAAAAAAAAAACTATGGATAAAAGTTGACTTATATATATGATATCTTACAAATTGTATGCAACTTTCTTAAGTTTGAAAAACTAGCTTAAAAAATTGATTTAAGTGTTTTTTTTTTCAGAAATTCTCGGCAAAGCTGTAGAAGCTTTGCTAGGTTTTGTTAAAGGTTATACCAAATTTCATTTTCGAAATGGGGTTTATTTAGATGAACATGGAAATGCCTGATTCATCGCTGTTGTCGTCATTAGGTTTAATAATTATAAGTTTTCAATGTTGTGACATGTTATATGACCTTCAAATTCTAACAAGCAAAGAATAAATAAACAAAAATGTAAAAAATCAAAAAAAATAAATCAAAGCAAAATCAAATTATTTTCTAAAAATGTTTGCTGCTTATAAACTTAAAGTTTATGCACAATATATATTCATATTTTAGGGATTTAATAATATAATTATTATGTTTACTACAGTACAATTAATATAATAAAACTACGTTATCGTTTAATATATTTTATATATGTATGTATACTTATGTAATAAAGTTGAGACAATTTACATATTTTCTGGACTTTTCTTTTATTTTTAATAAAGGCAATTGCTAAATATCACTGGCTATAAAAAAAATCTGACTAAATAAGAAATAAATTCAAGGTAGCTTATAAGATCTATGCAGATCATTATAGGTCAGGATCTGTTGAGTTGAGTAATATATTGTATGTAGTAATTATGATATGTTCCCTAAGATCAGTTTGTCCGTCCGTCCCTCTGTGATAATAAAAGCTAGGTCTATCGGTGCTATTGAAGATAAAGATGTGAATTATACAGTCGTGGGTACCCTCGTCTGATGAGCTGAAACAATTATTCCGATAGACCCACAAGATTTTGTCTGTAACACTTTTAGTTAAATTTCTAGAGACTTCAAATTTGAAACATAAATTGACAAGATCATCGGTTATTGAGAACATGGTAAAGTGGAGCAAGACTACTTTACATAGATTGCCAAAAAAAATATATATATGTGGCATATCAAAACACCATGTAATTTCCACATATTGGAGCCTAAATATGAATGATGTTTCTT
The DNA here is from genome assembly GCA_035047625.1 of Drosophila mettleri. Taxonomy (NCBI): domain Eukaryota; kingdom Metazoa; phylum Arthropoda; class Insecta; order Diptera; family Drosophilidae; genus Drosophila; species Drosophila mettleri. The sequence continues at coordinate 20,349,426 of JAWNPI010000035.1, forward strand.
TTTGATTAGGATCAATCCATTGAAATTTAGACACATAAAAATTAGTAGATTTCCCTCCTCATTATTTGAAAGTATCGTGAAGAATGGGGATATGCTGATGATGATAATGATTGGAAAATTGGAAAATTCTATATCTTCTGAACTATCAGGGTTAGTTGCTGTTGACCTCCTTTTTATACCCTAAATCCATTGAAAATGTAAATTTCAGGGAATAATGTTTTTGTGCAAATGTATGTAATAGGCAGAAGGAGGTGTGGCACACCCCATAAAGTATATATATTCTTGATCAGCTCGATGGGCTGAGTTGAACTAGCCCTGTCTGTCCGTCCGCCCGTCCGTCCGTCCGTGTAAACACGTGGATTTCTTAAACCACAAAAGCTAGAGACTTCAAATAAAAAGCAAAATGCTCGGCGTGCACACCGTTAAAGATAGAACCGTGCACTAAGTTGTGTTTGATTGCTATATTGAATCCGCACATTTTGTCATTTTTGGATTTTTGATGCCACACCTCTTTCGCCCACAATTCAACAAAAACGATAACTTACGTATATAAAATACTAAAGACTTGAAATTTGGCAAATAGGTACATTTGAATGTCATAATTATTCCCCGAAAAAAGTTATTAAACAATAAAGTTTCCATAGCACAGCCTCTGCTGCAGCCGCAAAACTGTGCAGTACGCATATTACGTGCATGCATATGTATGTGTGTGTGTGTGTGTGTGTGCGTGCATGTGTTGTTTACTATTAATGAATAAATGAAACTTTTTATGATTGGTATTACAGCTCAATAGATTCAGGGTATCTCTTAGTCGAGCAGTCTCGACTAGAGTTTTGTTACTTGTTCGATTTAGAAAATATTTTTGGAGCCTATATGACCGAAAACATAGTTTCATTTAGTCGTTTCTTATTTATTTTTATTTGACCAATATACTGAATACTGAAGAAATATTCGTTAGAACATAAAAGACTAGTTTGCTCCATGTGATGAATCAATAATTAATCCGATTTCTTAGATATTTTAAATTATAATGACTCTATCTCTGTGGCCTGATCTCTTTTATTATGTTTTGATCTTACATACAGATATAGTTTTAATTAAGCATCCCAAATTATCTTTCGATAAAACTACAAAATCAGTAAAAATATTTTTCTTTTGAGTTCGCGTTCTAGTTATACCCAACTCTGCTCTTCGTAGTTAACGCTCAACTGTGTTCTTTAATTGCTTATCGTCTTTTCTTTTGTCGGCCTTGCTTTTTTAATCGGGATACCAACTTGAGCTAACGGTTTCGTAATTTTGTTTGTGATAGTCTGAAAATGATAATGGTAATAGATCAATTTTATAATAAGTCATAGACAGATAGCCTATGATCTTGATTAACTAGTTATCAATGCAAAAGCTAATAATTATGTATATTAAAAATCTAAATATTTATATTAGTTGCATTTATTACATGATTATTTAGATCCAATTTACGAAATCTTTATTTTTCAGTCTTCAAGTTGAGCTTAAAAAAAAGAAGCAAAATCGATATATATAATATAAAGCTTGAGGTTTGTAAACTTAAATTTTTGTGTATGTGTAGCGTACGAGATCGTTCAGCTCACATGGATCACATAGATCCGCAAAGTTTATACAATGTAAACTGATTTGTTGAATAAGTTTTTTTCAAGACATACGTTTTAAATGTAACTTTTAGGGCGGGATTATGATATAATTTGCACTTATTCACCAAATCTCACGTGTCTAGTATTTAATATAGACTTTTTGTAAGCTCTAGTGAATTGTGGGCGAAGTTTGGATAAATTAAAAATATAACAAAATATGCGTATTCACTGTCACAATCCCCCACAACTACACTAGAGCTTTGTTACTTGTTTATCTAGGAAAGTGAGGGGAACGGAATCGGTGTATGAAGTTCTAAAACTTATACTAAAACACCGGTTAGAGGGCAAATCCTGCCGAGAAATTTGACAATTCTTAGTGAGAATACATTCCTCATGCCAAGAGGCTTACGACAAATTAGTGTCGGGCTTTTTGTTGTTAGAGCCCTGATCTGGCCGACTTTAGTTGTTGACAGATAGAAAAAAAAAAAAAAAGCGAGAATAACCGAGCAACACGAACGCGTTGAAGTTGAACAACGATTAGCCGAATCTGTTTCCGAAGATACCATTCGGTATTCATAGTCATGTAGGTCGTTCCGGACGGTTATCATGTTAGTGTTGCTGATTGGAATTCGCACAAATCAGAGGTCAATAAAAAACAGCGTATGGATTCCCAAATGGCACCTTTTGTGAGCCGCCAAGCTTCTGGAACAGGGTCATTTTATCAGAGGAAAGCATATAAATGGAAAGAAGTTATTATGGAGAACAAGTAACAGAACTCTAGTCGAGACTGCACGACTAAGAGATACCCTGAATCCATTGAGCTGTAATACCAATCATTAAGAGCTTTATTTATTCATTAATAGTAAACGACGCATGCACACACACACACACACATGAACGTAATATGCGTGCTGCGCAGTTTTGCGGCTGCAGAAGAGGCTGTGCTATGGAAAATTTATTGCTTAATAACTTTTTTTCTCGACTTATGTTCTTAATATAATTTTCGGGGAATGATTATGACATTCAAATGTACCTATTTGTCAAATTTCAAGTCTCTAGTATTTGATATACGTGAGTTATCGTTTTGACGGACGGACGGACGGACAGACGGACAGGGCTAGTTCAACTCAGCTCATCGAGCTGATCAAGAATATATATACTTTATGATCGCCTTCCCAATCTCGTAACTTGAATCCTATTGAGCATCTGTGACATTTACTCGAGCGTAGGATTGGGCAGTGCACCATTGTGTCGAAAAATATATTAAGCGTGGTCATCATGGATAAATGGGGCGGAGGAGACTCTGAAAATGGTGGATTCAATGCCTCGGCGTATAGAAGAAGTTTTAAAATGAAATGGATATGCATCAAAATATTGGAAGCTAATGGATTTCTCAAAAACAGCCGATGAATTGAAGTGTACGCAGACATTTTGCTGCGTCATTTTTCTGTAAGGATTTTTGTTGACGTTATTTTTTAATATAAATATTGTTATTTTAAATAAAATAAAAATAATTGATTAAATATGTGAAAAAAAGGTATAATTCTGATAATTGCCTTATAGTAGATTCTAGAGACAACTGAACACAAAAAACATTTTTTTTTTCTGCTGTACGCAGAGGTTTGCTTTCTTAATGAAATTTTCAGAACATAATATCGACATTCAAATATACCTACATGCCAAATTAAGTTTCTAGTATTTGATTTACGGGAATTGTGTATTTTTGTGAATTGTGGGGAAGGAAATGTGATTAGTTATCGAAAAAAAAAAAAAAAAAAACAAAAGTAAACTCGTACAACGCATAGTATTATCGAGCATTTTGCTTTTTATTTCAAGTCTCTAGCTTTTGTGGTTTACGAGATAGACGGGCTTACACGGACGGACAGACGGACAGGGCTAGTTCAACTCAGCTCGTCGAGCTGATCAAGAATATATATACTTTATGGGGTGTGGCACGCCTCCTTCTGTCTGTTACATACATTTGCACAAAAAAATTATACCCTGATTTTCCATTTTCAATGGATTCAGGGTACAAAAAGATAAAGGGTTGAGTATATTCACAATTTATGAATTTGTTATCGGCACAGTCGCTATATTCCCATGGGCGATATTTACTAAGTAAAAGATATACAACAAGTAAGAAAACTCTAGTCGGCGCGCCCGACTAGTGGATACCCTAATCTCACCCTCCCTTAGTTTTCTTAATATAGTCCATAACTCGCAAGTATAACCATATCACGCGACTTAAATCTATGCCAAAAGAACTAAGAGGAATAATGGAAACAAATGCGACACAAAGATTATACCAGCTCACTTTTGCAAGCTCACAAGAATTGTTCCGTTACTATTAAAGAAGAAGAATCGAAAACATATTCGCCCAGCGACACACAGCGCCACACAGCTCACAAGAATCGTTCCGTTACTGCGGTTCTTAAAAAATTTGTTCGCGAGCATTTGCATGTATGTGTGCACATGTATACATAATGAACATGTATAAGCGCCAGCTGGTCTCTGTGCGCTTTGCAGTTCAATCGCTGTTGATCTGGCCAAACATTTTGTTTAATAACTTTTGTGTTTATCAACGGATTTTGATGAAACTTTCACCATATGATTTAAATAATTGATGTAGTTTTCAAAAACTCCAAACACCATATACATTGCAATTGAAAATAATTTTCAAAATTGTGGGGAAATTTGGGGCCGGTATCCAAATGTAACAAAAACCGAAATTGGTAAAAATATACATAAAGCTACAAAAATTTGGAGACTCTAACTCTTAAGATAAAAAAGATAAAAAATCATAACTGATTTTTCATATGGTTTTAAATCGATAACAAATATTCAGGAATAGTTATCGATTTTCTGAAATAAAACTCGATATGCGTATCCTATATACGCGCCTAACAAAAAAAAATTCACGTCTCTAGCTCTTATAGGTTCTGAGATCGACGCGTTCATACATACGGACGGACGGACGGACGGACGGACCGACAGACAGACATACGGACAGGGCTCAATCAACTTGTCTTGTCGTCCTGATCAAGAATATATATACTTTTGGGGGTGTGGCACGCCTCCTTCTGCCTGTTACATACTTTTAACAAAAACATTATACCCTGTTTTCCCATTTTCAATGGGAAGGGTATAAAAAGCTTAGCGGATTAATATGTTGTACAAAGGAGAAGAATGTTAAATTAAAGCAGTTGCAATTCAGTTCAAGTACGTGGATGAAGTATTTTTCAATAAACCGGATAATTTTATTATGCTATAATTTATTTTGTAAGAATTCAAAGTTTTACGAATATCAAACTCTGAGAAAATGAGGAGTGTAGCGTTTGCTGTCAGCGTCCTTTGTGTCATCATTGCGGAAAATGCCGGAGTTATTCCCGACTGTGATTATTTCGATACAGTCGATCTGACGAACAGCCTGAGATTTCAGAATGGATCGTATCAATACGAAGATATTATAATACCAAAAGAAAAAGTCGGACAATACAACTATGTAATCTCATTTGATGGAGTCGAGGAGCCAGTGGCTGAGTACACTCGGGGCTGTGCCTGTCACATAAGGTCGTGTGTTCGCTTTTGCTGCAATCCCCAGCAGTTGCTCGTAGATGGCGAGGGTCGCTGTGAAGATGGTCTTATCAATTTAAACTATAGCTCAGTTTTGAATATAACTATGAACGATGGACTGCAGATAGAAAAGAATGTCATGGAATTTGTGGTTCAAAAGCATCTTCCTGTGCCTTGTAGGGACCATTTATACCTTGACCCCTCCAACGAAAATCACGGATGGACTTTGTTCGAGGTGAAAGCTCTATATAAATTCTTCTCTCACTGACTATAACTATTTGATTGATTAGAACGGAACGTTATTACGCCATTATGACAACGTGCACTTATCCAAGCACAATTATTGCCTTCAGCCTTCTATACAATCGGATGATCAGATCTCCTTACTGGCTCATCATTGCGCGGAGCCAATTGACAAAATTAATGGCTACAGTAAGATTCAAAAATATATTGTAAAAATATAAATCGTATTATATTCTTGTTTTAGAAAAATGTTTGTGGTTAAATATATAAAAGATAATCATATCTTCCGACCATATTTATTTTATTATACCCTGAATCCATTGAAAATGAAAAGGTAGACGTAGACGTGCCACACCCCATACATTAGGAGTCGATCATGCCCTGCACGTCTGTCCGTACGTCCGTCTGTCCATCTGTATGAACGCAGAGATCTTGCAAATCTCAAAAGCTGGCGACTAGACTGAAATAAACAAGTAAAAAGAAACTCTAGTCGGAGGTGCTCAAAGGAACCATATCACGCGATTTAAATTTTTTTTTAAACTAAAATTTTATTTCTATCTACTATAGCTACTAAGATGAAAAATATAACAATTATTCAGGAATAATTATGGATGTTCTGAAACAAATTCGATATTCGAACGAACCTAGCAAAAAACAAGTAAGAAAACTTTAGTCGGAGGTGCCCGACTACGTGATACCCAGATCCCATCCAATCATAATTTTCAATATAGCCCATAATTTGTATGTGGAACCATATCACGTGACTTAAATCTATGACAATGGTAAGAATGGTAAGAATGTCGATAAAAAAAAAAAACCACAGAAAATATTCCGTTACTATTGGAGAAGAGGGAACAAAAATATTTACACAACCCACACACACGAGCAGAGTCGATATAGTCATGTCCGTCTGTCCGCCCGTATGAACGCAGCGATCTCGCAAACGGTAAAATCTAGAGAATTGAAATAAAAAAAATTTAGATCTGACGGTCATAATCTTGACCAGAAAGTTTCATTGAAAAAGTATGAATAGAAAAAATTAATTCAACAGTCAAGTTTCCATAGCACAGCCCTAGCCGCCGTTGCGTCAACTGCACAATAAGCAGAACGCGTATTTGCAATTAAAAAACAAGTAAGAAAACTCTAGTCGGCGCGCCCGACTAGGGGATACCCTAATCCCACCCGTCCTTAGTTTTCTTAATATAGTCAATAACTCGTATGTACAACCATAGCCCGCAACTTAAGTATGTGCCAATGGTACTAAGAATATCGATCAAAGAGGAATTATGCAAACAAATTCGACACACAGATTATGCCAGCACACTTTTGCAAGCTCACAAGAATTGTTCCGTTACTATTAAAGAAGAAGAATCGAAAACATATTCGCACAGCGACACACAGCGCCAGCGACTGCGACACACAGCGGCGAGCGGCAATTGGAAGTAGGTAGCAAAAACAATTCGAACACAATTCGACCCAAACTCAAAGGCAATTGCGGTTCTTAGAAAATTTGTTCGCGAGCATTTGCATGTATGTGTGCACATGTATACAAATTGAACATGTATAAGCGCCACCTGGTCTGTGTGCGCTTTGCAGTTCAATCGCTGTTGATCTAGCCAAACATTTTGTTTAATAACTTTTGTGTTTATCAACGGATTTTGATGAAACTTTCACCATATGATTTAAATAATTGATTTAGTTTCCAAAAATACCAAACACCATATATATTGCAACTGAAAATAATTTTCAAAATTGTGGGGAAATTTTGGGGCCAGTATCCAAATGTAACAAAAACCGAAATTGGTAAAAATACACATAAAGGTACATGCGAAATTTGGAGTCTCTAGCTCTTAAGATAAAAAAGATAAAAAATCATAACTGTTTTTTCATATGGTTTTAAATCGATAACAAATATTCAGGAATAGTTATCGATTTTCTGAAACAAACTCGATATGCGCGCCCAATATACGCGCCTAACAAAAAAAAATTCAAGTCTCTAGCTCTTATAGGTTCTGAGATCGACGCGTTCATACATACGGACGGACGGACGGACGGACGGACGGACGGACGGACAAACGGACGGACGGACGGACGGACGGACGGACAGACAGACGGACAGGGCTCAATCAACTTGTCTTGTCGTCCTGATCAAGAATATATATACTTTTGGGGGTGTGGCACGCCTCCTTCTGCCTGTTACATACTTTTAACAAAAACATTATACCCTTTTTTCCCATTTTCAATGGGATCAGGGTATAATAAGTGAATCTTTTAATGATTGGTATATCACTTCACAGGACTTAGGGCATCTCTTAGTCGAGCCGTGTCGACCCGACTTCTTACTTGTTTTGATTAGTCACTTAAAAAAGTTATGAGCATACTTGCTGAAATATTATTAATAATGATTCAGTCTAATCCACTTGCGGCATTTCCATTGGGAGTAGATATGTTCACCATATATTTTTGGTCTTGGTTCTGTCAACGTGAATATATCTGCCTGGGGTGTTAACGAATATCTACACGGATAATGAACAAACCAATATACCCTTTTCTCTTTTAGAAACAGAGTATAATATTATAATCAACTATATGTATAGTATAATAATTTAAGTATTAGTAGCAGATGAGTTAATTACAAAGAATTTAAGTATATTCTCATGCCTGCATATTTGATTCATTTGAGTTATTTACAGTTCAAATTGTTTCGATACTCTTCATGGTTACGCTAGTTGCTGTCTACCTGCGCCTTCCGATGTGTAAGTCCGTCCACGGCAAATGTTGCATCTGTTACTTCGCGTGCCTCACGCTGAGTTTCATGATGGTTGATGTCTTAGTTTTCGAATGGATGGATGTGAGTTATGGCGTGGCTTGCAAATTGTTTGGTAAGTCTCGCAGTTATCACTTTTGGCTGTTTGATTACTTCAATTGTGTGCGGCAGGCTATGTTGGGTACTATTTCGTCATGGTAACATTCTGCTGGCTCTCGATAATCAATTATAATCTGTGGAAAAAGTTCAACAACTTTGGCGTCGGCCACAAAGCCCGATTCATTCGCTACAATATTATTGTCTGGTGTGCTGCGGCCGTCTTGCTCCTAATTACATTTTCATTTGATTATTTTGACGAAGAGATGGGCATTCCGATCGACTTAGCACCTGGCATTGGTTATTTCGTGTGCTGGATAAATAGTAAGAGTATTCGGCTCACACTCACTTCGCTAGTAATTAAAATACATCTTGCAGCCTATAGCTGGTCGGCCACAATTTATTATTATGGACCGATACTCCTTTTGCTGCTAGGCAATTTTACACTTTTTGTTAAGACGGTCAAGCAGATACTTGTGCATAACAAGAAGAACCGACGCCAACTAAAATTATTCGAATGCCAAAGTAATCTAAGAAATCTGGCTAAGTAAGTTCCATTTGATTTTTGATTGATCTTTTGAGGCGTGTAAGTGCAATTTGTGCCTTTTTTCATTTTCAGTTTCAAAATGTTTTTTCGACTTTTCCTGATAACGGGCTTGGTCTGGATTCTTGATATCGCATCTTATACTCTTCAATTTACTACATTTGATCAGATATGGATCAGAATCTGTGATACAATTACCTCGGGACAGGGAGTCATTTTGTTTTTAGTGACTATTTTAAAGAAGAACGTCTTGACCGCTCTAGGAAACCGGTGATATTTATTAGCCCTGTTTCTATAGCAAAGTCTCATACATTTTCACATCAGATTTAGGCAAAAAACGGTACAAACTGATTTAACAAGAAGATCAACTATCAAAAGGCGATAACTGAAGCTCCTTCAAATTCAATTCGGAGTAAACATAAGCCGGACATAAGAGTAAGCTATGGGGACGAGCGGCCACAAATCTTATTACAAAATATGATTTGCTGGTGTTTACTCTCTGATAACCACTATATTCCATATACTATTATTATTTTCAATAAATAAAAATATTTGATAAATATTTTCAAAAGGAAATACACTTTATTTTTGAATATTGGTTGTCATGAAGATAGTATGTATTGGCCATGTGGCCGCCACAAAGTATTACTCACTCAAGTTTTAATTATTATAAGATTATTATTAATTTGTATATTGACGCTCGCCTTTAGCAGATGCGCAACTAACTAGAACCGTTCTTCGTGTGTTTCTAACTAATTTTTATATAGAATGTAGTATTATATGAAATATCAAAAGTATATTAAGATATACATAGGCGTTGTTGTATGTACGTCAGATAACTAAATACAATTCGTAGTTTAGTTAAGCGACTTCAGTCAAAACTAGGACGCGTTATAACATTTTGTAAAAGCGTTTCGTTGCACTAAAAAAGTAAGACTATTTTAAAATTAAATACAGCACAATTATAGTTTTTAAAACTGAACTAGATGCACATTCACGTGGCGAGGATTGCGGCAAAAACTAAACTGAATATCTTTATCGACATTAGTTGTGGCCATACACAGGCTTCAGTTGATCAGACCTCTTCGTTATTCGTACGCTTTAGATGAAACTCCACCATGTTTTCCAAATCGCAAATGGATAATTTGGACTTCTTTATATCTGCATTGAGAATTCGCAAATTGGAGGTATAGTCCGGTAGACGGGTCAAAGTGGCTATCACTTCCTGAGCGACCCGCTTGGCCACTTGGGCGAAAGTTAATCGAGCTTTTCCCAGTCGTTTTAGTGGACTGAACATTTCATGAGTTTCCTTGAGCTCGCCGTAGTCCAACACCTGCCATTGTCCACTCTCCATATTCCAGGTGAATAGGATGCGGCACTCGTACTGCCGATTGTGGAAAATACAGCCCATGCGACCATTGCAATACATGCAATTCGTTGGAGTTGTTGGCATTTGATCCCGCGCTGAGAATTGTGCCAGAAGCATGCAGCTAATGGTCTGGCTGAGTGGGCACACATTGATCAGCTCGTATGCCCAGTCGTAAAATACATTGTAGATCTTCTGATGCTTCTGACAGATCATGCTTATAACATAATATGTGAAAGTCTCCAGATCAAAGGAGTGTTGCGTTATTACCACGCTGCTGCATCGCAATCGTTGATACGATGTATGTGAAATCATTTGCATTTCCGAGTAGCAGGACCCGTGCACCTCCATGGGAAGCGAGGTGTGATAGCCCGGTGAGATGCAGTCGTCTGTGTATGAATCGTATTATATACGTTTCAATTCCTTTAATAATTCATATGCTTACCCTCTTCACTTGTGATCACTGAGGTTGCGTCGTCTTCATCTACATAGCGACGTCGCAACTTCTTGGTGCACACCGGTTTCTCCGGCATGACCCCCCCTTGGACTGGCATTTCAACAATGCGTTGCTCATCACGCCGTGGCGATAAAAATGACGAGCCTGCGTTAGGCGACATTGATCCCCCTATTTCGAAGCGTTTGGCCATAGATACCTGCAATGGCGATAATGCACCCAAAGGCCCAACTGGCTTATAGCTCAGCATCTGCTGGGTCGCCTGAGACAGAGGTGGGGACTTTTGATTGTAAAGTTGAGCTGCTACCGTGGCGGCATTAGCATTACGGCTGGGCGAACGCATCAAATTGGAGCTAGATGGCGGCGACCGAAATCCCAAATGCAATGGTGGCGGCGTATGTGAAGGCTGTGCCGGGTGTGGAGAGGATGAGGGCGAAGCACAGGGAGAGTTGTGGAAATAATGTGCCGTTGGCGAAAATCGATGAAGACTACGTTGAGCGGTTGAGCTGGCACTCGATGGACTAAACGTTGTCCGTCCTGCTGAACGTATCTTCGTGAAGGGTATGATATTTTCAGAGTTATCCTCGGAGAACTCGTACTTTTTGTCAGCCAGGCGGCGTTTGCGAAATGTCGAGATCTTTTCACACTTCTCGGTATCTTCGGAGAACTCATATGCATTTGACTTGTCTGTCATTGAACTTGAACTCGACGTGTGCTGTTAGTTATATAGTAATTAAAAAGATTGGAACCATGGCAATCATCTGGTTGACTTACTTGCAAATCGATGGTTGTAATTCCGTTGCGGTAAGATTTGGTGACAATGCGCTGATTGCGTCTTTTCGATTGGCTCGCATCATTGGTGCCAACTGCATTTTGCATTACCACTGGCAAGCTGGTTTCCAGCAGGGTCATGCTGGATGTGGCCAACGTATTGCCACAGTTCGATGAGAAGATTAACTTTTCATAGCAGACACTATTGTTGTGCTCGGTGTTAAGACGCGGTTGCGCTTCGTTGTTGTTGTTATTGCTGCGCTGAGAATGGTCAGTTTCAATATCACTGAAGTCCGCAATAATGCGCGCCACAACACTGTGCTCACTGTCCGCCTCAGAGCCAGTAAAGGGGACAGAGCAGCGATCTTCCTCGTTGGGCAGTGGAGTGCGTGGCAGAATTAAAGTTTGCTGCGTGCAGGGCAGGTTGAATATTTGCTGCGGCAAGCTACTGCTGTTGGGTACGACCGGCGTGTCCACATCGATGCGCAGCATATGCATAAAGCCATTCGAGACGATGAGTATGCGTTCGGGGCAGAGCAGATTTACTGTCGGATCGAAGCGGGGATCCGTTTCGACCGAAGAATACTTTGTGTGCACTGTCAAGTGACAGTTGAGACAGTGTGCGTTGTAAAAGGAATCTAAAAATATATAATACCTATTACTGGAATAATCCCCCAATAAATAACTACGTTTGCTAATCACATGGACCGTCATCGCAAAGCTTTTTGCACTCCAGACAACCGAGTTTAGGAACTTTCACATATGTTATATAGCTTTCTTCGCCCTCTTCCGTGGCAGCGCCATGCACAACCAGAATTTGCTTATCCGCATTCTTCCACTGCGTCATTGTGACCGTCTTCAGATTGTCGACCACATGGTCATCGAATAAGCGGCGTGAGAAGAAATATCGCAGTTTTTTGTGCGGTTGGAAGAACCAAAAGTAAAGGCTGAGTCCAATGCAATTAAAGCAGGTATAAAATTACTTTTTGTGCTTGCATAAAATTTGCATCACTTACGTGTATTTGTAGCCTACATTGAAGGAGTAGTGGTTGAGCGAAGTGTTGTCGTTGCACACCACTCGGTGGCTGATCATGTATTGCCCACAAGCAGTCAGCCCCATGAATATGTGCCTAAACGATATGTTCTTAGAGCAAGTTTCGGAACGGGCCCTAGCTGCCTCCCTCTTAGAGGGTGCTTACCCATCCAACGTAGAGCTAGCCATAACGTCCTTGAGATATAGCTTTAGTCTATTTGGCACCTGGTCATATGGAAGTTTCTGCTTTTGGCCCGCTCGAGATCGACCTGAGAAAAATCCTGTGCGCTATTATTGAATATTAATATTAGTACGAATGAAACACATTAGGGCCGGAATATGTAAAGTTTTCCACAATTTACCTCTCTGTCGTACAACATTTGTGCCAAATTTCGCGATCGCCCCTGCGGCTGCAATGCATGGCTGTGCGGATTGCTTGGCTCCTCAGCCTCATCAGAACTATCCACCGTTGATATGTCATCGTCATCTGAAGATACCCCCGACAATGACTCCACGTAATTTTGGTAATCAGTCTCCATTGCCTCACAGACTCGAAAATCAGACTTAATATTTTTTTTACCGACAACTGCAACAACGGGCTGTCAACATAAAAATCAAAAAGCAATATAAGCACAGGCTTTAGCGACGTCTGTGACGCGCCGCCGCTCTCATCGAGTCCCCTTTCTTTTCCTTGTCAGTCTTATTTAAATAAACTTGTACATTGGAAGCGAAAATTTTTTCGTTTATTCGGTTTATGCAGTTTGTGGATAGTAGTGGTGGCGGACAGCCGATAAATGTGTGACCGTCGTTTCATGTATCGATTATAGCTCGAGTATTTGTTTTTTGACATCTGGCAACACAGGACAACCGCTAAACATTCAATGTGTACAAAATAATGATGATTAGCCAAAACTTCAATGAATGGTTTCAATTGATGCTTAAATAAATACAATAAATAAATTATGTCTAATTTGGCATTTCTAATTCCTAGTTTCTCTTAGTAGTTTTGGATTCGCATCTGGTGTTTCTGTCACGCGCATATTCTGCTTTTGTCGTACAATATGAAACGGCATTGGGATTTCTGCAGCGGCCTCAACGCCCGTGCCCGAGCTAACCACTGGCGGCTGTGGTAGCGGCGGCTCCTCATTTGTCTTATTGAATATTACCCAGTTATCTGGTCTGTAAATATATTTGTAAATTTTACTTCGACAAGACAGAATTGACTTACCTGTCTGGCTTTGTCAGCACATTAATCGGGGCAAAGGCCACGTTGGTCAACTTTTGAGCAACGGCACTAGCTGCTGATGGTCGTTCGTCATAGTCCTCGGCATCGGCTAAGATGTCGCCGCCCAACTGCTTGCCAACGCTGTCCGAATAAACTGTAATTTTGCTATTGGTTTTACTACGGCTGGAAGAGCTCAGCATTGGTTTGGGCATTTCTGTCACGTACGCTGTCTGAGTCTTGTTCTCCATCATGGGCAGCACGAAATTATCGTCTAGGTAAGTTGTGTTTAATGTGGTCGTACTTGAGTTTTTCGGTGTCTTGTTATCTTTTAGGCTGCTATGTATATTGTCATTCGGGACGGTCAGGTTACTCAGCGAATTTCCTATTTTCGTAAAGTCAATGTTTTTGCTCAGATCGTCATCGTCGTAAGTGTAGTCGTCAGTGTCATCTGTAGTAACATTGCTTAACGTGCGACTCAAAAAATCATAGTCTTTAATCATGTCCAGTTTGTGGTCCGTACTCGAGATCTCGTTGACGTTACTCCCCAACTGCTTCAGCTCAGGCGTTCGGCTATAGTAAGTTTGCGTCTGTGTCACTGGTCTATGACCAGCGAGCGACCCAGTAGAGAAGGGACTGGCATTTTGGCTGAGCTCGCGATCGTAATATAGATCACTTTGGCTTTGCTGATAGTCGGGCTTGTACGGCGATTGTGCGACCAAGCCGTAGCCTCCACCTAAGTTTTGTGGTCGTGGGTAGGAGCTAAAAACAGGATTATTATCCGGCCGTGGACGTATGTTAAAGCTAAATATGCTGTCGGCACCATTCGCACTGGCCACACCAGAAATGCTTCCATAGTTTCCAGAAGTAACGGCCGAGCTGGACGCATGCAAATAATTATTTTGTGAGTTGCCCCCAACTTGGGAGCTGCTGGAAGTTGAATGGGACTGCGTTAGAGGAGGCTGTGGAGCATACTGAGGTGAGCTGGTTATACTATGCGAGCTGCTGATTGGACTATTTATTATATGAGTCTGTTGATAAGGTCGTTCCTGATGAATTGATGAAATAGGACTTGGCTCCTGTGGGGCTTGTGTTGGTCGTCTGTTGGCATTCGGACTGAAGGTGTTGGTGGCAAAGCTTAAAAAGTTTTGAAAAATGTTCGGAGCACGCGTTGTGGTACGTCTGTCATCATTGTCGTTAAGGTATATGATAGTCGGTGGCTTCGTTTTCTGTAACTGAGGAATGCTGTCCCTATGCGTTGGATAATAACCGTAACTGGGCGTTGTGCTGCCGTAGTCTATGAACTGCGGAGCGTAGCTATTTTCGTAGTTGTTGTAGGGTCTGTAAATGGTCGATGTCGTATAGTCTGTGTACTCTGCGGCAAGGGGTCTAGTGACTGGACTTTTGTTTGTCTGTCGAATGTTAATCTCTATTTCATATTGGTCATTCGCGTTGGGTCCGTTTACAACAACTTTCTGAGGGTAGACAGGTCTACTCTGGTAATGGCTACGCAGTTCCACGCCACGTTTTGTTGTCTTTGATATTTTGGAAGACTTAGTGGTACGGGCACGAGCAAAGCTTGCCGTGGATTTCGATATTGTCTTTGTCGTTGCGGTACGGCTTGTCGTACGATTACGTTGTCCGTGCAAGAGTTTAGTCTCGGGTACTACGTTCATTTTTTTCGGTGCTGTCGCTTCACGCTGCACGCGTTTAGAATTGCTAGGGTCTGAAGAATCTTGTCGCAATGGGTCTAGTGCGTCGTCCACGTTATTGTCTCGTGAATGTGCTCCTGTCGTGTTTTTCCCAATAGTTTCTGATCTATCAGTATTCATCGTCGAGTTGGAGTCTATGTTCGTTTCAGGTACAATGTCAATATCTCGGGACTCTGGTAATTCTGTATCACTAAGTGTGTCCGTTTCAGTGTCTATGTTTGAAGCTGGCTCGTGGTCTGTTTCTTTCGCTGAAGTTATATTACTATCACCGGCGCTACGTAGTTCAAGAGGTACATTGTTTATAATCACTGTTCGTTTTGGACCTGTTGCTCCAGGCTTTCTGATGCTTACGTTCTTTAAATTAATAGTTATTTTCGGGGACTTATCAAGCTTATTGCTGACGCCTCGAGGTGGTGACCCATTTCTGTTGTTGTTACTATTGCTGTTGTTACTCGTCTTCGTCTTGGTAACGGTCAACGTCTTACGTTTAAAGTCGAGCTTGTCGTTTATTTTGCTTATATTAGCGTTCGTCGGTCGGAGAAAGCCTGTAGCTGAGTTGGGACTAAAGTCAACATGAGGTTGCATTGGCTTCACGCGGTTAGAAAATCCCGCCTTGTCTTCCTTGACTATTGACAAGACACTCATTTCACTTGGGGACAACTGCGACTGCACAATGTTAAACACATGCTCGGGCTGTGGCTTGGCCGGCGTGAATGGATCCTGCTCGAGCCAAGGACTTAAGTCAATGAATCCTAATATACCAGTGCCGCAGCTTTGACGCTCGTTGTCTGTGAACTCCGCGGGAATGAAAATATGTGGTTGAAAAGTGCCGCCGCCCACTGCGCGGCATAGCACTTGTGCCAGGGAGACTCTTCTGAGGGAGTGGAGTTGAGCTGGTGTAAACGAGCTCTCGAAACCTCCATTTTCATACCAGAACCGATCGCCGCGACGCGAGTTACTAAACTGCTGGGCTATAATGCATGCAAAGGTTGGGCCTACCAGTCCACCTATTACAGGTCTCTCCGCAATGCCGCCGACAAAGAGATCGATGTCGTGAACGCTGCGATAAGCGTGTCCAATTCGCTTCGCTGACTCTGGACCCACCACATTGGCTACGACAGAGATAGGTAGATGAAGATCTAGCGTAAGTATGCTGAACGACAAAGTGGAGCAAAACATTACCAAATTCATCCCAGCTTTGAATCGGACTGAGACCACAGGGTACCCGCCACGCAGTGTATGGTGCTAGCCCGTGATCCCGCCCGCGCTGAATATTGATGGCGGCCAGGTCCAGGCCAAACGGAAATCCTGGGGTTTGGAATAAATGATTGGTCAGCTCGGGCGTGATAAACTCGTCTCGCTTTAGTGCTCGTTGGGATGCCATTCCGCGTAGCAGACGATGCAGTGAGCCCGCAGTGCCAATGTCCCCGTTTTGAAACTCCTCGTGCAAACTGACATCTGCAGAGTGGTCAGGCGATTAGCAATATGAACATTATTGGATCATAAGGACTCACTGTTGTTGATAACATTGTGATGGCGGTCACACCTCATATAGGAATTCTGGACCAGTGAGTGGCCAAAGCGAAATGCTGCTGAAGAAAAGGCATTGGCCACTGTCGGGTTGACCTTTGGATCATAGCCCTCATAGTAGCCAGTGCTCATTAGTTCCAAGTCGAACAACTTGCACACCTCTTGGCCAAGCACGACCGGCAGAAACTCTCGATATGTAATATGCTGAAACATGGCCCCGATGATGCGTCGCGTCTCCTGGTAGATCTTCTCGTCGCTCCAGTGCGGGTTCAGTTCACTCAGTTCCATGGCGACGCGATTGTGTTCGCCAACCCACACATGGTGCATGGCCAAAAGGCCCGGCTGCTCGCCGCTACGTCCGTCGCCCGACCTGATGCACTGCGTGGAAATGGCGCCGCGCTGGCAAACATCTTCTGCTGGGTTGCCGCGCCCGTATATCAGCAGGCCATTGCGAAAAATGCGCGCGTTGTCTGAGGACTTGGCACTATTGGAGTAGATAGGAGAGGCGTCGATGTAGGATGTCGCCTGATTGGTTTGCTCCCGCCAGGATAAAACGCAATCACGGCGTTGAGCCGGTGCGGATCGCAGAAACTCCAGACAGCGAACTTTAAGCGGTGACAGCCATGGATCGTCCAGGGGCACCTTGATGGGAAAGCACGACGGATGAAAGTCCTTTCCCCCACAGCAGCTGGGTATGGATCCATTAATCGAACTATACGAAAATTTAAAGTTAATCTGACTTCAGCACACGGGCGTACAATCGCTCCTCTTACCGCGGCTGTGCGGTGGACGTCATGTCGTGATCCAGCATCTGGCCCCACTGCGCTATCATAAGTGTCAAAGGTGCCTCGCCTTCGCGAGCTCCATGCACCAGCAGGCTGACGAAGCGGGATGAGGACAAAGTGTTCCCGTCTGCGGAACTGCGAACACTGTCCACCCCATCGCCATACTCGGGCGGCAGGAAACGATTGAAGGGCATCTGTGCAGCGCCCCAGCGCGGTCTACGCTTGTTGTTGCATGTGCCATCGTGCGTACGATACCGTTCCGATGCCGGCATACATGGTGGGGGATCCCGAACCGGACATAGTCCCTCCAGCGCAGTGCGGCGCAACGAGATCTTGTGTGCATGCGATTGCCTCGCTAGCTCATCGATATGCTGGAAGCTAAGAGGAAGAGACAATACTTTTGGTTAGCTCATCCCAGTCCTCGCCGTGTCGATGTCTCCGACATAGCTGCGTTCAAACTTTGTTTTCGAGTGCTCACTACAAGCGTTAGCGGCATCTATTTATAAAACGCTCAAGTTGCACGAAGTTGGGAGCCAGCACAGACCCAAACGAGTTCGTCGCAAGATGAGGGATCCACCAACAATTTAAACCACGTTGCGTTTTCATTGCTGTACTCACTGAGTGTGTGTGTGTGTGTGTTGTGGGAAAACGCGTACGAATTCAAAACGCCAGCAGCTTACTTTAATTTAGTCGCTTTGGCTTTCCATTTACAGCAAGGTTTCTACTCTTTCTCTGCGGCATAATTAGTTAATCATGAACACAGTGTTGCTTAGCAAATGACTCCTAATAGTTCATGCAATTCTTATTAAGAGTATTCGAACTGAGTTTACAATTCAAAAAATACTTTTATTAAATTTTTCTTTTGGCATATAGATAAACAAACATATAAATATATTTAATGCGAACCATTACTTCTTCAATCATGTTTATATATACAGATTCACTTCCTTAACAGTTTTTTCTATAATTGATTTTTTGTTATTAGCTTTTCAAAGCTATAAAGAAGACAAACAAAGAAAGAAGAGAAAGTCCTTGGAAAAAAATAAATTAAAAATGAAAGTTTTTAAGAAATATATTTCTTAATAGCATTAACTTTTAATAACTAACAACTTCATTTCTCATTATCATTGGGTTCATTTAAAATTGAATGAGTCAACACGAGCTATAAACATTTTTGAGTTTAATATTCAAGATTCTAGGCGTAAATCGTCATCAAGCATTGAAGGGTATTGGAAAGTCGGTATAATATGCGCAGTCTGTTAGGTGAAAGTGAAAAATATCTGCTCTATCACATTTTTCTTGCTTTTCATCAAACACATTTATTTGATTACCCAAAAAATCACCCTTTACCTTAGACAACGAGGCGTATACGCAATCTCTGTATGGATGCGTATATATATATTTTATTTATTTTTAAGCATACTGGTAAAGCGCAGTCGCAGCCGCTGCCGCAGCCGCTGCCGCAGTCGAAGTCGTAGCCGAAGCCGAAGCCGCTGTCGCAGTCGCAGCCGCAGTCGAAGTAGCGTTCAATGACCTCAACAGCTTCGCAACAAAACAAACACAAACAAATTTATTTATATATATATTTATATGCATATATAGCATGTTGATATGCGTATGTCTGTATGTATATGCCTTATGTGTATGCTTTCATACGGCATGGGCGCTTGAGGCCGAATTCGTGAGGCTTGTAGAAATCGAAAGTCGCGTCTCGTAGTTTGTGTTTGTATTTTGTTTTCGAGTTTGTATCTTTCTCTGGCATAAAAGTTGCCGGCGAACCTTTTGTTGTTATTGCCGCTGCTGTTGTCGTCGCCATTTGATGTAATCAAATTGCGAATACTAAGACGGATGCTGACGCGGCTGCGACTGCGACTGCGGCTGCGGCTGCGACTGTGACTGAAACTGAGACTTATTAAGCCACGGAGAGACAGAGTTGAATAGGAAAGCGCCATGCGATTTTCTATATATGCACACATACATACACACACACATACACACAACATAGTCACCTTTATAATTACTGTCGTTCATATTCACTCGCTTTCTTCTAATTTGGCTAAATATCTGCTTTTGGCAATAATAATGAGCGCGCCAACTCTTGCTCACATCATCATCGATGGAGCCAGCTGAGTTTTAATTAAATCAAACTCATCGAATGTTTCGTAATTTGATTGTGGCCACTGGTCGAAGAGCAGATGCCCTGCCAGCCCGCCGCATTCGGACTCGAGCTCAGCGAATTTAGACATTAAAGAGCTAAAAGACATTGGCAATAATGGCCCGGGCATCTTTACCTTTACGGGTGTTGTTGCCAGTTCATTGGGTAGCGCAGGTGATTTGCAATTACATAAAAGTATTTTGGCAGCTGTGGCTCATTGCACCTGCAGCTGCGTGTGTGTGTGTGTGTGTGTGTGAGCATTTGTATTTTGTAATTGTATTTGTCTCTGAGTGAAAGTTCTGTGGTGGCTTCACTTTAATGCTGCTCAAATGTGGAAAATTGTACGGATTTTATTTGGCTGTTGTTGTTGTTGTTGTTGCACAGAGTCAGGCCAAGCCAAGTCGCACCTGAACCCGTTGTGAAAAGTGAAAACGTGCAAACTGGAAAAACTACAGCAGCGACCGCTATTTCCGTTGCCTCGCCACTGGCCAAAGAGGTCATTTACTTTTGCACTGGGCAGCTTAGCTCAACTCGGCTGCTTCAGACCAAACCTGCCCAGCCCACCTTTAATTTACCTTTAGCCATCACACAATTTGGCTTAGCTCTAAAATGGCCGGGGACGGGGACGGGGACGGGGCCAGGGCCGAGTCCAGACCGTGACGACGCCGATGCTGGCTTGCAATTATGCGGCATTTCAATGTCAAAGTGAAAGTTGACTCTCAGCAGTCACGGCAGCCGTAGTCGTTGTCGTTGTCTATTTAGATACCATTTTACGGGTCTCTCTTGTCTCTGGCACCCCATTGCCCCCAGCCTCTACTACTACTGGTCACATTTCGGAGCACTTTTGTGAGCGCACTTCAACTTCAACTCATTAGCCATGGGTGCCATGGAGCCGTAGAACTCGTTAATCAAGCGAGAAAGTTACCGCTCTTATGTCTGCAGGGTGGGGCACCCCCACAACTCAAATGCTCTGAATCTTGACATATTGCTTTTTGTTTCCTTTTCCACTCGATTGCCTCCAGGCGCGACGACTTTTGCCACATTCGAGACTTGCCAAAAGGCTTGAAGTATTCGTAATAGACGAACATCGAGTAACCAAAATAAAATCAAAGCTAACACAATTCATATTGACAAGACTTTCAGAAAATATGCCTACTTGGATAAGAATTTCATTGGAAATTAGCATTGAAATATACATTTTAACTTCAACTCCTTATTTTCTAATTAGAATCTCTGTAATACCAGACCACAAATCCCTTTTTAATTAAATATTTGTCATATGAGTCTCAGTCGTCCTTCAGGGTTATCAGTGAACTCACCAAGAGCCGTTCAGATTCCTGCTCTAATGCAATCGAAGATATGGATGACTCCGCTGTGCCTCAAGTACAATCTGCATATTTGCAGGTATTTAGTACATTATTTGTATAAGTAATAGGTATTTATCAAATATAGGTTCATATATTCTGAATATATTATGTATTAACACCAGTAAATATTCTGAAGGTACGAGAAGACAGTGAGAGGGAGAGAGAAAGTGAGAAGTGCAATAAAGTCAACCGCAATTTATACTTGTGTATGTGAATAAATGTATATAAATACATATACTCCCAGACTGGCTGAGAAAGCTATAGAAAATTTGAAGCTTTGCTTCGAAGGAGTTATAGACAGAGAGAGAGAGAGAGAGAGAGAGAGACCTGTGACTAAGAGACTGTGAGAGTGAGACGGCTGCTTAGGCCATTCGGACAGGATTGTTACTGGAAGACAAGGAATTGTCAGGCAGGAAAGGAAGAAAGCATTCAGAGGGCATCAACATATGTGTACATAGCAATGATGATCATTTGGATAATGCCAACTCGTATTTGTCCTTCGGTCTTTTTCATTCTACTAGTTGTTTGCAGATTCAAATGAAAGTTGCTCGTGCTACCCACGACACATTTGGATCAATATAAAATATTTTTTGTAATGCTCGAACTTTTTGTTTTTGTGGCTAGGCAATATGATATAGTTGTGTTGTGTGAGGAACCCACTCGTCCACTGCAGCTTGTACCCACCCGCCCGGTTAGTCGGCCATGAAAACTTACTTTTGACGAAAAGCCTTGGTGGCTTCGATGGTGGCATAGGCGGCCATTTCCCGTTGCTCGGACTCTGCGTTGGGCGCATTGAAGCGGGAGAGCAGTGCGGCTGGATGGTTGTCCTGGAGCATTTGACCTTGAATACGAAAAACGATAGAGGAAAGAAGAAGACAAAACAGAAGGAATAGTTGCAAATGCGGTTGCAGCAATAAAAGTAGCATATCGCACACCATTAAGCAGCATTTGCGGCTGAATTCTGCCGTAGAGCTCGGCCATGGCATTGAGTCCTTGCTGCACGCTCTGCTGCAGCGCCACATCCATCAGCGTTGGTCGTCGGGAGCGTGGTTTCCGTTGCCCTTGGCCGTATGTCAGCTCTGCCGGCATTGTTAATGGCCGAGGTAACTCATGAGTGGGCGGTTTGTTGCCGGCATGTCCCACAGGCTCCTCGTCCTGGCCGGCGCTCGCTTCCGACATCCGTAGCAGCGTCAACAGCAGCAACAACCGCAGCATAACAACTTTGTGCCTCATGTGGCAAGCGACACCAAGAGCCCAGCAGCTGCCAAGTCTGCAAAATGATATCAATGCTCATAACTGCTAAGTAAAATCTGAATTTAAGTTCCCCTGTTCTTATCTCTGTTATCAAATTAAGGCCTTACTCATCCTGCTTCACCTGCGCGCACACACAGAACAAAATTAAATATGGCTTAAAGGCTGTTTCTAGGAAATAATTGTGAATTTCTTTGGGCTTAAATTAACTTTAACTTGCAGAAGCCGGGATTGTCAGGTGCAACTCATGGCGAATGATTAAACTTAATTCTATTGTCTATTAGCGTGTTGCTTACCTGTTAGATAACTTAGTCTAAACAGTAATTATTAGAACTAGATTTTGGGGCAATTAAACATATCGATTCTACCTTAGGGAAGGTCGCCTACCTTTCTTTCATAGGGCTTATATACAGCTAAAGTTTAAGGCAATATTTGAGACTCCTATGCATATAATTCGTTCTCCGAATAAATATAAATATTAAATAGTGTATATTTATTTAAGATGAGAATTATAATAAGTGTTTATGCTCAATTATTGTGCATCAATGGAGTAAAACCGATATGATTTAATCATTATGACATAGACACATAATCCTAATTATGTATGTATTTTACTAAAACTAATTAACTCAAACTTAAAGTTCCTTAAAAATCCTTAAAGATTTTTTGACTATCATAGAAATGATTAAGTATTAAAAAACATAAATATATTTGCACTTTCACAAATTTTTTATGAGAATGCTTCATTTACATAGGTGTTTTTATGGAACGTTTTACGGTACTTTTCTGTACGTCCGGCAAGAAAATTAAATGAAATTACAGGTATAAAATTAGGTAACTGCAATTAATTTATATATGCATAAGCTAAGAATTTATTTACGTAGTGCAAAAAAAATTAGGTCCTTTAAAGGTCATTTTGCCGAACAAGCTTTTAGTTTTACATTATTATTCAGTTCCTTCTATCGCTAATATGATAAAAAGTGTGAGATTTAATTTATAAAATTTTCAAAAATCGTCGCAAGCTTCAGCTTTAGAAGCGTGAATTTTGAATCGCGCAAGGCATGTATGCATACACACCTTAGATATATAGAATGAGAGAGAGAGAGAGAGAGAGAGAGAGTTAGCAAAAAAATGTATGGGATGTAAGCAGAGACACCAGCATTTCGCTGGATCGTACTATTTCGCTCCTTTGTCTGTTGAGAGCGCTAAAGAAGTATGAAGCGGAGCAAAAGGAAGTGAAAATGGGATAGAACCTGTCGCTCAGTTTTGGTCGGTTTCCAGATGAAATATACCATTTACTTTTTAGATTAAAGAGAGACAATTATAGGAAGCCACTGTAATATGGGCTTTTCTTGCAATAGTTATTATTCATTGTATTAGCGCTGCAAAGTAAAGGGCATTTATTGGTCGGATAATTTCTATTCGGTTTTTAAAATGAGCTTTGTGCAAAATTGATGAAGTGAGGAAAAACCAAATTGAATCAATAAATGCGCAAATTAGCTTTAATTAGTGATAGAGTTGCGTCTGCAGCTCGTCAATGTAATGCTAACAGTCGCTGTTGATGGGATAGATTACATCAGCGTAACGGAATGTGTCGTAGTTGCAACTGCAGACCTGTGAATTATGGGGGAATGTAGATACACTCATATATAGATATACACATAAATATGTTGTTACAGGTATTTGGTGTAGTCCCCTCAAAGCAAATGTGTAAGCGCTTTCATTGCATGTTGTTTGATATTGATATATGATCGTATTTGATAACTATTTACAGTCTAAATTACTTGCAGTAGACTTTAGTTGTTGCGGCTAAGTATCGGCTTAGTATTTTTCTTTTTGTAATATTTTTAAATTGTTTTACAATATAAACGAAGTATCGAAAAGCTATTATTTTTATAAGCCAATTGTCTGATGCGTAAACGAGTATTGAGCAGTCGGTACGGCCGACTGCAACATTTACACTTGCTCAAACACTATAAAATGTTAATTGTCTCTGAGTCCCTGATAAATATTAATAAGTATGGATAACTATCTATTCTATGTGTAATACCACAATTTATTAGATCTTTGATTTTTTGTAATTTATTTTTACAATTTAAAATTTAACTTTTTATAAATTTCGAAAATAATTTTGATTATCCAAAGCTTGATATAATAATATTAATAGTTTTACTTAATCTTTCTTGTTTGCTATTATAATGCTTAATGTGCGTGATAAACTCATTTTTTCGTAATTATGCAATTTGAAATTATTTTGTTTTTGCCTTTTAATACAAAAAGAAGTAGATTTTTGCATAAGGCACTTCTTTGTCTATGGCAGCGGCCTTGCGGCGTCTGAATCAGCCAGGAAATTGTTTGACTTGGAGGGGCGCGGTCGAAGCGCTTTGTTCGAATGGCTGAGGACACGCTCACTTAGCCAACTGTGGCAAGTTGGCCACTGAGCCGGCGTCATCGGTTATCATGATATTTTCGTAAGAAGAATAAAACAGCGGAAATTGATATTGAGTACCTTAAGTTCAATTTGCAGCCAAATTGATTAACACCTGCTGAAATTTAGCAGCAGGAAATGTGCTTTAGTCACTCTTGCTAGCTGCTTCTGTGTCATGAACAGGCAACAACAGATTTTGTTCACTTAGGCTCGGTGTGAAATGTTACTGTTGCTTGTCACTTGCTGTTGGTATTGCTGCTATTGTTGCCAAGTTGCTCTTCCTCCGGTTCCTCTTCCTCAGACTGTTTCACTTTTGAATACCAAGCGCCGCACACAAAATAGAAACTTTTTCGCGTTTGTATCTTTGATCGCCGTAAACCAAACTAAATCGATTCTCACCATACAGCTACCATTAGAAGCCAAAAAGACAGAGATGCCAAAGCCAAAGCCAGAGCCAGAGCCAGAGCCAGAGCCAGAGCTAGAGTCACAGCTGG
The DNA here is from genome assembly GCA_035047625.1 of Drosophila mettleri. Classification (NCBI taxonomy): domain Eukaryota; kingdom Metazoa; phylum Arthropoda; class Insecta; order Diptera; family Drosophilidae; genus Drosophila; species Drosophila mettleri. The sequence continues at coordinate 20,374,824 of JAWNPI010000035.1, forward strand.
AGCCAGAGTACCGATGCCACAAAAAACTTCCACAACTCGCGTTGCTCACCAAATGAAGAAAAAGATCGACGCCTGACGAGCGACCAGTTCTCGCTGCTGCCTCTGATGCTGTTGCTGTTGCTGCTGCTGCTGCTGCTGCGGCTGGCATCTCGTAGAATCAGTTTTTTTTTTTCACTCTTCTGCATGTTTATTATTTATCTTCAGTCAGACTTTTTTCCGTGTATACTTAGAGAAATATAAAATAGCCAGAGGCTGCAAAAATGTCTGGGCATCTCATTGATCGTCATTCATGGCGGGGGTACTAGCTTCTAGGCCCCGGGGCAAACCCGGACTGGCCGCTTATCTCGCGTCTCATCGAACTGCTTTCAATTAGAAGAGAAAGTTCTTGCTACAAACACAAAATAAAAAGTGAAAAAGCGACACACAAGCAATGTTTCACCTGGAGGGCAACGTTGCTTTTACTCTCCGCCTCACCCAACAGCGGAAAGATTTTAAAAATTGCACCTCATAAATTACACAGTTGATGTATCGCAGTTGCCAAAAGATGACTCACTGATCGCTAACTGATCAGCGAGAGTCTAAAACTACAAGGTAGTGGCAACAAAGCTGAATTACCCGAAAGGTCAACAAGAGACAACGGAATGAAATCGTTAGAAACTAATGACAAAACAAAAGCAACATAAAGAGAATTCTTTTTTCAATTTGTATTATAAATGTATTTTATACCTATTTATAAATAATATAAGTTAAATAAATAAAATACGTTTTTTGCCAAAAATGTATTTCCTATTTATCAATTATATATCTTATAGAAAGATTATCCTTTTTAATACATATAAAATTACTTACAATGAAAATTGAAAACTTTTAAAAAGCTATACGCAAGCCATAAAAGTTTAAAAATAATATCCGAATTTATTAATTATATTCTTTCAGTTCAACATTTTTCTAGGATTTAATATGTTGACTAGCTAGGACACGATAGCTTTAAGCACATGATTTTATGAAGTATTTGTAATTTTTCTTTGTTTTTTCTTTATCAAGTTCTTCTTATATTTTATATCTTTTAAGTATACTTATATGATCAACTTTTCGATATCTCTTCAAATTTAGTTATTATCGTCCGTATTATCTAGGATATATAGCATATATAGCTTGAGAAAATAATTTCGGTATAACCATAAATTCCTAGGACCAGATATCTTTTATTTTAAGATTTAAGCAAATAAATAATTATAATCTTTGTGCATTCCATAATTAAACAATTCTGACTTTCTTTTATACTGACTCTATGTTTTATAGTGTATTTGACATTAATATTATGTGTACGCATTGATGTACACATATGTATATATATATATATATACATATATATATATATATACATATAAGTAAATAGAAATCCTCATACATCACTAAACAACATTTTTTTGAGTAATACAACTTTAGAAAATGTAAGATTCAAATTTTGACAATACTGAGAATGTATTGTAAAATTTATTGGCCTGACATGACTAATTTTCATTAGTGACAAGAGAATACCGTTGCAGATAAGGCAGAGTAATTGAAAGAACAAGCTATTATATTCATATAATTCCAAAGCATTAGATAAGAATTCGATCAATGCTGATTGTAACTTAGTTGAGCGAAGTCTATAAAAATAAAAGTATACAAATAAATACACACATATGTACATATGTATATGTATGTATGTACATACATATGTACATATGTATGTATTATATGAATGCTATCTGGCGAATGGTGCTGCAGACCATTTTAGCTACATATACGTGTTACGTATAGATCTCTTAAATGAAATGTACGTAAGCAAATTAATTTGCTGGCAATAGCCACGCACTTGAGTAATTGAATTCAATTGAACTGAGTGCGCAGTTCGTAAAGAAAACGGAGGAAAAGGCAATCGACAAATTTGATCCGTCAAGAGTATCGCACGAAGATAATGCGAGGAGCAAGAAGCGAGAGCGTGCGACGTAGGCGTCAAATTGAAATGAAATGGAATGTGGCTGATGACGATTATGATAGTGTGTGCACGAGGGGAGACGGGAACAGCGGCGAGCAGTAAAACTGAGACTGGGTCACTGTTACAAGCGTCAGAATATACGAGCGAATAGCCTAAGAAAGAGAGAGAGAGAGAGAGAGACAGAGAGAGTGAGTGGATTTGAGAGCAAGCGCAAACGAACCAGTGCTGTCGGTGGACATTCAGTTGTTGCGGTAAGAATCTAAATTGAGTCAAATTTTGAGTGACGGAGAGAGGTAGAGAGCGAGAGCCCGAGAGAGCGGGTACAGCATTGAACAAAGAATCGTTTGCATTTGACAGATTCAGACTTCGCTTTCATTTCGTTCTTTTTTTTAGTCGCTCTATTGTAATTTGAAATTTATGTTTTTTTTATTTTTTTACATTTCTTCTTTCGCTGGTGTTTTACTTTCACACGCAGGCAAAAAGGTTCGTCGCAATCATAATGACAATGGCAACGCCCACGGTTCCGTTTTTCAGCCCCCCCGAATTTATTGCTGTTAAGTTAGCTTTTTGCTCTTCTTATAATCCCCTTACCACTTGCCACAGAAGTTTAATTGAGTTCTAAAACGCCTCAAGAAGTTATACGTAAGTTTTGTTGATTAAAAATCTTAGAGTTTATTTGCATTTATTGTATGTTAATTTAGGTTTTCACACATTTGTATAAAATAAAATTAATATTAGGTATAATAAATACAATATGCATATGTTTATATGCCGACACTTAGTGAGTTCTCATCAATAATTTTCTTTTCGATCAAAAAAGTCTAATAACCAGTTTCATTTATATTGTTTTCTTTCTGAATTGATCAACATATCAGTTTTTACTTTTGTTTCGTCTGGAAAGCTCCAGAAGCGAGCTCCAAAACCTTAAATTTTCGATGTGCCGTGTACTTAACGTAATAATATAAGCTTACAAAGTATGCATAATGTATGTGTATGTGAATATATATGTGTGTATGTGTGTTGAGAGTACGCGTATATATATGTATCTAAAGTATTGCACTATAAAGTATTATTACGATACAAAATTTACAGAAGTTTATTTCAAAAATAAATGTATACTCCTCCCATACATAAGTCGTATAAGAGTAACACCCAAAAGCCTTTGTTTGAAAAGTTTGCAAGAAAAACAACGGGAAATTGTGTAAAGCTCAAAGGAAGATAGCCAGAAAGCAAAACTTCTTCTAACTGGCAACGGGATACGCTAAGGAAAATATAGCTGAGGGGTGTTGGAAGTCACTAGAGAGACAGAGAGAAAGATATATATGTAGAAAGAGACAGAGAGAGAGAGAGAGAGAGAGAGTGAGAGAGAGACAGACCGAGTATATGCAGAAGAGTTCTGCTAGAGATGTTCTATAGAAACATTGATAATAATATCATATTGGGCTGAATATATCAGATTTTATAAAACGGAATGTGAGCCAAATCCCTTCACACACTCGCCTTGACAATTGCATTGCTCATGAAACACTTTTAAGCCTCTAACATGACCCCCCAGACCTTGGGCTATCGAAAGCCTTAGCAGAGCTTCCGAACCTCGCCCCGGCTTGGCTATGTGTCGCAACTAAATTTCAAATTTGCTTGCGCACATCACTGGTCGATTCATCCTGCCTGTAAGCCGCATCCAACCAGCCAACCAGCCAACCGCAAACCGCCAACTGCTATTATTGACGCCGATCGCCAGCACGGGTGGCCGCATGCCTGGCCTGTTGTTGTTGCTCCTTGTCGCGCAGCTCCTTGATAGCGCCTACCGTGCTGAACATCACCTTGGCCGTCAGCTGTGTGGATTTGCTGCTGACATTTGCGTTGGCCTCCCGGTCCAGGCCTGTGTTCGCATTGGCGTAGGCGTTCGTATAGGACACGTAATTGTTATTTAGATCGCGACCGCAGCTGCACTGATGCGACATGTTGCACGTGTTCTAGTTATGGCTACAGAATCAGCTATCGACTTATCGATCGGCGACGATTGGACCAAGGGGCGACGGTTGAACTACGACGTGGATTTGATATATTGTCTAGCTAGCTGGCTAGTTGCCCACTTGCAGAAGTGGCTGTATATATGTGTATATTTAATTTAGCCTTTGCGCAGTCGGACTCAAAGTCTTGCAGCAGTTGATCCGTTCGCTGAGTGTGTGGGTTGCTTGGCGAACGCGCGTGTGCACGAAACAAAACGCAAAGTAAAGCTGTTTCTGCTCCTCGTTGTTGTGGTCTTCGCCGTCGTCCGATAGTCGCTCACACTTTCACAGACTCACTAGAACTAATTTCGAAAAGCTGTGGTGTTGTTTTTGTGGCGTTACCAGCCAGCCAGAGTCACAGCAGCAGCAGCAGCGGCAGCAGCGGCAGCAGAGCTGACGACGGCGACAACGCTCATCGCGTTGAGTATCAAAGAGAGCGAACGAGAGCGCGTGCAGAGCGCGCGAACGTCAACACAAACGTCAGCTGAGCGCGCGTGAGCCACATGGGAGCCAGTTGAGTGCCAAAATAAAATAAAATAAATAAAAACTCTCTGCTGCTGCTGCTACGATCGCCGTTATTGTTTTTGCTGTTTTTGCTGCCGCTGCGACTGGCTGCTGCTGGTGGGCGCTGCAGTGAAATGATAAATTTCTCTACACTTTGCAGTGAATCTACCCTGGTGAGCGTTCAAGCAAAAACCGATTTAAGTATTTCAAATACCTGTCAGTTGCATGATCGATCGACTAGCTAATGGTGATAATTATAAATAAATAAATTCTTTTTTATAAAAAGAGCAAGTGCAATAAATGTGTGTTACTCAGTGAGAAAAGAAAAATAATTGAAAATATATTAAATCTATTTCTTTATTTGCAGTAGAACAAAATTATTGACTCAGTGTGCGGCTAGCATTGGGATGGATGCCGTTGCTGCTGCTGCGATGATGTTGACGTTGACGCTCACAGCGACGACTACGGCTTGTTAAGCTGCGCGCGAGAGCTTTCTTGATTGCAGCTTAGTTTCTAATAGCTTCGCCCCGCCTCTTCTCGTGTTCCCTTTCCCATTGAGCTCCGCGTGTAATTTTGCCGCCTGCGCCGACGCTGCGCTTGTGTAATATTTGCGTCGTCGTCTTCGCTTGCTTGTTTTTATTTTTTGTTTTTATTTTTTGAGTGGTAGCAAATTGTGTTGTATTTCTGTTACTTATTTGTTGCTTGCTGCTTCTTATAACATTTTGCGAATTCCAAGCGCACGCTCCAAACAACAAAAGCAACAATTACGACAATGCTATAGTAAATTATAAGTGCACGCGCATGAGCTTTTGAGACGGTGAACGCCGCCAGGTGAAAATCAGTAAGCGCTGCAGCAGCGGCTCACCTGTTGCCTTTCACGTACACAAACATACATACATAGTTGTTGTCTTTATGATTGTTGTTTTTGTTGGCATTCATCAGGTTTCATTCACCTTTTGGCAGCACCAGCAGCCGCAGCAGTCGCAGCAGCTGCTTCGCTCACAATATAAGTATATTATAAGAAAAATAAAATACTTTTGTCTATGTGGCCGATTCGTTTAGTTTACATAATTGGAATGCAAATAGGCTTGAATCACTTTGAGTGCCCTGTAGTAGCGTTTTGTTGGTTTTGTTGCTCTTGTTTGTACAGCTGCACCTTGCACATTGCGCATTGTGCATTGCGATTGCGATTGCGCATACGCAGCGTGCTACAGCCGGGCCCTAAAACGGAAATGTCAGCAAATAGCCAACGCTGAACCTGACCTCATTTGTCGCTAGCAACAATTCTATGAGCGGTCGCCAGGCGCATTTAGAATGACATAAACAACGATCGTGACGCTGACGACGAAGCCGACAGAGACGCCAATCGCAATAGTGCCGTCGACAGCCCCAGCGCGAGCGCCAGCAACAACGCATTCGCTTTCGATCAAGTGACCATATCACTTTCCTCCATTCGCAGGCCACAGAGTGGAACTACCAGTTTTCTCCAAGAACTTCAAGTTGACCCATATACTTGAATATAAACACGAACGCACACATACACAATGATGGCGTCGCAGCGACGTTGCGGCGGCTACAGTGGGTGGCAGCAAGAATGCCGCGAGCGTGCCCAATAGGAGAGATAAAGAGATATTTTTAAATGAAGAGCGTACGTTGTGAAGAGAATGGCAGAGGGAGAGCGAGAACTAGAAAGAGCGCAAGTGCTGGCGTTTTGAAGAGTTCGAAAAGAAAGCGAAAAAAGAAATTTCAATGCAGCGAAGCGTAGAATGGATAACGCACACCTACATATGCATGTACATATATACATATACACATTCGCACATTCACATAACGCTGGCGATCACTGCTCACCTACTTCTGGGCCTGCCATCGGCTCAGGCGGCTCTGTCCAAAAAAAGTGTGTCACTCAGAAGAAACCGGCAGCAGAGTCGGCAGCGACAGAGGCAGCGGCAACGCGTCGTCGCATTGAAGAGAGGCCAACATTCAACAGCTTCAACATTCTTTGCTGACTTTCTGCCTTACGCGCACCATCAAACCAAATGCATGCACACGCATGCATATAGACATGTGAAGCACACACGCACACACGCACACACGCACACACACGTGTTCTAATTATAATTATGCACACTCTTTTTACATACTTATGCATATGATCATATATGTACTCAGTATGAGTGTGTTTGTGTTGACTTTTAGCTTATGCTGTCGCTGCTGGCGTCGTTGCCGTAGCCGCTGCATCTGCTGCTGTTGTTGTTGATATCTAACGCCACATAAGTTCATCTGGATCTCAAGTGCATTTTGCGCTGAACTCGGTTTGTTTTTCTCATGCGCCGAATCAATTAAAAACCAACAAAAAACTTGTTGTGGGAAAAATCGCCGAAAACCTGCATAAAAATCGTGATTTTATTCATCTTTTTTTGTCATCTTACAAGTAGTAAAAATGTTTTCTTTGGCGTTTGTTTTTCAGCTTATGCATTTTTGGTGGGAAGTTTATAGTGCAGCTTTGTGTATGTGTGTGTGAGTGCTTGGTGGAGTAGGTGTGGGCCAAACTGGTTGGATGGTAGCAGGCCGTTCGGCTAGTTGGCGCGGGTTTGTTGCCCCCTTAGCCGCAGTCAAAGCTGCAGCTGGAGCCGCAGCCAGTGCTGCAAATGATGATTTATTGCTGAACTTGTCTACTGGAGCACTAAATTGAAATTACTTGAGCTTCGGCTCGCAGCTGTTTTGTTGTTTTTGCTTTTTTGGCCAAAGCTGTACTCGATATCCTCGACAGAGACTGGCGTAACAGCAATATGAACACCGCAAAGCAAACATATGCCATGGAACTCGGCTGGCTAATGACTTAAACAGCGCACTCGGACCACTGGGAAATTTATTAACCTGTTCCGGTGTGTCACGCAGCGACCTTTGAGATTAGCCTAACACGCTGCGGGCCGTTGGCCAGGCTGCATATGGATATATGGATACGTAACGCCATGTTCGTCATGAGCCGTCAGTTATCAATGCTAAGATTTATGATCTCTATGCTGTGGTGAATACAAATAGATAGCAAATATTTTTTAGCACTTTGCGAACGAAACAAGGCTAGAATCAGTTGACGTCATTATTATTGTTCTCGTTGTTGTTGTTGTTGTTGTTGTTACGATTGAAGTTCATTGAGACAGCCAGAAACACACTCAGCTTGCCACGTAAATCTCAATGCAATTTCAATGCTCATCATGATTTGGGATAATTATTATGCCACGCTGAGCGCCCGACCATATCGTCGCAACGTTACGTATACGCCCAAGTGGCAATTAGCGACGACCGCGCCAGGACTTGGGTCCTAGCTACGCCAATTCCAAAACTTGCGCCAACATACATACATGTATTTAACGCAGTATTTTGCAATTAGCCAGCGATTTTTGTATTACGTAGTTTAACTATTTACAATTAAGCGCACAGCGGGCGACAATTGTTGATGGCATCTGCAAGATGGCAATTTGCCATCGCTGAATCGCTATTAGGAATTACCAGGATACTTTTAACGTATGTTCCGTTAGCTGCTGATTCAATTTACGGCTCGCCATATTCCGTGAGCAAAGTGAACTCTTAGCAATATTTTCATTGGGTCTCTCTCAAAATAGGTCTAGAGTTCAAGGCAAACAATCTAAAATGTAACTTTAATATACGTAAGCCCATTTGTATCTAGTTAGTTAATTTGGAAATTGTAACTTTAATATACGTAAGTCCATTTGTATCTAGTTAGCTAATTTGGCATCTCACTCCTCTGGCAATTTAGAGATTGCAATTAATATAATTCCTTTGTATTCTGTGTATTATTTGATATGCGATTTTTATCGATTTCATTCCATCGATATCATGATTCATGGCGACAGCTAGTGCGAAATTTATTACTGAGAAATCATTTTTAGAACTTTGTATTGCTTGATAGTTGAGTCATGACTGGCCTAGCAGATGTTATTCGATTTGGTTAATAGTGAAACGAATTCAATAATAACTCACAGTTTTATTCGCTTTCGATGCCATTTCTTTATATATTTTATATTAAGTACAAAAAGTAAAAGTGTAGGTCGCTAAAGACAGCCGCAGGACTAGTTGTTGTCGTATTCGGTAGATTGTGGAATAGGCGGATAAAGGCATGCCGCGTAGATTCCATATTATTTTGCTTTTGAAATGTTACAGTTCCAGTTAAGGGATAAACAGGCGCGCACACACACACATGCAGAAAGAGGGAGTCTAGTTACATAGAAGCAGACAAACAAATAACATGCATGTCAGTTAAACTGTCAGCTGACTGCCTCTTTGAAAGGAAAGCAAAGCAAAACATAAGCAACGCAAAGAAATAGAAAGGCTGCCCTGCATTTGACTAATACACCACGCAGCTGCTTGACAATATTTCAATGAAATTGAGAAATAGTGGCTCACATATCTACTTCCCCCTTAGGCAGATGCATAGTATGCGTGGGCGTCTTCATTTACATACATACATATATTGCGCTTTTAGTGCTAATGAGGTTCAGACTGCATGTACTATATGCACATACATACATATGTGCTTCGCAGCACCTGACTCAACTATGAGCACTTCAGCTGCCGGCAAGAACTGGAGACAACATATTACGTGTCATCGTTGCTTTGACAACTCCAGACTAGAGAGGAGCAGCTCATAAATTTAAAACGTGATCCTCTATTTATTGCAGTCTCCCACATGAGTGCACGATTGTCGTGGCTTCAGCTAGATCTTTTCTGTTCATTAGATGTATCGATAAAAAACTTGCACATCGCTACGAAGTCAACAATCTGCCGGTTGTGGTGCAACTCAATCGCTTGTTAAAGAACACTCTCAAACAATATACCGAGAAGAAAAAGGAATGAAGGAGTGAGCAAACCAAATAAGAAGTGAATATGCAGAGGCAAGAAAATGACAAAATTGCTGCCAAGCAAAGTCACGGCCACTTGTTACATGCTGCCAGCAGTAGCGCAGCCATGGCATCCACGGTACGGTCGAGCAGCAAGGACGGTGCGTGTTGAGAATTATACGCCAAAATTCACCACAGTGCACACCATTGTAGCGCCAGTCCACCACATTGTCGTCATTGGCAGCGACTTTTGCCTTTCCCGTGGGCATTGCGATAACTGCGCGCGAAAGTCCGTCGGGCGGCTCATATAAGACCGAGCGCCTCGGCGGCCGTGCATTCAAAAGTTAACCGACATTTGATCTGTCAACGTGTTGCAGTGACGGCAAGCGAAGAACTTGCCCAAATTGGGGAAAGGACCGTTTGGTTTTGGAACGCGTTTGTGTTTGTGTTTGAGCAGAAAATACAAAAAGAATAATTCAAGCAGTGATTAATTAGACAAAGTTTTACGAATTTGCCAAAGGGAGTTTTCTCAGGTACAAATATAATTCTTTAAAATATATATAGTATTTACATATAACGTAACTAAATATTATGGTATAAATATTGGGCTACGTATGCAGAACTGTTTTTGGTTTTTTTGGGTAAATTTTAGTGCATATACCAATTAACAAAGTTATTAGATACATAAGTAAAATAGTCGCTGAAATTTACGAAATTACTTTCTAAGCCTTATTTTTAAATATACAGAGTACTTTAATATTTTTGAAGGATAAAGATTTAATTAAAGCTTGATTTGATTTACATCAGTATTTTTAATATGCTCTCTAGAACTTTACATCATATATTAAATTAAACTGTTTACAAATAAATACTCGCTTAACATTACAATTAACAAAATATATTTTAAATTTTCCACATTCATTTATATTTTTAACATCTGTGACTTGGTAAGAAAGTTTCGTTAAATAATGTTTAATGAAGATTTAAGCTGCATGATTATTCGAGACAAAAATGTATTTTTGGGTTTCATCCGATAAATAGAAATATTATAATATTAGTAATGGGAACTGACAATATATTAATTTGCTTTTTATTTTATTTTCATAATTGTTTTTTAAAGTTTTAATTTTATTGATGTCAATTTAAAATATTACGTACCTCATTGTTGATAAGAAGAGCTTTGAGGTGCGGAAAAATTACATGATAAATCAATTTTTTTATGTTTTTTTCACAATTAATTTTTTAAATTTAAAATCTTAAAAATCCTTTAAAAATTGTTTTCAAAACTGAAGTAGTAAAATATAATCCATATTAGACACAAAAATGTTGTCGCAGATTCAGATTCGGAATGTCTGACTCTGATATTATTTTCTGCTACATTCAAATATATGTTAATGCCTTCCAAGATAATAGAAAATGTTTACAGTTTTATTATATTTATTTCCCCGTGAATGTGAATGAAACGTAGCTAAGGAGAATCTTAGCTGTAATGGCTCAAGCCCTCAGAAGTATGCAATTTTTGTTGTCATTTTGGCTGTGAAAATATGTGAAAGGCGAGGAAACCCAAATCGAATATGGAAACAAATTTGATTATGTGAAACGCTCGCAGCGAAACGCGGTGACATTTGACGAAAGTTGAATGGAGCGGAGCCCATAGATGGGAGAATATGTCAGCTGGAGTCAGAGAAAAGAGCCCCAAGACAAAAGACAAGAGACGAGCCTCAATCAAATTGCAATTAAATAAATAGCGAAAGGCCTACAACACGCTTCCCAAGAATATTAGATAAACAAATCAAAGGACATCTGGGCTGATTGATGCCCAAAACAGAGATCTAAGAGGCTGGCTCTAAGGCATTTGTTTGGGCTATTTCGCAAAGAAACAACATGAACATGGACTGTGATTTGTTGACAAATAAAGAAAAAACAAAATATTAAAGTTATCCAAACAATGGTTAAAGGCGGTCAGAATCTGTCGGCCAATGCAACAGATTTTAGCTGCTCTCGCTGTCTTTGTCTCTCATTGCCGTTTCATTAGAGGTCTAACCGCCATAACTTGCCGTAAAGAAGTTAGCCACTTCATTACCTGAGCATAACCTAATTAAGCGGCTTACTAAGGGTAGATCTTTCCGAGGCTTTCTTTTAACTTAAAGAGTGCAACAGCTACAATCGGTCGTATCCGACTAGGACATATACTAAGTAACGCGCCCATCCCGGGCATTTTCTGTATATTATATTTAGCCGAGGCTGGAGATATAACCTGTTATAATTACTATATCTGAATGCAAGGCAGAAACCTCCTCTAATTTGTTAATTGTGGCTTCTCAAGCCATCATAGAAACAAAAGACTTCACTTTGTGTACCTCTGCTTAGAATCAACTCAACATATTTACTTTGATCAATAATATCGATGTGAGATGGCTTATCGATAACAGATGATAAACTCATACTACGTATGGCATGCAAGTACCTATAAATAAAATATCCGGTCAAGCCAGACTGACAAATAGACTAAACATTAAGATAGATGGTTAGAGCTAAGTCTACTCTAATAGATCAAGCGTGGATGTGCTCTAAAAGGTAGTCAGTATACCCACTGAAATTGAGAGTTGAGGATATACAAAAAAATGTGTGCAGAATAAAACGTATGTTTCCAATTGGGTAAAAGCTAATTTTTTCCTCATTTGCTCTGCGCTTCTGGTAGCTATAAATATATGTGTGTGTGTGTGTTGAAATTGCTATTGGCGTTTGCTTTGAAGATGGCAAGCAGCTCATATCCTTTGGCCCGGCTACCTTCTTAGACAATTGCGTCGGCCAATTTGCCCAGGTCTTGCAATTTTCGTGGTCTGCAAAGTTTCCAACTTAATTAGAAGACGGCAAAGAGCATTTTGAATTTCCGCTTCATTTTCGCTAACGGATATGAGAAAGCCACAGGGCAAGCTCAACTAAAAGTTATGGCCATAAATTCATAAACAGATAATGCTGCTAAGGTGTTGTTTGCACCGACAATGGCAACGGCAACAGCAACAGCAACAGCAGCGGCACCGTTAGCGGCAGCGGCAGAGGCACCGAAAGGTTTATGGTCAGCAATAATGCGGCAACAACAGGCTAGCTGCTAGCTCCAAAAGATGGGGAGTTGTGCAAAACGTTTTGCTCCGCAGATTTACGATTGTGGTACGAATGTCAACACTAGACCATGTGCCTGGGCTGTGTGCCTGATGTCGCCTGATAAAGTCCAGCGAATGTGACGATTTTCCGCCTATTACCAGCGCAGCTCGTGTTGCGCGTGTTGCCCGTCGCTTTTATTGTGCGGCGTGGAAATGGGCGCAGCTGCTGCTGCAGCCTTTCAGCTGCCATGATTGTAAATCATGGCCGAGTCGCTTTTACGCCCTGCCTCGCTGGCGCTCTGGCGCTCTGTCGCTGTGGCCAGTGTGTGTAACCTGTTGCATGATTTGTTGTTGTCGCCCATACGCACACACATGCAAAGCTGCAATTTATGGCTGTCAACGTGGCGTATGTGCAATTTCACAGCTGTAGACCTCAAAGGCCGTCGCAGCGCGAACTATATACAAATTGACATTGAACGCATTTTGTTGTCACATCATTAAGTGTTTTAGCGCGTATTGGGGATTTGCGCCGTGCCATCAATTGCTATCGAGCTCTAAGCCTCGCGGCGCTTTAACGCATTAAATTATGCTATGAAAAGCCAACAGTGGCCGGCGGAGGCCCGAAAGTCTCGGGCTAATTGAAAATTGTCTTAGGCAAGCACAACGAGTGGAGCAGAACTACAATAACACTTGGCAGTTCCCACTCAGTTTCAGTCGTTCAGCTGGGACGTGCTTGGAGTGCTTGAGCACTGGGCCAACGCGGCTCGGAAGCGGATGTGCAGGCAGTCATTGCAAGGGCCACAATAAGATGGCGGCATATTCCATTCTGTTTACTGTTATGTACTTTCAATTACGAAGTCTTCAAGGCGTCACATTAACGCCAATGACAGTGCGCTCCACGCACTGACAGTGCCACAAAGCCGGATGGACATCAGCGTCACTCAGACTCGGAGACTCGGAGTGAACCCGTTTATTGCCTGGTGTAAGAGGCGTTGACAGCTGCCAGCTACTAAAAATTTGCTTAAGTTTAATAGTTGAGATTCTCGCAAACTTAATTGTCGCACCGCTCAAGGATTAAGCTGTGCATACCACGCACTCAGCAGACTTCAATGACAAGGACATTGCCATCGCAGCACCAGTGCCCGAGGTGCTGATGAGTTCAAGACTTAGCACTAGCTTCATCCACTACAGCTTGCAAGGACAGCAAAAATTTGCACTCAGCACTTAAAGTCCTCTCCGGCGCCTGCTGCCGCCTCTTCCACAGCCAGGCCACATTTTTCAGCGTCCCATTGCGAATTTCTGTTTATATTTTGTATTTGTTTTTACTTTTTTGTATCTTTTGCTATTTTGCTTGTCGCTTGGCTGTCAGCGTGCTAAAATTTGTTGCCATTTGACATATGTTCGAGCATGTATTTGTTTCTCGTGCCAGCGAAATTCCTGTTTCATCAGCCGCACAAGCAACGCGGGGTATATTGGCTGTGCGGACGTCAGGAATGCTGAATATTATAATCTGAAACAATTTGAATACCATATGTATACCATATATACTGCAGCATTCTTTACATGAATGCTATGAATATAAATACATAAATTTACACAAAGACTTGGAGTCAGTACGGCTAGCTAATACTCTTTCGTACACCAAAAGCAGAATTACTTATGTACATATATACATATAACACGTTTTCTCATTGAATAAGCCGTTATAGATAGATAGATATTTACGTCAAAAACTGTTTGCCTGCATCTACCAAGTCAATCTAAAGAAAATCTCTGGTTTTAAATACATATGTGTATGTATTTAGCTCAAAAATGAATAATATCCGTATAGAGTATTTCCCGATAGTTTTTTTTTTGGATCAGCAGACGAGGTTAAAATTAAAGCTGTTAATCTGCTTAAGATTTTATTGTTTTTGTTTATTCGATTTACCGTGCCACAAATGAGCGTAATTCAATAAAAAAACGAATATTGCGTAGATCCAATAGATACGGTAGAGCCTTTGAGTGTGTGACTGTATGGAAGCTTGACGGTGGACTTGACTTGACAACAAGTCAGAATATCTCAGTCGGACTCAACCGACTGCCTAATACTCTGTTCCCCATGCAAGTTGTAGGATTTTCATAATTTATAAATTTCAAATGTAGACTTATGTGAATTAGAATTAGATTATTAAGTCTCATTTTAGTTAGTTCAGTATTTATACAGAAAACTGATCTATGATCATTGTTTGCATATTCTAATTTTGCTCAGATTTTAGGCCTCAAAATATGTCAATTACAGGGTATTTTCGATAGAGGAGGTCTACAGTAATTCACTTCTTAGATCTGATAGGCCAGAAGATTTGGACTTTTGTGTTTTGCTATGTCCCCTATAGGGACGAACATATATATTTTGTGTAGAGCCCTTTAACAGTATCTGATTTGATAATAAAACTCTGAAGCTGTAAAAGATACAGTTTTATCCGCTTTACCACGCCTTCGTGTCTCTTTTGGGCTCTTGCATTTTAACTATATTTTCTGGCATACGGGCTTTAGTATTTGCCGATTTGTCATTTTCCTACATTGTCTCTAGGTAAAATTGCGGCTAGATGAACGGACGGACATTGCACAAAGCCAATATACTCTGTTCCCCAAGGGGAACCGAGTACCAAATGAAATGTTGCCTACATCGACTTTGTTCACCTTACAGATACGGATTGATAGATAGACGACACGTTCGTTCATACCTGTGACATGAATAAGCTTCACACCCAACTGTTCCTTGTGGCGCTGTGCTGCCTGGGCTATGTCTGCTGCTCTCCGGTAATTGGCCAGGAGGATGCGCGCAGCCATGTCTCCAGTGTTAATGACGGGGACAACGACTTGCTATTAAACGCTAGTGAGGATGTGGCAGAGAATGGTGGCGACATCGATAAGCGAATGGAGCGATACGCCTTCGGGCTGGGTCGGCGCGCCTATATGTACAACAACGGAGGACCCGGCATGAAGCGTCTGCCGGTTTACAACTTTGGATTGGGCAAGCGATCGCGTCCATATTCCTTTGGATTGGGCAAGCGCGGTGACTACGAGGACGATCAAGATAACGAGATTGATTACAGGGCACTACCGCCTGGCTTCATGGCAGCTATGGGTGAGCCCTCTCCCAGTCTCGATGGAGCATTGGCGAGAATGTATTTGTTTTTCCCATTTTCAGGCAGAGCCAGTCGACAAAATAAGCGGACGACGCGCCCACAGCCGTTCAATTTCGGCCTGGGTAGGCGCTAGGATGCCATCTCGACGCTGGTCGGATGTCAGTTGAGAGCCGCTAATATAACTTTTTAACTACTATAATAAATTGCTATTCCTTGGCTCAGACTTGCACGAGAGCCGAACTTAATTAACATTCAAAAGCGAATCGAAAACCGAGATCTTTGCTCTTTTCACATATATATAAATAAAAATATATAAAATTTAAATTTTAGTTTGATGCAAAGTTTTAATCTTAATTTTATGTTATAGAAAAACGCAACAAAAATGAAAAAAAAAAATAAATGAATATATTTCTGAAGGGAATTCTAAAAAAAGAAAACAAAACGAAATGGCGAGTGCAATTGAAATATGAACAGACATACAAAGCATATATATATATAAATATATATATATATATATTACGGATTATACATATTTATTCGATTTAATCAAATTTAAATAAATATTATATATACATGTACATTTTAATGGGGCATTATTATATAAAACATATATATTTATATTTATATGTATCTGGGGCACTCTGTCCCCACACCGAACCCGAAAAGGATCATTCGTTGTAGCCGAATCGCGTAAACCAAAATATATTTACCAAGCATATGTATATATATGCATATATATATATATATTTAAATATGTACATGACAAATTGATGTAACTAATAAAATATTAAAACAGTTATTATTTAAATTTAAATATATTCAATTGTTTTGTGAACTTTATTCAAATAAACATCAAACTTAGCACAGCAAAATCGAGCAAGAGAATTCATTGCAATTTTGCGACGTGTGTAGTAAAACGTATCGTTTATTGATTCAAAAATTTACAAAACATAACTTAATACGCGGAATACAAAAGTTGCCAAGAGTTCATAACACTATTTAACTATTTATTTATGACGAGCTCACAAGCAAACGCAAACGTCTCGCTATTAAATCAACTCAATGTGAAGCTTACTAAGAATCGTGTCAAAGGCAAACACTGATGATATGAACGTATAGGGTCTACCCCGAATAATGCCAAAGTCGGGCTCTAGGCTGGGCAAAGAACGCGGTGAGAAATTGGGCATCTGCTGCCCATGACGGCCAGCGACTGGAGCCACTGTCTTGCGCACATTCTGCTTCATCTTTTCCTTGCGGGCGACGAGTTTCTTTGTTTCACGAACCATGTAAATCGCCTCCGTGTTGCTCATGTAGTTGTGTATTATCTGAAATGCAAATAAGATATTAATCCAGAGTGAACAACCAGACAAGAGCTCGTTACTAACCCTTCGCTTCTTGGGGCAGTGGGCAAATACCCATATCAGCGTGCAAAGCGTGTTGAATATTTCACTGTCCTTGTCGCACCAACGCATTAGCATTTGGGCAACGGTCACGAGGCCGCCCTCCTGGAACGTGTTGACCGTCGTGCTGTTGTAGCGCGCCAAATTGAGAATGATGCGGCTGCAGCGCTCAATCAACTGCTTGTCCACCTCCGAGCGAATAGCCTGCGCCATGATGCCGTAGCAGAAGGTGGACATGAACTCGGAACACCACATAAGCAGATGGGGTACGGTGCGTGAGAGGCGATCTGAAATCAATATAATAAAAATATTAGTAACCAGCTCGAGCTTGAATGTTCCTGGCTTACCCAGCTGATTGAGTACGGCCAGTGCATCGGAGGCGATGAAGCGGCCACGCAGTATGCGTACAGAGTCCTGTACTTTGGCCCGCACCGAATTGAAAGCCGTCGCCTCCTGCCGAAGCTGCCAAAGACGCCGACGAATGACCTGAATTCGAGCGTGCCGTTGGTGCTTGCGCGTTCGATAGCCTCGCCAGTAGCGCTGTATCACCTTGGCAGCGCGTTTTTGGCTGAGGTACTCCATCATCTCGGGCGTCATCAAGGCTTGGAATCGCTTACGCGCTAAATAGCCCCGCGCATGTGACTGGAACTCCAAGGTGGAGCGCCTTATCAGCTGTAAATGCGCCTGCTGCACGATCATCATACGTTTTCCTCGGAACTTTTGCTGCATGTGAATCGCGACTTTTCGAAGCTTAAGGAACTCCGAGCGTTGTTGGCGCATGGCTAGCGTTGCGCGGAATCTAAGCTGAATCAGAATTGTGACTGAGCGTAGCTTCTGATACTCCATCCTTGCAATGCGCATCGCGTTCAGAGCTCGCCACCAGAGCTGAATGCGAGTGGCTGCCGCCCGTGTCTGCTCATAGTTACGGCGTGCGGACTGCATTTGACGGTGACCTCTAAGCCACCTCTGGATGGATATGGCTGCTTTACCCATGGTTAGGAATGCTTGTCGGTGTCTCTTTGTCAACATGTGGTTGCGCCAATGCATCTGCAAGCAGGCGACAGCAGCTTGGGTACCACGATATTTGGCCCGCTGGATGCGCATTGCCTTGTTGGCACGGAAACGGCGCTGCAGCAGTATCGCCACTTGGCGCAGCTGCTGATATTGGCCCCGTTCGGTCCGGATCGACTGCCGTGTGCGCCAACATCTCTGCAACACAACAGCCGCACTTCTAAGCTCGACAAAAGCTCTGCGCTGCTGACGCATCAGGACAAGGTCGCGGTACCTGCTCTGTATCAATGTGGCGGAGGCCTTTAGCTGTCGATAGCAAGCGACTTGTCGTCGCATTTCCAGCGTTGCCTTCCAGCAACGCTGCAAGACTGTGACGCTGTGTCGTCGAGCTAAGTAGCAGCGTCGTACCTCGAGCATCTGCAAGCGCGCTCGATAGCGTCTCTGTATCACCAACGTGGATCTCCGCAGTAGCTGGAAGTCCTTACGAGTGTCTTGCATTAGCCACTTGCTCCTCATGCTTCTCTGCACAAAGATAATGAGTTCGCGTTGACGAATGTAGATCCTCCGCTGTTGCTTAGCCAAGCCATAGGAGCGCCAAGACATTGCTATGCAGGAGGCAGCTGCATGCCGCTTTTGCTCCACTTGCAACCGCGCAGCAGTGGCCGCCGCCAGCAACTTCTTGCAGAGCATCCGACGTCGCCATATGCGCTGCAGAAAGATAGTAGCCTTGCGTAGCTGCAGAAACTCCTTGCGACATTGACGGGCCCGACAATTAGCACGCCACCAACACTGAATGACGACAATGCTTTGACGCACTTGAACGAAATGCTTCTGCGCGAGATATCGGCGCGTGAATTTCTGCAGGACGATAGCCGCTCGAACGCGTTCCTCTCTGTACAGTTTGGCGTACTTGCGAGCGAGGTGGCGCCGGAAAGCGGTCTGTATACGGATGATGGCGCGTTCGCGAATGCGCCGTCGAATGAGCACGCTGAGCCAGCGACGGCGCCACCACGACTGCACGACTCGGGCGGCAGCGTGAAACTTGGGCGAACGAAATTTGTAGCAGAGCTGCCAGAGCAGGGAGAGCGTCTTCTCTCGATAGCCATCCACTATGTCGGCTGCACCGATGTCGCCAGTCAGCTGAAAGTCTGCCTGGCGCAAGGCGCCCAGAGCGAGCTTTACATTGAAAATGCGCTGCAGTCTGGAAATGGCTGGCACACGCAACTGCTGCGTGAGATCGTCCCGCAGCAGAATAACTTCCATAACGCGCGTAAGCCGAACCCCGTCGCGCAGATCTACGGCCAGGTTGCTAAAGGCATAGTTGAACTCGTCGAGGAAGGTCTGCTTGTGCTTGAGCACGTAGCCCAGTCGGCGCAGCTCCCGTGTTATGTCGCCGATGTTGGCCAGCAACTCGGAAGAGAACCGAAGCAGAATGTCCTTCGTCTCCTTGTGGGGCGACTTCTTGACGAACAGGCAAGGATTGTGCTTGATAATGCGTCGCTGCTTAGCCAGATCGAGGAACAGCAGCAGAAATAATATTTTCTGCAGGGTGTGCTTCTTGACGGTCTCCGCGTACTCTTCGGTCAGCGTGAAGGCTTTGCTGTACTTTTGCTCCTCGCACTTGTTGCGAAATAGCCGATTCAGGATGAAACTAGTTAGACCCACTATGTCCCGATTCGATTGCAGGTGCAGCTTCTCGCCGAAGACCACCTCAAGACCAAGGCGCAGCCAGAGCGGGTTGAAGCAAAGGAGCAACTCCAGTATGGTGCGCTGCATGACCATATCCAGATGCAGATTTCGGTCGCTGCGTATACGCAGTGCCTGCTTCTGCACATAGACGGCTACCTTGGAGCAGGGCAGGCGCATTTCCTCACTGAAGAACAACTCAACTGCGGCGCGACGCAGCGACTCTAGGCGAGACGTGGTCAAATAGTTCATCGACTGCTCCTCTTTCGTGGGTGCCAGCGACAAATCCTTGTTGCGCACTTCATTGAACAGCTTGCCCACATCAATTTTGCTATTGGTGTCCGCATCAAGGTCTGCGGGGATGCTCACTAATGCATTCAGCCACTTTATAAAGTCCGCCTCGTGCCGCTCGACAGCCTGCGGGTCCAGATACATGGTCGAGGCCAAGAACGGATCAATTGTTGTTGTCGCAGCAAAGGGATCTGGATTGATGTATGTTTGCATATAGAGGTCAGAGTTGTACAGTTTGACTGTGACTTGATCCTGTTTCTTGCGCGGTGTGACGGGTTTTTTCATCAGCGACATAGTTTGAGCCAATTTCAATTTCTTCGGCTGAGCCTGGGACCACAATTGCTTAGCGCGCGCCGGAGCATTCGAAGGCGTCAAGCTGCCGCCCTCAAAACGCTGCCGTTTGGGCGGCGAGATGGCCAGCGTCTCATTGCGATGCAGTGACTCGTTGCTGGGTGCATCTGAGAAGCTCAGCTCATGGCACCGTCGCTTGTACCCAATGATTGCTCCATTGGCCTCTTTCGGCTCCTTATCGTGCACACCAACAGGGCTGGCCTTGCGACCTTGGCGACCCACCTCGTGCAAATTAAAGCGACTGGATTGAGCCAAGATCTCGCACTGATTGAAGAGCACATCAGGCTGGGACACTGCGCTAGTTTCACTGGAGCAGGAGCTGTCGAGCGACGGATTTACACACTGTTTGAGCGCCTGCTGAGATGGCGGCTGCTGCTGTTGCTGGTAGTAACGATTCTGATCGATGGAGGAAATCTTTTGTATTTCGTTCAAATTTGGCATCGAGCCCTGTATAGCAAATTTAGATTGAGGCGAGAGCAACGAGAGATTGGTCATGGACTCAGAGTATTTCCGCAACGGCGAGCCAACAAGCTTTACATCCCGCTTAAGATCGTGCACCTTGTTTTTTGTGGGTGGAGACTGCTTCTCTGGCCTCGTTGGGCTGGAGCCCTCTTCGCGTATGCAGGCCAAGGCACGCGGCTGCGTTCCTTGCACAATAATCGTCGTCTTGTTCAAAACAAGCGTTGGCGTTTGCATCAGTTGATTTTTGGGGGAGCAATCTGTAGTGTCCACAGAAATGTTCATTGTATCTGATAGTTTTATGTCGAATGTTTTGTTCACAATAACTTGGCCGCCTTCGGTAGCAGTGTGGTCCTCGTCTAGCGCTGATCCAAGTCTACGTGGCCTCAACGCGTTGGCGGGAATGTGGAATTGAGATCCATTAGCATTCAGGGTTGGCGTCGGCCAGGCAGCCAAATTATCCGGCAAGGGAGCCGCTACTGACGCTCTCTGTGCCTTGTCGGCAAGCGGCGTAAATTGCATATCGTCAATTAAACTAAATACATTCGCAGGTGCCAGAGGACTAACGTTTTCCTTGCAGCTGCGCGCCTGTGGCGATATATAAGACTTCGTTTCGGCTCTGTTGTAGTTAAGAGGCGCCGCCCCCATTACATTGCGATCGCTTAGAGGCGCTTTGGTTTCGGATACAACTCGTTTCACTCGTGCTGCTGGCACGTTGATCCAATGCTTTTTCGCATTTGCCGTTGTCGAGTTCGCTGGCCCACTGGACATGCGTTTTTTCTGAGCTGCTGATGCATTGATGGTTTTGTGGGATTTGCTGTTGCCAGTCGGCGATTTTAGCTGCAGCGTCTTGCCAACTGTCGGAAATTTGCGTGTTGCCTTCAGGTAGCAAGGGCAGAAAATGGGTTATAGGGGATGAATTGTGATTTGAGCACGGCTTCTGCGGCTACTCACCCTTGCTGGCTGAAGGCTTCTGGATTTAAGTATTATCATGACATCCTTGCGAAAATTGCGATTGTCTATCAATTGCAGCGTCTCTTTGCATGCAATTTCCATCTGTGGAGTCCAAACCAGTTCCATGGAGACTTCATCTTGTGCAGGCACCTTAATCTCTGTCCACTCAAGCTTCACATTATGCTCGTCTCTGATGGCCTTGGTTACTTTGACCTATAAACAAATTGGGTTAGCAGCCATTGATCAAATAAACAGGGCGAGCCGCCAGGTTGCCTAGCCGACGAGCGACAGGCGGCTGATCTATATCTAGCTTCTGTATCTGTTTCTAACCTCAATGTCATCTTCGCTAGGATTCATGACGCGCAGGGTGCGCTTCGCTGTTTTGGTAATGGGCACATCCTCGAATTGCACAATCGCCTTGGCCGAAAATGGCGCCATAACCACATCGACCGGCTGGCGAGTCTCGGCGAATTTCTTTTGTTTTTGACGAGTCGGGGTTACAGTTACCTAGATTCAAATATAGACACAATGATGTACATCAGCGCTCCTTTGCATTAATTGTGAGCTTACCTCGAACGCACTCATCTTGATAGTAGTAATAATTTTTAAAACAACTTGCTAACGATAAAGACTAATAACCAAAGCTTACACTGTTTGAGGTATAACTAATTGTAACGGTAACACAATATACTAAAAACATTAATAGAATAAAAACTAACTATCAAAACGCCGAGTCGAAATGAAGCGCCGTCGACGCCGTTGCCATTTTGAAAACAGCTTGCTAGAGTTGCTTTCGACTAGAGGCGTTTTTGGTATTATTTAGCACATGTTGCTCAAATGTTACAATTATTTTAAATTTTGTGTGAATGGCAAAATTTTAATTTACGGCGAATTCGGAACAAACAACTTTTTATAATTATTCACGACACAAAATTGTTGACTCTTGTGCAGCTTGAGATTCTGAACATATATTCCCGTCGAAATTCCGATCTGAAAAATACATTCATGTATAAATCTTTACGCATAGTTGGCCAAACTGTATCTTTCACAGCTTTAGAGCTATTGCCGCTAAATTTGGCGGCTAAATTAAATTGGTTCTGACTATCACAACGTAACTGAAATTCCGCACAGCGACTTGAAGTTCTCTAGTTTACAGAAATGATCATAAATATAAAGATAATCTAAAGTTGCTCTTGCAAATCTAGAAAAATAAAAATTCCATTATCCAGTTAATATTCTTCTCTATAAATGCACTAATAAAATTTGAAGAGCTTTTCTTTCTATAGTTTTTCAGTTTGAATTATTCACTATCTGTATATATGTAGATTTTTGGGAGTATATCATGCAGCTATGTTACCCGACCGAAACATTCTAAGCAGTTGATTTTCGTTTTCTCAAATTTATTTACAGGTTTATTTACAACATGAAACTTAAATTAGATTAGTCTGCTAAGCGGTAGGATGGGCAGGGTACTCCTCGCCCAGTGCCGTTTCGGCGTACATATTCTTAAGGTAACCGGGAAAGGGTGTAACCGCATCGAAGTCGTCGCCTCCGTCATCATCTGGTGGCTCGACTGCCACAAAGGATATGGCGAATCCCCGCAGGGCGTTGCTCTCGTCCGTTTGAAACTTAATGAGGAGCGTGTCTGAGTTGGATATGATAATTGGGGGCTTTCGCTTGCCGCAGAACCGACCATGTATGGTGTTCATGGCGTTGCCCTCTTCGGTGACTTCTAGAAAATCGTAGTCGCATCGCTCAGAGAACTCGACCTCGAAGTGCAGAAACTTGATTTTGACGCTGCTGTCCGGGTCAGCCTCGATGCGCCAGTCACAGTACATGTTGTGCTTGTATGCCCGGCTACCGTATCGGGGATGGGAATAGAAAATCTGCGTGTGATTCGTGGCCCGTAAGTAGCCGCCGCACTCGGATACGAACGTCGCCTTGAAGCCTTTGCGTTGCAGGCCGGCATCCGTCTTGAGCACCATGAACAGCTCGTTGCTGGACGCGATGACGGCATAGGGCTCCCGGCCGCCACAGTAGATGCCCAACGTGGAGCTATTCTCGGAGCGACCGTCATAAATGGCCACATAGTCATATATACATTCCTGATGGCTTTCCACGTCGAAGTCGTGGAACGTCAGCTGCACGCGGTGACCGAGCACCGTCTGGAAGTGCCAATAACAGTAAATGTTGCGCGCGTAGTCGTTCGGATAGTTGGGGCTGTGAAGCACGCCGTAGGACGAGCTGATTTCGAACTTGCACTTGGTCTCCGTGCAGTTGTGCCCGTCCTTGTGCAGGGTGTAGCCGTTCCTGCAGCTGCATTGGTAGCTGCCAAAGGTGTTTCGACATCTGTGCTGGCAGCCTGCGTTGTTTACCGCACACTCATCCGCATCTAGGAGGGACGAAGTGAGGCAGGTAAGGATGATATCAGACAAATGGATCCTTTCTACTTACCCAATATGAATTGGGCCGCAAACCCGCTTCGCTGTATAGTGCGATCCGAATGGAACTCGATGCGGAGGATATTCTGTTCGGAGTTCACAATTGGGGGCAGTTCGTTGCCGCAGAATATGCCGATTTTCTTCAGTCGATTGTCGCGCATCTTTGAATAGATGATTAGGTAGTCATAGCTGCACTTGGTGTACTGCAGCTTAGTGCCCTCCAGATCAAAGTGCGTAAAATTGAGGAACACCGAATGATGCAGGGAAGTCACCACCTCCCACACACACCTCTTGGCATTGGGATAAAAGTCGGGATAAGACGGCGAATAGATTGTTCCATTGGAGGCTGTAGCGTTTATAATGCCGCCGCATGCATCTGCAAGGAAGTTGTGGTTGACGGATGAGGCGATTGGACTTAAATAGAAACAGCGAACTAACCTTCGCAGGACTTGCCATTGGCCTGGAGCTCGTAGCCAGCATGGCAGGCGCACTGGTAGCTGCCCAAGGTGTTGACGCATATGTGCTGGCATCCGTGCTGCATAAACTTGCACTCGTCCACGTCCAGCAGCAGGGCAGCGGAGAAGCCCAGCTTCTGAACAGAGCCATCCGAGACGAACTTGATGAACATCTGATTGCTATGGGTCCTAAAAAAGACTTGAGTAATGTATCTGGGTCGGGGTAGGGGTCGGGGTCGCCCAACAGATTGTTGTTTACTCACTTGATATTGGGCGGCAACTTGTCGCCACAGAAGCGTCCGATGAGCTTCGACTCGCTGCGACTGCCATCGCGTATTTCGATGTAATCATAGATACAGCCATCGTGCTTCTCCAGCTCGAAGGATTGGAACTTGAGGGCCACCTGATGGTTGGGTGGCGCTGTGATGCGCCAAATGCATTCCTTGCTGGGCATATACTCCAGCGGATAGTTGGGCGAGTCTATGGACTGGCCTTTGCTCAGGTGAATGTCTCCTCCGCAGACCACTGCAAGTGGAGTTGTGAGTTGAATTGGAATGCACGTGGACTTCCGTACTCACCTTCAAATCGAGCCTTAAAGCCCCTGTAGCCCAGAGCAACATTGCGATTGACATAATTGATCAGCATACGACTTGTATCGGTTGTGATTGTCTCGCCGCTGGAGTTGCCGCAGAGGCGACGAACAAGCGGCGAGCGATGCCAATAGCCATCACGGATTTCCAAGTAGTCTTTCGTACAGTTCTCCGAGTGGATCAGGTGCAGATCCTGCAGATGCAAAATGATCCTTTCGCCGTTTGTAGCTGTAATTCGCCACTCGCAGCTGCTGTGGCCATTGTCAGGGGTCTCCTTACCCACTTCATCGCCGCTGCCCTCGTACTCGTTGACCAAGCCGTTGTCCGTATAGACATAATGAGGAGACATAATCTGGCCGCTGTTCTGCTGGAAAGTGCGTCCACAGGCAATGCACTTATATAGGAGATTGGCCTGCAGAATGTCGCCTCGACTAAGGCGACGTCGCTGGCCCAGCTCGATGTGGGCGCCTTGAGGCAAGCCAATAGGTGCGATTGTGTCCAGATAAGGACTCTTCGAGAAGGAGTTCTTTGCATAGTGCATGATGGAGTTGTAGTCGTACGGCAAGAGCGGCTCATCGAACTCCTCCGGCGACAAAACATCGAAGTTGTAGGCCTGACCGCGCATTATGTTTGCCTTGTTTATAATGATGTGCTTGTCCCGATCGCCGCGCGCGTGCTCGTGATGAAATCCAATCGTGTGGCCCAGCTCGTGGATGATAATGCCAAATTTCTCACAGTTGCGCCCAATTGAGATGGGCTGCCGTCCACTGCCGTTCTTGCCCAGAAACGAACAGCAACTAAATTTGAAATGGTGCGTCAGGTAATGAGGCTTGTAGAGGAGGAGGACTCGGGATACCGCACTCACCCGCAACTCTTTATTGTAAAGTAGATGTAGTTCGTGTGCAACTTGGCGTCGCGCTCCACGAACTTAATGCACGTAAAGTTCTCCCAGTAGCGCATCGCCTGCTTAAACAACGCCTTATGAGCGCCGCTGAATATGGAATCGATCTCATAGGGTATCACTCCATAGTCCCATGTTCGCTCCTTGCGCACGGTGACACCTCGTCGAGTCCGTGCTCCGGACTGCAGAAAGTCTTTCGATTCATCAGTCCAGAGCAGTGGGGCTGCGGCATTTGAATCTGAATGAGTCGTTGCGGATTCCTGCTTTCTGGAATCGAATGCGAATGTCAACCTCAAATATTCTCTTCAATTTGTTTCCATTGCTTGGTCCCAGACACTCGAGTATTTCTCTCTCTGGAAACTTACCGTTGCGAAAGCTTTTCTCTTTTGATATGTTGCGTCTTCAGTCTGAACCCAGATGCTTTTGACGTACGATACTGCACTCCAGCCTCGTTAGGAGTGTTTCTTTGATGGCCATGCGCGCTAGTCGCAGGTGCCTGCAGTAGATTTGATTAGAGTCTCTTCATGTTTTCAATGTGGCGATGCGCTTACCAAACTGTAAAAGTCCTCTGGTCGCTCCTTGAAATCGAAATCACAATCGTCAGCTGACAAGGAGCGCGGACATCGCTTGCCATGTGCCCTGTCAAAACGGCATGCGAATGCCAATGATCCCGCCAACATATACAACAATTTCACTTTCAATAGCATGTTTCGCATAAGCTTCTTCAATCTTGCATCGAGTGACACAACCGAGCCGGTCCAGTTGAGATTTATAACTGAATTCCCCTTTGCGCCGATGGCCGAATTATATTGGGCGCTGAAATTCGTAAGGGTTCGTACAGCACAGGTATAAGAGATCACCGCAAGGTAAAGAGGGACAGCGACTTTTAGAGCGGGTGCGCGACGGCAAAGAGATCGTGATATCAGGCAGGAGTCGTTATGGCAACACGCAACGCAACCTGATCTGTCGTCACTGAAGACAACAACAAGAACTCGTGTGCCTGAGTAAGTCTCGAAGAGCATTCAGTCTTGGAACGCGACTGGCACAGAGCTCACTGGCATTTAAAGGCGCCCATTGTCTGTTCTGCCTGTTGATTGTTTGCATTCAATGGACTTGATGTGGGTACTCCTGTACCTTGACATTGTTTTCTACCTGGCTACCTGGGCATTTGGGGATTGAGCTGACCGCGCGAGCTCTCCGAGTTATTTTCCCAGCTTACCGCTGATATCGGGATCAGGTGTTGTCTTCGGCATTCGGCATTCAGTATTTTAGGGCAGGTCACTAATAACACATCATAAATTCGGCAAATGAACGAATCTTTCCCAAATGGTTTATGATTCAGCGTCCGATTCGCAAGGGTCAACTCTGAGCGTTTCCCATTCGAAGCCAGCCCCCTATGAACTATGTCACGCCAAAGGCAATGATTGACTCGGGCTTTAGAGTTTTTAAACATACTAATTATTATTAGGTAATATATTTAATTACGTATTAAGTGATGCAAAGATTCATTAATGAAACATACTATACATATACATATTCCGCTCTTTTACGTATAAAATGTTGCGCTTAGGCTAAATTGAAGTACCGAAAATGCACTAGGAATAGAAAGTATTGCCCAGAAGACGCTTTGTCGTAGTATTACTCGAAAACGTCGTACAGTAAGTGTAACAGGAACTTCCAAGTAACAGAGAAAAAAAAAGATTACAAAAATTGCACATTGAGCTTAAAGTTGTTTTACACTAGAATAGATACCACACATACAGTATGTCATATTTAGATATATTAAAGGGTTGTTCCATAGAAGACATGAATAAATAGTATTATATGGCAACTGATAACGTCACATAAACCCTTCAGTTTGATACACAATAATTGGTGTTCGATCCATTTGAAAACCGATAAAATTATGTTCTAAAACTAACGAGTTCTTCTCCCTCATTTCCAGCGATATGCTTGACGTGCTGCATCCTAAAGATTCCCTTCCGAATATCTATGTATACTTAATATTTGATTATGGTCAAAATGAAGTCTATAATTATGTTAAGAGAGCAAAATGTTGCTATATGTACGCGACGATATGCCTAAATAGTTAAATAAATTCCGTTTTAATATATTGTCATGATTCTCGTGCGTCTACAGCGTGTCCAGTGAAACATCCTAATTCGTCAATGTCGGATAGCTAATCTGTAGGGTATAAGGTCCCCGATATAGGGTATTCATCAGTTGATTCTCACTGAAGTCGCTGTAGTCATCCGTCTCCTCGGTGTCCTCCTTGTATATGCTTTTGAGTGATCCCGGGAAGGGTGTCACCATCTCGGAACTGTACGAGCTGTCCAAGTCCTCGTCGCTGCTCTTGAATGGATCGACGGCCACATACGAAGCCGAAAACCCCTTCATCGGCACCGAGCTGTCAGTCTTGAAGCGCACCAGCAACGAGTCGGTCATCGAGATGATGTCCTGGGGCAGCTGCAATGCATAGACAGGGACAGCAGACGAATGTAAGAGGGTGAGCTGTGATCTAGCTGGGGCATTTCAGCTTACCACATTGCCACAGTATTGGCCGTACATGGGACCGCTGATGTCCTCCATGCCAGAGAACACCTGCACATAGTCGTAAGTGCAATTCTCGCTACTCTCAATGTCGAACGTGAGGAAGATCAGCTGCACATTTCGGTTGGGCGGCGCTTGAATGGTCCACTCGCAGTCCATGTTGTCGTCATAGTCCTGGTTGCTGAATCGCGCATGCGAATAGAACTGTTGGATCTGGTTGGAGGCGCGCAAATAGCCGCCGCAGGCTACAACAAAACCAAAGTAATGAGTTGGGCAATGCCAACTGGCTCAGCACCACTCAATCGAATGCTTACAGGTCGAGTGCATTGCCATAAATCCATTCATTTGCTTGTTCTTGTCCGTCTTCAACACCATATATAGCTGGTTGGTAGTGGAGGATATGGGATAGGGTATTTTCTCGCCACAGAATCGTCCTAACAGAGAGCTCAGTTCCGACTCGCCATCGTAGATGGCCACGTTATCGTAGGCGCATTCCTAGAAATCGAAGAAAATACGCAGATTGCCTAATGCGTTCCACTCCAATGAAAGCAGAAATAGTTCACCTGATGCGATTCCACGTTGAACTCGTTAAATATAAGCTTAATGCGGTGTCCCGGCGTTGTGGAGAAGTGCCACACACAGTCAGCGTTGGGCGGATAGTTATCCGGATAGTTGGGACTGTAGATGGTGCCAAATGAGCCCGATATCTCGTTCTTGCACTCGCCCTCCTTGCAGTCGTGCCCGTTTTCGTGCAATGAATACCCATTATGGCAGAAGCAGAGATATGACCCAATGGTATTCCGACACTCGTGCTGACAGCCACCATTGTTCACAGCGCACTCGTCGATGTCCGTGAAGAATACGGCTGCAAAGCCAGTGCACTGTATGGACTTGTCCGAGTGGAATTCGACGCGCAGCGCATTGCTGTCCGAGGTGGCGGTGGGCGGAATAGCGCTGCCGCAGTAAGTGCCAATGCGCTTTAGGCGATTCTCCGAGAGTTTGGAGTAAATGGTCACTGAATCGTAGCCGCAGTCGGATTGCTGATGCGCGGTGCCCTCCAGATCGAAATGCGTAAAGTTCAGCGAAATTTTATGTTTGGCTGGAGCAATAATCTCCCAGATGCACTCTTTCAGCATGGGATACTTTTCCGGGTACGAGGGCGAGGTAATTGTGCCGTTCGGGTACTCGATGACACCCCCACAGGCATCTATATTGATAGCGTACACATCGATAAGGTCATTAGCACAGCAATTGATAAATGCGTCTAGTGCGCCGAATGCTGGCACAGCACCGACGTCAACGACAACGACAACAACAACAACAACAGGACTAACTACCACAATGACCACAACAACAGGAAGAACAATAACGGCCACTACTTACCCTCGCAATGCTTCTTATCGCTGTGCAGTTCATAGCCAATGTGGCAGCTGCACTCGTAGCCGCCAAGCGTGTTGATGCACTCGTGCTCGCAGCCGTGATTTTGCGTCTCGCACTCGTCAACCTCCTTCATGAATACGGCCGAGAAGCCCGCCTTCTGTACTGATGTGTCCGACACAAATTTCACGTACATCGAATTGCCACTTGACCTGAATGAGTGACGATGAACAAAGCAGAGTTGGTTTGAGTGGATGTGCGACGATGTGGATGTGGTTGGGGATGTGGATGTGACCAGCTGTGGGTGGGGTATGGGCACGGGCACGGGTACTTGTCGGCACTCACTTCATGTTTGGTGGCGGCTTGTAGCCACAGAAAACGCCAATTAGCGGTGCATCCTGAGCGGGTCCGTCTCGCACTTCGACAAAGTCATAGACACAGCTATCATGGTTTTCGACCTCAAACGACTGGAATTTCAGCGCCACTTGAAAGCCCTTTGGCACCGAAATTTTCCACACGCACTCCTTGTTGGGCAAATAGTCGAGCGGATAGTTGGGTGATTCCAAACGACCTTCCGAGTCATCTACGGACAATTCGCCTCCGCATACAACTAGGCGAGTAAAATGTCACAATTTTCTCGATTATTTTCTTTAGCCTCTATACTCTCCCTCTCTTTCTCTTTCTAGAGCTACTTACCGTCGAACTCCGCTTTGAAACCGCGATAGCCGTCAGCTCGATGGGTATTCACGTAGGTCAGAAGCATGCGACTGGATTGCGTGGTGATCACGTCGTTGGCTACCTTGCCGCAAAACCGTCCAATTAGAGGCGACTTGAAGTAGTAGCCATCGCGTATCTCCAGGTAGTCAGTCTCGCAGTTGTTCGACTTGAATATGTTCTAGGAAAATGACAGAAATGCATTAATCCCAACTCATAGCTATCACAACATTTCTCCTACCATATCTTCGAGACGGAGCACCACTCGTTCTCCGTGCGTCGCTGTTATTCGCCATTCACAGTGCTCGGTCTCGTTGCTGACGGCTCCTGCCGTATAGAAGACGGGGCTGGCAAACAAGCCCGTGCTCTCCTGAAAGGTTCGACCGCATTTTGGGCACTTGTACAGCAGATTGGCCTGGGCTATGTCACCCTGGCTGAGCCGCAAGCGCTGTCCAATCTCTGGCCTCTTACGACCCTTAACTTCGATTGGCAATATTGTATCCAGGTAGGTGCCCTTGGAGAAGGTGTTGCGTGCGTAGTGCATGATAGAATCATAATCGTAGGCCATGCCCAACGAGTTGACCTCATCCACAGACAGCATATTGAAATTGTAGTCCTGACCCTTCATTATGTTATTGTGCTCTATCACTACGTGCTTCTCACGATCTGGACGCGTGTGCTCATGCCAGAAGCCCACCACATGGCCCAACTCGTGCACCACAATGCCAAACTTGTCGCAGTTACGCCCAATCGAAATGGCCTGAGGACCATTGCCACGCTTACCAACAAACGAACAACATCTGGTGCAATAAAACAGAATTTGAGTAAAGTTAGGAATTGTCAGCCTCATTAGCATCAGCTTATCAAAGATTTTTCATTTTTGATTTTAGATAAATAAACTATTGCACTAAACTGTGGTTTTTATATTTTAGAGTTGCTGGGCATCTAAAACCCATTTTAAATGAATGTTTCTGAGAGTTTTGTATAACTTAAATAGTTTTCATTAAAATTAGTCTATAGGTATTCGATACTGGCGGGCTAACTCTTATATTTAGTCCTCACTTGTTAGCTCTAAGCAGCAAACATTTTGCTGATTCGAGAATTTTCTTTATGAAAACCGAAAATTGTTTTATATAAATATTATTTAGAGTCTGAAAAGATTTATTCTGATTGATAATATGATAATATGGCTATTTGAAATTAACATATTTATGCATTTTATAGTTCATTATTGTTTCATTATTGAGAATTAGAGTCAAAGAGCTTCAATATTGTAAGGGCAAAGAGCTTTAAGATAATAAGTAGCAACAAGTAGTATGTACAGCTATACAAATCTAATCTTTCAACAAAAGCAGTATCGAGAAGCATCATTCAGCTGTTTAGATTCCCGAAATAATCTAACCATTAAGGGGTTTAGCTCGCGGCTTGGTGAGAGCTTACCCGCAGCTGCGTATGGTGAATACAATATAATTGGGATGTATTTCGGCATCGCGCTCCACAAACTTGATGCACGTAGAGTTTTCCCAGTGGCGCATGGCCTGTTTGAAGAGGGCTTTGTGGAGGCCGCTGAAGTTGCCGTCGATCTCGTAGGGGATGACACCGTAATCCCAAATGCGCTCCTTTTTGGCGGTTACGGCACGCGCCACGCGGCTACGATGCTGCGACCGCTTCAGGTTGCTGTGCCAAAGGAAAGCCGGAGAGTGGGCAAGAATGAGTTGTGGTCATATTAAAATATTTGCGCAGAATTTGTGGATGATTCAAATAAAAGTCGGTTATGCATGGCGTGTGTGTAATTTTAATTGCCGACAGTCATCCAAAAATGTTTGCCGAAACTTTTGGCCCGCGGATTTCTATTAAAATTCATAACTTTCAACGCCATCCACTTTAATTTTGATGAAGTGTGTGTGTGTGTGTGTGTGTGTATGTGTGCGTATGAGTGTGTGTGTGTGTGTGTGTATGTGTGCGTATGAGTGTGTGTGTGTGTGTGTGTGTGCGTATGTAAAATTCCTGTTGTATGTGTAAAGTTTATGGCCAAACCTCTGAATTGAATGGCCAGTAATTTACAGCAGGCAGGAAATGGTACCGGAAACGGATGCGGTGCCTGCGGTTACAACTACGGAATGGTAACTGAAAAACTGAAAACTTACTCTGTGCCTGCCACTGGAGCTTCTGCCAGCTCAATATTATGGCCATTTATATTCTCACTCCGCTGCCCATTGTCAAACTGCGATTGCGTTGAAGAAGCATTTAGAGGCGACGTTGTTGTGCTGCGGTCTCGACCTCGACCTCGACCTCGTCCTCGACCTCGACGATGCTGACGATGTTTCTGCTTCTGCTTCTTATGAAGATTATGTTGATGGTGATGTTGGCGCTGATGTGAATGATGACCCTGCGGAAGATTCAGTTCCTCACGCAGTCGCTGCACTTTGCTCGTATAATCCGCCCCTTGACTATTGCTGCTGTGAGTATGGGAATAATTATGGCAAGGTCCTAGCCATTAGGCCTTAGATAACTCACCGATGCTTGGGGCCACGCCTATGCCGTCTACGCACTATGCCCTGGGCGTGCAAGAAGTCCACATCGTCGTCGAGGTGCATGCCGTTGCCTCCAGCATTGCTGTACACATTGGGCATTGTGGATCTTTGCGTGGGCAATGATGTCGGCACAATATGTTGACGTCGCTCTGCGACAAAATTATGGCCCGAATCGTCCTCAATGTCCTTAGTGTTCGATTGTATTTTGCGTATATCCACATTGCGGTGGAGAGCTTGTGATTTGTTGAATTGCAGCAATGCGGGTGCGACACTAAATTCTGCATCGGAGGCGGTGCGACGTCGTTGGGCTACTTGACTCTCTGGCTGGCCCAACACCTCGTTCTTGTAACTGGGCGGATGCGCAATGTCCGATGGGGTCTCCACGATGGGCTTTAATGGCTCGTTGACGCTCTGCAAGGCAAGATAAAAATAGTGATGCTCGGAAATCCGCTTAGGCCTTCGGCCAACTCACTAGGCTGACATCATTGTTGCTATTGCCACTGGTTATGGTCAGTGGCTGTGCTGTCATGTGACTGCCCGTGCCTCCGCTGGGCAGTTTCGTTTTTTTACGTATGATATCCGTCAGGCCCTCCTCCTCGACCTGCAAGCCTTCATTGTAGACTTCCTGCTTTAGTTTTTCTAGGTCCAGTTGAAAGGTTGCATTGTATTTGGTGGGTTCTGGCGCGTCCGCTGGCATGTGCTCAGGCACCCAGTGCGGCAGAAGTTGTTCCTCTGACTCCATCTCCTCATCGTCTATGGGCGTGTGTGCCACCACAGGACCCCCATCAGGCAGCGCAATATCGCCCATAAAGCCGCCTGCGAGATAAATGATGTTTCATTTAAAGAAAATTAGAGAACACGCTGGCGAGCTGCTCGTATCATAACTAACATATGGCTTTAATTATAGTGCGTTCATGACAAGACAGCCGACAGGGAAGACATAAATTTTTATTTTAATTGAAATTTCATGTGGCAAAGTCTGTCTGGCTAGGCTCAATAAAACCTGGGATAATGCGTCCTGCTCGTAATTTATAATTTATACAAACAACGATGCGTTCGATGCTGCGTACTGGTTTGTGGACCGGGTGCTGGAGCATAACAGACAGACTTTTGTTTGCCTAGCGGTCGGATAGACATTGTATATCCATTTAATCAGCACATCAGAGTGGCGGTCCACGCCGAACAGACAGTTTGCTTACTTTCGCCGTCGCCGTCGCCGTCGACGCAATACGCGTCGCATGCATATTATGGACACACATGAGGCTAACAGTCAACAGCGAACAGCCAACAACAACATCAGTCCATAGCCAGAGGCAGCCAACGGTTGGCCATTATCCTGTGTAAAGTTTTCAGTACGCAGCAAAAAAAAGGCATTTAATACGGAAAATATGAATTTGTTGTCACATATCAGCCGGGGGCATGTTAAACAAAATTAATTAAGTGCGTTTGTTATATAACATAAAGAAAATCCAATTGAGACCCGCGGCAGGTTATGCGCCCCAAATGCATCATAAGTAGATTTTGTTAAGGCCTTCCCCATGGGATTATACGTAATAAATCCATTTTAATAACGATAATCATATTTTTCCATAAACATTTATGCCACATTTATTACGCCGCCAAGGCATTCCGGTCATATAATATATAGATAGTGCCTGCCTGAAGACTTCTCAGCGAACGTATGTTAATCCGCACATCGCAGACAGCTGAAGAATCAATCAAATAGCTAAATTGTCAGGAATTCAATTATAAACAAATCTCGCATTGATGCAATCCAGTTTGTTAACGCTATTTGACTTTTGGAGACCGCTTAACGTGACCCACATTTATTCGAAGCGCTCGTGCAGTCGCCTGGCATCTACTATCTCCGACGCAGCAGCTGAGGGCAATATGATTATTTCAAAGGCTGCCGCAAATTCAATAAGCTTTAAGCCAAAGGGGAATGCCACCTCTCAGACAACTAGGTCAACACTTGCGCCGGGAGAAGTGCACATAA
This sequence comes from Drosophila mettleri, assembly GCA_035047625.1. Lineage (NCBI taxonomy): Eukaryota > Metazoa > Arthropoda > Insecta > Diptera > Drosophilidae > Drosophila > Drosophila mettleri. The sequence goes on from JAWNPI010000035.1 coordinate 20,410,131, forward strand.
AATACACAGCCCTCGACAGCAGATACGCACTTCAATTGCCTATAACTAGAGTTGTTTAACACTTTTCTCAAGTTTGCCACGGCTCGCATTATAGTTGAACGAGCAAATAGGTTCACGGCCCAAGTGGCGAGAATATGTGCGGCTTTAACTATGAGCTGCACGCATTGGTAATTAATTGGGTTATTAATACGGTATGATTATTTTGAATGGGGTGTATTGATATATTTGCAGTGGTTATTATTATAGATTAATGTAAACTATTGCAAATACATCAATAAAACTCATTCAACATCTGAGAAAATTTAAATAGGTAATTTATGTTTAAAATTCAATGAGTCTACTTCCGAAACATGACTTTTTTTAGGCTGTGTTATATATTTTATAATTATATCTGGAGAGACAGGCAGTGAGAGGTGTAGCCCAGCTTAATAGATAATCTAAACCAGAAATGGGCACCGTTATGAAATCTTTATATTATTATTGATTATTATTATTGATTTGATTCATTTGCTGATTCATAATTAATGTGTGCAGCTTGTAGATAGTTTGTCACGGCTGTTAATTATGTATTTATCTCAATGTGCATTCCGATAGGTCTTATGTACTAATTAATTTGAAGTAATGTCTGCTACAAATGGAAGACAGTCTTAAATAATCGATGCCAATTAAAAGCCTTGCGATTAAAACACATGAATTCGGGCCTAGGTGGGCAACAAGGGCCAAGGCATGCAGCACTTGATGTGAACTCTAATTGAATTGTGTTTGCCAAAGGCAAATTTAAATTTGGATTGAAACTCGCTAAAAGACGATCATAGCTCCATATGCAATTTATTTTTGTGTGCTTGTATTCAAATTAAGTGGGTTTGGCCTTTTCTTTTGCTGGGCAACAAATTCAATTACTGACTCAATTGATATACAGGCAAAACAATCACACGTAGAATTCCAAACACGTCCATGCCAGAGAATGCAGTGCACAAATTTACTTATGTTTAATGATGTGCAGCTGAGCAATCGTAAAAATATACCCTGTAAATTGGGGGTGGACTGCAGTTATACGATATTTAATATGAATTATACGTATTTATATCGAAGAGTTTGACTCATGAAATTTTATTGAAGAATTTTGGTTTTTCGTTGCAGTTGCAGCCACCCGATGCAATGACATTTAGTATAGGGTATACCTTATCGTAATACAGCAAGTAACAGAAGACTTTTACATAGCATGAGCCATTGAAAAGGGTGCATAGCGACGTGCACTGCGTACAACCTGACGTATGATTGATAAGCAATTCTGATGAATATCCGTAGAGTAAAACTGAAAAAAAAATAAAACAAAGTTCACTCACATATAGAAGGGGGCCCGGCACTGAGCTCAAATGAGAAAATGTTCAGGTCGCATTTAAGCAGCAAGCAGAGCAAAATTCTGCGACGGAAATACAGCGAAAAGCCAATGCACTTTGAAGCCCAGCATGCGAGAAAACTTGCACATAATGCGTCACAAATCCCTCAGATGGCACTGCCAGTCGTCGAGTAATAGCTGCTGGAACCTCTGTGAGCAGAAGCCAACGGGCATCCCAAAGAAAAAAAAATCTGGCGCCGGGAGGCGCAGGAGGAGAGAAGCAGGCGAGCAAACGTGCGTAGCTTACAGTCCGTGTACAATTTCATTACATTTAAGTTAAATGCCTTTAGCTGGTGCCTTTGCTCGTCCAGTTTGGACGCCTTGTTGGCTGGCGGGTTCGTCCGGCAGACAAACAGTTCGCACAAGTGAAAGTAATTAAATTTTTGAGCCACGCACCCGCCCGCGCCACCACCCCGTACGACCCCTCTGCCGACGCCTTCAGTCGGGCAACGTTAGCACTAACGAACCGACGCAGAAACGTGCCTTATGGCCATGTATTGGTGTGCTGCCTTTTATAGGATACTGAGTCCAGACTTGGCACCCCTTTTTATGGCCACCACAAACATGTTAACACATTTGCCAAGTTGCACTCTTTGGACCAATGTTTCGCAGCGGCCTGCCAGTTTATGAGCTTTTCACACGTTGAGAACAGAATTTAATTAAAAATAAACTATCCGCACTCTCCGGCTGATAATGTGATATACGCACACGCATACGGCAATGAAATGCCAATACATATAATGCGTATATAGCATATATGTGGCAACAAAAACAATAGACTGTATCAGGCAGCATCAGCCAACGCGTCAAGCCAGAGAGACAAGAGGCCAGGCCCGTCGAACCTTTTGTGGGTCATAACAAAATAATGAAAGAGCTTTTCGTGCTGCCCGCAAATGATTGCCAGCCTGATTTCTCTGCCAACGCTTTGTTTGTGGCTCTCCATGCTGATGTCATAAGGTAACATAATTCAGATATTACAATATTTATATTTTCAAATGAAGTCTAAACGTTTGCAGAACCCACTAAAATTGAACTGCTCGACCAAGTGATTTGTGGATGACTATTTGATCCTTTCAGCTTCCAACAAGAATGCCATTTTGCCTAAAACTTATACATACATATGTAAAGCGGAAATCCATTTGCATCCATTACATACATACATCCAGCTATAACAATAGCGTTTCATTTGCATTGAATGGCTGGTGGCCTTTCCGATTCGTCAGACACACAAATTATCAGACCTAAATTATGTTTTAATAGGCGGCCAGAAAACAAATAGATGAGACAAACTAAGGTTTGTCTGGATCTAAAATTGAAATGGAAGTGTGCAACATTATTGTATATTGCATGTATTTAGGAGCAATGCAACCAAAGGCATCCACACGTAGGCAAACAAAATAATAAAAACATTTTATCGTTTTTTTTTTTTTTTTTTTTTTTTGTGGTTTCTTTTTGGTCAATGGTAAATAGATTTGGAATACACAAGAGTCTGAATATTATTTTTAAAATATTGCACAACAGGCTGTATGCAAAACCTTCATTCAATGTAATTCTCCAGCGCGCTGCGTATGTGCGCCATATTTCATGAATCATTTGAAAAATGCTCACAAATGGAATGGTATGGAATATGAACAAAGTTTTTGTGGTTCATTTTAGTAGAGCTCTTGATAAATAAACACGTTAGCGTTTCACAGCCTTTTTTTGAGCTTATGTTTACACAATAAAGAAATAGTTTGCATGTTTCCATTTGTATATCAGAGCAGCTTGAATGGTTTCAATGTAAGACTCTTTAATGAATAAATTTCTCTTAAATTGGAGAAGAGTTGTCGAATTTTATATGATTAATTGTAAATACGTGAAGTACATGTGTATATATATAGTACTGTGTGTTAATTTTGAAGAAGCTAAAATTAGATTCATGCACTGAAGAACATCGTGTAAGAGGCTTATCAAAGGGCTGTCGACTTTTACCATTTGTGCGGCGTTGCCTCGTGAGTGATGTAAAGTCATAGATTCAACTGCAATGCATTCACAATCGAACCATTTTTTGAGTTGGCCAAACAGATTTATGACGGACAACTGTTCGCCTGCGATGCGTTGACTCCGCACTCTGCCCGCACCCACTTTACACTTACCACAAATATAGAAACAATATGCCAAAAATACAAAACAAAAGAGATATGTGCAATATGAAGCTGTGTGTATGCGTGTGTTTTTGCGAGTATGTTTTTTTCCTAAAATCATTTTGCCTGGCATCATTTTTGAAAACTTCGCCATTGAGTGCAAAATGTTTTGTGCTCAGCTTCACAAATAAAATGCGGCTAGAAAATGCTCATCGCGGCCAAGCGATGTGCCGCTTGTGGATATATATATATATATATATATATATATATATATATATATATATATATATATATATATATATATATATGTATGCATGTATATATGTGTATGTGTGTGAATGTATGTAATGCAGTGCACCTACACAATTATTACTATACGACAGCTACCAGGCAACCGTTCCGTGGGTTCAATAAACTCGCATTGCACCTAACACAGCCTCAACTTGCCCTCTCTAAATATGTTGGTCTGGCACGTTGTTGTCGTTGTTGCATTTGATAATTATGCCCTGACAACAACAGCAGAAAATTCTGAGTTTATTTTTGAACACATATATTTGGCCAGTGGAATGTCTAAGCAAGCAAAACACAAATACAAAAAATATCTGTGGAAAATCTGTTGATGAAATTTGCAGCCGCATTTCAAGAGAAACAATTAAAAGTAAGGATATTTCACTTCTCGAAGATTATAATTTTTCAGATCTAAATACAACACAATGTGAATACAGTTTCCAGGGCACAAATTAAATTGATTTGTCGCAGAGCTATGGAAATGTATTGAAATATAAGCCGTAATGGGCCCTTAATGAATTCTGGTCTACATGGGATAACACACATTACATTAAAGATGATATTGCTCTATAGAATCGATAAGCAAAGTATTTCACATTAAAGTAGAGCCAATTCACTCTTAGCTATTGATGTAGGTGGAGATTGTAGTATCGGCACTGTCTGAACAGCATTTGATTTAAATATGTTATATCAAGGTTTCATTAGATTAACAGCAATCCATGCGCTCTGTCTGAGCAGGACAATAGCTACAGCAATTTGCTTTAAAAGCCTGTCAGATGCATGTTTGGATTTTGTTTCTTGCTGAGCAGGCTTGATTCAATTTCGTTTTGGCATACGAATTCAGTTTGGAGATCTTTCAATTTGCTTTGCTAACCAAGCGACAGACGCATCTGCAGCGGCAGCAGCAGCAAAAAATATAAATAAAGCAAAAAACTGACCAATGCAATTGGTTTTTCAGCTGTCGTATGCCATTTGCCACAAGTCAAAAATGAAGCTCCTCTCATAAATTGCGGCTCAGTCTGAGCTGCAGCTTTTGTTTTTGTTAAACATCCATAGATTCGAGCAATTAAAATAATATTAGCAGAAGGATACTATAATCCGCAGCGCACACAGCCCCAGCCCCTGCCCTAGTCACAGCCACAGCCAAGCTTAAATTTTTCCCATTTGCATTTACATACATATACATCATATCGTGCATATATATGGGTGAGTGTTTGTTTTTGTTGGACTCCTCTTCAAATCTGAAGTTCACTTTAGCAAGTTTTCAGCTTGTTCCTTGTATTAGCTTACTTATTTATGCAAAATCTGCATAAACAATGATTTCATGAGCAGCAACAACACACATTTTGTATTTTGTAGTTTTACATAATGCAGAATAAATTTCACAAAATATAAGTACACACATTTGTATATATGTGTTATGCGTTCGCATAAAGCAAAAGCTAATGCCTCGAAGTATGCAGCAAAAAATAATATGCAGTTCTATGAGCTCTCATCTGCTAGTGCTCCTATCTGGCTGCTGCTGGTCCGCTCTATACTTACATATGTATGTACTCTGCATGCTAAATTTGATAGAAACATGCTGGTTAAGCCGTACTCATACACACTCAGACACACACACACACACACACAGGCGCACACACGCACACAAATGCACACGTAGCAAATCCTTTGACATGCCATTCGTACCGTGCAACTGTTGCAATTGTTTGTTTATCTGCCAGTCTGTCGACTTACTTTGTGCCTGTGTGTGAGCAGATTGTAATTGTGCGTGAGCCACGCCCCTAGCTGAACAATACTCTCACACACGCAGGCACACACGCGCACACCCAGTAATGCAGAATATGTGCGGCTGCAATTTTGACATTAATTAATTATGCAAACAGTTTAAGCGAAGTTTATTTTATTTACACATGTTGCTGAATGTTTGTCACGCTCTCATAGAGAGAAACAGTGGGAGAGAGTGGGAGAGTAAAGTGGATTTTAAATAAAAGCAATTATGTACACATGTACTCATATATATATATATATATATATATATATATATATATATATATATATATATATATACATACATGTACCTAACCAGTTTAAGTGCTTTAATCAGAAATGTACAGCTAAAAAATACCCTCCACCCTGCCCACAAGTCCACTTTTAAATTATTTCATAGCTCTATACATATATGGCTCACTCTGTGGTAAGTAAATTATTCAACATAAACTTTTTATACACGAACATGATACCAAATAGCCAAATTTGTTGTCTTTATTGCTTTAGAAAGATTCAGTCATTTCGAAGCATATCAGACGGATAAACGACTTAGACTTAATCATTGATGTTGCTTATGGAGTGAGCGACAGCAGCTTCAGTCTCACATTGCACCAAGCCAATATACACCGATTGAAAATTCTTAACAAGGTATTAAAAGGAAAGTCAGAGAAATGTAAATACAAAACGTGTCATTTCAATCGCCAGATTTCATTCACAGTTCAGTTTAATGCACTTGCAAATTTGAAGCTAGTGGAAAAAAATCGTCCCACCGAAGGAAAGAAATATGCAAATCATTACTTAACGTTACTTTATTAGTAGTAAATTATCTTTTATGTTTGAGCCGAATAAAGCAAAAGACATTTAAGCCAAGTCCTCAAGTTCTTCCAGCAGCTTGCAGTATAAGAGTTAGATATAGATAGAAGTCTGCAAAAGTTTTCATAAGAATATGATGTGATAAGGTAATTCGCGTCATTTCATACGTTTCCTTTAGAGTCATGCAGTTCATTCAAATTTCTAAAGTATCTAATGCTCTCTTGAGTTCATCATATACATATATCATATATATATATTCTGGAATTAACTAGAACAAGAGAACAATTAGATCATTTGGGTCTGCTGCAACTTGAATAATGCAACTCAGAACCCTGTGTGAAATAGGTCATACTTTAGGTAGAGTCAAGTCAGCATGTGCCAAATATAACTTTTTGTTATTTATATACTTTTGTTAAAGTAGAAGAATTATAAAGTACTTAGGCTTCTTTGTCAAAGGACTTGCAGAGAAGAGCAACTTTCGCCTCAAGCAGCTGGCAACTTATGGCCTTTGGCTGCTTTGGCCTTTACAAGCAAAAGAAGATAAGAAATGCCGTTTGGTAAGTAAGAGAGTCATAGTTCTAGGCAAGTTTAGGAATTTAATTGACTTGACCGCTTTCCTCTCGTAAGTCGTCAATTCTTTGTTAGTGAAGAGAAGAAATGTTAAATTCATAAAACTCAAAGTTCAGATTTTTTGGGGCTTTCAGTTGCCACCTACTTTGGTAGAAACAACTTCCACTCATGTCGTGAGTGTTCAACTAAAAAATACTCATTGAGATGCGGCTTCGACTATGTGCATGCAACAAAAAGTAGAAGTGAACAATTTAAAACAAGTAACGAAACTCTAGTCGAGACTGCTCGACTAAGAGATACCCTGAATCCATTGAGCTATAATACCAATCATTAAAAGTTTCACCTATTCATTAATAGTAAACAACACATGCACACACACACACACACAAACATATGCATGCACGTAATATGCGTACTGCGCAGTTTTGCGGCTGCAGAAGAGGCTGTGCTATGCAAACTTTATTGTTTAATAACTTTTTTTCTCGACCTATGTTCTTAAATTGAAATTGAAATTTTCGGGGAATGATTATGCCATCCAAATGTACCTATTTGCCAAATTTCAAGTCTCTAGTATTTGATATACGTGAGTTATCGTTTTTATTGAATTGTGGGCGAAAGGGGCGTGGCATCAAAAATCCAAAAATGACAAAATGTGCGGATTCAATATAGCTATCAACCACAACTTAGTGCACGATTCTATCTTTAACGGTGTGCACGCCAGACCTAAAAAACAAAGCGATATTTTCGATAGTTATCGATAAAAAAGGAATGGGATGAGTTATCGAAAAAAAAAATAAACTCGTACAGCGTATGGTATTATCGAGCATTTTGCTTTTTATTTGAAGTCTCTAGCTTTTGTGGTTGCAGAAATCCAGGTGTTTACACGGACGGACGGACGGACGGACGGACGGACAGACGGACAGGGCTAGTTCAACTCAGCTCATCGAGCTGATCAAGAATATATATACTTTATGGGGTGTGGCACGCCTCCTTCTGCCTGTTACATACATTTGCACAAAAACATTATACCCTGAAATTTCCATTTTCAATGGATTCAGGGTATAATGAGGGAAAAGAAATAATTATCATAAATAATTTTAATAATTATATTTCAATTAGCATTTCCTATTGCCGAGACGCGCAAATTGACTCATAGACAGCCTGACGTACATGAACTCTGTACGTTCGAGAGTCGCTCTGCAGACTGTTACATACATGTTAAGAAAATCATTGTACCCTCGTAAGTCCTTTTTAATGGGTTAAGGATGCAACTTTGTAGACTCACTCTATGACATGTATAATAAAGTAGAGAGCCGTGAATAGTCTGTGACGTCTATGGCTGGCTGCTAGCCTTGGCGCCCGCCCGCGCACTCGCTGCAGCCCTTTGAGAGCTGGTGTGTTTGTCTGGACGATACATGGAAAGCCTGCTAAGTGGCCTTTTATTTCTATGGCTGAAAAAGTCAACGACAGTGAAGAATGGCGTTAGCATGGCGCGATTTAACGTTTCGCTGCCGTCCGTAGGCCATGCTCCTGCGCTCCGTCTGGCTGTGAGTGTGTGTGTGTGTGAGGATGGTCCAAATTATTTGCTGTCGCTTGCGCCTTGAGTAGGTTGTTTATGCTTCCCAGGCTGCTGGAAGCCGCAGCATCTGACGTTTTGGTCGCTCTGCTTGCGGTTTCAAGAACGTTGTTGTTATCATTACTGTCGGCAACTTTGCCCAGTTATCTACAGCGTGGGCTTTCAGCTTTGCGTTTGAGCGCCATTTTCACATTTGTAGTGTCATTTGCGGTTTGATTTCCAACTGCAGCCCGACAACCAACAAGACCCACAAACGTCTGCCATTCAGACACTCAGACGAACAAGCACGCCCCCCACAGCAAGTCGCCATTTCCAGTTGGCGGCGAGTTGCTGTTCGAGCGTAGCTCTGATTAAATTTGCATGCATTGCGCTACACGCAAATTCATTAGCGAAACTTCGAGCTCCACGGACGACATGCATGGAAGACCGCTGGCCAACAAGATATATGTTTATGATTACAGGAATTAGTCCTTAATTAATTTCAACTCGGAGTTAGACTTTACGATATTTTAACAGATATTCCAATCTCTCAAATTTCAGAATAGGGTACTATTAATGATGGGGTTCATTGACTCTTGCTGTTGCTGCAGCTGTACTCATTGTAGTTGTTCCACTTAGGCTATTCCAATGCTGTGTTGGGCATTGATTTCAACTCACTTCAGAATTCAATTACTTTACATTTGTGTGTTTGTATATATATATATATATATATATATATATATATATGTGTGTGTGTGTGCTTGTTTATTGCGTAGAGAAAACCAAGGAAAATGTTTGTTTGTTTTTTCTCGTCCCTTTTGTTGTTGCGTGCACTTGCATACATTAGGCTCCCTTTTTAGTGGGGCGCTCTTGCATGTGTCTACCATTGACTGTGTGTGTGGGTGTGTAGGTGTGTATCTATTATAAATCTGTTGTGACCCAGTTTTGTGGGCTACAGATTAAAAACAATTCATTAATTGTTAGCATGACAAAATCTCGCGCGTGAAAAACAATGTGCAGCCCCCTGATTAATGACAGAGAGTTTTTCTAGGAGTATGCCAGAGCATGCCCTTAACTGTGTTGAAGTGCTGCTGTGTCTGATTCATAAATAGAGTAGACGGCAGTGGGCGACCTTCGATGTGCCCAGCAAAGAAATGCCAGACAGTCAGTCACCAGCTATGCGTACAGTGAAGCAAAGATGCACAGACAGTGCACAGCAAGTAATCAGATAATCAAATCAAATATACTTTACTTAACATCTGTAAGCTTACATTTTGTCTATACAATACGAGTTTTGTCAACCAAACCCTTTTAATAAAGGGTAAAGCACAAAAGTCGAAAACAAGAGGAGGAGAAATTTGCTTTTAGATAGAGAGATATGAGATCAATTAACTAAAGTAAATGGAATTAAATGAATTTATGTATTATTATTTTACATCTATTCTCTGTTGCATGCATGAGAAATTATTCAATCTAGAACACATAAAATTCTGTATTATTTCTTAAATATTAAATTTTAAATAAAATACATTTTTATACCCTGTTTTAATGCGGTTAAAAAGAGTATTATATTTCAAGAAACAAAGCTGAAAACTGCCAATCAAAATTTGAACCACATGCAATTTTGATTGTTATTAAATGATCAAAATCGATGATATACTCATGCAGTGATAAGTTATTTGAAAAATGCAAATGTTTCTATTCTGGCTGTGGCATTTTTCCGGTACTTGTATTGCCTCCATTGTGCAAGAGACATTGTCGATTTGCGGAACCGCTTGAAACGTACATTGCCAATGGCACTGAAGGCGGGAAATCGTTTGCTCGTACATTCTATGGAGCCAAGTTTTTGACAATTGATGAGCGCACATACTTATAAGTCAGACTCACGGCAAAGACGGCCGCAGACGAAAGTTGGCTGGGGCCGCACGACGCATCCCAGTTGCCGTCAGACAAATTGCAATCGCCGTCTTCTTCATCGAAACTTATTCCACACACAGACATGGACATTGATATGCTCGTTCTGGAGGCATTGCGCAGTCAATTTCGTTCCAGAAAAGCGAGGTAAATTCAATTGAGTCGGGTAGCCGGGCACGCTGATCTGAGGCAGAGCGCAGTCAGATAGCTACAATGGCGCTTAATTTTCAACGCTGCAGCTAACGGCATTGGAGCGGCTGCCCCAGCAACTGGCGGGTGAGCAATGGGAAATGCAATGGGAAAACCCGTCGTCTATGATTCGAGCTTACAAGACTTTTCACTTTTACTCAAACTTAAGACATTGCCAAGCCAATATAATGCTCGACGCTTTGCGATTGGCTTATGAAGTCGGCCGTAGTGGCACACACGCTCCGCAATATATACTCGGAACTGGCATTTGGATTGACTTGGCGCTAAAGCGATTCTCAGATGAGGAGGCGTAGGTGGGAGAATACATAATATATATGTGTGTGGCTTTCACAGGTGTAAAGAGAACTGAGAGGCTGCTGTAAAATAAGTGGGCTACTTACGCGCCTTGCAGGGGTCCATATCGATATCGTTGGATACTTTCGGTGTCACATGCATGTGCAGCAGTTGCTCGATGGTATATTTGCTATGATAGGCGCGCCGGTTGCTCAGCTGCGACAGATGATGCAAGTGAGGTTTGTGCTGCCCGTGGATATGCTGATGATAAGGATGAATGGCAGCTGCATCTTTCAAGTGCTCGTGCTCGTGCTCGTTCACCAATTCGTTGTTCTTGTTGCCGTCACGCTCAGCCTTGTCAGTGGCAACGCTATTCAGCAGCGGCTCCTCATGCAGCTTGGCGCTTTTGACATGCGCTGAGATTAGCACCAGCAGTGCGGTGGCCATCAGCAGGGCGTAGTTCGTATAGCTCATTACCCGGCCACCGCGTCCGGCTCCAAGCCGGCTCTGCAGCGCCATCTGAGCGTGCTCTCTGCTTCTTCTGCTTGTTCTACTCTTCGGTCGCTGCTTTGCACGTTCTTTCGCTTGTCAATCGTCGGCGTGTTTTCTTCTTGACTTTTTACCTCTGCTTATCCCCTCAGTCTAACCGAGTTCAACAACGCTGCATTGTCGCACTGCACGTGGCCTGCAATCAAGATGAGAGATGAGTAATTATTATCAAGTAACAAGCATTAAAAAATATTTGCTGAATTGGCTAAAACTGGCTTGTTTTGGTTTTCATTCATTGAGCAAGGCTGATCGCTGAATAGATCTGCTTGTATATAATAGAGCACAAACATATATATATATATATATACTTGCTGTTGATAACCCCAACCCCTTGTATGAAATATTTGTTTATACTTCACAATCAGCTCGTTTATGTCACAGTTTTGCTTCGCCATTCAATTAAAGTCAAGACTTCGGGTTTCTTTACGACTTGCTTTATGCGTAACTTAAGCCCTAAGCACATTCACATATCCATTTGCTTGTTTACTTTATTGAACGTTTAATCGACCCTCCTATGATAATAACAATCAATTCAGTCAGACTTCTTGAACAAATGTTCATACGGAGCTGCACAAATATGTCCTCTGGCCATATTATCTGCTCAAACTCTGTTTAATCCGACCATATTATAAGCTGAGCCAACAACAGAACAAGCACAGCAAAAGCGAGCAGTTAGTAACAAACAATCAATGCACACCCGGCATCTAATTTACATATGTGAACTGCTGTATGTGAGTGAGGTTGTATGTGTGTGTGTGTGTATGTGTGTGTAAGTGTGTGTGTGAGCATGTGTGCGCACATCTGTGCGCAATTTGTGTGCATTTACTTGGAACGTTTCTCTGTCCGTTGTCAGAGCATATTAAAAACAAAAAAAAGGTGTACAATTTTAATATGGCAATGTGCGAGGCACAGAAGGAAGAGGGACTTTAGGACGGCGTCAAAAAAGTCAGGAGCAGAAGAGCAGCTGTATGGACGACAGGCAGGCAGGCAGGCAGGCGGACGGTGACTTGCAGGCTGCAGGCAACAGCTCATAAACGGCGGCTGTCGCTCAGATTAGCACTCAATTAACTTGAGTTGAAGGTATCACAGCAAGGACACACGCCGGCCCGAAGATGTCCGCCATCTTCACAGACACAATGGCAGGTAATTTAAAAGCAGTTAGGGCAGTCTGCGCCGACCTTCTTGCAAACTTTGGTTGCCAATTGAATACAAAAATAAAACCTTTTCAATTAACTAAAATGCTTTGGCTGCTCCATTATCGCCCTGTAATTGTGCCCCAACCCCAGCCAAGGAGCAACAGCACGGCTCAAGCGAATGTTGGCAATTTCATTAAATCATTTAATTTCCGGCGTGCACAACGAGCAATTACAACAACTCCAATTCAACAAAGCAAATCAAGTGCCGGTCTGGCATTTTATGGCAAATTAAGTTGGCTTCTGTGGAAGCAGCAAACAGCCACCAGCCACCAGTCGTCAGTCGGCAGTCGGCAGCCGGCAGCCACAGACTTAGCCAGCAAGCGACTAGCAAATAAAGCCAAAGACAATTCCAGCAGCAACCCTTGGCAAAATGTGGCAACAACAACAAAATCTCTCGGCCTCGACTACATCTGTGGGCCATGCCAAAGAGTGCAACATATTTTCTTAATTTTATTTCATTTCGTTTCCTTTCCACTATTCATGGTGCACACCGCACGGGCAGGCGAGAGGCAGCCGCCATTTTCATAATGCTCAGTCGCCTAATTGCGTATACGCCGCATGGCCGCGGAATTTGCACTGCCTTAATGTGGCGCCGTCTGCCAGCTTATAAATTCAATTGATTAATTTTGAGTCGACTGTTGTGAGCTCTCTCCTCATCTCTAGCAAGACCCAGTTCTTAGACGACTGCTTTTCCGAGTACGTTTACTCAGTGTTTATCTCCAAAAGAAGAGCACCCACATCGACCTGGCCGCTTATCAGTGAAGAGCATTGCTAAGAGCAACATGTCGCCAACGTAAACAAATTAAAATTTCATTGCTGTCGCTGCGGAATTTCATAAACAACGGTGCATAGGTTGCAGTATGTTTTGACGAACTTGACGAAGAGTATATTGATTTTGTCCGGATGCCCGTATTATCATGTCATTTCGCTACTATTGGTATATATTCTAAAAACGTTTGAAGATTATTCTTATATACTAAATCTCGTAAGTCGGAAATACTATCAGTAAAAGAGCTAGAGATGTGACAAATAAATATGGCGGATATATCTACACCCATGGAAAGCGTGGCACATCGGGTAAAACTGCATCTTCTATAGTTGTAGAGCTTGAGCCTAAAAGTTTGGGAGTTAATACTAAGGTTCAGTGTCCCACAAAAGTCTTAATTATCAGAAAGGAATTTAAAAATTGTAGTCTTTAGTTACTGCTGACCTTTGTCAATGCATATTATTTGCTAATAAATTCCCCGTTGCTTTAATATTTTGTAGATCAAATGACCGTACGTGCGGGAACAGTTAAAACAGTGTATTGGTTGTATTTCAAATAGGTGGGTACAATTAGGAGTATCATCAGATCACTTGATCTCCCGTATTGATACATCTACTAATTGTGTGTTGGCAAAGCCATTAATATTTATATTTATTAATACTATTTTTTAGCGTAAGCAATGCCTATTTTTATTTTTTTCTTGTATTGTACATTTATCAAGACGTAACTGGAGTCTGCTAAATGGCATTTCTTCATTTTTGCTTGGTGTGCATAAAAGATATTGGGGCATTGTGGGGTGATTTTGAATGAAGCGTAGCATTCGCATTTAGTTTAATTAAATGAGATGAGGGTCCGAAACGAGCAGCTTCAGCAATTTCATGACTCCGCCAACATCCTGCTGCTCACTCACAGTCACGCCATCAATCAGACTTGTCAAGTGTCAAGCGCCACTTTCAAACTACACGAGCTGACAATGACAGTGTTGTAGGCTAAGCGGGTAGTCGGTAAAAAAGCATATTGCCTTCCCCTTCGCGACCCTCTCTGCACGCCTCTGCCGTTTTTAGTGTTTACAAGCGAAAATCTTGACGTAAGTCTGTTCCCCAAAACTTCCTCCAAATGGTCTCGCGTTCATTCTGATTTGCCTTGTCGCCGTCACAGTTGACACTTCAAGTAGCTAAATGTGTACATAACTGGCCAAGGATATGATTATCACATACATATATATGTATGTATATTCATATTTCTGATCAATTATAATTAGCTTGGCATGATATTATACGATGCTGACAAAATACTTGGACACAAATGTCAAGGTTCGAGAGGCAACTGCGTTCGTCGGCGATATTTAAGCTTTAAGGGGCTTTGTTGATATTTTATTTTTAATATTCTAATCATTTTATGCGTTTTGATTGATAACAATAATAGGTTTGTTGAAGATAAACCACTCTTTACCTGTATATACGGCAAGGGTGTGCTGAGGCTTAAAAAATGTTTTCTAGCATGGCAGCTTTACACGTGCCCTGTGTCAGCTTGATCCTAAGGTCTTAGTGGCTTAACCGTTGACCTAGCCCAGGCGGGGATGGGGCAAACGTTGCATGACTAAAGGAAATCCTAAAAGGATTGCTGATTTGTTTCCATAACAATAACGAAGCTTTATTAAATGTATTTTGAAATATGAGATTAAAGTGTTTGTATAAATAAAATAATTTAAAGAAAAATATCCATCTCTCATAAATAATTAATATGCAGATGAGCCAGTATATATAAATGATTCAGTATTTGTTTGTCATTTTGGATAAAAATATAAACAGATATTAAATGAATTGAAATTCCTTTCATATATATATTTGCTCTCGACGTGCTGTACTGTTGTTTGCGTGGCTGATTAAAAGTATAGCATATCAACAGGCGCATGGTGGATAGGGTGAAAAAAATGGACAGAACTGGATATTGGCGTCATAAAAAACAACAAATTTAAATGAACAGAAACAGACACATTCATTTATGCTGAGGGCCGCGCAGTTCCACTCAGGAATGAGCTGACGAACCGACTTTTATGCGGCTTAAATGCTTTACAAATGCAGAATGCAACCGGCTGCCAAATAAACAAGCAATGAGGTAAGCAAACCAACAGGCACAAAACGACGCTACCTGAAAGGGAGCAAAGCCAGCGGAGCCACAGCCAACGGCAAATAATTAAGCTTGCCCCAGCCTAGCACCTGTGGCCTCAGCTGCCCCCCAACCAGCAAAATGTCCAGGTGGCTTGGGCTCTGTTCGGGCCATGGCCGGTTCGGCTGTAGCCATATGAATGTAAATAAAGCTCAACCATGAAATACACCGCAGACAGATAGGCGGCAGCCTCTGTCGCTGCTGCTATTGCTACTGTTACTGCTGCTGTCCTGTGCTCCGTTATCTGGCCTTGTCCCATGATGGCAAATGGGTACAAAGAGGTGAAGATATGGGAAGGCGTCATATAGAACATGAGCATTGGTCAGCCAGCTGTTTAAGGACTAAATTATGCAATTTGCGGGCCAGTGCTGAGGCTAAGAAATAATTAATACTAACAACAGAAATGATGATCAGACTGGGCATACGCCACACTGTGCGACTGGTCGGGGTCTGAGTGCTTGGTTCTTCGTTGGTAGTCAGCTGCTGCGGCTACTTTTTTTACTCTGGCCATAAATAACAATTGCCAACGACTTTGCCACAACATAAACAAGTAAGAAAACTCTAGTCGGCGCGCCCGACTAGGGGATACCCTAATCCCACCCCCCCCATAGTTTTCTTAATATAGTCAATAACTCGTATGTACAACCATATCACGCAACTTAAGTATGTGCCAATGGTACTAAGAATGTCGATCAAAGAGGAATTACGCAAACAAATTCGACACACAGATTATGCCAGCGCACTTTTGCAAGCTCACAATAATTGTTCCGTTACTATTAAGGAAGAAGAATCGAAAACATATTCGCACAGCGACACACAGCTCACAAGAATTGTTCCGTTACTATTAAAGAAGAAGAATCGAAAACATATTCGCACAGCGGCGAGCGGCAATTGGAAGTAGGTAGCAAAAACAATTCGAACACAATTCGACCCAAACTCAAAGGCAATTGCGGTTCTTAGAAAATTTGTTCGCGAGCATTTGCATGTATGTGTGCACATGTATACAAATTGAACATGTATAAGCGCCACCTGGTCTGTGTGCGCTTTGCAGTTCAATCGCTGTTGATCTAGCCAAACATTTTGTTTAATAACTTTTGTGTTTATCAACGGATTTTGATGAAACTTTCACCATATGATTTAGATAATTGATTTAGTTTTCAAAAAGACCAAACACCATATATATTGCAACTGAAAATAATTTTCAAAATTGTGGGGAAATTTGGGGCCAGTATCCAAATGTAACAAAAACCGAAATTGGTAAAAATACACATAAAGGTACATGCGAAATTTGGAGTCTCTAGCTCTTAAGATAAAAAAGATAAAAAATCATAACTGTTTTTTCATATGGTTTTAAATCGATAACAAATATTCAGGAATAGTTATCGATTTTCTGAAACAAACTTGATATGCGCGCCCAATATACGCGCCTAACAAAAAAAAATTCAAGTCTCTAGCTCTTATAGGTTCTGAGATCGACGCGTTCATACATACGGACGGACGGACGGACGGACGGACGGACGGACGGACGGACAGACAGACGGACAGGGCTCAATCAACTTGTCTTGTCGTCCTGATCAAGAATATATATACTTTTGGGGGTGTGGCACGCCTCCTTCTGCCTGTTACATACTTTTAACAAAAACATTATACCCTTTTTTCCCATTTTCAATGGGATCAGGGTATAAAAAGGAGAGGAAAGCAACAGCAAGCACGAGGGCAGAAAATATGGCGCCGAGATTGGGTTTTATGGTGATTGTGTGGGAAAATCGGCGCTGGGTCAAAGCCAGCTGTCTGGCAGCGGCGATAAAAACCAATGCAAATATGAAGAGCAAATGAAATCCTTTTAATTTGGCAAATAAAACTGAATGCCCGGCGGACGTTGGGTCTCTGTCCTCCTCGGTCAACGTTTCTTGGTCCTCGGCTGTACAAATTCGAACGAGCCCAAAAGATGAGCAAAGAAACAGCATAAAAGCTGTGGAGGGTTTGGAGTCTTAACTTTTGGCATGTAAATGCTTTTTTCATGTATCCAACAACTGAACGCATGAATTAAGTCAATCCGACATAACCGAAGCTCAAGCAACAAAGAACTCAAAGTTCATTAAGTTAAACAAAGCTTTTAACTTCGAGTCCGCTTCAATAATCAGAACGCATGCCATTCTGAATGGATTTACTAGGGCTTGTTTTATAAATACTCGATTCGAATCGAATATGCTTGAATACTTAAATTAATAGACGGTTAGATAGTATGGCGACAATAAATATGACTTGTTATTTCAAGACAAGTGGAGCAAATTAGAAGCCAGAAATTAAATGTACTTGGATTACAATCAATTTCACATAAAGCTGATGCAGAGCACGGACACAGATACTCTCACCTCATCCTACCCACTCAGGGCTCTTGTCGCCAGACAGTCAGGCAGACTGACACGTACAGACACAGAGACACCTATGCTCACGCTACCCAGTTGCGACATATCATTAACTTTGCTTCACAGCAGCAACCAGAACGGCGTTGATAACAAAATATTTATGTCAAGAAGAGGTGTCATGCGGCAAAAAAGATGAGCTGGAATACGAAGGAAAGTAAGTAGACAGGGCCCATGGCTGGGTAGGTCCTTGCATTATATGTGTTTATATATATAGCAGTGCCATGGTGGAGCACCCACGCGCGACACTCAACACTCAGCACTCAGCAGCCCCAACATGGCTTACCATGCAAATTCGAGGGCCTATACAAATATTCATAAAAATAACTTGAATCGCTTGCTCAAAATACTCGGCAGATATGAGATTTTGTGTGTTTCGGACTGCCCAGGCGGAGGCAGATATTCCAATTTATGTGGATTAGAGTCACCACAAGTCTGCTCTCTTCTTCTTCCGGCTCCTGCGGCACATAATTTGCTTTTAATTTTTGTGTATTTGCTGTAAGGGCAAATCAACAAAATGAAAAGATGAACATTTCAGCATAACAAAAGCTCGACTAGAGTGAAAAAACCAAACCTAAAACCAAAAACGTAAAACCAGAAAAAATAAAACCGTATTAAGCACGCGCTCCTCGGCTACTGAAGTAGAAGTGCGTGCCGAGTACCCAAAATTTCATATTCTGACGAAGATTAAATACCCTCCAGTACAACTATGTTCAGTTCATTAAATTTTGAAAGCAAGAATTAAAAAAAAGGTTTGATCGTGGCATAACGTGGATCGGTTATCCCAAAGTGTTCTCGAATGGTCTTCACTTTTGGGTGAGAAATAGTAATGCTCTTTTTAAGGGTACTTTGGGTATTATCAACAAAGAAACAAGTAGAGAGAAACGAAAGGAAGAAAAATTGTATTCTATTCAAAAGCGAAGAAGCTGGCAGAAATATGAAATGAGATGTCGCAGGAATGGAAGGAATTGTTGGGAAATGCATACGCGGACAATTTTTTAATGCGAAGGGAGGTAACATGAAACGCTTAATGGCGTTCGCTGGTTGGCAATAAGCAGGCAAAGACGCCACAAAATGTTTGCCGGGCCACAGGATAAGGGACAAAACAGCCAGCAGGAGCAGTGAAGCAAAAGTGAAATGCGCTTGCAACAGCTTAAATTTATATGACTGAATGTATGTGTGTGACTCTGTTTGTGTGGGTGAGTGTGTGAGTGCAGTGGAGCGTAAGAATCCTGGCAACAATATCAATATGCGTCTCTTGTGCTGCGTTTGCTACGTAAAGCAACGCCGCCGGCATTGTCAGCGTCGACCCACGCCTCACGCCTTACGCTTGACGCCCACGACAGAGCTCCACGCGCAAGGCCTTGGGCCACCGCCCCCTGCTGACAATTGTTTGCCAGCGGAAGTTGATTTTCTGGCAGAGCGGAAGTGCTGAAGCGCTGGAAAATGCCTCGCCAACCGAGAGTCAGCAGCGGGACAACACTTTGAATTTCATATTCGTTCAATTTTTTTCAATTTTTTGTTTGTTTGCTGTGACGCATAAATTTTCATCTAACTGACACAAGCATCACGCAAATGCGCACCACACATATATGCATACATACAACCATAGCTATATATGTATGCATGTTCACACACACATACAAACATGTGGCAGCACTCTGCTAATGCCATAGCAGGCACCTGGACTGAATCCAGTGCCGCAGACGAAGCCAATTAACTCTAATGCGTGTTCGCTGTCGGCCTTTAATTTTTGCCGTTTAGGCTTTTACCTTTAGTTTCAGCGAGGATCGGCTATGTGCTACCGCTGGGCAAACGCCAATAATCGTTGTCAAAAACAAAAAAACCAAAATCAGTCGCCCCACAGCAAAAACAAGAACATCAACAACAGCAAGAACAACAGAAGAACAATGGGCGATCCTGCTTTGCTCAATCTTTGTCTGCGATCGAGTTCAAAGCAATGCAAGATCATTGCTGTCTCTGCCGCTGCGTCTGCAAGCGGCGCAGTTTATAGCGGCAGAGGCAGCGACAGCGGTACCTTGACTTTTGACGTTGTTCCGTATTGCAATAGCCTGAACAAAACACAATAAAGTAATGTCTTACTTTAGTATACAGGCACAACCACACACACAAGCATTTATATATACATACATATGTACATAAGAGTATAAATATACACGCAAACTTGCACATATATTCATATATACATATATATATATATATAGAAAAAAAAAAAAAACAGATTCTATTTTAATTACGCATTCGGCCTTTAGAATGAAGACCATTGACAATTGACGATTTGCGTTTCGCTTGATTTTGTTGTTTGTGTTTTGTTCTTTATGAAAAGCGGAAAAGTGACGACGACTC
This sequence comes from Drosophila mettleri, assembly GCA_035047625.1. NCBI lineage: Eukaryota > Metazoa > Arthropoda > Insecta > Diptera > Drosophilidae > Drosophila > Drosophila mettleri. The sequence goes on from JAWNPI010000035.1 coordinate 20,430,519, forward strand.
AGTTAGCGATAGATAGTGGAAAGCATTGGACGCCAAACACCCACAGCGTAAAATGCCGGTTGCAGCTGATTTAAGTTGAGGGGGTCAACAAGGTGCAGTGGCAGTGGGGGAGGCGAGGCAAGCAACGTACAGAGCACACACGGACACCGCCGCGTGCCGTTTGTTATTTTTAGCTATTTGATGCCGTTGCTTCTTCTCTGCCGCAACAGAAACAACAACAGCAACAGAACAGCAGCATCAGCAGCAGTAACTGCGGCGTGTTTGTCGTCGTCTGCTCAAAATGAACGCAAAAACAAAGCGCGGGGCCAACAACAGCCGCTGCTGATAAGGCAAACGCATAGAGCGCGATCGAACGGCAAGTGCAAAGATCGCGACAAAACTGATCCATTCTATTCCATTCAGTAGGCGACCGACCGAAAGTCTAATAGATTAGCGAATAGGAATTATAATAAACTAAGCATGTGCAGGTAAATTAGCAAGATTTGCTTTTCAAGTTTACGGACCTCAATTGAATTCAAATTGCCGAGGATTTTAAATTAGGCAAGAAGTCCCACCTGTGGCAGGCAAATCAAATGAAATTTGTATATATAATGGTATCAATATAAATATTACTTCTTAAAGCACTTGATTATATTCACTGTGTCAATCAAACACATACACCAGCACACTCGAATGCCAAACAGGATCCTTTTGGACCTTTACGAACAGTAATTGTGCTTCAGATCAAACAAGTTTGTTGCTATTATTCTTTCGTTCGCGTTATTTAGCCGCAATAACGAAATACACGTCCGTTCACGACGAAAGGTTCTCGCGCTGTGATTGGAGAGATTCAAACATAAACAGAGCCAACGTTTCGGTAGCTGCACAGCTGAGTCTAGCGCGAGAAAGAGACATAGCGAAAGGGATAAGGCGCATGTGCCGAGACAATAGCTAACAGCTGCTTTTGCTTTACAGTTGCAACAGTTTAAATTCAAAATCATTTGCCACATCCTCAAACAAATGGAATTAAAACTATCTATAGCGAAGCAATTTATTATTATTAAGTATTTCATATTCAAATTCAAACAAATAAAAAAAATCTAAAAAGCTTCAAAAAAAAGTATAAATCAATTATGAATATACTGAAATTTCTGTAAAATAAGAATTGTAGATTCTTTAAGAATTTGGGAACTCAACGCTTTTATTGTCTCGGAAAAGTATATTTTGTAGGACATAAAATGTCAATAATAATAAGTTGTTAAATTCCACACACTAAATAATATCAGGAAAGCAAACAAACAGGTACTTCCAACAAATAAATAATGCGAGCCTTAGACATCGCTAAAAATATTGTCAACTGTTTGATTAAAATGCAGAACTTCGACGATAGTTTCTTGGCAAGACATCGTGTTATCTTAAACTACCGATTGTAGGTATATCGATATATGGAAATGGGACATTAATAACGGCGTTGCGTTATAACATTATTGCCTTCGAGGTGCTAATTTTGGAACATATTTTAAGAGGACATTTTTACACTTAATAATGACGCAAAGTTGCGAAACAACGAACTGTAACAAGGAGGCAACTCTTCAGTGTCCCACGTGCATTAAATTGGGAATCAAAGGTTCATTTTTCTGTTCACAGGCATGTTTCAAAGGCTTTTGGAAAGAGCACAAGGCGATTCATGCGTTAGCTGGTATGTTCACTTATTAATGCAAAATCATGTGTGCTTTTAATATCGCACTATATTTAAAATTCTCTTCAAATTAGCCGGTGGAGAGAAGCCTGTTGTTGATAATGGGGTTTATAATCCATGGCCGCACTTTCGCTTCACCGGAAAACTGCGCCCATTTCCACAGACGCCCAAGCGTGCTGTGCCAGAATCAATCGGGCGTCCAGATTACGCCGATCATCCAGCAGGACGATCGTTGTCCGAAGAATCATTACGTGGAACGTCAATCAAAGTACTCGACGATGATGAAATTGAGGCGATGCGAGTGGCTGGAAGACTGGGCCGTGAGTGCTTAGATGAAGGCGCCAAAGCTGTAGAAGTGGGCATCACAACTGATGAGTTAGATCGGCTGGTGCACGAAGCAGCCATCGAACGCGATTGCTACCCTTCCCCGCTAAACTACTACAACTTCCCCAAGTCGTGCTGCACTAGCGTTAACGAAGTCATTTGCCACGGCATACCCGACAAGCGACCCTTGGAGAATGGCGATATATGTAACATCGATGTGACTGTCTATCACCACGGCTTTCATGGTGATCTGAACGAAACTTTTTTCGTTGGCGATGTTTCAGAGAAGCACAAGAAGCTAGTGCGCATCACTTACGAATCATTGAGCAAAGCTATTGAGCTGGTGCGTCCTGGCGTTAAGTATCGGGAAATAGGTAATGTTATCCAGAAGTACGTGGCGCCTCACGGATTTAGCGTTGTTCGCAGTTATTGCGGTCATGGTATTCATCGAGTTTTTCACACTGCCCCCAATGTGCCACATTATGCCAGTGAGTCAGATAAACTTTCTGTGAACTTGGGCTGCTTTACTAATATCTTGCCTCCACAGAGAATTCTGCCGTTGGGGTAATGGCCGCCGGTCACTGCTTCACAATAGAGCCAATGATTTCCGAGGGTGTTCAGAAAGCTGAATCGTGGCCAGATGACTGGACTGCCGTGACTGGAGATGGCCTCTACTCGGCACAGTTTGAACAAACTCTGCTGGTCACCAACAATGGTTGTGAGATCCTCACGAAACGTCGTGAAAATAACGGGCAGCCGTGGTTCATGGACAAAATGTAGTTCTTGAAACGGCAGTTGTCTCTCAAATTGAGCTTTAATTTATTTTTGCAATTAAACATAAAGTTTGTCGTTCAAATCACGTAAATATTCATATTCACAATTGTCTTCAGGTGCGCCATCGAATTTATTTACTTCTCGAGAGGTGCGTAATTAAGAAGTTTCTCAATGAGATCCACGTGGCCAAGCAGCATTCGACGACAACAATAACGCTTTAATCCTAAAGCGTCCAACGCGTCACTAAAGAATAATTATATACTGTTAAAACAATCCTAAATAAGATCTGCTTCGGCCTTGTTAGCCTTACCCTTCCGTATACTCGGCCTGCAGCAAGCCAAGGTAGGATTCCCATTTGTTACCAATAACTTTTCCGCAGGTAAAACACCGAATTGGTATTATCATATTGATATAAGTTACTTATATTTTTCAATTTATGATAATTTATTTACTTTGTGGTGCGCGCACACATATGTTTAGCTTCTATTTCTGAAAAACCCTGCCAACTTATTTTAAATTATGGCTACGTATCGATAGACAATGAGCACATGGCGAGAATACCGATATTTAATTGTGTGACCAGCTCAATAAAACGCGCGCTTGCTTAAAATCATTGATTATTTAATAAGTAATTTTTTAAATAAATATTTAACAACTAATAAAAACTATGGTAAGCATAAAAAAAATCCACCAATAGATATGTGAACCTAATGCATGTAGCTGTTAAATATCGATAAGTAATGCAACTAATAAAAACTATGGGAAACAAAAAAAAAAAAAAATATCCACCAATATCGATAAGTAATGAGCACATGTGTTATGTCTCTACATACATACATGTAACTATGTAACCAATTTAGGAAGAGCGCACTATTTTAAATTATTAATACATTTATTTATTACTCTATCGACTCTTTCTATATGATTAAATTTACAAATGTGATTGTAAAATAAATATTTAAAAACCGCTAAGAACTACGTCCATAACAAAAGCATATTTCTATTCGCTGTCGGCTACTGTTTGACTGCCCGACACTTCTACAGAAGTCGAAACGGGATACAAGTCATTTTTCGTATTATTTGCTTCCAGTGTGGAGACATCTTCAAAACTGCCTTGCTTCAGATTGTCCGAACGTTTTTGTAGACGTTGCTAAAAGTATTGACGAAATAAATAAAGCTATATTCAACATGATTTAATTTGCTTACCGTTTCGGATGTTTCCTCATCGGGAACAAAAATACGTAAAGGCGTATTACTGCCCAATTGCTGCTGCACCAAACGCTGATGCTCCTCGAAAGCAGCAGAAGCTGGATCAGTTGGTTGATGTTGCTGCTGAATTAGCTGCTGCTGCTGCTGTAGCTGTTGTTGCTGTTGTTGCTGTTGTTGTTGCTGTTGCAGTTGGTGTATTTGTAGTTGTTGCTGATGCTGTTGATGCTGCAAATGTTGCTCCTGTGCCTGTGCCTTTAGCTCTTCTAACTGCAGCTCATGCTGATATTGCTGCTGCTGCTGAAGCTCTTGCTGGTATTGCTGCTGTTGCAATTGAGCATGTGCCTGTGCCTGTGCCTGTGCCTGTGCTTGCGCATGCAGCTCTTCTAAATGAAGTTGCTGCTGCTGTTGTTTTTGTAGCTCCAAAGCAGCCTGTTCAGTTTCCAGCTGCTGTCGTCGGGCCTCTTCCTCGGCATAAGCTTGTAGCAGCTGCGAAGAGTCGTGCGAATTACCATAGTAGTTGGACACCACAAACCCGCCTTCTGGAGCTGTTGAGCCAACTGCTGCCGCTACATTGGCCAGGTGGAACGGTGCCGTGTCATACACAGGCTCCGCTGGCTCACTAAGTGCTGGAGCAGCAATTAATGCGGCATATTGAGGAGCTGAGTCCAGCACCGGATGTATGTTATGCTGAGGATCCTTGGCGGCCTGTAAAATTTGGCCATTGCTGGCCACCTCCTGCGTTAGGTCTGCGTTTACGTAGCCTGTCTCAACAACATGCTCCACGCTGGGCTTGAAGAGCTGCTGCTTGTGTTGGTTGTAGAGCTGATTGGACTGGGTGACCAAATAGGTGGGGTTATAGATGGGTATATGAGCGGCGGGCAAGGCGGCAGCTATGAATGGCTGAGTGGCTTGCTGCTGCGTAAACTGAATGGGATAAATGGGAACTGTCTGGGCTGCTGCTTGGGCACCTACAATCTGAACCAATGGCTGGGCGGGCAGATGGTTGCTTTGCACATCCGATGGCAGAGGCTGGTTGTTGCTCGGCTTGTTGAAGCTTTCCGTTGCGATCTTCACTTTAGTTGTGGGCAACGATGGATCGGGATCTGGGGCAAAGAGTTTCTGCGAACCCGAAATGGGATCGCGAATCGTTTGATCATTTGTCTCATCCTCATGCACGCTGTAATAGCTGCTCGCAGCTGCGGGCGGCACATACGTTTGGGTCTGTGGACGTTGAGTGCTCAAGTGTTGTTGTTGTTGTGGGGGCAGGTATGCAGTGTTCAGGCCATCGTCAATCTGATTGTCATGATCGTGGTGCAGGGCCAGATTAGGTGCTGGTACCGTGTAAATTGGTGCAAAGTGCTCGGTGTTGTAACTGTTGTGTGTGTCCAGCTGTGGGTAGATGTGTGTGTGTAAGTGTATCTGTGTGTTCGTACTTCCCCGGCCATTTTGGATGTTACTTACCGGTAAGTTCTGGAGCTCGCTGTAGGCAACGGCTGTGGGCTTCTCATACTTAAATGGCTTCTCGTATCCGAAGGTGGGCTTCGAATGGGGCTTCGAGTTGCTCAGTTTGATCTTCAACGGTTTTCGTAGACTGACTGCAGGCTTCAGATAGACCGGAGCGCTCAGCTTCAGTGGGCGGGAGCCACGCAAGTGCTGAGGTAGAGCTCCATGTAACAGGTGCGAGTGCGCGTGCGAGTGTGCGTGCCCGTGCAGGTGTGCGTGTGAGTGTAGATGCGAGTGCGAAGCGAGATGCTGATGAGCGTGTGTGTGAGCGCCGGGACGACCCTTTAACACCAATGGCACCGGTTGATCACTGCGAATCTGAACGACCAGTGTCCGCTGCTTGCCGTTGGGGGAGGCAGCTGAGGGGGCTCCAATTGGATGACGCGCCAGTTGCTTGGCGCTCTTGGGAGGCCAATTGCTATTGCTGAAGATCAGCGGACGCTTCCCGCCAGACAGATCACAGCTGGCCAGACCGAACAGTAGCGTCAAGAGTACGAAATGCTAAAGCAATGAAAACGTTAAAATTAACAAGAAAATCCATTAAACGAAACTTAATTATCTCTTGCAAGTACTCAACGAATATACAAATAAAACTTTCTAAGCTTTATCAGCATGCCACTGGACACACAAAGGGGGCAAAGGGAGGCCGGTCTGGGATGTAACCGAAAATAATGGCCTTAATTTGTATAAATTGGCGGTTTTCTAAAATTTTATCACGTCGCCTGCCGCCAGCTACTTAATCATAAACCGTTGCCTATATTTATATATGTATATATAAACATACAGAGGTACGTGTAAACGTGTAAGCCACTACTGAGGGCACGGTTTGCAGCTGTCGCGTCTAATTAAGAGCTTCGGCCAATGAAAGTGAAATACCAAATTGATTTGGTTCTGCTGTAAGCATGGCCGAATTCGTTGGCGCTTGTTGTTTGGGCAAGCCACAAATGAAGTGGAAGTCAGCAATTTGCCATTGTAATTGTTACAGAAACAAAATTTCACTTGTCTACCGAAGAGACGCTGGCAATGACAATGCTTTACCGTTAGTCCGGTCAGTCAATCAAGCGCTGCTTACAGGTGGATCAGGTGAAACTGTCAGCGCACAGTGCGCTGCACTATGGTTATTGATTACGTGCTGCGTTTGCCTAATCGAAGTGGACAACAGAGGTAATTGAGACCAAATTGCAGCCTGGGTCTTTATGGAGCGGTTAGTAATTTGATATGGCTTTGTCGCCTGTTCAAAAAATATGCATAATAATAGTGGACATCCATCGGGAGCACTGACTGGTGAATGAACTTGGGGCTCGCCTCATGAAAGTCAAAATGTGTATTAGCTTACGCTGTGGAAATAGGATCTGCTGAAGCACTGACCGCGGTCATCAGTCACACTTTACAAATCAAATGGCAAATTACCCGATACCATCATTAAAACAACCACAAGCTAACCCAATTCGGAACGCATTTGGCCAACCTGAAAGTCAACTTTTATTTAGCATTAAGCTAACTGTTTCATCTTCTTCACCGTGTTGCACATTGAAGCAGAGTCAATGGCAATAGTCAGGCAACTGTAGCGGACGGCCCATTGTTTGTTTGCCTGCTTGCAGCGAAAACTTGACGCATCAAGTGCTCCCAATTGCTGTAGCAACTGCGGCAACTGCACCGCAAATGAAAGTGCACGCCAATCGCAATTTAACAAGTATTCAAGACACGAGCTGCCACAGCGGCGCATCAATTGCAATTCAATTGGAAATTACAAAAAAATAAAAAATAATAATGAATGGCGCCATTGTCTTTAGTTTTCAATTAAGTTTTGAAAAAGAAACCCGAGCCTATAGAAATTGTGCATTTGCATAAAATACATTTCCCATCTTTTAATGATCGATAATTGAAGCTCGCGAAACCAGCGTGAGATTCTTACTTACCTTCATATTTGCAGCGATTGTAGCTAAAGAGCTTATTAAGAGTGTGGGAGAAGGAGAGCTTTGGCTGGCAGCTAAGAAAGTGAGTAGCTAATGAACTTGCTGGCTTTTGTTTATTTTTTTTTTTAGTTTATTATTCCAGCAACAAATAGATAAAGATCAAAATGGCAATTAGATAGATAATAACATCAATTAACTTCATGTCCACGTGCGCCGCGGCGCTTTCCTTTAATGCGAGAAATACGAACAACACACAAAATGCTAACCGGAGCTGCGAAGTCTGCAAGTCTGCACCTGTGCAGGTCGCGTTAACAACTGAGCAGAGCAGCCACAACAAGCCACTTTGATAGCTACTTTTGTCAGCCATTGGAAGTACACGTATCAGCGCTCACTGGAAGCCAATGAAACCACAAAGAAAGTGGTCGGCTTTTCTTCGACTGTGCTGGCCGATTCGCTGAAAACTTGTTCAATGCTCAAGTGAGACTCAGCACGCGACCACAACGACATGGCATTTGCCGGCAAGTGCACTGTCTTATTTTTCGTCTTCTTCTTCGTCTTCATCTTCTGCCAGACACACACGCACAGCTAAACGAAAGTGTTTGCCAGTTCTTGGCCAGTTGCCAACTCAACCTGGGCAAACAAAAGACTTGGACAACGAACTTGTCTTGCTAATATTCACTCATCCAATGCCTTAAAAAGCAATACATACCAGGCGCTCATCATATCGAGTTGAGCTCTTTTCGCGTTGACGCCTCTTCAGCTGACTTCTGCAGCAGGAAAACAAAAGCCAACATGTGTGCCACTAAGAGCTAACCGGAATTCTGTTCTATTTTATTTGAGACTCTTGGCACTGGCGGAAATTGTCAAATTCCTATGATAATTGAACAGAATCAGTTCTTATTTCTTGCCAATGAAAACTCATTGGAGTGTAATGATTTGGTATTAGTTCTATGCTGCGTTTCAGACAGTCAACTAACTTTTTTATTGCTCTAAATAATATCCAGCAATTCTAGTTCCGAACCCATTAAAAATAGGCACGCAAATGTGACATCACGACCGACTAATAATAGAAATTATGTTCGATGAACTTCCAAAGAATCCGTCCTTAATTGACTCTCCAAATTTAATATAGAATCTAGTAAAATATAGACCCATTAAGTACTCTCAGCTTTCTCAATAACTTTATATAATATGAAAGTTTGAAAGTGCAAGTGTGAGAGACTGACTTGCTAATTGTAATATCAAATATTGTTACTATTTCTTGCTAACTAATTACAATAATTGGAGTTCATTGAATGTGTTACCTACATAAATTAGATTATGTCCACTAAAAATTTATATTGACTCTGATATAGCTATATGCATTGAGATATCAAACAGTTAAGCCTTAACAAGGAGCTGTATCGGGTGAATTAAAAAGATTGAGGATTATAGATGATAAATGCCTCTTAAAAGTAAATATAAAATAAACCCGCTATTTTTTTTTAATTTTAATGTAATAGTAATAAATGTTAAAACAAGTAACAAAACTCTAGTCGAGACTGCTCGACTAAGAGATACCCTGAAATTATTGAGCTGTAATACCAATCATTGAAAGTTTCATTTATTCATTAACAGTATGCAACACATGCACACACACAAACATATGCATGCACGAACATGCATGTAATGTGCTTACTACGCAGTTATGCTGCTGCCGAAGAGGCTGTACTATGGAAACTTTATTATTTAATAACTTTTTTTCTCGACATATGCCCTTCAAATGTACCAAGTCTCTAGTATTTGATATACGTGAGTTGTCATTTTTGTTGAATTGTGGGCGAAGGAGGCATGGCATCGAGAATCAAAAAATTAAAAAATATGCGTATTCAATATAGCAATCAACTACATTTTAGTGCACGATTCTATCTTTAGTGGTGTGCACGCCAGGCCTCAAAAACAAAGCGATTATCGATTATAAGGAATTGGGATGAGTTATCGAAAAAAAATAAACTTTTTACGAAATCCACGTGTTTACACGGACGGTCGGACTTGGCTAGTTAAACTCAGCTCGTCGAGCTGATCAAGAATATATATACTTTATGGGGTGTGGCATGCCTCCTTCTGCCTGTTACACACATTTGCACAAAATTATTATACCCTGATTTCCCATTTTCAATGGATTCAGGGTATAAAAATTGATGTCTTCAAAATATTTTGAGCATACTAAATATTGGAACTGGATTTTTTTTCCTTTCAAATAGCTAGTATTTTGCGATTCACCGCTTAAGCATTAGCCAACTATCATATATATATGTATATATATATATACTCTATGCTAATCAGCTATATATCTCTGATTATACAATGTGTACGACAGGTCGTTATAAAAAGCTTATGAAACGCTTACGTTCAATTGGACTTGGTAATTGGGTGCGTTTTATGCGAAGCGCGACTGCAAATTTCTAAACGCAATTGGGCGATGGAATTTCTGCTGTTCAGGCCAGGCCGCCCCTTATGTGGGTCAACTTTTGGGCTGTTTGGGCCATGCTGTCCATGCCCTAGCTCAAGATTTCACTTTTAACAAGGAAAAGTCTCGGCGCAAGCCGTGAATTGAAATTTTTTATTCGTATTTTTTTTGTTTTATTTTGAAATATTATTTTAACAAGGTTTTTTAACATTAACAACATAATATTATTATATTATTATAGCGTTTATTTAATTACAGTTATCTGTTGTTCTTTACTTGCATTATATTAATTATTATTATTATATTAGTCATACACAATTATTTAAAATACGAATTTTAAGGTTTTTGTTTTATATTATTATTATTTATTATTTAAAATTTCGTTTTTTTTCTGCAAAAATTTGTGTTATTCTTTTGAACAAAAACAATGAGTTGTTGTTGTTCTTTATCAAGCGTTCGCTCAACTCGATCGATTAGTTTTATGTAAATAAATTTGTTTATCAGCAATTTAATTTTAATCTTACGACAAATTTTTAGAATTTTACTTGTAAATATATTTTATAAATCGCAGGTAAAAACTAAAAAGCTTAATTACAGTTATGTTGACTATTTGATGTTATTTTTATTTTTATTTATTTTTGTTTTAATTATTATACATTTTTAATGCACATAGTACTAAAATAATTTGTATGAATGTATATATATATATATTTATATATATATATATATATATATATTCTATATATAATATGGTAGTTGGGAAAGTGCTACGAAATTATACAATAATTTTCTTTTCAATTTCGGCATTTATAAATTTAATAACTTTTTTTGTTTTTGTTTTTAGTATGCAATAATTACAAAATAACATTTGTTTGTAGCCCAAACAATTAAAATTATTATTTGTGTTTTTGTTTTTTTAGCTGCAAACGGTGTTCCTATACAAAGTATCTAGCTACTGTAAAATGCTTTACATTTACGAAAATGATATATATATATACATATATAAATAAATTTATGTATGTATATATATAATTGTTTATTTTTTTTTTTACATTTTACTCACGAAATTTTTTCTACAAAACGTTTCATTTGTGTCTAGTTGTATGGCATTGAGTATTTCTAGGCGATACATAATATATCTTTATTTTGTATTTTATTTGATTTTATTTTATTTTACTTTTTTTTTTTTTGTGAACAAAGCTGAAACGTTCGACTTCGATCTGAATGTTAATGGACTCTGTGTGGTTTAATAAATTAATAGTAAATATAATGAGACAATATTTGTATATGAAATTGGGCGATTCATCTATAACAAATGCCGAACGCAGCTTTGCTCAAATTTTTCAAATTTGTAGTTCATAAGCTATTTGTGGATAGTTCTCGTTTTCAGTTTGCATATCATTTGATTTTTGGGTTTTCATTACTTTATTTAGCGTAAACATGATTTAATCAAGTCTCACAACATCGAGAGTTCGTTTTGTTGTCCTTGTCAATAGAGTTTTTCGCTGTTGTGATGTATCTATATGTGCGTGTGGTTGTCTGTCTATGTGTGTGTGGCTATGTGTGTGAGTATATATAATTCTAAAAATTGTATAAACTATGTTATTCATTTAAAAATTATGTTTAACTTTTGGGTTTACTCTATGCCTGTTATAAGGATTGCAAATGCTTTCTTTTTCTCATCTATATTAATTTAATATTTAATAGCCCTAACAGTAAATGAACTAGCAGCCGCATAATATTTTATCTCATCTGATGTTTTTTTTTGCTTGATTTTTAATTTGTTTTTGTTCTTTTTTTTTCACACTACATACATACACACGCATATGCTGTATATAATTTAAAGGCGCATACTTAATATTCACAATGTTTAATTTTTCGTTTCATTTGTTGTCTAAACCTAAGGCTACGTGTACATTATCAAAACAAACACGACGAACTGAAATTCAATCTTAGTCATAGTTTTTATCTTTATTATTAATTTTAATTTATGTCTTTATATTATTATTAAAAGCTCGAATTCGATTAACTTTTCCATTTCAATAAGCTAAATTGATGATTGTAAATCATATCTTAATATTCTGTGCTATTTATTTACGATTCTGAATGAGAACTGAACTGAACTATCTGCGTTTTGTGTTTTTTAGTTAAAGTACACTTAATGTGATTTCTATACGCTTTGGCAGTGTTTTATATTTGAATGAATCCATGTACCCAAAACTATTCTGAACATTAATGCAATGCAAGTATTTATAAGTCAAGTAGTTTAACGATTTTTTACATTATCCGAGTTACATAGTCAGCTATATACAAATATTTACAAACGAATGAAAAACAAAAGAAATACCGAAAAAAAGCACAGAGCGTTTCAATAGCGGCTTAAGCGAAAGCGCGTGAAAGTCTAAAGAAGAGCTTGATCAAGTCGAGAAGAAAAATGCGGACTAAAAGTTCATCTTCTGGTCAGCATTCGTATTAATTATCTAAGAAATTTTGTTTAGAACACCACAGCTGCTGCTCGTAAATCGCAATTCGCAAAACGCAAAACGCAATAGGCACGCACGTAAAAAGCGCCACACACCACATACATACGATAAAAATATTACTAACTACCTTTTTTATTTTGTTTTGTTTTGTTTTTTGTCTATATATATATATATATATATGGCTATAGATCTAGCTTTATCTTCAGCTAAAATCATATGTATGTATGTACTACTGATTAATCATGATTTCAAATGCGCTACTTAGATTTAATATATATATAGATATATATATTTATATATATATATTTATATATATATATATATATATATATATATATATATATATATGTGTGAATGTAAGTGTGTCTATATGTTTCAAGTATTCTGATACACAGAGAAGTTTAAATGAATTAAAGTTATTTTTTAAAAAAATTTACACATATATATATATATATATATATATATATATATATATATATATATATATATTTATATATATATATATATATGTAAAGATATAGATATATAAGTATACATGTACTGAAACTTGAAGAAACTGAAATATCTAGTGGTTTGTAGGGACATCGTCAGGCATGTATATAATATATATACATACATACAGCCCTGCTTTTGAACTTGACTTCAATGACTTGACTTGACTTCACTTTAGGTATGCAATTAGTATCTTTCGCTGAAACAACCATTGTTTGCTTGTTTGTTTTCTGTTGTGTTATATTAAAATTTTAAACATTAGTCTATTCGCACTTTAATTCACTCAGCGCTCCTATATGCTCAATATTTTTGTGATTGTGGCTTTTAGGTTTAAATATTTAAGTTTCAATTGAGTGTCGCAAGGAATTTCTTGTGTGTTTATTTTTATTTTTTTTTTTATAGTTAAGTTATTAAGATTACGTTCATATAAATCGTGTTTTTGCGCATGCTCAGAAACATCTAAATGCAGTTTTTGAACTTGAATGACTCAACTTTTGGATTTGGTATTCACTCCATTCAGCGGTCAAGCGATTTTTCGAATAGCTTTTTCAGTTTTTCAGCTAGCTTTTCCTTTTTGTTCTCAGCTTTTCTTTTGTATGTGCATGCATAGCATAATTATAGCGAAGTTCTTGTAGCCTTGCTTATATGTACGTATGTAAGTGCAAGAATGCATAAGTGTCCTCAGATTGAGGAGAGAGACTAACATGTATACATATGTATATATATATATATATATATATATATATATGTATACTTGTATATTATACATATGTATGCAATGACAATTTGCATGTCGTAGATTCCCTCCAATATTAGTTCAGAGTTGTGAAGCTGATATTATGCTTGGTTTTCTTTGTTTAATGTGTAGCTTACCTCACTAATGGTTCCCAATTGCTTACGTCACACCATTGAGATGAATTTTCATATCGAATTGCATAAATATTTTGTATTGCGATGATAGCGCCATGAACTGAACTCAAAATGTGAACAATACATAAATTAATAACAACAATAACAATAATAACGAAATTAATGTGAATAATGACAATGCTCATGATCGAGTACATACCCATTGTTTAATAATAACTAATGATTGTTGCTTCAAACTCAAGAAACGGATAAAAACGGAGTGTATAAAGAGACAATTTATTGAAAACAGATTGCAAGATATTACAAAATAATAATAAAGAAAATAAAATTAAAAAAAAAAACAAATGTAATTAACAATAATCGACAGGAAGAGGAAATTATAAATATAATAAATTGGGACAGATACATATATAGATAGATACAAAAAAATATAGAAAAAGGTCAATTTCAAGGTTCTAAAAGGCATACGGAATGGTGTGGGAAGCAATCAGCTGACAATTGAACGATGGATATAAAAGAAGTTGTTCTTTCTTTAATAAACTTGTGGCTGTTATCTTTGTAGAGACGTCTTACGTGGGCTGCTGGTCGACCATGTCCTTGGACAAGTCACTTTGTGACGTTGTCTCTACAAATTTAATAGCACAAAGTAACGCATTTATGGGCTCGCGATTTGAAATTCGTACCTAATTTACGCCGATTGGCCTAGCTTTTGATTTAGTTACAGTTCTCACAGGTGTGTGAGTTTGTTTGGTGTGTTGCTAGAGCTAATACCTATTATATCTATTGCCTATGCCTATACTCGAATACGCCTACCGGTGCACCGTTTGAGCCAAATTTTGTGCCAATACTTTAGCCATAAATGCGTTGCTCTGCTCACAATTAACTTCTCCATCGTTCAAATGTACGAATAAGGACCATCAGTTAAGGCGCTACACAGTAACAATCAAGAGTTATCATCCTTGTTGGAGCCGCCCCCGCCGACCCCGGAGCCTTGCGTGTTGGTGCTGCGACCGCCAGCGGGCGCACGCACTGCGGGCGGCTTGTACTCCAAGCCCGGATCGAATTGCATTAAAACGAATACCTGTAGGAGTCAAATGTCATCGATCGATTTCAGCTCTTGCATTTGACAGTGATGTGCTAAGCTCACCTGATCTGTTGGCAGTAATGAGAAGTCATCGGGTGGGTTGGTGATTACATAACGCTTGCTGCTAGCATCACAGCTAGAGCTGGTGTCCCTGAACCGATATAGTCCTATACACAGCATCCCATACGACTTGAGTGCGGCAACGAACAAGTCCCCATACTTCCCGCACTCGCCGAACTGCGCTAGCGGTCCATCGTACAGCGAAATTTGTCCCACGCGACATCTGTGAATTTCCAAAAGTATTTAGCCAGGGACATCAGTTTGCAGACGCCTTCTCACCTGTCGCGATTGCTTAGACTGTCGATGGTACTGTAGCCACCCCGCAAGCCTGCACCCTCCGCCAGAATCAGTTCCAGTTCTGGTGTGGCGCCGCCCGTGATCAGCGATCGGATTAGTGTTAGGGCATTTTGATTGAAGTATGTCTGCGATGCAACACAGATGATAGAGCAAAGAGAGAAGTAGAAAGAGGAAGAAAAAGTAAAGTGGTGATGGATCGCGGCTGAACAAATGTGTCTGTGCAACTTGACTTTACCGTGGACATCAGCGAGTCTAACACACTCACAGCGAACGCAGTGCCGCAGGCGAACGGCTGCGTTAGATATAGCTCTGTGTCTGGATCATCGTCGTCGTCTTGATCGAGAAACTGCACGTTACTATCATTGACCAGTTCTTTAAACGACAACCAACAATAAAACATAGTGTCCATTAGAAGATCGCCTCTCTAAAATTCGGTTGATAGTGTATGGAGGCTGACCGTGGCCCCTATCTCCCCAATTTGTTCGTGCCCCAGCCCCCGCCCCAGCCAGAGACTGGTCAGCGGTCAGCCTCGCATACACCATTTGAGGCAGGACGCTTTTCGTTCGGTCGTTCATAAACTCGGCCAACTTAGTGCGATGCAGTTTACCTGTTATCATGGGCACATTGGCGCCATAGACTGAGCCGCGACGCTGCAGCACAATAGGGCTGCCAGCGGTCGCGCTCAGATTGTCGAACTCCGGTCCGCGCTGGCTCAGCACGCCAATGGTGTCGTCGAAGGTCATGGCCTTGATGTTCAGCGAGGCTAGAATGGCCTCCTTGTCGGCCAGTGTGGGGTCGTCGTTACTAGGAACTTTTGCAGACAATATGCAGCACATATCACACAGGTTGACGTTGACCGCCCGCAGATCGGCTCGACTCAGCGGCGATCCATTAAGCACCGAAATCTTAGGCAGATTCTGTAGCATTTTCCACTCTCGTCGTATGTAATCAACGGAGCCCACAATCACCACATGCTTTAGCTCGTGGTAATGAAAATTAGATGCCCGCAACGGCATCACCAGATTCCTCAGCCCGATCAGAGGTGAATCCGGATCGGCGAACAGGCACACAACCACATGGCCGTTCAGAACCGTCATGGCCGCCTGATTACGATCCTGCAAGATAAAGATTTGAGATTGAAATTGCTGTTGATACAGTTTTTTCTCGGATTCCTCCAAAGGCATTTACCAATATGCAGTCTTCTAAGCTCTTCGCCGGACTCCAATGAAACATGCCCGTCGAGTCATACTTCATTTCGGTCTTTTCAAAATCAAAGTCCTTGGACTGGTCGTCCGCAATGCCAGCAGGCAAGGAGACGCCGCCGTTTTGATTTTGTGTGCCGGTGCCGGAGCTGCGACTCGTTGGCCTAGAGGCAAGCAAATCAGTGAACGGTATTAGCTAATGGGTCAGTTCGTGTGGCTAGGTTTTTATTTATTGGGAATTTCTTATCAATTTCATGGCATATCAGATTATCAACCAATCAAAATAAACGCTACATCCAAATGCAAAGTGTTGTTCGTAACGCTACGAGTACGATTTTCGTTCAAAATATAATGAAAATAATATAAATACTTGAATACGAGTAGTTGGAGTTTATAAAATTTAAAAAAATGTGTCTGATACGATAGATAGCTAGATATTTATATATATATATGTATATATATATGTATAAAAGTGTACGTATGTTTATAGAGAGAAGAGGAAGAGCTTGTGCTAGTTAACAATACGAGTTTCAAAACACAAATGACAAACCAATATACTCTTGTAGAAAATGAACTACGTAAAACGATGTCGCCATGGCCCGGCGATGGCGGCAGACT
Organism: Drosophila mettleri; assembly: GCA_035047625.1. Classification (NCBI taxonomy): domain Eukaryota; kingdom Metazoa; phylum Arthropoda; class Insecta; order Diptera; family Drosophilidae; genus Drosophila; species Drosophila mettleri. The sequence goes on from JAWNPI010000035.1 coordinate 20,447,478, forward strand.
TGTCAATCGAATCGAATGCGGCTATCCTCGGGCGCATGACGTAAATAATAGCGAGTGGCAAGTGTGTGGGGCATGCACGAGGGACACGCCACATGCAACAGCTGCGGCCCTCGCCGAAGTGCACGGCACAACACAAGCAATTTTTTTGTATTGCTCGTAGTCAGATGAAAATGAAAATAAAAGTGCTTAAGAAGTGAATACATTAAATTATAAAAAGGGTAGACAAAAGAGAGAGAGAGAGAGAGAGTGAGAAATAGAGAGAGAAAGAATTTCGAAGTATATGTTTGAAACTGCTTCGATCTACTGAGTTAGCAGACTCAGAGAGTATTGCTTTATTAGTTACAGATGCAGACGATGTCCTTTGTAGAATTTTGGACTTCACAAAAAGCTTGAGATAATTGTTTTATAAACAATATTTACATATGTATGTGTCAATATATACATTGACATAGATAAACTAAATTGAGTAAATTTGACTGGCTCTTGTAGTCATAAGGAACTGTATTGGAAACCGAGCCATTCATATTCGGTTGATGACAGAATTTGCTTAGTTATGATGAATTTTTGTACACACACGCACACATGTACACTGACGCACACAGATATGCAGTAATGGAAGCGATTCAAATGCAGCAAAGTTATTAACAATTACAATTACAACACACAAAAGTTCTTCAAGTAATATTGATAAGAGCTAAGTTTATGAAATGAAAAGTCGAACTGATAGAGAGAGAGAGAGAGAGAGAGAGGTTGGCGAAATTAAATGATTATGCGAGTTTACATATAGAATTGAAGTATGGTTTATGAATCACACATGGACGTACACACACGCACATACACGCATACAGACATAGACAAATACAAATATAAACAAACAAACGCACACAGACAGCAAGGTGATCAAAAAAAATTACGCATACGCAAAGTTAAAGATTGTATTTGGTATTGATGTATGGAATAGCTTTCAATCAATCAATCAATTAATGTGTGTTTAACAAAATGCGCATAGTTTGAATAAGTATTTACGAATACTAAGTTATAGTAGTAGTAGTAGTAAAAACGCTTTTGGCTTCTTATAATTTGATTTAAGTAAAAGTTTCTAGGAAATTATGGACGCATACATGAGCTTTTTAACTTCGTAAGCAAGTTGATAGCCCGCATAAGGGTTAGCATCATTTTCTGGTGGCCTGAAACAAAATGTTGTTTGTTTTTTATACATATAAAATTGTTGTTGTCTTTTTTTTTTTTTTTTTTTTTTTTTTTTTTTTTTGATTCGAGTTGTGAAGGTGTTGTTAGTGAAACAAGTTGTTAGGGTGTTAGGATTAATCTATGTATATATATATATAGAGTATTTAAAGAGCATTTACATATGTACGAGGCGTGGCCCAACGTTGGGCCATCGAACTGAGTGTTATTTATTGTGTTTTGGGTGTAGTAGAATAAAAGAAAAATAATGATAAGGTGATCAAACTGAAGTCGTATGTTGAATGTTGGTTTCCTTGTTGTTCTTGTTGTTGCGAAATAAAAAATGAGAGCGAGAAAGAGAGATAGAGAAGGAAACACAAGAAATCATAGAATGCAGCTGAACAGCGGAAGGTTATAAGTGTCTGCTCGATTACCGATTAGCTTTGCATATTTATGTATGTATAGTAAGTACTTTGTAACTGAAGCCGAGAGCCCTCGCAATGTGTGTTTAAAGTGTAGTTGGTTCCGTGCTGCCCCGCCCAATGGAGTGCATATACATGTATATATATATATTGTGTTTTAATATATATACATGCATACTGTGTTTGTATATGTGCTCGGATTATGCTAAAGACTGCCTCAATTCCGGCCACTCACCTGTTGTACTGCGACGGCGATATAACCTGGCCCTCCACCTGCCGATTCACGTTCACCGTGGGCTTCACCTTGTTCACCTGCTTGCCCGCAGCTGCAGCAGCCGCTGCTGCAACGGCTGTATTGTTCATGTGGTGCATGCCCCCTGTGCCGTTGCCAGTTCCGTTCGGCCGGCGCACATTCCGATTGAGTACTGCAAAGAAAGAGACACAGAGACAGGGAGAAAGAGAGATAGAGAGAATGGAAGAGGATTAAGTTAAAGTTGAGTGCATTGACCATCGGATTTTGCTAGAAGCAAGCTGAAGTATATAGAGTCGGGCTAAATTCCATTTGACACTTACGATTCGTATCTTCTCTGTCACGTGTTATGTCACCTGTCGCAGTTGCATTTCGCATTGGCAGTTTGTTAAGTTTTTGTAGCAAGAGAGAGAGAGACAGAGAGAGATTGTGTTTATGTGAAAAAAAGAGAAAGAGAGATAGAAAAAGGAAGTTTAGTATTATTAAATGCTCTGATATAGCTGGCAGAGTGCATAGGAAGATTTGATTGAGTCGCTTATGATGCATTTTGGGCAAGTTAATCAAGAAAGGTATTTCTGAGCCGCGTGTAGATAGGTGAAGCAAGTTAGTTACGTTTGCTCGAAGTTTGTTGTGGCTATATTCGACCAAGGCGCATATAGCTGTGATACGTGTGAGTGGAGTCGAGAAATAAACAGTGTATTTAACAAGCGAGTAGTATGTATGCAAAACCAAACACAACACACACACACAAATGTTTACAAAAATATAGTGAAATGCGTTAAATAAGTAGACATCAATATCGAATTAAAATTTTTAAGAACAAGCTTTTGGTACAATAGAGTTGGCAGTTTCTGTAGTAGTTGCTGTATATAAACATTTACATGAATTGAAAACATTGTTTTAGTTTAATTTATTTTCTTTTTCTTTATTTTTACATTAGCAATAACAATTTCTGCTCGAAATCAACGCAAAAACATTGGAATGCTAAACAAAAATATAAAAACCAAGCAAAGAGATAATTATGTAGTCGACTTAGTTAATCTTTTTATTTTCTTTTTAGATTCATATTTATTTCAGAATTGGTCGTTGATCACGAATGATAAGGCAATGATAAGGCAAATTAGAATATACGAAATAAAACGTTTATATATATATAATATAAATGAGTCATATATATATTTATATATATATATGTATGTATGTGTGTAAAAAGTAAACTGTAGGACGTTCTGTGATCTGTGGTGTGGCGAATGGACAGACTTATAGGTAAAACTGTTTGTGATTTTAGTTCTTAAGCAAGCTGATATTGAGGACATTACCCGATACAGATCCACGCACATGCACCCGCTTGGGTAGCTCTGGTGGCGTAAATGTGGGTGCAGGATGGTGTTCATCTGTAAGATATTTTTGGTATTGTTATCGCACAGCTTCAGGTAATCAAATTCGTTTCTTTATATTTTTTTTTTTTTGTGTAAAAGACAATGCTTTTTATGTGAAGCTCAAAATTTTGTTTTTTGCTGTTGTAGGACATCAAATTAGACTTTTGGGGGAATATTGTGTTTGTGTAAACTAAAATTGAAGTTGAGTTGCGACTGTACATAAAGCAAGATCAGAATATTTTTTTTGTTCAAAATCAAAATCAAAGTCAAATTAAATGGGTTCGACATTGGGCGTGTGTTCAACCGAAAGTCATAAAAGAAAAGTAAGGAAATTTGATCAAACATGATCTGGGGAATGAAGTCAGGCATTTTTTTTTTGCTTTGGAACAGGTACTAAAATACAAATGAATAAAATTGAACTAAAGTGCATTTGTAATCAAGGCCTTAAGAAAACATGCGAATAAAGACAGAAAAAAGACTGGAAGCAATTATCAATAGACATGTGCACTACACTACGAATAGCAAGGAAAGCAAGCGTTGCATATATAGGTTAAGATCTTAGACGTTACTTTGGCTACTTTGGCTGAAATGAAAGCGTAAACCTTATTTGGTGTCTCCATCGATTGAATTTGAAAAAGCATGTAGTTTCACTGTTATGCACTAGGATTCTAACACCCAACTAAGAACGCTTTCCAGACTTAACTACCCCGAAAGTCACACAACTATAGTCTTCACTAATTAGACAGCAATTAGTATGTCGTTTAACACATTCCTTATGTACAAGCTCGCGCCTTAACTGATTAGATTGTGCATTAGCGGTGGGCGGGGCAGCTGATGACAATGATTTACAGTTGTTTGCTATGCTTTCAGAGTTTAATGAATACAATCGAGTCTAGCAATTTAAAACATTATTTGAATAGTTTTACATTTCTGTAACAGATGAAACTAGTTACAACACAAATAATACTCTGAAATGGTTCAAACAAAGAAAGACTCGAACCAAAAATTAAAAAACGTGCACTGGCACACTAAAAAGAAACCGAAAGGAAATCAAAAGATAACTCATATATACATATATATGTATACAAGTTCTATAATGTGAATCCTAATAAATGTTCATGGCGAATTCAAATGTGGCTTTAAACTTATTTTCGAGTATATGAGTTGAAAACTTGATTAGTTAGACTTACTTGACAACGAGTATTCATCGTCTTCTACACACACACACAGACATATAAATACATAGTACGAGTATTGTGGTAGTAGTAGTAGTAGTAATAGTAGAAGTAGAAGTAGTTGGTACGAACGAGTACAGATACGAGTAGGGAAATAAATAGAAGTATGATATGTTTACATAAAAAAAGAGCAAACCCCAGAGTCAGAAATTTATGTATTTCTTTAATCATTTTTTTTACATATAATGTTTTTAAGTGTTGCATGTAGACATATATATGTATGTAGTATGATAATGATAGATGAAAATGATCATAAATATAATATATATTTCTTTATGCATAGGTCCTTACAAAAAGTTTGTACAAGTACAATATATATATATATATATATATTGATATATATATATATATATATATATATATATATATATATATATATATATATATATATATATATATATATATAGAAATAAATGTTTAATGTTTACAAGATTATAGTATGGAATACATACGAAGATTAAGTTTACGATAACAATTTATGAATTATTATACTCATTTAAGTATTGAAATTTAGTCAGTTTTATCTAGCGACTTAACTACACACTCACACACACACTAAGTAGTTAAGTTAAAAATTGATTATGAAAAATACACAATTACGAGAACGAACGAGAAGAAACGATTGTAGGTGTAGTTGTGTGTGTGAGTATGCATCTGTGTATTAGAGTGTGTATTTGAGAGTATGTGTCTCGATGTTGTGTAACTCTGTGTTTGAGAGTGTGTGTTTGTATGTATATATATGTGTGTTTATATATAGTGGCGTGTTTCTCAAAGCCGTATTTATTGATATATATATATATATATATATATATATATATATATATATATATATATATATATATATATATATATATATATATATATATATATATATATATATATATATATATATATATCAATTTTTTGTGTATATGTGTGGGACTGGAAGTCATTGTTGTGTCTCTCTGGATGTATTTGTGTGTGAGCTTTTGCATTATATAGTATATCTGGTAGAAATATATCGATATGTTGTTTCTATAAAGGGAACGAGTGGACTGTCTGAACTGTTGATCACAGCAAATAATTGTAAGTTTAGTGAGCCTTATCGGTAGGAGGACTTTCATAATGGTTAGTAGTTAGATGTAACAAGTATATGTTGAGTGGCATTTTATGTTGAGTCTTAATGTTAATTATTTTTTATTTTTCATTAATTTGTTTCGTATGCCTATTGGGTTAAAGTATAGTAGACACATGTTGAAGTTATATGTATGTATACAGAGATAGATAAAGTAATAGAGATATATATATAGAGAGAGTGAGAGAGAGAGAGAGAGAAAGAGAGAATAGGGAGAAAGTTATACGTACTTGCACGCCCAACCATTTGTACGGCTCGGACGCCTTTCCGGAAGGTGGCCACTGTTTCGTTTCATGAAAACAGAATTGTATAGGATATGTGTGAATAGGTAAATGATGGTAAGGTAATGATAGTTCGTTTGCTTATTCATTTGGAAATCATCAGTTAATAAATTTTATAAATACAAACACAAGTAAATCAATAAATCAAATAAATATATAAAAGTAAATACATATGATATATATATATATATATATATATATATATGAATATATATACATATATATATATATATATATATATATGAATATATATACATATATATATATATATATATATATATAAACACGTCACACTTCACACGTTGAACTTTCATTAAATATATGTTATGCAATTCATGAGAGTAAGGTATGTATAGATATCAGCTAGTTATGATATTTGATATGAATTATGCGCGCGACATTGTGGAATCAAACCAGAAATCGTTGCAAACTAATTAAAGTCTATATTGAATGTTATATTTATACTGAGTATATACGATAGAGCGAAACAATGGAGCGACAGAAATAACAACGAAATTGAATTTGACACTCTTTAAATCGTCTGTATAAATTCTTAGTGACCCTCCTCCCTCCCTCCATCTAAGGCAACCCCCAGCTAGTCGATCCCAGCTAGTCGATCCCAGCTAGTCGATCCCAGCTAGTCGACCCCAGCTAGTCGATCCCAGCTATACACCACTTACACTATATTTATTCATTGGCAGTCGCGAGTTCGAGTTAAGCAAGGCGAGGAGATACATATGCGGGGAGTTCGCATTTAGCAGCTAGGACTTTAGCACAAGTACAAAAATATAGCATTTACGTATACTATTAAAAAGAGGGAATTATCTTATATGCTGATTAATAGTGGCATTTATTTTATTTTGTTTTTATTAATCTGCAAGCAGGTTTATTTATCAAATGTTTTTAAAGTTTTGCTTTTAGGTTTGATAATTTGATAAATGTTTTCTTCACAGTCAAATAAATTCGATTGACCGAATGTAAAAGGCACTCTTCAAAATGATGTGCGGCCATCTGGCCATCAATATATATTTGGAAGAGTGTTCTTCTAAATACGATTAGGTAGGCGGTTCAATACTTTAGCAGCAACAAATAAATCATTTCGGCTTTGTATTTTATACAAATTTAGGCACCAAAACTGGAAACTATTATTGGGACTTAATTTAATTTTTTTTCTTTTATATTATTTTTTTATTCTTTTTTTTTTTAATTTTAAGCGTACCCTCCATTGTATTCATCACCGATGTGATCCCTTGGTTGACCATCCCTGTCTGCATCATAATCATGCCCACATCTGTAAGACGGTTAGGGTTTTCATATTCTTTTATACATGTAAAAGGACCACATATCATAAAAACACACACACACCCACTCCCTAATCTAACTATACTTAAGACTAGGCATATTAATCATTAAACAGGTATACGAGTAAATGGAGCATCACGTAGCCCAGTTAAGTGCGATTAACTATGTTTTAAGCCAGACGCAGGCAACGCAAAACTGGAAAACTTACTAACTACTTGAGAACATTGATGCTAGTTAATAGATACATAGTATGCATTTCCTTATTTATAATATATTTATATATGTATAGAGAAACAGACAGAGAGAGAGAGAGAGAGAGAGAGAGAGTTGTATATATACTACATAGAAATCAAATAGTTTTAACTTTAATTTTAGTCGCGTGATGGAGCACCCGCTTGATGGATAAGCTAATGTTGTTGTTGTATCCATTGAGCTATTATTTACACTTTTGTTATTTGCAAAGGATATCTACGCTCATGTATTTATTTACAATTATATAATATATATATATATATAGTTGGGATACTGTTCTGTTGGTGTAGGGGAGGCTGCTGCCACGCCAAGTAGTTAAGGAACTTAAAACTTAAACATAAATATTTATAGACTTGAACTGCTGGCGGCATTTGATTAACTTATGGCTACTACATAGCAAAAGGACTGTATTTTTATTTATATAGTTTAATTGAAATTAGGTAGGTTTGGTTAGTAACGCAATGGTAAATCACAGCTGCAAAGGTGAGTCAAAAATATTTATGTAAATTAGAGTTTCAAGGTTCTTGAATCAGTGACAGTGTAATATATAAAGTCTTAATTAGTAATTGTGCTTAGTTTCATGCACGTTGTTGTTTATATTTAGTATTATATATATATATATTTTTTTTTTTTCAATTTGATTTCTCTTTATTAAACACATATGTAAAATAAGGAAAAAATCAAAATAAAAGGAGCAAAAGTTGACTTACAGAGAGAGAGGTAGAGAGTGAGAGAGAGAAAGTGACAGTTAGGGATAAGGGCGAGAAAATTGTAATAAGGTTTGGTTTCAACGGTAAATGTGCACTTCGAATATAGTTATCAAATATATTCTTAGAGAAACTCTTGCCATGAAATCAGATCGAGTTTTCTTTAAAAATATTTAAGAAAAAATAGAAAATGGAAAAATGTATAAAAATGCATGTTTATGCTTTCCATGCAGAAAAGAATATTAAAACTTGATTTATTTGAAGCAATGTTTTCTGGCTGATGACAGAGCGGACCACAAATTAAAACAAATTATATATATAGATATATTTATCTCAGATTTACTAATCAAAATAAGTTAATATAATTGCAGGTCTGTGGCTGAGTACAAGTTGATAATATTTAAATCCAAGAACATGGGTTGCATTTTGCACAAACATATTTACAGCTGAGGAGAAGCCATCAGTAAAGGTATGTATGTGTACTTGGGTGTGTAGTGGGTATGTATTCGTGTGTATATGCATCGAATGCATTACAGAGTATTTGTGTGTCGGTTATATACGAGTAGAGGCGCATATCATTTGTAATTAAAGAAAACAAAGTGACCAAAAATGAACTGCACAGATCCAAAGTTACGGGACGGGACGGGACTTCATTGTTCGTTAAATGTATGTTAATATTTGCGTGTGAATTTCTTGGAAGGGGACAAATCATCATCTTCACACTCGTAACGTGCTCAAACTAATTGTTGCACTGTTTACTATCCAAATAAGAAAACTTATTCGAAACAAAGTATGTAAAACAATATACAAAAAATGTTTACAGTGTACCTGAAAAGGAGGAGAGTGAGGTGCGCTAAATATGTATTAAGATTAAGTAAGGATTTGGAAAAGAGGTTTGGAAAGAATGTATGTATTGATAAAGATAGTTTAGATTTGGCTTGGTTCTGTTATATATTATATATTAAATATATATTATTTGTTGTATACAATACAAACGAAACGAAAGTTGAATTTGCAATTTGCGTACTTGAAACAAAGTTGGAATTTAGGGGTAAAACTTGGGTGGTTGTGACATTGGTCGTTTTTTGTATTGTAGAATTATGTTAGTGTGTTGGTGTGGGTGGATTTGGTTTGATTTGATTTGATTTTTGGGATTAGCATTAACGTGTTGAACAATTTAGATTTACCTAAGTCGTCAAATTTGCTCCTCGGCTGAACAGTCACTGTGGGACAAAGTTATGACAGTTATTTGTATTATTATGTATTGCATTTCATTCATTCGTATCGGTTCTTCGCATCGTCTGTGCACGTATTTGACATAGACACACACACACATGCATATATACTTACACACATGTGTGTAAGTATAAGCGCATGTGGGTGCATTTTTTTTATATTAGCTAGGTAGGGTTCGTATCTATGTCGTTGTTAATGTTGTGGGAGGGGCCCACAAGCAGATCTAAGAGTTTTTCTTTTGATATTGCTTAGATACCGTTATACAGTTATAGATTTGTACCAGTACGTGCTGTAGGATCGATCATTAGATTCCATCATATATTTAAATTCATGTGTATTATATATAGATATAGAGAATGTGAATTTGCTTCACGGTTCTTAAGTTTAAAGTGAGCCTGAACCTAGGAAAAAACTTAGAACTATTTAATTGTCCCTTACTTAGAGTTTACTTTAACTTTAACTGTTCACGTACCTCTCGACAAAATTAAGTAAAATGAAAATAAAAAAAAGAAATACACGAAGTAAATAGAAACAAATGAAACCCAAAGACATACATAGACATAAATACTGTCTTATCGAGGCAATAGAATGGCACAAAGGTATGCTTACAGTTTTTGCACTTGCACTTTTTAATGAGCGTCTCGTCCTTGATGTCCTCGTGGCAAGCCTTGCAGTAGAACCACGCACTGTAACCAGATATAACCATATCAGTTACCTACAGGAGATAGGGCTTTACCTTATAACTTACCGCTTGACCTCATCGGCGCTTTGTGCTATGAAAAAGCCCTGCGTGTTTGCCTGAATCTTGGCTCCACGCGGATTTATGGAAATCTTACTGTCCGCACCCTCTTCGGCGCCTTTGATCTCAATAGCAAGCAGTAGCAGCTTTAGCTTGGAGAAACACAGTCTACAAGCAGCGGAAGAGACGGTTGAACTTTATTACTCCAGTATCGGGTCAAGGCGACAAATCGAACATTTACGTATACTTAATTAAACTTAGTAAATATTACTACACTATAGTGTGTAGCTAAACCTTATGGAACTGAGCATGCGTTCTGTGTGTGGGTGCGTTCAAGCGTACACTGTAAAAAAAACTATTTGAACTTCATACGAATCACATGCTAGGCAAAATGCGTACAAAACAGAAAGTTTATAAGAAGAACAGCTTTAATTGTATGTTTAATTAAATATATATATATATAAATATATATATATAGTCCATGTAAGGGCTTAGCCCGGCAGGAAGGTGACATCAAAAAAAAAAAAAAGATATGCTCATGCCGAAAAGGGGAAGATGCATTGAATGGTTAATTGTTGATAATTGATCTGGTGGCGTAAAGCTATAAGGGTTATCGATATATGTACATATGTGATCGATCATATGTATTATATGTTATGTAGTATGTTGTATACACGATGCGCTGGCATGTTGTCGGTATTCGGGGCTTGAACTGGGACTAATCGGAGCGGAGCGGATCGGAGCGGAGTTGGTAACAAGCGAGCGGTGTCTAGATAAATATGTTGCTCTAAACTTTTGTTCATACTTTTGTGGCTGGTTACTATTATATGCGGAACGGATGCAATGCGATTGTTAATCCAAAAACCAAATCAAATGTATAAAAAATGTTAAATATACAAGAATAAGGAGATCAGTCTCTGATCTATTTAACTTGGTAATTAAAATGATGGGGTACGAGTAGTAAGTAGTAGTAAGTATTTAGTAATGGGTACAAAAGGTAGTTTGTTACAATCGGGTATGTAATAGAATAGGAATAAATCAAACAAAACAGAATTCTGAAAACAGTCTGACAAATGATATAAATGAAGTTCTTAATTCAAAATAGTATACAAGAAAAAGTATTTTTTATACAGTTGCTTCTTTAAGTTTTTATAATTTTTTTTTTTTTTTTTTTTTTGTAAAATTTGTTTTGCTAATTTTTCTCATTTTGGAGTCTTACTCGCTGGCTTGTGGGAATGTCATGCCGGTAAATGAAGGTGATAGAGTTTCGGTGTACATCTCACACCCTGTACCTTGAAGATAATCATTTTGCCAGGCCTGTGTGTCTGGTGACTGAAAGTTAGAAAATGGTTTTGTTGTGGTTTGGATTTAGTAAGTTCGCTAATGTAACTACGTGGCGGTTGATTGGTTGTTTCTAGTACATGTTCATGTTCTTGTTCTGGGCTTGGTTCTGGTTCTGGTAATTGTTCATGTTCTTATTCTTATTATTGTTGTAGCTCTATGCGCTTGAGTGAAAGTTGAGAATTTGTATTGTTGGCTCATCATTATGCGCCTTGGTCGGGATTGATTCGGGCATAGCGTGATTATCGAGGGTCGCTTTATGACAGAGTTTTCATTTTGTCTTTGTACACAGACACGGGCGCACTTACATTATCTGAGCAGTGTATGCGTGTGTGAGTGTATGTGGTGGTGTGGAGGTATAGGCATGTCTTGGGGGTAGCATTGTTGCTTGGCGTGTCTTGGGGGCAGCTTTTGCTTGTCAGGCTTTAATCTAGCTTAAGCATAAGCTGGCGCACACTTCTCATATCAGCTTATCAGAAAAATTTACACGCGCTCCTTCATAGCTTTGTATAGTACACACGTAGGTTTAGCATAAACCACTTTTAGGGGAAAGAGAAGGAGAGAGAGAGAGAGAGAGTTCCAACCAAAAAAACCAATAAAAAAAAAAACAAAATGTATATTAAATAAGCCAAACACAAACAAAAGACAAAAACCATAAGCAAATATCGAAAAACAACTCAAATGCTGCACGCTGCATACTTGGGCTCTGCATCTAGAGAGTACAGCACACAAAGATACCTTACAATTAGCGTTTTACAATGCTCTTGATTTCGAAGTGTATGTGTATGTGTGAGTGTATGTGAGTTTGTGTTTATCATTTGTTTTTGGATTTTCCTTAAATGCAAAGAGCTCTGGCTGCGAACACATTTGAAAACGAAAAGAATATTCAGCAAAGGATATTATTTGTATTTGCAAACATTGCAACATTGAAAACATTAAGTACACAATGAATTAGCATAAAACACCGACTAATTTTTCACAGTGTACTTCGATGTGTAAATCTGTAGGTGTGTGTGTGTCGGTAGTAAATAAATCAATATTTAACACCATAGACAGGCAATTTTACATGTTTACATATTATCTCTCCAGACATTGGCATCAATGAAAACATTTCTGAAGATATTATAATATTAAAAGTCATTGAAAATCAAAACAGACAAAGTAAAAAAATTTACAACATCAATTAGAACTGATCAACAGATAATAAAAGCTGAGTGTGTCTGAATGTTTGTGTGTATATATGTGTATTTTGTATTCTTATTTGTTTTTGTTTTGGTACGATATTTGTCAACGCTGCACGATTAACAAGTACTTAGTTGAATAGTAGGTAGATAGTTTAATAGATACGATACGATACGATACGAATATGTTTATAGCATATAGAAATTGGACTGCCCGCTGCGCAACTTACTCAGTGGCCTGAGCAAATGGTATTCCAATAAATGTGGGACTCAATGTTTCTGTGTACATTTCCATGCCCGTGCCGCGGAGGTAATCATTTGTCCAAGATTGCATTTCTGGCGACTATGGGGTTAGAGACGTACATACATAATCATAATATACACTTGATGGTTTATTTTTGTTGACTGACTGACTGACGTGACAGCCCCTTGGTCATCACTCTCTTCGCCACTTCACTGCATATGGCAATTACATTAGCTCGCCTGACCTCTGGATCTGAATACACCCCAGTAGTGTGCTTGTGTCTGGTATACTGTTAGGAGTAGCCGTCGTGTGTTCTCTCACACCTGGGCAATACACTTACCGTCTTAAAAGAACGCATGGCGAACAGATTAGCCATCATTGTGGAAAAACCGGGCGCCAAGCAGCTCTGCGCTATAAAGCCCAGTTTCAGCTCGGCCAGACAAATCACGTCGTCACCCTGTTTCCAGTCCCACGATGGGATGTTCAGCAAGTACGCCTGCAAAGCATAGGATGTCAATAGGACTTGCGAATGAGGGAGAGAGTGAGCGTTGGTCTCTTACCTTGTTGTGGTACTGCATCAACTGTATGATGACACGAATGTCATCGCTGTAGTTCTTGATCGAAATCACTCTCATTATGTTGGCAGCATCTTCTGCGTCGGGATCTTGGCAATATTTGTTAGCTAGCACCAGGCAGGCGTCGGCTTCGTGTACCTTTTATTGGGATAGATTGTGTATTAGCAATGGCCCGTTGCATCTATCTTGCATATACATATGTTCACAGTAGTCATTTGTCTATGTCTCTGTCATAGCCAAGCTGAGCTATAGACTTATTTATTGTTTCTTGTAAGTAAGTAGTTCATTGTATATTTGTTAGGGGTATAGTTGGGTGTTGTTAAGTGATTGTGCTCGCTTCGGGTGTCTCGTTAACATAACAACATTTGTCGATAGTTAGTAAGCTGTTAACACGTACAGTGGCTGCACAACTAGGTATAGTACAGGTTGGAGTAGTTGAAGTGTCACAGGTGTTTCGCTATAGTATATGATATATTGGGCACGATTGGACTATGCCTGCTTCAAGTACATCAAGTAATTAATTGGCTTTGATAAGTTTCGGCAATAGCCGGCGATGGGGAGACAGTAAGCAGTTATTCAATTTGTTGTTGTGTGAGGTTAGTTGCCGGAATTCGTTTTTTAGGTCTATTCAACTTCCAGTTCAAAGGTGACAACAACAATAATCACAACTCAAAAAGCGAACGCTCGGTGCATGGGTGGAAAGTAGAGGTTACAAAGAACTTGCGTCGTTCAGGGTGTTTTTTCATTTTTTCTTTTTAATATAAACTAAAGATCAAAGCAATGTACAAACTAAAGAGCCAATCTCAAATGGCCTTTGCATATTAGATTATGTACATTAATTTGGATAGATTTATACAGGTCATGCAGCATGCAACGTGTTCGAAACAATAGACATAGAGAGAGGCTACAGTTGGCCATGCACTTTGCAAAACAACAATTAGAGTTAAGCTAACAACATGCGATTAACAAGCTTCGTTTAAGACAAATGCATTTAGTTTCAAGTATGAACCGCATCCAAATGCGATATCTTCAATTGGAAGTATATCTGATATCTATCATACATTATTTAGTAAATATACTTAGCGCCTGATATTCAAACTTGAACCTCAACGCAATCACTTTCTGAATTCGACTACAACATTTAAAGCACACATTAAATAGAGCAATTGAATTTACTAAAATTAAGTATATTAAGTACATAGTTCCTGCATATAAGGATAATAATACTCGATTACTCGTGCCATGTCCGTAGCTCCTATCAATTAGATTAAATATTTTAAATATGGTAAATTTATAAAAAAAAATATTTATTAGTATTTGTATTTATTATCTAATGCTTTTGCCACATACATAAACTGAGCATCGGACATAACTATACCTCGACACCGAAATTACAGACTTAAACATTCTTTGGGAGCTTGAAAAATAGGAAGGTATATAGAATGTATCGTTATAATGAGCTAGTCTCCAAGATGAGCATAAACATATTTTACTGCCAAAAAAACTCGATTTCTGAATCATTTTTAAACTATTGTACCGATGACAATGATTATTATTCCATCGTTAGTGCCCGACTACAAAGTTTTGCATTGATTTTGTTTGACCATTTAATGTAAGGTATGCTACTGCAATGATTTAATATTATATATTCATTAGTAGTATTATTAATAGAAACTCTATATTATTGTTATATTTTCCTATGGATATTAAAATATAAACGTTTGAAACGAAACTGCGACATTTTTAATCACATAAAGTCACAAATTCTTCTTTAACATGAACAAATGGTATTAATGTGTACCTTACGCACATCTAACATATATTCTAAATCATACGCCTTGCTCTTAAATACAAAATAAGCTGTAAATTTTATATCAACTATCGATCGCTAGATTATCAAATGGAATGGGACTCATAGAAGAAAACTTACAAGCCCAATGATTACTAACTTTGGCTCTATCTTGAAATGAGAAAGCTGTTTTACTATAAAAATACATATAGAACATTTAATCTGTGTATACATTATCTATATGTAGCTATTTCCCACAGATAAATAGATAGTCGTATGTGAAGAATACTTACAGAATGCATAATTGCATTAATTTAAATGCAATAATTTACTTAGCACATAAATACATATATATATATTTAATAAGTTAAAAATTAACATATTGAAAATGTGTTATTTTTTTGTTGGAAGTAATGCGGCTTAAGCTAACAATGAATACGATAAATGTTTGCATACACAATAACGTCCAATAATTTACAGTGTATCCATAAGTGTGTGTGTGTGGGTGTTGTCGTATATGTATGTCGTTTATCGATAGTGTTTCATATAGTTTACAAATGTACACACATAAGTCGGTACTCTAATGCTGTCGCAGCTTCTAATACATTGCAATTTACCAACGTTTACTGTATTTGTATGAATAAATGAAATTTTTGGTACTCGACGTACACAAAACTATGCCACAATTATGAATAATGAGCTCACGTTTACATACATACATATATAAAATATTACATTGATACATATTGGGAATATGACCACACACATGCGCATGCATGTATATATACATATATATATATATATACATACGCATGTAAGTAGTAGTAGTAGTAAAGGTGTTTGATAGTTCGTTATGGTAAGTATGTAATTATGTTAAGTATGTTAATACGAAGTTAATTGTCTTGGTTTGGTTTGGTTTGGTTTGGTTTGGTTTGGTTTGGTTTGGTTTGGCTTGGTTTGGCTTGGCAACACGCACAATAGAAATCAAATTAAAGGAAACAACAACCAAACAAAAAGTTAAGTAAATCAATCAACAAACATAGAGAAACATATAAAATAAAAAATTGTTTTACCTTAACCCTTTGCAGATCAATCGGATTCATAATGGTTCCTTGGAAGAACTCCACGGTGGTAAAATGACGCTTGAACAAACCCTCAAGTTCCAAATCGGGTGGTTTACTTTTTTTGGTTTTGGTTATAAAGTTTTGGACGTAAATATATATATATATGTGTATATATATTTATATGATTCGGTTTTGAAAAGAATAGTACAAAGTTTTTTTGAGTTGTTTTGTGTTATTTTCAAGTTCCAATTTACACAGTTTTGGCATAGAATTTGATTGTATTGAAACCAAAAGATTTTCGTGTGTGAGTGGGTGTGTTGTGTTGTGTGAAAACACAATTAATACACATTGTTCAATAATTGTGCAGTTGGAGTATGCGAATGAGGAAAGAAACGGAAATGAAAATAGAAAAATAACTTAATTTTAAATTCTGGTCAAAAAATTAACTGTGCGAAGGGCGAATGGTTCATGACATTGCCAATAATAAGTCTCAATACATTTACAACTAAATTAAAATAAATTCTGAGTTTCTTTCATAGTATGTGTAAACCCATATTATTTATGTACAAAAGTAAGATTTTTGTCAATCCTTAAACCTTAGGTTGCCTCTTAGATTACCTAATTTAATCTTATCTACATAGTCGAAGCTAATATAACTAATAAAAATACATACATATTTAAATACGTGTAATACGCGGCGTTCCAGATATCCGGGTATTACAAAGATAAGAAAACTTAATCTAATTTGAGGTTGAGGGAAAGGAAGGTTAAGACTTTATTGATAAAGAAAAAGTGCTGAGAATCAAAAAATATATTGATATGTATTTAAATATATGAAATCTTATGCTAAGCAAAATGTATATGTATATATATATATATATATATATATATATATATATATTTATATATTTATATACTTGATCTATGCTAATAATAATAATAATTATTAAATAATAGAATAGAAATTTCAAACTTCAATTAAATTTCAGCTAAGAGGACATTCCATTGAGCAGGTTATTAGTATTACTTAATGCCAACGTGAACAAATCGAAAACATTACTATTTATATATGTAGTTTTTGAAGGAATCGGAAAAGAGTGAAAAGAAAGTGGATTACGTAAAATCTATTACAGGTTATATTCCTTGTCAAGAACTTTTGGGAAATATCCATAAATTAAAAAGAAAACGAACTGGAAAATAATTAACGTATTTACTATATTTGCAAAAGCTTCAACTCGATACAACCGACTGAGATATTTGCAGCAGCCGCGGGGGATCAACCTTGGCATTTGTGTTGCAAGTATCTTGCAGGTGTAAAGTGAACAGAACAGTACTAAAAAACAAGTCTCTAAGAAAAATTGAGCGAAATAAAAGTGAGAACGAGCAAATTTTGAGAGTTCGGGCTAAGATTGTGGCTGTGACTATGGCTGTGACTGTGGCCGGGGCTGTGGCTGTGGCTGTGGCTGAGGGCCATCAAAAGCCTCGGCCACTAAAGACTAAAGGCTAAGGGACTTGAGGAGGACGTTTAAATGTGAAAGGCAATTTGCATTTTGTTGTCAGCCGAACGCTGTTTATATACTACGCTATCGGCATGTGGTCGAGCTAATGCCTATGTACAAACAGACAGGGTATGTACACTCACAGATGGCAGAGCACCTTTTGCTCGGCCCAACTATGCTTGGACTTGACTGATCCGTTACTTCAGTATATTTGTATTCAGTGTAATCTGTTTGTGTCGCGTGTTTGTATGTATGTATCTGTGTGTGTGTGTGTGTGTGTGTGTGAGTGTTTGAGTGTCTCTCTCTGTTTATATGTATATTATGCTTGGCTCCTTGCAGTGTTTTTGTGTACCTTGACTCGTTCCAGATCGACTGCGTTCATCATTGTGCCCTGAAAAAACGCCACTGTTGTATAGTGGCGCTTCAGCAGTCCCTCTAGCTCCAGGTCGGGCTCTTTGCTATTTTGTTTTACATTACGTTATATATTATATATATGTATATAGTTAATATTAATCATTTATGTAAGTAAAGTAATAAGTAAAGGCATATGAAAACATAAATGAAAATGAAATTGGAAAAATAATTGGAATTTTGTGTTAGCTACCAACTAATTTGAGTAATGCATTGATGCTTAAAGTAAGTGCGCCGACTAATTATTTCATAGACTTAACTGTTTAAGACCTTCTCTAAGGGAGAGCAAGGCAAAGCGTGTCTTGCCTGCTGCGAGGTCGATAATTATATTTCTGCTTATAAACTGATTTGGTATCTTTTAGTGATTCCTTTAACTAAACTATAGATTTATCATATCATACAGCATATTGGCGAACTTAAAAAACCAAACTTAATCAATTGTACAAATTTGCAAAAAGTGTCTTTAATTATTTGAAAAAAAAAAGAAAAAGTAAATAGAATATGGAAAAGGAAAATGAACTTACCGATGTAAAAAGACTACTTCGACATCGACATCCTCACGATCTTCGTGCAGAAAGTCCTTCAGAAAATGCGACACGGACTCGTACGTTATATGACCGCATACCACAATATGTCTGTAGGTCATGTTTGTACGTGTGTGTGTATGTGTAGTAGGAAGAAATATATATTAGTTAATTCTCTGGAATTGTCAAACGACTCAAAAGCAAAAGTGTGACTTAAACTTAGAGTGGGATGCAGAAGCAGTGTGGCACTTTACATGCCACAACTAACATGTTGCGTGTGTCTTAGCTGTATTAGTGTGCAGTGAGAATGTATGTATGTTGATGTGCGAGTGTGTCTCTGAGTCTGTGTGTGTGTATTTGTGTGTGCGCTGCAACCACTGGGAAACCAACGATCCCAACCAAATAAGCTCAAGTAGTTACAGTTGGATGAATGTTAATGTGTGTGTGTGGGTGTGAGTATTATATATTTGGTGTTTGTATAAATGTTTCTTTTTTCTTATTCATTTATAGATTAATATTTTCATATCATTTGTTTAGGTTATCAACTGATTTGTTTTTATTATAATTACTATTACAACTTGTCAGTGTTATTTTGTTGTTAAAACAGTAAACAGTATTATAATTATAAATTACATTGTATTTTCATAAAATAAAAATACACAAAATTTTATAAATTGACAAAAAAAAAATATATTTATGTATATAGATATTAAATAAAGAATCACTGCAATATGCATGAATTTAGTCTGCTACCCCAGAAATCTCTTTGAACACATAATTAAAAGTAATTAAAAATATATATATATATAAATAAATAAAAAGAAACTTAAAACATGTACAGGTGTACAGGTGCAAAGCGCTTGTTTAATAGGTAAATGGCTCCATAGCTTTGCATTTGTATTTCACAAACAAAACGAAAACGACAGTTAAAGAACAAACTGAAGAATAGCTACGCACACCGTTGGTATCATTCAACTTACATGCATCGTATAAAAAACTAAAAATAATTGTTTGTATATAAATGTGGTTTCTCTACGTATACTTATATACAGAGTATTTAGTTGCTAAGCTCATTCTAATCAACTACGACAGTGTTCACATCGAGTATATACGGATATTATGTACTTGGATGTAACTCTTATAACAGGCATGCAGTCAGGCAAGCCGGGCAGGCATACTCATTCCCCTACGTGACTATATGTAGGGTGCATCAATTAAAACATGCGTACTTCTGATTATAATTGTATAAGTGAGCGGTGTGTATGTATGTATGTGGGGTATGAGTGTGGGAGGTGGTGGGTGCAGGCACCTTATTATGCTACAAGCTCGAGTTGAGTTAAGTGGAATGTATAATTTATATAAAGTGCATTTTGCACTTGACTCAATTGACTTCAGATCCTGTTGAATCCTTCGCCCTAAGTTGATCGAGATGATAAAAAAAAACCGTAAGCCCAATTTGAAACGAAAATTGAAAATTCATATTCAAGCTGCGTAAATTTACTTGATTTATTCATTACAAGAACAGAAGCTATACCAACTTTTACCCAAAATGCAGCAGGACATCTTCATAAGTGACATCTCTTCAACTCAGCCATTGGCCAAGGCTAGCGAAATGATGACTAAATTTTGTTTAATGGGGTCTTTGATTGTGATTTGTGTGAGTGAGTGTCAAAGAGTTTGGTGTTTAGCAAAAGTTTCTATTCATTCGCAAACTAGCTAACTAACTAGGTCAAACTAAGATAAATTGCAATGGGTTCTTTGCTTGTTTAATTTGCTTATAAATGTGCCGAGTTTTGTTTTTATTATAATATTTGTTGTTGCTGTTCTTAAAATGCGTTAATATCTGGGAAAAGAATAAGTTTGAGTAAGTGAAGAGTGAAAAGTTAAAAGTTTTATGCCTGGCCACGCATTTTTATTTTCATTATCATTTTTTTTTTTTTTGTTTGCTTCTTCTATTTACTTTTTATCAAAGTTCACGTACTCCGCACATGAATATAAAAACAAAACAAAAAGAGAACAAAAGAATCCATTTAACAAATTATGGTTTTATTTCACATGAACCCTTGATAAATGTCGATGGCTAAGTGAAAAGTTGGAAAACTCAAAATAGGTATACAGATGATTACTAGTGGAGAGCTTGATGTTTGTGTATTGGTAGGATTTGGAAAAGGTAACGAGCAAATGTTTTATTTATTTTTTTTCTTTTTGTTTGACCACTGTTTAGCGACAAAAGTTTCTGTCCAGAAACTGCACTCACCTAAGACTCGACCTACGCGATCACAATTGCATATGAGCTAGCTTTAATTCGTATAAAAATATCAACAACTTCATGTCAATTCAAGTCAGAGAATTAAATGGATGACATATTGCGTCAACCTAGTCAGCCAATTCCAAATTGGTTCGATTCAAATCTAAGTCGCATCCATACATAGCCTTAAACACAATGATAGAGTTCATAGAGCTGATAGAGTTGAGAGTTACGTATATGTTGAACTGGAGTACAAATTACAACGCAAATTGATTGATGTTTATGTTAAGTTGTGTTGGGTCTTGTTATATGCGCCAATTCGTTTATTTATTGATTGTACCATGGTTTATTGTGGTTTTTCTTTTGACAGAAGTATAAATTAGATTAGAATAGAATGAGAGAGAGAGAGAGAGAGAGAGAGAGAGAGCACAGACAGAAACAATAAAAAGAACCAAAGGGTTACGAAATCAAACAATTACATAGTTGTTATTATAATTTATGAAATCGATTATATAGCGGAAGACATAAATACAAGTTTCTCAAGGACTACAACATTGATAAGAAGTAGCTTATAACTGATTGACAGACAGAGACACAGAGATACAGAGACAGAGTTGGGACAGAGATTTGAGATATTATATGTTTTGTATATAAATATGAGCATCGTTAGTTTTATATTATTTATTAAGATATTGCACACATACATATTCCATTCGATTTCTCATGATTAGAACCATTATACTCAATTCAATTCAATTTACAGACTATACAAGGTATAACTGATCTTAAGTGGCAGCAGTTTTACTTGGGAGTTGCCTGAATGCCTCCTCATATATATTATACTCTTTGACATTCGCATGGAGTTATGTGTGTGTACATTGTTTAATGCTTTTTTCTAGTATTTACGTATAAGTATAGTTGTTGTTCTTGTTTTCTTATTATTTTTATGGAATATTTTAATATGCAATATTATCGTTGATGTTTAGATCGTTTTTACTGATTTATATAATATAATATATATATATATATATATATATATATATATATATTTATTTATATACGAATTACGATTTTCGAGTATCAAGGACTATATAGACAATTACGAATATTTAACACAATATTATTAAACACCAATCACTGATTCTTCAAGGACTAAGATAATGCAACATGACTAGATGATGGCATACAAAACAAGTTTAACCAAAGAGAATATTTGTATAATCGTTCAGTTTAGGTTCTTTGCCAATTAAGGGTGGTTACCAATATCAAATGTACCGCCCAGCCCCAATCCTAGATAAAATTTTTTATTTATCTGCGCCTCTAATTAATTTTTTTTTTATTTTTTTTATTTTTATTATTTGTAAAGTCAACTGAAAATTAGAACTAAAAACGTGCAACGCCTGCGCTGAGAATATGCGCTGGGAAAACTAATAAATGAAGTAGATAATCAAGATTTTTTAACAAGATATAGTATGATATGTAAAGAGAGCAGAAGAGTAGGTTCATAAATTTTGGCGATCAATACGAATTTATTAAAGTTACAACAAGATAATTCGGTAGTTAAGAGTACGCACATTATACACTCAGAACAGTTTAAGTACGGTACATGTTTTTTTTAGGTTTCAAACAGGTTTCAATGGTTCTCAAAATGCCAATTCAAAAATAAACCAAACACAATTAATTGAAATTATACATAGATATATATATATATATATATTCGATTTAATGAAATTATATCGATGTGGCGAGCCTTTAAATGAGAATATAAATACCTAAATGTCACGACTGCATTGGCAGCTTAGTTAACTACGTAGAGCAACGTAGACGACACAACAAGTTCGAAATAAAGCGAATAATAGAAAGCAAAATGAATCCAAAGACGAATACAAAATGAGTTCTTGTTGTAGTTGTTGTTTTTGTATCTATTGTTCTATTTGTTGAAAATTAAAATTGAAAATAATAAATATTTCTGTATTAAATTTCATGTTGATTTTTGCTTTTGCATTTGTAATTTTGTTTCATTTTCTTGCGAGAATTAATTTCCACAATTTATTTTCTTGTTCAGTGTGTGCTATAGAGTAAATGTAATTGTGTGTGTGTGTGCCCGTGTATGTGTGTTTGATCGATCGAATGTTCTGAAATCGTTTTGAGTTTGTGATTGATTGATTGGATAGTTGCTGTTGTTGTTGTTGTTGTTAGTTATTACAACGTATTGCTGGACAGTCATACCGGCCTTTAGGGCGTATGAGTAATGTGTATTTTTATGCCATTAGCTAGCTGCTTTGCTATGCTTGTTAGTTGCCGCGTTCTATGAGGCTTTTTGGTATTATGCCGGTTTGTGTGTGTGTGTGTGTGTGTGGAACATTTGTATTTATATAAGTGTATATACACTATATATAGATATCTATATACATATAATATTTATATATATATATGTATAAATATATATATAGCTATGTAGAAGTATGTTTTTCTTGATTGGTTAGAATTTGTTATTAAAATCAAAATCAAATTTCAGATATATATTCACGCGAAAATTATTTGTATGAATGAAGCGCAAAGTAAAAGTAAATACTGCAAAATATTTTTATTTTTCACTTTTTTCTTTTTTTGTTTCACTTGCAGAAATTTCATTTTGATTTGGTGATTAATTATCAGAACAAAGTCTTTTTGTTAATTTAAAACTTTTATTGACTTAAATTTGTTTTTTTTTTTTTTTTTTTGTGGTTGTAAGTAGTCTGGTTGTTTATATTTTTAGAATCAGTTGTTGGTTATTTATTTGTCTATTGATTGTAAGAAAATTTAGTTGGTCTCACCTTCGCCCTTTTTCATTTTTTAATGTGCCCCCATATTTGGCTCTTGTTCCAATCAAGTCTATAATCTCAGGTATACAACTTGCAAAAATCGCCTGTATTCAGTATGAAAGATAATGATGATAGTGAAGTATTTTGTTTGGTTGTCTCTTTGGAATTGATACAAATAATACAAAAAAAATCAAATATCCGAGAGCAGAGAACGCGAGGGGCTCACAAGACAGATGAATACACGGAGAGAGGTAAGAAAGCGAGAGAGAGAGAAAGACTAAATTGTCATATATAAATATATATATATATATATATATATATATATATATATATATATATATATATATATATATATATATACATATATATATATATATAAAGGCAGAGTGATGTATCAACTGGGAGACAAAAGCTATATAGATACAGATACAATATTTTGACACTTAGAAAATGTCTCAATTTTTCTGTTCGACACACTCAGGATACTTTTTTACCTTCTGATAGGATACTATTGTGGTTTCTCCATTTGTTCATATTTATTATTGCTGTGTGTTATTTTTCTTTTTGGTTTTTTTAATTTTGCTTAGATGATAACGTCATAATTGTGAGAACTGAAGTCTCTAAATGTTAAAAACAATAAACTAATATATGGAAAACATAAATCAAAGAATATCGTATCTAAATGAAATAGAACTCAATCAAAATAAATATCTTTTTACTTCTCTTTCCAAATCAACCAACCATTTCAACAGTCTGCAGCTAATTTCGTTGTTTTGATCCATTTTAGAAAAGGCTTTCGATTTCTTGGGGAAACGTGTTGTCTTTAATGAACATAATACAAACAAAATATTTATATATATATATATATAGGTATATATATAGATATGTATATATAAACAAATTTGCAAAGATTTCTAATGCCAAGTACACACACCTATCAATAGTTAATGCAAATCTAATTTGGCTTGAGCTGTATGATAGGTTTGAGCTCTTGCACCTGCTGGTTTTTAGACTACACTACGATAAGATCAAGTGTTGCATTTTACATTTATGTCAGTGTGTGTGTGTCAATAAAATTGAATAAATAATTATATATAATAATCAAAACGACTCGTATCTTTGTATCTGTGGATGGTGTGCGAGAGAGTCTAAACTTAGTTACAGTCGGGAATCGGGAGAGAGTTTTCGAATGTGATGCTGATACTGATACTGATACTGATACTGAACAGATGCTGATTACGATTAAACACAGAAACTGCAACTATTACTGATAACAAATAAACTGTTTGGCTTAATTAAATCATCGAGAAAGTTGTTGGGCAGCGCCGATACGCGCAGCTTCTTTACTCCCATATGCGTGGCTGCGGCATACTAAGTAGATTAGGTGCAAGCAAATTAACGACTTTAATTAGTAAGAGATGATTAGCTATATAAATTATATAAATTGTGTTCAGCACGGCCATTCAAGACGCCATACCAGGTTCGAGTATTATTTTGACTTTGGTGTGTATGTATTTATGTATGTTTGTAATTACAAGTGAATGCAATATTATATGTAAGTAAGTAGTGGATAAAATTGCAAAAAACATATCTACTTCATTTGTTTAATGTTTATGTAGTAATTAAGTGGACTTATAAAACGTGTACAAAAATTCGAATAAATCAATTAAGGTTCATAGATCAAATCAATACAGAACTGAAGCAGCAACGTGGTGTGTGTCCCAACAAACAAACCAACAAACAATTTAATGTTATGCATTTTTTTTTTTTTTTTTGTTTAATATTTTTAAAGTATTTTGTTATTTACTTTCAAGTTCAAAAACCAAAGTTGGAAAAAAGCTATTTGGTTTGAAGCATATCAACAGGGGGAAAAACTAAAACTATAAACAAAACCAATTTATCATAAATTGACTCTGCTCTGAAGTTGCATAAAAACTCGCTCGTCAAACCATTTTGGCAAACTTCGAAAGGGTTTAAGCAAAGCCCAAAATAATATTCAAGATAAGCTGACACTTAAAGTCTTCATATATATTTGTGAATGATTGCTCTTCATGAAAAATAAAACAAAAGAAAAGAAGAGCAAGTTGAAAATTTTAAAACAAATCATGATTTGTGTTCAAAAAATACTTTAGACTTTTGCTTTTGAAGTTAGCATCCAGAATTCATGCCGCATTTAATCGATTTTTGCTCTCTTGTGCTTTTGTCTTTGTCTCACACGCAACTAATTCAAACCCTTCTGTAAATTGTCTTCCAAAAATGCGAATTAAGCATATCAAATATGTATATTATGTGTGTGTGTATATATATGTGTATGTACGTATGTGTGTGTGGTCTGTTGGCTTGTTTTTGCAATCAATTCCGGAATGATGCTGACAAATGTGATGCATGCTTCGAGTTATGGCAGCGCAACGAATACAATATGAAATCAATAAATATCAAAGTCAAAGCCAAACTACACGCACTAATGGATACAGAGTATTTATCATTCGAATCGTAGCAGTTATAAGTTAGCCTTTCTTGTGTATAATGTGTGAAAAAAATATGCCCCAGAATATCTTCAGTTTCGATGTGCTCTTGGAAAGAGTGTTGCATACTCGTCAGGCGCTGCGAGGTCTAGCAAAAAGCGTTTGAGGTCAGTCAGCTATACAGCTATACAGTTTGCTGGAAACACAGAAAGCCTAGTGACTTACACGCAAATAGAAAAAAACGTAGCCAACCCATTGAAATAACATTTTTATTTAGCACTTTTATGTTTTGGTGATAATACAAGACTTACAGAAGGATTTGACAAGAACCAAAGAATTCGAAATTTAAGCTTAAGCTTACTTAGCAAGAGAGTCTTTCGTTTTTTCTTTCACATGCCACCAAGAAACCAATGCCTTTTAAGAATTTTGCAATATTTCAAATTTGGTTTGCATAATACTGTATTAATTTAAAAATGAAGCTGCTTGCAACTGTTTCAAGTGGTTCGAGATCTGATTCTCGCATTGCTGTTTCAATCAACTGTTCTGTGGGTCAGTGGCTGAGCAGAAGAGTTTGATAGCAAATGTGTGGGCATTTTTATGCAAGTTCAAGTGACGTCAAAACAACAATCAAATCAAAATAAAAAACCAAATAATAAAACGCATATAAAACGGCAATGAAATCATAAGATATCGTATAAGAGGTTGTTCATTTTCTGAAGTTTAGTAAGAATGCAATACAAGAAAAATTAGGTTAATTCGATTGTAGCGATTGTAGCTTTATATTTTCTGGTAATTTATATATTTTTGTGTTGTTCTTGTTATTTTGTTGATATTTATTTTATTGCATTTTTGTATATATTTTTCTTTTGTATATAGATTTTATTATTTTTTTGTGGTACAGCCAGCAACGTATTCGTGTACCTTTTTCTAGGATCCTTGCTATAAGTTCCACCATATTTGCTTCTCTGGGCAGCCAGCTCAGTGATTTCTGGTATCCAACTAGCGAACACGGCCTAAATTCAACAACACACATACACTTTTAGAATATAGAGAGAAGTGCCAAAATAATTCAGTTTCAGTTACAATTGCAGTTTTAGTATTTGGCTAACTAGTTAAGTTGTTGCTGGTCTTTTGGATGATGTTGTGTTAAAAAGAATATGCACAAGATCCACTTAAGGCGACACGCACAAAACTCGTAAGGGGGACGACGACGTGAAGGTAAACAGACGAGGCTGGACAATAGAGGAAGCATAACTCCCACAACCACACGGCTTACTTGAACGTCGATGATTCACGCACTCAAGTCAATCACTCACATACATACATACATAAATACACATATACATATATACTTACACGCACACACAATTAACATTCACTCAATTTTACATCTAATTGTACAATTTTTTTTTTTTTTTGTATATAAATATTTACAGTTTTAGATCTTTGAAAAGATATATTCACTTTTACCGCATCTAAATATAATATTTACTTTTTTACGTACAGACTTACGTTCTGTTTACTTTAAGGTCTAAAATTTACAGATTTACAGCTGACACAAAAGTGCTCTATGGCTGCCTAGAAGTGTACGGAGTTAGTCTCGACTCAACTAGGCGCGCTCAAATGTATTTTTTTTTTGTTTTTTTTTTTTTTTTGGGAGTTTTAATGGCTTTTCAGGTACAGAATATAGCGAGAGTTTCCAATTCTAGTGGGTGGACTAAATGTTATGCAATGAGAGTAGTCGAATAATAAAAACAAACCTAAAATTTTGTACGCTTGATATGTTTGAATGCCTTGTTGAATGATTATACAATTGACACAGGCCTCGGTTAACCGAAGCGAAAGACAATTTCCAGATGGAGAAACATAAATTGCATAAGCTCTGGAAATTGTCCTTCCAAATAAATTAGAATAAAAATACGAAAAGAATACAGTATTTAAAAAGTATTAAGAATTCGACTAGTTATGTTACAGAGACACTGACAAAAAATCTTTTTACTTGAGTATCAATGTTAAAACGTGATTAATTATTGCAAAATTTAGCTCAAACTCTCTTTAAATACAAATGGAAAATTATTTAAATACAATTGATTTTATTTTGGTAATGCGTGACCGATGTTATGTTTTGTTTGTGTTAACAAGAAGGCGCCGTAAATGTTGCTCAAATGCTGTAAAACGGTGAACAAATGAGTAGAAACCAATCTTTAACTATCTCAATCTTTAGCTATTGTACTTCTGGTGTTGTGATCATATATTGCAAAATAAAATCGAAAAGCAATGCAAATCAAACACAACTCAAGTATAAGCGGAAAAACAAGAAATGGACAGAGCTTTCGGGCCAAATGTAATGTAAAACACACGCCTACTAAGTGTTTATAGAACGAATTGATAACTAATTGAAAGCAATGTGTGAGAGTTATCAATAAATCAAAGCAAAATACAAATATAAGAACCCTAATATAAATACAAAAAAAATATAAGAGACTAACAGATCTTAACAAAAAAACAAAAAAGGACCTTTGGCAAGAAAATAAGTTATTTAAATAATAAAATGGAAAGTTCATTATATTTGTATGATTTATCAATATCTTTTAATGTTAATGTTTGGTAAAATATATATATTTGTTGAAGAGTTATTAAGGTAATCATGACTCTTATTAGTCAGAACTCACTGACGGCTACATTTGATGATGGGTAAGAGTAGAACTTGGAATTACAGTCAACTTTGTATGCGAGTTACCAAAATACAAATCCGTTTGGTAAATTATAAAAGTATATAACAAAGGGTAACAGACTAAGTACGTAATTTGATAATTTCATAATGTAAACTTAACTAATTTATTACTAATTATAAGTTGTTTTTGTTGTTGTTTTTTTGTTGTTGTGTTCCTATTTGCCACAGAAAAGAATGTGAAACACATCCGAAACTCGTTTCGACTAGAATATTTGTTTTTTATTTTTTTTTGTAAACTTGAAGTGGAATTGATTGAAAAACCAAACAGGATTCTAAGTTATGAATCCAGCATAATAAATTAATATATATTATATTTTAAGCTTATGATCTTGGATCATGTAAACCGAGCTATTCTTCAAAAATAAAATCTGTGCATCTTGAGATCTTCAACTTGATATTGTTTGATTGATATATGTGTTTGATTGGTTTGTTTTTCTGTTATAGTTTTATCAATTAACGTATTATGATTCTTTTTTTTTTCATTCAATGTGATGTTTTATGTTCTTTTATTGTATATTGGAATTTTATAGGCTACCTCTTTCCGTGTTCTCTTTTCAGCTCACCGCCATATTTATTGCCACTACCAACGAGCTCAATTATTTCCGGTATACTGCTGGCAAACATTGCCTAAAATATATATATATTCCACACATACGAATGCAACGAAAAATTAACAAAGTTTGTTTGAGAAAATCAATGATACTTAAGACTTATATTAATAGGTGTGTGTCGAGCAACGGGTTCTGCTTCACGGGTACGAATCGAGGCCAGGCAGTCACACCAAAGGAGGCTCTTACATTTAACTCTAAATTAACTTGTTTATCTGAATAGTAGTAACCTTAAAACCTTAAAGCAGTTGGGTTAAATTGTGTTCAACTCAAATTTGCGGCAGGCAGCATTAAATCATGCAATAATAAAAAGCAGATACCTTATATATGGGATACCTTATATTTCTATATATATGTTATACATATGGATAAACCCTCTCACTTGTCTACCTATAAATCTGTTCGTTTTTCCTTTTTGTTGTTTTTTCTTTTTTTTCAGGTGTTGGTGTCAGTGTTGTTTTTGTTGCTGTTGTTTGTTACCAAATCAAAGGTAAATTGAAAATTCAAATATATAGTATATGTATACAAAAAATAGACAAACTGCATGCATCTGTTTCGAGTTTGTATTTAAAACAACCAAAAATGAAACTTAACAAAAAAGGCAACTGTTTTCAAATGAATCAACTACCAGCTGCTGTACGAGTAAGTATGTAGTATATGTCGCTGAGAGTGCGGGTAAAGATAAGAGATAAGAGCAAACCGAGAGTGGATAATGAGACCGCACGTTGTATCGCGTTAAGCTTACTTACAAGTGATGTAAAACTAACGAAACTTTGATGAATGTATCTTAAGCAAGTGTAAATCAAACTGAGTCTCAAAGTAAAAACTTTCATAATTAATTTGGTGCACCATTATTAAGTCGTTCTATGTTGTATTTACAAAGAAACTAAAAAACGTAGCAAATCTTTTAAATACTCATTTCAAAGATTATTAATTGAATAAAGGGTAAGATATTGTTCGATAAATCCTTAGCTAGATCTCGGATTGTATTTTTCGTAAATATTTAGTTTGGGGAGGACAACGCTTTATACGACTTCAGGTTGAGTAAAGTACATGGACTAATGGTAATGGTACTGTTACTTGTACTGGAGGCTATTGTTTACTTGGCTAAGCTAGTGTTGGGCACAACTGTACTAAGTACGTTAGGCAACAATCAAAACTTGAACCATTCACACATTGCCACACTGACAACACCGCTGTTGCATGGCCTAAAACTCGAAGGGCCTCGATGTAAATGGGGTAAAACCGAGGGGAACAGACAATGAGAGAGACATATAGAGTTAGAGAGAGAGAGAGAGAGAGAGAAACATTGGCTATGTTTGCTAAAAGAAAGTTTTGATTCAGATTGTCATATTGTTGCTAATGTGTAATTGTTGAGTGTTTCAGCATTTTGTTGTTCAACTTACCAAGCCGACGAGCAGAAAGAACACGAGAAATGTTCTTCCCAAGACAGTCTCACAGTAAACGTCACCATATCCTACCGTTGACATGGTCACAATTAGGAAATAGACACAGGTCCAATAAGATAAACGATGAGCATTATTAAAATCCAGCGGATCGCCAGAGTTCTCCAGCTAAATTTTAAGTAAATGCAATTGCAATTTTCAATTGCAAATAAAAACGCGTCAGCTATTATTCATATTGAACTAGGCAAGCCCCACGAGCACTACGGGCACTGCGAAAAACGCCTTGCCACGCCACGCGACGCCACGCATGCCCTCCCAGCTATCAGCGTCAGCTTGCCACACTCCAGCTCTGTGACAGCGTGCGGCGCGGCGTATACGTAATATTTTTAACTGGCTCAAACACGCGCTGCAAATCTGTCACAGAGCCGACTGGAAGACAATCGTCATGCATAGCTAAATTAAGTGTGACTATGTGGGTGTGTGTGTGTTGGTTGTTTTGCCTTTTTCTTTTCAGTGTTCATATGTGCTCGTGTGTGGGTATGACTGGGTCTGTGTGTGTGTCTACATACCAGATGTATAATGCCCGCTGCTGTTAACCACACGGATATAAAAATTGATACTAGTTGAGCCAAACGTATGGAGCTCGATGTTTTTAGTACGTTTAAATATTGTAAAATATCTGGAACAGTCATGAGACGAAGCGCTCGAAGAAATCGAAGACCTGTTTATAATACATATACATGGACACAGATTATAAATGCCGCACAGACATACATACATACAGACATATGTGCATATGTATGTACGTTGAGTAAAGCACATTGCATGCATACAAATCGATCCTGGCACGCCTTAAGCAATTCAAAGAAGCTAAAATATTACTTTAACGTGTTTGCGCATGTGTGTGCGTGCGTGTATGTGTGTTTTGTTTTTATATATTCTTATGTGTGTGTGTGTGTATTTGTGTGCGAATATTTAATATAATAATAAATGGGAAATCTTCGACATTGAATCCGATTTGTATGCATCAAATTTTTGTTGGGAATTAATTAATTTGGGTATTTCGTTTTTTGCGCTTACCGATCCATGTTCGATCTAAATATATTGATACGAAGGACGGGGGTATTGTAAAATAATCTACAAAACTGTACATTTCTAACATAAACCAAAGCTTATCGGACGCCGCTATGAACTGGAAAAAATTGTTAATAAAAAGAACACAATCGAGTTTAACAATTTTCGAAAAAAGAAATTCCAAACAATTATTTACTAATGGCTTCGCCAATTGATGTGTGATAACATTATAAAAAAAAAAAAATCAAACAAAAAAATAAATGAACAAAGCAAGCGTGTCGTAGAGAACTTACTCGTATAAAAAAGTAAACCATAAAAAATATATTGAATGCGAGATCGATCTGTTGAGTAATGTTATTACTCCATTTTTGGCATCTTTCAACTTCTTCGCTTGATGCATCAACAAAATATATAATGAGAGATGCAATGCTGAGTATAAATACGAGTACGACCTGAAAGATAGAGAAGTGAAATGCATATCATTAACAATTAGTTACCAAATTCAACTCAAATCAAACGAACAGATAGTATGGCTAAATAGATAATCGAATGTTAGGGCCCTTTAAGTAACTTCTCTAATATCATTGTTTTCAATGAAGAGCTAAATATATTGTAATTGACCATATCAATATTTTAAGAATTTGAGATCAGTTTAAGATCATTAGTAATGAGTTATATTTCACCATTGAAAAATCGCAGCCCAACCTTTTGATCACAAGTCATACGTAAAAGTTATGTGATCAATCTGTAATTTCATAAATATACTTCAAAAATGCTTATGTATTAGCTTTCTATTATTATAATTATCTTTAATGTATTTATTATTATTAATATATTTTAATTATTATTATTTCTATTATTATTATTATTATTATTATTATTATACTTATTATTATTATTATTATTACTATTATTATTAATATTATTATTATTATTATTATCATTATTATTATTATTATATTATATGAAAATTCTGTTCATATTTCCCATTGATCAATTACCGTTTTTTGAATGAAATGCATGACAATTTTAAGAAATGACTCATAGCAACTCAGAATACATTTTGCACCAAAATTTAATTATGATTTCAGAAATTGGCTTTGCCTAACCTTAAATTCTATTATCATTGAATTAGTTTTATACGCTTTTATTTAAATGAGTGAAATCAAAGATTCTTTATTTTGTTTGTTGTTGCTACACAGAGTAATCTACCGAGAAGTATTATAGATTTACTAATATTAATTTATACATGATCTAAACTAATATATTATATACGTCCCATGAATAGTGTTGGGTCCAAGTCAAAACTGGGATAGAAATAAACTCAACTTTGGGACCACAATAGTGCTTGCTCGCCTGTGCAATATTCCACTTTGACCGATCATTAGGACAACGAGACTTCCGCTCACACACTTTAAGCTTCACCCTTCTCTTCCCAGTGATAATCGCTTAGTTATAATTTCATTTCATCATTTAAAATGATTTAACAATAAGGATTATATATATATTTTAATTTTACAAAAGTTTAACCAAATGTATAGTTATTGAAAATTTTCCAAGTAAGACTCTAGTCGAGACGGCTCGACTAAGAGATACCCTGAATCCATTGAGCTGATATACTAATCATTAAATTATTTTATTCATTAATAGCAAACATCATGCTCTGATACAAGTTTTTTTTCAGCGCGTAATTAATTGTTAGGCTCGTATATACGACGCGCATATCAAGTTTCAGAAAATGTATAACTATTCTAGGAAATTTATTATCGACTTGAAATCATATGAAAAAACCGTTCAGATTTTTTATCTTTTTCATCTTGAGTCTCCAAATTTAGCAAGTAGCTTTATAAATATTTTTACCAGTTTGGGGTTTCGTTACATTTGGATACCGACCCCAAATTTCCCCAAAATGTTGAAAATTATGTTCAGTTGCAAATGTGGCATATATCTAAAGGGTTATTGGTTTCCAAAAAAATACAACAATAAATATTTATATCATATAGTGAAAGTTTTATAAAAATCCGATGATAAACGCAAAAGTTATTTAAAAAAAGTATGTATGTATGTATGTATATATGTATGTATGTAAAAATATGTTTTCGTTTCTATCTTCTCTAATAGTAACGGAATATTTTTTGTGGGCTTGCAAAAGAGTGTTGGTATATCTATTTGTAGATTTTTTTGCATTATTCTTCTTTGATTAATATTCTTAGTATCATTGTTATAAATTTCAGTTTTTTTAACTCAGCTGGTCGTCCTGATCAAGAATATATATACTTTATAGGGTGTGGCACGCCTCCTTCTGCCTGTTACATACATTTGCACAAAAACATTATACCAATTTAAAATCATTTTTTATCTTCAAAGCTAGAGTCTCTAAGTTTGGCATGTAGCTTTATGTATATTTTTACCAATTTCGGATTTTGTTACTTTTGGATACCGACCCAAATTGAATTTTCAATTCAACAATTTCCCCAAGGTTTTAAAAATTATGTTCAATGGCAAATAAGGCACATACATATGTATAGAGTTTTTAGAGAGAAGAGTTTTTAAACAAAAAAATTATTTACATCAAATGGTGAAAGTTTTATCAAAATTCGTTATTAAACAAAATGATTGGCCACATCAACAGCGATTGAAACGCAAATCGCACAGGGAAAAGCTGGCGCTTATACATATTCATTATACATATATACATGTGGACATATACATGCAAATGCTTGCGCACAATATTCTAAGAATCGGAATCGCCTTGAGTTTGGGTCGAATTGTATTTGAATTGTTTTTGCTACCTACTTTCGTTTGCCGCTCGGCGAAGTGTGTCACAGTGCGAATATGTTTTCGATTCTTCTTCTTTAATAGTAACGGAACAATTCTTGTGCTGGTATAATTTTTGTGTCGAATTTGTTTGCATAGTTCCTCTTTGATCGAAATTCTTAGTACCATTGTCATAGATTTAAGTCGCGTGATATGATTCTACATACGAGTTATATATATAGGCTATATTCAAAAGCTATGTTCGGAAGGGATCTGGGTATCGCGTAGTCGGGTACCTCCGACTAGAGTTTTCTTACTAGTTTCCTTTGGCGTTAGCGAAATCATAAGAACGGACGGCCGGACAGGGCTAGATCGACTCAGCTCGTCGATACATATACTTTATGGTGTGTGGTACACCTCCTTCTGTCTATTACATACATTTTCACAAAAACATACCCTGAAGTTTTATTTTCAATGGATTCAGGGTATATAATAAAAATGTTAATAGGCAGAGGGCATTTTGGGAACTCAAGCTGTGTGCATCTGTCCGTCCGACTGATCCTATGGGACGCATATTCAGTTTTTAGCTCAGCGTTATGAACTCAATGAATTAAACTCTCATGAAGTACAGGGTACAGCTTTGGAGCGCTCTTAATTGTTATTTATTTAATTTATATTTATTAAGTCATTCTTTTTTAAAAAAATTAGTCTACAATAAAAATTTAGCTTTTATAAGCCTTGGGACTGTTGATCGACTCGTTCATACATAGGGACAAGCAAACGAGCAGTCCGAAATCGTCTTAGTTGTACTGATCATGAATATATATATAAACTATATTGGTTTTGGGCCATGAACGCATTGATTATGTAAATATTACACCTTTTATTTCAATATAAGAAATATATATAATGTTTTCATGACTTAGTATCTGCATATATCTTCAACAATCTACAATTACAGCCACTCTTGATTAGCTGCCTCTCATCTGGACACAGCTG
Organism: Drosophila mettleri; assembly: GCA_035047625.1. Taxonomy (NCBI): domain Eukaryota; kingdom Metazoa; phylum Arthropoda; class Insecta; order Diptera; family Drosophilidae; genus Drosophila; species Drosophila mettleri. The sequence continues at coordinate 20,483,303 of JAWNPI010000035.1, forward strand.
AGTGACATGTAAATCGTCATTCGATAGGATTATACGTTTTAAATTTCAGCCAGAGCTCTGCTTCGCGCAGGAGTTCATTTGATTCATGGCGGCACCACTGCAGCAATTAGTCAAAGGCGTTCCGCTGATAAATCTTCGGCAATAATGAAATTTTTACCAGGTAATTACTGGTCTGAGTTGCGTCGACTATACGACGGCCGCAGCAACAGCAGTAGCAGCACCAGCAGCCGGTGCACGAGCTGAGCGCCAGTTAAATGTCAGGGCTTTTTGCCAAAATGAAAAGGCCAGTTGAGGTGAACCAACTTTGGGCAGGCGCGGGCCTTTGGCCAATATTGTGTCGTCTCTGGCACTTCGTGGTACTCTGAGTGTGTTTAATTGTTATTGCCGTAGTTTGGCTACCCGTGCAGCTATATAGATGTAATTGCTTTGATAATCGAACAAAATAAAGCACAAAAGGAAATCTAAATTTGGCTAAAGACGCACGCAAGCTACTTATGTCCTATATTACAGCTGCTTTTCGTTGTTTGTTATGGTTATGCAAATGTGATTCACATACAGACAGAAGCTTTCTGGCAGAAAATTCTTATAGCTGAGCTTAGACCATCAGCTTTGCCCGCAGACAGGTAAAGTGTAAGATTGAGTATACGCCACGGGCTATCGTTCGTCTTTTCATTAAGTTAAACTAATCGTCGCCGGCATCTAATGAAATAGAATCATAATCGCATCCAGTGTTGACGTCAGTCATACCTTTTATGTACGTTGTCAGTCATCGGCAGTATTGACCACGCTGCTGACGCAATCCTGGCAAGGTAATCAATGTAGCAGCGAAGCCTGGCACCCAGAAAGACTACGACGCCTACGTAACATGGCCACAAGATGATATAAATTTTCTGGCTCTTGTTATTGCTGTGATTATTCTTGTTTCTACAGTCATCAGTAAGAAACTGGGTCAAATGGATCCAAAGAGACGTAAAACGGTAAAAAAAAACACACACACACACACACCCAACAGCTAAGTCGTGAACTTCAAATGTCAGACTCAATCAGAGAAAACAAACGAGTCCTGAATTCCTTAAAGTTTATTATCATCTTCTAGCGAAGCAAAAGTGAGTTATTTTTCGATATGTAAAAACTATTATTAGGTAGCTGGTTAATCGAAATATAAATATATAATAAGATGAGATGATATATATATATATATATATATATATATATATATATATATAGTTAATTAATCTTTATTTCACTAATTGGTTTTATTGAATTTTGAAAGAACATACATATGTTGACATGATTAAAAATAATTCCATCGAGTAAAGATTTCATAAAACTTTAAATTGGTATATGGGAATTGTCTTCATTGAAGGTCATCGTTGAAGAAACTATATGCTATTTCGTCAGTAACAGTAAATATAATATATTACTGATGCCTGGACATATAATAATTTATTCAATCTTTTGAATTTCTGATGAGTCTGGAAATATTAACTGAAACAATCAGCCTAACAGCATGCAGAGAACTTGATGTAGGAGAGCCATAAAAGGCATATATACATTTGCGAATATTATTTTCTTGAGTGCCAGCTGTTCACAATGACCAATCAGACCAATCAATTTAGCAATGGGGCGAACAAAAGGGAAGAGAACGAATGCTGCAGTTTAATGGCCCAAAACGCTGCAGCAGCGGCGCCTGCCACTTCCACAAATTGCCGCAAATGCGGCTTTTAAAGAGTGCTGAGCGACTGCGTCTCGCATCGTGGCGTGACCAACTGCAATCGGAAGTATCTGCCACGCCCCCCAGTAACCTGCCATAAATGCTGGCTGAAAGCCATTGCCATTGCCTTTGCCTTTGGCTTTGCTTTAGTTTCGCATTCCACATGCTTTAAAGCGTTTTAGAGTCAATTAGCAGAAAATATGAAGTGAGAGTCACTGTTAAAGTGCATGTTAAATGTCTAGCTCGATTGTATAACAGCCGAAAAGAAATCTATAGTTGAACCACTGTTGTGGTGCTGACAATAGTGGTTGTAACAATAACTACGAATCGAAAGGATACAGCGCCAAATGCCAAAAGGTTTCTAGAAAGCACCCAAAATGCGGCCAACAGCTGCAACCGCGCCAACAATGCCCCACAAACAACACAAACACGCCGCATTGTGCCAAGCCATCGGGCAGGCCATAAACATTCAAGTCAGCCCGCACTCCGGACACTGCCTACCGCTGTCTTTCTGACTTGGCCCTGGTAACAGTGAAATGTGCGAGGTTTTTTTATCGATTTTCTTAGGCTTTTCCTGGCGCTCGCCCACATTATTTATTTTACTTTTGTTGTTCTTCTTTTATTGTCCTGCGCTACTTGACATATCTTCGTATCCCTTTATTAGCTGAAAGTTGTAGCTGCTGGCTTTTGACTGACTCTTTGCATACGACAACAATATCGATAAATGGGCCATACACAAGCCAACAAGCAATGGGCGTGGGCGTAAGCCGGAACTGGAGCTAGAGCTATAGTTGTATTATACTAATGGCTAACTGCCATGCAGCGCCGTTTATCGAATATAGCCTGCCGTTAGCTTTTTTTTTCTCATACCCTGTATGCATGCGAAATCCATAGAACATAAGTGGTACATGTAAATAGACGTAGTATACTCGACTGAATGTGAAGTCGGGAGACTTCCATGTATAATTCATAGTATACATAATAAACGTAGAGCTCTAGTTATTATGTCTTTCGCAGACTCTCTTATACTTCCCCATGACTTGAGCTAGTATATGTATTTCATTCAAACAGCATGCGTTGCCATTAACTGGAATTCAGCTGCGTTATTAGGTCTCTTTCCCATTGCTATGGCTGATAAAGCCAAGAGGTGTTGAAGGCAATATGTTAACAAATCATAAAATTCTCATTTCAGATAAACGTAAAAATTATGATGATAGACTTCCGTAATAGTTCGAACAAAGCAAACTTCATTTACTTTTATCATTTTAATGAATATTCATGGCTTGCACATCTTTCAAATCAAAGTCATTTTTATTTTTTGTAAAGATGCCATGAAATATATATTAAATGATCTAATTTCTATCTAGCTAAATAGCTTTTTATAAAAGAGAAATACTTTGTATGAACAATTTGGATATTATTTTTACCTACAAATGCTATATATATTTTCAATACACTAAGAATCATTAAATGCTGAGGTCCTCATAATGCTTGGATTAATTATCTTAAGAACTATGGAATAACTTTAGAATTTGATAAATTTCAAAACTAAGTTCTATCTGCTCCTTTTTTTCAATAAAAGATATAACTGATATTAATAATGTGAATTATAATTTAAAATAAAATAGTTAAATTCGATTCATGAATAATCTATATAGATTTAATCGATATCAAATATCAATATTGATCATGACGAATCTAACCCTTAGATCAAAATCAAGAATATTCCATATTAATATAAAAAGTTCGATTATTATTATTCGATTATTATATTTCATTATTAGCCTACGTAACCTTAATTCTAAGCTATTACACGACCTTGAAAAAGCAGAGGTATATTCAATGTGAAGTATACGAGATTTACTTGAAGGAAGTCCTTATACTGTATTTGGTAAGATATACGACATAAAAGCAATGAAAACTGATTTACACATATTTTTTAACAATTGTCAACAGAAGTTTGACCTACTAGCAAAACATTAGGCTTCTTTACCCATGATCAACGAGATGAATGAACAGCAAGAGCTTCGAAACAACTAGATCGCTGTTACTATATATACTTTGTAGGTTTAACACTGCCTTCTTCTATCTTCTACTTATTAAACCATTCAAAGGCATAAATGATACCCTGCTTACATATTTTCAATAAGTTCATAGTATTATAAAAGGCCATGAGCCCACCTTTTAGCTTCAGTAAACAGAAATGCCTAATTCTCGTGCTAAACGACCCAAATAATTGAACACAAGTGAAGATAGAGAGTTAAGTACGAGGTAATATCTTTAACAAAGGCGTCGGCAACTTCTAAATGCCGCTGCTTAGATTGGGCTTAGTCAGCCGCGCACATTTAATGGATGACTGCATAATGCGACATATGCATAATATTAAAATTTATTTGTTTACTCATTTCGCCTGGCACTTGGCTCGGCAGAAGGCACGTGGGACCTGAGAGGGGGTTGCGCGCCTTTAACTATCTCTAGTTATCAGCACATATGTTGCTTAGTTGTTAACAGTTGGAGCCACGGACTTACTCAAAGCCCCAAGGCAGTCGGCGCACAAACACAAAAAATAAATCAATTTGCTGACGAGTCGCTGTGGTACATGGAAATGGTTGATTTACTTTGTTGCTTCCGCTGTTGACATGCGACCAACCAGTTGGGGCAGAAACCACATGTGCTACAATAACAGTGTAAATATTATATTTTACACGCAACGTGTTTGCCCTTTGCAAATCATATAAAAGGCTCGCAAATTAAATGAATGGCTCAAATGCACTTGGCTTTATACAATTACACCCGTTGAGAAAGGGACAAGGGTATGTTGTGGCTGCCACTATTCATTCTCCTGTTCCACTGAATATCTGGAAAATACAGTCAGATGGCCTTGTAAAGTATGAAAATGAAATTGAAGCTGGAGAGCTACGCCTATTGGAAGTGGAACTGGAAATGCATAGTGCATAGTAGCATAAATTCGAATAGATCTAAAAAATTTTAATTTGAAAGATATCTATGACGCCGTATAGATGGGTCAAAGAGTGAAATGCTTTATATGTGGTCCCTTCAGGAGGTTACTGTTAGCCATCTCTATTCCACGATTAGCAAGTAGATCTATGATGAAAACCACGATTAGCGTATATATCTATGATGATCTAGAAAATCTATGCCGACAATTATCACTTACGTATTGGCTAAGAAGATGTGCAGACTTACCAAAATTCGACCAGTTGTTGTTTGACCCGAGATAAGCTCTCCAGCCCAGTCTTTTGCTTCTGTCATAAATGTTCCCTCGAACTCTTGTTTGTTTCGTGACGCCTTCTGCTCCTTTTGCTTGGGATCGTTGGGTCCCAGGTCCGGCTCCTTGCGGCAGCAGATGAATGCAAACGCTCGCCATAATAATACAATGAGCAGGCCAGCAAGGAATGTGAATATGCTGGACAGCAGAAAACACCAATATTTGCGGACTTTGAGACAATCATCGGCGTCGAATGGTGAATCTGTTGGATCATCGGCCAATGATTCGACAGTGCTCTGATCACACCCCGACATCCCCTGCAAAAGTGTACAATGAATATAGATATGAGTACTGGGAGAGGCAAGCAGCATGTTAATAACTAATTAGCTATTTAGTATTCATTAACATTCTCAACTATTAGCGACAACATTAATATCTACATTTTTCACAACACTCTGAGCACAGGGCGGCAGCCATTTATAAATTGAGTACAAATATGTACATATATTGGGCTATATGCACAGCTGTGTATGTATGCAGCTGTGCATGTGTTCAATTATTACACATACGTCACGTTTGACATTTAGAACATTGAGGAGCAAATTATTTGGCTCAAGTTTGCAATGCAATGCGAAGCGAAGCGCCGAAATGTAAACACAAATAAAGTGTAGAGAGCGTGGGGCATAAGGTGGACAATAATTTTTAAATGTGTATATAAAAATAAGAAGCTGACAGATCATGAACTAATTGCTTACATTTGTCAATACACTGATATTTGTGCCGATCAAACCGCTTGCCATTTCAAATAGCTTACATTGCTGCGGCTCACTGCTAGATATATGTAGTTATGTAGCTATGTATATATGTATATACACTATGTTATAAAGATAGATATGTACAATTGTATATGGTATTGTGATTATGCTTTTTGGCCGAGAGACTCGTTGGGCTTTCAAGTGCATATAGGCCCCTGGCAACTTTGGACATGGCCAAGTGGCCAATGACGCCACCACGCCAAAGAGCCAAAAGACGCGACACCGAAAAACGGAACGGATCGCCACACAAAAACTTGGCACGCCTTTAAAAATAGCAACAAACAAATATTTTCTTTTATTTTTAAAGTGATCTCGCAATGTACGCGACTAGACGCGACACGACACAGACTCACAACGACGAACGCCACAGAACGCGGCTACAATTTGCTTGAGTTGTCACTGTTTAAGCATGCGACATTTTCCACATACGACGAAGACACACAAAGTTCTAATGAATGGGGCGCACCAGCTAAACTTCACTCCGATGTGTGTGTATGTGTGTGAATTTCCTTTTATTTTTTTTTATTTTTAAATTTTGCACGCTTTTCAATAAAGGGGCCAACGCACTCAATGAATCACTGCGCAGACTACGTACATATGCACACATGCAATATATAGCTATATAATGTATATATATACATATATATGTATATTATAGATACATCTGCATTTGACACACACGCACACACACGCGCTGCACAACGCCGCACAGCACGCAAAGACCAAAGTCAGCCAAGCAAAAAAAGGAGGCACCGAGCGAACAACACCAGCGCCGCGCACCAACTAAAACTGAACAGGCCATTACGAATGTTGCGCTGAGGAGCCTTAGCCATTCCGCTGCTCAGCAAGTCAGCTAGTCAGCTAGTCAGCCACTCAGCTACTCAGCTAGTCAGCCATTCAGACACTCAGATAGTCGGCTGCTCAGCTAGCCATCGTGCTATCTCCTGACGTGGACTTGCTCTCTGCCCGGTTGACCGCGAAAATTGACAAACTTGAATTTAATTAAAAGGCAAAGAAAAATACCAGAAAATCTTGCGCTAATGCTACTCACTACTGCATACTCTTTCCCCACAAGCAAGCAATGTGAGTATCCTAAAAGAAAAATTCCATCGATAGTGCTGAAAGGATTTTGCAAGCAAAATGTCTCCTTAGTAAATCATATACATTTGAAATGATTAATCTAAAATATATTTATCTATTGTTTGGATTAACACAATTTTCTGCTATTATGACTAACTTACAACTATTATACATTACATTTAATATTTTGCTATTATTTCCTTCAGCAATTGAAACATTCCAAAGGGATTTCTTATCGTAGACTAAACAAAGAAGTCAAACTTCACAAGGAAATATTTGTAACCTGCCCAAGAGTATTCGTACGTCTTTATAATAGAACCTAGGTATGTGTGTGTGAGTTGCCAACAATGAATTGTTATTACAACAAGAACAACAGCAGCAGGGCAAAAATAAATACATTTATAAAATATGAGTTTTCTTGTTTTTCTGCCCAGTGCCATTCTAAGCGCTCACACAGAAGTACACGAAACACTCATACTTCTTGCATTCCCTCTCTTTTATTTACATTCTCTCTCTCGCTCTGACCTGTCGCCCCGTTGCGACTCCCAGCAGCAGTCGAGGAACCGACAGGTTAACTCAGCCCAGTCACGCCATGTTGCCAGTAAGCTGTCGTTTCATAATTTACGCGTTTTGTTTGCTATTTCCTGCGGGGATAGACCAACAATGACCCCCAAGCCCCAACATGCCAACAAGCTGCCCCAGTTAACTATGCCTTCGTCTTAACTATGAGTTTCCACTAGCCATAATTGCTCATCATCATCAGCCGGGGCCGGGCGAACAGCAGCGTTTATTTTTAATACCCTGTACACAGTGAGGGTGCTTAATAAGCGCCATTATTCCTGTGTGCAAAAGTATGCAATGGAAGAAGGCTCAGCACGGCAATAGCAAGCATCAAAGCAAATATTATCCTTGAGTGATTTTAATTTCTGTTTTTAATTTTTATTACGCTGAATAGAAGGAAGGCTTAGCGCGGAATGTCAAGGAAATATATTAATTTTTGAGAATAAAGAAAAATATTACCCGGTGTCTTCTAGTCGAGCAAGAACTTACATGTAGCAGTAGCGCGTTTATCTGTGACACTGGCAGTGTATAAAATTATTGGCTCATTGCATATGGCCAATTAAAAGTGTTTTCAATTCGCGTACTTAGATGGGTATTTTTAAACTATCGCTGGCCTTGAAATGCTAAATACATGGAATAATGATGAGCGCAACTGCACAATCGTGACACATACCCATTAAGATACTATGGTGTCAAACAATCTATAAAGAGCGTTCGGTTCAGTTTAATTGATACTCTAGAATACGGAATATGCTGATAAGCCTTCGAATATGCTTCTTGAATATAATTAGATGTTTTCATCATTTATAATCGATTTAAAACTAAATATTTCTAAAGATATACTCTAGTGTAAACTTGTTTTCTATATTTATTTATATATGTCACTTCATTTGATTTTGAAATCAATCAAAATGGATTGCCATACTGACATTGATAATCTATACAGAGCAAATCTCTTCTGATAATGACACGCTGGAAAAGTGTATTTTCCACTGAATTGTCGATGAACTGTTAATAAATATTGCTTTTGGCAGGCAATCGAATAATAAAAAGTCTGTCAAAAATTGTATTGATCCATTCCAAATAATGCAAATTAAGCTACATATAGAGAATACTCTATGTATGTAGCTATATATATTCAATATCATAGACATTCGACACTCGATTTCTAAATATTTATGCATAAGTCATTGAGTTTAAGGAAATAGCAAACAACACGAGTGCTACGACGAACAACACTGGTCAGCAAATTTGGGTGATAAGAAAGTTTCTGATTTTGAAACTAGAAGGTCGCTGAAATACTAATTATTAATTATTTAAAAAGTCCGGATTTTTCACTCACATTTCGTCTTTGAGCTCAATAAATATTTCAAAAATGCATATTTTTAAAACATTTTGAAAAGTACTTAGTATAGCAGTATCTCAAATGTAGCCGAATAACAGATTTTTGAATCTTTTGTGACAAAATTCTCTCGCGATATCGTTAACAGACTCAGCTTAGGCATGTCAACAGTCCTTCGCTATAGTACACATTTTTGATTTCCCGATAGTCGTTGGCCTGTGTAATTACATTTCATTTCAACATTTTTTACCCAGTTGGGAATTTCTGACAAAGTAGCTTAACTGGACTTAAGATAGGCGCTGTATACTAACTATAACAACGACCCGCTGCAACTAATAACCTAGTCGGAAGGCGTTTAGATAGCAGTGCGATATATATTATGCCAGAAGACTGAGCCGATGGCGACAATCAAATGGATGAAGTCACTCGACGACCAAGTGGCAATAATTTACATTGCGAACTATTGATTTTAGGGCGTGGAGGTGGGCAGATAACTTGACGCATGTCCGTCAAATTGTGGAAAGCCAAGAAGTGTAAAGAACAAAGATAGAGACAGCAGAGCCGACACGTCAGACAGACTGAGGCAAATGCCAAGCGACAGCCGACAAGCAACGAGTTGACAAATACCCTTCGACTTTTTGAGCAATTTATGGGTCGCACTTGGCCCGCTGATTGTAGCCACTGATTGCTGACCGCTGCTAGCGTCGCGACATTACCAAGGCCGAAGGGCTTAGATGACTGCCCGCTGAGCATTTCACGTTGAGCGTTGCTTCGTCTGCTTTATTTTCAGTTTGTGTGCCACATTTGCAAAGGTCACGCAAGCTGATGCATACATATGACACTACTCACACATACACAACATATGAGCGAAAATATATATATATATATATATATATATATATATATATACATATACGAGCTACTGGCGACCGATACACTCTCTTGAGTCAGTCAGTAACCATTGTTACTGTCTGTTGTTCAGTAGTTCAATGACTCAATGATCGATAACTGAACTACTCAAAAGTGCGTATTGTTCATCAATAATGGCTGAACAACTGACTTCACAATCGTTCATATAGATATGAGTGAAATCGAGTATCGGAATTAAAAATATCGTTTATGATTGATTGAATTTTAATGATTTGCAGTTCACAGAGATCAGAGTCAGAAATGAAAATGATTAATATCTAATTAATCCTAAGGAAGCCTCCATTGACTTGCACTAATGATGATAGCCACAATATGATTGATTGACAGATTTTTGGGTTGCATACAGATTGCACATCTAACATACAGCCAGCTTGAGAGTAGACTTGAGCTTTAACGTTTGCTAGCTAGCTGGGTTATACACGTAAGAAAGTGGGAGTTTTACCTTTGGCGAGATGGGCGGATAAAACGGTGGCAGTTCATGACAATTTGGACACCAGCTGGCCATATTAGCTGTTTCGGTATCGTTTTTCTTTTCGTATTCGGTATCTGGTTGGATTTTGAATTCTCTTTTGCAATTAGAGCCAAATTAGGAGCCGCAATCGATATGGTTGTGTCCTTTTTCATATTCGCTTCTTGAAATGGTGTGTGTCAGAAGATATGTAGGAGAATGGGTTTGTATCTTTGTTTATGTAGAGGGGTGCGGGGCTAGACTCGCTTCCATCACATCTCTACTTACCTAGTACAGGCTAAACCACCGAGGCAGGGCTCCAGGGCTGCCAACATTCACACGCTCAAATCGCACATCAACGTGTAGACGATTTGTTTTAGTCGTTATTGTTATTATTAGTTGATGGTTTTTTTTTTAACAAATATTGATGTTTATTGTTTATTTATTTATATTATTGTTGCAGTATAAATTTGCTATATCATTATACGCAGGTTATTATAATTATTATATAATGGAATTATTAATATAAATTTTTATTTGTATATATAAATATTATTTTGTCAGTTGTTATTTAATTAGAATACCGTTATTAGTTTCATTGTGCGTTTACTTGCATTAGCTTTGATCTAAAGGCTTGCTGTGATTTAAGACATTTTTGTAAATATTAATTATTTTCATAATATTTTTATATCACTTTTCACACATATAAACATTTGATGAGTATAAATTATTCTTATCAGTCACACTTTGTACAGTTTTCCTATTTGCCCGGAAATTTGACTGAAACTGAGCGGTTGCAGTAGGAAAATGAAATTGCGGCCTGGTAAATAAATAAATAAAGACGCGAAGAAACTTTTAAAGCAAAAACAGCAGCTGAGCGTCGACTTTTAGGACTTACAGGCGTCGCTCTTTTTATCTCTCTCACTGCTCTCACTCATTCCACCTTTCTCTGTGTCACTCTCACTCTCAGTCTCACTCTCGCGTTGTGTTTTGGGCGCATGTGCTTTAAGCGTATTCCGAACGAGTGCGAAAGCTTTTTCTTTCGGTTTGAACGCACAAATTAATTTCTGTTAAGCATACGCAATGCCTGACACAGGCATGAAAATTTATTTTAATATTTCCTTTTTTAAGAAAGTTCATTTCATAAAGTCTGCATTATTTAATTGCCGTCAATTGTTAATAGCTTCCTGCAGGTTGGATGGATGCACTCACAGTTCCCACAGTTGGCCGCAGAGCAACAAACATTCAGACGAGGAATGCGAACCGTGCGCGTGAAGCGTGTACGAGGCAATGAACGATTCCAAGCGCTGCTGCAGCCTGTCGTTGAAACGGAAACACACTGCCCTAGTTTTTAGTTGTGCTCCTCGACACATACACACATTCATACAAACACGCATGCCTACACCACACACACATACATGTATAAATTCATATATATATTTATATATACACTCACAGAAAACAAGCCGCACGACTCACATTGAAGCGTGTGCTGCACCTGGTAAGTGCTGCTATTTTTATTATAACTATATAAAGAGTTTAAGCACGCTAATTTGATGTAACTGCTGTTAAAACGAGCACAACCAGGGTTGCCACTGTGTTGCTAAAATGTAAACAGACCGACCGACTACTGCCTGGCTGGCTGGGCGCGCATTGAACTCGTTGGGAATTGGGCTTAATTTCCTTGTAGGTATCTGCTGCAACATACACACGTACAGAAATCCACACACGTACACATACACACGCGAACACCCGGACATCGGGCACTGACTGACTGACACACATATACCAATGAACGCGCACAACGGGCGCCAACACCAACGACAACGGCAACGACGTCGACGTCGACGACGACGAATAGGAAACAACAAAAATAACATTGACGATGACAACGAAGCGTGGCTAGAACGGGGCCAGCAGCTCATTCGGCAACGGCAACGGCAACGACAATTTGATACACGATACCCCACTGTACCAAATCTCCGGCTACCCATCGACTTTATCATCGTGTCCTTTCGCTTGGCGTTGTCGTTCTGTTCGTCGTAGTTAAAGACTGTTTTGTGCTCGTTTTGTGCGATTCAACATGGACCTGGCTCACAGTGCGTGTATCACGTATGTGTGCGTGTGTATACATGTGTGTGTGCGTGTGCCTGTGTGGGTAGGCGAATGAATCTTTCTAGCCATGCGTATGTGCGGGCCTCCGTTTCTTTTGATTAAAGGCCCGCAGCAACGCCAGAATAAACAGAAAAAGTTGCCGTGAAGACTCCAATATTTCTCGTGCCCAGTCACAGTTCCTTTGAGATATTTTATAGTTGATTATATATATATATATATATATGTATATATATATGTAAATATTTATTTTTTTTTTTTCTTATTTAGTTATTTTAGCAAATTAACTTTCTTATATTTAGTACTTTTAATTGGATTGCTTGTTGAAAAATGTATTAAAATAATTTTCAATTTTCCATACACCTTATTGAGATACTTTTTCACTTTAATATTTTTTTTACTCTTTAAGCTTCCATAACGCTTTAATGAATTTTTTCTGAATTTCACATACGCAGTTTGAAAAATTTTCACTGTCACAGTATTTGTGTCTATGTGAGTGTCTATATTGTATATATGTAATCATAAGTATATTATATATGTAATTTTTATTAAACATATAATATAACTGATAAATATGTATATATTTATATAATATATATACACATTCTTATGTATCAATGTGTGTGTATATATATGTACATATATCTAATGAGGAACTTTTTTCATTACTTTTTACACAGGCACACGACGACGCGCACAGGCCAAGCACCAACCTTTCTCGTCAACAGCGGATACAATTCTGCGCGATGTGAACTTAGATGACTCTAGGCTCTGCACAGCCGAAGCTCGTCTTTGAGCTTTTTCGGAGTGCTAGGGGCCTGGCATTGCGGGCGAAGCTTGTAATTCATTAAAATTGGCGCCAAAAATGCAACGAGAAACTAAGGATAACTATATATATGTATATGTGAGTGTTGCTTGTATGTGTTGGGTTTCGCTTAATTGGTGATCCGTTCACGTGGCGTATGAATTGAAAGGTGCCAAGTTCTGTTGCATAACTTTGTGCTGCATAGACTGTGTTTTCATGGCCCGGATTAATGGATACCTACTTTTAGGCTGCTTTTTTAAGTAAACTAGAAAATGGGAATTTACTTTTTCAAAAACTATTTGTATATGCACATCAATAAAAATTAAACTCAATAATTTCTAAAAACATTTTAAACTAAAACGATAACACAATACCATAATTTACATCTATCTCGATTTTTAAAACAGTAGAGGTAATTGAGGAACCGCAAACTTTTAGTTATTGCACCCCTGGACTCAATGTAATTATCGACCACCGATATTTAAATTCGATAATCAAAACAGTCGTGAATGCTGAACAATAGGTTGCTACGGTTTGATAACCAGGAGCTTATACGAATTTGGTGCTACATTAGGTAACACCGAGAACTAGAAACTCTTCGCCAGCTACGCTATGACGACAGCCGTACTCGGGGCCGGCATTAGTGGGTTATCCGCAGGTTATTATCTGTTGCGACGTTTTGGCAAACCGTTGACCATTTACGAAGCATCTCCTCGTGTCGGTGGCTGGATACGGTCCGAATGGCACAAGGATCGCGGCTTTTTGTTTGAAAGTGGACCGCGCACAATCCGCCCAAAAGGCTTAGCGGGAGCCAACACCCTGGAGCTGGTGGAACAACTCAAGTTGCCCATTAAACCAATTCGCAGCTCGCATGTGGCAGCACGAAATCGCATGCTCTATGCCAAGGGAAAAGTCTGCATGCTGCCGAACAGTCCCAAGGGCTTAATTAGCACCGTGCCTCCTTTCACAAAGCCTTTGTACAGAGCTCTACTGCATGACTTGACCACGGTCAGCACTCTGGCCAAAAATGAAGACGAATCCATTTACAACTTTACCCAGAGGCGATTTGGGAAAGAGATTGCCGACTACGCCATCAGTCCAATGATCTGTGGTATTTGTGCTGGAGACGCCCAGGAAATAAGTGTACGATTTCTCATGGAGACTCTCTTCGAGAATGAGCAAAAGTACGGCGGCGTGCTAAAGGGCGCGCTCTACGCTCGCTTCAAAAACAAAGTGGATGAGCATAAGGAGGGTCTGTTTGCCAAGGATGAGCCCAAGCTTTACAAGCAGGCGGTCGAGGAGAAATGGGCCATGTATGGCGTAGCCGACGGTCTGGAACAGTTGCCACGTGCCATGCGCAAATATTTGGGCGAATACGATGTGAACGTGCAGCTGAGCAGCAAATGCTCTAGTCTCAGCTTCAGTAGCGATGGTGCACGGATTAGTCTACGAGATGCTGAGCTGCCAGTAAAGCATGTTGTGAGCGCGTTGCCAGCGCATCAGTTGGCACCGCTGGTAAGAACGCAGCATCCATCCCTTGCCGCCCAACTGCTAGAGATACCCTATGTGGACGTAGTGGTGGTCAACATGCAATACAACAGCGACCAACTGTTGAAGCACAATGGCTTTGGCCTGCTGGTGCCGCCCGTCGAAAAGCTACCTGTGCTCGGAGTCATCTTTGATAGCTGCTGCTTTGACATGGCTGGCAACACCATTCTTACCGTTATGATGGGGGGTCGCTGGTTCGATCAGTGGTTCGGCAACCAGCCGAGCCAAAAAAAGCTGCGCGATATTGCGCACGAGCACGTGCGTCGGATTCTGCAGATCAAAGAGGAGCCCGCGTTCAGTCGCGTGCACATACTCCACAAATGTATCCCACAGTACACTGTCGGACATAAGCGACGCGTGGAGAGCATAAGGAAGTACATTAATGACTACAAACTGCCTTTGTCGTTATGCGGCGCAGCGTACGACGGTGTTGGCATCAACGATGTCATATTGTCCGCTCGCAGACAGGTGGAGCAGTTGCCAGGGCCATCGGAGCACTAGAGAGAAAACTAAATTTCGTATATTTCCATTCATGAATTATTGTTTGTATATTTTCATTTTTAACTGCGGTTTGACTGATCTTTCTTTGTACATAAAACTTCTCTAAAATTCTTTTCTTCTGTATTAGCGGTTTATTTACCAAAGCCACCCAAACAGGGTGGACTCTTTTCTGGCTCCTGCTCGGGCTCCCATTGCTTAGGTGTTTTTGCCTCGATGGAGAGAGCGTGCATAAACTCGAACCCGGCTGCCTTTAACGCCGTCTTGATTGTGTCATTAACTAGTCGATGGCGCTGCATGGAAAACACGTTTTAGTCCTTCTCTATATGACGGGAGTTTCTATCCTTGAGCTTACCTTAATGAGCGTCAAGTCATTGAATTTTTCGGACACGACAAGCACACGAAAATGGGACTCCGCCTGTTTGGGTGTGTTGTGCATGGGCGACTCGTTGCTAACATCCAAAAATATCGGCTTCAGCTCCGCTGTTAGGGCTTTCCTCATGGCCGTTTCAATAGGAGGATATTGCGGCTCTTGTGACATGTTTGCTTGGAAATTTCTGTTGACTAATACGCCACTTGTGCCAAGTAGTTGATCCAATCTTTGAGCTGAATTTCGAATGGACTGCCGAAACGTTAAGCCGAACATGTTGTAAATATTGTCGCACAGCTGTTGCACAATTACATAAACAAAATGCTGTCCGGCCTATAGAAAGCCAAAATGAACCAGTTCGGCTCAGTTCACGATAGTTGGACGTTAATTTGAAAGAAATGAACCGCCAATTCTAAATCTAAAAAAATACTAGTATTGCTTTGACATTTAACACGAATACTGAAATTTGTTTGTCTCGCTCTTTAAATACAATTTTGGGTGCTCAAATTAGCATTTATTCAGTTAAAACTACAGGACTCATAAATGCATTGCTTGCAAGACGAATTTTTTCGCAAACAACGTTTATCGAATTCACAACAAATCAAATTCTTATGTATGCACAAGCAAAAGCGCCAACAAATACATTTAACGGAGCATATAGCCACAGAAAATGACGGCTATACCTAAAAACAAACGATCAATGGACATGGCCAATAAATGTATCAATCGTAATATAGTTTCTCCCAATTTCATTAGCATGTGTTTGTCCGAGCTAATAGTCGACCAGCTTCTTAAGCTTGGGTGGAGCAGATATGACTACTCGTCCCCTATTTCCGCCGCCAGAGCTACTGGCGTGAGCCTGGCTCTCTTCGCCACCACCGTGACTGCGCTCATATTGCTGCTGCCTGTGTCGGTCACGGTCACGGTCACGGTCACGGTCGCGGTCACGGTCTCGCATCCTCTCCAGACTGTGCTCACGTTGGCGACGTCGCCGCGATTGAGACTGACTGCGCCGACTTCGAGAGCGTCTGCGTTCCCGGCTGCCGCTGCGACGTCGACTATGTGACCTACGCTTGCGGTCTGGGCGACTGTTGCTTCTCCTACTCCGGGAACGGGATCGCTGCCTCCTATTCCGACTGGGACTTCGTGACTTGCGTTTTCTCTGCACGCGACTGATGCTGCGTCGACTACGCGAACGCGACCGTTGTCTTTTAGTTCGACTGTGACTGCCGCTGCGTGATCTGCTGCGACGAGCAGATACTTTGGTCATACGGAGCGCAGTTTCCGATTCCCCCGAATCAACATCGCTGTCGGAGAGCTTGCCGCTGGACGGCGTCCCGTACTTGTGCCGCAACTCCCGCCGCCTGTGAATAAAGAGATGTGAGAGGACTTCAAAAAGCCACCCACAACCGATTACTCACCTACGCCGCAGCTTGAGCGCCAGCTCGCGCATCTCATCTTCGCGCTCCTGCTGCAGCTGACGCTCTCTCTCTGTTTTCTCAATCTCCGCACGCTTGTCGGCCTTATCTGAAATTCGAAATGGGTATATTTAGGGCTAGTTTATCCATGGCCTCAGCATGCGTCTTTGAACTTCACACTACACTCTCGCCGGCTTACATTGCCTGTTTAGCAGGTTCTGCATCTTGCGCTTAAGCCGCTCTCGCAGGTTGGGTCGTCCACTGCCGCTCGCCTGTCCAGATCCCTGTAAAGGTCACCAACAAATCATTTAATAATCCCAGCGCCACAGCATAACTGAGAAGTTGGAGTCAGTTCTGGTTTCAGTCGAAAGTGTCTTTGCGTAAAATCTTGCCAACAACTAAGCGAAAAGTGACTTCAAATAAGTACAATTTCTCTTGCCCTCGACAGTTTTAACTCAAGCATTAATACATTAACTAATTAAATAATTAATAGAAAATAAATTAGACTGCCAACATGAGAACTTAATACAATCCATGAATGACGAGACATGTGGCTCATTCGCACCGAATATATCATATCCGATATGGCAACTATTTATATGAGACAAGTTCTTGACGAGAGCTGAATTGATGCGGACTGACGAACTTCACGGCAGAGAGGGGTGTAGGGTGTCTGGGATAGTCCACTACATGGTTGAGCCATTTAGTATGTATGTATGCATATTGGTTTGTGTCTGACTTGGATTCACATTGGTTGATTTGGAATTTGATTTTTAGGTAGAGGCGTGAAATTTTGTGGTGTACTCCAGTTATTTGAGGCAATGAGACACTTTGGTTTTGCTTACTGACTTTGGTTTCGGTAGCAGAACTATATTTGCCTGTTTGATTACCCGTGCTGGATGACGACATCATCGGCTGTGAGCGCTCCGAGCTGAAAGAAACCAATAGTTATTACTCACAACAAAAAGAGTAGCAACTCTGGGGAGCAATTGAAAATGGATATTAAAACTGAAACAAGGGCTTCTTTGGCTGCTCAACATTACCGCACGAGTTGCCGTCACTTACGCAGTATCCACATCCAATTCATCGGAGTCATCGCGCTCTCTGCCGCGCAGAGATTTGCCTGGCTGTTTGCTCTCATCTTCCTCCGCATCGCTGGGATCACTACTTTCCGCTGACGACGAGGATGTATCGTTGCCGCGCTTCCGTCCATAGTAGCGCTTCAATGGCGGCGGCGGAGGCTCCGTCACTTGGGGCACCACCGGCGTCGACTTAATCGCAGCTGGGGCAGTCGCCGCCATACCGAGAACACGCGAAGACAGCGGATAGCTGATCATTGGCACTGCTGACACCGTCTGATCGGTAGGCTTTACCAACAATTGCTGCTGTTGCTGCTGCTGCAGCTGCTTGAGCGGCACATTTGCTGCCGTTGTCAAAATGGTGCTAGACGTCGTTGTTGTCGTCGTGCTGAGGCAAATTGTTTTTTGTGTTGCTGGCGGCGTTGATATCTTTTTAACGCTCGACCGCGCACGACTGCGTCGGCTAGCGTGTGAGTGGGATCGAGAGCGACGCTTCCTTGACTTCGAGTAGGAGCTGGCACTTGAGCTGCCAGAGGAACAGGAATAGCGTTTGCGCGATCGTCTATAGCTCGGACTACGTGAGCGCTGCCAGGAGTCCGATCGAGTGCGACTTTGGGACCGTGACCTGGAGTAGTAACGACGACGTCTCCGACTGCGTGTGCGGCTGCGGCGGTGATAGCTCCGGCGCCGACTACGCCGGCGACTCGGGCTGCGTGAGGTGCTATGTGATCGCCGACGTCCACTGCGCTTGGCTGTCTCGTTCATAACCTTCAGCTTATCCAGGTTGTCTTTGACTTTTTGTGCATATGACACGGAAGCTGATGCAGAGGCTGCTCCGCTGCTAGCATTGATACAAGACTCGCCCAGAGTCTGGCCAGGCTTAGTCAAGTTGATGGTGATCTTTGAGTGTGGCTGCATCTCATCCTCACCACCGAATGAGGTAATATAGGTAATCTTCTCACCACCACCCTCGGCTGGTGAGGGAGAGCGCGATTCCGAATCCTCGTCCTTGTCCTTTTTCTTGCTCAGATCTTCCTTGGCTGCATAGCTGGGCGGGCTAAACGGACGATTTGCAATGCGACGCTCCTTTTGTGCCCGTCGTTCCCGACGCGATTTACGCCCGCTTAATAGCATTTTTTCTTGCTCCTCTTCGCGAGCAATGCGTAGGGCATCCGCCTCGTCTGCATCTTTAGTTAAGTGAGAGAAAAAATCGTTGCTCTTCATGCCGTAATTGCGTCCACACGCATTCAGTTCATGGGCCTGAGCTGTATCCAGTTTGCCAATGTCTATAGAGACATCCATATCCATATCAGAGTCAGATTCATCCGAGTTCTCAGCCTTGTCCCCGGGGGCAGCGGCCGCGCTGCTGCTTGTTGGCTGAGCCGATCCAAAGGGCTGGGGTCCTATGGCCATGGTGGGCAGCTCTCCGACATCATCGTACGAATACCCAATGGTGGCTCCGCCTGTGTTCTTTTGCTTTTTTTTCCCCAAATTTCGCTCCGCTTCAAGCTGGGCGTTCGCCCCAAACTGCTCCTCCAAGTACAACTGATGCAAGAACTTGTCCTCGCTCACATTGAGAAAATCATTTTGGGCCAATATGCGGTAGCGCTCGTAGTTCAACTGGCGCTCCTCGGCCGTCAGTTCCGCTTCATCTTCACCCAACTCATTTGTGCTCTTTGCCACGGGCGCAATGTAGTCCAAATGCGCACGAACATCAAATCGATCGATCAGGTTGTCCTGGTGTCCCTGCCATGGAACACTGCAAAGACAGAGCACTCGGATTAGATATCGCTCAGCGATTAGCTTGTGGTAAAATTATTATTGGAAGATAGACTGCGTTCAATATCACTTGCATGATTGCGTCGCCATCCCCGGCGGCGGCAACGGCTGGATCCAGATAAATTTTGCTGCGCCTGCCATGCAACTGCAGAAACTGTGTGGGGTCCGCTTGGATCTTATCGTAGAAGTATTGTCTGCGTTCAGCACGCTTGCGGTAGTCCACGATGAGTCCGCGTATGCGACGTTCCTGTTTTCGAGCTTCGTGCCACATAATTTTCCATCAATTGAATTAAGCAACGACTACTTTTTCACAGAGTTCACACACGCTCGGCCGGCAAAATTCGTCTATTTTTTAGCGACTCGTTTCCACTGGCTCTCTGTGACTGCATGCGACAGTGTTGTATAGCGCACGTGAACGACGCCCTGAATCGGAACTTGTTCCGTTCGATTCGGACTCGCACAACCAGCGGCAAAGATAAATAATTCATACCAATTGGGGTTAATTTAAAAGATCGCACTGCAAAAAAAAAAAAAAAAAAAAGAAAAGAGTGCAAAAAAATACGGCTTGTCTACCGGCCAGTCCGAGCAGCCGGCTTTCAAATGAGCTCTGCAACCGCGCATGCGCATGCGATAGGGATGGGGTGAAAACGGATGTGAAGAGTTTCATAAATAACAGGCAAAACTGGAATGAGCCACAACACAACAATTGTCAATCGCTGCCTTAGCCGCCGCCGCCGACATCGCCTCGACTCTTTGCGGCATCGATTTTAAGGGCACGTTCACATCCTTTGGCCCAGTACTAAGAACGTTGGAACTAGCGTAACCAGTTTGCTGATCCAGTTTATTGTCTAATGTCTGCTAGACGTTATTATTTCGGAGCAGAGAAACGTTACAATACCTCCACCGAAGGCGAGAAGGTCTGTCAGGACGATGGCCATTTGTACCCCTGCGACAATAACAACAACAACAACGACAACGACAATGATGATACACACAATGAGGCGGACGCCGACAAGGACGACGACTCAGAATATCTGCAAGATGTGCCGTACTCGTCGAGCAGCATTGATCGCAGCTCAATCGGCTCCATACCCTGGGCAGACGATGCTATCAAAAAGAACAAACAGGACTGGGAGCGGGTTGACCGTATGCTGAGCGGCGAGGAACCATTGCCGGAGTTGGAGCCAGAATTGCGGCACGAAATCGCCGACTGGCAACGTAAATTTCCCGGCCTATTAACCCGCAAAGCGCAGCCTTTGAAACAACAGAGTTTGGACAGTCGCCGCGAAGCGCTGCCAGATGAATCTGGAGACATCGACTCTATATCAGATCTTAGTCTGAACTCCCTAGACGATTATGACGAAAGAGATGAGGACGACGTCGTCAACGACGACGACGACGAAGACGAGGACGGTTTTCTCACTCCGACAGCAGCCAGACAGCGCGAACGCCACCAAGAACAGCCGATGGTGTCCACCCGCAATTATCTGCGTCCTGCCCAGAAGCTAGTGGCCATGCTCGACAGAGACCTCCACATTACATCAGTGGCGCTCAAGCTGCGTAAGCGTGAGCACGCCGCCCAGCAGCCGTCAGTGCCAATCACACCACAGTCGGCTACTGTGGCGCGCTCGCGCCTGCGAATGCCGCCCATTCTCAATGTGCTGGACTCGAATCGACGCTTTCGCGGGCTTCTGAATAACCGAAGTTTTGTGCAGCTGACGCAGGTGCAGCACCAGCAGCAACATCAGCCCAAGTCGGCAGCATTGACGTATGCAAGCAGCGCCGAACGCCGTCAACTGGCAGGGGTTAGATCCGCCTGGAATACGCCCATGGCAGCCAGCCGTTTCCTGAACAACAAGCACGCAATTGTGTTGCCTTCACTGAATCGTCACAGAGACTTTAGCACGACGGCAAACTCTAGTCAAAGCATTTCCAGCGGAGGTGCCGCACACAATCGCATCTCAATGGACATCAGTGCCCATGGCAGGGAGTACAACATGCAACCTTCCCGCCAGTATGGGCTGTCCCTGGACCAGGTCACAACCAACTCAAACACGCCCTCCACTGGTCGCTCGATCTCAGCAGCATTTCATCACCCACGATCGGAGTTCAGCAGTAGTAGTGCCTTCTATATACCGTACAGTGCCTCAAAATTCAAAGCCTTTAAGTAGCCAAAGCCCATATTGTATACAACAACAGTTAGCAATAAAGTTTGGCCTGACCCAGGCAATCTATGTAGATGAGTGAGGGTATTCTCTGGATTTGATCTGAAGCTCCTATTATCTCAAGTCAACCTGTTGAAGAAGACTAAGGGAGTCCAAATCTCTTCTAGCCTGCAATGCATTATGAAAAGTTGGGTTGGTATTCGTGGCCATTGATCGATAGAGTACAACGTAAGGTCCTTAGGATAACCTACTCAATTCAATGTTTGACTAACTCACTTTTGGTTCTTTAGAATACATTTATTATAAAAATTCTAATATTAATTTATTTTACTCATTGTAGTTACATTTTAGCTCACAATATTTGATATATCAATGCTTCTTCTTCTTTTATTACATTTGCTTGACTTAGCGAAGTTTTTTCTTACATCCAATCTCCAAGCTTAGTGAGCCTTTAGCGTATTTCTAAATCTGTTATGCTTTAAAATTTGATGACACATAAAAGTTCGAACTTACAGACTCATGTTGTCCAGACGCAGTCGTCCGTCGTTTTCCGTAAGGTATAGCGTATCTGCTAGGCACTGCTCTGTGATCAGCTCCTCCACCCGATCATTCATCTGGTAAACGGGAGAAGTTGAGAAATGCTAGTATTAATAACTCTATTTGTCGTTGCCACAGAGCTCTTCTTCACTCTGACTTTTGGATTCGTTCTACTTACGCCCTTTGCTTTCCGCTCAGCCAACACCTCTGGATACTTGAAGGCCGGGCCAAAGTTCACGCTGACTGTGGCGCTCTTGTGTATCGAAATAGCCGGAAAGTAACTGCCCATATAAATGTCTTCAAATGCGATGCCCTGCGATTGGCCATTCTTGAAGAACTCGATTCGACTGGCCTGCAGAATGTGCAGATTCTTAAGAGTCTCAGTAATTTTGTCCTTGTCCTCGTAGTACAAATGTGACTTGAACTTCACCAGGGGCTGAGGGAAGACGTGAGACTTGAGTAAATAAGATTACGGCAATCGAGGAAATACTCACGCGGTCCTTGAATGTGTTGGGCAGATAGTCCATCGCTGGTAACTCGGGCAGGTCAATGAGCAGGCCAAGTGTGTCGCCCTCCCCATACCCCTCACTGTAGTGCTTGCCGTGGCTCTCAGTAAACTTGGTGCCTTTGCGCGACCGCCACGAATAACCAAACTTGTCATATCCGAGTGGCGCCTGGAGATTGCCATACTCTCGCCCCCAGCCAACCCGAGTCGCTGCACCCTCGGGCATCTCCTCAATGGTGATCTCATAGTACCAGCAGCCACGGTTCACAGCTAAGGGCAAAACAAAATGAGCACGAGACAAATGATCGCAGAAAATAAGCAACTCACAGTGCGTCGCGCGAACTTGAGAGTAGCCCCGTTCTCCAGTGACTGCCAAGCGATCTTCGCTGATTTTCAGTTGTGGTGCTCGATCGTGCAGTGCCAGTAGCACAGAATGCGGCACCAGTGTCCGGTAGAGCCAGCCGGGAATGGGCTTGCCGGCCCAGTCTGAGCTCTCGTCGAATTCCTGGCGGAATGGCGCATGTGGATCCGGCTCGGCAAGTATGTAGCGATAGCCGTCCTTATTAAACGGATGCTCCAGTGGATAGCCGTGCGGCGGTAGCTTTACATTGGCTGTAATATCCGAGCTGGGGCGGCCCTTCTTGCCCGTTGGGCCCGCATCAGTGCCTGGAAATTTCCGCTTTTGCCTGTTGTTCTTAGCGAGTGTAGCTGCAAAGCGAGAGAAAAGTCCAAATGACGACGTGCAAGCCACAAACGCAACAAGCTAATTTAAATTGCCATATGTAAATAAATAGATTGTGTCGGCTGGAAAGCTTACAGTCTTCTTCGCTGCTGGCAAACGACGCTGCGCTCAGCGTTGACGTCATCGCAAGGACAATATATCGCCCTATTTGCGCTGTGTTTTAAATCAATTGTCGCACGAACGCCCAGCGAACCACGGAGCAATGAAGTAGAACGCAACTGTTTGTTATATTAACGAAATTGGGTTCAACGAGCGTCACCCGCCACCCCCCCTCGCATTTAATCTTTATGGGTGTCAGTCGTGTTTGTTGCTTTGTTGGCTTGTTTATTTTTCCTTTATTTTATTTTTGCTTTTTGTGGGTGTGTGTGAAGCGAGAAACGACGAAGAAAAAATAAGAAACTGCCGCGAAACGTAATTACGATCAGCTCTCGCCTCGACTGAGTGGCGAAAAACATGGCGAGAGCGAAAACCGCAAACAAACAAGAAAAAAAAAATAGACATTGCCACACATAGTGAGCTCGCGTTCTACGGTGCCACCGCGCCCCGAAACAATAAGACAAGCAAAGCATGCGAAACAATTTTAAGAAAATGTGCCTGATTTCGAACGAATAAGATAACGTATACGCATACGCATACGCATTCACATACACATGCATATTCACACGTCTATTTTGCTTGGAAGAGCTTTTAAAACAGAATGCGATAAAAACATCGCACATTGTTTTGACGAGATTTCGCGTCAACTTTTGCAACTCTAAACCCACTGTGCGGTGTCAGCTGTAACGAATAGTAGGCAAAACAAAAGTGAGTGTAACAAATGCGAACAAAACACCGAATTGTGCACACTCTATATTGCATGCGAAAGTTGTAAATAAACAAAGAAATAAACGCGCTTTTGAAATCAACTAATTATTAAATCTTACCCTGTATATAACCATCCTCCGTAAGACGCAAGGCACCAGTTTTGCTCATTATCTCATAATTAGGTTTGATGAGACGCAGGTCCTGATGGAACAACCCGTACATAGCACCCAGCTCATCATGCTCCTCATAGACAAACAATGTGTTAATATCTTTGACGAGGGAACGCTGCACGGTCGAGTACCAGGACTGGGTAAGACGCCGCGGCATCGTTGTCATGGCTTCCCAGAACTGTTCAATGTAGGGTATGATCTCCTTGTCTTTGTTAAACTGAATTTGAGATCTGCCCTCGCGGAATGCCGCCTGCTGCATGTTCGCAATGGCACATTGGCACATCTGAGATATTGCTAAAGATATAGATAAACAAAATAAGAAATTGGGTCAGCGCGACTAAATGGTTAGCGGCACTTACTTGCTTGGCTTTTTCGAAAACTTTCCAGACCTGTGGCCGAACAATTTTTGCACACAAATATATAATTTGTAATAAAGGGCAGAAGCTTGCCCTTGCCCAGCGGATAGCTAATGCAGGTCTCATGAATCCAGCGCGAGCACGTTGCACACAACAGCTCGATCACATTCAGGTTGCGATCCTTCCCACTAGAAATAAAAACGTAAACAAATATAATTGCGCTCATCAACTTATATATCTGGTCACATGTGCATACCAATAACAAACGCCGGCTGGCGTCTGCCTGTCCCCGCCTTCTGCAGAAACTCCGACGCTTACAGCAGCTGAAACGCGGTGCTCATGCAATTGCATTTTCTCGTCCTCCATGTTAAAGTTAAGCTCTATGTTAGTTTCTGTGGGTGAGCTGCTCTCCATTACGCACTCGTCCATATTAAATATTATTTTCTAGTTGGATATTTTATTCACAAAATATGTAAACAAATGAATGCGGCTGGCAGAATGAATTGCCAAAGCAGCGGCGACTTATCGAAATTCGATCTTACGAAAAAAATGTGGGCACCCTATCTGTTAAATTGGCTGTCAGTTAAATATTTTTAGCGCGGTTTCATTCGTTCTACAAAATTGTTTTAGAATAGTGTTCTAAGTCCAGTTAAAACCTGCTTTGCAGTTAACGTTTTGTTTTATACGTTCTAAAACAAATAAATATTGATTTACTTTGTTTATGTAAAAGATTACTCAAGGTACGTTCGAATTAAATTGAACCGCCGCTATTTGTCTATGTTTTAGGATAACATCGTTTAAGAAAACAGCTGATGTTAACCCCTGCTTATCGACAGCTTACTTTATAAATGTTATTCAATTTTATTAAATATTTATATTAGGGAATAAGTGTGTCAGTGGCAGATTGTATTTTCAAAGCTAATGGGAATTATTTAAAAAATTGTTTTGTATCATATACCCATAGCGAGCTAAACGTTCATACAGGGTTGTATTCGCAAAATCATCGGCCATCCACCTCATTCTTTTATGGTTTATCGTTCGTCTAGTAGCGATGTTTCCTATCGACAGAAAATATATCTAGAAAATATATCAATTCATAAAAATTTACTAGAATTTAAGAGTACTTTTTGGATGCAATGTTAGACAAGTGCGTGTTGTGTGCATGAGAGTGAGTGGCATAGAGTGCGCAATATAAATGGAATTGCATGGACGCTACGAACGACTTAAGAGATTGACTAAAAGCCCACCAAGAAATTGCACTTTGCGACAACGGCGAACGCTGGAGGAGGCGGAGGAGGCGACGGCAACGGCAACGGCAAAGCAAACGGATCTTCACAAGTTGAAGCAGCAGCAGATACGGCTTTCGGCAGAGCCGCACAAACTAGAGCAATGTGCGAGGTTTGCGCCGATTTCCAAAATCTATTGGAGCTGTGTAAGTAACAAAAATTTATGCTCAAAATGTGTCGGCATTTATACAGTGACAACTGTCTAAACGTGCGCCCACTTATCCCCCTCCCCCTTTATGTACATACTTTTTCTTACTTTTTCAGATGAGGTTCGCGTGGCCAGTTCGGAGCTTAAGTTTCAGCTGCTACTAAAGAGCGAAATTGAGACGACATTTAATTACATCCAATCGTGGCCACAGCGACAGTGCATGTGCTTGTACCGGGATAACAAAAACTATGATCGCTTTAACCTAGTTGTCCAGTCGCTCATTTGTCTTACTGTGCAGCACCTGAAGCATATTGATCATCTGATCGATAGCTACAAACGGCTAACGGCTAGTGCTGCCCAGGTTGTTGCCCAAGCCCAGCGAAAGCCTATATCCGACAAGCACCCCCAACACAACGAGAATGACATCGAAAGTGAGACCAAGCAGAAAGAACTAACGTCTGCGTCGTCATGTTCACCACCATCGGCTGGTGACGAAATTAGGTCAACACTTACGGAATCTGGCGGCAATGAGGAAAAACGTGCCTCCGGTGACGGCCCGGGTCCGCCCAAGAAACCACCATCCCCACCACCGCCAGCCCCACCAACCAGCAGCAAAGCACACCCACAATACACAGAAGAACCGTGGATACTTCCTGAGGTGGAAAAACTGCTGGTGCTTGTATCCAAGGTATTTCTGCTAAACTTTCCGCTGTACATTGCCCACAAGCACGGCATGCACTCGCGACTGGACGACTTGCAAGCGGAAGAAGCGCACCACTTGGCCCTAATCTGTGATCTCCACGATAACGATCTTCCCATTTACTTGCTGCGCAACGTGAGCCTGTTTTGCAATTCAGGAGGCTTTGGCGCCATGTCGCTCTGCTTCGAACACCCCGATTTGCCTGTATCAACAGCTCACTCCATGACTGCTACAGTCTCCAATGTGAAGCTGTGGCTCAACTATCACTGCAACACCCAACTGTTCGTGCCGCTGCGCAGCCGCATTCTACAATACATGTGCAAGCTCTCCGATCAGAACCTGCGCTCGGCCGCAACTCGAGCAATGGCTGACTTCGTATGGTCATCCATGCGTGATCCTCTTGATGTGGCCGTCAACTTTGACACTGAAGGACTAGCTCTGGCCTTCAAGTATTTCACATCCACAACACTGACGATGCGATTGGCGGGTAAGTGCCCGACTGACCATAATGCTGTTGCTGACTGTTAAACCAGTCCTAGAGCATTTCCCTAATTGATTGTTTTTCAATATAATATTCTATTATATATGCTCTGATATTTCCAAATTTATTGAAAAAATACTTATCCTGCAGCCTGCTAGCCACTCTAATTAGTAATTAATTCCTTTTAGGCATGGCCCAGATTAATGCTCACATAAATCTGTTTAACGAGATTTGTACCACCGAGACTGTCACTGAGGTGGAGCTCTTTGGCCAACGCATTGCGAATTGGCTAACTGATAACCAGATTGTTCAGCATCTGTTTGGACCGAACCTACATGTTGAGATTGTGAAGCAAGCCCATGTACTTCTTAACTTTCTCGCCGTGGAGAATCAGATCTCTGAGGAAGATATCAAACTTATTTGGCAAGCGACACAGCTGAAGCACTGCTCGAAAACAATTTTCGATATTTTGCCGGCGCTGGTAAAGAACTTGGCGCCTCGCCCGGCAATGCATCTGTATTCGCTGCTCTGCCGCATGGACCCGAAGGAGCACACCGAGCAAAGCATTTACATTGCGTCCGCTCTGACAAAGCTAATTTGGACGCGCGATTGCACACGCAGCCAAATGAACTTAATGCAAGACCATTTGCTTGGCTCCAATGTGACTGCTTCCAGCTCGGACAGCGGCAGCATTGAAGGCAGTAACACGGAGGACGAGCACGTGGGCGCCGATGACAGCAGCATCGCAAGTGGCGGCGGTGTGGCTGGCCACAAGAGTCCAGTCGACGGGGTAACACCCTGTAAGCAAGCCAGGCACAGACGTCACATTTGCGATCCCACCACTGAAAAGGCCAAGCAACTGAGCGGAGATGACATAGCAAAGGTGGACATTAAGTAAGCCAATTCGTGTTCAACGTCAAATCAGATAACTTAGTTGAGGTGTTTGTTTTCTTGTGTAGAAACCATCGCATTGTGAACATCATCGACAACACCAGCAGCGAAGAGGAGCTTCAATCGCGTGCTGCCTTGGAATTGCAGCTGCACCGCAAGAAGACAAGCAACAAGCGACGTCGTCCGAAAGCTACCAATAAGCAGCAGATTCTGCCACACGAACTGGTTGAAATTTGGGACGGCGTCGAGGATGTGCCAAGCAGCGATGATGGCGATGCCGATGGCGACGGTGAGCTTCTGGCGGACAGCGATGAGTGCAGCGACAGCGCCGGCCATCAACTGGTGCCCGCTGCAGTGCTAAAGCATTTACACGGCGAAGGTCCGTATATACGAGCCATTGCCGAGACGAATATCAGCGAACTTCTCAGCGGTGCAGAGAACGATGGCAGCTACTCGTCGCCCATGAGCAACAAATCTGAGAAGAACCTGGCTGACTTTGACGACGAGGACGTTTCGCCCTGTGAGGAAGAGTTGGCACAGCTTGTCAATTCGCATGGAGCACGTGTCGCAGCCCCGAACTGTAGAGATGTGGCGCCGGCCTTTGCAGCTGCCGCGGCTGCTTTGATGGCAGCTCAATCGGCCATGGCCATGCAAAAGTCTGGGGAAACCAATGTTGCCGCCGCCGCCGCTGCTGTTGCGGCAGCTGCTGTCGCCACTGGCAACGCACAGCAGTCATTGGTGGCCATGCGCCAGCAGGCCAATGCAGCTGTCGCTGTTGCTGCTGCTGCCGCTGTTAAGTCGAAGTCGGACTCGGATGTGGATCTAATTGAAGTTTGCAACAAGCAACTGCACTCGCCGAAGACCGGCAACGCAACGTCGGGCAACAGCCAGCCGTCCTTCAAGCTAAACGACGTTTGTCAGCCGGGCAACACGCTGCTCTGGGACCTGCTCCAGGACGACAAGATTGTAAGTCATCCATCCAATAGCCCATTCGTAGGTACTCGAATCCGTCGAAACTCAAATTTCGTCATATTTGTTTATGCGAATTCTCAAATTGTTTCCTTTTATTTCCCCGGAAAGTAAGCGCAACTAACCAGAATTGTAAGCGATACGGCAGAGCTGCAATAATACGGCACTCCCTAGTATAACTGCTTTATGAATGAACTAATCAGAAATACTTCACTGACAAATGGTTTCCGCTCTGTTCTAGGGACAACTTGGTGAATCCTTAGCTTTAGAGGCTGAGAAAGCGCTGGCGACGCTGCTTTGCTTTAGCATGGACCGCCAGCTGCGCACAAAGTTCATCGAGGGCTGTCTGCAGAACGTGGCCAACAATCGCAGCGTGATCGTGAGCCTGCGCTTGCTGCCCAAGCTCTTTGCATCATTCCAGCAGTTTCGACCGTCGGACACGCATACTATGACACTGTGGGCGGAGCGCAATCATCGCATGATGCTGTGCTTCTTCAATAACATTCGCCACTATGCCAGAAGACACGCAGAGCTCCTGATCAATCAGAATGGGGAGCAGCAGCAGCAGCAACTGGGCATTCAGCTTTACTCACACAAAACGCAGGTCTCTGTGAGGTTGCAGTTTCTCTCATCCATCTTCTCGTCGGTAGGCTCGCCAAAGAGCTTTCGCCTGACGCTGGAGCAGTTGGATGCGCTGTGGGAGTGGCTAGCGCACGATCCGGAGTGCTCGGATTGTTACTTCTCATGGCTGCAAGCTCAAACCAAGGGTGGCGATCAGCATGCCCTCGGCATCGACGCTCTGCACCATCTATACCTAAAGAAACTACCCGAACTGCGACCCGAAGAATTTTCCATGGTCGCACTCGCTCTTTTCCAGCAGCTGTGCAGCTTTGCGCGCATTGCAATGGCCGAGTACGAGAAGCACAGCGACGCCATCACAGCGAACTCCAGTGCCGTGGGCATGTACCACCTATGGAAGATTGCCCTGCGCGCTCAGAGCAACGAGGTCTCGTTGGCTGCGATCCAATACATAAATATGTACTATATGGGACAGCAGCTGCGTCTGGAAAAAGAATTTGTATCTCAGTGCATGGACAATCTGGTGCAAGCGGCCACAGCCCTTGAATGGTAAGTTGCCAGCTCAGCTCAAAGTATTCCCATCCATACTCAACAAGTTCTTATTCCTCTCAATGTTGTTTATGTTTATAGCATTGAGGATGAAAACGCGTTGATGCGAGTGCAGCGCGGATTGCTGCTCCTGAACACCCATCTGGACACATTCAGACGACGCTATGCTTTCCATCTGCGTCGCTGGGCAATCGAGGGAAAGGGTATTGGCTCGCACAGTAATCTGAAGAACGAGGGCGCTGGCCCACCCCTGCGGATTGTCTTACAGCAGGCAGGTCTTTCGGAGAAGAGTCTGTTGCAAATGCACACATGCGATCTCATTGCTGATCTCAAGGCGGAGGTTTCCAAGTGGTGGGAGAGCCTGCAGTCGGGCATGGCGGCGCCTGTACTGGGCCTGCTCTTAAGCGATGGCCCACTCCGGATAATTACACAGGGCCAAGAGCTAACGTCGGACTACGATGAGCGCTCCCTAGGCGACGCTGGCTTCAAGGACAACCAGATCGTTTACGTATCGTTGGGTGGTCGTGGCGCTCGTCGCAAAGAGACGAACGTTGAACACCCATCGATGTTGCCACCACCGCCCAAGGAGTGTTTGCCCACAGTTCTCCTCCTACAGCCCAAATACTTTGAAAAGCTCTTTTGTCTGATGCAAACGCTTGGAGACATGAAGCCGCAGTCGTCAACGGTGCATCTGCAGCATCACACAAAGGCGCAGCTGCTGTCGCGTCGTGTCTGGGATATTCTGGCGATGCTGCCCACAAATCCGCATATATTGGATGCTTTCAAGAACTTGGTCAACGATCTCAATGAACTGCAGCAGCTGGAGGACCACGAACAACTAGCCAACAAGCGTAAAGAAATCAAGCAAAAGTTTAACGAGTTGCTCGACCCGAGCAACCTGCAGAAGTTCATGTACTCCTTGCACATCGTCGAGAGCCTGGCGTTGAGCAGCGGACCGCGGCAAGCTGTTGCCTCCGCTGCTTGCGGTGCTACCAGTGCTCCTGTTGCTGCTGGATCCAATGGCAATCTGATTATAAGTGAGCAGCCTCGCAGCAAAAAGGGCGCAAACAGACGGCACAACAGCATCGAGCAGCTTGCCGAGCCCAAACGGAGCAGCAGCGGCAGCGATTGCAGCAAGGAACTGGCTGTAGGTGAAATGGAGACATCGCTAACATCAAATCCCCGATCGGGCAGCGACGTGGATATCACCGAGCTGGCGAGCAGCGGTGACAAGGAAAACCAGCCGAAGCAGCACTGCAAGCGGCAGAAGAAGATCGATGGTGTGGAGCAAGAGCGTCCATTGGGCTGTGCTACACCGCCGCCACCCTCGCCAACATCTACAGTGCCAGTGGCATCCCCAGCACCAGTGCGCAGTGCAGCACCGGGCGAGGGCAGCAAGTGGAGCGAGGCGTTCATCAAGTGCGGTGGACTGCAGCATCTGTACGAGATATTCAGCGCAGGTCAGCTGCAGCAGAGCGCCCATGCTAAGGAGCTGGCACTGAACGAGTGGCGCCACGACTGTTTGGCCAGCCTACTACGCATCCTTTGGTTGCTGGGCTTCGAGGAGCTACAGTCACAGGACGTGCACGTACTGATGTCACGGCCACATGCGTTCATGCTTCAGCTGATGGAGGTGCCCCAGTGCCTGCAGCGTCTCTCGAGCATACTCAACGACGAGGTCCACCAGCACTTGTCTGCCGGGGCCACCTCACTTTTGTTCCCCTACCAGTTCCACCAGCTGCGCACTGGCTTCTGGGGTCGCGCACAGCTAGTGCAATTTACCATGAACATTCTTGTGAGTTTCGTGCATGCGTCAGCCGAGGCACGGCGGCTGCTCTGGTCTCAGCCGGACCAATGCAACTGGCTACAGAAGTTCATACTGGAGGATCCGGAGCCAGCGGTGCGTCGTGAAATTTGCGCCGGTCTTTATCGAATTTGTTTGGGCAACGCGCAAAGCTACCGCCTGCTGTTGGCGCCGCTGCTCCACAAACTGATTGCACTGCTGCCGCGCGCCGAGCAAATGAGCTCGTCTGTGCAGCACACCCAGTTTCTGCTGTCGGAGGAGGGCAAGGAGCCGTACGGGCCGGCTTGTCGAGATTACTTTTGGCTCCTCGCGCGACTTGTTGACACACTAACCCCCGATATGGTGGCCGAGGAGCGCATCGACATTGAGCTGCTGTGCGAGAGCATTTCGGAGAGCATTCTCAGTCGCGACTACCACGAGCTGCGGCATGGCTATCAGGATGACGGTTTGGTGGGCCTACTCAATCTGATGTCCAATTTGATTAAGTACGACACCACCTACAAGTACAGGCCCAAGGCCTTGAGCTTCATAGAGCAGCTGATCGAATTCTTGTTCGAGATGCCATCTCCTGCCAACCGCCAGAAGCCGAAATGCAAATCGGCCACATCGCGCGCCGCTGCTTACGATCTGCTCGTGGAGCTGTGCCGCGGCTGTGCCACCAACTACAGCTACCTGCACGGCCGACTGCTGACCCAGCACAGATCTGGCCCGAAGCAGCCGTATCCCTGGGACTATTGGCCGCGTGACGAGGGACGGGCCGAGTGTGGGTACGTGGGACTAACGAATTTAGGCGCCACCTGCTACATGGCCTCCTGCATCCAGCATCTGTACATGATGCCACAGGCACGAGCAGCAATTTTACGTCTGCCGCCGGCTGGCGCCCAGAAGCATGCTCCCACGTTATTGGAGCTACAGCGCATGTTCGCCTATCTGCTGGAGTCGGAGCGCAAGGCCTATAATCCGCGCAGCTTCTGCCGCGTGTATCAGATGGATCACCAGCCCCTGAATACGGGCGAGCAAAAAGATATGGCCGAGTTTTTTATCGATCTGGTCTCTAAGCTAGAGGAAATGACGCCCGACCTGAAGCACTTGGTGAAACGCTTGTTCTGCGGCACTTTAAGCAACAATGTCGTTTCGTTGGACTGCGGCCACGTCTCGCGCACCGCTGAGGAGTTCTACACGGTGCGCTGTCAAGTGGCTGACATGCGCAATTTGCAGGAGTCGTTGGATGAGGTGACTGTCAAGGATACGCTCGAGGGTGACAACATGTACACCTGCTCGCAGTGCGGCAAAAAGGTACGTGCTGAGAAGCGCGCCTGCTTTAAGAAGCTGCCACAGATCCTGTGCTTCAATACCATGCGTTATACCTTCAACATGGTGACCATGCTGAAGGAGAAGGTCAACACGCACTTCTCGTTTCCCCTGCGACTCAACATGTGTCACTATGTAGAGAAGACGCTGATGCCTCAGCAGTACAAGGAAGACCGTGAGAAGCAGATCCGCGAGCGTCAAGAGAACGAGAGCAATGACGGGGAGGCTGACAATGAAAAGGCTGAAGCCACCTTGGACGCAGACATCGAGGAGTGCTATGAGTAAGTGGCTGCAGCTGTGCCTATCGAATTTGTAGGTGTAATGCGAGCGTTTCTTGATTCCAGGTACGAATTGGTTGGCGTCACAGTGCACACGGGCACAGCGGACGGGGGGCATTATTACAGCTTTATCAAGGAGCGCACGAAAAGCACTTATCATCCCCACGAGCGCTGGTTTCTGTTTAATGATGCCGAGGTCAAGCCTTTCGATCCGTCGCAAATAGCGGCCGAGTGCTTTGGTGGAGAAATGACTGTAAGCTAAATCTGTCCTTCATAATTAAATCTATAAAGCTAAAATTGCTGTCGTTGCCTCCATTCCATAGAGCAAGACTTACGACTCAGTGACCGAAAAGTATTTGGACTTTAGTTTTGAGAAGACCAACTCAGCTTACATGCTATTCTATGAACGTCGTTTGCCAGAGCATCTCCAGCGCCGGCACTCTGAATTGCTGGCAACCCCAACGCCAAGTCCCACTAATGAGGAAAAGCCGGAGGCAGAGGAGCAACCCAAGGTTGAAACGAATATCAACAAAGAGTCCACTATAGTGGACGATTCGGAAGCAGTTAAGGCACAGGCAGAGAAAACGGCTCCGATGAAGATAGAGACTGAAAAGCTGGAGGAGAAGGAAGAAACTGAAAAGCCAGACCCGACTCAAATAAACGAAGACAAGGAAAAGGAGCAACCAACAGCCAATTGTGATAATATTAAGTCGAATAACAACAGTGAGCCGCAGGCGTCAACCTCTAAGGCGGTCGTTCTCGCGGAAGCCAAAGTATCTAGTAAACTACAGCAGTTTCGTTCCTTGTTAAGCAAGGAGCTGGAAGATTGGATTTGGCAAGACAACAGACAGTTCTTGCAAGATCGAAATATCTTCGAGCACACCTACTTTAAGTGAGTACAATATATCCAAATATATATGGTTCATAGCTCACCGAACTGCCTCATATTTAGTTTCATGTGGCAAATTTGCGGCCACATACCACAGACGTTAATCTCAGAGACGGACGTCACATGCATGGCCGCCAAGTTGTCCGTGTCTTTTTTCATTGAGACATTCATACATGCCAAGGAAAAGGTAAGAACGATAAGATATGAAACGCTGAGCGCTCCATGTGAACTATAATTTATAATTGCAGCCAACTATGGTTCCTTGGGTAGAACTGCTAACAAAACAATTTAATGCCAGTGAAGAGGCTTGTGAATGGTTCCTATCGCATATGTCAGTTGAACCCTTTTGGCCCGTACAAGTTTTAATTCAATGCCCAAATCAAATGGTCCGTCAAATGTTTCAGCGCCTGGTCGTTCATGTCATACAACGGCTGCGGTAAGTTCACTGCGATGAACCTTAGCCCTAGCCCATCAATAAATTGCCATATTTGTGTTCGCAGCGCGTCGCATGCTGATTTGTACCTGGGCGTGGATACAGACGAAAACGATCGGGAGCTGATTGGACAGGCATCGTGTGTGACGCGGTTCATAAGTTCGCTAATTTCCCTGCTGGAGCACGGAGCGCGCTCTCATCTGCGCCACCTGTCCGAGTACTTTAGCCTGCTTTGTGAATTCTCTCGAATGGGAGATGAGGAAGCCATGTTCTTGCTGCGCATCGGCGTACTTAAGAGCCTGGTCGACTTCTACCTAGGCCATAAGCAAACAGACAGTGTAGGTTGACATTCAGGGATTGTGCCTCGAAAATTGATTTTAACTTTATGCTTTCGTTACATACAGATTGATATCAGCTCAGATAATGAGGACAACTCTTCCGACGAGGCACTCTCTGTGGAAAAAATGCGCCCAGCCTCGCTTGATAAAATGATTGCGTTGTGTGCTAGTCTTGTCGAGCGTTCGCGGGGCGCTGACTTTCGATTGCGTCTATCACCGAAAGACTTCAGCGCCATTGCCGGTGGAAAGGTGATACTGAAAAAGCTCGAAAGCGTTATATATTCCATCTAATCAATCATCCAAGCACCACCACCACCACCACCATCACCATCGTCTAACCATCAATATCAATCCATAAATCCACCAAAAACCATTCCAATGTCTAATCCTATAACCAATTGTTTTGCTTTGTTCATTGCTTATGTGTTATATATATATATATATATATATATACATATGTATTTATCTCACATATATTTCGTAGGGATTTCCATTTTTGTATCAACAAATAAAGGACGGCATTAATCCGCACCAGACAAAGCATTTAATCCACGCGCTCTGTCGCTGGGATGATCGTTTGGCTACACAAATCATCAGCATGCTCTTCGCATCAGTCACCAAGCACACTGAGCTCTGTGCGCCGTTCTTCAAGCTGCTCACTCTGCTCACCGAGACGCAGGGCGGGCCTGTTGGGCTGCCCTGCTTTACTCAACTGGTGCTGCCGCGCATGTGGGATGCCGCGGAGTACTGCCCACAGTCTGTGCTCGACTGGCTCTCGCTGCAGGCAACCAAAAATAAGATAGCTCATGCCTGGATCCTGCAGTCCGCCGAGCAGTGGCTGGAGCAGTTTCTGCTCGCGCACGATAATACGCGCGTGAGAAACGGTAGGCAATACCAGCTGATGTTTGTATGTGTGGGCGTTACATTTTAGTTTATATTCATATTATAGCCGCTGCCTGTCTGCTAGTGGCGCTGGTGCCATCGCAACCGTTTCGGGCCAACTTTCGCGCTCACTCACAGCATAAGTTGTTGGCCCTCAATCCGCACAGCTACCGGTAACTGCTGCTTAGCTGTTTAGTTATATTCACATTTGGAGCTATGAAACCATCTTGTTTCCTTATTGCCTTGCAGTGACATCAACAGCGATGCCCAGGTGGTGCTGCACCAGGTGATAACACTGTTGCTGCGTCTGCTACGCCCAGCACGTGTTTATGCTGACATAGGAGCACATGGTACCACGAAGCTGACCGCCTATTTCAACCTGCTCAGCTACTGTATGGTTTCAAAGACTGAAAAACTAATGGCAAGTTTGACAGTGCCGATAGGCCCAGACCCAGCAGGTTACATATGTGTGTTTTCGCTTACAGATAGGTTCGTTTATGCGCTCCCTCTGGGAGCTCTTCCACCCGCGTCTCTCTGAGCCGAGCGTTCCGGCGCATCACAACAAGCACGCACTGCTCACCTTCTGGCATCACTCGCTTGTGGATTGTCCAGAGAACGCAGCTCTCGTAGCCAACTGCCCCGAGATAACACGAAACATTGCATTTAATTACATACTGTAAGATAATCGCACCACAGCAGCCCCACTTAGCTGTAATTAATGTGATTGCATTCATTTAGTGCCGACCACGATGACTCTGAGATTGTTACTTACAATCGCTCCATGCTGCCCGCCTACTACGGGCTGCTGCGCCTGTGTTGCGAGCAAAGCCGGGCTCTCGTCCGGCAATTGGCACAGCATCAAAATCTACAGTGGGCCTTTAAGAATATTACACCACATCCCACGCAGTACGCAGCCGCTGTCGATGAGCTGTTCAAATTGATGGCCCTGTTCGCTACCCGCCATCCGGACGCCACTGAGCAGGAGAAACTAGATGTCATAGCCTTTCGGCGTTCCGTCATTGTATCTTACACGACCAGTCTGGATGCTCGAGTGTCCTGGTCAACGCTGATTAGCGCGCTGAAAATACTCGGTAAGTTCCAGACTCTGTCCAAGATCAGAGGGCTGAAATTCATATATTGCTTTCTGTTCCCAATTCACGCAGTGGACAATGACGATGATCGCATGTTGGTCATCTTCAATGGAGGCATTGAAATGTGTTTTGAGGCGCTGCACACGTTACATTCCATGCATCACGAGGCCACTGCCTGCCACGTGGCTGGGGATCTATTGGATCTACTTGGGGAAATGGTGCTGCTACTGGCGACTCTGCGCATGCGCACAGATAACCCAGCGCAGAAGAAGCAGCAACAGCAGCAGCTGGAGCAGCAGCTGCAACTGCAACAGCAACAATTGCTGCAGAAGCAGCAGCAATCGCAGTGCACCCAAGCGCCCCAGACACCCCAGCAAAAGGAGAAGCAGCTGCAGCAGCAAATGCAACAGCACCTGCAATTGCAGCAGATGCAGCTGCAGCAGCAACATTTTTTGCGCCAGCAGCACCAGCATTCAGCCCTCGCAAAGGCCTTGCCCGATGCAATTAAACGGCTCGCCACGCTACTTAATACATTTAATTCGCCCGAAATAAGTCGCATGGCGCTCGAGGTGCTCAAGGAGCTGGTCCGCAACACCAGCCTGGAGGCCACTACTATCTTGGCGCCTATTTTGATTAACTGCCATTTATCAGTGGCCAACGCTCCCAATGCGATTGGCCCATTAGGACCATACTTTCCACGTCGGGGTGCCAAGCAGACGCCCTGGCCATTAGGTGCCAAAAACTCACCGCGCCCGCCGAGGCCCATGGTGCAAATGTGCATAGCTCTGTCGGAGTTGACGCCGCGTGGCCTTGACGCCGAGTACGACGCGCAAGTGGATGCCTTCTACAGGCCATACCACGACTTTATCGATGTCATGCTGCGAATGTGCGTCAACACGGGCACGCTGAACGACACGCTGGTGAAGCTTCATTGCTTGGTGGCCATAGAGTCAACCCCGTTGCATTTCAACTACTTTCCCAAGTTTTGGGTGGGCATACACAACAATGCCTTAACCAACAAGTGAGTAAACCACAAAAGCCTGAGACAATTTGTTTTAGTAGTGGTTGATGCTAGGAGATATTCCATAGATTCCAGTTCGAATTATTCATGCACTCGAAATCCTTTTTGTTGCTTTTAGATATTCAGATCTGCTCGTGCGGAATCAGCTGCTCATAGAGTATTTGCATAATGTGCTAAGGGACGAACGGAGCATGCTGAAAGATGCCTTTGTGCGTGAGTTTCTGGAGCTGTACTATCACAAGGTTGCAGCGCAGCTGCCTGTCGCGCGAATGATCTACACCATTAACTATGGCATGCACTCCAAGGACGACATTGACGAGCTGTGCGGAGATCTTTTTGCGATACGAATTATTGCCCAAGCGACTGGCGTGCCGACTTCCGTGCGCAAGGAGCTGCGTGGGTCGCTGCGAGCACTGCTGAATAAGAGTGATCGCTATAAGAAGGATGCGGAAAGAGGTAAGAGGAACATGGAACATGTAGATGAAGTAAAGAACACACTTATAATACATGCATTTTCAGACCAATTTCCTAACAAGAAGCAAAAACGGGACTCGTCCAAAGAGACAGAAGAACCTCATTCCACTGGGCACTCTGAGGCAGATAAAGAAGACATTTTGGCCGAAAGCAAAGAGAAAGTCGTAATAAACAGCAATGCGAGTGCTGTAGATGTGTCTGTGGATACTCCCAGTGATGCTGTCAGCTCAACTGATACTATTACCACGACTGCTGAAGCTGTCGTAGAGCCACCGCCAGCCGCTGATCCCGTAGACGAGCGCATGGAAAGCCCAGCATCCGAGAACTTAGAGAAAGCATCGGTTCCCTCCTCGGATGATGAAACGGAACTTGAGGATGAATTGGAGCCCACTCCTAAGCGTAATAAGAAGTCGGCTAACAAGAAAACTGCACAGGATCGCCTTAATGAGGATCGCAAGAAGCGCCTAAGCACCTTGCTCACCATGGAGTCCTACATACAAAGCATTTTCACGATCATCAAACGGGAAACAGTTGCGTCGAACGCTGTGCAAGGCAAGGACCATCCTGGTGAGGAGTTCGCAATGGAGCCATCAACATCAGCGGCGGCGGCCAACTTGTTGAAGCCAAAAGGTGCCTCGACACCGCCAGAAGTCGAGGACAACGGGTCGCAAGGCAAATACAACATTGAAATGGACACAGAAAGTCCTGTCAAATCAAATGCAAATGAGAAGGGTCAGGAGATGGAGAAACCCGTTGAGCCGTCGCCTGAACCTAAGTGTGTGGCAAACACAGTAAGCACTGTCGTTCCCTCGGCTGTCGCCACCCCAGCGACAGTGGTTGCGTCCACATCACAGGCAGCGAGTCCCAGTCAAATTTAGTTGTCGTTTAGTGATTTGCTCAGCATTTTATTTTTCGGCAAGCCACTGGACTGATGGTACGCAAGCCGCGGATCAGGTGATGGCTAAGCTCCAGAGTACCAAGAGCTAAACCTCTTTGACCAAAGGTCAAAAATGGCAAGGAAAAAATTTGAGCAACCCAAGGTTGGTGCTGCTTGCTGCTTTCGGCGGGCCTGTGCTCGGGCAAAAGACTTTTGAGCAAATGAATAAATAATACTAAATTAAAGTTAATCTAGCAACATATTAAATCGGTAACAAAAAGAATTGAAATAGAATGTAAACTCACGCGGAGACAAGCGTCCGCTCTTCACATCAACCCACGCCCACTCACACATATAGATGCATGCATTAACACACATACATATATAAATATATACATCCATGCCTACATAACTACATATACATACATACATACAGTTAGCAAGTACGATGACGACGTTACTATTTTAAGACTTCCACGACCGCAAATTGTCCAAAATATTCAAAATCACATTACTCCCACTTCAAAATGATAGTTAAGTAAAAAGTTTACATATATATATTCAATATGAGAGAGAACCTTGTTATGCACTACGAATGCCAAAAGCAACAGCATTATGGGCAACATAGGAGAAAATGAGAAAGAAAAATAATTGAAAAACAATTGAACATGAAATGATATGATGGAGGGAGTTGAAAAACGGCTTACGAGACGCTAATATCTATATATGTTGTAGTAGAACCTTTAGGTACGTTTTACGCTGCTAATTACATTTTGGTTTAGTTTCCTAACACGTTCACGTTCACGTTCACTGTCGCTGCCCTTCCTCTCCCTATCCATGTGTACTATAACTATACTGTATGTTAGACACAACTGAACAGATATTATATAATTAATGAACTCTATTTTGTTTTTAACAAAAGGAGATGCGACAATTTTCATTGTAAATTGCTGAACGTTACGAATTAATTAAATCTTACGTTCTTTACTTCGCGCGAAAATAAATTGTAATTACGCACATAAGTCTAGTTAGTAGTCCATGTGAAACACAAAGGACAAAGCTTAAAAACAAACCATCCCTCTAAAGGGGCGCATATAATGTTAGTATTAAGACACAGCAAACGATCGAAATCTAAACAATATGTAATGTTGATCAGCAAATACAGATTCATAAGCAAATAATAATAAAACCGTGCAGCATATAAGTCTAAATATTGTGGAACGAAGAATTGTGTTTCAATAACTGCATCTGGCACATTTTCTGGTTATATTTTGATCTTAACTCCTTCAAGTCGCCACTCGAATCAGTTTCCCACTCTAACTCTTATCCGATATGCAGATGACACCACGAGGTGGCCATCGAAATTTCAAAGCGCAGCTTCGTTTGCTTGTCGAGCTTAAACTCCACTTGAAATTGTACTAATTGAAAACAAGGATATCCATGAAAAAAACATTTTCTGGGTTGGCCACCGGAACGACTGCGACAAATAGGTTTATCTGGGCATCAGGTTATTGTGATGTAAGTTGACAATTTTATCTTAGATACTCTATATAATTCAGCAGTGGAGACGGCTACTACGGCGACTAGAAGATACCCTGGAGCCCTTAGTGCTCTTAGATCTATCATTATAATTATATTCTATACTTTTATGGGCTCACATTTTGAGTATAAGGAATAGGTGGGTAAAGCTATAGAAGGACTTTTGCATATTGATTAATATGAGGAATATATATGGCTGTATATGACTGAAGTTGGGATGCGCCTGAAGCGCTGATTGCATAAATGGCAATTTATTGATTACTTGTTGAATGAGAGTCCCAGGGCTATATTGCTCACGCGCATGCTCTTCCTGAAATGTCAAATATATACACATATATACATGTCTGGGCTGACTGCTGACTTCACAACTCAGTATTCTCTTGAACAAGAACACCGCAACTATTTTGGGAAAAATGCCTTGTGTAGGCTGTGAGAAAGGTAAGAGTTAAATAATATAATATAAAATATATTACTTAACTATATATATGTATGTATATCGTTCGCAGCATGCAAATGCACCTTGGATAAGTGCTCCGAGGCCTGCAAATGTGAATCGCCCGGTAAATGCGGATGCAACGTTTCGAAGGGAGAGCATACCTTGAGCGCTGGCTGCTGCAAGAAAGCGAAGGGCGCTGGCGAGGACAATGAGCCGAAAGATTGCTGTAAGACCGCCAAGAACTGAGCCAAGACGAATGGAGAATTAAGAAACCAACTCGATGTATTTTACTTCCGCTTTTGATTAAAATATATCCAATTGCTTCGCATTATTAATTACTATACATTTATTACAATAACTAAGGCAACTTAAGGATCCTATACAATATAATGCCTTTACCA
The DNA here is from genome assembly GCA_035047625.1 of Drosophila mettleri. Lineage (NCBI taxonomy): Eukaryota > Metazoa > Arthropoda > Insecta > Diptera > Drosophilidae > Drosophila > Drosophila mettleri. The sequence goes on from JAWNPI010000035.1 coordinate 20,525,687, forward strand.
AGTTAGAGAGCTTTTAGCGTAGCCTATTGAATTGAAAAACAAATGTTGATTATTATGGTGAGTACGTTTAACAAACGAGCCAACAACAAAGTGCATTTTATTTAATTTTTACATAATAAATTGCTTATCCTTTTTCTACAGCAAAAGGTGCAAGGGGCAAGAATTAGAATTGAAATTTGGACTGTTCTCACTTCATAGATGAGGGATAGACAGAACATTTTGGAAATTAAACAAATTGAAATTCGTTAGCGATTTCTTTATATTACAGCGTTAAAGATTGGGTCTTCAGTTATCTTTTCAGTACAAGTAAATATATATGCATATAAAAAACAATTTAAAATTTGATTTTCAACAAATACGAGCCACTTACTAATTATATTATATATAGTTATATATTACTTCGCGCTACGCTGAGCCATTAAAGTAGTGTATGCAATATAAAAAACATTATTCCTTTCAGGGCGATTAACTACTAGATTTTTGTTTCTCTATCCATTGTAAGACTTAAATTTATACAAATCAAATGACGACGACATTTCAAAGGTTGATAAACGCGGCTTCAGCGCTTAATTACGCTTTGATTTGCGCTTTTTGCGACTGCTTGCGGCGGCTATGGATGAGTTGGAGGTGGAGGTGGTGGCGGAGGCGGAGTAGTGGGTCGTTGCCTGGGGCACTATTCTCACTCCACTTAACTTGCCCCATATGCTGCTAAAGAATCCTGAGCCGCCACCGTCACCACCGCCGCCGCCGTCGCTACCGCCGACGCAACTGTTGTGATAATTGTTTTTTTTGTTTGATTTGCAGGCAACGTTGTTGTTGTTATTATTGTTGTTGTTAGTCGTTTGTGGCTGATGAGTCCCGGGAGGTCCCGGCGGCTGCGACTTGTGCTTGGCTGTGACTTGGGCGTATTCTCATGAGCGCTTCACCTTGCCATTAACAGCATTGGCAGACGAACGGGTGCGACTACTGCTGCCGCCGATGGCAGCTTCAGTCGCATGCGTAGCCACATGCTGAATGCCCTTCTCCATGCAACCTTGGTAGATTGGCCGCATGAACTGCAACAATTAAGTTTGGTTAATAATTTCTGGGCATCTTGGGGAGTAACACTTACATTCTCCCACATGAGCGTCGCGAATTCGTCCAGCTTGCCGCCGAAGTCACTCAGCTCTCCGCTATATCTGTGGGTATGGCAAATGGATTGAGAGTTAGTTTGGTTGCTCGCTCAGTTATTAGGTTGTCAGTTGCCAATACCCACCTTATGTATGCCCAGAGCGCGAGCGTCAGCAGCGCCACACCCATGATTAGATTGCAGAAATTGGCAAACGTGTAGAGGCCTACCAAGCCGAAGATTCCGCTTATTATGTACATGATAACGGCGCAGGCAAAGTACACGGCCGGCGTACGCGCCGCCTTGAAGATGTTTTTGCTTTCATTGTGAGCTCGATAGTTGACAAATACCTCCTCCAAGTCCGAGTCCAGCTGCTGCCGAAACCTCTCTGTGAACTCCTCGCCGCCCATTTTGCGCTTCGTGGCAAACTGAAACAGTGCCTTGTCCTTAATACGCAAATGCTCAGTTTCCAGGTGTGCAGTGCTTAGATAGGGCCGCGTGCCACCACACACTTCCTCCATAAGCTGATTGTACAACTCTTTGGCGGCAGCGACAGCGGTCAAGTGATTCGCTTCAGCCGTGGCCACCAGCATGCTCTTCGGCTCGGGCAGCTCGTTTCCCTTGTATATATTCATATACGATTGGAAGTACTGAATTAGGTCTCGGGCTCGCACCCGTTGCCCACTAATCTCCTTGTACACCAAATTATCCGGTGCCAAGAGCATGGGAACCAGGGTTCTGAGACTGTTCTTGAACTCGGGCGTTATATCCTGGAGCCGTCCATCGAACTGCGGATTTGTGGCCACGTTGAGACCAGGATGTGGCATCAAGAAACAGGCAACCTCAGTGAAGCACGAAGAAATGTGTCGACGCAGTGATTGCAACTCCGGATGCTGCTTGTCTGACACCTCAAGACGACGCTTTAGTATTTTGTCGCCGCCCAAAGCGCCGTACTCCGCCTCATACGGAAAACTCCAATCACGCACTAGAAACTGCAAGCGCTGGAATGGCTTCTTGCCAGTGTCTGCCAGCGCCAGTCGACCGTATTCAGTGAACAGCTGCAGGTGTTGTAGGTCGTCCTCCTGTATGTTTTGTGAGAGATTGTATATCTGCACCGACGACAGCATTGTGCTCAGTGCAAACACTGTCGCACAGTCGCGCACGGTGCTTTGACTATCGAAGGCGCCCTGTGTGTCCAACAGAATGATGGCAATCTTTTGGCCATTGGGATAATCGTGCAGGAATATGTCAGACCACATTAGTATGCCGGTGGTATCTCGTTCCGATCCGCCGCGCCATGAGAAGCCAGACAGCGGCTCCGACTCATCGCCCAGCCAGTCCGTGACGTCTTGCCGTACATACTGTGAAGTAATTTCAAATAAGGAAACTGCTAGCAAAATAATTGCATTCACAATACCTTTGAGTACATGTAGCGAAGAAAGAAGTCGAGCAGAAAGCTCTTGCCCTTCCGGAACGCACCCGCCACGGAAACAACGCAGACGTAGCGATCTTTGACCTCATCCCGCATCAGCACCTCACTGAGCGCATCCTCGTTGAGCACGAATGTGTGCTCCTCGGATGCATTAATCACCTGCACCGCCGAGCCGCCCATTGCTGTCCTCTCCATGTGTTAGCTGTGTGTGCGTGTGTGTGTGAAGAACCGAGCGTGTGTGCTATGCAACTGAACTATGATTTGGTATTCGATATTGTTTTGAACTACTGTAAAAAGAAAACACAAGTAAATAATTGAGAGACTTCAAAATCGGTAGTTGCTTTCTACACGGCAAGTAGACGACAGCCTATATACTATGTGCACATAAATAACGGAACTAGCCTCTGCTAGATCACTAACGGTTAATTGCGCAAGTTCTATTCAATTGCGTGTGTGGTGGGTTGGCTGGCTGGCTGGCTGGCTGTCTGTGTTTTTGGCATGGGGACTGTGGCATAATGTGTCAGGCCGCCTGCAATTATGAGACGAGGCCAAAAATAAATTCAACTATGCGCTGGTCTGGCTGGCATACGGAAAATGAATTTCGTTCGGCCTTTTTAATTCAGGTGCGTAGGCTCAGCACGTAATCGACTTGAAATACGGTGAAAATAATGTGTATTTTTTATTGCTCGTCACACGCAATTCGACGAATTCGACGCGATTTCCAAATGCATTCACAAATAATATTGAAATGTTTTACTGACCAAGTCACTCGCCGCTGCTGCTGCTGTGGCTGCCGCTGCCGCTGCTGCTGATGACGTTGACAACTTTTTGTCGCCACGCCAATGATCAACGGTGTAAGTTTTAATTGGAAACATAATCGAAACAACGAAATGTCTGCAGGCAACATAAAATAACACGGCAATAGAAATTATAACGGCAAATTAGTCATACCTATGCTAGATACGCGATTCTCAACAGAATATATACATGGCCGTGCACATGTATGTCCTTTGTTATTTGTTAGAATATTTATCAATTATTGAGTTAAAAGTCAAAAGCGACGTTGCGACAGCGCCGACACTTTCAACCAACTGAACCGAACAAGTTGCCCGCTCGCTGTTGGCGTATTCAAAGCGCTTCAACAAGAGAGAGCTATCTTCGTTAAATCTCTCTCTCTCGCTCTCTTGACCAGCGGCGCTCTCCCGCTCTGTCCCTCTCTCTGGCAACGCTGTCAGATGGGTCGGATCAGCCAGGTGCAGCTGTTAAAATTTTTTTCATTAATTAACAACAATAAATGAAAAGTGGCACACGACTCGTTTTATTTTGGATTATACAGATGTTTAATGCGTCAGTGTGTTTGGGCTTTATGATACATAAGTACGTTGGGGCTTATGATATTTAAGCACTGTTGGCAACACCGTCTCACTATGTGTTTGGTGTTCTCAAAGCTGTGCTCAGAACAGTGTTCACTGTGCACACCGTGTCAGACAAAGCCGACTGTATGGATCGACCAACACGTTCGGCTTTTACTGATGGTTGTCTCGCTTCAGCTTAGCAATTTCTAGGCATTGGGCGATGTAAACAACAAAAAAAACGTAACAGCAACAGTGACGCCAGCGCCGATCATGGGAGCATGATTAGTCAACTGGAATGGTTGCTGAGAGCAACAGCAACAACAATGACCAAATCAAAACGAGGCAAGCAGCAGCAGCGTTAATACGTACGTTCTGAGCAGCGCTTAAAATGCAAGAAAAAAACATTGGACGCGCCAGGGGGAAAGCATTATAAGAGAAATAAATGCCTAATTTGCTTAAATTAGGCTGCAAAAGTGTTTAATTAGTTTCAATTGTAGAGACCGACCAGAAGGTCCGCATCACAAGTACACCTGGCCACACGAGGTTCCATCACTCGCCAAGCTGAATAGGCTGCTATAACATGCAGTGTGGACACCGCCCAAACGCAAGCTGGCAACGGCAGCTTCGCTCTATATGCCTCGTGGCCATTTGCTTGTTGTCGAACAATGTCTGTATATCCGTGCAGGAATCGCAGGACATATTAAATGAGGAGCCCGTCTACTATTATGTGGGGTGCTATACGGCTCGAACGGACCTGCTCAAGGAGTCGGTGTACGCCAAGATGCCCCAAACCTGCATTGAAATCTGTGAGCATGAGCAGCACAGGTACGCGGTGCTAGCTGCCGAGAAGTGCTTTTGTGCCAATCAGCTGGAGCCGCACGAAAAGCAGGACGACCAGCTCTGCTACACCCGCTGCCTGGCTAATAAGGCACAGTACTGCGGTGGCGTGGGCGTGCATTCATACTACTCCACAACACTGCTGCGGGAGCCAGCGCCGCATCATCTGCGTGTGCTCAACAGCACTGAGAACAGCATTAGCTTGGCCTGGGACGCATACGAAGCAAAGAAGCTGCTGCCGGCAGGCGGCGCAGAGGCTCTGGCGGCTCAGTCTCAGCAAATAGCTAACATTCTAATCAAGTGTCAGATTATACAGACATACTCAACGCTGCCCGCATTCCTGCAGCCCGAATTCATAGTCCAGAGCACGGAGACGCGCTTCGAACTAACCGATCTTCATCCCGCCACTCTTTACAACATCAGTGTCCGAGCCATTTGCGTACAGCAACAGCCAGAGCAGAGCGAGTGTGGCCATGCCACGCTGATGGCCAGTACAGACGTGGGATTACCCAGCCCAGCGCCAGCCCAACCCAAGGTGCTGAGCCGCACGAGTGACAGCATAACTGTGGAGTTGGCTCCGATACATAACGACAACGGACCAGTCACAAAGCTACTAATTATTGTAGAATTTGTTGACGATGCGCTGAGCCAGCCGTTTGACGAGCAACTACTAGGCAGCTGGAAGCTAGCACAGCAGACTGGCGTTCCTTACTACATAGCCGCCGAGCTGGACTACGATAGGCCAGAAGACAATCGCACTAGGCAATTTATCGTGGGCGATGACAAACAGTATGGACGCTATCATAATGCTCCTCTCGACCAGATGACCAATGAGCAGGGCATGGCTCCCCATGTGCACATTAGCCTGGGAGTGGTAAGATAAGAGAAATAGTTTAGATCCACTGTCAGTAATGCGAACTCATCTTCATTAGGTAAGCACACTGCGAGGTATCACCAAGACGCTGTACACGCGTAGCAGTCATGCACAACATGCCAGTTCTTTGGATGACTTCAGCTATGCAACCTTTGAAAAGGGTCAATCCTCGGTAGTAGCACTGGCTGTTACCTGTGTGATCTTTGGCAGCTGCCTGATTCTCAGTCTGATTACCTACTTTTATTTGCGCTACAAGACATGCCACGCTCGCGGGCTGATAGGACGCAGGCGCAACGCTCATGAAATGACGCAGCAGACGCCCATCATCGAGCGAGAGAACAACGGTTACTTGGTGGAGGACGAGCTTCCGCCGACGCTGGAGAGCTTCAAGCAGCAGTTTAAAATGGCGATCGAAGGACTAGAGCAATTGCCAAGAAGTTCTTTGCGCCTAAATGCTAACGATGTCATTGCCGATGGCCGATACGGAGAGATTATCACGGGGCGGCTCAGCGAACGTGATGCTGTTAGGGATTGTGCGCTACACGTGTTATCGTTGGACGATCTGAGCGGCGTGTCGCAGGCGCAGCTATTGCGAGAGATGCGACAGTTAAAACAGTTGCGTCGCCACGAACTACTTTTAGATTTTTATGGCATTTCAGCAAGCGCTGATTGGTTCTATCTAATCTTTGAGCTGCAGCGCGTGAGCCTTAAGCGACGCTTGATCGAGAGTCGCCAGGCGGCGCCTGCTCCACGGCTAACAACCCTAACGGAACAACTGGTTCTGCAGTGGATGTACGAGCTATCAAGTGGCATGTCGTATCTAGGCAGTTGTCAGGTGCTACACCGGCAGCTGTGCAGCTACAGCGTTTACGTCTGCGCCGACTCCAGACTTAAGCTGTGCGTCTTTGGACCACTGCACTATGTGAATAGCAATGCCCAGCAGCTGGATCTGGGCCGCTGGTTGGCGCCAGAGGTGTTGCGGCATCAGCACTTCACGACTAAGTCGGATGTATGGTCCTTTGCTTGCGTTGCTTGGGAGTGCTGCGCTCTGGGTGGAACGCCCTATGCAAATATAGCCAGCAGTCAACAGTTACTAGAAGCGATACGAACTGGCGTGCGCCCAGCGCAACCTGTCTATGTGTACGGTGATCTCTTCCAGCTGCTACTCAATTGCTGGCAACTGGAACCCAGCGAGCGCATTGGCTTTGAGGATGTCGCTTTCGGCATACGTCAGCTGATGACCTCACCTAGGCATGCGCTGTGTTTTGATCGCTCTGCTTTGGACTCGATGGAGACGCTGCCGTTGTACCTGCCGATGCTTGAGACAATGAACTAGTCTAGCTAGAGAGCAGAATGCTTATAATTCGCAAAAGGCCAAAACAAATACATTGACAAACAGTTTAGAATAAATATAATAAAACTAAAAAAGCGTTTAAAGCTATAATTATTATATTAGCTGAGTTAACTAGAGTTTACTAGTTCAATTCCCGAATTTAAAATCAGAGTTAACGACTCGCACTATTCTACAAACTCAAACTCGATATCAAATAACTTTAAGCATCTACTAGATAAGCTTCAATTTTAGAATAACTATAAGAGAGGACGACTTTGCATATTTGCATATTATATACATTTATTTTTCGGATGACTTAACTTTCTACTAACAAATATTCTGTCATAATCAATATTCTTTGTTGAACAGTGTAACAAGTCTAAAACAAATTAAAAAAAAAAACACGGGAACCCAGGTAGAGAGCGTAATAAAAGAGAGCTCGCAAAAGGTACTGTGAGTGAATTGCTGATCTTGGGTGACCACAATAAACGGTGTATATACGTATGTATACAATAATAGATACGTAAACTCGCGCATACACATGCAGCGCATATAATAATTGACGATTAATCAGTTTAAAGGTCGAGCAACTAGGGGGTCTGGCGATTCTTTGTACAATACATATATTATTTTATTATTTAATTGGGAAAATTAAACAGAAAAGGAACGCTCCTGACAAAGATGAACTATAACAATTTTTTTTATAAGCTATAGTGTGTTTATTTTTTAAGGATTCTAGCACATTTACTCTACACAATTAGAATGCCTATCCATAGTCATAGATGCAAGCAAACAGGGTTTCCGTTTAGGGCCAAATTCTTATTTTATTCACGCACGCACACACAAACACGTGGTAAGTGCAATGTGCAAACATCCAATTGGAAATATGCTGCTAATCTGGAGCCACAGTCTGCGAACAGCTGATAAGCGATCCAATTGAATTTATAATGCATAATACACAAGAGGCGATCAAAAGACTAATCACACTTCGTATGAGATTGAAGCTTATTAAGCGTGTAATGAAGCGCAACGATCCAAAGTAGCAAATGCGGCAACAATACAATAGACATGCGTGTTAATGTGCAGGCAAGTATCTACATATATGCAGATATATACAGACAAATGCTTCACCATTTTAGCGCTCAAAACGACTTTTGCACTCGTCGACTCGGAGTCAAGGTGAATGACGTTACCAAACAGGGCAGAGAGTCTACGGCTACGGATACGGTTATAGCAAGAGCAAAAACAATTAAAATCATTGGCACACATATTAAGATATGAATGTTTGCACAAATATGTATGTATTGGCATATACAAATTATTAATAAATCAAGCTGTGAGCCCTGAAATGACGCTGCTCGACCACTAGCCCACGAAATTTGAGTGGGTACGTGGAAACAAGGGAATATATTACTGGAACGAACAACAATTAAAGCTGGAAAGCTTAACTGTTAGTGCACAAAATATTATATTTTGTAATATCAATTTGAAAGAGATGCACAATCATACATACATACGCAGAGACGACGCAATAAAATTTGTTTTTGTTTTTATTACACAGTCTTAGTTCTGTGACTCGAGTTCGGGTTTTCTTAGCGCAGCTTGCAAATTATTGTCCACACTACCGAATACTTTGAAAATGTTGTAAGTTATTTTTATTCACATATTTAACTTAAGATATTACTCACTTTAATAAACAATTCGCCACCAACACGCCTGCTGTTGTTTGCTGTTTTTTAACATTTACTTTCTCACTTTTTCTGCTAGCGATGAACGCGAAATCGATATATTGTACGTCACGATGTTTACCGATTGATTAGGAATCGGTGAAGAAAGCATCGATACCTGTAATAGACTTAAATTTACAAAATCTTTGAATTTAATTTAATTCACTTTTAATTTAAAGCTTCCATTTATTTTATAGTTTTCAAAGTCTAACAATACGAGTTGATATATATTTATTTAATGTAAAATATAAAGTAATTACATTTGTTATCAGCAGCTAATGGGAGCATTTTTATGAAAAGAAAATGTAGCTAAGATATATTTTAGCCCAACAAATTCTTTGTAACTATTAATAAAAGCAAGTATCTTAATGTATACATATGAGTGTATGTGTATATAAAATATGTTTTTAACCTATATGTAGCAACGACAATTTTAATAAAATAATTTAAATATTATATATCTCTTCATTAATATTATGAATAAAAAAATGATGTACAAAATTAATATGTATTTAATAATTTTAATTCAACTTAGCTAAAGCTAATTTTTTTTGGACATATATATTTTTATGTGCAAAGTTGTTCATGTAAAAACAAAAAATGTTTATAATTACGTATTTAACAGGAATTTCATGGCTTTTGCTTAAATAAAATTAAATGGCAGGCATGCAGCTAAGGAAGAATTGAATATTAAATGATAATATATTTTATCAAATAAATAGATACAAATTGTTAAATAGGACGATTGTACAATACTCGAAAAACGTATTAACTAATTGATGCTTGTCATAATATCATTGGTTAATTAAAATAATAATATTAAATTGCTAGTTAGATTATGTGAAGCTGCTGACACTCCAAAGAGTATTGAGCGAGATGGTCGCTCTCCCTTTGATCACTCTTCATATGCTTCTCTGGAAACATTTTGCCTGACATACAGCATTCTATATACACGAGAAAAATATTTTCTTTTTTTTTTTTTTTTGAATATACCCGACTATGAAAATACTCTGAACTTCAAGCATAAAATTGTAAAAAATAAGGAATATATGCTCGCATTGACCACTGGCAAAAGATATAGATTACTTACACTTACTGTATATACGCCCCATGGAGGGGGACAATCTGAAAACAACAGACAGATAGACAGCACCGAATCGACTCAGCCTCTTTGCCACGGCTCCAACTGCCAGCCACAAAACCATTCTATCCTGATTTCCCCATTTTTAATGAGATCAAGTTATAGTAAGTGAATCGGATGGTGCTTTGACTTATATATATACATTTAATAATATCTTAATATATATTTTTCAATGTGGGGATTTACAATTCTACTGATATATGTGTGACTCTGTTTGTCATGCACAGATTAAGTAATGGAATGTATATTTGTAGCTTTAAAAATCTAATCAATTGCATTAAATACCTTACTTAATAAAGTGTTTGTTATAAGTTACATAAATACAATAATTCCTATTGTTTTTGGGAGTAATCTAAGAGCTCCAAAGTCGGGTAATACTTGTGTCAGAACACATGCTTCGCCTATCGCTCAAGCAGGACGCATAGGCCATGGCATGTGGAATAAAATGCTGCTCAAATACCCCAGTGAAGAGGTGGGCATACGGGCCACTGGCGAAGACGGCGACATCGTCGCCCCCGTGTGTCTCGGACTCCAGCGGCACGGCGGTCGGAAACATGAAGTCTTTGTTCTTCATGTTGATAGAACGAAGGTTCTTACGCTTAACAGTGCCGCCATCCTGCTTCAGGTAGTTGCTGTTGTAGCCTGGTCCGTTGGCATAGCTCAGGGTGGCGTAGGGCAAGTCATCCGCGGCCAATTGCCCATTATTGATGCCAAATATATCGTTCTTGCGACTGGAGTATCCCGCCAGCGACATGGTGTGCGAGTGATCCGAAGTGACCACAATCAGCGTATCATCCACGCTGCTGTGTGTACGCGCCCAGCGCACCGACTTGTCGAACTCCGCCGTTTCATCGATGGCACGCAGTGCCAACGTGTCGTGGTGACCATGATCGATGCGTCCGCCCTCTACAAATAGAAAATACCCTCGACCGGCACTCTGTCGCTCCAATATGCCCAACGCTGCTTGCACCATCTCCTCCAATGTTGGCTGCTCCTCAGCATCCGCATCCAGGTGGTACGGCATATGATAGGGGGCGAACAGGCCAAGCACACGCGATGTCTGATTGTTCAGCTCCATCAGCTGACGACGTGTGTGCACGTAGTGGGCGCTGTTGGTGTGTTGCCGCTGCCACTCCTCGATGAGATTTCGGCCATCCTTACGCTTACCGAACACTCCGTTTGGATCTTTTACATGCTCAGGTAAAAAGTTTTGTCTGCCACCGCCCAAGATCACGTTTAAATTTCGTCCCACCTCACCGTTAATCAGCTGTGACGCAATGTCCGTACAAATCGCGGGGTCAACATCGTCGGCCTTGACATCTGCATCGTTCTCCCAGTCACGGTTGGCCACGTGCGCATAGACACCTGCCGGCGAGGCATGACACACGGATGTGGTTGTGATGAGGCCCGTTGACATGCCCTGTCGCTGTGCCCAGGCCGCTATAGAAGCAACATGATTCTCCGGCTGAGTTTGAGCCTGGCAATCTTTGAGGCGGACGGCGGCCGTAACGCCCACAGTACCATAGTTGGCTTTGACGCCGCCCAAGTAAGCGGTTGCCGTGCAAGCCGAGTCAGCAACCTGCATGTTGGCACAGTATGTCTTGCTGAGACCCACGTACGGAAACTGCTCGAAGGCGAATTGCTTCTCCTCGCCACCGAGATAGACCCGCCCCGCGGTTATTGTTGGTATAGACATGCCGTCGCCCAAAAATAGAATCACGTTCTTGGCCAACTGTGTGTTTAGCCTCATTTTGCTGTCCAGCTGCTGTTCCAGGGTCTGGTGGGCTAAGCTGCGCCAGTAATCACCATACTGCTCCACCCTTTCGGATGCGAACGTCATCTCTGGCATATACCCACGCTTAGAGCGCTTTGCCCCTGATCGGACTGACTCTGCTTCATACACCGGATGCATGCGCCGATCAGCATCACGTGTCGGCAGCACTAGATGTGTGGGTGGAATTACAGTCTCACTGGCTTTTCGAGCTTACCAAGTTTCAGACTTACCATATCCGCTAGCTATACCGATGAGCACACTCACTGCTAATAATTGCAATATCATCTTGAGCAGTTGCTTTTGCATTGTGGTTTGCCTGTACTTTGCCGGGCACGTTTCAAACGGAACTGATAGCGAGTCGCACGAGACCGGCTTTATTTATAGTCGTTCACGGTTCCATAACAGGTCATCGTCGCCTGATAAACGAACATCTATGCCTGCCAATCAATGCCGCAGTAGCTGTCTACCCCGTCTTCAGTCCTATTTCATTAAATCTGTGTGTGTGTTTTGTTGTTGTTGTTGTTGTTGTTGTCGTTGTTTTTGTTTTGTTATGTATTTTGAAAAGAAACTTTTCCTGGGTTTTCGGCTGCGCGTTATCATCATTATTCGTTGTCTGCCTAGCTGTACCCGTGGTTCACGCATTCGAGTTTTTGTTTTGCCTGCGGATCCGAAAACGCGATCATCGGTCACGTGATAGCTCTGCCTCTTCTTGCTCAATGTAGAATTGTGTACAGATCCGTGTTATGAGCTCTGTTCTGCCGAAGTCATTAGCTGTCTATACACTGTCATAAAATCAACACTAATTATAATAATGACTGAAGTTCAGCTTTGTTTATTTATATGTAAGTGCGAAATTATTTGGTATAGTTTGAGCATCATCATTTAATTAAGCTGAATTTTCTGGAAAATTGCGTTCCATTTGTATATTTTATTTTCAATTTAATAAATATATTAAGATTAACTCTAATTCTTCTAGACTCTTCCAAAAATATTATACATTTTCAACAGTTTTGTTCAAACGTTAAATATCAACTAACCTATTACCACCCCATTCAATTACATTCAAATAAACATAAATAAATACAAATTATATATTATATATAAATAATAATCTGCACGTGTGAATTGTAGGTCCTTTTAAAAAGACCGCCCATTCGATGTCCACAAAGCTTGGTGCTGGCAATGCTGCACGAAATGTTTTGAATTCAAATCTTTTTCAAATGAATATCGAAAATGTGAATGCTGGCAACGCTATGGCAGTGACAATGCTCAAAAATGAATATACTATTTTAGCAGTACTAATTATTTTGAGGGTAATTGATCACTTGAAATCAATTCTACTATAGGTATATTATCGTCCATTTAAAAAAAAATAACGTTCAATTTCAAATGATTGCTCGAAAATGTTTCGAGCTGGCAGTGCTATTCGGAAATGTGTAAAATGCATTGCGCAGGCGTCAGCATCAAAACAAAAGCTTAATTCGTTTGACAATCGTTGATGTGCTTTCTTTCTCTCTCTGTTTTGACTCTTCTCTCCCTATCTCTCTCTCCCTTGTTCTATCACTCTCTCTCTTTCTCTGTAATATACACTCTCTTGTACAGCAGCCGTTATCTTCTGCTGCTGCTGCGTCAAGAAACATCTTCGTTAGAGAGCTTCTGGCCTGAGTACGCGAATTTGGCCAAAATAGTTGTTGGTTCGCATGCAAAACGTCAAAATCGCTAAGCTAAAACATTTTTATACCAACGGCGCGTTTTTAATTTTTTCTACACTACAAAAATACAGAGAGAAATTTAGAAGAACTAAAGCAAAATAACCGAGAAGAACTGACAAAACTTTTTAACCCAATAATTCTTGTTTTTCAAATCATTTATAGCATATGTATGCCTGCATACATATATGTATATATAACTACATAATGTATACATGCATCTACACTTACTTAACTAAAAGAAAAACGCGTGTATATAACAAATGATAGTTCAATAATTTTTAAATAACCAAAAAGGTAAATAGTGACAAAAGTGCGTGAAATCTTCTGGAATTAAATTAAAAAAAAAAAAAACTAAAAAACAAAGCATAAAATATTTAATTGTAATTTTGCCATCTCAAGTTGTTTGTATCTATTGTTCTGGGTAAAAAAAAATTATTGTTTGAAAATTTGGTGACAAATAGCATGTTTTTGGTTCATTGCTGATGTACGATTATGTGTGTGTATAACTGTATAAAATGAAAAGTATATACATATGTAGGTACATATGTTCAGTTTATATGTACACAAAAGAAAAAAAACAGATACTAAGATGTCGTGTAATGGATGGATGTAACAAATGCACATCTTGAGCTGTGTAGGAAAAAAAAAGAATTATTTTAAATGCTAAGGTGCAATTTATGTATGTGAGTTGGGATTACATTTACGTATACATATGTAGATACATACATATTACATGACTAGAGGCTCCATGCCATGCCAGGCCAGGCCAGGCCAAAAACTTGGCCGCCCAGCTGACTGCGAAAGCGACATAATGGCTCAACATAATTCTACGTTTGAATTGCTCCAAGTGCTTGCATGTATGTGGGTGTGTGGGAGTGTGTGTTAGTGTGTGTGTGATGGTAGAAAACTTTTTACTTAGCTAAGGGGCTTTGAAACATTCAAAGTTTGAGTCTTAATTTTGAATTTAATTTTGAATTTGATTAAAGTATTTTCTACTACAATTTAGATGAATTTTTAATTTTTTTCTCGAATATACATATGCATTTATAAATATATATTTGCGTATATATATCAATTCTAATATACATCTATAAGAAAACAACAAATGGCCAGCATTATGCAGAGAAACAAATCGAGCAGTCACACACGAGTCACAAAAACATGAGAAACAATTAAATGACAAAAAAAGTTGTCTTAAACTTTTTCAAGGCACACACGCACACACATACACACACGCACACGCACACACTCACACGCACACACTCACACACGCGCACAAACCCAAGCAACAACAACTACGCAAATAACTTGTCTTTGCCGTCATCGAAGGGAGTTGGCAGCAAAAGTTTTTGCCTTACTCCATGGGGAGAAGCATAGAAACATAGTAGCCCACATACACACATACGCACACACGCACACTCGCACGCACACATACACGCACAGTGAGAGAAACAGTCAGAAGTACTAGCACTTTGGTACAGATACATTTAAGCAGAATTCATAAACCAAGTGACATACATACAGGCATGCACAGTTACACGAATTGATAAATATATAAATATATATATGTATATATATATATGTATATATATTTATCTATATGTAAACAAACAGGCACAAACGAAGCGCAGAACGAGTGCACATTGCCTCGATGTTGTAACTACTTATAATACATCAAAATCAATTGATCTAAGGCAATCGTATATATTTTAGTGAAACAATATTTATGATATAAACAATCTGTAACTTGTGTTCAAAGTTAAGTCAGAAAATAGTGAAGTGACAACTTTTGATCTGCAGAATTAAATGGACATGTTTGCCCACTGTGCGGCAGCATCAGCATCATTCGGATATAGATATAGAGCCAAAAAGGATAAACGTTGCCGAAGCTCAAGCGCACAACCCGAACAAAGGAAACACGAACTTTCAGCATTTAACGAATACGGCCTCCAAGCCGAACGCCAAAGCTATAGCTATAGCTATAGCTACAGCATCAGCGAGAGTTAACTTTGCCGTTATGCTGTGAGCATTGGGTGCTTCGTTTAAATGAGTGCTCGTTGAATGTGTGAGTAATTGGAGGGGTTGGAATGGATAGAGAGCAAACAACAACAAGCAGCGCTCCGCCAGCTAGCAGACTCTGGGACTTTGGGTTTTATGGAGCAGCAAAGGAGTGAAGTGGCGCCAGTTGAAGACTTATCAGTGTGTATGCGTATGTATATGTACATGTTTGTGTGTAAAATTATGAAAACATTTGAGTTTGAGTAAATATGACCACCTCGGGGGTGGGGGTTGTTTTGTTGTATTACGTACATGCGTGATGCAATGTATACACGCACACACACACACACACACACACATGCAGAGATGTCGTTGAATGTGCGCCTGTTTGTATGCTGCATGTTCATGCATCTGAATACATAGTGTGTCTACGTGTGTGTGCATGAGCGCTTACCTTCGCAGCAGTTGCAATTGCAACTGCAGTTGATAATGTGGTCAGGGCTGCTGCAACTGTATTTCGTTAATGGCCTTCTAGTATTACGGGGCGCCTGGAGGGAGGCGGCCGTTTCACTGCATTTGGGGGGCAGGGACGCACTGTTAACGCGGCTGACCTTCACCCATTTTCCGGTGCTTGAACAGTGACAAGCCAACCAAAAGTCGAACGCCAAGCGCCAAGAGGTATTCAGTTTAAATTTAAGCGCTGCTTCGCTGTTTGTTTGTTTGTTTGTTTGTTTCGCTGCCTGATGCCATCAGACCCAACGTTGCTCATTAAGCAGACCCAATTCAATTATAGAACCACCCGCACACGTAAACAAATTATATTTACCTTTTGTGCGCAGGATCTCGATATTCATGCAGTGCCCCGGACAATATCCATGACAACCACAGCCAGTGCATCTGGGCAAATGCAACCCTGCATCCCCACATAACAGGTTGCTGTCGCGCTTGGGAAGTACAGTTACGCAATTCGATTAATGTGGCTCGCAGTCACTCAAAGTAACAGTACATTCTTTAATTAAGTGTAAGTTTAAAATGTCTCAAACTGGGTCAATGTAATAATATAACCAGGCAAACTTGATTAGCTGCAAGCTATGCCTGTTCTCAGAATGAAGTCAGCTTCGATTTAGTTTTAGTACTCAGATCGTTGAGAGCCGAACAGCAGTGTAAAGTTATTCGAAATCAATATTTATAATATAATTATGTGATCCAAGGAAAGTATGAAGTGGACGAATCGTCTTGACTTGGCTTATTTATTTGTAATAATTTAGGAAATATGTGTTTGGTGTATCTAACATATACAATAATATATAATGGTAAAGTTTCAAAAAAAAAAATTAAAATGTTTCACTGACTCCTTTTTGGATTTTTTGACCAAATATTTGATATACTTATGCGATGTATGCTTTCAGATATATATCTGACTCAAATATTTTTTAATTATTATGCTGAGAGATTTTCTGTCTGTTGATACCAGATATTAGTCGAAATTAATCGAAGCTTTAATATTTTTAAGCACTCTCACTCCACTCATATTCCAATCATTATTCTTATTGAGTTCTCTGTATAGATATTAACTCCGAGATAATGACAGAATACGATATACGATACACGTAAGTTATCGATAATGTCCTCAACACTCTCATTTTGACATTTTTTAATTTATATTTAAGGTACAGAATATCTCGTATTCATTTTCGAACTTGTATGTGTACTTATTCGATTAGAATCCTATTCACGTTCAATGGGCTTAAGAGCCAATTAAAAGGCTGGTAAACAATTCTCCGTTTAAACACATGGCATACGCCTCGCCCAATCAGTATTTAAATTAAGCAAAACGAATTAAAATTGCGCCACGCCTTCTTTTACGTATCACGCAAAACATACAGACGAACAAATAAATCTAACGAATGCGGATTTAGGGAACATCTGTTAGATGAAAATCAGATGCGAGGCACAATTTTCAGTTGGAGCCCAGCTTGCTTTGGTTTGTTTTGTTCGGCTTTTTATTTAGAGCATTTGCAAGTTATTGAACTTGTAAAAGTTTTTAATTAAAATTCAAATGAGACAAATTAAATTCGCCTCTCGCAGAGTAAACGAATTAAAACATCGAGAAAACAAAAAACGTTTAATACGGGAAAGGCTGCAGCAAGAGGCTCGCATAAAGTGCGTACGGAACGTGCGTTAAATTTTAATTGATTTTTCCCCACAAATGTAGGAGCAGCAGCACACACACACACATGTATATGTATATAGAAATATATGTATACATACAAATATGTATACATGTGCTTATATGTATGTGTGTACCTGTTTACGCGGAAAGCAGACCATGCCAAATGTGGTAATATGGAGTACAGAGCAGCATCACCGACCGATATACTCGCACTCACACACACATACATAAATACGAGCACACACACACACACACACACACATAAACAAAAACACATACACGAAGTGCGTTAAAACGAAATGGCAGACAGTCAGGCGTGCGAATAAACGAACGAATACACACACATACACACACACACACACAAACCCACATCGATACAGCGCAAATTTAACGACAGAATCAACGAACGAGAGTCGGCACTCCCGCTCGGCCAACTGACATACGTACGTTCGTATGTATGTATGTATATGAATGAATGTATGTGTATGAATGAGAAGGTTCGTGGTGCGAGGTAGCAGGTTCGTGGCAGAGAATCTGCCTGCAACGCGTCTATGGGTGAGGGAGAGAGTGAGGTTGAGGGTAAGAGTAACGGTAGGGATGGGACGAATGCTTCTGGTGAAAGGACGATTCAAGGAGCCAGTGAAAAACATTTTATGTCCTTGTTGTTGTCGTTCTTATTGTTGTTGCTCTTGTTGTTGTTGGTAGGCTGTTTATTGCTAGATGTTGTTGTTGATGCTGATGCTATTGCTGCTGTTTGCTGTGTATCTTGCTCTGTATCTGTATCTGTGTCTGCGTCTCTGTCTGCGTCTGTATCTGTGTTCTGTTTTATGTAGCTACCATTTATCGATTTATTTTGACTTTTAAAACGAGCAAGCGTTATATTTAATATAAGAACAACGATAACAAGAACATCTGCGCTTCGCGTGAGGCAGAAGGCGGAGGTGTGGAAATGGCAAGGGAAGCCGAGTACTTTTAGGAGGCTTTTGGGTTCAGAGACCACAACTTTTGCGCTTAATGCGCCAATTTTAACAACGACCTGAAGTCAAATTGAGTAAAACGCATTGAAAACTTAAGCAATTTCCCCAGTTTTTCCATTTTTTTTTTTCTTTTTGGCTGCGAAGCTTTTGCTACTCGACAAGAAAATAGCGCTTGAAGCAAGCGATTTACTTGTGTAAAACAACTTCTTGGTCAGTTTGTTGTTGCAGCTGACCCGCAGTTGATAGCCAAGCGCAAACTGAAAATGTGCTTCATATTATAATAATGAAAGATGCACTGGAGTTGAAAGCTGTTTAATGAAGCAAAGCAATTATGTAAACGCGAAGCCATGTTGAAAGCGAGGACAAGACAATAAAAGTGCGATATCTCAGTCAGATGCAACCTCTAATAATTGGTTCAATCAATTTTGTTATGGCAAAAGAAACATCAACGAACTGATTGGTGCACCTTAATCAATTCCATTTCCTCCATGTTTATTCCTGCAGGTAGCTGTTACAACTCTAATTCAAAATGCGTGCCAAGCCGTCCTCTTTACAAATAAATGATCACAAATATATGATCACATATATATAAATAACAAGTAAATCCATTACATTTTCAACAATAATTGTTCAGTAATATCGACTCTAGCCTTTGTAATATAATATTAAAAACTATCAAAACACACAACTTCTAAAGCGAGTACAATAATCACAATAAACACAAGGCGTAGCTTCTTTATCTTGCTAAACGAGCGAGAATAAGCAAAATGGCCGACGCCTTGTCTTTGGCCCACCTTTTCGCGCGCGTGTGAAATAAAACAAAAACAGCAACAAGAGAGTAAAAACATAAAAAAGAACAACAAATTAAATAAAAAAGCAAAAACACAAAACAAAGTCAACAATAACAAACAAAAAAGAAAAATACTAAGCTAAACAGTGAAAAGTATTAACAAAAATTATAATAGCATCAACGACAACAACAACAACTACAATAAAAACATCATCATAATCATCAGCATAAGAGGCAGCAGCAGCACGAGCTGTGGAAAATCAATTCAATGCCAAAGTGAATGCCGGATATAGAAAGACTCATATAGATTGTTGTGCATGCAGCCAACACATCGGACATACCTACATATGTACATATGTATGTACATAAATACATACTTACACGTACACACACATATATATATAGGGCGAATAAAAGCAATAGATGTGGTTGTCATTCACACTGCTGATGTCGTCAAAATTGCCGTTGCCATTGCCGTCGCAGCTGCCACAGCCGCTGCCATTGCCAGCGACAATCAACATCTAGGAAATTCATCATACGCACTGTGGGACACGACCCAGGCAAATGCAGTGCTCGATTGAAAGGTGAGCCTAACCACAAACACTTTGACTGCAAGCCAAAGACATTTCGTTTCAGTTTCTTCCTATTCTCTTTTTTTGAACGACACGTTTTAAGTTTTTTCTACTAACCAGTGATTTGTTACGACTAACTATATTTAATAATAATAACAATAATAATAATAAATAAATAGCGAGCTACTGCGCTCAATACTATGCTACGATGTCTCGTTCTTTGGGCATTGATATAAATATATTTTATATTCCTACACATATTTATATATATATATATATATATATATATATATATATATATATATATCTGTTATTAACACATATTTCTATGATGTGCTGACAATGACTAACACACCCACACATACACAGTCACACTCACACGCCACTCAAATGTCCCCGTTCACCCCCACACCATCGTCAATACCAGAAGACGTGGCTGAGCATGTGAATATATTGACACAGCAAGTGTTAACTCTTAGTGCCTGAGCGTGACTACTCAATCATGATTAGAGTATTAAATTAAGAATATAAAGTCATTGATATTAAATTCTAGAAATAATAATTGCTTTCTTGCTGTATCAAACACTTTATCTCTTCATGTATCTCTTACTCTCTCTCTCTCTCTCCATTTGTTTATCGTATTTCTGACTTTTAACTGCGTTATTTCCCCATATATTTTTAGATATTTATAATTCTGAATGTTTCAATACCTAAAACCTAAATTTGGTCACTTCAAAGCGGCTTTCCTCCCTTAACTTCCCTTGGCATATACAATCATATAGTTTAAAAAAATTTCAAAATTTCAATATATATATATATATATATATATATATATATATATATATATATATATATATATATATATGTATATATATATATATATATGAAGTACTTATAATAACTTTATTTTTTAAAAAATTCACAAAATTAATTTCTTTATTTTTAGAAAAGAAAATATTGCCCATTCGATTTAATATATGTATATTTTTTCTGTAATATGTTAAAGAGTAATTGTGAATTATTCACTATCTTATAAGTTTTAATTAAGTTGTTTTAAAAGTTTATTTAAAAAATTTGCGTTTTTCTATGCTGCGTATAGAGCATTGGTTCGCCGAAGAACTCATCTAAGAACCAAGCACACGTAAATGAATAAATATATTCTGACTCTTCAGGTTTTCACTGCCAAGTCTTAAATTAATGTGCAAGCTCAAAGCCATGAATATGTCAGATTTGTGACTAAACCAATATATGTTAATAGACAGTTGACGTCACGGAAAAATGGAATTTCTTTTAAATATTTGCTTTATTTTACGTGGTAATACACACATACATACACACATTTTTTGTATTTCCGTCAAATTACGTATGTGGTAATACTTTTATCGCATCTAATATGTATGCTGCCAAAAAATGAAGGAGGAAAGACAAGCCGACAAAAATAAAGTATTATCTGATGGGCTCATTCCCTGAGTGAGTGAGTTATAGGCTGTACTGTTCCAATCTATTGCAGATAAAGTGAAAGTCAAGTAATTTTAGAAATGCAATTATTCATGACTTGCCAAAAAAAAAAATAAAATAAAATAAAATTGAAAACAAACAAGAAAATAAAAAAAAAAATCAGGAATACGGAAAATAATTTAAAAATAAAACGGACATGGAAACCAAAACTCAGCGGAACGGAACATGCGCCAATAGATACAAATAGGGGGTAGAGCATTGAAAAAATGTCGAGTCGTGTACATTAGTTGGTTTGTTGTCTCCGTGTCTGGTATTTCTTCGACGGGATGATGGCAATGCCCGTCGCGTCGTTTGTCTGTCAGCGTTAGCTGCTTGATGAACTATTAAATTCTCTTTGCCGCCGCTCAAAATTATTTTCAACAACTGCGGCACGTGTGGCGGCAACATAATTTCAAATACCCCAGCTGAGAATACATTCATAAGATTTCTAAAGTCCAATAAAACTATTTTGACGCAGTGACAAACTTGTTTGTTTACTTCTGTAATGCTATTCTTACAAATTATTCACTGTTGCACCTAAACAAATAAATTAGAGATGAGTACAGAACAAAGAGTTGGATCGATTACAAGATATCGTAATTAATGAAATGAGCAATATAAAATTGCATTAATCCCAAAGGGTGGGAGCAGAAGATGAATATGCAATGTTAGTTCGATTACTGGCTATCGCAAGAAAAACTATTGTCTTAAGCGATATTTTTACTCACAAGTATTCATCTAAAATCCAAAACCAGTTAAGCTCATTTTAGATTTGAAAAATGTTTATGATTAGCTTCAAGCATTTTGAATAGGCTGTATAAAATGATATTTGTCATATTCAGAATGTCATTTTGGGCTAATTAAAATTTAAATGGATTTCGGCTTGTGTGTTTACAGCATTCTTAGACCAAGTCTATTCCCCATCGACTAAGGACTGACCGAATTGCAAAGTTTGCCATGTGCCCTGCCGCAATAATACATAATTGGTAGGCGTCTGGCGGCCGGCAGCTCAAATAGACAACGACAGGTGGTCGCCTGCAGTGGGCAACACTAATAACTAAGAAATAGAGAGATACAGCGAGGAGAGCGAGAAAGTGAAAGAGAAGGAGCATGCTGATCGGCGCAGGTTGCCCTTTCTCTTGTCCGTTGTTGCTGCTGCTGCCGCTGCCGCTGCTGCTGGTGGTGCTGGCGAATCGCGGAGCATGTCCATTAGCTGATTTAATGAAATCGTAAATCAAATGAACGGATTGCTAAAAATACACGCGCGCGTATTTTATGTTTTTTGAAGTGGAACTTATGCCACAGCAATGAGAGTACAACAGCGCCTAACAATAGATGAAACGTGGATGATTGTGCCAAAAGCAAGCCCAGTCCCCGATAGCATACATTCATATCTATCTATATATACATATATGCATATATGTATATGTGTATTGTGGGCATATGTATATCTATGCCTTTATCCGTATGCCCCTTCTATCTGTGCCTTCTAATGATGAGCACATGTAATGTTTTGTATTGCAAACTTGGCGTTTTATTTCGACATTTCTTACAATGAATAATGCACACTTCTGCTACATTTCTTTTTCGTATTTTTGGGCGATTTTGGTTGCATCTTTCGCTTTTGTTTTTATCATTTTTTGTTGGTGCTTCTGTTTGGCCTATGCATTTGGCAAGAGTGCAGCCATTGTCGTTGTCGTCTGTGACTTACAAGGCGTGTCTATCGCGTTGGCCAAGATTTTTGCTTGGCTGGCCGGCGTTACAGTTTGGTGCGTCTCTCTGCTGCCTGTCCCTCTAGATGCCTTTTTATTATACCGCAGGCCCAAGATGATTATGAACACTGGCTGTATTTAGTATGCGTCTTCATCTTAATTAAAACATTTATTTGCTCCACTGTGCTGCAGCCGTCTGCCTTGTTATTTATGCCTGGCGTTTGGCTTTTCAGTCAGCATCATCATGATCATGATGATCAGTTTGAATAGCATCCGTGTCAGCCCTAAGCAGCTTCGTTTGTCATGCAAAGCACCAACCAAGAAGCCAGATTCTATTTGCACTACGCCAAATTTTTACCTTCATCATCTTTCATGATTATTTATTGGATGCATTAGTCAGCTTTCTATTGTTGTGACTAATTTTATTTATTTGATGTGCATTTTATTTAATTTTATTGCCAACAGCTCTTGCTACATTCGCGGCGCACAAAATGTCAAAATAAATTTTCAATTTTTATTTACTGTGCCAGCAACTTATCCTCTCCTTTACCACACAATTTGAGCAACTATGTAAATATTGGCGAAAGATACTATAGCCAATAGTGTGCACTTGCTCCGCCCTGAAATTCCTCATTCGCAATGCCCAATGCCTCAGTCCTCAGTCCTCACTTTATATTTTTATTTTTGGAAATTCTACAAATATTTTGCGTGAAGCTGACAGTTGATTAACTGTAGTAGCCACGCCCACGAGCAGGTCTTTAAAGAAAATTTGTCTCAATAATAGATGGTCAGAGATCTTGACTATAATATCAATAATAATTCATATTTAATACTTTCACCTTTCCCAAATCTCTGAAACTAAAAAATCGTCATTATTTTAGCTAATTTGTTAAGCTGCATCCATAACACAATAGCTATATCTAGAGCAGCAGCATTCTAGTCCTAATTTAACTTACAATATTTTCATCCCAACGTTGCACAATGACGATCCGAGCTCAGATACCAGCCGAAGCTATGCAAAAACTGATTAGCTTCATTACCTTTGAAAAATGCATTTTCACTGAGTGTTGCTTGAATCTAGAGAAAGACAGAGTTTATAGATTACTTAAGTTTTTTTCATGGCTAAATTGCAAGTCTAAAGTGATTTCTAAAGGAGTCTTAATTAACGGTTTGCTCGCTCCTTGCTATACGACAGAAATTTGATAAAGTCAATCCAATATTGATTTATATTTGATAGCAAGGAGATGAAGTTATCTTTTTGCAAATATTCAAAGCGTCTCATTGGGAGCACACATAAATAAAACATGAAGCAAATTGAGTATCGTTTTAGCAAGTTGACTGGACACAAAGTGGTCCTTTGAGCGCTCAATTTGTGATACTGTGTGCTGATTGCAGGGCATAATGCAGTTATTTGTCATTACTGCAGAAGCACATTTGAAAGCAGCTCCTATTCATACATAGTGAATAGGCTATTAACCCAGTTCTCCGGTAGCACAGAGCCACATCGAGCTCTCTAGAGCCACTTAGTGCAATAAAAATGTTATTTATAAAAGACAGCAAACAGAGAAGGCACTCACTCACACACACACACACAAAAGCATATATACATACTCTAAATTAAGTATGCTTGAAAGCTGGGAGCTCTGCTAGAAGACAAAGCATTTGATAATAATTTGTAAATAGTTTTGAATATATTCTGATATTTGCTTGTATTAGAGGAGGTCTTTAACCACCCACACGTGTGGCAATTAGCACCTGGTGTTTTATTGCCTCTAGGGCAAGGAACCATCTTCAAAAATTTGCCATTTGGCAAATAAATACTCTCGCTGAGCCATGATACATATCATTTATATATAGCCAACAGACAACTGCGCACACAGCTTATAGTCAATCAGGCTCGACTGGCGCTTATGTGTTTATATTCAATGCATGCGAAAGATTTTTAATTGGATTTTGATATGAGAGACGCTCGCTGACTACCAGCCGCCTGCTGCTAATCGCCCGCCCGCCGATTTCCATATATATATATATATATATGGTTTTTTTTTGGCATTTACAAAATATATTTTTAGTATGTGGTCTAACATTGAAAATGTATGTGCGTGTGCGTGTACGCGTGTGTGTGTGTTTTGTGTTTGTGGCATCTAATTTTGTCCATAGTTTTGCTACCAGCTGTTGGCGCGGCCTATGATGCGTATGCGTATTGCGTTTGCTAATGAACACGGCAATTGTTGTTGTCGCTGTCACTGGTGTTGTTGTAGTATGGCTTGCTAAATTGTTCACGTGAAATAATATTCAAAAATACAAAGCATAACGCACAAAGCCAAAGAACAAATATATGTACGGACATAAAATTGTTTTTATGACCTGACACTGGCCACAATAGAAACAATAGAAAAAAGAAATGTGTGCATAAATATGTATATACAAGCCACATACCACAGAGATATGTTTATGTATATAATTATACGTTATGCTGCTTATCATGGTTACTCTTTAGCTAGGCTTCTCCCGTCTTTCAGATTGATTTTTAATCGTGAAATAACTTTACTTGACCTATCCCATAAATTATACTTCAATATTCTGCTTTGGTTTCAAGTCTTGAGATCTGAAAAGTCTGCTGGATTTTCGCACTCATCACTTAATAAAAACAAAATTTGCAGATCTTAAGAGGCAAAAGCCAAGCGCATTTATAACAACATAAATATTTCCCTCAGTGCTTAGCTCTTCTATGTCTCAAGGCACTATTTATACATGGCTCATGCTTACATTTTCTATAAGGCATTGCCATCTATAGGTGTGTGTGGGTATGTAAGAAAGATAGGGTATCTTCAAGTCGTGCAATACTGCTTATTCTACTGCATTTGTTGTTGATAAGTATAATATTCGGCTGCTACTGCTGTTGCTGTCGGTGTGGCTGTTGCTGTTGCTGTTGCGATATCGCCCCTTGGCTCACTTTATTGGCGTGTTTTAGTGGGCGCCTTGCCAAGCATATTCTGAAACAAATTGTCGTCGCGCTCGACAACATTCCGCGTGTTTATGCCTTACTACCATCCTGGCAACGATGCCGACCCAGTGTGACACACTGTGCCAGGGTACCACTGTGCACACACATGTCTGTATCTTTCTACCAGATATATATAAATATATATATATATGTATATATATATATATATATATAGATTATGTAGAGATGCAAGCTTGTACATATTTTTAATTAAAAAGCAGCGACCGCACGAGCAGATATTCAGATACTTTGGCATGGCCGTCACATTGCCGATTCTATCATAGCCGCTGCGAATTTTCATGCAATTCTAAGACCCAAAGTATTTTGCACGCTGCATCTGTGGACATATATATAAATATATATGTACATATGTATACATGTTGGTCTATTGCATTATGAGTTCGCTGCTTAACGTTCTAGTTGTATTTGTCTATATGTGTAATGTTTTCGAAAAAGGCTATCTACATATGTGTGCTTACGCCTGGCTGCCTCTCTGTCTGTGGAATTGTGGCATTTGCGACGATGGCTTCACATTTCCATAGTGGCAGTCAGGCAGACTTGACCTCAAGGACAGTTCCGTAATGCTAAAAACAATTGAGTTTTAAAATAGGCATGCAAGATAAGCTAGCTTGTTAACTATATACATATGTAATTAAATATATTCATGTTTTTTCTGTAATTTTTTTTTCTACAGTTGATTTTAAGGCAAATTAACTATTGAAACTAAATTACAAAACAAAAAAAACTCAGATGCAGGAACTCAAATATTTTTAAAAATATGTAAACTCATGAAATGGCTAATATATCAAATCTGTGAAATCATTGACAGATATATATTTAATATTACTTTTGCTTAGTAAGTAATGTATCAATTATTTAAGAAACTAAGTCTTCAAGTAAATACAAATTTATAATATTATACAAAATAAAATGTATAGAAGTATATACGTCTGTCTTGAACTCTTGGCATGATAGAAATATTCAGATACCAGACTCAACCTGGTCCATTTTAAGTCATTCGTAACTTAGTATAGTTTTGGTATAATTCATAAATTAGGCTCGCTTTAGACAAAGTAAGTACTTAAGCTAACCATTATTGGAATGCAGCAAATTCATTTTCATTTATATCTTAGAGATGATAAATATTTACATAAGTCGTTTATATATGCCGCTGCAGTTCAAATTGCAATTAAAAAGAGATTTCGTCACACATGTTTAATTACGTACAGCTTGTAAATCTAGTGTATATTTTTATGTATATTGCCAAGCGTGTTTCAAATGTTGGCAAATATTCTCCCAGATTTATTTATCTTTTCTTTTAATTTTTTTTTTTTTTTTTCTTTGCGACATACCAATAGATGTGAGGATGAGGAAGGGTGAGTACGGGCGAGACGGACGAAAAATGCTTGAATTAATATAAAAATAAAGCTGTAGATCTTGCAACAAAATAACTAAGGTAAAAATACGCAGACAGAGACAATTGTGTACAAAAATAAATAATGAGAGACGGACACAACTGAGAAATTACAAAAAAAAATTGAAAAGCCGCCACGAACGTTTGGCGCTAGCTCTGACGAAAATACAAATTGTGTAAAAAAAAACTTTCGTTTTCATAAGCGCCATTAAAAAAAGCAGACGAAATTCGAATGTCACGCCCTAAAGATGAAATGTTAAGTAGTTGAACCAGGTAAACACTAAGCTAATGCTCCGTCACACACGTTTCAAGCTGTTCAGTCAATCAGCCACTCAACCACTCAGTCAATCAGCCATTCTCAGCCCGTCAGTCAATCATTCAATCAGCTCAGCACCCGCATCCTCAACATATATCCAAGTCCATCTGGTAATCCCTTCTAAGACTTATCTATTACTCATACATTTTGATTGCGTCCGCCTTTCCTTCTCGTGTCTCTTGGCCATGTGCATGTGTTTGCGTTCGGTTTGTTATTGTTTTCTTTTACAATCTGTGTACAGCGATCATGTTATGTTTTCCTAGATTTATGCGCACATTTTATGCATCAAATATTGGGTTTATTTCCAATTGGATTTTATTTTTATGTTCAATTCAATTTTGAAGCGGCAATCAGTGAAAATTCCAAGAAAAAAAAAACATTAAAAAACAGAAATCGAATATGTTCTATCATACAAACCTTTTTGCAGATTTTTGATTTTGTATCCCCATCATCACCACCACCACCACTACAACAACAACAATAACTACAACTACAACTACAACAATACCAACTATAAGAACAAGAACAAGCACCATCACCACCAACAACAACAACAGCCAGAAAAAGAACAAGAATATCAACGGCGTCAAGTGCGACGATGGCTACCATAAATACGGTAAGTACGCGAAAGCGAAGCCAAGAGCAACAACGCCAAAAGCAACAACAGCAAAAGCAACAATCATTCATAAGGCACATACGTACAGCGATAGCTGGGTGAATGTATGTGCTCGTACGTATTTATGTCTACGGCTGGCAGATCGAAACACAAATATCATTTATTTATATAATCAGATTGGTCAACATTGCGTATGTGTAATATCACGAATACGCCGAGCTGGCACAAGCACACTGCATAAATAATCATCAAGGGGCAATAAAATATTTAAAACTAAAGCTAATCAAATATTAGACTCATAAAATTTGGTAGACGCCATGTCAGACACGCTCTAAAGATTGAGCAGGCTCCAAAACACACACACACATACACACAAAGATAATTTCTATATAAATTCAATAGTTGAAAGGCAAATTCATAAACATTTGCCAATTCAAATAAACACAAAGAGCCGAGCAGTCTTCCGACTTGGACTTGGCTGATGAATCGCTTATGCTTATTGATGATGACGCCGCCGCTGACGAGGAAGCCATTCTATGTGGCATGGCTAGGGGCGATCGGGACTGTGCCCAAACATGTGTTTCAGCTCATTTTACTAATAAGCAAGACCCAATGACAAATTGCCGCCTAAAGTATTCAATTTGATGTTGACGTTTTATGAATATCAGCAGCAGCCAGAATCGGAATGTTATAGGTATACGAAGGGAATGGGAATGATAATGGGAATGGGCGCCTGCGAGACAAATGCTGAGTGCTTAAATATTTACGCTCGATATGATGGCAACAGCTAACCGACTTTCACACCTTGACTCCTGTCGCGCGGACCCACTTGCTTGCACGGTTTGGACGCCAGTTTCAACCTGTCGAAGGTCTTTGCTTTCATTTTGGAATGACATTGACAGCTGATTGACACATGAATCACGCTGTAAAAATATACACACGCATGCAGCGTGGGACAGACAGGTGGAGATGCTGCCACATCATGTCGCAACAGGATGTGCCGTCATATTTGGCGGCTTGTGGAATTTTCTTTTTTTGTGCTTCGTCTGTGTGTCCACACAGTGAGTGGGAGAGAGAGACAGAGAAAGAGAGAGAAAAAAAGAGAGATGTGAGTCTGTATTTTGGGGTTTTCTTTTCAAGTTTGCACAATCTCATAAACTTTTGAACCATGCAAAAATATAATAAATAATTCATAAATTCGGTTAGCCCGAGTTCACGACTACAATATACCCTGTAATTTCTATGGATAAATCAATCATCATCAATAAAACTTTTCGAAAATATCATATATATTATGAATGCATTCTATAGATTGCAGGAAAAGTTTGCTTAGATGAAAACTAGATTTAGGGCATCAGCTAGTACAGCTAATTCGCGTCGAAGGTAATTTCTAGCGAATTAAAATCTGTATTTTGTTTTTTTGGGTTCGTTTTGAGATTTCAAGTATTGAATTTAGTGAGAGGTCAATTAAGAATAAACACATTTTATGTTTATAGTTATAATAGATTCCTACGTACTCATTTGAGTAAAAGGAAAATCGAATATTAATATATCGTGATTAGATCCTAAAGTTGTCTAAAATAGAATTGGCAATTTGACTCATAATATTTCCGAAAAAATAGCGCTTAAGTCAGAAACGAATTAAAATTGCGATCACCTGGCCACTTTTTGTGTACACTGAAACAATTAAAAATAAACTCAGCATTAACATAACACATAACATACAGGCAGCAGAGGAAGCAAAGACATTAGGCCACTTGGGCATTTGTGCGTTGGGCCTTTGGGGATCTTAGCCACTTGTGGCTGCTGTTCCGCTACCAGTGACCAGATCGAGACAACTTTTTAATTTTCTATTCACTTTGCGCTGTTTATTTTCAGCGCAAACTGAACAATAAAAATTCAGTTTATTTATGCAATGCGAAATTTTATGTGCTCGAAGCCAACTAATTTATGAGAATGTCTTCGTTTTAGTTTTCACTTGGGCCTAACGTCGCAGACACTTTCTGGATATTTATGTCCAATTGTTTGTTTATGGGCTCTTGCCACTGCGGTTACAGACAATTAATTGGGCATTCGTTGCGGCCTGTAAGAACTTTAATTAGCCAATGCGTCCATTTAAATATCTATATCCCAATAAAGCCAGCACTAGTCCAGAACATTAGCTCATCTACAAAATTCCATAGGAATTCACTGAAATACATTCGACACGCGTGATTGAGGGATAGTCAAAGTGTCGCTGTTTAGTATTATTTGTTGCCTGACTTCCGTCCTTCCTGCACACACGCACACGCACACATACAAACAAAAAAATATGCATTTAAATGCAATTAATTATGGGTCGCTTCTCTCATTGGGCGACAGTTGCCGAGAATTATCAATAATCTAAAATAATCCCCAGTCTGACAGCAGCAGAAAACGTTCGCGTATTGCTCTTTGGCAGCCACTTAGAGCGTACCGCGACCCAACATATATTGTCTCATGTAGTGCTGTATATATATGTATATGTATATGTATATGTATATATATATTGGACGAGGTGTAGTCATAATTAAGCATCTTTTAGCATTTGCCCCCCTCTGTTCTGTATGCCCGCAGGTACCAAAGAGCATACACCTGCCTTTGACAAATCTGAGCGCTTCGCGCGTGCTTATGTGCAACGCGTCTGTGGGCAACGAGGGTTCCGTAACACTGCAACTAAGAGATGCGAATGCCTTGGAGGCAGCCGCGAGCAGCACAACAACAGCAACAACAGCAACATCAGCAGCAACATCGTCATCAGGCCAAGCAAGTGCGTCAGGACTAACGTCAGCATTAGAGAATGCGCTAACTATCGGCTATCCGGATCCGGACATGTTAGCAGATGTCTTGGGCACCATACAGACGGCCTGTAAGTGAGTTTCGCGTATAGCATGTGATTGTTGACTACACATCTATCTACTATTTACAGCACTTAAGAACAAACAAATCAGCAACAGCAGCAACAACAACAACAAAAGAAACATCAATGGTAGCACCGGTCGAAGTAGCGGCACTACTGCGCCAACAATTCTGAACAACTCGATAGCAGCAACGAGCTCTGGAATTCGTCTGAACAGTCCCAATAGGATAACGATAACGCGACGCAGTGCTAGCAATAAGATTAGCGTACAGACTGTGACCGCCTCAACGAATACAACGATTAGCAGCATTGGTGGCAGCAAGACCAACTACATTAAGAACTGTCTAATACGCAGCAGCAGCTGCAGCAACACGGCCACCAATGTCACGACGCTGGCACAGATTATGAGCAACAGCAGCACCAGCAGCGCCGCCAGTTTACTCAGTCAGCACAACAATAATAGCAACTGCAGCAACAGCAGCAACTTCAGCAACGCCTCGTCCGTGGGCAGCAGCATCAGCATAAGCAGTACTACCAGCAGCAGCACCACAAGCAGCCACAGTAGCAGTCACAGCATCAGTAATAGTAACAGCAACGACAGCAACAGCAGCAGCGGCCACAGCCTAAGTTTCAAGAGCAACGGCCGACATGTCGCTGGCATAGTAGCAACAGCAGCATCCACGAACACCAC
Source organism: Drosophila mettleri (assembly GCA_035047625.1). NCBI lineage: Eukaryota > Metazoa > Arthropoda > Insecta > Diptera > Drosophilidae > Drosophila > Drosophila mettleri. Next base: position 20,557,621 of record JAWNPI010000035.1, read on the forward strand.
TGCAACTGGCATTGGCATTATCACTGTCGACCACGCTCCCCGAAAGAGTCGACCTAAATTATCGTCGCCCACACGCCACGGCCCCCAGCAGTGTCAGGTGTGTGTTTCTCCTTCTATACTAAAATTTGTACATGACAAGCTGTTGTTATACCCTTCAACATATTAATATATATACCATCTATATGAACTAGTAAAACATAAACACAGAAAAGGAAGCTGGCCCTACCTCTGGCACAGTTCATTCTGATTATCGAATCTTTCATTTTATATATCCTCTATCATTTATATATCTTTTTGTTTACTCACATCAATAATTATCGATAATAATCGAAACCCAATACATATAATGCAAGCTTTTGTAGTTTTTTTTTTTTTTTTGATAACTCATCCCAACTCTTTATAATAGATAACAATCGAAAATATGGCTTTGCGTTTGATTGCTATAATGAATACGCATATTTTGCCATCTTTTGATTTTTGATGTCACGCCCCTTTCGTCCACCATTCAAAAAATTAACATATCCAATACTAGAGACTTGAGATTTGGCAAATCGTCACATATACATTTCATAATTATGCCCTGATTTCATTAAGAACGTACGTCTAGAAAAACACTTATTAAACAATTAAATTTCCATAGTATATCCTATGCTGCAGGCACAGTACGCAGAGCGCGTGACAAATTGAGATAGATTTGGGAGGTACATATATCTATGTAGGGAATACTGCAGTTGAAATCAAATCGATAATTATCGATTTCGAATACAATTTTGAAAGGAGCCCCAGAATGCAATATGAGCTAAAAGAAATATTTCTATGTATTCGAGCTTACGTAAATTAATAATATTTTACATTTCCCTACTTTTTGTATATAAAAACAAGTAAGAAAACTCTAGTCGGCCCGACTAGGGGATACCCTAATCCCACCCGCCCTTAGTTTTTTAATATAGCCCATAACCCGCATGTACATCCATATCACGCGACTTAAATCTATGACAATGGTACTAAGAATGTCGATCAAAGAGCTCACTTTTGCAAGCTCACAAAAATTGTTCCGTTACTATTAAAGCAGAAGATCGAAAACATATTCGCACAGCGACACCCAGCGCCTGCGACTGCGACACACAGCGGCAAGCGGCAATTGGAAGTAGGTAGCAAAAACAGTTCAAACACAATTCGACCCAAACTCAAAGGCAATTGCGGTTCTTAGAAAATTTGTTCGCGAGCATTTGCATGTATGTGTGCACATGTATACATAATGAACATGTATAAGCGCCAGCTGGTCTCTGTGCTCTTTGCAGTTCAATCGCTGTTGATCTGGCCAAACACTTTGTTAATATAACTTTTGTGTTTATCAACGGATTTTGATGAAGCTTTCACCATATGATTTAAATAATTGTTGTTGTTTTTAAAAAGACCAAACACCCTATACATATTGCAACTGAAAATAATTTACAAAATTGTGGAGAAATTTGGGGCCGGTATCCAAATATAAAAAAACCGAAATTGGTAAAAATATACATAAAGCTACATGCAAAATCATAACTGATTTTTCATATGGTTTTAAATCGATAACAAATATTCAGGAATAGTTATCGATTTTCTGAAACAAACTCGATATGCGCGTCCTATATACGCGCCTAACAAAAAAAATTCAAGTCTCTAGCTCTTATAGGTTCTGAGATCGACGCGTTTATACATACGGACGGACGGACGGACACACAGACGGACAGGGCTCAATCAACTTGTCTTGTCGTCCTGATCAAGAATATATATACTTTTGGGGGTGTGGCACGCCTCCTTCTGCCTGTTACATATTTTTAACAAAAACATTATACCCTGTGTTCCCATTTTCAATGGGATCAGGGTATAAATAGAGATGAGTTGAAGAGGAGAAGGAATTCCTTATATTGTATACCCTTATAAAACACACGTATTATCTACATTTGAAATTGAAGAGCTACCGAATTATTTTAGCATATTGAATCATGTTAAGTAAGGATTTAATTTTGATTTTTCATTGTATATATGTATACAGTTATATATATATATATATATATATATATATATATATATATATATATATATATATATATATATATATATGTGCTAGACAAAGATAATTCTAAAGCGTGACTTTCCAAATCGGTATATGATAGTTGGATTTCACCAAACATTGACATAGCAGGAGAGTTTAGATGCAATATTTTTGAAATACCCAAATCGAGTGTGGTTCAGTCAACACCTGGCGCTGTCTCCATGTATTTCATATTTCATTATCATATGCAACGTGGCACATGAGCACTTCCAAAGAGTGCGTTCGGGCAGTCGCAATGCTTTCAGTAACACAGACGGCACACGGGATCTGCTGCTAATTACATATAATTACATTTGGTTTCGTGTTTTTAATAGATTTGTAGCAAGATCTTTGGAAATGCCTCGGCATTAGCCAAGCACAAACTGACGCACAGCGACGAACGGAAATATATTTGTGCGCTCTGCTCGAAGGCATTCAAGCGGCAAGATCACTTGTAAGTTAATGAAGCGCCACATTGATCGACTGATCCACTGATCCACTAACCCACTCAATCAACATCTAATGCTTTGACCCAGAAACGGACACATGATGACGCATCGGAACAAGAAGCCTTACGAGTGTAAGGCGGAAGGCTGCGGCAAATCCTATTGTGATGCTCGCTCCCTTCGCCGTCATTCGGAGAATCACCATGGTGGTGTGGCAACTCCGAATAACAACTCACTCTCGCCAACCAGTAGCACCAACTGCGGCAGCGTGAGCAGTGGCAGCAGTAGCAGCAGCAGCAGCAGTGTGGGCGTGGCCACCAACTCGCTTAGCCTATCGCCGGCTACGGCGAGCGGAGATGCCAGCTCACCAGACGGTGCCACCTGCATTCGCACCTACATTTCCACCGGCAGCACAGTGGTTGACGCAGCCACTGGCATTGCGCTGTCCGACGAGCAAATCAAGGCCATGAATTTGCCCATCAAAACTGGCGTTACACTGTTGTCGCCCACCACTTCGACATCGTCGAATGCATCGTCTACAGCATCTTCGTCATGTTCCACATCGGGCAGCAGTACCAACAACAGCACTAACAACAGCAACAAAAACAGCAACAGCAACAGCAACGGCAAAGGCAATGGCAATGGAAATTCCACTGTCACCAGCTCACCGACAATTACGCTTAGCGATGGCACTACGCTCGAGGGCGACGGGCTGACTCGCGAGCAGCTCGATCTCATAAGCAAGATCATGCAGCAGACGAAGCAGACCAGTGCTCAGGTGACGGTCTCCTCTCCCACCAGCGTAAGCTCCTATAAAATCAATACAGAGACGGCGCAAGTGTCTTCGCGTCCACGCACCTGGAACATGCAGTTGGTAAGCATTAGAGTGAACCATCGAATTTATCGAGCGCTACTGTACTTTCAATCAATCTTTCAGCTCAATAATTCGCAAAATGTGACGGTAACTGTGGAGGATGGCACAGAGGTGGCAGGATCGACGGGATCATCAGCTGATGAGGTCAAGGAGGATGAAGTGAACCAGCAGCTGGTGGCCGCCATCAATCCCCATCTGCTCAACATTGTGAAGATCGACAAGCCAGTCGAGTGCAATCTATGTCATCGTAAATTTAAGAACATACCCGCCCTTAATGGGCACATGCGTCTGCACGGCGGATACTTCAAAAAGGATCCGGAAACGAAACGCAGCGAGAAAAAGGACTTGAACGCACCTCCGTTGCAGACTGCCAGCATAGGAGTGCGAGCCCTCATCGAGGAGAAAATCATAAGCAAGCGCAAGGATATAAATAAGGTATTTCATTGGTAGGTCCTTAATACATATTCCATATTAATGTTTTTCTCATAGGGCGCCTTCGTAGTGCCTGCTCCACCGAGCACCACGTGCAACAGCGTTAGCGTCTGCAGCACCAGCAGCAACACACTAAGACGCTCGATAAGCGACCTGGAGAGCTTTCTCAATCCGAAATGCAGCACCACCAGCCTGAGTCAAGCACTATCCACCAGCAGCAGCACCACCACAGCGGTGCTGCCGGCGGCAACCACGATCAAGAGCAGCAATGGGCTCAGTATACAGCAGATTGGACTGCCGCAGAGCATCGAGATCTTCAGCGGAGGTCACAGGCAGCCAAAAACTCTCAGTTTGGGCAGTGGTGCCAACACTATAACCATAACCACCAACAATGTGCCTACCACAACCACCATGAGCGCCCTTACGGCACTGAAGGGTGGCGGCACCATCAATGGCATCTCCACCAATGTGGATCCCAAGGATTCGACACTGATTGAGCTGCTTAAGCGTGGAACGCGCATTGCCGTCGCTTCGAAGAAGACCCACATGCAAGCCCAGAGCAGTACAAACCTGTTGCTGAGCAATGTGACGGGCACGGAGCTCACAGCTATAGGCAGCAGTGTCCAGGCAGCCGGACGCCAGATAATCACCAACAACAATCGCACCGTCATCATACCCTCAGATGTGCATGTGGTGTCCACAAAGAGCAAACTCATCTCGAGCCAAGCCATCACAGCCAACGACAACAACAATAGTAGCAACAGCAGCAACAACGCACCGTCTTCTGCGAGTAGCATCTCATTGCCGGACGGCACTCCGCTCTCAGTGGCCATTGCGAATGGCCAGGAGAGTCTAGGCGCCAGTGAAGCGAGCGGCATTACAGGCGGCGGCGGTGGTGTTTATACGGTGACATACACCAGCGATGCTGACGCCTCGGACCTCTTCGACGATACAGAGGTCTACAATGTGTCGGATACGGAAATGCTGCTCCAAACGGTGGATACCATGGAATTGCTCAATGATGACGAGGATGAGGTGCAAAAGAGCGAACATTCCGAGGACTTCTCGCTGCTCAACGAAGCCGGCGAAACTGGTCATACCCAACTAGTCAAAATGGAGCCAGACCTATCACCATCATCAGCCAACACCAGCAACAAGACAACGCCATTGCCCACCTTCCAGCAGTTCCATTCCAAAGAGATCATCATGCAGAACAGCTCACAAATTCAGGCCATTGCCAACATGCGCGGCGGGGGCAGTCTAGGCGTACTCGCCTCACCCCTACATTCGCCAATAGCCTATCCGACGCCGCCGTCCAGCCACGAGAACATGGCTCAGTCGTCGCCTTTCATAGAGGATGCGGCGGCGCAGTTTGTGGACGCCAGTCACACATTCTTTGGCGACAAGACAGACTTCTCGCATGTTTATTTCAAAACAGACGAAAGCGACTCCATGCAGGAGCTCACGGAGAACGACAACGAGAAGATACTCAAGTTGAAGACGGTGCTCGAGGAGAGCAGCTTCGGTCCCTCTATCAAAGTGGAAGATCTGTTAAGCGGCACCGAAGATGATGCTGAGTGCGATTTGCGTGAGTTTGCTGAGACTAATCTCTCGTTCCTGGATGAGGATCAGGAATTCCTGAATGATTCGCGAAATGCCACCTCTCCGCTGTCAGAGTCTTTCTTCACCAGCGGCATTGGCTCGGCCGAGGATGTTAAGCAAGTGCTGCGTGAGGTGCTGCCCGAGGAAAATATCCAATTACAGCTGAGCAGCGAGCAGCAGGGCGAGAACATTATAGATCTGTACTACTTGCCGGGTCTTGGCCTCCAATCCCAGATGATGCCCAACTCCGACGATCCGCTTTTGTCGTCTTCGCCTCGAGAATTTGGCCAGCAGCGCCAGGTTGTGCACACAACTGCAGCGTCAACTGCGACCGTGCAACCTATCGAGCAGTTGCAGTCTACGACTGTGCTTTATGATCAGCACCAACAACATCAGCAGCAGCAGCAATTACAAATGCAATTGCAAATGCATGCCCAGCAACATCAATCGGAACAGCAGCCACCACAAGATGAGCAACAGCAGCAGCCGCACCAACAACAACTAGGAACTCAGCAGCAACACATGCAATTGCCACAGCTACCTGTTACTCACAGTGAGCAATCCCAACAGCAGCAACAAGCAGACTTCATGCTCACCAACTTTACGCCCGTGAGCTGTCAAGCCCAGTACATAGATGCCAATCAGCAACCGATGATGTTGCAGCCGTTGAATAGTCTGCTGCAGCCCGTGCTCTATGGCAGCAGCAGCGCTGCCAACAATAAGCCCGCATTTGGCTCGCTGCTCAGCTCCAATACGGCTCAGGCAACTGCACTCGATGCGAGCCTGCTCTTTGCCTGCGATGACTCTAAAAATAACTGCAACAAGTCGATGCTGGCCGCTTTACCCGCGGCGATTCCGACGCCCGTAGTCACTGCTACACCAAGTGTTGCAAATCTTCAGCCGTTGTCCAATCAAACAAATTCCATACTGAAGCGTCGACTGCGGTCCAATGGGCCGCAGGATGTGCACAAGTTCTCGAAATTCCATACACTTTCGCCGCATCGCTCAAAGCTGCGCAAGCCATCACGGACCCACTACACCCCTGCCCCGATACTCAATCCGGATCGCAAGGGCACCGGGCTCTACTGCAATGTGCGCAAGCAGCTTGGTCAGGGAATGTTCGACGTGTTCGACGATGACTTTGGCGATCCTGTAGGCTTGGTGGACTTCTGCGACGAGTCCAAGGTGAATCTGGGCTCCACTTATCAAGCGCAGATCCCAGCCTGCAAGGCATCAGAGGAATCTAGCAAGGAACCCATGTGCGCCGACCTAATGTGGGACCCCAGCGTCCAGTTAGACGACAAGATATTAATGCGTTACATAGATCTCAGCAAATCATCGGCCGTACCCATGGGCAGCCATTCCGAGGAAGTAGCCTTGCAAACGCTGCTCGACGCAAAGGGCAACTCAGCGGCTGCGGTGCTTACTCTACTCCAGATGCAGTCCAGCGCATTCCAAATGAAGTGGACTGCCTATGAGCTAGAACAGTTTCTGCGCGGCCTCGAAAAATACGGCAAAGACTTTGGCAAAATCGCCAGCGAGGTACAATTCTGATGTTTTCATTTTTCATATTGAAGAAAATTTAGAGGGAGGCTGAAATCGCTTGGCGTTAGACGGGTCTAGACGCGCTTAGAGCCTTCTTAGTTTTCTATGATCATGACTCACAGAAAATATCCACATTTGTTTCAGCTTCACACCAAGACTTCGGGCGAATGCGTGCAAATGTATTATTTCTGGAAGAAACTATGCGTGGACTACAAGGTATCGCACCTCAAAATGGAGCCAGTTCCCGCAAGCATCCCAATGGTAGAGCAGAAGCCCTACGTCTGCGAAATAGCTGACTGCTCAGCGGTAAGTTCAGTTCAATGAGTGGGGAGTACCTGTTCGGCTCGACAGGCAAAGACAATTCGCCCTGTTTGGCTCCCGCTTACCTCATGCCGCATACCACAGCTAATATGCTCGTATACCCCCTCAACTCACTCCGGCTCCTTTTCACTTTCTTTCTTGTACATAATGCTGACTTCCGCGCGTTCTATGACCAAAATGTAGAGCTTCAGCTCGAAGGCGGCGCTGCATGGTCATGTCCGCATACACGCTTATGGTAGAAATGCCAGCAACAATAATAGCAACAACAGCAACAACAACAACAACCAGCATGCAACGGCAACTAGTGCCAACAACAACAACAACAACAGCAGCAACAGCAACAACACCCATAGCAGCAACGCATGCACACCCCTGACTAGCAGCAGTCAACAGACTAGCAACAGCAACAATGCAACAGCAACCATAACGCACACTAATGGCAATAGCAACACCACCGCGAACAACAATAATAATATGAGCAACAACAGCAGCATCGCTGGCATTTGCACAAACTCAGCGCAGATGCTCTCAATAGCAACAAAGACACTAGCAACCGGTGCGGCTGCAGCAGCAGCCACGGCTGCAGCAGCAGCAGCATCATCATCTTCGACAGCAACGAAAGACAGTAGCAACAGCAGCAATTCCAATATGCCCAAGGACAGTGAATTTCCCTGCAAGGTGTGCGGCAAGTAAGATTCCCCCAAGAAACTATCCACAACAATTCGTAAAGTCTAAATTGTCAAGCTCATACAAATATTTGAAAACTTTCAATTTCGCAAGCATATTGAGCGATTTGAGTGCCCGTATTGAGTTAAGACCGTAAAGCACGCTATATCGTAACCGTACCGTAACTTTCGTCTCGATTGAGCCCGAAGTCCGGGTATTTAATAGCTAGCATATTTTATACTTTTGTTTTCATCATTTGTCCATCATCATTTGTCCATTTTGAACGTCGTTTTCTTCTTTTCAATTCGAATATGATTTTGAATTAGTTTTTCCGCTGTTTTGAACCTATAATATTTCTGCCTTCTCGATTTGCTTTGTAGTCTCTTATACAGCATTTAGTTGAGTTTCATATATCGAGTCCTAATTTTCGTGGCGTTCAGTTTTAGCGTTCAATCATTAAGCGATAATAATTGTTGTTATTGTTGTTGTATTGTATTTTGTTGTTCCATGATTTTAAAAGCAAAAGAATCGAAAGCAAAACCAAAACCAAAAGCAAAACAAAACTATTCCTAAATCATAAAATCAATAAATGATTCAATAAATTGCAATTTTAAAGCGAAGAGTCACAACTCGCAAATAGGCGTTACTGAAATCAGCTCTTCACAGACTCTCAGCCGAGGGGTCAACTCAAACCGGCCAATCCATGGGTAAGTAAGGACATATGGCTTATAATTTTATGTTTTCCATTTGCGTTTCACTCATTTGATTTGTTTTTGTCTCGAACCTCTTTGTTCTCTGATTTCAATGTACTAACCTCATTTTGTTTCAAAACTTTAGATGTAAGGGCCCCAAGTGGCAAGTGCCCTTTGCATTTAATCTCACTCTATTGTACATACATATAACTCGAATACCCAATTTAAAGTTTCTTGGGAAATTCGTTCATCGATGTTAACCAATTTCTAAATGTGAAATTCTTTCATACTATGACGGAGCTTGCTTTATGCGTGATCCTGATCCCGATCCTGTCCCTGCTCCTCAGCAACTGATTGGCTAAAAAATTGGTCGAAATTATATCGTTTCGAGATCACAACTGAAGAATCGCCGTAATCGTATCCATTACTCAATAACTTTTCAGCGCACATTTCTTTTCCACTCTTTCGTTCTCTTACAACAACTGTATTTATTAATTTTCTGTTTTATGTTCGAACAACTATCAAGCAAAACTCTGTACTCTCCATAGTAAATAATAACAACAAAGCAATTTATCTACACACAAGGCTAAGTAACTTATAAAGAAAAGAAAACAACAAAACAAAAAATTGATCGATCTCTGCATGAATCACCGCAACATATCTATATACATAATTATATATCTTTATACATATAAATGTGTGCATGTCTCTTAGATATCGACTATTTATACTCTGCTATATCTGTGCTCAATTCCACATCTAAATGTCTTAATAGAATATACTAAAAGTTGCCATTTTATGTTAGTCGCATCCTCTTGCCACCAGTCTCTAATAAAAGGACACTTTCCACTCTTTTCTCTCTCTCTCTCTCTCTCTCTCTCTCTGTCTTTCGCTTTGCCAGAGTCTTCAATAAGGTGAAAAGTCGCAGCGCCCACATGAAAACGCACCGAGTACAAGAGGCAGAACAATCAGCCAATTCCAAGCAGCAATCATCCACACTTGTTGTTGCCGTCGCATCAGCAGCAGCAACGTCAGCAGCAGCAACATCCGCCTCAGCAGTAGCAGCAACAGCAATGGCCACAGCAACTTCGTAGACAAAGCAGTTGGGCCACAGCATCAATTGACAATCGCGTTAAGCAAGCAGCAAGCATTGTTTACAACTTTTAGAATATAGCATTCGCAGCGGTCGAATGGTTAGAGTAAGATCGAAACTCAGAGTTATATGTGTACAGTTAAGAAAAAATTAATATTGTAATTTTGATGTATTCAAAATTTAAAGGCATTTTTCTCATTTTCACACTCTATTCCTATCTAACAACCTAACTATCTGTCTATCTAAATTAATAAAAAATAGTCTTAGTTAAGACTATATGTAGATATATATATATGTATTAAAATATATATATATATAGCTGATATTGAAGCAAGTTCAAATTGAATTGTTATTAACTATTATTGTAGGCAAATGCAATATTTGTGTTACAAGAACTTTACTATACCTACCGTATTTTTATAGTAGGCGTTTTTCTCTCGACTATCGACTATCGACTCGACTGTAGTTTTAATTCAAAGTCAAAATCAATCACGTTGATTAAATATAGTAGCTCGTAAGTAACTGTTAACTACATGTTTTTCTACTTAACAACTAGTTGCATCCCATTTCACAGTTACTTTACGATACATGTTTAGTTCGTAAGAGTTCCCATATATATATATACATACACACACACACACACAAACACAAACATTAATATATATCTCGATTGTTATTTTAGGTTTTAAGCTACAGTTCAACAAATTTCAAACGTTACATTTTTATTATCTTTTACTGTACTTAATCTTCTAGAAACTATTGTAAAACAATGTGCTGCGTGAGCGCATGAGGCGAAAGCAGAAAATCTAGTGAAATCAAGTGATATTGAGTGAGATCAAAAACGATTTTAGCTAAAGAGAAATAAATAAAATGAAACTCAAATTGAAACATTTTAACTTTTAACACGAAGCCGTATATAGAAACTATATAGAACATGCGAATAAGTAGATAAATATATATATTGTAAATATACGTACCTAAGCATACTGAATTCTAAAATTACCCAATTAAATAGTGAATATTATTATTTTAATGTTTCTTCACAAATGAATAAAAGACATAATATTTATTGATCACACACACCCGCACCCGCACACACACACACACACACACACACATTCAATCATTCACCTCGAGGCAAGAACTTGAATAACATTTCGTTAAGCCCCAAAGCATATATATAATATATTAACATACATATAACGTTTTTAATAGATATATAGTACTTAAAATTATATATGTATGTATGTAGATGTATGTATATGTACTTGGTACAAACAGTAAATCTGCCATTAAAATGAACAACAACAACAACAAGAACAACAACAAGAATCACACGTTTTCCATTTGGAGAGTGAGCGAATGTACTACAGCAAATAGATCAATTGAGTGTACGCAATAAATGTTTACGAGGCCCGTGGTATATTATGACGTAAATAAGTATAAAGTATAAAATATGTAATCTAATCTAATTTAACTGTAATGAAAAACCCAAATGTATTTAGAGTTACGACAACAACAACAGCAACAACAGCAGCTCGATATCCACACACACTCAAACACTCACACTCACACTCACACACGGCCAAGCGAAAACAAAAACTTTTAGCAATTTTAAAGGTTGTAATTTGCTTGTTGTCCACGTCAGTTATGTTTAGTGTATATAAGTATTAAATAGTGAATCCAGTCCTGAACTCCAATACTCTCAACACAATGCGACTGCAGGATGTTATACATTAGTAGTAGAACAATGTAATATTTATGGAGACTCCGATCGGGGCCGCTGCCCGCGTTTAAATTTTTCAAACTTTCTTTCTATCACTTCTTTTGAATAGATGACATGCTCATAGCCCTTAGTTATATATGGATCGTTAGACATTTCTAAGTGTAAGATTACTAGTAGACACATTTATTCGATATGTAGCCAAATAATTGCAAATATGTAGAAACTTGTAAGCAGCGACGGCTTTAGCTATAGTTAAATGAAACCCCACCACAAAGTATCTTCAAACAGTTCGTTGTGGGCCTCAACAGCCGCTTTAAGACTCTTCTCAAGCCTGTTAAACTATTTTTATACAAAAGCCAATTAGACAATGGATAAATACAATAGAAAATTTAATTTCAACTGATTAATCTTTGTTGTGTGCATTTTCTCTACAAACACAACACTCTACACACTTACCCTGCTCTTCCGCCTCCTCCTTTTCATCCATCATTTTCCGCACTTTAATTCTAAAAATTAAGAATGAAAAAATACTTAAAGTAAAATGCCTTCAAAGCTTAGATGTTAAGTATTATTAATAATGTCTTTAGATGTACGCTCATACAGAAGCTATATACCATTAATAATAAATACGAAATTTAACTGTATTATTTAGGTAATATTAGGCGTATAATCGGTACTTTGTTGCTCTATCGAAAGTTTCCTAAAGACAAAAAAGCCATAATTCGTATAAGAAACGTGTTTAATAATATTAATATTAAACTAGGCCTTAACTTTTAAGTCGAAGTGGGGAATTTATCTTTCGATTATTTCTCGTTTCATCATCTATCATAACATATATTATTTAGTTTTATGTTTTATCTTTTTCACTTTCACTTGATTAAATATTGTAATCTGTTATTTCAATGTGATTTGGGTGCATTTTTATTTTTTAGTTGGTCGAAACGCAAACAAAGTAGATATGACAATCTGTGAAATATATTTTCTGCTATATTCACTTTCTTCTTATTTGAAAAAAAAAGTGAAAACCTAAAAAAAACTATGAAAAACGATTAAGGAAAAACAAATGAAATCTGCAATCTCAGCGGCGCCAGCAGCAATTTTTCGAATACTCTGCGTTGTGATTGTTCATTAAGTGTATAAGAAAGTATAATAACTATTTATACAGTGCTCAACTACACACATTCGACTATATAAGATCTGTATATAAATAAATACCTACCTAAAGTAAGCTCTATCTGCACACCACAGACTTATCTTAGCTCAAAAAACTCAAATCTCCAACTCAAGTGAATAAACAATATAAAGCTCAAAAATAGTTAAGATTAAAGTGTTCTAACTGAAGACCGTGTGTATAACTATGCTACGTACGAAAAGACATCAGTTTCTAACAATAATTTTACCATACAAATTACATGCAAGCCGCACAACATCTTATATGGGGTTTACCATAGGCGCAGATATCTAGAAGAATAAAAAACAAAGAAAACTGAATTATTCAGAAACATAAATAAATTTCCTTATTGATAAACGATTGATAATAGCTCTTAGACATATCAATTTAATTTAAAATACAAACAAATATAAGTGAAAAATGCATATATATATATATAAAAATATATATATATTTAAATAAATATAATATATATATATATATATATATATATATATATATATATATATATATATATATATATATAATATATATATATAACAGATACAGAAATCATTCCTGTTTAGCATATAAGTCAAATAGACGTTTTAGGCCAAATGCCAACAAAGCAAATATATGTGTAATTTCGTAAGGCAAACGGGTTTATAGGCTTGACGATCACACCACTAATAATTCCAATCCTTCAAGCTAATATCGAGTCGGCCAAGGTCTTGGAAGCCTGAATTGAATTAGAAAAATGTGTGTGTTTGGCTTTTGATATAGGCAAATAATGTTACCAACACCAAAATTTATTTAATTTTTACTACATTTTAGTTCACTTTCTATTTGTATTTATTGAAATTCTAGTGAGTCCAGATCTTGATATATAGGGGTGCTCGAATTAGAGATATCGCATAAGGCGGAAACAGTTGGGGATCGTCATATAGCTCCAGCTCATTGCCGAGGATTCATCCAATCCAAAAAAATATAACCATATATAAATATATATATAAATATATATATATATATATATATATATATATATATATATATATATATATATATATATATATATATATATATATAAATATATATATTATAAGTACACAAAGAACTCTCAGACGTAAGTTTTAACTGTAATATGCAGAAATCTTTTATATAAAAATAAACTGTTACTTTATGGCATTAGCTTAAATGCTATAATAACCTCTTGTTGAACCGTAAATCGTACTTAGCATGTAAGCTCTCTGAAGTTCAGACATACATACACAAACACAAACAAACACATACATACATATATTTATATTGTACTAATATACTATATTATTGAGATGGTAAGAAATATTTTATGGTACACACATATGGGTACAAATGCATGAATGTAAACATAAATGTTTTCATGGTTGTAACTGATGATCAAAATAGGTGTAAATTGAAATTGAAATTGAAATTAAAATGAAAATTGATGAGGAAATTAATATTGTAATCGATATCGAAGTTGAAAATGAAATTGAAATTAACGGCAATACGTGCTATCATTTAAGATAAAACTGCTTTAACTATGCTTTACAATTTTAGCCAACTGTAAATGTTTTTCGCCACATAACTTATACATTCATTTCTCAACGAATCTAAATCGAAATCGAAAACCGAACCGAAAACTATGACGAAATCGAATTCGAATTCGAAATCAAAATCGAAAACGATCGAGCTCTTTAGTTACTGAAACGTATATGGATATGATATTTTATTATTTCTTATACACATGCTAAATATTCTTTACTATATTATATTTGATGTCAAATTGAATAACGTAAAGATATTTGAGAATCATGAATATTCCCTCCAAAAATAATTTTTAAAATTATGTATTTTGCTAAAGTGGTCACACAATGTTCGACTATGGCTGCATCTCTGATAATTATAATGGAACGACAAGTTTTTAGCATATTGAAGCATATTGTATTTAGCGATGTTACCAGTTATATTTAACATTAACATTAAAATAATTATGATTATTATGATTATTGTGTATTGTATGTGTATGTGTAACGTACAATGTTGTGTACATGTAAACTTCTTAAAAAAAAAAAAAAACACAAAAAAAAGAAATGAAAAATTCACGAAAATTACAAAAAAAAAATACTAAAAAAAACGTGGCTCTTGCCATTAAATTGTAGTCAATTCTTCGAATGTATTAGACTAAGTGAGAAAACACGTATAAGAAATGTATGCATAACTTGCAAGCAAATCGTACCGAAACCGATGATGATATATGGACACTATTTTCTAAAAATATTACAACAATAATTTATTGATTTGTTGGCAATTTTATAAATACATACAAACATATGTATACACGTACATATTATACAGTTACTTTTGTTAGCTAGCTAGCCAAGAACGACAACGACGACAACTTAGGTAGCGCTGAGGTAGTTAAACTTTATGAATGTTGTACCCGGACACCCACTAGCCCGAGACAAAGCGAGAGAGATTGAGATCTGTACAGAACCCAGCCTCACTGATGAACGACGATAATTACCGTTACCTACCTACTAGTTAGCAATGATGTCCGCTGTCTCCTTAGACAAATACACACACAAACACACACTCTCTTACACTTTGTTGTATTCGTTGTACTCTGCCATTTTTTTGGTGTGATATTCTATTGGTTGTGCGACTGCTTTAAGGTCGTTATACACATTGTTGCATTTCTATAAAAAAAAAAAAAAAAAAACAAACTAGCAAAACAAAACAGAAATCAAATTTTGTAATGAGTTAAACTTCAATTTCCTGATGTTGCTTTTGTTGTATAAACTTACGAATTAGGTGTTTATTTATATATGTCTTCTTTCTCCTATAGAAACAAAGCTGTAACTATTTGTTAACTATTTTAGTCCATATGTTACATACCTTTAGATTTAAGTCGTGTAATTTAATCAAAAATCATTTGAGCAACCTTAATGGAAATGAAGTAAACTTACAAAAAGAATATAGTAACACAGAAAAAAAACTTAAAAATGTAAAACACAAATAAACTGGTGGTCATAAAACAAAATAACTAAATGAGTTTTCATTCAATTTCTGTTCAAACAGTCTGTCGGTCACTGGTTTCGAATCTTGCTGAAAGCTTAGCAAAGTCCGCAACCATCAATTTTCCGCTTTTGATTCAACAAACGCGGCCTGCGGTCCGCTGGCCGTTCGCCGTTCATCGTTAGCTCTCTCTTACTGCATCTCGCTATCTTACTCTTTCATTCTCTCTCTTTCGCTCTCTGTATCTATTATTGGCTCTCACTCACACAGGCTCTCCCCGCACTGTTAGCTTTGTCGTGTGTCCTTTGCTTTCGCTTTCGCACTCCTTTATTTAGTTTAGTGTGTTCAGTTGCGTTCTGGCATCGTATCCTGTCGTTGTCGCTGCCGCAGTCGTTGTTGCGTCCATTGCGCCCGCATTCCGCGCTTACCTCAACCATCGTTTTGCTTGACTTTGAGTGCAGTTAGCTTAACCAAAAATCCAAATAGCCCTCTAGCTTTTCTGTGCATCTTATCGCGTTAGGCAAATTATTAGCGTTAGGCAAATATTATTATTGTGTCGGTGGTGGCTATATTCGAGTTCGACTGCCTAACGCTGCTCACGTCTCGCTTTGCAGCATCTACACCCCCGTCCGGTCCACCAATTATAGTTTTCGCAGTGCGTCCGGCTTAAACGGCTTCAAAATTAACTACTCAAAGTATCATCACAACGCTATGTCCCTCTCGGCCATAGCCAAGGTAAGTACTCCCTCCGTCCACGATGTCCCTTTCATAAAAAAAAAATGTTTGCTGAAAAACCACTCATCCTCCGTTTCAAATACTGGCACTGGTTTGAGTTTAACTCATACTGCAACCATGCGTATTTCGCACAAGCGCACATTCGAAAGCTTTTTTCGCTGGCGTGCACACCGTGAAATGGCGCGCACAGAGTTGCCCAGCTGTGCCCAGGAGTTTGACACGGTGTAAGACGCATTCTGCAGAAGGCGGACTCGACAACCCTGCCCGTCGCATCCAACTCAAACTTCGGCGCTCAAAAGCAACCCCTAATAAGTGAAAAGCACCCTAGCGAAACTTGTGAGCCATTTTGGTGCAGCGCTCGCGCTGACTCTTGAGCGCCGTGCTCTGGTCGTCTGCGAATGTCCTTGGCGCGTCGTACAGGCTTGCTTTTGCTTAGTAGCGACCAGGACAACGTTAAATTGGTTAAGGTTAATGCCCCTAGCCGACCTTGATGTACGACACACATCGGAACTCGGCGCCGACTCGGCCCACTCTCGGCTCCCTGGCATTCTCGGGGTACTTCCGAATTTACTTTCACATGGGTTCAACGAACTTTTAGGCAACTTATTATGCTCCCATATGTATATATATATATATATATATATATATATATATATATATATATATATATATATATATATATATATATATATATATATATATATATATATATATATATATATATATATATACATACAGACCAGACTCATCGTTCTTTGTTGGCCTATGTGGGCTGTCGCTGTCGTTCCTGGAATTTGGCTGCTTTTTGGCCGAACAGAATAGGGTCCTTTGTATATAGATGCAAACTCATACATGCGTGCGTATGTATTATTGTGGCGCTTGTCCTGGGCCGTTGGCTCATATTACTGTTGCTGAGAGCAGAGCATTTCGTCCTTCGGTACAAGCGGTCAGTGTGTCTATAACTTCCGCAGCGTTTGCAGTATTAGCAATTAACGCAAAGCCGTCATATGAATCATGTGGGTATTTCAATCGAGTAGTCGAGAACAAATTGTGCCCAAGACTAATATTAAAATCATGCTAATAATGTGAAATATTTCAGCTAAAAATGTGTTTAATAAGCTAATTAATAATTCATAAAGTGCAAGTACTGGCTTATCCTAAGGCAGGCTCCTGTAGATTAGGAAAACAGAAAATGAAATAAAAATGTAGCCTGTGTAATGACTGAAATATTGTGAAATAAAATATATTAATTTTATTGTCACCGTCAATTGTAAATCGATTTTGAACAAACATAGAGGGGGAAGAGCGAATAAACAATGCGATGACAAAACTCTTTTAACAAATTAAAATGTGGATGTCCACCCTAAATGACTGCATAATACCTCAATTCTTTAGCAATCGATACTTAAAATATCTTTAGATCCAATTGTAGAGGAAAATGATAAAAAAGATATTCACTCTTAGCATTAAAAGTCTATATGAGGTCAATATGCATATCCAAGAAATGTTTAAATTGTCAAATTGCCAATAGGGCAAAAAATCAATGCAGCATCTTCCAATCCCTAAATAATAACTATCCATATGAAATCTACCCCGGTAGGCAGGTTCTCCAATCACAAAGTGACGACTATATTTCTTAGATTTATGAACAAACACAATCGGAGTCCAGTCCAACACAATTGTTCGATTTTATTTTTCCACATGAATTCAGTTTAGCTGTTTAGTTTGTGTCTGTTATGGGTTATGATACAACTAATAGTCTATTGATTGTAAAGATGCAAATATTTGTTTATTAAGCTAACTAACTTGAAATACCTAATTAAATAATAATGACATTAAATTAAGTTGAATTAACAACAAATACAAATATTCTTAATATATATTCAAAATAAATAACTAGGGGGATGCCACATTGGATTTTTGTAGTTCTAGACTGTATATGTGTACGAAAACCGGTGTGACCGCACCACAGGTACACCTTCATAAATATGTATGCATGTTGTTTTCTATCAGCATTTTTTACTAGTTATAAGTTAACAAATAAGTCGTTAGAAAAACAGGTTACGCCGGAGCTTTATTCTTGTAAAGCGACGAGGGTGTGTGTGCTCGTTATCAGTGGCAACCAGTTCTATTTCGACTTAAAGTATTTGTATTATTTAAATGAAGCAAGCAAATGGGGCTTATACGACAATTGGCTAAGTTTTGGGTTTCATTTTGTCGCCGGCACACGACTAGCTGGCAATTGGGGCAGCAGAAATACAACTGAAATGTCGACTAATCCAGACTCTTTTGATACCCAGCCAATACTCTACTCGTATTGGCGCAGCTCGTGCTCTTGGCGAGTTCGCATAGCGATGAACCTGAAGGAAATACCCTACGACATCAAGCCCATAAGTCTCATCAAGTCGGGCGGAGAGCAGCACTGCAATGAGTATCGAGAGGTTAATCCCATGGAGCAAGTGCCAGCCCTGCAAATTGGTAACAGTGCCATGATGCCCTTTATGTCCGTAGCTTTCTAAATTGTTCGTAAACCCATTTAGATGGACACACCCTCATCGAATCGGTGGCCATTATGCACTATCTGGAGGAGACCCGCCCGCAGCGTCCGCTACTGCCACAAGATGTACACAAACGGGCCAAAGTGCGCGAAATAATTGAGATCATTTGCTCTGGCATTCAACCGCTTCAAAACCTCATTGTGCTTATTCATGTGGGCGAGGAAAAGAAGAAGGAGTGGGCGCAGCATTGGATAACACGTGGTTTTCGTGCCGTGGAGAAGGCCCTCTCCACTTCGGCTGGCAAATACTGTGTGGGTGACGAGATCTCAATGGCGGACTGCTGCCTTGTGCCGCAGGTATTCAATGCCCGAAGGTAAGACATAAGCTTTTCAGGAAAATGCGTGACTCTAACACTTTTTTCGCAGATTCCACGTGGACTTGCGTCCATATCCCATTATATTGCGGATTGACCGAGAGTTGGAGAGCAATCCAGCTTTTCGGGCAGCTCATCCCTCCAATCAGCCGGACTGTCCACCGGAGCTGCCTAACAAATAGAATTTTCCGACGACAACTGCAAAACGCCGTAAAACTAAAAAGTGAATTGCAGTTTGTAATATAAAGAGATTTATAACAGAAGGAAACACAACAATGAGGCAACAGAAAAATATTTGGAGCTGCAGAGCTAGCTGATAAGGCGGAGAGAAACAGTCGGATGTGATTCAAAAAATTGCTAACAGCATTTAACTATGCATAAATGCATAAAAATACTATCGATAAAAAATAATTACAATTTTTAATTGGCATGCGAAACAAAAAAAAAAAACAAAAAAACAATAATTATTCACAAAAAAAAAAAAAAAAAAAAAAAAAAACAATTTCGAAATTTTTATAATTTCTTTGATTTTTTCTATATGAAAAATTGTCTAAAAGATGTACTCATATGTAAAAACGTATTTTTATGAATTTTATTTAGGCTAACCGAAACAAAGATACAAACAAAAATTTGCAACACTTAATCATGACGAGAAGCAAAATTGTATTCAGGGATTTAAAAATGAAAATAATTTAAGTGCAAATTTACATTCTTTAAAAAAAAGTACACATATGCATACATATGTAAGTTAACTAGAAAAGTTGGGCGCTTTACAACGTAACTTTTTAAAGAAAGTACAAAACTTCAGTCAACGAAGAAGTAAACTCCATTAGCAGGCAAAAGAAAAAAAGGAAAAAACCGAAAGGAAAACTAACATAACTATTGAAAGTGTATAAGAAACATTATATACTTACCATAACTTAAGCATTTAATCAGAGAGAATCAGTTCTTCGTGTGACAAATATATTACAAATAATATAATAAAATTTCTCTGCTACATCAATAATATATATTTGAACGAATCAAACCCGTATTCATTTCATTGAATCATATGCACTTAAAAAATATCCTATATACCAGATATTGATCGATAAACTTCTCAAATACCCACAAAAAGTCCCCAACTGCTTGTCAGGTAGCTGTAAAGCGACTAACAATACTATGTTAATATCCCCAATATTGTAACAGTTCCAAATATTAAAATGTATTACAAACAACAACAAAAAATAAACTTCTTACCAAACTAAAATGCATCGATCACTCGTCTTATCAATATATCGAATGCTTGCGTGCACCATGTATCGATACTTTATACATCGATAGTGCAGTCACTGATAAGGCTGCTCGCGGCACCTTCACTTCGATGCATATACTAGGCAAGCGTATTAACAAATGCATAAGTTGATTGAGGAAAATCAATATGAGTGCATTTAGAAACCAAGCTAGAAAATGTCTTCAGTTAGCCAGGAATGGCATGCGTAGTTCCAGCTCTACAGGTACCAGCGATGACAGGCCAGTGCTTTACTCATATTTCTACAGCTCGTGCTCATGGCGAGTGCGTATTGCATTGGGCTTGAAAAAGATACCCTATGACATCAAGCCAACCAGTCTGATCAAGGCCGATGAGACATACTGCTATACGGATGCGTACCGGGAGATTAATCCCATGCAGCAAGTACCCGCACTTAAAATTGGTAAGCTTCGAGCAACCGATGGATCTATGTTTCATGCCAGTTAATCCTGTGTTTAGATGGTCAGACACTATGTGATTCGGTGGCCATTATGCATTACCTAGATGAAACACGACCCCAGAACCCCTTGCTGCCTCAAGATCCGCAAAAGCGTGCTAAGGTGCGTGAGATTGTCGAGATCATTTGTTCAGGTATTCAGCCTTTGCAGAATCGACTTGTTTTAGCCCACCTAGGAAAGGAAATGAGCTTGGAGTGGGCGCAGCATTGGATATCACGGGGCTTTCGTGGTCTAGAAAGTGTGCTTGCCGCTTCGTCTGGCAAGTACTGTGTCGGGGATGAAATATCCATGGCAGATTGCTGTCTTGTTCCACAGGTCTTTAATGCTAGAAGGTGAGCGTCAGATGCAGAACAATGTATCTATACTAGCTAAATCAAATTTCATCCTTTAGATACCATGTCAACCTGGACGCCTATCCCAAAATTGTGCAGCTCGATCAGAGTTTGGCAGCTATCGAGACTATTCACAGCTGCCATCCGCATCGCCAACCCGACTGTCCTCCCAAGTTGGCGAATAAATGATATTACATTTTTAATTTAGTTACTAAATTGAAAGAGATATTTGATGTTTTTAATATACTCTTTATTATTTTTTTTTTTTTTTTTTTGTTTTTATTTTTATATAATCTTTCTTAAATGTGTAATTCATTTTATATGTATGTGTATTTTATAACTCTTGATGTACCTTGACTTGAATTTTACTTTACAATTATTTCTGTTAATTAATTACGGATCTTGTAACGCCTCGTCACATCTTGTTGTGTTTCTTAATTTGTTGGTGTTACGGCTTGTTATACGTGTATCTATATATCTGTATGAATATATATATAAATATGCACTCAACAAATTTCACTATATCTACTAACTTTACCATTTACCATTAGCATTATTTTTTCAGTAGAATGTCTAATATCGTTACACCCGATCCTAACTAGCTTCAATTTGCTGTCCATATATATCTTTAGTTTTTGTTTTTTTATTGTGTTCAGCTGCTGGGGCTGCTGATACTGTTTGGCTATGTGTCGCGCTGATCGTAAAGAGTTTCATTTCATTTGAGTTGGATTATGATTCCTTAGGTTAAATGTTCTATATGCATTTGTATATAATTAATATGTAGAGAGGGAAACTGTTTGGTTTGTTGTATACTATATAAGTTGGGCAGGCCTGTGGGCGCCATTATCCAAATTGTACAAGATTTGCTTTTACTATACGAGAAGATTCAAAAATTACGTTTTTTTTTTGTTTTTCTTTTAAAATTTGAATGAACTACTTTACGTTTTGATTTCTTTTTAACACTCTATTTGTATTTATGAATTTCATTTTTGTTTTTGATCTTTCCAAAAAAAAATTTTTGATTAAAGGAAACAACGAAGAAACATACCTCGAGAGTTAAAAAATTAAATTCTTTATGAAGGTTACGTGAGATATTTGAAATTCAAATAACTAAAGGGTATATATATACATATATATATATATATATATATATATATATATATATATATATATAAATATATATATATATATATATATATATATATATATATATATATATATATATATTTATATATGTTTATTTATTTATAAAACCTGCTGCTTTGATAGTTTGAATATCATCTTTATATAAAACTTCAATTGATTATAAATTTGAATAGAGCATAACTAAATATCATCTAAGTTTTTTTTTATTTTTTTATATATTTTTTTTTATTTTTATTTATATATATATATATATATATATATATATATATATATATATATATATATATATATATATATATATATATATATATATATATATATTTATGTATGTATATATAGATATAATTATTGCATTTAGTTAATAATGAAGTTTTGCTTTTGGTTGTTTGTTATTTTTTGTCGATATTTTGTTGCTAAAATTTGTTTAAATATTTTGCTATATGTATAAGTAAAACTTTCATATTTGTTTTGTTTTTGTTTCGCAGTAAGTAAATACGTACTTATATTATTGCTAATTAAACAACATATCCTAGGCCGTACATGGTGAGGCCAAATGAGCTCATGCCATACAAAGAATTTGCCTCTACTTATTGGGTTTTTCTTTAAGAGCCGCAATAGTGCACCTACCGTGTGTGTGTGTGTGCGTGTGTGTGTGGGTGTCGGTGTTTGTGTTTGTGTGTGTATACATGCATTCAATTTATACATACTCTATTATACAATTCATTTGCTAATAACTCACTTTCATTCACTTCGTCTCCTCTGTCATTATTTATTTTTTGTTTTTTTATCACAGTCAAATCATAAAAGATTTAGTACTTTTACTTTTGAATGAGTTTCCATGATGTTTGCTTGCTTGAATGTCTGCGATTACGAGCATTTTCAAATGACCAACGTTTAATTGAGGTGTTCGCTTCATACTTCTATAAAATTGTCGTGTATTAACATTTAGATTTCGTTTCTTTGTATTCGTAAAGTGCAAACTGAGTTTCGATAAATGTTCGTGTAAAAAGAGTTTTGTTTTCCTCTCTCTTTGCCACAACTGGACAATGCATTCTAACATATTATAGTAATAGTTGTTGACTTTGTCTAAGAAATTTGTTAGGTAAATGTTTTGTTTGGTTTCGCGTTTTTGCATTTTTTTCTTTTGTTTCGTACTTGTTTAATATATTACTTTCATATACTTTTGGTGTTGCTGCAATAATTGTAAAATCTAGTGGCTTGTATAAAAGCTTCAACAGAAACTCCGCACGTCGTGCTCAACGTGAAAGCATTGTCTATGATTAGTTAAATTTTGTTCATCCTAAGGTACTCACGTATGCTTCTACTTAGGTTTTATTTGATTCCATTGAAATCTACGTAATATACGAGAGTGAAATAAAAACTTCAATCGTGAACAAGAGCTTACTTTTTTTGGCCTTCCTACTGACTGATGCAATTGTGAGATTGAAATGATTGTAACTATTTGTATCTCTCCTGGACTTGACCGTATGTCAATATATCAATTTATATATATAAATATACATGTGGTTCATAAATATATATATATATATATATATATATATATATATATATATGTAAGAAGGTAACGTCTGACTGTGACTGCGTTTCATGAACTTATATATGGACTGATTACGTTTGATGTAAGAGTCTACATAGTTTTAGTCCTAATGGCTCCAATTAGAAAAACCATGGAGCTTCTTTACTTAAATTGATAAGGGGACAAACATAAAACATCCCACGGGGCACAGGAATCTTGTAAGACTTGGAGCTGACATGCACATGCCGCTAAGATCAAGGGGGCGGAGAGCGACAGCTCCGCTCAGCACCATTGGAGATGTATCATTTATTTGTATGAATTAATTAATAATAATCTGATGTATCACGCTAACAACTAGATTTATATTTAGTATGTACGCATTTACTTTATGTATGTATGTGTGTATGTATGCTTGTATATATATTCAAATATAATTTGTTAAATATTATCAATAGGTTCAATGTATATGTTGTTGCTGTTGTTGTAAGACGGCTTCTTATTATTGTTTTTGCCAATGCCGTATGCTACATATCAATGTAGTACATCTAAATATGCGCCTATTTACACATAATGGCAAATGTGGACAACTACGAAATTTTTTTTTTTTGATTTTTCGGCTTATTCTGGTTTGCTTTTGGTTTTGAATGGAATCATCAAACTCTGAAAACGCTGCGTATACGTGATAAGTCGATCTGCACTGTTTTGCTGTTGCCACCGAGCTTTACACACATACATATATAATATTTCCTTTTGCACAATTGTTAACGGCATGTATGTATGTGTGTTAGAGTTTATATATATGTATATGTATATGTATATAGATGTGTGGGTGTGCACACATTATTTATGCATTTATATTTAATTGTCCTAATAACAGTGTGTGGAGGCAAAGCATAACAAAAATGATAAGTAACAATTTCATTTACGATTTACATACTATATACGTATATGTATGTAAGTATGTAGGTGTGTAATTCTTAGCATACAAATGAAAATAAACTGATTTTTATTGATAAATGTAACTCTTCCTCTTATTATATAAGTTTTTATTCATATTCTTTTACAGAGCAACAATTGTGGTTCATTTATTCTCTTACTCTTCGCGCTGTTTTTGTTTTTTAATTTTTTTGTTGTATTTTATATAGTGTTTTTAAACATTTTAGAGTCAAGATTGAAATATTTATATATGTATACATATATATATATATATATATATATATATATATATATATATATATATATATATATATATATATATATATATATAGTTAATAAAAGTTTATTTTGAACTAGTTTAACTCTAATAGACTCCGTCGCTGAAAAAACAGCATTTTTAATAACTTTTATAAAACTCGCAAAGTAAAACTCGAACGGTCTAAACCTGAACTGAAGTGTTGCGGATGCAGGGAAAAGAGGCTGAGTGATTGAATGATTGACTGATTGATTGATTGTTTGATTGATGTTACGAAATGATTCACATATATGTAGACCGATTTCATTGAATTGTTAGTTGCTTGGATTATTTGCATTATCCGGGGTAGCAATGGAAATGCATTGAGAAATGATGTAAATATTGGATATTTGATCTGGCTGGCGGTCTGACTGGCTTATTATACAGCGAAAAGAAAAACAAGCATAGTCACAGGGCTGGGGTCTGTCGGGCTGGAGCCCGGGGCGCAGTATTTTGTCTTCTTTTTCGTCGCATACTCAGTCGATCTGGCGTCGGTCGGCATATAGGCGTGGCATAGACATGGGTTCTATTAGCATTGAAATGGGTCAAATTTGATTAGGATTCGATTTGGTGACAAGAACAAGGACATTTCGGCACAGTGTGGCAAATATTTATTATTGGATAAATTAAGGAAAATGCCCGCTGCTTTAGTAAAATTTATTTGAGTTGTTTTGCTTCTGAAGTAAAGCTTTTCATCATTTCAGAAAAAATTAATTATTTCATAATTAATTTCGTATTTCGTTTAGATCGATATCCATACGCAGCATACATATATATGCATATGTGTATATATTAATAGCTATTCGCTTTTTGTTTGCTTGTGTTTTCTCTCTTTTATTTATTTTTTTTTTTTTTTTAAATACATATCACAGATCCAGTACAAATATATATGTGTATATTTGTTTTGTTTTTTATGTTTTTGTTTTGTTTTGCCTTCGTTTTCTCTACATTAATTAGAAGATACCGTAAAAACCTCATACATTTAACATAACTCAGTGAAGAGGCGCATATGATAATATTTTAGCATGTCCAATGTGTATGCAGCGTGTATCTGAGCATGCGAGAGTGCGTACGTGTGTGTGTGTGAGTGTGGGGGGGTGTGCGCTTGGGAAGTGTCTATGAATATGCCATGTACCTACGCATATGTAATGTCTGTCTGTATTTAGGCAGGTAAGTATTGCATATGCATGGCGCCGTTGCTTATCTCTGGTTTGCCATGACAAAAAAGACGATAAAATGTACGAATTTGATTGCTGCTGCTGTTGTTGTTGTTGTTGCAGTGACTGTTGTTGTGGTAATGGAAGGAAAGGCCTAAGAGGGTTTCGGTGTCTTATGCTTGTTCCGATTTGAGATAAGTTTCTGCGAAATTGTATTTTTAGAATTCAATGTTATTCATCGTTGTAGTCTTTATATTGCTTGTTTTCTTCTAATCATATATGGATTGACGGTCTATTATTCTTTTTGAATTATTTAATTTTTTTTTTAATTAACCTGCACTCTGTACGCCTTGCATCTCTTAGTGACAATCAATAATTATTTAATTATATAAAAAGTGTAATTATTTATTATAAAATAACAAACAAAAAATATACGACAATTTACTTCTTTTTTTTTTGTTTTTTTTTTGTTTTTTTTTTTTGTTTTTGCATGTTTCAAGGCACACTAGCATTTTTGACTGTACTTTTAATATTAGAATATTATATTCTTTTGTTTTTAGTTGACTTAAAGACACCTGATTCATCGTGTTAATCGTCTTTTCTGTGTCAATGCTTTTTGTCACAATTTGGATTTCCTCATTATTTTTTAGAATATTTGTAACTAGTATTTTACTCTTCATCTGGCGCAAATTTATTATTATTATTATATTATTTATATAAATATTGCACAAATAAGAACAAATGTAGATGGGCTTTAACAATAATAGCAAAAAATAAAAATAAAATAATGTGAACAACTTTTCAACTTATTTTCATAAACTTAGCTTAAAGTTGGTTTTATAAAACATTTCGTTTTTCTTTTATTTTTGAGCGTTTTCAGTGATTGTTTTGAAATTGAATTGAACTCTGAGAGTTTGATTGACTGATTGACTGACTGACTGACTGTTGATTGACATGATAATGTTGCAGAATTATTTAGAGTACGCTGTTAGTGGAGTTGTGGTTGGTGTGAATGCTTTTTGGTGAATTATGACAGTTTTTCAATTAAACACATTCAAAATTTTTTTTTATTTTGGCAATATTTTTTATTTGAATTTGCTTTTATTCTTCTTTTAGTAAATAATAAGAGGGAGCTTTAAACTACATAATATATGTCGTAAGTGTGTGTGTGTGTGTGTGGCCAAAGTAAAATAATATCTGTATAAATTTATATATCCAAGTGCTTTATGGGCATGTTTCAATGAATGGAACAAATTTCAATGTGATGCTCGAATTATTGCTTTGCTTTACAGAGTTGGAAATATAATTGCACGATACTTAACAATAAGAAAAGATATTTTTGGCCGATATATGTGTGCATGTGAATATGTGTTTTCGACTTTCGAATATTTATTTAAAATTAAAGTTAATTGTGATGTAAAGAGGAAATGTTGTACTTAAGCTTAGAATGTGTGTCAAAGATAATGGTGAAAAGTATTGCAAAAACAAAATATATTATAGATAATTATGATGAAAGTAACAATGTGCCAAACGGTTTCTCCTTATACTATGGGCCAAAGCAATATACACATAAAATAATGAAAGAAAAAGGAATAAAACAAGGAATCCCTGGCGAACTGGAAACTAAGGAGTTCGCAGGATCAACAAATTAGCATAAGGGAGCATAAAATCAATATCAAAAAGGAGACTCACGTGCGCGCGCAAAACATTAACACCACTTGTATATATTTTGGTAGATCTTGGATCACTCTTTCGATTAAATTAAACAACATTATCATGATCAACATTTTAACAATATACATCATAATAAAATATTAAGGGCTAAAACGTATTATTTTTCATAAAAATATCTGTGTTTGTGTATATATATATATATATATAAATATATATATGTATATATATATATATATATATGTATATATATATATATATATATGTATATATATACACGCACACACGAATATATACATATATAAACGTAGCAATAAGCACAAAAGGGCAACAACAGAAAACAGTAAACAGAAACAGAAAACAAGAAACGCAATTAGAATTGTGTTTGAGGTAAAAAGTGTTTCAAATAGTTATTATCACTAGCCTGTCAAGCGTTCATTTTTGTTCTCGACTTCTTATTTGTTGTAGGTGTATTTATTGTACATATATTTTATAGCATTTACATGTCTGTATGTGCATGTGTTTGAATGCGTGTGTACGTGTGTGTGTATGTATAGTAAAATATTTACCTTATTCGGACACCATTTAGATTTTGTTTTTATTTTTTTTGGAAAATCACCTGATGTTTTCACTGAAAACGCTCTCATTACACAAACATATTAATTTTCTTTTTTTTAGTCTCAACATAATGCTAATTTACTCGCTTGAATTCTTTGTGTGTGTGTGTGTGTGTTTAATGTTACATGAAGACGAGCCAGCAATTAGTTTAGTTTATGTATATGCATATATATATATATATATCTGTAATCTGTACCTATATCTGGCCATATATTTATACAAACATATGGCGCATAACTTTTAGCTTCTCAGTATGCCAAAGAGTAAACACACGCAACGTATGACAACAACAAAAAAAAGCAAAATGTATTGGTCAAATTCAAGTACATATATACATATATATAAATATACTATATAGATACATATGCATATATTGAGCATGGCAAAGAAATGTTGTAGTTTATATTACAAAGTTAATTCTCAAATCATATTTGCAAGGCTTCGCGAATTCATTTCTTTTTACAATTGGCAATCAGAAGTCTCAAAGCCTTTATATAATGTGTGTCTTAGTCTGTGAGTGTGTGTGTGTGTGTGTGTGTGCGTGTCTTTCTGTGTCGGTGTGGGTGTGGGTGTGTGTGTCTGTGTGTATGACTACTACTGATGTTATTCGCTTTAAGTCAGCTTTGCTTCCTTTTGTATTTTGTATTTGCTTGGTTTTTCCTTTAGGTTTTCATTTGCATATTGTATTTTGTTTAAATAAATGAACCATTTCTTTTCGTTTTATATATGAGAGGGAGTGGGGGATATAATATTTGTTGCTGCTGTTGTTGTTTTTTGTTGTTGTGCTGGTTGCTTGATTGCTTGATTATTAATTCACAACAGTGGTTAATGGAATTTGACGCGCCCTCTTTGTCTCCTCCTCGTTGATTTTTTGTTCAATTAGATACTGCGCTTTGGCAATGGCATTCGGCTGACCAGTTATGGTTACAATGCGATTTCTAGTGCCAGGTGCGAATATGCCTTTTTTGGAAATTTGCACATTTGCGCCAGAAGCATGTTGAATTTCAACTAAACTACGACCGTTCGGACCTGGAATATTTGCATCAGATTGTGTTAAATGGTAATTATGGTATATTATTATTATTATTATTATTATTATTATATATATATATGTATATATATATATATATATATATATATATATATGTGTGTGTGTGTGTTTGTGTGTGTGTGTGTATGTGTGGGTGTGTGTGGGTGTAGAGCATGTGTTGAAAGAAAAACGTAATCTGAAATATGATTAAGGACCAAAAATATAGAAAATATAGACATATATATATATATATATATTCCACTCCATTACAGTTGAATAAAAATGTGGCCTAGCCTTAAACATCTATGCAAACTGCGACACTGAGGTAAAAATTACTTTAAAATTAAAAAAAAAATAAACGAACAAAAACCCAAAAATTGCACTATTCCAATATAGAGTGTACTACGTATTTACATATTCAATATTGACAACAAAAATTCGTTGCGACCTCAAATGCTCTTAGCATGTTGCCTATAGCTAAGGGAAAACTATTTTTTATGAACTGCTCCGCTGTC
Organism: Drosophila mettleri; assembly: GCA_035047625.1. Classification (NCBI taxonomy): domain Eukaryota; kingdom Metazoa; phylum Arthropoda; class Insecta; order Diptera; family Drosophilidae; genus Drosophila; species Drosophila mettleri. Next base: position 20,587,873 of record JAWNPI010000035.1, read on the forward strand.
GGGCAGTTGGATGAGCGAACTTTCAAGTTGGGAAAACTTGGGAAAACATAACGGAATGACATATGGCATCATCGTGGGTGGAGCATGGGATCATGTTGGGTGCTATGTGTGAGTGGGCAAGAAGTTGACTAGAAATTTCGCTACATATTTGTATAATTGGGAATGCCTTAAGGAGTGCGTATGCGAATGGGGTCAAGCAAATGATCGGATGATCACCTATCTAATAAGAAAACACCTGGAATGCCTGCCGCGGAATGTGTGCAATGGCTCTGTCTCTTTCGTTACGCCTACGTGTATATAACTAGAGCTAAGTCCTACAATTAAGTAATCGCATTGATAAACGCAAAATATGCAAATATGGGCTGGGTGAACGGGTCCAAGGAGTCTGCAAATCGGAGTCAAGTGTCTTTTTCTTGTTGCTACTGTTGTTGTTTCTATTGTTGCTATTGTTGTGGTTGTTGTTGTTGCTGCGGTTGTTGTTGTTGTTGTGGTCAGTTTAGTAGGAATAATAGAAAGGTTGCCCACCTAAAACAGCGCCAATAATCACTTCAGGCACCTCAACGTTCTTGGTATCCTTGGCGCCCAGATCGCCCGGAGTGGGGCTCTTGCTTAAGCCGCCTATCGAGGCGGCAGCGCCCAGTTGCGCGCTGGTAGCCGCGCCAGTGGCGCCGGTCAGCCCAAAGCTGTTATTATTTAGCGAAACGGGCGTGGCTGCGGGTGCAGTGGCCGAGCCCAGATGGCGGAATGAATCGAATTGCACCTCCAGTTGAGACTGCGTGGGACGGCTGGCCGCCGCAGCAGCGGCCGCAGCGGCGGCGTACTCAAAGTTCACCTGCCCAACAGCGCCGAAAACATTGCTAGCCGTGGCCGCCGAAGCTGCGGCCGCTGTCTGCTGGTCCAGCGTCGTCACGCCCAGGTAGTTGGCCAGCGTGGTATGCGCGCCGTTGGTGTGCGGCACGCCCACACCCATGCCGAGGACTCCGTACTTGGCCAGCACCCCGAGGGCGGCGCAGACTTCAGTTGTGGCGGTCTCCGAATAGCCGGCACCGCGCATGGCGACCTGCGATTGGTTAAGTGGGTTAAATCGATCTGTGGCTAAAACTACTCGAATTACCCACCTTGATGTGCTCCAACAACTGTGTGGCAACCGCAAGATTGGGCGTTGGATTGGGGGCGCTCAAGTTAAGGGATAAGTTGATGCCCGCGCCGTTGACCAAGAAGCTGGCCGCAGTGCCTGCCCCGCCAATGGCCGTGCCCAGCGTGGAGTTCAGCGAGGCGGTGCTTGAGTTAATGGCATTCTGATTGGTGGCGTAGGGCGAGCCGGTTGGATTGAAGTTAGCAACGGGACCGTTCACATCCGCATAGGAGACGTTCAGGCAGGTGCCCGACTGAGGATCCTCGACGATCTTCGAGAGTATCATCTTGCAAGCGTTCTTATTGTTTTCCTTATCGCCGATTATGGTTATGCAACGCTCCTGCAGCGAGACGTCCTTTGGCTTCTGCGATATCTGCACGTAGGAACCACTCTCCTCCTTGATCTGCTTGATGAAGGCGCCGCCCTTGCCAATGATCATGCCTGCGGTCGAGTTGGGCACCAGTATTTTGACCTGCTTATCACGTTCCTGTGCCTGCTTCGACTCGGCGTCAATGATTTTGGTGGTCAAGTCGGGTTTCTCCCGTATTTTGTCCATTATAAAGTCGACCACCGTCATGATGCCCTCCACGGAACCAGTGATGAGGCAGACTCGCTCAGTAGTACCTGGCACCGGATGGTAGATGGTAGGTAGTAGATTAATCAAGCAATAAATCTTCAATATGCTATTCCAATCGAATTGAAGCGGGAACTCACCTGGATAGAAGTCATGCGATTTGGACATCTTGACTCTAGCACCCGTGTCCTTCTGCAGGGAAGCAATCGTCTCGCCCCCCTTGCCAATGATGGCCCCGGAGGCCACCGCGGGCACCAGAATTTTCATGTGAAATGTGGTATCGCCTGCAAGTCAGCAAAATAAAGACAAATCACAGTGCGACCATTGATTAGTGTTTAGGATTCGTTCAAGGCTTTTAGCTTTTACTGTTGTTTGCAGTTGGCAATGCCCAGTTGATCTTAGCACACACTTCTGGTAGCTGTTTAGCAGGTTACAAATTCAAAATAATAACAGCACTTGGTAGTCGTCCGCGCGGCGGGAGGACGCTCGCAGCGGGACTAATGCAATGCAATGCAATTTCAGTTTAGTTATGATGGGAAGATAATGGCTCGGGGTAGCTGGTAGGAGGACATGCATACGATTGTTTGCTGTACTGTGCTGTGTTGTTGGCTGTTGTGGTTCATGTTCTCGATGTTGATGCTGATGCTAGTGCTAGTGTTATTCTGTTTCCGCAAGCCATGAGAGAATGAGGATGCAACACACACACACACACACACCCACACACAATATGCGGGCGAGACATGAAAAGCTCGAGTCCCCAAATCTGCCCCACTAGCAATGGCCTGAAGCACTCTACGTTAATGTTGGTCAGCCGGTCAGGCGGTCAGCTAGTCAGGTGGTCAAATTTTGTTAGCTGGTCAGTGATCTGCGGTCAGGGATCAGAGGTCAGGGGCTAATAGGTTGACCCCGCGTAATGTTTGCCCAATTAAAATCTGTTTGCGTTTGCCATTAAACAAGTTTAGCTTAAGCAGTGTCGGCTTCAAGTTAGACAATAGGAGACAATGTTAATAATAGCGAAAGAGAGAGAGAGAGAGAGACAGAGAGAGAGAGAGAGAGTGAGAGAGACAGGTTGAGAAAAAGAAAGATACATACAAAAAGACGAAAAAGTCTTTTCTTCTGGATCTTAAAAGACTTTTCGCTGCTGTACAGAGATGAATGTTAATGGTATTTAATGAAAGTATGACAAAGCTTACCATGATGATTATGATTATTGTTATTATTTTCAATTTCAACCTCAATTCCAGAACAAACTGACTCACCTGAAATGAAAGAGAGGTAAGAGAAACAAGCATTACATTAGATTCATTTGCCAATTTGCGTTAATTCTGTTAGACAAAGGCTAAGATATGCAACGCGCCGACGTCATTCGTGCCTCACTCTAAGCGAGAGTATTTGCATGTGTGTGTCTATGTGTCTATGTGTGTATGTGTGTGGCACAGTTAAGACTTGACCAACGCCACAATTCAATGCGATTTTCCTTGCATTCAATGTAGCCAGTGCAATCTGTAGCGCACAAGCGAGTAAACAAATTTCAATTAATAAAATGTGTCAAGCGGAGATGCCCTATTACACAGAACAATCGCTCATAGCGAAACAAATGAAAAACAAGGCTATAAAAGTGAAAAGAAACGAGTACGAGAAACAGAAACAAAAAGCATCGAACAGCTCGCCGTTGCAGCTGGTACACCTGACTGTATCGCTCGTATGTCCACGGGCAAGACGCTTCGCTTCGCTCCGCTCCGCACCAGCTGGCTTGAGCGACTTGATGGCTGGGTTTAATTTTAGACGATTCGGTTGACATGCCCCTGTTCCCTCCCGTTGCCCTCCCTCAGTGACACGTTTAGAATTAAGATCCGTGCCATCGTCTTGTTGCCACTTGAAGCCAAGTGTCCTTCAAAACAATTTCTCTAATTAGATACGAGCGCTGAAATGAGGCGCACATCTGTCAGCAAGTGCCAGAAAGTGGAACTTGCTGCTCGTGTATCTGGTGGCCGCTAGCTGCCAGCTGCTTGTGGCTCAGCCACAAGCCCACAGAGACAATGCAGCGCATAGAGGACGCAGCCCAAGCCGCCAGCAGGTCGTCTACCGATGCCTATCAGCTGACCCAACAACACCCAACAGGCGCAGAAGTGCAACTCTGCATTGGGACGCCATCGGTTCACTTTCACGTGCCGCAATCTGGGCAGCAGCTTGAATTGTGTCAACACTCGAATTGGGCTGCCGAGCACAGTCGAGGCGGGCCACGGTGCGTATACCTAATTTGAGCTCGACAATTATCTATATCCAAAGCAGATGAATGAAATATGTGATGTAATGTGTGTCTATGTGTGTGGGTACATGTGTGTGCGTGTGTATGCTTGATGTTTCATTATTATTTCATTAAATATGTTTCTTGAGATATTTAAATCTTTCGCTTTTAGTTTCATTTACTGCTTTTTTCTGCAATTATTCATTTGGCTTTTGGTTTTATAGTTTTTTTCTTATGACACAACGGCAGCGGCAGATGTTGAGATGGTGACATGGCGATAGATTGATTGATTGATTGATTGGTTGATTGATTGATGTTATTTGTAGTTGTACTTCTTGTTCTCAAACACAGCAAGTCGTGAGCAAAATATAGGTACAGAGCGAAACAGAGGGCGAGAGAGCAAGTGTTTTTATTTGTGAATTTGTAGATGGATGTGTGTAATATTTAGAAGAAGTCGTGCGCATCATTGATTTTGTAGTTTCTGAATTTGATAGCGTGTTTTCATCAAACTCACCGTAGCACCAACAGGAGGCAGTCTTATAGTTGGACGTTGCTGCCGTTACAGTTGCAGTCGCAGTTGCAGTTGCTGTCGCTGTTGCTGTTGCAGTTGCATTAGCTGCTGCAGCTCCCGTTGGCTCATGCTTGCCAAGCTGTTGCTGCCCCATTGCAATTGGCGATGTACTGCTATCGGGCGAGCCATTGAGACTGGCTGGATGCTGCGGCTGTTCCATCTGGTGATAATGATGTTGAGTATTGCTTAGATTAGGATTGCTTTGTGCCTGTTTCTGTGACAGCTGCTGCTGCTGCTGCTGCTGCTGCCGCTGCTGCTGCTTCTGCTGTTGCTTATAGCTAAAGACTGCTAATGAGTATGCAGCGTTGTGAATGATACTGTTGCCATAGATGTTACTATTGCTATTGCTATTACTATTGCTGCTGCTGTAGTTGCTGTTGCTGTAGCTGCTGCTGCTGCTGCTGCCGCCGTCGCCACTAGTCAGCGAATGTAACGAGGATGGCGATGCCGTTGCTTTTGTTGCCTTGGAATGTTGTCGTGGTTGTTGCTGATAGTTAAATTGCGTCGCATGCGTGGGCGACGCATGCTGATATTGGCATGCATACGGCTGCTGCTGGTGCTGCTGCTGCAGCTGCCTCAGAGTTAGCTCTTGCTCATGCTCATCCTCCTGCTCTTGCCACAGCTGTTGCACCACGCCTGTTGCACACGGATCAGTGCCCACCTGCTCCAATATTTGTCGGGCCGCCACATTTATAATACTTTCCATAGCGAGCAGTCGTTTCTTGACCCTTGCTGCAGTTTCGATACTGTTCGAATGTTCTCATTCAGTCTTTGATTTCTTTGCGAATGCGACGGAAATATTTTTTATTTTTTATTTATGTTTTTTTAGTATTGTAATAAATTGTTTTTTATTGTGGTTGTTTTATAAATGTATTTATTTTTTGTGTTGACCAATTTCACTGCTGCTGCTCAGTTTCGAACTACTCTACGCGATTCCAATTCAAATACTTGCACAATAAACGAAAAGAAAAAGAAATAGAAATTGTTTTCAATTAAGCTCAGTATTTTTTTTTTTTTTTTTTTTTTTTTTGTTGCAATTTTGATTACAATTTCGTTACATGAAACATACAAAGAAACATTTTGGATTGAGCAGCTTTTACACGAGCCAGCAAAGAGAGGCAGAGAGAGAGAGAGAGTGATAGATTGATAGAGAAAGAGAGATGGATAGAGTGAAAGAATTAAGTTGGCAGCACTTGATGTTTCTTTCAGTGCATCCCTTGATCAGAACACACAAATCGAATTATTTCGTCACGCTGCCAACTTGGTTTTTGGGGCTTAGCTCCAAAGTCCTGCTCTCGATTGGCGGTCGTATAAACGCAGCTCTGAGTAGTCGATATTAGTATGATTTAGGCCTGGGGCTGTTTACTCCGCCCTTAAAAGGAGAATGATGAAGGTGGCGGTGTATAAGTATAGTTCATAGATAGGTTTACAGAGTGGTGGCGCCATTTGGGTTTAGTACGTTTTGCAGTGTTTCGATTTGATTTGATTTGATTGGAGTTGAGTTGAGTTGAGTTGATTCATGTTGATTTTGATTTGCATTGATTCGATTCGAAAGCAGCGCGCTGGATGGATGTAGTTGTTGTAGTAGTAGTAGTAGTAGTAGAGTAGTAAGTAGTAGTTGACGATTAGGTAAATCAATGGCGTTTTGTTGGCATGTGGTGTTCTTTGATGGCAATCAGGATGTGCTTGGCTGGGGTTCGTATTTATCTATTAGTTGTGTACGTATTCAATGATCAGCGAACAGCAGGCAACTCCCACGACACCAGAAACAACGACAACAATAACAACACAAGATACACAGAGAGAGAGAGAGAGAGAGAATGACAGAGAAACAAAATAGAAGCATAAATGCATGGATATCGCATGATAGTTGCACTCACACGCTCAGACTCAGGCACCCACACACACATCAGACACATCAAATAAAGAAAGAAGATTGAGTCATGTTGATTGACGCGTGGAGCTGCGCGTGGAGTTATGAAGCGGCGGCAACAGCAGCAGATGCAGCAGCAATTGTTGTTGATTGGAGTGCTTTGATTGAGATTGATTGCACGATTGATAGATTGTTTGATTGATTGACCAACAAGCACGTTTGCGAATGATGATTGATCGTTTCTGCATTATGTACATACAAAGTACTCATGGTATCGTCGCTTGATGAATATGTTATCAACTACGTATTTCATTGCCCAACTGAATGCCGCTTACATTACAAATAATAATAATAATAATAATAGAGATATGCAGTAAGAATAGTAGTAGTAGTAGTAGTAGTAGTAAGATGTGGCATGTGGCATGTGGCATGTAGCTTTGCAGTTTTCTGCTTTCAATCTGTGCTATAGATAGTATATATATATATATAGATCCATGTATTTATAAAGAGAGTAAGAGAGTAGTTAATGACGAGAGAGTTACACAACATCCAATAATGGTATGGAATGGTCTTATGCATTTATAATACGATTACTATGCCAACAGTTTACCATTCAGCACGTTGATATCTTGAATGTGGATGAAGTCTCTATCCACGTTCCTCTCAGCTCAGCTCAGCTCAGCTCAGCTCAGCTCAGCTCAGTTCAGCCCAGATGTGTTCAGTTTCTGAATTCAGCTGCCAGTGTTGAGAAATTCCAGTTGAATTATTTTTACAGTTGTGTGAGCGTCGATATGATGGATGGATGCCTTGGATTTTGCACTTGTTATTGTTTGAATAAGTTCGCCTTTTGCTTTCGCGTTTACTACTTCATGTTTTTTCGTTTGTTGACAGTTTTTGTTTGTTCACATTTAAATGTTGGTTTATTGTTTGTGGTTTTATTGGTTTTGCGGGAATGCTGCGTGCGTTAAAGATAATTGAAATTTATATATATGTATACATATATATACATATATATATGTATACATATATATACATATATATATGTATATATATATATATATATATATATATATATATATATATATATATATATATATTAATTTATTTTCTATTTTATATTGGCAACAACAACAACGACGTGGGTGTCCAATGAAGTCTGCTCGAAATGCATTTTGCTTTTAACTACATTATATATATTTTTATTTTTTTTTTATTTCATTTCATTTCTTATGCTGTTTTTCAAATTACAAGCACATTTTTGTATGAATAGAAGTAAAGAATAATAATGAAAAACAAAAAAAAAGGTGCAAAATAATATTTAAATATATAGTATGTATGTAATTGTGTAAAATGATGTATTTAGTTTGTGAGGAAGCGACGTGTGCAGCAAATACTCAAGTGATTCGATGATTCAGCAGAGCGAGCAAATTGATTCTGTATCGATGATGCGGACAGCGTTAGTAGATAATTTAGGTGAGTTCAGCCATAGACTTTAGTCACATGCTTTCGAATGGAACATTAAACCTCTAATCAGAGCAACTAATTGCCATATAATTAGGCGTATCTGATCAATATTTGTGGAAACAAATGCCGAAAACCCGCTCGAAATTACCTTGACACAATTGAAGTTTGGCCAATTACAAACTCCAATTCGTGTGACCAGGAAACGCGAGGAGTCGCATGGCTAATTGCAATTAAGTACGAAAAAAAAAACATAAAAATAAAGTACAAATAAATAATAAATAATTATTCAATGGTCAGCTGTGCCCAATGAAATGCAAAGTCAATTACAAAATACAGTAAAAAATAAAAAGCAAAAAATAATAATGCGAATGATTTAGAAATCATGTTTCGCTTTTGTTATATAACTAAATGCTGGTTAGCCATACAAATGGAAACAAAAACACGTTAGTATATTCGAATTCCAGCTCACACACACACACACACGAGCAACGTGGGCGTAGTTGTACAGCAACAACAACAGCAACAACTGCGACAACAACAATAGCTAACTGAATTATGTGTGAGATCATCTGCCAGCCCTAATGACGTTCGCGTTTACGCTTACGGCCCCCATTGATTTATCGCGTAGAAGTCACAATATTTCATTTTTAGTCTCTTTCAAAAACATATACATACATATGTGTGGACTAACTTAGATTAGTAGGTCTATTGGGCTGACACACCTGCTCGCGCCGCGCGTTGCCAAACAGCACAAAATTAACAACAAGTTGCGAATAGTTGCTGCTGCTCTCTTTCTGCTGGCCAGATTACACAATGAAGCTGGGCCCACTAGTTGCTAAAGATTCAGAAACAAACTGCCCAAAACAAAAAAATCCCTCATTTTGGACTGCATTTATTATTTACGAGCCGTTGCGAGCTGAGCGCCTTTGCAACAACTCAAGAAGAAGCCGCAGAGAGAAATAAGCAAATGCCTCATAACGTTTGGCTCTCAATGAATGGAGTATCTCGGTTAGCTGTCAAGGTTGTTTCTACATATATTTTTTTTGGTTTGTTCATTCTTGAAACCAAGTACACACACGAGCTCCCACACACACACACATACATGCACACGAAGTCAAGCTCTTTTCAAGGTTATGTTTTGCTGCCGTTTGCTTCCCGCTTTTTTCGGATCCAAACTCTGACAAACTGAAGCAGCACCAGCCTACGCAGCAACACACTCGGTTTATTTGTAACGAATTTTCACATTGAGGAAAAACTCTTAATGAGCACTGATTAGCAGTCAGGCATGAATATTGAATTCATTTCGCTTTATTCAAATAACTCGAACTAAAAATCAAACTCCGACTGCGACTGCTTCTTCATGTCAATGTCAATAGTTTTATATACACATACATTTATATATATATATATATATATATAGACATACATTTACATATATATTTATATATACTGAGAGTGTGTGTAGTTTTTGAATTATTATGTATGTAGCTGCTGACATTGAGCTACATTTGTAGCTTTTGGCTGGTAGTCGAATCGAGGGTTTTCGTAGGCAAATAGCTTTGCTTTCGAACATATTTCACATACTCGTTTCACGCGACTTGACTGCGTATTTTGAGCTGTTGTTTTCGGCTGCAGCAGCGACTGAATGACTGAATGTCTCTGGCTGATAGAAGTACGCGCACTGCTTCGGCTCGAAGCTAATGACAACTTTCAATATGAAAATGCGACCTTGACACGGCGACGCACTCAAATGTGGCTCGGCTGTCGAGTTGCGCATACGCAGCGTGGACCCAGATACACATACATACACACATAAGTACATCTCGAGTGACGACTCTCCTCATGTGATTATGAGCCTAATGAAAGGCACAAACACAAACGAGAAGGCAAACGCAAAATTAGATAAAAATTATTAGTTTAGTCGCCGGGATGCTGTCATTGTCAGCGGGCAATTTGCAGCGACGACGCTAATTAACAAGGTCATTGAGAACTCTTTTTTCCTGTAAGCGATATCTACGCGTGTGTGTTGTGTGTGTGTGGGAGGTGTGAGTGGTGTGTGTGGAAATATGACTTAAAACTGCACTTGAAAACACATACACAATTGTATCGGCAGCGGCGTCAGTTGTTCTGGCTGCGAGTGGTGATGGTGCTGATGGGTAAGCGGCGGCAGCGGCGGCTGTTGCTGCGTTCTGGCAAACAACATGCTGGTTAGTTGACAGCCAACTCGAGTGTGCTAACAAAATGGCTGTGCGGACAAAAAGGCGACAAAAACAAGACGAGAAGCAAGCGAGCACTAAATGAACGACGATCGGCAACGGCGCGCACTGAAACCGCACTGAAGAATTTTGTGGGTCCGTGGCACACGAGCGTCGGCGACAGAGATACACAGCCAGAGACTGAGCCTAAGCTAGCCAAAAGCACAGAGTTCAAATGAGAGAGCGAGAGCGGGAGAGAGCGCGAGTAGAGATAGAGATAGATAGAGAGGCAGAGCTCAAGTGCGATACGCTCACAATGTGAGAGCAAGAAGACTGATCCAAATGAGTCAGGCAACGCAATCACACACAGCGTATATATAACTCTACGTATGTGTATGAGTGAGCATATGTGTGTGTGTGTGTGTGTGTGTGTGTGTGTGTGGGTGAGTGTGTGCGAGAAGAGCGCACGTATGATCTAATGGGCGGCTTTTGACGTCGTTGGCTTTAGTTAGTTTTGTGAGTTTTTTCTGCCTTTGCTTTTGCCTCCCTTTATCGGACTAACTAAAATAGAAAAGGCTGCTACTCTACTACATACACACACAGACACATGCATACATAGACACATACATTGTGTTACGGGCAGATAAGCTAAAGAGATACAGAGCAGCACAACGTGTCAAGTTTGCGAAGCAAGCTGAAAAACTTCTCCGGAGCCCCGATTGATATTTGATGATGATGACACAGCACGCCCCATACCCACACACACACACACATATATACGCATGATAAGACTTGTGTGTATATACATAGCCACAATCTAAATGTGTTTCAATATAATGACTGCCTCACTCCTCTCTCTCTTTCACTCTGCCCATGCCCTAAGGTATAATTCACTTCTACCTGTTTATCGGTCTACGGCTCGCCAAGAGTCTGCCGGAGCGATTAATAGTTTGTTAATCGGTTTAAGTGGGAGAGCTGGATATATATAAATAGTCGACAGCTGCACACTATGCGTATGCGTGATTTATTGTGTCCTCTGCCGCAAATTGCTCATTCACATCGTGGGCGCATTGGTGCCTTCGATGTCAGCAACGGTCTCAAGTGCATCTCGCTTGGAACCAAGTGACCCACTTTGCCTTGCACAAAAGCTGAAAACGAAAGCTAAGCTAAGCCCGAGGCGACCTATCGATAAGCGTGCTCGTGCTGCTTTTGAGGGCAAAGTAATAGGCGGAAACTGCACAGACAGCAGGACAGACGAACGGACGAATGGACGGACGGATAAGCACACTTGTCACCTAACTAACCAACATGACACTCGAGCTATTAGTAGGCCACTCGAGGGCGCACAGATATGCTTTACAAGTGCAGCACACGGCAACGGCGGCAACACTTGAGTGGCAACAAAAGAATCAGCTAAGAATAAGGTAACCCCAAACTATATCCAGAGAGTAAATGAGAGAGTGCGCCCACGCACGGGTCGTATGGAAAGCCCGCAGGCAGTAAACGCACTTGAAGTGGCCACGCGACAGGCGCCAGGCGCCAGGCGTCAGCCGTCAGGCGACAGCCTCGCTATTTCAGTCTGCATAAGTGGCCAAAGTGTAACCCATATTCAGTGCAAGTGTTTTTTGTACTCCCTCTCTCTCGCTCTGACTCTCGCGCTCTCTCTCTCTCTATCTCTGTGTGTGTGTGCTTATGCTCAAGGACGTTGCCGTGTTGGCCTGGCCGCTGCTGCTGCTGCTGCTGCTGCTGCGGCTGTTGGCTGCAATAGTGCCCAATACTGCAGTGCAGCAGACAACGCAGTCCTTTGCACGGCTACTGCGCAAGACCTTGTCTAGGCAATGGTTATGTGCCACACACACACATGCACCCGCACAGATGGCACACGCACACTCGGGAGCTCGCACATTGTCAACGAAGTAGGTCAACAGCGCTGTCAGCGCAGCAGCAGCCGCACTACCAATCATGCTCTCTCTCTCTCTCTCTTCTCGTTCTCCTTTACCCTCTTTATCACACACACACACATTCTCTCTCTCTCTCTCTCTCTCTCTCTCTGCGACTAGTGCTCGGCTCTTGGCTCGGCCTTTCTGTTGCCCTGCGCATCTATTTTCAAGCTAGCTCTATCAGCATTGATTGCGTAACACACAGAGACACATGTTCGCTTGAACTGGAACATAACACAGCCTCCCCTCGCAGCTTCACTCTTCTAATGGCTCTCGCTACATTTGCTTGCATCCTGCGCTAGTCCAAGTCCCTTCGGCGCTGCATTTGCTGAAGACAGCTTTAAACTGGTTCCCAAGACTGAATCTTGCCCGTTTTCTAGCGACCGTAAACAAGGCTACGAAATAAATATTAATAAATGGATGGCTGTCAAGACAGCTAAACAAATAAATTGTTTGAAAACTAATAAACAACTTGACTCCATGTGCATGTGTGTGTGTGTGTGCGTGTGCGTGTGCGTGTGTGTGTGAGTGTGCAAGCAATTATACATATACAATCAAGCACATTTGACACATGCCATGGACCTGTTCTCCGGCCAGCAATGACGGGAGCTACAAAAATAACAAAACTTTATAGATATAGATATATAGATATATGTATTAATATGAATGGCAGTTAATTACCAACAATGCCAATGACAGCGACAACAAAGTGTACCTCGAATTCGAGTGTAGACTTGAAACTTTAACAAAAAATATATTGTTTCTCAGCGCAAAAAATAAATAAAGTTAAAAAGGCAACAAACCATAACTTCACTGCCATAGATATATAATCTATGTGCGAGTAGAGTAATACGTAATGATAATAAAGTATATATCTATTATCTATTATAGTGTGCTCTCTACTGAAGATAAACAAGGCCTGAATATTTGCCAAATTCAGTATCAATGCTAAGACGTAACTAAATGAAAATGTTTAAAAATTATGCGTAAATTGCAGCTAGCTTCAACTAGAGAATAAATAGCCTCACGAATTCTTACTATATACCCGAGACAACATATATCAGGTTGACCTTATTCAAGCTGTAAAGGGACAAATCTATTTTCTTATTACTATCTATATCTCGCGTCAAGCAAATACTGAAAATATAATAAATTCTTAGCATATTTTGCGAGTCCATAACTATATGTTTGTAATATCCACTAGGTCGGGCTTTGCTTGTTATCTCTTGCATATTTCGAGCTCTGCTGTTAGGCGGGCAGAGCACGAATATGTTAAAGGGCAGAAAGACAGGTTTCGAGAGCTCTAAGGCAGGCATTAGGCTGGCTTGGCAGTCGGTCAGTTGTTCAGCACGCTTCTGTGCACACAGAACACAAATTCCTAAAAATAAATAAAAAACACAAACAAATGCAAAACAAGAAAACGTGTTTTTTGGCTTAGCCAACACACACACACACACACATACGCACACACACACATACACTGAGCCACGTTCACACTAAAAGTCAAATGCTTAGCAGGTGTCGAGCAGACATAAAACAAATCAGAATACACGAAAATAAAACCGCCTCTCAGATTCACAGTCTTTGCTATTTATACGTCTTTGACAGCGATGACGAGACAACAAGCAACAAACAACAAACAAACAACGCAGAACGCGACGCGACGCGACGCGATGCGATGCGATTTGATGCGATTCGATGCGATTCGATTCGATTCGATGTGAGGACAGGTTGAGGTAGTTGGATTACGTTGCGGCTCACCTTGAAGGCGGCAGGTTGCCAGAGTGGCACAAGTAATCAAGCAAAGCGGCCAAAGCAGCTAGTCAATGGCTACGCGCCTGTCCACGCTGTGTTGTCATCACTTTAATTTTAGATGCTTCGCATAGAGAGCCACAAAAGGTGGGCAGCTGTGCAGCGGCGATAGAAGCGCAGCGACTTTGCATATAAATTATATCCGAATGCCAATGAGGCTATCACTGATATGGGTCAACTTGGGCTCGGCTATCCTAGCCGCCCGCAGCTGACAGTCATGCTTGGGGGCCGCGGGGCGTATGCGCAATATGTGCATTTGCACTTAATTGTAGGTCCGTTCGGGTCGAGTTTGTCAAATCCGACTGCGGACAAGTGAGTCGTGAGTTGGTCAATTAAGAAAATTACGAAAACTTGACTAAAAAGTAAATCAAAAATATCGAAAGAAACAAATAAAGAGTAAAGCCAACAAGCGCTAGGGAGCAATGCTTAGATAGATTGTTTTTGTTTTGTTTATGAAATACAATATTTACACGTTTCTCGGCGATTCGTAAGGAGTGAGAAGTGGGTCAGTGAGTTTATAGATAGATTGATATAGATAAATTAGATAGATCGATAGATAGATAGTTAGAGACAAGGAGCACGATAATGATAGTAGTATATGTAAAAGCGATTGAGATTTGCTTATTTCTCTTCTTTTTTTTTTTGTATTTTGTTTTTGGTCTATTTTTTTTGATTTGAGTTTGATTTTCGATTTTTTGGTTTTTCAAATGATTGCAAAACTTACCGGAACTGAAATGTGAGCGTTTAGTTTGTTCATTTTCCGGATCTGAATCGAGCGGCCTTTTGCGTGAGTCGCCCATCTCAGGACTTGGACATGTCTCCATGGCAGCGTCTTCGGCCATTTTCAAGTGAATGTTGCTGGCTTTTGTTTGAATTGTTATAACTTTTATATTCGACTTTGGCTGAGTGCGATTGCTTCGCTTCTGCTTTTTGCTTTTGCTTTTGCTTTTGCTTTTGTTTTCTGCTTTTTTTTCTTTTGCTTTCTTTACGTTTGCCTTGAGCTTCAAGTGGAACTTAAGAAAACTCGCAATGTGTCTTTGGCAAATGAGACTTTGGTGCTTGTCAGAGCGAACGAACGATCGATCGATCGATCGACTGATCTAGAGAATAGAGACGCTTCTATATGAACGTGTCTGCAATGCGCATCTGAAAGCAAGGCAGCTCTCTGGATCGCTGCCTCAACTGTGCTGCTGATGAAGAATCCTCTTTGGCTCTAACGATCCTTGTTCACACAGACGCACATATACACACGCTTACGAGCTGAAGGCAATATGCATATGCGGTCGGGCGGATCTCAATTACAAGTCTCTGAGCTTTGAGTCAAGCCTCTAAATGTATATAAGTATATGATGATCGTGTAGTCCTTCTAGATTTTGTTTTGATTCGGTTTTTGTTTATATTATTTTTATTTGATTTTTATTTTTATTTTTGAGGTGGTGGAATGTGCGAGTTGTATTTTTTTTTTTTTTTGTTTGGTAAACGTTTATATGAAAAAAGAAAAAGAAAAAAATATTTATGAGTGAATTATGCAGCAATAATAAATATACATACATACAGTAAACATTTAGGCATCATATGTAAAAATGTATAATATAGTTAAATGCGTATCAACAGTATAAGAATGCACTTCGCAGACATGGAAGCGCAATGTGATGGACTCTGGATTCACAATTGAGAATTGACAGTCAAAAAGGTTTAGAATTGAGAGTTGATAAGTTGAGTTGACAAGTTTTGTAACATTTACAAATTCAAATTAACACAAAACAGTTTTTCATTGATGTCTTTATACAAAATGAGCGTCATTTTGCGAGGCAGGTTCTTGGTTCAAAGCGGAGCATTCAATTGGCGTTGGCGTTGGCGTTGGCGATGGCATTGGTGGGGGAGGTCAAAAGGGTCAGGCAGGCGAATATGAACGATGCAACAAAACAACACTCAGTTTTTATTAGCTAGAAATAAGCAATGATCATGTCAATGTCTGTGTGCGTGTCTGTGTGTGTGTGAGAGTGAATGGAAGCAGACAACAGCAAGATGAGTCATAGGAATGAGAAAAAATATCTAAACTTCCAACGAACAGTCATAGAAAGATATTATTGCAGGAAAACACTTAACAAATTTGAAGAGGGGGGAAAGAGAAAAAGGGTTTCTGTTTATTGTGATATCAATGAGTGGCAAATATGACTGAATCAAATAAAATTCTGAAGCTGAGTCAGGCTTCAGTCAAACTTAGTCCATTTGTGTAGTCGTCGTCATGAGTTAACATTCCTTTAAATGTCATTTGTATAAATTAAAATATAATATTTTGTTCATTTCGACAAATCAGCTTAAGTTGCGCAGTTAAGAAAAAATTTAACAATATATAATAAAATATAAATTATAACTTATCACACGATTGTAAATGAGCGAACCGCTAACTATCGCTCCTTCACATCGCATCAACACACTTCTTAAAATACTATACATTTCTATTAATATATTTCGCGGAGACATCCGCTATGGCTTTATGACCTCATGGATACTAGTAGCCTTTACTTGCCCAGCTTAAATCACAAAATTCGCCGAAGCAGTAGTGCTGAGGGTTGGTGTCGAGTGAAATTAAAAAAATATTGATCAAAATTTCACCCATCCCATTTTCGAGTTATATGAGACTGCGATCTATTTCCAAAATATCTCTGAAAATCTGAGACGCTTAGCTTTCAGATGTTGTAGACTTATATATTGTGTAAATTGTATATATATACATACATATACATATTTATATATATATATATATATATATATATATATATATGTATTTTATATTTATTTAGATATATTGGTTAATCAAGAAAGGATTTTTTATTAAATTGCTGCACTGATAATTACAACTGCAATTATGCATGAGCTGGTTTCTTTTCATGATTTCATTGGAAATTAAATATGCGCTAACAACAACAGCAGCAACAACAACAACAGTCGCAAATGACATTTAATTATACAAATATTTTGTACGTGCTTATTGCTGTTGTTGTTGTTATATTGTTTCTATTGCGGCGGGCAAGCACTTCAGCAAGAGCTCTCGGACTGCGTGTTTCGCCTGAGACTGTGTGTGTGTGTGTCTGTGTGTGTGTGTGTGTGTATCTGTGTATTTGATTTGACTGCAAACGACCTTGACCATTAAATAAATTGCTGTACGCTAAACAGCGACTGCAAAGCAAAATAAGCAATAAATCGACGAGATGGCAACCCTGCAAAACAACACCAACAGCAATAGGAGCAACAATAACAACAACAACGATATGCACACGAGACAGATATTTTTGAATGCAAGCTGAGCAAAAGTATCTTTAGCACGCCAAATTCGCAATATGAGATTTTTTTTTCAGCATAAATATAGTATATATGTATATATAATCAATAGGAGTATAATATATAAAATATTTATTTATTTGCTTTGTATATTTTTCGTGCTTGTTTTCGCCTGGCTTTATATAACCTGTCACGACAACACATAAAATAATAATAATATTAATAAAGAAGCGCTCAGAAATTAGTAAGCAACGAGAAGTGGAGAAGAAGCAGCAGCAGACGAAAACTAGAGAATTATTTAAATCTGAAGCTGGCATAAAACGAGTTTTGTATCTTGGATATATTGCAGCTCGGCGATTCGAGTATCGAGTATCGAGAACCTGTTACTTTTGCGCGCTTAGATTAATTAATTTAATGATATTCTGCAGCAACTCCAGCTTAATCCTAAGATAATTGAGATGTATATAATATATATGTATACATACATATTTATATATTTAAAATATTTATGGTTTATTTAACTGGGATAAAACTGAAAATTTAATTTCCAACTCTATCCAGACATTAATTCAGTAAGATAATAAAAATATAACAATTTTTTATTATATTTTAAAATAAATATCTAACAAAAAATATATATAGATACTTAATTACGTATCATCAGTGGAAGAGATTTGCATTCATAAACGAAATTATATTATGTCTTTTAAATCAGTTTCGAATGGAAATCGCCATTCAAGAATCAAAATGTGGACATCATAAAAAACTAAAAAACAAATCAAAAAATTGCGAAAATTGCCGAAAACTGTTTAGGCATGTGATTTATAATGCGTTAGAGAAAGACAGAGAGAGAGAGAAAGAAAAAGAGGGGACGGGAGGGAGGTGCAAATGTCGTCGCTTGCATCGTCCTCAACATCTCAACCGATGCACTCAAGCTGAAAATGTGTTAATGATGATGAATACGAAACAGCTGCTGCTGCCGCTGCTTGGGGCCTATGCATTATAAAGAATTTCATTCAATCAGAGCGAGGACTTTTGCGTGCGGTCACAAATTAGAAGCAAATCCAATTAGCCATCTTTGCATGTTACTATTGCACCATTTGAAGGACACGATCTGATTTCCAAAGGCATTGAGCACGACCTAACGAAGCGAAGTGAGATACATTTAGCTGCTTTAAGAAAAAGGTTTCTTAGTCTGCAAGTTTTTTTCATAAATGGCTGCCTTAAGGTTACTTGCTGTGAAAATCTTTTACAAAAGTGTTTATAGCAAATGTATATATGACAGAGCGAAGAGACCAGATAAATATACTACATAAAAATATATACACTATTTTTTTTTTTTTTTTTTTTTTTCAAAAAATAATTTACATTTTATTTAAACAGGCTTTCTACTACCTAATTGGCAGCTTAACAAGTTGAACATATATATACACTATGTACTCAAAATCTTTTTTATTTAGCTGCAAAGATTGCTTTAGAAATTCATCTGTAATAAAAATAGCTTTAAAAATATTTAATCAAATGAAAGGAAACAAACTGAGTATTGTGTGTTAATGATCACATTTTCCAATCTATCTTAATACAAAGGTAAGCTAGACATAGCCAAAGGTCAAATCGATCAGATTTTCACTCAACTTTAAAAGTTGTATATAAAAGCAATATACAAAGTCGTCTAAAACATTGGACTTAGGTCACGGTTAATAAAATTTGTCCCATGTTAGTCAAGGCTACGAAACATTTATAGTAAGAGGGGACAATATGAATTTAAATTTGCATTAAGAAACGCTAAAGCAACTAACAAATGCGCACATTTCATAAGAAATCATTTTTCAATAGCAACGAAAACCTTGATTTAAACGCGGCAAAAGTTGGAGCTTTGAATACGTTTTAAATATTTGTCCAACTGAAATCTTGCATTACGAAAAATGGCTATACATTTGCATATATGTATATATAGACTAGGTTTTAGCAGACTTTTATTACACTTGTGGTATATAGCCAGTTTTATATACTATGTACACACAGCATATGCATATGCCGGAGGCATACGAGAAAACGTTCAATCTTATCTCAACTTGAAGCACTTATCACAACAGCGGCGGCGAAAGCGATAAGGTTTTTTCATTTAATTTCTATATATACATATATATAAATGAGGTTGTTGTTATATATACATATATATATATATATATATATATATATAACTCAAGCAGACGCTGATAAGGAAAGGCGAAAAATACCAGAAACGACAGAAGAAAATTGTTACAAAATTCAAATGCGAGAATTCAATTTATGCAAAGTGACAGAAAATCAAGTGGGCTTGGATGGCTAACACTCGGGTGACTCGATAAGGGCGATCAATAAACAATCAGAAATTAAACGATGGAGAGCGCGAGCTGCTGCTTAATTGAATTGCTTGCTGGCAGCCAGCAGCCAGTAGCACGATAAGAATTTCCTCCACTTCCACACTCGATGTGTTGATTGCGGCAACGCAATCGTATGAAACACTCGAACACTTCAGCTGCGGGCCGCCAATGTTTAACGAATTGTTGGCTTCGGGCAGCGCATCAAACACTTGGCGCACTCACATGAATAAGTATTTCGTTTTGTCAAACTTCAACTGCACACAGCGTCCACTTGAAGATGAAGCTTTCAGATACTTTATGACCGCATATGTAAAAAGTTCTCAGCGGACGAGCTACGAGCTACGAGCTGTGCGAGTACGTGAAAATCAAATACAACTAAATTCGAAAACCGAAAACAATTAAAAACGAAATGAATTTCAAGCAAGCGTCCGACACTCACTCACACTCACACACACACGCCACACACACACACAAGCACAGAGAAGCACTCAAATAAACGCGAGTATCTATGAATTTGGGCAACTCGCCGAGCAGCAAGAGAGCGTGCAGCAGAAAGGTAGAGAGAGAGAGAGAGAGCGATCCAAAGAGCGCGAGAGTAAAAACTTACACCAAATGCATTTGTGTGCGTGAGCGAGAGTGAGCGCGAGCGTGAGAGCATAACTGCTGTTGTTGTTGGTATATCTTTTGTATGCTTTATCTACAAACATAGAGCGCTGCGAGCGCTGTGTTTGCAAGTGTTTGCTCAGCCGCTCTCACTAAAATCCAAGTATTAGTGAGCATACACGTGTGTGCGTGTGTGTGTTTGTGTGCGTTCACGTACGTGTGTATGTACTTTCTTATCAGTAAATAGTTTTTATTAGTGGTGACTGTCTTCACTGACTGTTTTGTTGACGCTGATAAGCGCACAGCGAGCGAGTGCAGCAATATAGCAAATATATTCGTAAATATAAGTATATATATTTAGCAATATTTTGTTAGCCAATGATTCCAGTTTGTCGTATCATAGATATACATTTATTATTTTATTTATTGCTACCACAAATTGAGTTACTTGTCACTCAACACAAAGACCCAAAGAGCGGATGCCCATTTGTTACAAAATTGTTTTGTTTGCCCAGTTGGTCTCATTTATCGCCTTTTCTCTAAAGGCTGAACAAATCTGCTGACAGTGGCTATTGATGCTGCTGCTGTCGCTGCTCTTGTCGTATCTATTTCCAGCCAACCGCCTGTATCTTTTATCTTCACAAATTGACAAACGTCATGTGCGATAAATCGGGCTGTCTTTAGCTTCATTTGAGGACTTACAAGGCAAACAGTGGCTAATAGGGTCTTAGCCCTCCTCTCAACATATTGTTATTGGCTTAGACCTGTGCTTATTTACATATACAGATATTATGTGGATGTTGATTGATTGACGAGCGAATAAACATTTCGAATTTGAACAGACGAATCCTTATATATTGTTTATGACAATTACAAAATAAAAATGGGAATTCTTGCTCGTGGAGAGTCCTTAGCGGGTCGTGGGAGCACAAACAGTTGCCCCAAATTCGTAATTGCAGTCCGACACAAAAGTAATGTAATAGATGCCAAAAGAGACGAAGGAACAGCGAGAAAAAAAAAACACCCAACTAATGGTAACAACAGCCCCAGCAAATGAAATTGGGCCAACAAAATGTGAACACACACACACACACGCGCGCACACACATAGTTGAATTAACAATGGAAACGAGTCGAGGCAAAACAAACTTCTGCCTCGGCTGCTGCTGCTGCTGCTGCTGTTGGGGCAGTTGACAACTGGTTGCAGGCTAAAGTGGAAGCAGGAGTGGAACTGGAAGTGGATATGGAAATGGAAATGGTAGTGAAAGGCCGAGAGCGGAAGTTGGCATCGGACATGAACGAAACATAACAAAAGCGCAAACGTCATAAGGTTCAACCCGGATCACTTGTGCCACGGGCCGCAGGACATTTTGGTGTTTAGCATTAGCATTTAGCGGCGAATATGTGCCGCGGCGAGGTTCCTTGCCGCAGCCGCTGGCAAGGACACTGCCTGTAAAAGGTAAACACTTCGCGCACATTTAAAAAGCCGAGAGGAAGGCAAATGAAAGCAAAGTCCCCCTGCTGCCAAAGGGGCGACCGCGTTGACTTTGTCAGCACGCGCTGGAGGGGGCTGTGTGTGTATGTGTGAATTGGTATGCATCTCTCATGCTTGCCGTCGTCCAGTTAACTCAGCCCGCATTCAACTCAGCCTAACGGTCATATGTAAGCAGTTATTTTTGTGTATTTCCTTGCTGCCTCGCATGTTGCATGAAAAATGAAAGCGAAAATCAATAAAGGAAGCACGCGATTTCAAATTACCAACACCCACTGACCCCCAGATAAAAGTGGCAATTGCGTATGGCTGGATTGGGGGGCGGCGTCCTTCTCGCTCTCTCGCTCTCTCTCTCTCACTCTGTGCGTGTGTGTGTGTATGCGTATGTGTACCTTTCTTGGCATGTTTGTGTTTTTGCTTATAAATATTTACAGAGGCAGTAGCATCAACGCGTTGTCGTCTATTCAAGCAAGATAAGTGACTCAGCTCCAAGCGCCAAGCACTTTTTTGTATGCTGATGTCGAGTGGCGCCTCGCGGCAGTTCCGACATTATCCTCAGCCATCGGCCCTGTACCCTCTGCTCCTTTCAGCACATAATTTATGTTCATTGTGAGCCCTTATGCCCGCCAGAGACTGCGGCACACATATACACATAAGCTGTCCCCAACTACACGGACTTGTGCATGTACTATATATTTTAGTAAATATATAAATTACTTTTTCTGATTTTTTTTCAGCTTTTCTCTGCGGTTTGTTGAAAGGCGACGAGTGGAGTAAGCGGCTTTGCGCTTCTTTCTCTGCTGCCGTGGAATTTGGGCTTAGATTTCGTTGACTCGGCTCAGAGGCCTTTTGTCTTACATGTTGCTTGTCGTCATAAATATTATATTGCTTGACCCCCGTCCATTCGGGTTGACGGTGCACGACTATCAGGGGCATCGTCCATCAGTGGCTTGTTATTAATAAGCTAATCTAATTAGAATTTAATATTGTTCGTGTTAATATTAACGATCGATAAATATAAATTTATTAATGCATGTTAATTAAGTTTTACACAACGCTCCGAATCAAACTGAACAAACATTTTTACGAATTTCAAGTAAATAGGTGAAGGTTGCCCGACGTAATAATTTATAAATAAATAAAAAGAAGAAATAACAACTAGCCAAGCATATTGGCCAATGCTATACATCAGCAGCAACAGAAAAAGAAAATGAATAAAACGAGCCACGAAAGAACGAGCTACAAATAAATTAATAAAAGATATTCAAGGTACGAGAAATATGCAAAGGCAAAGGCAAAGTCAAAGAGCAAAATGCTGTGGCTAGCAAAATTCCGACAAGAGAGCCAACACGAGGTGCACACCGAAGAGAGGCGTAGGGCGAGAGCGAAAAAAGAAAGAGAGAGAGCGCGATTGAACATTGCAATGCATTCCCTATTGGAATGAGCGGAGCGGGCGAACCAGCGAGAGCATGAGCGTGAGCGAGCTTTGCCACCACCACCTTCACGTCATGGAAACTAAATCAAAAGCGCACAATTAGGCCAAACGACTGCCTCGGCGTCAATGCAGGCAGGCAAACAGGCGGGCGGGCAGGCGGGACGGGGGCAAGCGGACAATCGACATGCAGTCAGCTATGCATGTGTGTGTCTGTGTGTGTGTGTGTTGTATGCAAATTACTGTGGCAAGTTGCGGGCGAACACAACACAGCACAAACTATGTCGCTGGGTCGCTCGTCGAAACTCGTGTCAATGTGTCTGTGCCTTTTCTTTTGCTTTTGTGATGTTATTGTTCCTCTTGTCGTTGTTGCTACTGCTGCTGCTGGCAGGTGCCCATTCAGGCAGCAACAGTTCTAAATAAAAAGGTGCGTCTATAAATTATCCACGTGTAAGGCACCACAGCCAAATGGCAGTCAAATGGCAAAATCAACAAGAGCCACTAATTGAGGAGAGCGCGGCATGTGGCATGTGTAATGTGTGGCAAGTAAACAAATGTCAGGCAGCTCTTTCCTTTCATTCCAATCGTAACTATTTGCCTGAGAATAGCTAAAAATACCAACGAGGACAAAGGACTCGGCGACCTAATATACAATCCTGCTCAGGATCAACAGTCGAGTCAATAGACCTGACCCCATTGATCTGAAAACTTCATCGAGCTACAGACTTGAAATTCCATTTGAGCATATCTAGTACCTGTTAAGGGCTGAAGTCATCAAATTTAATATCAAGTTTATCGTTAGATAGAGGATAACTTAGTTTTAGGATAGCACAAGATTGCAGGTTTAATTAAAATTGTTATGTTACGTTTGCCTGCGGCAATATTATCGTTGGCTATACGAACTAAGGTTATTTGTAGCACAGTGTAATTGCTCTCCACGAATGTTTGCTAATACAAATATATATATATATATATACATATATATATATAGCAATGAAACCGTAAAAGATACGCCAAGTATCTATTCTCGGACACACTGTGGTCGTGGCTGTCCCATTAGCCCCTTTCGCGCTCTGCGGGCGCATTAGGCACGCCGCACAATTAGGCACAGGTGGACAGGTGAGCATACAACTAGACTTTGAATTCAAAATGAAACAATGAAAAGCTAATGCTACGAAAGGCATAATTCTGTGCCTTTGCACCTGCCAGCAGCCCATGCACAACACCTGCGCCCAACGCTCAACGCCCAACGCCCAACGCCCACACCCTTTGCCCGAGAGAAGAATTTTTGGCTTAGCTTTCGCCGTTTGGCTGAAGAGAAAAGCATATTTACCAAATGGCGATCATCATTTCATAACTCAACTTGACTTTACATAACAGCATTCACAATTATTGGCTTCTCTTTAGCAATTTCTCATGATTACGTCACATTGATTGCGTTGACAAAAAACAGAATTAATTTCACAATTAAAAATGCATTTCATGGCCAATATACTCCGCGATGACGCATTGAACTTGAGTAGCGATCCGGTCAGATAATCCCCGCTGCTTGCGTTGCTGAATTGTCTAATAATAGCGACTAATATGTATAAATATATATATATATATATATTTAATCACATAAACTTGCAATCAAATTCATAAAGAGAAACTTGTTTTCGGACTGACAGATTGACAGATATTAAAAAAATCTATATAAAAAAACTTATTTATTTATATAATTTTGTAATTAGTGTTAGGGACTGCCAAAGGCAAACGATCTAAACTTGTTTATGCATAGAAATCTAAAAACATGTATTAATATTGAAAATTTCAATAGAAGATATCGAATTTAACGATTTTTTGCATCTATCTAATTCAAGTCAAATCAGCACAAACAACATTTATTGTTATCTTGCCATAAAGATCGTTTCAACAGTTTCTATTAATTTTTACTTTATATTCGAGTTCGAAAACATATTTTACCAATCTTAGGATATCATTTGGTATTTTGCCTTTCGTGCAGCTCCATTTTATATAAATTAAGAGTGCGTATGTCCAGAGACAGAGCTAGAGTCGGTCAGAGTGAATCTCCCGCATGAAGCGAATCAGTGCTCGGCACACACACAAGTAGCACACATACTACGTTTCGGATAATCAGTGGAGAGTCGGAATCGCCAGTTGGCTGACGCTGTTGCAATTATGCCAAATAGGTTAACAGCCATTTCGTGCCTTTTGCACGAATTTTTCGTGTGTTGTTTACATAAGCCTTATTCTCGTTTTTCTCATTTTTCCCATTTTGTTGCTCTTCACTTGTTTATTGGCTTGCCACTGTGCCCACTGTGCTCCGTGCTGGCCTTTTCTGGGTTCGCTCGCTGCGGCGACAGCTTACCCCGCTTGCCGCCAGGAGGCGCTTGAGGAGTGTGCATGGGTTAGCGACTGGGCAATGTAAACGATTCAACGAAACGACGAACAACAGGCAATTTAATGTCTATTCGCATTTGACAACAACAACCAGCAGCAGCAGCAACAAAATATAGAATCATGAGTCGGCAGCTTAACAAATAAACGAGTAAATTAACGAGTGATAGCCCGAGCTCATGGGTACCGAAGCAGAAGGTGGGGGATGACTGCGAGTCATCTAAGCTATGAGTGATTTTGATTAGCTGAGATCGTTTAAACTTACATACAATATGCATTTATATATATATATATATATATATATATATATATATATATACATATATCTGTATGTGTATTTTACTTTATTTGGAATAGAAGAAACTACTTTCTGCTGGGGAAATTGAGAGCAAAGGCACAATTTGAAATAAATGTTGGTAAGGCAGAGTTTCTTATGTTTCTTATAAGCAAAATTAATACTTGAACTTATGCTAACATATACTTAGTATGTTTTACATATGAGATATGTTCACATTTATATATTCACCTTTCTGCAAGGAGTCGTGCATACAGCTGCAATTAATTGAGTGCGGGGCAATATATATGTACTAGTATTTATATATATATAAATATATATAGATAGACATATATATATATATATTTATATATATATATATATATATTTATGTATTTATATATAAGTATGTTGTTCTTGTATATTCTTTATATATAGTAGTTGGTTGATTACAATTAGAAGTTGTTAATATTTGTACACTTTTGAATAATTTTATATTAGATTTTTACTTGTTTAACTTTCAATTTCTTATTTGTATGTTACATACGGCACTCCAATGTTGCATTTGTTGTTGCTGTTGCTGCTGTTATTATTATTATTATTGTTATTATTATTATTATTATTATTATTATTATTATTTTTATTGTTGCTCTTTCATTATTCCATGCAGTTACTATGATTATTTCTGTTGTTGTTGTTGGTTGCTGATGTTGTTGGAGTTGATTCGTTTGCTTAAAGACAAATTATGTAAACATCAGTTACACGCACACAGACACGAACTTATACTCTAATATATATACCACACAATGAAAAGATTAATTATTATGTCAATCAAAATTTCAGTTTATTACAATTTTGAAATCACTCAGACGCTCTGTTATCGATCTTATCGAACAAAATCGAGGACGAATGCAACCAATTCTGCGATACCACTGCATGTAAATATGTATGTACAAATGTGTGAATGTGTGAATGGGAGTGTGTGTGTGTGTCTGTATTTGTGTACGCCTTGTCAAAAGCTCTAATTTAACTGCTATAATTTAAAAAATATATATCTACACATATACACGTACACATGTATATTTATATTTTTCACAGTTAGTTTTGGCTCTGACTTTGCTTTCCTTTCCTTTGCGTATGCGTCACGCGTCGCCTTTGCGTGCTCGTCTTCGCCTCACGTTTGGTTCTAAAGCCAACAAATTGGTCGACAGACGATGGCGTTGAGTTCTGTTTCCATTTGCGATTGAGAATTACGGACCTGCGCAATAGGCCATCCTCTCTTTGGACGCAGCATGCAGCGAAACTGTGACAGCCTGCAGACGCTATTTTCTCAAACTCCTTTGTATGAAGTTAATTCGAATATTTTTTTAACTTGATTACAAGTACTTAAATAACGGACCAAGTATCGATACTTGCAATACGATCAAATGGCTAGAGCCCTATATACACGATAAGTTTATATTTATCGATAACTCACAGAATATAAATATTCACTTTTTAATAACAAAAATTTTATGTCGAATTGCTGGCATATTTAATATGTGCCGCTTTCTAAGACACAATTAGAAAAAGGTATAGTTTTACGGATTACAGATTACGAGCACGCAATGCATTAGAGAATATAATGGTATTATTTATTTCTGGCAGTGGGGCAAGAGCCTATCAACCAAGTTGCACGCAGGCCCCAAGGTCTTGCCAGGTGACAACCTGGCTAACGAATATTCAAAATTTACACAAAAATGCGTATGCCACGTACACGTGCCTGTCTAAGCACCTTTGTGTTTGTTATTCTATCAGTATGTATGCATGTGTGTGTGTGAGTGTGTATGAGCTTCTTCTACCGCTGCGTATCTTCTTTAATTCGCGCGCATTTGTGTTTTCGCAATGTCGAATGTTGTTGCCAGTAGCCAGGCCAACATTTTACATTGAATTCGAATTGCTTTGTGTTTTGCTTGTTTTATAATTTATTTCAATTATATTTTGCGCCATCTACGCTTAGTCGACTCTCGAGGGCTAGCTCTCATCTCTAATGCTTACGCTCTCATTTTTGCTTTTGCTCTCGCTCTCACTCTCGGTCTCACTGTCAGTTGCCTACCGTTGGTTCTCGCGCTGCTACCCCGTTTCTCTCTTTATGTATGTTGCTCCTTGTCTTTCTTACTCTCTCTGCCTCTCTCTTTCTTTCTCTCTGCCCCTATCATTGGTTATCTTCTCGTTGGCGCTTATTAGGGCACTAGGTTTTCATGCAAGCCTCGGAAAATTGCTGTCCACTAACACACACACTCACACACATTCAGTAGACAGTTTTGGGGCAACTTTTGCATTTCCTGTTCACCCAAAAAAGCTTTCAATAATATTGCTACATTTCGTTCATACGCCACGTTTGCGTCAAGTAAATTGAACTTCTATTGAATGCCAAAGACAAATTGTTTATGACATAATTCATACATAAATACATACACACACAATAAATATATTTTATGTAATTTCAATGTATGCATAGATACAAATGTATGTGTGTGTAGAAGAATGCTCTCGCGCCATATGTTTCAGGCGTTTCGCTAGAAGCACTTTTAAATATGAAAATCTTGTGTGTTCGTGCGTGTGTCTAACAATAACGTGAAAAACTCGTTAGCAAACGGATGAAAAACATTTAAATATTATACCCACACTTATACATAAATATATGTACATATGTATGCACATTATGTATACGCGCGGTGTGCGCTGCGTTTTATCAGCTTGCTGCTAAAGAGGGAGAGCAAAGGATAGAGAGAGATGGGAAACAATAGAGAGTGAGAGCGACCGACTGGTAGAAAAAGCTTTGCCATAGCTCGCACCAACAAAAAACCCACACAAGTACACACTCACACATAGCAAGCGTGCGCACGTGTATGAGTGTACTGCTGCTGCTTTGACACAGTTTTATATGACGTCGTTGATTTTAATTTTTCGTTAGCTCGCTCATTTTTTCTGTGCTTATTTCATTCTTCTTCGGATTTGCCAGATTCTGAATGTTTTTATATGTTGCTTTTGCATGACATTTGACCATTGGAATGAGCTGAGCTACATACATATGCTGAGCAAACCTGCGAAGGCAGTTTGTTGTTTCCAATATTTAACACATGTTATTGATGTTGTTGTTGTCACGGCTGGTGAACCAGCTGCTTCCAATAAGCAATATGTATTTTCTTATTGGAAAACGCGCTGTTGTCTTTGTTGCGCACCAACGATCGGATTTTAGGTGTTAATTGAATTTTGTCGCATGGCATACACATTCAAAAGTAGCACATTAAGATTTTAGTAAACATACACACATGCACATGTAAACTGTGCTACGTTTTGCGAGTGTGGGATTCGGTGTGAGTATTTATGTAACCAGAAATCCAAAGGCAGAGGCAAAAGCAAAGCAAGCAAGCAAGCGAGCGAGCGAGCGAGCTAAGCGTTCATGTCAAGGCACACATAGATACTTTTTGGCATTGAAACAAACGTAGTTCACAAAAAGCACACACGAACACACTCTCGCACACGCACACGTACTCAAACTTGCATGCACACATTTAAGTAGGGGTACACGGATACGCGCGCACACATCGACAGAAGTTAGAAGACGGCGTAAAGAACGTAGAAAAAACTAACATGCGACGCATAAACACACTTGCACGTTTCAACACACACACACACGCACGCAAAGAGCTTAGAGAGATACACATGGCAACTTGAAGATGCATACATACATACATACATACGGACATAATTATATATACAATGTACGCAACTACTGTATTTAATTAAATATTGTTCAAACGAACTTTGAAATCCAACAACAACAACGACAGAGTATCCAATACGATTTTGATTGAACAATTTATAGCACTTTTTGTTAATGATCAGTTGATTAAATACACTTTATATACATAAACGTTCTAGATGTACATATGTACGTATATTGTTAATGTCGCGTGCGGGTCACTTTACTAAAAGTACACACATACTATATATACTACTATATACTATATATATATATATATATATATATAAGCAGCATTATTTGTGCTTGATTCTTTGTAATATTGTTACATATGTAGCATATAAACATTAACTCACTGATGACGACGCTCTGACTCTGACTGAACTCAACTGAACTGAACTGGACACTGAATGGTGTTCGTCGTATCTGAAAACTGCCTTGGCGCTTGCTCGACTTACGGCTCTCTCTCTTTCTCTCTCTCTCTTTGCACTCTCACTCGTCGTGTTGTGCCTGCTTCTCTGAGTAGCTGAGATTTCTGTACAGAACTAAAAATTCCGATGGTAGCGTAGTCAGTGGTTTTACGCAGCAGCACACACAGACGACCGCTCACACGCATACACATACACATAAAAGTGTTCGTCGTGTCGTGAGAGCACAATTTTGCTTTCGTTGGATGCAGTGTGACAGATTTTCAGAGTCAAAATAAGCTAGATCGAAGGAAAATATAAGCTAGAATAAGCTAAAAATTTAAAAAAAATACCTAAAAATAAACTAACTATAAAAACACGTAATGTATAACTAAATGATCGCTCAGTTCTATGGCTGAGTGCTCGGAAATATTATATATAAACACAACGCAGCTTCTTGTTCTTCTGTTTTAAACGACTTTGGAACAGAATTAATTTTGTTTGTTTGCGTATTGCCTTTCATGCACGCGACATGTTTTTTGGTAGCCCCAATTGTTGTTTTACAATATCAGCAATATGCTTTTATGGAGTCTATTGGGATTTTGCGAAGCCACTCATTAAAGTAATCACGTGTCGCGAAAATCCTGTTTATAAATAACTTTTGGCATTTTTCACAAATATTTAAGGCGCGTAATATTACTCTAGTGTGACCAAATATGTATATTACCATAAATTTATTAAAAAAAAAAAAGATCATAACTATACTTTACAATCACTAAAAAATCGTTATGTAGAAATTTTATCAAAGCCTAAATAAGTTTTATGAAATTTGAAATAAGCTAGAGCATTTTAACAACTTTCTAAGCTCTTTCATTTTGAAATAAGCCAGATGTGGCTTAAAATAAGCTAAAATGGCAACACTGGTTGAATGTGAAAAAGCAGCTAACAGAAAAGTAGGCAGAGTTCACTCACTCTCAGTCTCTCTCGCTCTCTTCGCTCTCTCGCACTATCAGTCTGAAAACAACCACCTAGCGCTCAGTATGAATTCAATATAAACTTCCATTTTGCATTTTCCAGGCTGCACACAAATGTAGTCGATACATTTGAGGCAAAGTCGCTACATGTAAGAGACTCACACTTCACACTCTGAAAACAATACGAACCCAATACTTTTTATCACAACAATCCCATTGTGACATGCCTGGAGAAGGGGCCACAGCGATAACGGCGTGCATCGGTGAGCGTTCGTAATGAGCAATTTCATTTAGATAATAAAAAGTTGAAATTTCTCAGTCATGTATTCGTGTGCGCTTACACGAAAGCGATTGAATGCTCTTCATTATCTTGTTTTGCTGGGTCTGGGTCTGGGTCTGGGTTTTAGGTTCTATTTGAATTCTTATCACATCTAAGTATATGATATTATTATTGTAATTCTAGACAGAGAATAAAATGCATTTAATAATATAAAATTGTCAGATTCTAGAAATATCACACAAAACAAATCAGATAATTGCCAAACCAAACGATTCGACAATTAAACAACTAAAAGGTAACGTACACTCCGTTCAATTCACATACGTAGTCAGATTCAAAATAAGGCTTAATAAATGAAGTTCGCACACATTGCACTAGGCGAGATTCTCAATTAATATTATTGCTTGAGATTGCGGAGATTGGTTCAGTTCAGCTGTTGTCAGGGTCGACGCTATAGCTGATCACGTAGGCAGCAGTCTCCATGGGACATAGTGGTGGCGCCAGCTTGGACTCGAACTGTTCCAGGTCCTGCAGGAATGTCAGAGAAGTGCGCTGGCAGCGACGTCGTTGTTCGGCTCCAGTTTCCATTAGAGAGCACACATTAAACTTAGCAGGTGAAAATAATATATATTATAATCGAAGTTTCTGGGAGCTGAGCGAACTTACTTTGTCTACTGGGGACTCGTCGTTGTCGCATTGCATTAGCTGCGTCCGATGCAGCACGCAGCCGATGCGCTGGTTCTTGGCTGTGCTTTTTGTTAGCCGACGCACTACGACGAGGTCGAGATCCTCATTGGCCGGCACGTGCTCGTTGCCAAATTGCGCCTGCACTCCTGTCCACTCGTTCTCTACATAGACGAGCTTATCGAACGGTTCAAGCAGCTCCTGTGATGCAGAGTGCGCCGCTTTGGTCAAGTAGGCGGCGGGATGCGCCTTTGGTGGACGCTCGCAACTGTTGATCTTCTCAAGAACAAGACGGTAAATGTGCAGCACTGGCTTGTTGTCCAGCACGCCCTGATCTAGGCCACGTTGATCGTCGCTGGCCAGTCGACGGTCCTGCATGATTTCCAGCTCTCCCGAAGCCAACGAGGCACCACCCAACGGCTGACCTGTTAGCAGAGTCAATCGCATATTGGCATCCTCGATGAACATGGCCGTTGGCACCGGATAGTAGTTAGCCTGCAGCGGCAGCTTCTGGAATCGTTGTCGCTTGATCAACTGCAGTCCGTTGAGGTCCGTATAGAAGGTGCTGCCGCTGTCAATGTGCGTCTGCATGCGCATCACGATTTCAATATTGTCAATGAGGCCGATGTTTACCAGGTTCCGTATTTCGGGTGCGTCGCCGCGCAAGATGGTCTGGTGGATCACGTGGGGCAAGCCGACGCTGACTGACGATTCCAACTTGCCCTCGCTGACCAGAACAACAGGTGTATTTCCCAAGATTGACGTTGCGGGTCCGTTTGGCAGAAACAGGTAGGCTCCGGACTTATCGCCGTGCGGCCGAGTGCCATACTTTAGGAACTTGAGATGTACCGGCACCGGGGCACTATCTGGTGTTAGTTGCATGGATTTCAGCATGCCGTACTCTGAGAAGGAGAGCGTGGGCCCACTGGCCACACGCAGCGAGAACTCGCGATGCTCCCCAAACTTTGCGTCCTCTGGATATTGACCCAAGCTAACAGAAACTGGACTATTGTTTAGCAGCAAATGCGTTGCGTAGGAGGTATGACTGCAATAAAGTAATCAGGGGTGGATAAGTACTGGTCATCCTTGACATGGGACATCATGTATGATGCACTTACGCGGGCTTTGACATTGAGATAGTTAGTATATATGTGGTTAGCCCCATGGGCGGGACGCGTGCCTTGAAAATTATTCGATATTTGGTGTTAGAACCTTGCGGATTGAAAGTCTTGCTGATTGTGTCGTGGTGCCAGTTCCAGACGGGCGACACCTGCGCTTCTACTGGGTTGCCAGCCAAATCGCTGACGCTTACGAACGGACTGGAGACATAAAAGTCGACCAGCTGTTCCCGCCAATGCGGAACCGTGTTATGCAGGACGACATGCTTTGTGGGTAGCTCCTCGCCCAGTATAATGGTGGTGCGACTCTCCTCGACACCCACGCCGGACCAGCGTGAATCATCCAGTGTAAAGTAGTAGAAATTGTAGTCGGCACTATAGATGGACGGCTTGGTGAGCAGCCGATAGACTGCCTGCTGCATTACAAACTGGCACGCCCAAAGCGCCTCAACCATGCGCTTCTCATAGTCTTGCATTACATGCGTTTTGGCGGTGCCTGTGATGCCGTCGTGATGCTGAAATAGCGATAGCTCTCGACGAGCCATCTCAAGCTTCTGCCCAAAGCCCGCTATCGAGTCCCAGTTGTGCCAGGCATGCAGCATCTCCGCCGCTCGCATGTAGTGCATGAGCACGCGATCCATTCGCTTATGATAGGGGCGCGAAGTGTAATAGCCGCTCCAGTAGTTGTCAGCTCGATCCGCATAGGTGAAAAAGTCACCGCTGAGCGAGGGAAAGTCCTGTTTGGGTTGGTGCACAGCGTCGAAGTATTCAGTCAGTGTTCCAAACTGCGCCTGGACATTGAAGCGCGGATTGCCGTTGATGTGCTCAAATAGCTTTTCATAGTTAACCCGCTGCACATCCCACTCCACGTTCTGCTTATAGCGAAAATCATCGCCCAAAGGGACCAGCAAGACATTTGTGCGATAGAGCTCGGCCTTCTTCTTCCACTGATCCACGAGCATTTCGGAGCGTGCGGCCACGTTGCTTTCATCGATTGGACGAGGCGGCACGCGCCAAGGACAAGTCAGCCCGAAGCCACCCATGCGCTTAAAGTCGAACTGACAGCACACCTTTGGATCCGGGCCGCAAGTATGCGGAATATCATACGAATAAAAGGGCATCATGTGCGTGAACAGAGCCGACTTATCGTGCGTCTCCCAAGTCTGCCGCCAGTAGAACTCCAACTGTCGGCGTTGCGCCAACTCCTTCTTCACTGAGTAATGGGTTCGTTGTATTAGCATATTTTTCATTCCGCTTCTCTTGAGTATGTACGGCATGGTGGGACTGTGCCCGAACGGATCGATAGCCCAGCCAGCAGTTGGCGTTACGTTCAGATGCTGCTTCAACCAGCTCTGGCCCTCAGTCAACTGCAGTAGAACGTTACGCCAATGCGAATTAGCTTCGTCGGGCATTACCCACCCGCCGGTGACGAACTCCAGCTGACCTCTTTTCACAATCCTGCAAGCAATAAATAAATTGCATTTAACTGACTACATTATAATACCCCGCATACATACGCTCTCATTTGCTGTTGCTTGTGCTCGCCCAGGTCCTCGAAAAATCTTGAAAAATATGATATTTCAGCCCAAATGAATTTCATATCTGGATTCTCAGTAAGATGACGCAATGCATTTGATAAGATGTGCTTGGTATCTGCAGGTAAAAGAAAAATAAAAACATAGTTATTGGCGTGTTAAAAGCAATTTGAAATAAATGTTCAGAGCTTATCAACTTTTGCTATTAACAAACTATAACATAACATAACATACATAATAACATAATATAACATACATAATTGAGGGCAGTTTAAGCTCTTTTTCATAATTATTATGTACATATATATTATGAAGTCAACTACCTCTACGTGTTTTATTCTGCTTGTGTTGAAAATTATATTTATATTTTTGTAAATAAACAAAATTACTATAGATAATTTCTACATATAGAAAATAACAAAAGTAATTAAGCATTTGGGTGGAAAAAAAGATTAAAAACAAATTAAAAATGGAAAATCAGATTATCTATGAGACTCAAAGTTGTTCTAGATATAGTCAATGGGCACTAAAACCATTCTTACCAGCATTATAGTACTCCTCAAATGTTTTTATCCAGCCGGGATCGTTGTGCGAGTGTGGCACAACGAATACCTTCAGCAGATGATGCTGGTTGTACTTGATGGGATCGTATTTGATGTTCCAGCCCTGTTTCCAAACGCCGCCATCGATGTCGGCAAAGGACATTTGGTCATACAGGTCTAGCATTTGTACATCCACTTGAGGCACCTGTTTAACTATGTCGACGCATACACCGGCCTTGTCATCTTTATTGTTGTTTGAATCTACGGCAAAATTTTCATCGAGCTCTTTGGTTTCAACGGGAACTTTGGCTGGAGGCTCGTGTGCTGCATGCACTTCGTTGTCTTGCTCCGATAATCTTTTTTCCAGCTGTTGTAGCTTGCCCTCCATCGCAATATAAGGTGGCTAAAAATTACAGCAAAAGATGAATGAATACAATGTTCACAGACACACACACACACACACACGCACAGATAAACATTACCTTCTTGGAATTAGCAGCCGGCGCCGCATAATTGAGGATGACATAGAGACTGAGAAAGATGAGGAGGCAGCCACAGCAAATGAGCAGCGCAAAACGACGACGAATGCGCAACATATCTATTTCAATTGAACATCGATACACTTAACGTTGCAAAAGTAGCGTAGCTGCTGCTTTTAAAGTTTTGAAAAGATTTTCTCTCGCATAAACAAATGACAAGCAAAGCGATTACCCGACGCTATCGATAACTATTAAGCTGGGCTGCCAACCTATTGCAGAGTGCTCGCAATAACAGCACTGTGCGTAATTTACCGATTTTCCCGCAATTCGTATCGGTCGCAAACTATAAAGCAGAAAATAATTAATTTAAATTTCAATACAAATACAATACAAAGCGTCGACGTAATTAAAGCACAATGGAAAGCTCTAAGCTCAGGATCACACTGCGCTTGAAAACAAGGCACACCAAATAAATCCTAATAACGTCTGCCGTTTGTATGTTTATGCAAGTACATAAATCGATTTCTACAGAATCCTTGTGCAGGACGCTCAAACGATTACAGATACAGGAGCGTGTGCCCTCAAAGAGACGATACTAATACTAACGGTGTATTGTGCAAGCCTCTGAGATTTGCAATAAGCCTTAACTTTAAATGCTTATTGAATCCTATCGCCAAACAGCTTTCGAATTTGTTGTCCATTGCGCCATGAAGCGTCAGAACGTTAGAACCCTGTCGCTGGTGGTATGCACATTTACCTATTTGCTCATCGGGGCGGCAGTCTTTGACTCGCTTGAATCACAAACAGAAGCGAGGCGTTGGGAATTTTTGCAAGGTACATATATATGCGAATAATATATATCCCCGGCAAGATCCAAATGCACACAAACTACAATTCGCACTCACACTCATAATCTCACTCTCAATAAAAAAATATACAAAAAGTCCCAAAAAATGAAAACGAAATCCAAATCATTTTCATATTTTTCGTCTTCTGCACAGATCAAAAAGTAAAATTTGAAATTTAGCTTACAGTTATGATATTGCTTTTTGATTCGTCTTTTGATCTGTGCTATCCAATTCTCTTTTGTGTTACTTTTTTTTTTATTAATTGGCCATGAATTTGTATGTTGATCTTGGAATTGGGATACAATTTTAATTTCATGCTGTAGCCATAAAGAATAATTTCGTTGAGAAATACAATGTGAGTGCCGAAGACTACCGGATGATCGAAATAGTAATAATAGAGAACAAACCACACAAAGCGGGACCTCAGTGGAAATTTGCGGGCGCATTTTATTTTGCCACCGTGGTGCTGGCAATGATTGGTAAATATTATACAAAATCATTTATGCAATTCAAATTCATTTGTCTTCAACAATTTTACTGCAGCTTACGCATATACGTACATACATACATACATATATTAAAGTAAGAAAATAGTAAACATAAGAAATCGCTAAACAACAGTTATGTACATGGATATTTCTGTGTCTGCCTTGTCGTATGTGCTCGGCTCTAGCTCTGTTATTCTCTTCCGCTCTCAACGAGCAATGGCGATCGGGCACGATGTCAGCTCGCTTGCTTGCTCTCTGTCTCTCTCTCTCTCTCTCTCTCTCCGTGTGTGCGCAGCTTAAGCTTATATTTGCCATTCCCTTCGTTCCTAAAGTATTTATTCTAAAAGGGTGTTGAGGCACACTTGCAAAGCCTTGCATACGTATGCGTAATAATTGGACTGATTCTAAAATAATGTATTTGCTGTGAATGCAGACTCGTAGTTTGACTAAGTGTAATTTGCAACGATTAAATTATGTTTACTTAATGAATTGACCTCTTACAATTTAAGTATGTATGTATATGATAAGTAATGCGTAGAAAGAGAGTTTTACATATGATTTAAGAACCTAAGATTGGTAAAGGTAATGTAGCACTTGGGCCTACATATATGGGGTCGGCATGCCTGAGAATTGTACCAAATTGTAGCTTTGTAATATTTGTTTTTTTACAGGGTATGGACACTCCACACCGACCACTGTGGCCGGCAAATTGTTCACCATGTTTTATGCGATGGTATGATCTAACCGAAATACTTAGCCACCAGACGCACTCACTCACAGCGTCAGTGTCAGATCCCTTTGCTAAAATATGTATGATTCCATTTCAGGTCGGCATTCCCCTCGGGCTGGTCATGTTCCAGTCGATTGGCGAACGTCTCAATAAGTTCGCGTCCGTTATCATTCGGAGGGCGAAGCGAGCGAGTGGAGCCCGATGCACGGATGCAACTGAAATGAATCTTATGCTGGCCACTGGGATGCTCTCCTCGATCATAATAACAACGGGAGCTGCGGTCTTCTCGCGCTATGAGGGCTGGAGCTATTTCGACAGCTTCTACTATTGCTTTGTCACGCTGACTACAATTGGCTTTGGCGACTACGTGGCTCTGCAGAACGACCAGGCGCTGACGAACAAGCCCGGCTACGTTGCCCTTAGCTTGGTGTTCATACTGTTCGGACTAGCCGTGGTCGCTGCTAGTATCAATCTGCTCGTGCTGCGGTTCATGACAATGTCAGTCGCGCTCGCATTTATTAATTATTTTTACATTTGGGATTTCATGAAATTTGAATTCGTAGGCAAGCTGAGGACGCCAAGCGGGACGAGCAGGACGCTCAAAATCTGGCTGCTGGGAACCAGCCGCTCACATACGACGATGAGTCGACGTACAACATACACGGCAAGCTGCTGGAGAACAACTACACCACGGAGAATGACGAGACGGTGTCCTTGTGCTCTTGCACCTGCATGGGCGGCACCCGCTGCCTGAACCACGAGCCATTCGTCGACCCCGACTTTCAGCCCATGGATATCATTGAGAGCACTCTTTGCCTGAAGCGCGCGTCTGTTTAATGGCTATTCACGATAGCGAAGCCACCTCAACGTAGTCTCGCCACCTCAAGGGATGCCAAATTGTAACCGATATTTTAGATTAGATTTAGCCCCACAGAGAACTCAACCACCACAACACAACAGACTCGAAATGCTACAAAAGCAAATCGTTTCACTCAACTAGTTGAAATTGTGCTCAAATACATGTGAATCCAAACAGAAATTTGAAACTCTGAATGATCGAAGTAGTCCGATATGGTACGTTAGCATTTTAGGCATTCAGAAGCCTCATTCCAACATCGACTCGACTACGATACACGTATAGAGAAAAAGTAAGAAAATTATACGTTATAATCAGTTTAAATCGGTTTCTGCCTTCCGAGAGTAAATAAATAAATAAATAGGAATCGCCCTCCAGAAAATTCGGATAAGTTTTCCAGCAAAATTGAATTTAATTGTTACTTGTGCTCGTAATCATGCGTGAGATTGTGCACATTCAGGCTGGCCAGTGCGGCAACCAAATCGGAGGCAAGTTCTGGGAGGTGATCTCGGACGAGCACTGCATAGATGCCACGGGCACATATTATGGCGACAGCGACTTGCAGCTGGAGCGCATTAATGTCTACTATAATGAGGCCACTGGGGCCAAGTATGTGCCTCGGGCTATACTTGTCGACCTGGAGCCGGGCACCATGGACTCTGTGCGCTCGGGCGCCTTTGGCCAGATCTTCCGGCCCGATAACTTTGTTTTCGGCCAGTCTGGCGCGGGCAACAACTGGGCCAAGGGCCACTACACCGAAGGTGCCGAGCTGGTTGACTCGGTGCTCGATGTGGTTCGCAAGGAATCCGAGGGCTGCGATTGCCTCCAAGTAAGTACTGATGATGGGCAGCTTATCTATCTAGATCTAGATAGTAATTTTGGTTCATAGGGCTTTCAGCTAACTCACTCCTTGGGCGGTGGCACCGGCTCGGGCATGGGCACCTTGCTCATCTCAAAAATACGAGAGGAGTATCCCGATCGCATCATGAACACCTTCTCCGTTGTGCCCTCACCCAAGGTCTCGGACACCGTTGTAGAGCCCTACAACGCTACACTGAGCGTCCATCAGCTGGTCGAGAACACGGACGAAACATACTGCATCGACAACGAGGCACTGTATGACATTTGCTTCCGCACCCTGAAGCTGACCACGCCCACATATGGCGATCTGAACCACTTGGTGTCGGCCACCATGTCGGGAGTGACCACTTGCTTGCGCTTCCCCGGTCAGCTGAACGCTGATCTGCGCAAGCTAGCCGTCAACATGGTGCCCTTCCCACGTCTACACTTTTTCATGCCCGGATTTGCGCCGCTCACCTCGCGTGGGTCTCAGCAATACCGGGCCTTGACCGTGCCCGAGCTGACCCAGCAGATGTTCGATGCCAAGAACATGATGGCCGCTTGCGACCCGCGACACGGTCGCTACCTGACCGTGGCGGCCATCTTCCGCGGCCGCATGTCCATGAAGGAGGTGGACGAGCAGATGCTCAACATACAGAACAAGAACAGCAGCTTCTTCGTCGAGTGGATACCGAACAATTGCAAGACTGCCGTGTGCGACATTCCGCCCAGAGGCCTGAAGATGTCGGCCACATTCATTGGCAACTCGACAGCCATTCAGGAGCTCTTCAAGCGAGTCTCCGAGCAGTTCACGGCCATGTTCCGGCGCAAGGCCTTCTTGCATTGGTACACCGGCGAGGGCATGGACGAAATGGAGTTCACCGAGGCCGAGAGCAACATGAACGATCTGGTCTCCGAATACCAGCAATACCAGGAGGCCACAGCCGACGAGGAGGGCGAATTCGACGAGGACGAAGAAGGCGGCGGCGATGAATAGTTTAACACAAGAGAGAAAAAGAAAAACCCCAAAAACACGTTCTACATTCTAACGTTCCGCTCACCCATCAGCGCAACCCTAAACAGAAGAACCAAGCGACCGACTACTGCGCTACACTCCAGAGAGAACCCTTGCCACTTGTGTTAGATGTTTGTTAAATAGTTTAAATGTTTTGCTTCCTGTGCGACGAATAAATAAAAGATGCGCGTTGATATCTGACGGGATGCAAGTGTCAATTATTTGCCGTGCCTGGCAACCTTTGTGGGGCAACTCTGCGAGGGGCTGTCAAACTCTGAGGACGGAAGAGATGTCTTTATCAGTGCCAGAGACGCCGGTTTCTTCGCGACGCGGTTTCGTTCGCGGTCGCAAGCGGATCAACCCGCATCCCGTTTCGGCGCTACGGCAGCAGGCGAACCTCGTGATGCCCAGCTCTGACGACGAGCAGGAGCAGGAGCAGGCGCAGGCGCAGGAGGTGGGCCGCCCTGCAGAACTGACGGCGCCCGACGACAGCTGTCCAGACAGCACCACGGCGAGCAATGAGCTAACGGCCCCCAAACGCTACGCATTACGTGCCAAGAATTAGCGTTAATTGTGTTTATTTAAGTGATTACGATATTGTGACAGGAACAGCAGCGAATAAGCTTAGACGTAAATTAAATTATTTAAAGAACTGAGATAATCTTACTAAGTTACATAGCGATATACATTTGAAATGCAGTAGAGCTTCGCATGTATATTTCGAGCCTTCTACACGTCGTCGAACAGTCCCCGAGGCGGCGGCCCGACTATGCGACGTTCGTTCTCCTCATCCTCCTGCTCGTTGGCACCTCGGAAGCCGACCTGCATTTGGGTGCTGACGCCGAAGCGCTCATTAATTTCTTCCGACAGTGAGCGCGGCACGCCCAGGGCCGACGAGGAGGCTACGGCCGCGTAGTCGTAGCCGACATCCCCGTCTCGCAGCAAGCCATCAGCCGGCGTGCGACTGCTGGCAAACGCACCAGCGACGCCTCCACTGCTCAGGCCACCTCCTCCCGCTGCGCCACGGTATTTGCCAATATAATCATGGCTGGGCAGCGCGTCGGGCCTTGAGAAATCGCGCCGCC
This sequence comes from Drosophila mettleri, assembly GCA_035047625.1. Taxonomy (NCBI): domain Eukaryota; kingdom Metazoa; phylum Arthropoda; class Insecta; order Diptera; family Drosophilidae; genus Drosophila; species Drosophila mettleri. The sequence continues at coordinate 20,629,165 of JAWNPI010000035.1, forward strand.
TCGCGATCGCCTCCTCAGCGCGTTGGCGCCGCCGCTTCTCGCGCGCTATCAGATCTTTGCCCTCCTGCACCAGTTCCGTGGCAATGGTTTCATGCTGCAGGAACTGCTGAAAGCCCAGCGCGTTGAGCGCCCGACTGCCCAGGCTAAACCAGGTGGCCAAGCAAAATGCCAGCATGCACATGGGAAAGTAGATGTTGAAGCCGTTGGAAATGATGCCGATGACGTCCATGTGACCCATTATCTGGGTGTAATATGTTTCCATGATGCGCTGCAAAAAGGCAATCGGTTAATGCCGTGCAGCACGGAAAGCACCACACTAGACCGACTCACCTTCTGTATGATGTGCGAGTCCATGTGGATGAGTCCCAGGAAGTTGAGGCACATGGGCGGGGTCAGCCGACAGAGCAGCATTCCGCTGAATATCAAGCTGTGCTCATTCGTCTGGTGATGCGGCGCCAGGTAGTACAGGTTCAGGAACCGAATGCGTAGAATCGTGGAGTAGGTGCAGTAGAAGAAGTAGCACAGCACGACCATGGAGAACAGCTCGATGGTGAAGAAGTCATTGTTGGAGTTGGCCACGTTGATGACATTGGCGAATATCGAGAGCACTGGGCGGCGGCAGAAGAAGGTCAGTTCGCTCCACACGACCATTGCAGACATTGTGGCAGTCACCACGCACAGCGCCTTGAGGAACGGCGCGCGTAAGAGGCACTCCCAGTACCATTGTATTGTGGCGCTGTAACAGATTCTCTCCAATTGCGAGCGCTGCCGTGGGAACTCGGTTTTGAATCGCCGCTCAGCCGAGTGTACGTTGCGGGCGACGTCCTCGAGGTGGAGGACCGTGTTCACCTGGACGCTCCACAAGGCCTCAGTGCGCTGCAAGGTTTGCAGAGACTTGATCACCTGCTTGTGTATGCGCACGAGGGCCTTTTCAGAGGGCACAATGGTGGAGGTGGTGCCGCCCATGCCGCTGCCACCGGTGCGAGCGAAATTTCGGCTGGCTCGCTCTTGTAGCTCGATGGGGACTTTTCGCATTATTGTCTCGACGCACGGACGTAGCTCATGGTTGTTGGGCACAGCGCGACTGATGCACTGCAGTGACTCTAGCACGTCATCGACATGCTCCTCCGCCTCGGCCTTGTCTGTGCTGAGCTTCGCGGCCTTGAAATATGCGTACTGCAGCGTGAATCCCGGCTTGGCATTGTTCCACAGGGAACGAGGCACCTCGACAAGGGCATAGCCGAGCAGCAGAATTAGTAGAAAAAGGCCCCAGGTATTGGAGGCCGACGAAGCAATCGCTTTCAGCTTCTGCCAATCCAGCGAAACGCCCTTGACAGCAATGTAAATTAGCAGCACGCCGCAGATGAACAAATAGGAGCCATAGTAGATAGCGTTCTCGATCAATGCCGATTTGAGTTTTCCTTTAATTGTGAAATCGCCCGCCTTGAGATACGATTGCATCAGCGGCATGATAAGCCACGTGAGAAACTGCGAGCTCCAGTAGATGATGCGCCACAGGTTGGGAAACACGGACTCTGGCACCATTCCCCACGCCTCCTGGCACTCTGCTGGGTGCACGCTGTTGGCCGTGGGAATGCTAGTTGAAATGCTGCTGTTGTCCCTGCTTGCCACGCTTAATTCTGGGAGCGCCTTAAGTCTTTCCTCGCACTGTCGATACAGCGTCTGCAATATACAAAGCGATGAGATTTTTCATTTGACTTTATTTCATGGCGCGTCACTCACCGATGTCACATCCAGCGGTATAGTGAACACTATCAGAAAAGAGAAACACCAGGCCGTCAGCACGGACAGTGTGACAAGGATGTGTTGGCGTGGGATGTTGCCATATCGGTAGAGCATTAAACTGGCCAGGAGCAGGGCTCCGATGACGCCGAAGGTCAGCAAGTAGGCCATTTGAAAGTCGCTGGCAAATGAACACTGGGAAATCCTAATTAGAACACGGCCGCAGCCGAGACGGGGCCGGCAGCGTCGGCTTCTACAGCGCTCTCCTTCTTGTTATTGTTGTTGTTGTTGCACTTTGTGCGTTTCTGCTGCAGCTGGCGCGCGGTTTCGCGATGCATCTCCTCGAGACTCTGCAAGGCCTGAGACTTCAGGGGCATCAAGCGCGGCTTCACAAACACCAGCTCCGCTTTGTGCTCGAAAAACAGTTTTCCTGTGCTGGGCTCAATCAGTTCGATTTTCTCATTTATGTTTCTAAGCAGCTCGCTCTCCGTCGTCGACATACTCGCACAGCTGCCGGTAGTGCATTTATGCAAACAGAGTTTATTTTCATACGAGCGCCCGCATCGACGAGCTGCTTGCACGTCGTCTTGGTCACACTCCAAGTAATATGCGTCACGGGAACTTAAGATAGCACGACGTGTAACCAATTTGTTTTTAATTTCTCTGAGTAAATCAAAAATGATCGATTTTTCACTTATGTATTAGACTGCAATCGCGATTGGCAGCGCTGCAAAATTGAGTTGGCAACATTTGAGTGCTTGGAAGACGAGTTGGCAGCCCTCATTTCCATTGTTTTTGTTTTGTTGGCAACAAAATTGATCAAATTTTATTTTAGCTACAACATACAGAAAAGAAGACTTGTCATTTGCAAACAAAAAGCCATGAACACAGATGCCTTAGACAACGATGCCGGGAGCAGAGTGCAGGCCCACCGCACAAGCGGGGACGGCATGGAACACATTGACCCAACAACCGCAGCGAAAGTGGAGCACGAAGAAAAGCCGTCAGCCACCAGTTTCGAAGCCGTTAAGATTAAAAGACCACAGCTGCCTCGTAAGGATAGCACGATAGTTCACGAAGCGGTAATTGCGTCTAAGACGCCCCAAGGGAACAATACCTCTGCTGCGCTGCCTTTGCCTGGCTTACACTCTCTCTACCGGCGCCCCGAAGTTATGAGCCGAAGCCTAGCGCCTGCGCTGCCCAAGGGTGAGCTCGTCCAGCTGAAGCCCAGGCTGGTGAATACATCTGAACCGCTGCCGGAGCATAAGAAAACCAAACCACCGAAATTCGTGCCTTACGAACCATATCCAGGCGCAGTGAATCCCATGACACCTGCACAGCAAGCCGCTCATCAAAAGGCGCAGAGAGTAAGCAAAAACAATCTGGACATTGGTGTCTTAGCAGATCAGGTGTCCACGTTGCGCACCCAGGCACTTGTCCACTATGAAGGCGATGCCAAAGACGTCGATGCAACGTGCAGCGCCAGCAACGAAGAAGTGCAGCGACTGAAGCAGGAGCTGGCCAAAATGCAGGAGGAGCGCGATCACTTCAAGGCGCAGTACAAGTTCCAGACACAAGTGAACGGAGAGCTTAAAAGCCTGCTGGTGGCTTCCGTAGGCGAGGACTTGCAGACAAGGGTAAACTTGCTGACGGAGGACAAACTGCAACTGGCTCGCGCTCTGCTCGACACGGCCAACAACCTGACCACGCACACAGAACAAATCGAGTTTCTGGCCGGCCAATGCGAAGTGTGGCGCTCCAAATTTTTGGCCAGCAGCGTCATGGTCGAGGAACTGGCGCGCTGGAAAGCCGATCTTACCCAAAAGAATCAAATGCTGAACGAATCAACCAAGCAACTGATGCACACCACGCATCAAATACGCGAGATTCAACTGGACATCCTGAAGCAACTGAAATTCCTAGCTAAAATACGTTATCTAAATTTGCCCGCCACGGACGTAATCAGCCTCAGCGCCGAGAACCTAAATATCCTGCAGCGCATGGTGCTGCACTCCGGACTGGGCATACCCGAGGCGACTCTCAAGCTCTCCAGTGCCACAACCAGTCCGCTCTGTGATGCAGAGAAGTACGCTGTGCAGGTAAGACTACAAAATGGAATTGCAATGTTGGAGCATAGAGAATCTATGGAGCATAGTTGGCTGAACTGAGTTTACAAATATCCTGTGTATTGTTTTCTAGGCACTGGAATTTGTTAGTCAGCCGCTGATGGCTACGGATGAGGCTATACGGGCACTATTCGGTCAGGTGCAGCGCCCGCACTTCGGCAGTCTGTCAGCCGCCGCAGGGGAGCCAGAGGCAGCGGGCAGCTCGCACTGAGCGGATCCCTTTTTGAGCAATATTTGAATTAAGAAAACATGCGATTTTTTATATACTAGACGTAATAACATGGTAAATGCAACAATAAATCAGTTGGACTTCTTTTCGGTGCTATAGAGATCAAGGCGCCGCTGGCTGAATACGGGAATTTGCTGGCGCACTTGCTCAACTAGGGAAAAGTCAATATCATCGACTACAATTTGTTCGTCCTCGCCAGCAGTCTTCTGGACTTTGGCCCACGGGTCGACAATCATGGAATGGCCGTACGCAACGTACTCGGCAGAGGTGTCCCTAGCCGGCGATGTTGTGACCACAAAGAGCTGATTATCGTTGGCTCGCGCCCGTTGTAAGAGTTCCCAGTGCAAAGGACCAGTTGTCATATTGAATGCAGCCGGATATACAATCATCTCACAGCCGTTGTTGCGATAGAGCCGTGCCATCTCCTCAAAGCGAATGTCATAGCAAATGCCAATCCCAATCTTGTGCCCATCAACGTCGACAATTGTGAAGTCGTTGCCTGCCGACAGAGTCTCCGACTCCTTAAACCGAATGCCGCCTTTCACATCGATATCGAACAGATGCATTTTGCGATGCTTGGCCAACAGCTCGCCATTCGGACCCCAAACTGTGCACGTATTGTAAATGGCATTGTTGTCGCCCAACTCCGGAATCGTGCCTCCGATGAGATAGATCTGGTTATCCAGTGCCGCCTTTGACAGCTGCTGGCTGGTGTAGCCATCTGGAATATGCTCTGCGTACTCTCGAAAGTACTTGGTGCCGTAGGGGCAATTAAAGCACTCGGGCAACGTTATGAGCCGTGGCCTGTGCTCTTTTACAGCAATTTCAATTTTACTTATGGCATTCAGTACGTTGGCTGTTTTGTCCCTTGAGCCTCTTAACTGCAATAAAGCCAGACGCATGACTTCCGAAGATTATTAATTCCCGCATTATCTATCAAGCAATTGTTCAATTCCACTTACTATTTGTGACCTTGCTCATGGTAGAAAGTACTACGTAATTTCAGCTCTTGCAATTCTCTTTGATTTGCACTTTGCCTGAGAACAGGTGTACGTACATATGTATGTATATATAACATCATAAAGCATCTGATCTGACTTATGACAGTCTGGCAAGTCCAATCAACTACACTGAGGATAACTTCATGGGCTTTCGATGTCATTTGACATACAAGTTTAATGCAAGATAATTTTCCATAATGCTTAATTCATTGCTTGAGCTTATTGTGGTTAAACTAAAACAGATGGTTGTTGGTTTCTTTCTTTCTTTATATAAGTTAACAACTAAATGTCGCACTGGTGCTATGGTTCTGTCAAGCAACCCTGGATTGTCGCTCTGATATCGTACTAGTTGGATATTATATCCAATTTAAGTTTCTTACAGCTAAAGCTGTGCAGCTTCAATTCACAATATTATGAAGTAATCATTATTGAGTAACCGACATCAAGTAATTTTCAGAATAAGTTACAATAAGATAAAAAGAAATAAAATGTTGGGTAGCTTTAGCTGTGATTTGAATAAAGAGCACAGGACTGCTCATCATTACTCAAGCTTGGCCGTCGACTTATTATTTAATAGGATCTTCAGGAAGGAACAACGAGCTTATATTTCTAAGATCAAATGTATTTAGTAAAATATAGTTTTAATTCATTCATGTAATAATATTTAATTTTGCATACATGTAGTAATATCAATATCTTAGGAAACAACAATGTTGCATGACAACCTATTTTAGTCTCAATACATCTATTACAATTTTGAGATTCAGTTTGTGATTTAATTTTCAAATTTGATGATCCATTAGAAAACAGTCTGGCAACATTTTTTGAATCACTGCCACAATCGTGCACAAAGCCGATATTTAGAAAAAGTGGCAGCTTCATATCAAACAGCTGTTAGATATTATTTATTCGGCAATCACATAATCGTGAATATTTACTATTTGTTAGCGAAGCTTCTACAGATGGCGGGAACTAAAGTGCTACGCTCCTTGTTGCACGAATTGCGGCAAGCTGCTCACTCGCCTGGCAACATCAAAGACACCTTGGCTGCTCGCTATATTCTGGCGCAATACAAGAAATACGAGACAACCGATCAACAGCTCTGCAAGGCACGCAACGAGGCTATTTTTCTGGGCCAAACTTATTTAACCTATCTGAGCAGCCTGCGCAGATACAGTGAGCTATACAAGGAGTACCATGGTCGGGGCGAGCGCACAGTCAAGGAAACAGCGGATCGTGTTGGCTTCAAGTTGCCCACAGATCCTAAGTGAGGCTACGTAAATGTATGGATGAACTGTGCTGTGCTAAGAAATAAATATTAATCAAAACTAAGATTCTACTCAATCATTTGTCGGATTAAAGCAAAGACCCGATAGGTTACAGTCATTACCTGCAATATTATAAACAGATCATAAATAATATTGCAGACGGCGGCTTTGTCCTCTACCTACTTGCTTAAATGTGTCCAGGGATACAGATAGATAGCCCATGGCGTTCAGCTCGGCAGGTCTCTGGGCGCGTGCGATGATAATCAATATGGATTTTTTGTAATCGGGAGGTGCATCTGACCAGTTATGATTGTACGCCGCATCGGTTATATAAGTGCTCTATAAACAATAGATTTATTGAAAGTCCTGCCAAATGAATCTGTCGTGAAATAGTTACCAATGTTTTGACCTTCTCGCCGTAGTAGCACACCAAATAAACCAGAGATGTGGCCGTAAGCATAAATACCACGTAGGTAATTCCCTCCAGATTAAGTCCCTGTAGCTGGGTATAAACAGCCACAGTGCAAAATACGCCAGCAGTGGTAAGTAGATTGAGCAAAAGCGAGCCACCAAAGATGCTATTAATCTCTTCCTGAAGTCTATTAGACGGGATGATGATAATTGTGAAACTGGAACATGGAACATGGCACATGGTACTTACTCTAGCAGATCATTGTGCTTGTCCACCATTTGAGAAATGAATTTCCGATCCTTGGAGTCTCGCGTGCTGCTGGGCTTATAGTTCTCCAGCGATCGAGCCATGTGATCAAAGTGCATGCATATCTGCACCTCAAAGCTGACCAGCCACAGATCGGTGCTCATATTCGATATGACCATCAAGGTGCTGTGCAGCCACTCCAAGGTGTAGATCAGGAAGTATTGCCACAGCGGATCCTGTTCCGGGTCGAATATATAGTACGGATAGCAATGCACGTAAGAAAAGCGGTGCTCCATCAGATATATATAGCCTGACTGTAGGAGAGGTCCCACTACGACCATAGCTGACGATCCGTAATATACCACAATCAGCACAATTGTTGGGCGTGGCCAGTAATACTCATCGACTCGATGATCGATTTTTGTCTGTTTGGACTTGGGAAAGAGATCAGCAAGTTTCCCATTCAGCCTTTGAATTGCGTGTTTCTGTTGAACTGTCCCATACTTGGTATCCGAGTTAACGACATAGGTCACCAGCGTAGCGTAACGCATGATCAGCGAAATATTATTACCAATGGTGTCCCATTCAATGATACGCCGGAACATGAACACAACGCAGCAGATGTGGGCACAAACGCAGGACCAGTGGTAGAGCTTCATCCACAAGGGACGCGGTTTTCTGGCTGTGTCGAGAACATCAAAGCCGCAAAGTCTGTAGCTTATGGTTGGTATCCACGTGAAGTCCTCATAGTCATAGAGGCGTCCACTTTCTGACTCCATGTCGAAGGTCTATTTCTGTGACTGTGAAACCATTGCTGGCCGAGCAGCCGCTTTTATAGAGGTGTGATAAATGAGAATCTCTTGCGGTTACGTGTGATATTTGACGGGTGACAATCTGGTCTAACACCACGACAATTAACGGCATAAAAGTCCATTAGACATTAAAAATACATCAGTCAATTAGACACCTTAATTTATGCATTATTACTCCACATATAATATGCATTACACCTATACCTAATGCGACGGTCTAAATCAATTTCAGCAATGTAATGAATTTTAGAAATATTTTCAATGAATTACATATATACACAAAAATATTTATATATAAATATATATATCGTACAACTGGGGAGCAAACGTGAAGCAGCAGGCCTCAAATTAACATTAATTAAAATCAATTGAGCGAATCAATTTGTGAATCAAATTTTCAAGAAGCAAAGATCGTGCGTAATATATACATAGACATATAAATAATATAGATATATATTCTTCATAAAAAAGAAATCCCCTTATCATAAATATTTTGTTTTGTCTGTATAATAAAATAATAAAAATTAAATGTGATCAATATTAATTAATCTGAATATATCTGTGTGTGTGTGTTTTTTTTTAATTTTTAATATACTAAAAATGAACAAAACTAAATTAGTTTCCACATATATTTAGCGTGAACTTAAAATATTATTATATCTATGTATTTGCAAACACCAAATGATGCTAAAAGAATCCTAAATATTTGCATATTTTCAATCCTTGAAACAAATTGAATTCCAATCAGAATGATGCACACATTTAAAAACATGAAAGTTAAGTGGAATTTTTTCTTCATAATTTTTAAATATTTTTAATTTATTTCATTATTGAATATTATTACTTGAATAGCATCACATCAAGCTATTACAATGTTTAATGTTTTATGATATGCGAAAAATACTAGAAGATTCAGAGGATCAATTTTATTTCTAAAAGAATATACCATATTTCTAACTTTCTATATTTCGAATAGTTGTATATTTCCAAGACATTTTTTATAATTATTAATTTAAATATATCTAAAACATCACAATTTAGGGATTAAAGCTTTAATTTAGTCTGCTGCTTTAAGGAATAATAGTAACTGTAACTAATAATATATATATATATATATATATATATATGTCTCCCATTCTAAGTACTATCAAAGTGAGGTCCAATTCGAACTCTGGTTCTTATACTGGTATACCAATGACCCTTGATGAAGTTCTTTAGTTTCAATGGAATAGAAACCCAATTGATGTTAGTTACGATTTATCTAAAATTAATTTAGCGATTGGAGTGTTAAGCTCATCCAGTAATTCCCTGATTACAGGGTATTTTAACGTCTAGCAGACTTGCTCTGAAGCCGTCTTACTTATTGTTGTAGTTCTTCTCATTGTCTCTTCATTTGTCATCGTCGCTATGTTTGTCGTTGCTGTGAATTCTTACACATACCAACCAAGTGGAATGGGTAGCTCCCTCAATAGGTTCCATCTGAGTAGAATGCTAAGCAGCAAGGAACAGTTGCTTGGAATGTCTTTCCAGTGCAGCAAAAGTCTTTTATTTCTAGTGTAATTATGCATTGGTGCAACAGTAAAGAGAATTGAAAAAACTTAATAAATATTTGTTATGCAAGCGAATGGAGTTTAGGAAATGTGGATGTGTATAAGTGCTTATGGTTAAACAATTCCTACACTATTGTGCGATTCATTTTCCTTTGCTCATCCAAATTATGCCCAGGGCAATTTACTTTTCCTCCTAGTGCATATTACACAATTTGGCGATCTGCTATTGTTTCCAGTTCCAGTTCGCAGAGACACAATTACGGACAATATGCGTAAATGGAGAAGGAATTCAACTCGTTGAGGAGTTCTGGCGTAATGTCTCCTAGCTTCCACTGTGCGAATGCCGTACAATTTATTCATTAGCTTCAATTGGCTGTGAACTATGCAAAGGTTCAGCTGCTGTGCCTATGTAATCGCATTCTCTCAGCGTGCGACTGAAGCGTTTTCAAAACAATCGAAAACCAAAACAATCAAAGAAACAAAAGTCTCTGCTAAAATTAGATTTTTAGTTAGAATGCTAATGCTGCTTTTATTTAGAGAAGAATAAATTCCCAACAGAGCAAGTGAAATGCGTCTATCAAGTGGATGCTCAGCAAGCAGGATGTGATCATGGAAATCTGCAAAGTCAGCTTGATATTCATCCACACCCACCGCAGAGCACAAATGGGCAAATTGTCCATGATTTCTAGGATTTCCCACATTGCAGAGGACCAACATTATCTTGATACGATCGATATAAGCTCGGTTCGCAATTTGTAGTTATTCAATAAACTTATCTATATATTACAGACTTTTTGTGATCGATTTATATTTATGCATACAAATATAGAGTTTACTTTGCAAAGGTAATTCGGTAACTTTTACACCTTCAGCAATCTTCATCTTTAATAAAGTTTTAAGCGGACGAAAGGTGCACAAAACCCATATACTCGTTTCAATACATTTCTTGAATCGTAAACGCGGCGCGTTAGTCATCTCATAGACAACGGCAAACATCGTAAACCCCCAAAACACAAGAAATATAACAATGAATAGGGGGAGAACAATAAAACTGGCGAGACGAGGTTTGGGCCAGTTAAATGGGCAATGGACGCCTGTCCACCGCAGCGCTGGTAGTCATAGTCAGTTCCCTTTGCTCCCGACTCCTCAGCTGCTCAGCTTGCCAATCGATATTGACTGCGTTTTTGACTGTCTGGATTAGATGAGGAATCGAATGGAAATTAGAGCCAGATGAGCAGATAATGGATATCTTAGTGTCAACATGCTTGGACAGTGTTCACTAGAGACTAATGATAACTCAAAATAAGAGAAAAATGTTCTCTAGATTTGTAAACTCGAACTGTAAATGATAAAAGCCATCATGCAGTAGTTATGCGATAGTTGGACTCGTAAAATTAGTTAAAAGGAGATATTCGCTGTTCCTTTTTCGAAGTCGCTTGTATTGCACGATTGGTCTATTGGGTTATGTGCAACCGGTTCTTGAGAGCTCTCTCGTGCCATTTCGCCGCGACGAGCGACGCCGTGTTTCGGCCTGTCATCATTATCTTTGTCGGCTGGTTCTCAGTTCGCGCTGAGCACTCGAGGCAGGCAGTTCGTTCGGCACGTCGCTTTGAGATTCGGTTTGTGAGTGTGCGTTGTTGCTTGTAAATTTGCCATGTGAGAGGGCGAAGCATCTTACGCTACGAAACTTGTCTCCATGGTAACCGACGCGCCAGCATTCAACAGTTTGATAAATTTATCACATACATATATGCACGATCTATTTATGTTTATAATAATGAATAGATAATGTATGTGCAAAAGGTTTACGCGAATTGCAAGTGACAGCCCCGCCACGCCCCGCCACGCCCCGCCACGTCCAGACCACCCCATATCTCATGTGTGATTTAAAGAAGTTTATAAGAAATCGCCAGGTTCTTGCGATCTGCTCTCTCGGGTGTATTTATGTATACAATTGAATTTATATTTTGTATATACTCATAACGGTGCTTTCGTTTACACGTTCAGGTTCTTGGTGCTGTTGTTGTTGTTGTTGTTGTCATTTATCTATAAGTGCAGATGTTCCCCATCACAGTTGAAGTTGTTGTTGGCTCTAGCCTGTGGCAGTGGCTGCTGCTGCAGCTGCGGCTGCGGCTGCGGCTGTGGCTGTCTAACCCGTTTATGTTTTAGTTGACTTGGTAAACTCCAATATAGACGAACAGCAAAACACGCACAGACAAACAATACATCAAACTGTTGTTGTTCTGGCGCGGCAAGCGCAGTTCTGTAGCGCAGTGCTGTATCAGTGCCAGTATCTGTGTATCCGTAAGATACACGTACTTGCGCTGCACTCAGCGTCGCGTCGGTGCATCGTCTTGCCTCGCCCGCTTCCTTATTGACTGCCTCGCAGCTCGCTGCGACTGGGCCAATGTTTATTTTTGTTTGCTTGCCCCAAAGCGGGAAAAACAAGTTTACTCGCCAACGAAAAGAGTAACAATTATTGAAGAAACGCAGCTTGGAAAATCTTCAAAGAGACTCTTGTACACATACAAATGAGAATTGCCCCGAATTTCTGAAATGCCATTTAATCATGTTAATTTATAGTCTGTCCAAAAGTAAATATTCCACTAATTGGCCAAAACTGTTGACAAATACCTCTTGGGCATGGTTTTCGATGCCGTCATTCAAATGTCGCCTCGTCTATTTAGCAAATGTTGCAGCAAGTGCAATAGAAGTTCAACAAAAACACAACAACAACAACCAATGATCAGTGCATGTGAAAGTTTTTTTTTAATTTTCTAAGAAATTCCCAATGTGTGCGTGACGGAAATAATTGATTCGACTCAGCTGCTAGGCACTTGGTGCTGGGTGCTTGCAGCCGAGGAATCGCAGAGTGCCAAAAGTGTCAAAAAAGAGAGTGGAAATTACTCGACAGATGCTTAAAGCCATGAATATTGGCATGCAACAAGTGTTTGCCATGTGTTGGGCCTCCTTTTTGTGAATTTGGGTGTCGTGTTTTGCTGCGTTGCGCAATTCTCTCGAAGTGAAGTTAAGTTTCTGTTCGATTTCGCTTTAGCCCCCGCTTCGTTCGATTTAAGCATGCAATTGTGACTCATTGGCAAAATCAAAAATAATAATAAGAGAAAAAAGTACGTCGAAAAACTTGAAGTTTCGAGAGTCTAACAAACATTTCACACAAGCGCCAAGATGGGCTTCTCAACGGCCCTGCAGGGCCGCGCCGCACACGAGGCGCTAATCGTGCGCCAAGATGCGGAACTGCGTCTCATGGAGACAATGAAACGATCCATCCAAATGAAGGCCAAATGCGACAAGGAGTACGCAATCAGTCTGATGGCCGTCTCTCAGCAGGGTCTCAAAATTGATCGGGCTGACGAAATGCAAGGTAAGCAAACACCTCACCGATAAGACTGCTTTCGTTGCACCTGGTATTGCTCAGCTAACATTACTCAAGATCATTCACAAAACCTGGAATATATATTAGTTTCAATTTGTCAGCGGAAGCTACAGCTAAAATAAATATATGCCAACTATGATCGCCACATGCTGGATATCTTTCTCGTATATATTTGATGTTATGATACCCACTTACAGGGTATCTTCCTGTACTGTATATATTTAAGAAATATTGTTTAAAAATATAAAATAAATTTATACATAAATATTAAATGTATTGATTCTGAAGCAAAAATTTAGGCAACATAGATTTTTGGAATATGAAGTGAATTGGTTTTAATAACCTAATCTCATCTCAATCTAATCCGATTAAATACCAAAAATTAACTTTAGGCGTAAAGCAAAAATGAATGAATTTATGAAACAATTTGTCAACTAATGCGAAACACAATTGTTTTCAACTATAGATTTAATTAAAGATACTTTGCTGTGGAGGCAAACATGTGCTTGTACTCTACGACGTCAGGTATTAGCATTTTGGAATTTACGCTGAATTATCTGGTCACAAAACTTCTGCATTACTCACAGTAAAAAGGTTGTTTTGCAGCTGGGGGTTCGTTGGGAAAGGCCTGGCCAAATCCACGCTCCAAGACTCTGCCCACATGGCCATTAGTCACAAGAGCCGATAAGCCTGCCAGCTCTGCGATGAGAAGCTTTCACTTTCGCGGGCGACTGTCCAGGGTAAGCGTAGAGGGTAAGGACATTTAGGCAGTTCTCAAATGGCCTGGTCAGTCAACCCAGGCCTGAAAGTGCATTGACAACGAAAACTGAAGTAGGGTTTAACACTGTACTACAAAGCTGAGGATTTTATGACAGTTTTTGTGACTTTAGAGCTTAAAAACAATCTTCATTCCTATTTAGCATTTAAGAGCTTCATCCAAAATGATAGCGACATGCGACATATGAGTCCTATTAAAGCCAAGTGCCATCATCAATGGATTTTTCTCACAGTCCACCCAATATCCCGAATTGTGAACTCTGCATAATGTGTTTAAATTTTTTAATAAAATAACCTTTAAGCAAAGCAAACTTATCCGTGAAATGAAAGAGCAGACTTCAAAATAATTTGTTTTTATTTCGACTCCATTTTCATTTAATGAGATTTCGAAACGTCTTCAGTAACTTTTTTGCTTGATGTCGTCCAGTACAAAAAATCAAATCAATCAAGTTTCTAGATTGTATTTCAATTGCTAATAATAAGAAAAATATAAATGTTTTCATATATATCTATATGAATTATTCTATTGATATCTGTCAGCTGTTAGATGTTTTGATGTTGCCGAAGTATCTATCTATCTGTATCTCGAAGCCAAAGCCTTGTAACTTGGCATCGAAGCTCATCAAACTGTCGGCAAAGTGCAGCTGCTTCTAGTTACCAGTTGCAGCCATACAAAGGCCAGATATACTCGTAAATAAATAATTGGTATACTTTTTCGTGTCAGCTCTTGGCTTGCCAAAAGCTATTCGGTTGGTGCATTGGCTGCTTTCTACATTATTCTATCCCCGGGGACGTTTACTGTTTACAAAGTTAAATTATTTATCGCATTTGCTCGGTTATTTCTAGAAACTGCAGCTGTTACCTTGAATAGAAATATGAAATAAATAGAAAATAGAAAACACGAGAATGTAGTCTTAACAAGCCTAGTTAGCCCATGCGACCATTTTTTCATTTGAGAATTATTTACGAGTATTTAATCTTCGATGTGGCAACGAAATCAATTTTTTCTCCAATTATTATACCCTGAATCCATTGAAAATGGAAAATCAGGGTATAATGTTTTTGTGAAAATGATTGTAACAGGCAGAAGGAGGCGTGCCACACATCGAGCTGATCAAGTATATATATAATTTATGGATATATATTCTTGATCAGCTCGATGAGCTGAGTTGAACTAGCCCTGTCCGTCTGTCCGTCTATCCGTCCGTGTAAACACGTGGATTTCGTAAACCACAAAAGCTAAAGAAAATGCTCAAGAATACCATACGCTGTACGAGTTTATTTTTTTTTTCGATAACTCTTCCCATTTCCTTATAATCGATAACTATTGAAAATGTCGCTTTGTTTTTGAGGCCTGGCGTGCACAAGTTAAATATAGATTTTTGATGCCACGCCCCTTTCGCCCACAATGAGATTTAGCAAATGGGTACATTTGAATGTCATATTCACTCCACAGAAATTTCATTAAGAACATATGTCAAGAAAAAAAGTCATTAAACAATAAAGTTTCCATAGTACAGCCTCTTCTGCAGCCGCATAACTGCACAGTAAGCTTACGTGCATGTTCGTTCATGCATATGTTTGTGTGTGTGCATGTGTTGTTTACTATTAATGAATAAATAAAACTTTTAATGATTGGTATTACAGCTCAATGGATTCTGGGTATCTCATAGTCGAGCAATCTCGACAAGAGTTTTGTTACTTATTTTCTTACTACTATTTTCGTCTCTTTTGCATTGCATTCAATACGTACTTTTTATCAATTCTAACCTTGACCATGAACCTCAAGTCCGATTTCATGATATAAGTCTATAAAGAGTTATTTGACTCGGCTCTGCGACAATAGAATAACAAGTCGAAGCTGTGTAGTTGAAGTGGCTTGTACTCAAAGACATTCTGTTACAGTCAAATGAATGAATCATTTCAGTGTGTGGAGTAGAAAGGTCTATCGATAATGAGTCACAGCGCAGACATAAGGAAGCGTCCAGAATTAGCATGAATTTAAAAAATACTCTTTTTACTAACCATTTCAGGCAGCCTTATCACAAAATCCTGGCGATCGTATATGGATGAATTGGATCAGCAGGCCAAGCAATTCAAACTGAATGCCGAACAGCTGGAGGTGATCTGCGATAAGCTCGCTCACCTCTCGCAGGACAAAAGGAAAGCCCGCAAAGCCTACCAGGAAGAGCATGCCAAAATTGCGGCACGCCTCAATCATGTGAGTTAACAAGATACATATATATATATATATATATATATATATATATATATATATTATAGAAGCTGTGAAGAAATCGTTTAAAGGCCAATTAAGTCTATTGTCAATCTCAGATTTTGCCAAGACCATATTGTACGCCGGCTTGGCATCAGCTTATTCATATTGTTTTTCTTATTGTGCCTGGAAATTCCATTGAAACTACACACAATCAAAATATAAACATGATAAGCTTGTCTATATACACACTGAAGTGTATCACATGAACAAATTTCTATAACAACATATACAAGTCGAGGCTGGCACAAGCTGTCGATTTGTAAGCAGCTTAAACGACTGTAAGTTAAGATCCCAAATAGCTTTTGTTATGTAAAGAGGCGTGATTTATCAGCATGCCCAACAACAAGTTTATTAACCCAAAGACACAGCTCAGAGTCTCAATTTTGCCCCACAAATTTACATATTTGCCACTGACTACGATCTATTAATTAATAGAACTAAAACTTTATCAAAGAACCAATTTAATTATCCAATATTTTCCGCTGGAAAACATACATTGAATCAATGACTTCCTGCGGCATTGATTTAAAATCAGTTTAGGATTATAACAGTTTTATTCTGGAATCACATTAAATGATTACACATTAAATGGTAATCACATTACGATTGTGAAAAGAAAAAATATTTCATTGTATTGGTATTTAACTCAGCTCGCCGTCTTGATCAAGAATGAATGTAATTGAAATGGAGTGTTGCCCGCCTCCTTCTACTTGCTACATATATACTTTAATGTTCCAGGGTATCATTGAGTCTGTAGCGTTATTTCAGGAAATTGTATTCAAGTAAATTATGATTTTAAATTCACGTTTTCACCTGCTAACTTTGTTTTCCCCGAACTATTACCTGTTTTTTATATTTTTGCAATGCATTGAACAAAAAACTGGTAAAGCCGCAACTACTTGACTCATGATGAAGCAATGGGGAGAGCAGAAGATGACAAAACTCTGCAGCAGGGGATTTAATAGGTCATTCGTATTGGGGACAGATTTGTTAGCAAAAGATTCTCTTCGCCATTAATTAGAAATTATGTCGACTGTGTTTTGCTTAGTTTATTTTTTACAACCTAGCGAATTATTTATTAATAAATCATAATTCATTCAATATCCAAGTGAAACTTGATAGTTTTCTAGTCGTTCAAACAAACTTCCTTATTCATTATATGCTTCGATGCAGGTGTTTTGCATTTTTTAAAATTTATTATTGATGACAGTCAGTGATATACTTGAGATTCGGAAATGGGTGAATGTTATCAAATTATAAATTGATCGAGAAAAGTTAGGTTAAAAGGACTATACGAATTCTCTTATCTACAGAGGTTAAGTAATTTTACCACACACGAGTCTATGTGGAGGAAATTTATTAAGTAATATTTTTAAGAATAAACATTCTTTTTAAATATCCTATTAAGCCTGGATCTAGTTCGAACTGTGTCTAGCATAAAAGGAACTGTGGAACTCCATAGTATTCGTTAAATTATAATTTGAACTACTTCCCTAAACTAAACTCCCGCTCACACAGCTCCAGCTCCACCTGCTCGCCTAATACATACTTATTTCAAATTTTATTTCAATATTTCGAATGACAGCAGTAAATATTAAATGAAATGAATATGTACTTTAAAAATTATTATTTCCAATTAGAAATATTTGGTAATAAAATTGAAGCAATATATTATAAATTTATAAAAAGTTCCATTTATTGTGTCTCTCTTAAAGTGCACTTTACTAAAATGTTCAATAAAACTAATGTCCTTTTAAATGTTAGCCCTTAGATCAATTACTTGTGAGAATGGGGTGAAAAATGCTCGACAATACATAGACCAACTGCCACTGGCTGGGTTATTAATTGACTACACTTAAGGCCGGCAAGACAATCGTCCGCCCGAACATGCGTTTAGCTACAGTGCTTTTACTTTTGGGCTGTCAAATAGAAGCGTTCTTGCACTCGGTCCACCATGTGAAGAAGAGCTATCGGAGCGAGTCAAATGGGAACCAAAATGCATTAGAGCCGCCTGGACTACTAATGCAATTTGACTTCCGGGTGGTTTTCCACCGGGCTTTGCTGGGGCTTCCCATTTTTATATTGATAGACCGCAGAAAAGCTACTACACTAGGGAGACTCAATGAACGGGGAAGGGGACCACCTCTCTTCCCCTCCCCAAGCAAGCATCTAAGGCAGCGCGCACTTGTATTAATTACAATAGGTTCAATTGAAAGTAACTTTATACACACAGAACGCGGGCCCCATGGCAGTGTCCCAGCCAGCATCATAAACAACAACTGGCAATTCAGTGCGCCATTGGTATGCTAGATTAGCCGATAAGATATGGCTAACAAACAAGCAAACAACAACAAATGTCTTTAACTTGAACACAGCAACGCCCCATACATAAGTATCATAAGTATTTTTGTATATTTAAGGGAGTATCGGTCCGAACCCAGTGGAACTGGCACTTAAAGATAAAGACCTACATCTGTGTTTGAAAAGTAATATTAGGGATTAGAGCAAGAATCTGTATTTAGACAAATCAAGACGCTCCACGCATGTAAATGTTTCCAAAGTTTCTTGACCACGCAGGCATCTCCGCCTCCAAACTAGAGTGAAAGGCGAATGACTTCGCACAAAATCTCTTGATGTGACAAGTTTCGGTGAGCTGTGTTGACCTCTACATACGAGGGTTTCCCAAAGAATACCCGACTATATTTGTATATTTTTTGAGAATTCTTTTAGGGATTGGACGATCAACAGTAAATGGATAAGATACAATATACAAGATAATCAAGATCATTGAAATTCTAGTGGCACTCATGAATGAATTTAGTAAAACTAAAGTCTAGATGAAATAAATCTCAGAAAATCAGAAATAGATCTCAAATCTCGATACACTTCCAGTAGAATTTACACAATTAGTAATGAAAAAGCTGAACCTCCCTGGTTGAGTTGGCTAGGATCTAGGAATTTATATTCATAATATATTGGTACTTCCAAACTGTACTTGAACATACTAAAATAGTCTTGAAAATAACTATTTTTAGTTAGTTCTTTTTCTAGCATTAAATCGAAGCTAGATTGAACAGGGGAGAGGTCAAGAGCTTAAAGAATTTCCTTGTCATAGGCCGCTTTGTAAAGATTTCACTTTGTTCAAAAGTTGAGATTCGCAATCTATAAAATATAAACACAAATTAAAATATGTTCATAAATTTTATAGATATATTTTAATTATTTATTTTTGTATAATGACACCAATAATCAATGCTTCATTTAAATTGAAGTATATTTTGATTTGCGTTGGCATAGTGAAGCTAACGAATCAATGGGCACGGGGGCTTAAGTAAGGACTCGAGGTAATTGTTGACTCGTCTGAAGCTGGAAAAGCAAGTTTTTTGACATTGCGACAAAAGCTGCATAGCTTGCAATAACAACGGTTCTCTAAAGACAAGGCACACGCTCTGGCCTCTGTTGTTGCTGTTGAGCGCATTCGACTAACAGATACTTTTGTATCTGTGCGATTTTATCTTTTATATAGCTGCTGCAGCTGCCAACTAGCATCTAATGGCACGCAGCATAAAAATTGGAGCTGATATTTGTTGACAACAAATATGTGGCCATGTTGCTGTTATTGCCAGCTAAACGTCGTGTATTGAGTCGCGTGCGCCAAGAAAACAACAGCTCAGATAGCCAGCCAAATAAATTGTTGCCCAAAAGCGAAATTTGTGAGCGAAACGCATGACGCCATGGAGCGTACCGTCCTAACGACGCCAAGGGTGGAAATATCCAAGCGATGCGAAGGACACTTCCGTGGGGGTTGTTCGCATAATTGCAATATAATGGCATGGATTGGCATCGTCATCTTCCCCGGCCATGCTACCGTTAGTCACTTTTCAAGTTCCGCCATCAATTGCCAAGTCTGCAGTTGAGCAACTTTCGTTTCGGGTTCGTTGCTTGTCGCTCGACGTTCGACGTTTGTCTGCGCAGTCCAAGGCAAATCTTATCGCCAAAGTCCGACGTCTAAGTCAATGTTGGGCGACGCGACTGAAATTGCAATTGCCATTTTGCATTGTGTGCGAAGCGACGGCGCCCAGTGTGTGTTTTTTTGGAAAATCCAAAGATAACAACGACTTTACCAGTAGTATGATGATAAT
This sequence comes from Drosophila mettleri, assembly GCA_035047625.1. Lineage (NCBI taxonomy): Eukaryota > Metazoa > Arthropoda > Insecta > Diptera > Drosophilidae > Drosophila > Drosophila mettleri. The sequence goes on from JAWNPI010000035.1 coordinate 20,649,143, forward strand.
TACTTCCGTCATCCGACAGTTGAACAGTGAGATTTCCCGCGTTGCCACATGTTTTACTCTTAAGCTGCAAGCAATCAGCAATCAGCAATCGAAAAATAAAAGCAAAAAACTGGAAACTAACAGTTATGAACTCAGTAATCATATCATATTAATATCAAAATAATATTATATACACTATATAAAATTACGTGTATTAACTTAAATATATATTTGAAAATTCTAATTTTTTACTTATCTTGATCTACTAATTCTGGTGAATTTTTTTCATATATCAACTCCTTAAAAAAGTCCATATTATAACTCATTTAAGAAAAAAAAACTTAATACTTAGAGTAAGCGTCTAAAGTCTTCAGGAGATAGAACTTTTCTATACACTTAAACTTAAAGCTTGAATAACTGCTTAAAATTCACATTTTACTAAAATACACGAAATGTTATTAAGAATTCCTTAAAATAGCAAAAGCAAGCAAAAATATAATCTATATAACCTTATTAATCGTATATTTAATGGAAACCAACTCTCTTTCGTTTCAAACCACCTAAGAGCTATTTGAAACTGATATTAATACGCATATTCCGCAATGTATCTATAAATTTGTTTGAGCTCTTGAAAGTTTACCTCTTACTACTCCTTCTATTTCGAATTCCCGGCTCCGCTCTTAAATTGAGTTACATTTGACTGGCAATGCGAAAAAAAAAAACATTAGTCAAACGTGAAAAATGAAAAATGTTGCGAGAAAGTGCTGAGATCCATAAGCCTCGTGAAGGGCTATTGGGAGCGAGTAACTCCCTGACTATGGGGCCGCCAGGCAGCGTGCATTAGAGAAGTAGCCGAATGAGCAGTGGACGACGCCCGCAGCTGATTTGACATGCAGACATTGTGAAGCAGACAAACCATTGGCCATGCCATGCCGTGCCGTGCCGTGCCATGCCGTGCCATGCCATGCCCTCTGCCCACACTCACTACCAGTTACTCCAGCCACACTCGAGCAAATTCTAATAATGCCAAAAATTTGGACGCCGGCTGGCAAAGGCTGCGGCAACAACATTTGCCATAGCAGCGGCAACGGCATCAGCAGCAGCAGCAACATCCGCTCCTGTGGTTACTTCGACCGTGGGCAATTTGTTTAGACCGAAATGCAGGCAAGTGCCAACAAATTTGTACAGCCCTTTGCTACATGTCTGTCCTACACAAGACCAGCCATGTGGTGCACCCGGAGCCATGGAGTCCAGTTGAAAAAAAACAGTCCGTTTCCATTTTGGGCAATGCGAAATTGCGAAAATGCGCTTAGGGGACATTTATGCTGCCTTAAATCGCAAGCTTTTTTCGATTTAACTAATGGAGGCTATAACTCAACAGCCGCCACCTATGGCATCCATTTTAATTAATTTAAATGTTCAGAAATCATGCCCCCACATAGCTACGAGCAAAAGCCTCCAGCGGCAACCATCAACCAATGTTATGCGCCGCCTCACCTGGGGGTGTGGCGCCATCTGAATTGGGATGTCTGCCAGGCATCGGCGACGCCGCATCCATTAACTGGGCATATTATTGTTGGTAATTCGCGACGAGCAGCCGAGTACAAAGCAAACCTGCAGACGGGGGAGACCTTGCTTTCATCGGCGAACCAACTCGAGCCCTCACCTCCCACTAGTTTCTCCCAGCGCTTTTAATTTTACCGATGCGGGCACGTTAACGTCGTCGTATCTAGCAAACATTAGTTCATTGTTCATACGCAGTGTTGTCTACGCAAATTCTGCAGCAAGTAAAACGGAAAGCAGCGCAGTAGATAAAAAAAAAAAAAACAATATTATTTTGTTGACGGCAAACATTCGTAAGGCGGCAAGAAATTGAAAATCCAACAGATAGTCACAACAAGCGCCAGAGGCAAGAGGGAACGAGTGGGGCTCCAAGGGAACGAGCGACCGACCGATTCTACGTAAATTCTGTTGGCTAATTTGGAAGGAAGCCAAATAAAAAGAAAATATACAATTGAATCTTAAATGCTGCTAGAACAGTGTGGCTAACTACAGTGAGCATTTGATAAAATGAATAAATATATTAATAAAATAAATATATAAGTAAAATATATGCAATATTTTGCATCCAACTGTAGCTTATTAGATTTAATTCAGATTAACCAATTAAATTTAAAAATAAAAATTTAATTTTTATTTCTATATGATTTAAATATATTTTAATATAAATTTACTTGAATTCTATTCATACTTTATGTATTAGGAGCATGTTAAGGTCATATATATACATCACTAGAGAAAAGACAAAGGACGCGATTGTTTGCATTCAGAATAAACAAGTATCAGATCCGCAGAATTGAACTTTACTGTTGTTGCACAAACAAATCTCATTTGGCACAATTGCAGCTGTTAATGCGACAGTTGCAAATGCAACAAACGCCACAATTGAATGAGCCCCAAATTGTTTGCTAAATTCTAGATCGGTTATTTGACTAGCGAATGCCGTGTTTTGAGTTTTCAGGATTCTAATATATACAGACAGACAGATATTCCGAAACACTGAGAATGAGATGAATGTCTCGCCAGACAGAATGAAGAGAGAGGCAACTTCTCACGGCTCCTGCCCAACAAAAAGAAAAGAAATTCATTTCAACATTTCATCTCTGCCATTTAAAATAAGAGTGACGTAGATGCACACTGGCAACCAGCTAGAACTAGATATACAACTTATGCATATAAGAAACAGCTAACACGTTGCCCACTGGCCATAGGCTTTGACCAAATGCAATTCAAGATCGAGAACCAAATTCCACTGGCTGTTCGCTGCTTTCTTCGTCATTGCAGTTGTCGGAAACCACAAAAGTGAGACCAAGGGTCGTCACGCGACCCTGACATCACAATATGGCAGCTCTTCAGGCGCAAACTAGGTGAATCAATCGATTTCCTATGCAATTTTAACTTAAATGTGACGATTTTGCACGCCATCAAAAGAAAGGGAGGAAGAAAGGAAGAGCAGCGAGCAAGGCTTTGGGAAGGCGAAGAAAATACAAAAAAAGTTCAAAATTACAGTCCAGTTCAGAGGCAATAGTATAGCTATATCCAAGAATTGGAATTAACGCTCATTTTGGTGCTTTGATCTTTACACTAGTTCTGTAAATTAAATTATGAGGTCAATTTTGCATGGGATGACAGCCGCAGACATATACGTCTCTACATATGTGCACATATGCATGGCTTCACAGTCCACATTGTGTTAATTAATGTATGTGTATGTGTATGTGTATGTATGCGTGAATAAGCAAACTGAAATCCATTGAAAATTATTATTTATATCAATGGGAAATGAGTCACGAAATGCTTCTGAATATTAAACTAACTAAACGCACATGCATATGTGCCCGAATTCATTATCTGCTAAACTGTTAATTTATGTAGTTTAACATAAACATTTTTTACTTAAGTTCATGTTTTTTTATCAAGAAGTGATCTAGTCCCATTCAGTTTGATGTGAAAATGCTTTTGATATCTTAAGATTGTTACAGACACTGAAAAGAAATAGATCTTAGCTTTAGTCATCGATCTCATCTTATTCAGCCAACATTTTGAGCAACAATATATTTAATAAAATATAAAATTTCCAATTATTTACAACAATAATTATTTGTATATTCCCAAAAAATCTTGAAGAAAATATTTGTACAAATAGATGATAATTGGCTACAAATCTTTATTAATGATTATGGTTATGAAGAAAATAGATTTTTCTTTATGCGAAAATGCTTGAGCGAAGATAATTTAAATATTTTTTATTAATTCTAAAAAAAATAGTTTTCAATATTTGTATTAATTTTAAATAATAAATAAATAATAAAATATTTAAGTTTACTTCGCCTGTTATAATATTATTTTTTTTTATTACTATTGATATTTTATGATTATCTAGAATATTCTTATTCTTATCACACACTTTTGTGGTTTCTGGCTTAACTTCTAGAGTATCTGACCGTCGTATAATGCTGGCCTCAAGTATTTTGTGATTTCGTATGCAATTTTAGTTTTTGTCACATCTTGTATAATTATTTATATTGCTGTTTACATATATTTCGACAGAATACTGAGGCAAACGCGAACACAGCCACCAAAGTAGCAAATCATATGGCATTGAACTTTGACAACATTGTACGATGGAGAGACACAAATACACTCACACACACACATGCGAACACGTAAATTAGTTTGGTCAAGGCAATTGCGAGTATGAATTGGAGTGCCCATTTGAGTTGAGGCTGCTTCGTGGGCTTTGGGGCCTGGCGAAAAGTGACAAAGTGCCACTAGAAACGAAGCACAATGAGAGTCGAGCAATTCGCAGTTTAGGAGCAGCACACACACACACACACATATACATATATAACTGTGATTATTTATGGTCCAAAGACAATAAGCTCGTTGTGTCAATGGCCAACAAAAAGCATCAATGGCCAGTTTTGAGTTTTTAGTTTTGACTTCGCAGCTCAGCCAGTCATGGCAAAGTACGTGCAAAAGAATTGACTCGTTTCTATAAGCTGGCAGAGTCTGCACTTTGTGTGCCCCAAACACAAAGAGGTCAATTAAAACAGATCAGAGATTGCATCTAGACTATTCGATGGCTTTCAGTTGCTTCTAGTGTTAACTAGGGTATCTATAGTCGAACATTCTTGTCTGGCATTCGTACTGGCTTTATTTTTTTTGAGGGGATTTTCCATGTGCCAAATATGGGTAAGCCGAGCGCAATGCATCAAAGTGAGGCTGATTGTCAGCTGAACTTGTTTTTTCTGCCGGATTTTTGTGTAGCACAGATCCAAATCCATATCCGTGTCGGCAGTGGGGCTCGGAAAGTGGAGCAATCCGAAAAACCTGAACGTCTTCATGTTTCTGTTTCTGTTTCTGGTTCTGGCCAAGAGCAGCTTCGTTTCTCGGCGAGTTGTACGCTTGCGGTTGTCTTGCACTCGCAAGTGCTTAATTGAAGTGATTTGCAGTCAATTATTGCAAAAGAGAAATTCTTAAAGCCGCGTAAAACTTTCGAGCGTGAAAGTAGCGCGACTTACTCTCAGATCTACAACGACGCACTCGACGTCTTATCTGAGCTCGACAGACGACATATCACTAATTTGTGCAGTTACCCACTAACTTACCATCTAATGGCAATGGCATATTGAAGTGAGCTATGTGTATTTTCCATTGTTATCGCGCTAATTGGCTAAATGGCCAGTCGCAGTCGCAGACGCAGACGCCTACGGCGACAACTGCTGCGCGTATCTCTTAATTGTCGTCTAAATTAACTGAGTTGCAAAAGTCAACACTCGCCCGGAGCTGCAAGGCAATACGATTACATCTACAGCGATATCGGCTTTCGTTTTCCGTATTTACAATCTGATTGTCAATCATTTGAATTCAATTTGCTGTATCTCTGTAATTGCGTCGCAAACTGGAGCAGTTGTTTTACAAACAAAGATTTTGCGCAAACTGCTGTCCGCTAACAACAACAAGATACAAGATACTCTCTATGACGTCAAATGCACAGAGACTTTAACTGCCTCAGTGCACGACTGATAAAACCGGTTCGTGCGCATTGTCTTCAAAAGGTTCTTCAAGATACTTACTTGCACGTTAGGCCTCAACGTGTATACATATGAATATTTATTTATATATCTTTGAACACATTTAAAATACTTACATTTTCTCAAAAAGTAATCACATTCTGAGAACCTGAGGCTAAGGTTGATCGCCCTCGCGCAGACTGGTACGAGAGATGCCAAACGCCAGCAATAACAGTAACAATAACAATAGCAATAACGAGAGCGGCAGCAGTCAGCAAAAAGACAACAACAACAGCAACGGCAACAGCGCCATTAACAATAAACAATTAAAATAAGTGACAGACCATGTAGAATACTTTGTAGAGGCCAAAACAACAACTCCGCAGTCTCCGCGATTTGTATCTGGTGTGAATGGTTTTGTCTCCGCCAAGTGCCGCTCGACACATTTCGCAAACTTCGCTTGGGCTGGGAAATAGTAGTAGGTCGAGCAAGCATGCAGCGAAACAAAACTCAAAGAAATTCCAATCAAACTAAGATTATTCATTGATACTGCTTTGAATTCATATAAAGTCATAATGATACACTCTTCCCAGACTCACATAAATGTCAGACAAGTGTGTCCACATCTGTATCCTTAAAAGATAAGATGAAACTTAGGTAATTCAAGCTGAGTCAAAGATACAAAAATTTTCTATTTTCTGTATATTTATACTGTCTGTAGACTAGTTTAACAAATATATGGAGATGGTTTGCCTTGATCAAACTAAGTCAACAGTTACATGCATGTCGACACTATATAAATTTATTAAAAATATACAGAACATCTCATCATCTTCCGGGTCACGGCGGGAAAACTCTTTCCCATTCACAAAACTCGAGATGAGGACGACAGGTAAACAGATGTGTAACATCCAAAGGGCAAACAAATGTTAAGACTCCACGATTTGCACGACTATATAATCTTAAATACCTTTGCTAATGACCCTATTGACTATTGTTTAAATGTGTAAATGAATTTCATTCTGAAGCTTAGATAATTATCGGTGATTTGACTTAAGCTCTTTTCTGAGAGATTACAGTGAAAAGTAGAGCTCACACTTAATATCCATACTGATGAGTGTTCAGTTTAATCTAATTTACTTTTTAGCTTATTTATTTTATTTGTGAATATTCGATATTAAACTCTTAGACAAATAGGTAAAGTGGGTTTTTTGCTCTTCTTCTTAACACTGCGTCGTGTGCAGCCGTGCGTGTTCATGTCACGACAGAAAACACAAACGACAAGCGCCCGGCTCTAGACGCAGCGTAACGTGCCTAGTACAAACGCGCATTCTTGGCTACATACACAGAGCAGCAACAACAACGACGGCGAACATGATACAACAACAATAAACAAGAAACAACAACAACAACTCGGCCGGTACGCCTGGGTTTATCTCATAATAATCTACGCGCATGTGCGGCATATCTTTTCAGTCAATTTCAAGTACATTTTACCTTTTTGGTTTTGTGCCACCGCTGTCGCCTGTTGATGGCCAAGCTGTGGCTCGCTAGCTGGCTAGGGCTCGAAGCTGAAGCAAGACTCGAACTGAGCAAATAGCAAGCAGCTTGAACAGGAGTAGTCAACGGCAACGGCAACGACAACGGGAACAGCTACGGACGGCTATGGCTACAACAAGCTCTGGCAGCGTTTGTCGGTCAAAATCAAAATCAGCCCCAGCCTTTGTTCCTCCAATTCCGAGAATCGTGGACCAGTTATGAAACAAGTCTGCAACATGCATACTCACAAATATACATATGGGCACAAGACTCAACACGAACAGAGCGGACCAAAAACAGAGGCATAGGGAGAGAGAGAGAGAAAGAGACCGTGCGAATGAGCAGGAGAGATAGAGCGAGCAAGTGAGAGGGAAGAACACTATAAGGATAGCGTGCGCTGAAAACAATAAAGAACCAAACAAGAACCAAGCGAGTGCCCAAAGTAATGGGCAATGGCTTTGAAATCTGGGCACAGACCTGCGCCTGGGCCTGAGCCTGGGCCAGGGCCAGTTTTCGGTCTCGTCTTGTTAGCTGCATGCGCATCGAAAAGCAGCGAAAAAATACTTTATGGCCCCGGCTGTGAGTTAACTTGCAACAGGGACTTCAGGCAGCCCTCTTGGTGTACCTGCCACTTAGCTTTGGACGGCGCGTCGATTGCGACGGCAACTTAATTTCTTGCTGCCGCAGCACACAACTCTCCATCATGTTTGTGAGGCGCAGTAAAAATAAATTAACAAAAGCCACCAACAACCATCAAGCAGCCGGCCAACACTTGCCGACTCCTCTAGCAGCCCCCAATATCATTTTTAATAAGTTTCCTCTCTCGCTGCCACTTAAGCTTTGCGATTCTGTTCCCAGTTGAAAACGAATTGCATCTCTCCGATATATACTAAAAAGTAGCTCGATAAATAGTAATACTAGAATTTGGACTAAAATCATATTAAGAAACTCTAAAATAATTTGCCCCACCTAATGGCTGTGCTTCTGAGAGAGACTCCTGGTCACAGGTCAACAGCATTTGGTTAGCAAAAATAAGAGGAAGAAATATTTTTGAGATATTATAATCAAACTTTTGATTGCATTTGATATCAAATGTTTCTCTTAAAATCTCCAAGACAAACTGACAGCTTCCCCGATTAAATTTGGTTGGCCTGTGTCGTTATTGGCAAGAGCGAAACGAAATGCCGCCGCCGGTCAGCGTACGAGGCTGGCTTCTTGGTAGGGAAAAGTGGTTCAACAGCCTCTTCTCCAGTGGCTGCAAATTAAGACCTTTGCGAACATGCCAAAAAACGAAAGATTCAAGCAACAAACTGCTTCGATGGCTTCGGTCGGTTCGAGCTGCTTCAACTTTCACTTGAATGGATAATATTGCCCAACTGTCATTCTATTCTTTTGTCTGCTTGTGACATTCAACGGAAATAGAAAGTATTGCCCGCTTCTCATATTGACAAACGTATGCCAAAACTTATAATTATTTTCGAGCACTCTACGCGAATATCGCATGCAATAGCATGCAAAGGCAGAAACTAAGGTGAGCGTGGCACATCGAGAGCACTTTAGCTTGACGAAACTCTAAACGTAATTGAACGATTGTGAATATTAACAATAGACGTGAGGCAGACGATGGCACACTCTGGGCACAGTTATAATCTATCGAATTGGCCATAAGATATTAGCGTGGCCATTGTGTTAATCTGGTGACCGAGCGAGAGTTCATTGACCAGCGCCTAGCTCGGACACGAACCACACGGCGTGAGCTCATAATCGAGTTCGAGTTCGAGTTCGCGTTCGCGTTCTGAGTTTATGTGTGAGTGACTCCGAATGTCTGAAAATTTGCATAATTTGCAATTGCTAGCTAAATGCCCATATTTTTCAACGCCTTAATATTTCATAAAAGCCAGTCATTACCATTATGATTGTTGTTGCTGTCATCGGTTATGCAAGCCGTAATCGACTCGACCAACCGCCTGGCGCTTGACTATTGAAAATGCCACACAATCAGCCGTTGCATTGATTTCCCAAAGACTCGCATTATAGACCACATCGGTTAGACCCAACAAAAGGAAAATCGTTTGTTGGCTCGGATTGTTGTTGCTCTAGCTGTTGCTGTTGCTGTCACAGCTGGCCTACCATTTCTTATTCAAATTGTCGGCCAAAGAAAAAGTCTCACGCGCTCCTCATGTCATAAAATGAAATAAAAAGACAAAAATGCCGAAACACACAAAAATCAGCTTCGTTGCTGCCATCCACAAGTGTGGCTTAGATTTAAGTTTATTGTTGCTGCTGTTGTTATTGTTGTTGCTGTTGTTGACACTTGGCTGGCTTTTATTACGTCACGACTCCGCAATACTTTTGACAAATTTATTTTTATTAAAAGCAATTTCTTTGAAAGCGTCGACATGAATTGAATTTCACTTGATTGAGTCGTCTTGTAAGTGCCTCCCTTATCATCGTCCATTGTTGCTGCTATTGAGGGGTTCCCGTCGGCTATGTTAATAGACCAATAAGTGATTTCTACCACCCGTTACAAGTGCCTTTCCGACTTGGAAAACTGTACATAGTTAGCTACATGTTCACAAGCAAAACTAATCTATACAAGTCGGAATGCGATACATAAAGTGCAATCAGATCAATATTAATATGATAGAGCCCACGTGAGATACGTAAGATTAATGTATGATCGATTTTAAAACTGGGAATATTCGCCTGTGGATGGGACTCATGACTGACTCAGTTTTATGTTTCTATATAACTAAAGATCAAAGAGTAAAGTATATCTTTAAGGCTGATTAAGAATTAGTTTATAAAGAGTATACGAATTGGGGATACCCTGGTACCGTAAACTATACAAAAATGTTAGTTTTCGAATAATCTACTATATAAATATATATATTTGAAAAGAAACAAAAAAGTTACATTGGCTTAAATCACATTACATATAAAATATGAAAATGATTTTATTATAATAATTGTATTTACTGTATATTCATTATGCTATTATATACACCTGATTCAATCCGAAATACCCAATTGCCGCATTTTCAATATATTTTGGGCTTAAAATATAATCTTTGCAGAAAATCATTCAAGTGCCAATAGCAGTAGCAATAATTTAAAGGGATAATAGACAATGGATGTTTATAGTAGTAGTTCATTATTATATATCTTGTCATATATTAAATCATAATATTAGTGTAAGGCAGCTTTTAGTTGAGCAAATTTTATGAATTAGTTCGAATTTTGTGTTCAATTTCATTTTCGATTTGGAGACCAACAGTTTTTGCGAATGCTTTCACATTTGCTTTCGTCGCAATGCAAACAGCAAAAAAACAACACCAACAAGAGTGTTGAAAATATATCTTGAAATGGCTGGCTAGAACATACCCTTGAAGATAAATTCGTTATTGTATGATCTTCACAAGTTTGCATTGAAAAGTTTATTTATAGCGATTAAGGATATAATTTATGTAAATAGATATGTTGGATAATATTTTAAAGTATAGAGTATAATTAGAGTCTGAAACACTTTCAATATATAATCTTCACAATGGAATTATAGTAACTCAAAGATAATAATTGATTGGGATGTCGAAGCATCGGTATCGTATCCGAAATTGATCAGATACATACATGTGCCTATAAGTGTATGATCCCCATGTGTGGCATGAAATAGAATCGATTAAATTGATAATACCCTCGTTTAGTAGTTGCGAATGGGTACTCTTCATATAAAGAGCAGCACAGGGAAGCGAAAACCGAATCGAGCTGATTAATGCAAAACGTGGCAGTTGGCACAACTTGTCACAGATTCCATTAGGTCATCGCCGCATTTGCATATGCTCGCAGAATCAAAATATTTACGCCATGTGTCGCACCAGCTAAGAATACCCGTGCAGAAAATAGACTATAATGGGGAGCTGGGGACTACTCTACACGCTGTGAGCTGTGAGCTGGGAACAGCCATCAGCTGTTGGCTAATTATGCGAACATGATCACCGAAATGTTGTGGGAAAGCAAAGAAAGTTGCGCAGGTGGCGGCGCGACTGGCTAGAAGCGACTTTTCTGAACCTGGAAAATTGGCAATCATTTGTAAACAATGTGCGGAGCGAATCATGACTGGGTGCGGCGGGATGGGGGCGCGCCCGAGCACACTCAGCCCGTATTGCTGCTATCTATCTATTGACTGCTCAGCGTGGTCAGAAATAAGAAATACGCGCCGCGTGACCCACTTTCAAGTTGTGTTTTTGTCTGCTTTTTGTTTGTACTGTTGCCGTTTGTTCCACGTTTCACGCTACTGGTATACATATATAAATATGTATATTTGTGTGTGTGTGTGTGTGTGTGTGTGTTTGAGTGTATACGTATATGTATCTCGCACTGACTGTGTTGAGTTGCTTCGCAAGCAACAAGTTTTTAGGCAAATTAGCAGCCAACAGCTGCAAGAATTATCGACGTCGCTCATTGAAAGTTGATTAACCACTTGCCAACTACTTGAGGTCAGAACTTTGCCAATTCGAAAATATCCAATATGCTCCTCTTGGAACCCATTAACAAGGCGAATCCCAGCTAATTGGCATCAGACAAATATAGCACGCAGTAAGTGCGCAAGTAAATTCGAGCACAAAATGGTTCAATTTGTGTGTCGTGAGCTCAAACTAAAAAATTTAAAGTAATCGACATTAATATATATTTTTTTTACGGCTTCATAACATATATACATATATATTAATATAGTTATGTCCCCGCTATATTTGTCCAGCTTTTTTGGCATAACAATCGAAATTACAAACAAACATATCTTTGATGTAGAATTTGCGATTTGAGAACTATAATTGTATTATGTACTATTCCATGTGGAATCAGCAGAGCAAGGATACAGTTCAATAAGTAGAATTGTGCAAGCTTTATATGTATTAATAATAATACAACCAAGTCTAATCGAAGTTTCATTATTAATTTTGTAACTTTAGTTAGAATGTTTTGCAGCGATTCGGCACTAAGTGCGGAAGATCTGATAAGATCCGCCAAGAGCTCTGATAAGATCTTATGCACTTCACACAGCTCAAGATAAAAATACTTTTAGTACACAACTATTTGTGTTTTGATTAGATTATTTTGTTAGCCTATCATATTCGAGAACAACCTACAAAAGGTAACACAATCGAATAAAATGGGAATTTAATTGCAGTGACTGAGTAAGGGAACAGCGAAAACAATTTGAACAAGTAACAAAACTCTTGTCGAGACTGTAATACCAATCATAAAAAGTTTCCTTTATTCATTAAGAGTAAACAAAAAATGCACACACACAAACATATACATGCAGGAACTGCGCAGTTATGCGGCTGCAGAAGACGCTGTACTATGAAAATTTTATTGTTTAATAACTTTTTTTCTCGACTTATTTTCTTAATGAAATTTTCGGGGAGTGATTATGACATTCACATATACCTATTACGAAATTCATGTGTTTACACGGACGGACGGACGGACGGACAGACGGACAGGGCTAGTTCAACTCAGCTCGTCGAGCTGATCAAGAATATATATACTTTATGGGGTGTGGCACGCCTCCTTCTGCCTGTTACATACATTTACACAAAAACATTATACCCTGATTTTCCATTTTCAGTGGATTCAGGGTATAAAAAGTGAAAATTACTCTTCAATTGATTTTATTGTTTTCTGCAACCAGTGACAAAGCTGAAAATGTTGCATAACCTCAGCTGGTATTAGGTAGAGATATTAAGCTAAGAAATACCCTGTTTTAATAGATCTAATGGAATATCAAGGAATCGCAAAGTTACTTCAAATTCTCAAAATATTCCCTTAGCATTGAAGCATGATAATGGAGCTCAGGTAGTTCTTGCCAGCTTACAATGTTGCTGTTTGTTGTTTGTTTACGGTCACAGCACGACAGTGACTCAGCAACTTAGTGGCCGCAACATAGTTGCTGCAGCATGTTGCTGGTTGCTGCAGCCAGAGGTAGCCTAACTGCACTTTGATGCCATTAGCTGAGCCGCAAACTTGTTGCTGCAGTTGACAATGACAACGGATGTTGGCTCAGCTGCACGTGAGAGTCATTTGTCCTTCTGACCACTCACCAGACAAAGTTACATAGCGAGAGAGAGAGAGAGAGAGATAGAGAGTAATAAAGAGACAGACAGAATAAAAAACCACGTGCAAACGTGAGAAAATGTGCGAAAGTGCCCTGTAAGGTATAGCAGCTTTCGCGTGCGAGTGTAAAGCGCGTGTGGTAACACGTAGGCAACGGCCAATCACTGTATGTGATATGATGTAATTGGGCAAGCTCAGGGGGAAAGTGGATCAATGGCAGAGCAAACGTTCGTACACAAACCCAACTCATGAGCGTCAATTCGTTCCTCTTGTATGCATTGCAGCTGACAGACGAAGTTGTGCGCAAGAAGAGCGAATACCAAAAACACTTGGAGGGCTACAAGGCGCTGCGCACGCGCTTTGAAGAGCACTATATAAAGGGTGAGTGGCACCTGATGTTCATCGGGCTCAACTGCTTATCAATTCGATCAATTTGTCCTCGTGCAGCGCCGGGTCGAAGTGGCCGCAAACTGGACGATGTTCGGGACAAATATCAAAAGGCCTGCCGAAAACTCCATCTTACCCACAACGAATACGTGCTGTCCATCACAGAGGCCGTCGAGGTTGAGAAAGATTTTCGCACAGTGCTGCTGCCAGGTCTGCTGGAGCACCAACAGTCTGTGCAGGAGAGCTTCATACTCCTATGGCGCAACATACTCTTGGAAGCGGCACAGCACGGCGACTTGACAGCCGACAAATTCAAAGAGATACAGAAACGCATCGACACTGTGATAAGCGGCATAAATCCGACAGAGGAATATTCGGAGTTTACAGAGAAACACAAGTAAGTAACAAGTTCTCATTCCATAGGAAGCTCGAAGACATAGTCAAACGAATGTCCAAACTTATTTGGAAAATAAGTAGTTAAGCTTGAATGGGCTACTTTTGATTCAGATACATCTGATATTTCATACGGGTGATCCATACAAGGCTTGGCTTATATAAAAGGAATGCAATATTTACTCTTTAAGCTTGGTTTGTATCTCGAATTATTATCTCGATTTCTGCTCATAGATATTTATAGATATCGACTATTGCTATCGATGATATTATATGTTTGGTATACCTACAAAGACTACCTAATATTGTTCATTTGGTTATTATGATTATTCATGAAATTTGATTCTTACTCGCAGAACTTCGCCCACAACGCCGCTGCTGTTTCAATTCGATGAAACACTCATCGAGGACATACCAGGAAAACTGACTGCGAGCACCCTGACCGTCGACAATCTGACCGTCGATTGGCTGCGCACGCGGCAGCTGGAGCTGGAGTCGGCCGTTAAGGACTGCCAGGAGAGGCAACTGAAGATAATTGAGCACGTGAATGGCGGCTCGCCGGTAGCCAATGGAAGCATCATATCCAACGGCAGCAATGCATCAAATGGCATACAGTCTAACAAGGATAATCAAAAGTGCGTAAACAACAATCGAATAAACCTAAAACTTATAACACGCTTCAACAATTGCAGTCGCCAATCGAAGGACCTCAATGCACTGCGCTGCCAAGAGAAGCAAAAGCAAAAACTCGTGGATATGATCAAGTGTGCACTGAACGAGGTGGGCTGCGAGGAGCTGCCCTCCGGCTGCGATGATCACCTGTCGCTGGAGCAGAACTTTATCGAACATGGCTACAACAACGAGCAGCAGGTAGGTGTTATCTCTCGATAGGACTGCGAAATGGATATGGGCGTGGTTAGCTGTAAGCGTAGCGGTTTGGGTCAGCATCAATGATCGACTAATCCTATGATTCATTCAACTATTTCTATTCTCTTGGATGCCGCCTTCTGCCCCATACACACACACACACACACAATCATTTACTTAACCCATTCTAATTGAACGTTCGTCGCTGCAATAGCGCTCCAACTCCACTAGCTCTCCAGGGCTGGGTATTATGAATGAGCTGATGCGTCGTGGGGGCGTTCTTACGCTCTTGCGAGGTCGTGGGCGCCATTTCAAGCGCAAGTCAACGCCGCAGCCGACTACACCCATGGCGAGAATGCGTCCAGGTAGATTCTCGAAGATGCAGCCGCGCTCACAGAGCCTGGGATCGCTGTCGGTAATTACGGATACGCGTAGTCCAGCACGTTACGAGCCAGTTACTAACCCAGTGCGTCTGGCGGCCAGCGTTCACTATCTCGGGGAGGAGATTGTGCTCAGCGCCCAGCCGCCGGCGTTGCCTCGTTTACGCCGCACGCAGTGCTCTATGTTGTGTTTGGCTGAGGATAGCCGCTTGGCTGATCCATTGCAGTTGCCGTTACCCTCGCCCGCGCCCGCCTCCCCGCCCCTAACCACCACTGCCATTACTAACACTAACAACAATCACATCTATGCGGATCTGGAGTTGGCTAGCAAGCCCTTGGCCGGTCAAGCGGACGTGGTTGCCGATGCGAATGCGCATGGGCCTGCGGATGCGGTTGCGGATGCGGATGCGGATACGGATGCTGACAGCACTGTTAGTGAAAATGATTTGCAAGTGAGCTCCCATCAGATTCAGATTGAGATCAATCGCACAGAAGCGGATGAATCACAGGTAGCGCCCCAATGCTCCATCGATGCGCATCTAGACCAAATTGATGAACTGAATCGGGTACTTGATAATCGGTTGAAGCGCAGCTTGCAGCCAGTCAGCCCCAGTGATGTGAATGCGATTGAGTGCGCCGATGATGGGAATGTGCAGAAACGCCAGGCTGTACTGGATGCCGATAGCCAAGCCAAACGCAGTTCCTGCTCAAGCTCCGAGTGCCGTTCCTCACTGCAGTGCGCCAAAGAAAGCGGCCAAACAAAAAAGCGATCTCTGTCCTTCACGCAAAAGTCCATTAGCAACATAATCAGCAATATTAGGGAGTTCTCCAAAAGCCCCTTGGCGCGCATGGCCAAAAGTGCGACACTCAGCGAGGAACCGGATCCAACCAAGCTGTCCAGTGAGCCGAGCCAACTTTCCAACGGCAGTGAATCACACACTCAAAACAGTAACAGTAACAGTAACAGTAACACCAACAGCAACAGCATCAGTGTCCACAACAACAATATCAATCCGTGCCCGCCAACAATTATCACCAGCTCTGTAGCGACGACAATAACAACGACAAGCACGTCCACATCGGCAACGACGCCGTCCAAGGAGACCTCAAGACTGAAATTCAAAGTGCCAAAAATACAAAAGAAATCTAAAGCCATCCGCAATACATTCCGTACCAAGTTGCTCAGCTTCCAGCTGAGGCGGTCCAAGCCATGCAAGCAGTGCACCAAACGACGTCGCATTCATCCCAGCAAAAGTGTCTTTGACTTTGCCAAGGAGTTCGGCACGAATCCTCAAGAACAGTCCGAGCAGGAGCAGTTCTGTAGCTGTCCAGCGCTGCCGCAGAATCAAAAGGCCAATCCAAAAGCAACACGATTGTCCTGCCCGAAGGAGCGACCCCTCGAGATACACAGTTCCGATGAGCTGGACGATGAGGAGGATGACCCCAACGCGGATAGCAGCAGCGACGATGTGCTCAGCATTAAGGAGCACTGCTACTGCGTGCCCAGCTTGGCAGCGAGTGTGAGTAGCAGCGAGCCCCGATCGAGATGAACGTCGAGGCCAAGCCGTCAACAGCATCCACAACAGTATCTAAATCCAAATACGCACTGAAAGAAGCGGACCTCATTGCACAATGCTTGCTGTATTCTCGTAGTTGTACTCCGCAGTCTGCATGTTGTTCTTTCATTTTGCATGTTCAACTTTTCGCTTTCAAAGAGTCTGACACAGCAAACCAGAAATAAAATTCGATTCGCACTCAGATCATGAGTGGGTGGCTCAAGACATACAGATTCCTCTGATAAAAATAATAATAATTTCATATATTTTTAGTCCGTATGCAGAACATTTCCTCAAATTATAAATTGATTATGAAGCTGACAATAATTGACAACCCATTGTAACTTTTGGTACTGCCCTCGCGTATGATGCTAAATTTACTTGTGCGTGTCCACAAGAGGCAACGAGTGAGAGAGACAAGTTGAAGAGCCAAGATTATGGAACCAATCCAAATATTTCATTCAGTTCTCGCCAATCTGGCGTGCAGGGAAGACGTTTATTGCCGCCAGACAGTGTATCTAGAGAGTCTAGAGCTACACATATAGATAGGTAGAAATGTTTGGCGTCTGTTTGGCCAGTGAAAAGTTGGAAATCATTTTCCTCAAATATAAATAGAGTGCGCCCGCGTGTTTTTCCTTGGCATACAGAGCATTGCGCAAGTAGCTGAGCTTGGGCCCTTACGTGATATGAGTAGCACTGCTTCCGGCGAAAGCCACAACTGCAGTGGCTATAGCAGCAGCAATGGCGGCAGCGCCAATGGCGCCACAGATAGTGGCATCTTCGAGTCGATTGTCGCCCGGTGCCACCGGTACCACCCTGGGCGCCCGGTGCCACCAGTGCGTAAGAAGCGACCAAAATCAAAAATATTCGTGAGTCAATCGAAAGACCTTGAGTGCAGTCGTCTCATTTCAAGATAGACGTAGTAATAGAAATTTAAAATTTTATTTTTATTGCATCCCTGTATTTCTGCATTTAAGTACATATATATTTGTTTAATTTCTTATTTCGAGTAATGCTTTAAAGGCATTTCACGCCATTTCACTTTCGTCAGACATATTTGCACCCACACATTTCCGTTTGGGCAGCGAATGGAAACCGAAATGGAAATGGAAATGGGAATGGAAATTGCGTGCTAAATATTTAATTT
Source organism: Drosophila mettleri (assembly GCA_035047625.1). Classification (NCBI taxonomy): domain Eukaryota; kingdom Metazoa; phylum Arthropoda; class Insecta; order Diptera; family Drosophilidae; genus Drosophila; species Drosophila mettleri. Next base: position 20,667,084 of record JAWNPI010000035.1, read on the forward strand.
GTGCTTTGCATGCTCGACTAATCTGAAAATAATGTAGAGTCAAATGGGGCATTTAACTAACGATTTATATTGATACTGCTTGCAGCTCTCGCTCTCCACGAATCGGCCGCTGTACGAGGAGGAGTGGTTCCACGGCGTTCTTCCTCGCGAAGAGGTCGTCCGTTTGCTGAACAACGATGGCGACTTCCTCGTGCGCGAAACAATACGCAACGAAGAGAGCCAAATCGTATTGAGCGTCTGCTGGAATGGACATAAGCATTTCATAGTGCAGACGACTGGAGACGGACACTTCCGGTTCGAGGGCCCGCCCTTTCCCAGCATACAAGAGCTCATCATGCATCAGTATCATTCTGAGTTGCCGGTCACCGTCAAATCAGGCGCGATTCTACGCCGACCCGTGTGCCGAGAGCGTTGGGAGTTGAGCAACGACGATGTCGTTCTACTGGAGAAGATCGGCAGGGTAACACACTAGCTGATCTCCTCTAATGCTAATGAATTAATCGCATTTTCCTCCTCTCAGGGCAACTTTGGCGATGTCTACAAGGCCAAGCTAAAGTCCACGAAACAGGACGTGGCCGTCAAGACCTGCCGCATGACGCTGCCCGACGAACAGAAACGTAAATTTTTACAGGAGGGCCGCATCCTAAAGCAATATGATCATCCAAATATTGTCAAGCTGATTGGTATCTGCGTACAAAAGCAGCCAATTATGATTGTCATGGAACTCGTGCCTGGTAAGTAAATCTCTATCTGAGCATTTTCATTTAAGCATACTTGTACTTATGCTGAAAACGAGGAGGCTTAAATAATTAGATTCAAGACCAATCGAACTAGTTAGTTTTTCCTGTAGAACAGTGTTCATTACATTCATTGTCTATGTATTGCTTAGGATAAATTGATAAACAGGCGCGTATGGGTATCGTCTCTTATATTATAAACAATTTATATCAACATTGAAAATACTAATGAATTCATCTGGATAACTCTGAGTTTTATTTTCCCTATCTTTCTAAACATCTTTCAGAGTACTAATATAATAAGCTGAATATTTACCCATTACTTCGTTTATTATTCTTTCTTCTTCGAAACAAATTTGTTTTTTCTAAATTTCTCACTTTTCCAATTTAATGAAATGCTATTTAAAATATTACCTTCCAGGCGGCTCTCTGCTAAACTATCTGCGTAAGAACTCAAACGCTCTCACCACACGGCAACAGATGGGCATGTGTCGAGATGCTGCTGCAGGTGAGTGGCCTGCTAATTACTGTTCTTAATTATTATAATTTATTGCAACCATAACATTTATTTTAGGCATGAGATATCTGGAATCCAAAAACTGTATACATCGCGATCTCGCAGCTCGGAATTGTCTCGTGGACTTTGAGCATAGCGTGAAAATATCCGACTTTGGCATGTCGCGCGAGGAAGAAGAATACATAGGTAAATAGCCGTCTGCTTCATATAGAACAATCTAAAGGCATTTAACCAAAATTAATCTATTGCTTTCAAACAGTCTCCGATGGCATGAAGCAAATACCAGTTAAATGGACCGCGCCCGAAGCCCTCAATTTTGGCAAATACACCTCACTCTGCGACGTTTGGTCCTACGGCATTCTTATGTGGGAAATATTCTCGAAGGGCGATACTCCTTATTCAGGAATGAGCAATTCGCGTGCCAGAGAACGCATCGATACAGGTACTTTAAGAGAAAATCAATTATATTTGTCAATATGTGGGATCCATTTTCAGTGTCAGAAATGCATAGTGTAAAATATTTCATATTACTTTATATATATATATATATATATATATATTAAAGATATTTCTGTAAAATCGTAAATCTTACATCTTCATCATACATCTTACGATATATTTTAGCTTTTACATTTTACATCTGACATATTAAATCCTAAAAATCTTAAATTCTACATGAACACACATAAAAAATACAGCTATACACAAATTGAAACATGCAAATTGAGAAGTATTGATGCTCACTAGTTAATTAGGATTTACCGAAGGCAATAGCTAATTAGACAGTTAATATAATATGTTGGGTTCACTTCATGTATTTCACACTTTTAAAAAACATTTTGATATATATTTAATATGTGTATTTATAGTTGTACACACATTTATTAAAAATATTGAATACTCGGAAAAATCGACGAATTGAAGCTAGCTCTCTGTATGTGTACCAGACATTAGAGAAGTATTCAAAACAAAGTTCATATCATCAATTAGAAATGATGTGCTCGTAGACAACTGTCCAAAGCTCTACGGCTTTTGGCTAAGCGAAATGAATTAAATATTTATTTAATATTTATTCGCATGCTTTTAGGATATCGGATGCCTACACCGGAGAATACCCCGCCCGAAATGTACCGTCTGATGCTCAAGTGCTGGGCCGCTGACGTTGAATCTCGTCCGCATTTTGATGAGATCTACAATGTGGTGGACGCGCTCATACTGCGCCTGGACAATAGTCACTGAACTCAGCAGATTGCGATGCGTAGCAGATGGTGCAGCTGTAATTAACTATTTTTAACACAACTCAATGTAGTTCTGAGTAAGCGCTTTTAAAGTATGTCACGCCCCAGGACTACGAAACGAAATGCCTGTATTTATAAAATACTATATACACACATATATTAGCAGATAAATGCCTATATTTCAATTTTAGCATATTGACGATATTATCTATGTGCATAAAACATATGAAGATATATATATTTTATAGTCGTGTATATTTTAACATATGTATAATCAGCTGTGTGCCTGCTTGTGTGTGTATGTGGGTGTGTGTGTGTGTGTGTGTATGTGATCCTGTCTGACTTGTCGTTACGAATCCTTATTGTGCCAAAAACAGCAAAGATAAAAAAGAAGCCAGAGAAATTTAAAAAACGCAACGTGTGCTTGATGAACTCCTAGACTTAAGTTCTTGAATTTATGTTTCGTAGTTTTTTTTAGGTATTTAAGGAAGAGAGAACACACATTGTAAATTACACAGTCTCGCTGACTTCATTGAATTGTATATGTATTAATTGCTATTTACGTTTCTACTATGGTTAGAACTCTATTAACATACATTAAAGCTCTAAATTAAGCTCAAATTTTTGCGGTGTTGCAAATTTTGTGCAATAAAATTTAAATTTAAAATAAATCAAAAAAATAGTGCATACACAAATACATATATAAGAAAAAACCATAAATTCAAGCCTTTTCATTAATTGCCAACGGAACATCCGAGAACTCGACCTTAGCGTAATATTTCTTGAGCTCGTTCTTCAGCTCTAGACTGTGCGCCCAATCTCTCGTCTCACAGACCACTTTCACCTCCACCGTGTAAATGTCGCGTAGCCAGGCTCGCTCGTGCATAATGTCCTTGATGGAGACACCCAACCGCACAAGGCGAGTGCAAAGATCATTTATGCCACCCGGACGATCACTGACCTCCACATTGAACTTCACCAAGCGACCCTCTGCGGCCAGACCACGCTCCAGGCAACGGCCGAAGACTGTCGTGTCTATGTTGCCACCGCACAGCAGCACGACAACCCTGCAAATAAAGGCAGTTATCGATCGTAGTAGAGACAGTATGAATTAAGCCGGCAGATGCTCACTTCTTGCCCTTGAGATCGTCCAAATGGCCAGCTAGGATGGCAGCGAGTCCGGCCCCCCCGGCACCTTCCACCACACACTTCTCCTCCTCAACCAGGCGTAGGATGGCCACAGCTATCCATTCCTCTTTCACCACAACCATGCGATCAATGAGTGGTAGAGCTGTGGCGTACGCATTGACGCCAACCTTGGGGACAGCCAAGCCATCGGCTAGTGTGTTCTTGATGGGCGTACTAACAGGACCCTTATTCTCCATAGCTCTTGTAAAGCTGGCACACTTTTCTGATTCGACGCCCTAAAGATACAAATGGCTGATTACAAAACTTCACTGAGCTACTGACCTGATTGAAAGCTTACAATTATTTTCGTCTTGGGGGAGAGTGCCTTCACAGCTGTTGCAATGCCTGCGATCAGTCCGCCGCCACCGACTGGCACCACAACTGCGTCCGGCTCTGGCACCTGCTCGAGTATTTCCAGACCAATTGTACCCTGACCAGCCATAATGTGCGGATGATCGTAGCCATTTATATATAGCAGCTGTTCCTCCCGCGAGAGGCGCATAGCCAGAGTCTTGGCCTCCCCCATGTCTTGGCCCTCGACAATCACTCGAGCCTTGTAATTGCGACACTTCTGTACTTTCATAATGGGCGCTGCCTTTGGCATGACCACGGTAACAGGTATTTCCAACTTCCACCCATGGTAACACAGGGCCAGGGCATGATTTCCCAACGAAGCACTGATCACTCCCTTGCGTTTCTGCTCGTCAGTGAGACTGAGCAGTGCGTACCTTGCACCCCGCTCCTTAAAGCTGCAAACCCAATCATAATGTGGACTTAAACATTGCTCTATTATGGTAGATGATGCTTATGTAGCTGGGGTCTACCGACGCGCAAATCTAGTTCACCACTAACAGGTGATGCTTTCTAATCAAGCACTCGAACTTAATTACTAATCAGCACATTAATTTGGCGATGACTCTGAAAACAATCTTATCAAGCAAATAATTCAATTTCGGCAAAATTCGACTCGAATCTAATCTAAGACACGCCCAATATTCTTCGACTAACTAAGGGGGCCTGTACATAATGTGCCTGATTCGGACTTTCAGTGCTCTACTTGAGCGTTAGAATGGCTAGAACTGATGAATTTTCAATATATATTACAAAGAAAGCGAAGTTTTTACCTATTTAGCTCTTCATTTAATCGATTATCAAAATTAAAGGATTTAAAGCTTGAAAAATGTAGAATATAATAACCGAAACTCGTTATTCTGTTTTCATAATCTCACATTTTGTCATGTCAACTAGATATTCTTCGTTAATAAGCACATATTTTTTAGTTTTCCGAGTTCGGTTTCACTAGAAATTTTCAAAATAATCTCAAATGAAACGTAAATATACAATAACGACTTCTGGATTTGCTACAAAATGTAATCATATCATTAGGCAAAACAGATCAGTAATTGATTCTAGGCACACATAATTATAGCTAACATATGTGCTCAAGTCTTATCGCTAGACGTGAAATTTAATGGCAAACAATAAACATTAATATAGCTTTATATTATGTATATTAAGTTCTATTATGAATATTTACAATATAGTACTTTGGACCTGCAACGAATATGTCGACGCAATTTTCATTCGAAAACTATAAAAATAAATCAAGCAAAATGGAGAGAGGAGTAGGATGGAGTTAAGAATGCCCATTCATTTACCAAGTGCTCAATGAGATGCTCCCCATAACAGAGATAATTGACAACGCTCACTCACCTGCCAGTGTATTGTAGAAAGTCCTTTTTCAGATATAAATCCATCCCATATGTCTCTGACGATGTGGATCTCTACAAATGAGTTCTTAGCTTAGACTGCATCCGTCATCGGATTCAAGAACTTACTGGACAGGGTGTGCGCTCGACACCGCCCTTAATCAAGAAGGCAGCTGAGGTAACATCGTGGAATGAAATGCGTTTCGGATTTTTTGAATCACACAAGGGATCGATGATTTCCTCGGCGCCGCCCGATACATGTCGAATTCTGGTTGGGGGAACAACCAGCTCCAAGTTGGAACTTTCCGCACTTCCATTCAATTTGTTAGCAGCTGTGCCAATCAGAACGTTTTGTCTTTCCACTTTCGCTTGCTCTGACATCTTTATGATATTCCGGCGTATAGCACTGTCTCCGGCTTATTGATTCAATTGATTGCACTAGAGCGGACGAGCGCCAGCGCACAACTGCTCCGCATGGCATGAGCTCTATAGATTTATAAAATCAAATAAAGTTATACAATCACTACCTCTTCAGTCGTCGAGTACCGACCACTAAATACCCTTAAATAACGTATGTTACGCTCTGATCATGGAGGCGTCGATACATCGAAATAAAATTTAGGATACATAAAAATAGAGCTTTAAGACTCAACAAGATGAGCAAATTATCTCAAATGTATGTATGTATATATATGTATATATATATATATATATATATATGGCAAAAATACCAATCAATAATAAGTATCGCCTCGCAGATCTGTTCTCAAAACATTTTACGACTAAATAAATTATATTGTCCTAAGTTAGAGTAAGCTAGACCATAAAACGGCACATTTCGTGCCGATAGAGCAGGCATTTTATGAGAGCTCAGTTGGCGACCCCAGATAAGAGCATTGATGAAATATACGAATTCGCTCAATGTTTCAGGCTTTTTGGCAACATCATTTCAGTCCTCGTTGTGTTTGGCGTTATGTGACAAGGCATAATATTATATAGCAACTGGAATATTATTATAAATCAGGAAAGTTTCACAGAAACAACCCAGTTCACATGTTATTATAGCTCGGACAAGTGACTGCCTTAGGCAACGTAATCTTTAGAATATTTTAGGACGATTTTATGAATGGACTTTTCCCATACGAAATCCATACACATAATGATAAACAACGGGAAACCAATGCCCCAGTGGCATAGTAAATGACTTACTGTCAACATATCGGCGCCGAAAATGGTCTCAATTCAATGGGAGATTAGAAAAGTGAAAAAAATATATATTTTAAGACGTCCAATTGCTTTATTTTGGGCTCCAGCTGAAAAACAACAGAGCTTATCTTATCATCACATGAACACAACAAAGTACTAAAAGAAGATGCAAATAAAATGGTCAATAAAACAAAACAGAAAACAAACTGTGATCCACGCAGAACGATGCAAAGGTCAACAATAACAAATGATAATGCGCTCAGCTCCGATCTCTCTAGGCGTTGAAGCTCAGCCAGTTTGCCGGATTGGTAACAGTCATTTGTTCCACCTGCTCGAAAGTTATGCCGCGCTGGAACATTCGGGGCAGAATATTCATGTGAATGTGGTGGTATCCGTGGCCGCCATAGGAAGTCTACATTGGGAAGAGAAAAAGCCAATACAAATAAGGCAATAGGCATCCATCTGGGAGGATCTCAGCTCACCAATCGATGCTTTGTATGTATGTCGTGCGACATGAGCAGCCTGTCCACGAGTCCTTCGTTGATCAGCTTCATGATGTTCTCGATACGCTGGCCATCTGAGATCATGTCCACTGAGGAGTTAAGCTGGTAGTAGGAGCTCTCTGTGCCAAAGAGATCGTACTGCAAGTAACAGCCCAGCTTGGCAAACTCCAGTAACTCATCCATGTCGAAAATTGTGCCTGCAGTGGAAACAGAATAAGCCCACTGCAATCTACGGATTTTCTGGCTGCTTACGGTCCAAGTGCGACATGACGCATTTGTTGGCACGCCCGCCGGCCTCGAGGTACAGCCGCATGATTTCGAACGGTGCCTTGGACACGCGATGCGGATGTAGTGAGACGCCACAGCCGAGCACCTCCTGGATTTCACCGGCGGCTAGAAGCGCATGTCGCTCGAACTCTGCAAGATTAAGAGAGGATGAAAGAGCACTTGCTTAAGTGATAGAGATTGCACTTACCTTGAACGGGATAAACGCTGGCGACCTCGCCAATGAAACCGCATTTCACAATGCGACCATTCACATCGATGCCGGTTAGAATGTCTCTCGAGTACAGATCTGTCATCTGCTCGACTGTTAGATTCTTGTGCGAGGAGTCCTGAGTGGCGTGTATGTAATGACCCGTGCCAGCAATAAAATGTACACCTGTCGTCTTGGCCAAGTCCACAATGAACTCCAGATTGCGCTTCAGTCCGTAGCTGCTGTTCTCCACAATGGCGCCACCGCCATGCTTCTTGTAGAGGAGTACGTCCTTCCTGGACGCTTGCAGTGCCTCTTCATCGTAGAAGCGCACGTTCTCCTTGCTCGAATACGGATACAAGCGAACGTAGCCCAACGTAGCCATGCTGATCTTCTGCTGCAATTCATTCTTAAAATCGGCCGGCGGCGGCTTATAGAAATATTCAAAATCGAGAGCCACATGCTCATGGGTAAGTGTACGACCCAGCAGATTGGGTGTAATGCTGCCAAGAACTGCCCCACATCCATGAGCATTACATTTACATGTGATAGAAAGTCCCGGCCATTGCATAGTATAGTGGAAAAATTTACTTAATGCTCTATTATTGATAACACAGCAGCCGAGCGCTGAGAGTGAAGGAGAGAGCGGCTCTGCCTAGTATTGTGGGTGATACTCACCAGTTTGTACTCTTGACATTTCTCTGCTATTAATTGGGGTCACAGCTGGATGTTCCTATCTCTATAGATTTATTTAGTTTTTGGAATCTTTTGACGCCTGCTGGAGTCGCCGTTGCTGTTGATGTCGCTGCCGTCACGTGCGATCGCCTTGAGCGCGTTTGGGTAACTGACTGTTGGCTCGAAGTACTACGATGCGGGCAGCTGGTATGGGAAGCGCAGCTCTCGCGCTTGCACTCATGCAATCTCCAAACTGTACACTGTACAAATATATATATATATATATATATATACATATATATATATATATATATATATGTCATATGTAAATAAATATCACTCAAATAGTACAATAACAGCTGTGCGCCTATGTGGGCCAACGGAGAACTAAAGTTTATCATAATTTATTCTGAAATCTAATCTACGGAACGTACAGTGCAAGCATTCACAATAGATTACTCTCTGTCATTATTATTTAGGGGCTAGCAATAAAGACAGATTACTTTATGCGCCTTGTAAAACCTGATTTGCAACATTTATCTTGTCTGGAAACAAATAAACAATGCAATGCGTATGAAAGATACGAAATTGTACTTTAAAATAAAAATCTGTATATTATCCTATGACTTGGCCACAAACAAAAATATGTACCCACAGCTGTCATGGGAATATTATAAAGACAATGATCGTTTAATAAAAACGACTTTAAACATTTCAGTATGGCTCAGTCTGCTGCACTCGTTCAGTGTCCAAAAGCAGTTAGGGTTATCTGATATCTAATCTATTGTACCACTAGTTAATATGACTTTCTATAACTCAATTTTACCATGATCTAAGTTATAATAATATAATAAAATGTGTTACAAAATACGCATCCAAAATAAAATATAAGCCATCTACAATCTGTAGAGCACTCATTTTACTCAAGCTGTGTTAGCTTTTTGAAGCAGACCGCGACATACTCTACTGATGTTTGAGAAAGTCCTTTCTATGAAGTCCGAAGATCAGACAAAAAAGTCTTGGGGAGAAGAATCAACAAATAGTCAGACTGAAAGGACTTTGTTCCTATACCAATTACGTATACCTATGAAGGAGAGTGAATGCTTTGTGGTACATGCTTAGCTTATAAAATTCAAAATTTTATGATTTTCTCAGAATAATTCTCTTTATTAGTTTCACTTCTTTCATTTGTTTTTTTTTTTCATTATATTTATTAATTTTTTTTTTTTTTTTTGCATTTTATTTGATTTGTTTTTTGTTTTATATTACTTATATATAGTTTTTATCAGTTTTTTGCAATTTCTCATTTATCAGATATTCATATAGTCTATGTATATATATATGTATATATATTTATACTTAAGACATATATCTTATCTGCATGTCAATGCTGCTTCCATTCCATTCTCTTTTGCTTCTTTTTGTCATTTTGTTTCGTTTTCATATATTTTGTATAGATACTTCTTGTTAGATTTACCTTAAAGCTTAGCATTTTCATATACGCTTCCCTCACCTACTTTCGATATCCCTTTTCAATTACTGACGTTCTTTTGCTGGTAAAGCTAAAAACACTTTGACATATTTAGATTTATTTAAAATATATAGATATTCGTTTTTTCTTTGATTTCTGTTTATGCTTTTTAAAATGTACTTCGTGGATCGTTTGGTGTTGCTTTTGTTGTTATTGTTTTGTTTTATTTAGATTGCAGCGTAACTTAATTTTAGAAGAATTAAAAACATGCGAAAAGTGAAATTGTTGCTAAGCTGCTGACTTATTGAACACGTTCTGTGACTTGATTTAGGTAAATACAATTAATAATATTATATTGCTATTTGCTTATATGAAAATTTCTAATGAAGTTTCTGGTGTGCCCCAAATGCCAATCGGCCATAAGAAATTCCCTGCAGTCTAGTCTTGATTATATAGCACCTGGGCGGGGACTACAACGATTGGGGGCTAAACAAAAGGTGTATAAAAACAATGATTAATAGTAACAGAAGTAAATAAAGAGAACAAACACATATTTAAATATATAAATATTTTTTTTAAATTATAGATTCGCCTTTTATTCAACATTTTTTTAAGCTATTTAGGTGTGTGTGTGTGTGTGTGTGTATAAATTTGAAATAATTATTTTTGTTTAATTTTGTGTTTGTTGAGGTGTTTCTTCTTCTTTCATAACTATTTTCCTTTTGCCTGCACTATTAGAGTCACAAATTATTATTATCAGTATTATCATTATTGATATTAATATTATTATTATTGTTATTGTATATGTTATGCCTTGTTTGTTGTGTCAATTAAAATAGTTGTTGCTCTTAAATCTGCGCTTCCGTATTCTATGTATTCCTATTTAGATTCAAACTAGCTTTACCGTTTAGTCATTAAATATAATATATTTTCACGTGATTTCTTTCCTTTTCATTTGTCGCAGCTGATGCGCTTTTAATTACAATTATACATTAGTCCGATATAGATTCATATTATATAGTTATATATAAATATATATGTATATAATATAAATGTATATCATTTATAATAAATTTTCTCGCTCGCTATCTTTATCAATATACTCTCTTATACGTTTTTACAAACTACTTATAATTGTTTGTTTTTTTTTTCTTTTTTTTTTCCTTTTTTTCTCAATTAGCCAACAAAATTTTGCAGCCTAAAATCGATAGACGAATCCGGCTAACAATTGCAAAATATGAACAAAAAACAATTGTGGTAGAAGAAATACATTTTCTTAAATAAAATTAATTCCTTTCATTTTCTTCTTTTTTTTAAGTGTTCTTAAGTTTAGAAGCACAAGAGTGACTAAGAGGTGCGCCCAGCAAAAATGACAAAACTCCAATTGAAAAATACTAGAACAGCAAATACAGTTAAAAAAAAAATTAACTAATATTAAGGACGCTTACAATACGCTAAAATTATGTATGCATATATAAATATATATGTGTGTATTGTATGTATGTAGTATATATGTATGTACATGAATAGTATTAGTAATTATTTGCCTTTTCACTTTAGATATTAACATAAAAACAATTTTAACTAAAACACACTCAAGCGTTTCAAACTATATATAAAGCAAAAAAAAAAACAAAACAGAAAAGAAACATATTTGCGAAATTGTTAAAATTCATGAGCTTTTCTTTTGCTACGCCCATTTTTTTTTTTATTCGTCTGACCAGAAACCTAGATCCCTAACGCCCCGTTGTAGCTCGAACTGATCTATGCGCTCAGATTATATTGCGCGTTTCCGACATTTCCATTTTATTTGCTTTAATTCTTCATTTTTTGTTGTGTATATTTTTAATAAGTTTACTTTTAATGCATACAATTTTACTAATTAATTTTAAATTTATTATTGAAATATGATATACGTTTGTGTAGTATGTATATATTTTTGTTTTTGTTTATTCAATTTTCAGAAAAAGTTAAATATAAACAACTAAATAAGCATTAATTAAAATTAAAATGACAATTTTGCTGTTCTGGTTGTTGGTTGTCGATAATTAGTTTTGTTTTTTTATCTTTTTTCTTAGATTTTTTTTTCTTTTTTCTTGAGAATTTTATTTGAATAGCAGTTCCTAGTTTATCATTTTAATATACAATAGATGTTAATTTTAAATATATTTAATACAACTGCTTTACAATTATGTTTTTTATAGCTGGTTTTGTACAGTTTTGTTAATGTTGTCTATTGAAACGTTGTTTGTGCTTGTGCTTGCTATGAATTGAAAGTTTTCGCTTAGCTCGCTGCATGTCAGTTTGCTATGCAGAAACATCGCACTTGAATCAGACCCAAGAACCACCCAGTCTAATATTGCCCCAGCAAAATGCATTTGCGCTTGCCCCTTGGTTTGTCTAACCTTTGTCTTCTTAAGTGCTTCGTGCATATGGTTTCTAGGCACTTGTGAGGCGTTAGGACGTGGCTTATCACGAGAGTTTTGGTCTGTGCTTATTTTTTTCGCTCACTTTTTCCAATAGCTGTGCTACAAAGTTTGTGTTTATCAATCGAAATTTATTGCATTTACCTCGTTTTGTTTTGTGTTTTTTTTTTTTTTTTTTTTCGTGTTCTCTTGTATAATGCCTAATGCTAACAACAAAATTTATATCTACATATATGAATTATTGTAAATTGGTTTAATTAAAATTGTAATTACTAAAAGGAAGAAAGCAAAATTAAAATATCTTTTATGTATGCCCGTTAATATTTTTTACTATAAACAAAGAAAAACTAAATAACGCTTAAAGCAATAAGAACCTATAAAGACAAACCATATAATATATATATGAATATATATATTACAGCGCTTGCAAGTTTTTTCTTTCATTCCGCAGCGTAATTGTGTAAATATAGCATAGCATGTTCATAATGTACCCAATCGATTCGAATCTCTTAAGCTTTACATCAGAAATTATAAACATGTTCATCTATAAATCCATATATGTATATATGTGTTTGAGCATAAATGATAAAAAAATCAATTGAACAGTATTTTTTACATATTTTGCATTTGAAATTTCGGAACATTTTGGGAAAATTAAATAAAAAATTATAAATGAAAACACGCGCAACTTGCACTGCATTCGCCTGCTTTGTTAAACTAGTTAATTGTATTGAATTTGTTTTTCCATATGTTTCTAAGAGTTTTAACACGCTGCGCTCCATCTTCATTCATCACTCCATTGCGCTCTCACTATGAGACATATATATATATATGTATATATATATATTGTGTGTTTCCAATATTATTTTTGTTTTTATTTGTGTTTTTTTTTTTTTTTTTTTTTTCAATATTTGTCTGAAGGAATTTCTATACATTTGCTTTTTCGTTTTTGCCTTTTTGTTTTTGCTTGTTTTAATACATATACATACATAATTAATTAATCAATAATTAAAAATTATGAAATAGTTGTTTGCAGATGAAGTTACTTGTGTTTTTTTTTTCTATTGAGTTAAATTTGAGTTTTAGTTGCTTTTGTTTGCCTGCACTTGTATTTTGGCCTTTTCGTTTCCTTTTTATACATGCAACACATTACAAACACAAATTACACACGTTGGCTACATAAAATTTATCTTCTTTCGTGTAATTGTTAACAATTTGTTGATGCGTATTTTCTTGTTGCTGCGTTCTTGACGAGGCTTTTGAATACAAAACATATGCAACCGGCCATTTAAATAACAAACTAGTTGGTGCTTCGATTGTTGCTGTTGTTGTTTCTTGTTGGGTCCCAGGTCACCGTTCATAGGTAACAACAGCCTGCGACGATTGCTTGCTAACGCGCTAATACGCGTCTGGTTTAAATTAGAAATTATGTTGTTGGTGTTGTAATTAAAGGTGATTGTTTTTGCAGTTTTTATTGTTGCTTATGATGATGCTGCTGTTGCTGCTGTTGGTGATGGTGCCACTGCTACTGCGATCATTTTATATGACTGTCATTCCGAGCAGCTGTTGCCGTTGTAGTTGTTGTTTTGCGTGGTATTTGGTTAACGTTTCTGTACTATTGTTTCTTGTTACTGTTCACATTATAATTAAATTACAATTACAATTATTTATAGTATTTATAAATACATATACATCCATATACATATATGCAAACATATATATATGGATATATACATATATATGTCTACATATACATATACAACATATATATATATATACATATACAACATATATATATATACATATACATATATATATGCATGTGTTGGTGTGTTTCTTGTGTTTGTGTGCGTGTGTGTTTATGTACGTGTAGGTATAATGTGTGTGTGTGTGTTTACGTGTATTTTGTTATGTCTTGGAGTTTCTTTTTGTTGCTGCTGCTGCTGCTGCTGCTGTTGATGTTGTTGTTGTTGTTGTTATATTGATTTGTTGGTGCGTAGCGTGTGTATATATATACTATATCATAATGTGTAGTTGTTATTAATCTACGGCTACTGTTACTGGCACAATCTCTCCTTGCAATTCAAATCTTTTGAATTTTCTCGCCAACTACAACCGGATTATTGCGTCGAATCTCCTGGGCGCCATGCTCTCTGTAGTCAAAGGTGCAGTTGTGTTTATCGGAATAACGATGCACGGCACAGTATAAGCCGCCGCAGCGACACTGGAAACCTATAAAAGATCATAAATTAAAATTCAATGGACACACTAAATAGAGTATTATCACGAGTTGGCATACCGGTTAGGCCAACCTTCTTGCGGCATTCACCACATCGGTTCTTTTTCTTCTTGGCGTCCTTGTCGTCTTCCTTGTCTTTATCATCCTGCTCACATGCGGAGGCAGCTGCTTGTGTGGAAGTATTTGGACCAGACGCCGATATAATGGCTTCGCTATTGGACTTGGAGGCGACCGCGGCTTCCTCGGCAATTTTCTAAACGATCGAAACATGAGGAAATATAAGTGAGGTGCCAACAATACAAATACAAAAACTTGTCTGCAATCTGTGTTCCAACTACTTTCCCAACCTAATCAATAACGAGCCTTGTGTTGTCTTTCATGATTTATTTTTCAAAATGCATTGAATTCTTGCTGCGCAATCCTTATCTGAAGGATCCCCCATTCCGATAAACAAAAGAGAATACCTAACTAAGCGTAAGAGGTGTATGTGTGTGTGTGTGTGTGTGTGTGTCTGAGTGCGTAATTGGGTCTGCGTGTTTACCCGCTTCTTGGCAACCGCATCACCAGAGGAGCTAACGCCCTCCAAAGGTTTTCTATGCTCGACAAGCTCCCTGGTTATCGGACTTTCGTCGGTGCAGCTAGTCTCTTTGATACGGCGCTTGCTGTGCTGCGGCTGTTGTTGTTGTTGTTGGTGTTGTTGTGATTGTTGTAGCTGAGGCTGCTGTTGCTGGGGCTGCTGTTGCTGCTGCTGCTGCTGTTGTTGCGAAGGCTGTATCTGCGGCTGGGCCAAGCGATGATCGGACTTTTGCCTCGGCTTCTCGGGATTATCGCCGTTCGATTGTTCCATGGCGCTTCAACGCAAGCAAATACGCCTCCGACGTATGACAACACTTAGCCCTGGAATTAACGCACGTGCTGCACTGTCTTGCTATTGGCTGTGCTTTTTTGCAGCAAGGCAGCGCGGTTCACTTCCGGCTGTATCGAGTAGGCCAAACGCGGAGCCGGTCTGCTGGTCAGTACCACCGGTTGGCGGCTGTTCGAGCCAGCCTTGATACGCGAATTCTTAGGCCTCTTGGACTTGCGAACTGCACCAGCCACGGGCGCCTTAGCAGCTAAGCGGGGCGACTTGCGGCCGCGGGCCGTTGCTACAGGTTCAACGTCAATGGCTGTGCCACTATGCTGAACGTCTCTGCAGAGGACAGAGCGGGGCTGCTGTGAAATGGATAGATCAAGCTTGCTACCAACACTCTTCCCACCGCCTGACGCGAGCGGACGATTGCGCTTAAGCTTCTTGATGGGCTTTTTGAGATGCAGTTCGCTAATCCGCGCTTTCTTGTCACTGGCATTGGCTGGAAACGTATGCACGTTAGTCGAGAACTTAACCTTGCGGGAGCCGCTTGCTTCAGATTTGCCACCTTTCACAGTCGGGTTGATCACAGTCGCACCAGCGCTTTTACGCGAAAGGGAACTCTTTTTGACTTGACAATCAGCTGTGCTTAAAGACGGCGGGGTTCGAGCTGACTTGCCACCAGAGCCAGAGGCGATACCGTTGCCTCTTTTACGGAATCCTCCGTCTGCTGCGGAAGCGCATTGGAGCGGAGGAGTAGGAGATTTAAGTGGGGAGACAAGATTAATGCTACTGCGAAATGCCTAATTGATAAAGAGAGCAACAACAATAAAAAAAAAAACCGCTTCATATACCCTTTGGCGTGGCTGAGGAGGCTGCCTTCGCTGGTGGATTCTGTGGAATTGGAGGAGCCAGCGCTCCGGCCCTAACACGCGTTAACTTCTTACGCTTCTGGCGTTTCGGTGTCGCCGGCACGGAGCCCGGGCTGTCCTCCATCCTAACCTTTACCGAGCTTGTAGCTCCTCCGCGAACTGATGGCTTGTGAGAACCCGCCAAATTAGGCATTCCTTATAAATTTCGAATTTTTACAGAGAAATTTCAGTGTCCAAACACAAAGCCAAATGTTGGGGATCTACACATACTACGTTTAATTTCCAAATGCCTGATTTTAAATTCAAAGGCATTGCCAGCTGGGTAGATAGGTGCTGGCTGATAAAACGTCTCTATATTTCAGGGAAAGTGCTAAGAAAGTGCTAAGCATGGGCCGGTGACTAGGGCAACAAATATCTACAAGTTTGAACTCATATGAAGCACAAGTTGTAATTGAATGAATGCTTGCCTGCATTACCAGTGTTGTATAACTGCATATAAAAGGTTTTAAAATACAATAAGCTTCATTGGACGTATGTGTGTGCATATGTGAACGGAATGTTAACATATTTAGCAAAGATATATATGGAAGTCTTCATTCCAGTGTACAGTTGCAATTTCGATCATCTTTTGCTTTTAACTTTTTTCTTTACAGAGTAAACTTGGATATTCAATACTAATTTTGTAAGCAAACATGAATTCTGGATCTTAGCTGTTGCTGCTCTATTTCCATCACTTTGACTTTGCGTGTCTTATTGATCTAAAGGCAGTGAGTATAACATGCAAGAGCACAAACTTAAAGAAAATGTAAATGTATTAAAACTGAGAGTATATCTGGTCTATTAGCTACAAAAGATACAAGTTATAGAGATGGCTGTAAATGCGAAACAGTTAACGCCAGTTATTGTTCCGCTGAAGAACAGCGGAACCTAAAGACGTCTGTTGCACATTGTCAGAGCAGAGCAATCGGCAGCAGTCGGAAATTGTAAGTCGCGAATCTATTATCAGTTGGGTTTACCTTGTCAACTCCGCCGTTGTTTGCAGCGACACGTGGCCAGCACAGCCAACACACACGATGCACAGTTACAATGAACTTGTTTCTATATTTTACACATACAAGTTGTTTACACTATTTCACTTATAAGAAGACTAATTTTATATCCGAAAAACAAAAAAATTTGTGACTGACTGATGAGAAATACAAAGAAATCAGAGGCGTACTCTGAAACTGCTTGGCCTACTAAAGAAGTTGGAACAAGAAAGCCCACATCGATGGCTTGTGTACAACATATGTGTGTCGGACTCACCTCTTTAACATCACTGTGTGATTGCTGTAAGCTCTGTACCGTGGGCTGTGCAGTGTGGGTTGTCGCAATGACCGGACTGAATGTGGGGCTAGGTTGTGGGCTTGGAACTGACACAGGTGTGCTGCTCACAGGTGGCTGTTGCTTTTTTCTAAGCGAGTCCTGAAAAATAATCCAAATATTAATCTATGACTTATGCTTCATTTGAAAAGTGAGCTTCTGCTGCTAAAGCTGCGGCTGCGGCTGTGGCTGCAGCTACTGCTGCTGCTAGCTACTGGCGCTGCTGCCCCTTATATATTCTTACCTTATAGCAAACTGAACACAGACCATCTGTAGCTGGATTACCATAGAAACCGCATCCAGAGCGGCACATGGGTTGCATTGGATTTGATTCACGTTCCATTCTGGCTGGCCCAAGTTTATAACGGTTATGTGTGTGAATTTATGTGTGTGTGTGCGTGCGTCTGCCTATGCGTATGCGTGTGTGCGCGTAAGTCCAAATAGTTGTTTCAACCACGATGAATTGATGTTTCCGTTGTTGACTTTCGCCCAGCGAAATATGTTTCGATTATTTTGTATTGCTGCTGCGGCGTCAGCAACTTCGACTCCTTTGCTTTCGCCTCGTGTTTGTTTTTTGTTACTATATATAATCAGTTCGTATTACTGTTTACTTAACTAACTTCCGTCCAAATAATTGGCTTGCTTCGTGACTGACACGCGGAGCAACTAGAGTTTTTAAACCCAAACGTGAATCTGCAAAATAAAGCCAAAGTAAAAGTAGGTTAGTTCCGAAGTCGAATCCGAAATGTACTAAAAAATACTTTTAATATAATATATATAAAGTACATTCGATACATACATTGCCGACATATTTCATTGATTATTTTTAAGTAAATATCATAACACTTATGTCACACCACAGCCTTCAGGCGTGAGCAATCACATATGCAAATGCGTATCTATTGTCTCAATAGTGCATTTCGACAAGCATTAAGTAAAGAAAACACACTAATACTCAGTTGCTGTGAGAGGTGTTCAAAGAAACAACAAAGTTGTAAACAAAATACTCGTCGTGGAGCAACGAAGAGAGCACAAAAGTAACGATTGCGTCGGGCCATAAACAAACAAAATTACATCTGGTTTTTTTTTTTTTTTTTTTTTTATTTTTTTTATTCCTCTTCAAGGCTGTCAGCATATATACACATACAGGCAGAGTTGAACAAACACAGACACTCATAAACACGATCCATTCACGTACACATGCAAGCCACAAAATAACAGAGAAATAAGTTAGACTCAAACCAGTTTCAACCGCTACAAAGACACCAGCATTCGAGAGGTGAACACAAACTCAGAAAAGAGAGTAAAAGAGAGAGATTTCAGCCGAGTGATAAATAGCAAATTCAACAAACGGGTCCACCTTATTTAATTCAAAATTAAGTATGAAATATATATGAATATAGTACAAACAGAAAAAAAGCAATCGATTGTGCGTGATCGATATTTGGATACGTCCAGCAATATCTAAAATTGATATAACTTTCCAGCTAATTTGTGGAAAGACAAACTCAAAAGCCAGTTCTCTGGTTCCATTTGGATGAACTATTATATTCAGTATAATTAACAAAATTTGATATTATTATGACTTAAATCAATAAATTCCTTTATTAATCAATTACGATGTATACGAAAACTAAATATGCCTGCAAAGTTAGTCATATCCGTCTCTGTTATGTAGTTTCCCAAAAACGTATATAATAACATCGGTTTTACTTTTTTTGTTTATTTAATGTTAACAGCGGCCTCTGTTAGCAGCGGAAATTATTTACATACATGACACTCATTGTTCTGACCGTTATACATATACAAAATAAATACATAAGCAAAATAAAAATCCATAGGTTCAGGTTATAAGAACACAATAAATGCGAATACATTTATATTTATATATGTATATGATATATCTATTTGAGTGTGTGGTTGATTTCCTGCTGTTGCGGTTAATTTAAAACCAAAACAGCTGTCAGTCAACGATACGTTTCTCTCTCTTTCTCTTTGGTAACTCACCCCAGACATCAAAATGTCAACTACAAATATATACACCAACACTCGCATATGTAAAAGCAACTCCCCACATGTTCCCAATTACGTTAACACGTATTGAGCAAGCAAGAGAGAGTGAGAGAGAGCAGCTGTTAACGAATGAGAGTTTATACACGTACACATATACATATACACATACTTACATTGGACACCATGCGCAGCAGCAAATATTTGCATGCTAAGCGGACAGAAAAATAAAATGAAAATGTATTTCTGATTACCAGAAGCTTTGCTGTTGTTGTCTGTTATGCATTGGCTATTTATACGTGCTTGTATTGTAGCGTAAAAAGTGTTGAAGTATATATTAATACGTATGTTAACAGTATGTTATGGAGAATGTAAACTAAAATGAGTGGGCTAAAGTACCATGAAAAAATCATATGACAGTTGGCTCTATGATTAACAGATGACTGTGTGTCACTCACTCATGATGTGACGTCACTGTGGCTCTCATTAAACTTAAAATATCACACAACTGAGTTGCTCAGCAACTAATGTACGTACGTAGCTGTTCATGTATGTATGTATGTGAAAGCATGTGTGTGCCAAATGCGCATTTGTGAGAATTGCATAAGAAATACCTAATAACATTGCCAAGTACTAAACTCAAAACAAACAAACGTGTGCTGCCCAAAGACAGCAACAAGTTAGACAATTAGTCGGCAGTAATCGACTTGCGAATCACCCTGTACAGATACATATATAGTACATATTAACGGAATGGAGTGTTTGGTTAATCCTTCGGTTTATCCACCGCACTAAAAACACAGGGTATAAGAATGTAAAAGTCAATTCCATAAATATGTTAATTACGTACTTTAATGAATTTAATAAAACTGCAAGCGCAGAGAACAGGATTCTTCCACTACAATATTAAAACGGTAATAAGCGAATAAGACTAAAGCAAAGTAAAGGTTAATGTGCTGTTGACCTGCATTTAAATCACGAAATTTACAACAGAAAAGATGACGGGGTGAGCAGAGCAGCATAAAAGGTAAGGAACGACATGGTAGGCAATAACAGAAAACATACACTCACACACACACATATATATATATTCAGAGTACGAGAAACACACATAAATATGCACGGACATACGCATTGGGCTTGCGTTTGAGTCATATTTACATATTAATGAGGGAGTTAAGCGGCCAGACAACAACAACTACAGCAACAGCAACCCAAACGTCGAGCGTCGAGTCCAAGAAAGAAGCTGATGAAATGCACAGAGGAGCAAGCATCAGCAGCTCCCACCGAGCTGCGGCGCACATTGAATTATTAAAACTTTATTAAAAGAGCACAAAAAGAAGAGTTGGAGAGCGAGTAAGCAACATGGCGGACATCTGAGCTTAGCCCATGAATGAGCTTTAAAAGCCATGCTCAAGAATGCGCCACTCTTCCGGCCACAAATTGAGAATGAGAACTCAAACAAAGAGCCTTCCACGACGAGCAGGGGCATCCACTGTTGTAGACAAAATAATCAATCACTCTGCTATGCTAGCTAAAGGGGAATGGGGAATAGCAATTTAAATGGCTTTAAATTGTGCCTGAAAGGCACTACAAATTAACGGATAGCACAGCGACACTTGATCACCTAAAGAGGCTCCTAAAACTAACTGTCTCTGATCATTAATCAAAATAAATTACAAACTCATAAATTTGCATAAAGAGCGTTAAATAAAGAGCAGAACTCCCAGCTGTAACTAAGTGCTAACATAAAAGATTCGGATTCACAAATTTCAAAATTTGATTATTCCATTATCTTGCTCAGTGCACATAAGTTCTATGGACGAGACTTAAGTTTGTGAACAATTGACCGAATACAATGGAAACTGCACAAATCCCAAAGTGTATAGCACCTGTCTTAAACTATGCTTGGATCTCTATTTGTAAAAACACACACACACACACACATGTACATAGGAGACAAACAAAGCCGACTGAATGAAATTTGACTGCTTCGAAAAGCAATGGCTCTGGCAGTTTCTGGTTGTCTAAAACTGGTTAGCTCAGTCTCTTATGCCGAGTGCCAGCATGAAGAGAGCTCTGTGTGCGTACCTTCTGTCAGGATCGGGAAAGCAAATAATGACAGAGGAGGATCTGAAAGGACGCAGCTAAAGTGAATTTACCTTGAACTTTTTATTGGCCGCTATCCAAGACAAAGAGAGAGAAGACAGACGATAGGCCACATGATGCTGGCAATATCAACAATATGGCGAGCACCCGACACAGCGTACGTATGAACACATACAGCCAATATTATATATACAGATGTATTCGAGCACAGAGAAACGAAATAAATAATATAATTACTAAACTATATACAGTAGGCTAAAAAACACCCTTGAAACTAAATTAATCAACGCGATCAGAGAGTACAATTTTTTGCTAATTAAACAATTAGAAATAGTTGCCTATTATTACCGAATATATTTCATTTTTACTCCGTTGGGTAGTCACACGCGCATGTATTTGGAAATATATATATATAAGTAATATTACAATCGAATCCTACATGGGGTCCAAGGGTACATTGGATAGATCACGTAATTAATTTATACTATAAAGGGACATAAGACGAAGATATCGTATTAATTTTTTGTTTCAAAATTTATGAGTGCCCATAATTTATTTGAGCTAAACATATACTACATATGTTCGCTTTGTATGAATGATGTGCGTTTGCATCTGTGTATGCTGTATAGCCAGGCCATAAACAATAAAAAGTAATAACATTCCGGCAGCTCCGACATCTCTGAGTTTTAGCTAGAAGGGCAGAGCTGTGAAAACGAGCACTCGCTCCTGCTTCTGGTCTGCTCTGCTCTGCTCTGCTCCTGTTTCATCCATCCATGCTACAGGTTGTGCAGCACACTTGCACGCATACACAAACAGGTCCAATGGAAAATAATCAGCTAGGTGTGCACTTACAAGCCAATGAACGCATGTATGTGTGTGTGAGTGTGTGTATACTCACAAAAGGATCCCACCGCTCTGCTCTTACTCAACTCCTAAACTCTCATGTTTCCGAGCTGCAGGGTAGCCGACGACTCACTTTACAATTACACACACACACACCCAAATATATATATATACATGTAAACAGTAAAACACACACACTGTTCCTTAGAAGATTAATGGAAATCGCATGGGAAAATGAAATATGAGAAACGTTACAAAAGTAGCTCTTGGAAACTTAGAGGCGCAGGCAGGGAGGGAACAGCCAGAGAATGAGAGAATAAGTTTCACGTTGACAACTAACCACCACCACGAAGATCGTGGGGCGTTGCCGTCATTGTCGGGTCTGTTAGCATGAAGAGAAAGAGGAAGAGGAGCAGTGCGTGGAGCGGAACTAATTGCAATGCACACGAAGATTATTGTAATAAGAACAAAATTCCTTAAAGACAAATAACTAACTTTGCGCTAAGATCCTCATAGCTAAAATAGCTGAGGGTCGACTGATTTACAAAATTGAAGCCAATAAAAGATTCAATTTAATTGGATAATTAATTTTTTATTGAATAAGCTACGATTAAAGCATCTCTACAATATGTGCATCTAGAACAAAATTTACTAAAAAGTACGCAACTATTTATAAATAATAATTTCATAGTTCAATTAGCTTAAAATTATTATTTTTATTTATTATATATATTTTCAATCACTTTAGATAATTATCATACAACTCTTGCTTATATTTATATATGTTCATAAAATAAATATTTTTATTTTAATTAGTGTTTATTTTATTCACATTATATTCATGTTTTTCTTATTTTTCATACAGCTTCCCGCTTGCTGTGAAGGTTGTTGAAATTCGTTAAACTTTGTTCAGTGGCTTAAATGGTTATTGACCAAAGTCAGTTCAACACTAAAGCTCAAGCACGCGGAAACCTCCAAATTTAACCAGCTATATTTTTTTCGACAACCTCTTTTGTGCTATTGAACTTTGCCGTTGTCGCTTGAACTTTGCAGTTGAAGCAGCAGCAGCAACCGAAGGCTAAAACGCACAGCTGCCGGCTGAGTCAGTAACGTTGACGTCAGCCTTTGTGGGAGTTAAGTTGAGGGCGTGTCATTGACAATAAAGCGCACAAAGTTCATACCATTGATAGTCATTAAACACATTACACTGATACATGTTTGCATATATACATACATACATAAGTGTATACATAGCGGTAGTGTAAGCCAATGAACTGCAAGCAAGCAGGAGACTCGACCACAAAGACAAAGACGAAGCAGACCAGGGCGAGGCATCCGCCAGGGTATGAAAACGACAAAGAAGCAAGACAGAAGCAAAGCAGACAGGCAAACTAAAAAAAAAAACAAGTAACGAAACTCTAGTCGAGACTGCTCGACTAAGAGATACCCTGAATCCATTGAGCTGTAATACCAATCATTAAGAGCTTCATTTATTCATTAATAGTAACCAACACACACACACACACACAAACATATGCATGCACGTAATATGCTCACTGCACAGTTTTGCGGCTGCAGCAGAGGCTGTGCTATGGAAACTTTATTGTTTAATAACTTTTTTTCTCGACATACGTTCTTAATTAAATTTTCGGGGAATGTTTATGACATTCAAATGTACCTATTTGCCAAATTTCAAGTCTCTAGTATTTGATATGCGTGAGTTATCGTTTTTGTTGAATTGTGGGCGAAAGGGGCGTGGCATCAAAAATCCAAAAATGACAAAATGTGCGGATTCAATATAGCAATCAAACACAACTTAGTGCACGATTCTATCTTTAACGGTGTGCACGCCAGACCTCAAAAACAAAGCGATATTTTCGATAGTTATCGATAAAAAAGAAATGGGATGAGTTATCGAAAAAAAAAAAATAAACTCGTACAACGTATGGTATTATCGAGCATTTTGCTTTTTATTTGAAGTCTCTAGCTTTTGTGGTTGCAGAAATCCAGGTGTTTACACGGACGGACGGACGGACGGACGGACAGACGGACAGGGCTAGTTCAACTCAGCTCATCGAGCTGATCAAGAATATATATACTTTATGGGGTGTGGCACGCCTCCTTCTGCCTGTTACATACATTTGCACAAAAACATTATACCCTGAAATTTCCATTTTCAATGGATTCAGGGTATAAAAAAAACAAATCCAAGGTTTCGCTTTTCATCTGCCTTCGCTAACGGTACAGGCGAGAGTTGACTGTTGCCATAGAAGCCAATGTGGTGAATACATACTATACTGCACTGCTTCAACTGTGGTGAAAAACATGCAAACAAATTTAAAGCTAGCGCAGGCAGCTGGGAAGGGCGTTCGGCTACTGCCCTACGAGTTAAAGTTTCATAAGCTGATGGAGTTAAGGACGACTGTCAAGCATTACAAAATCCTAGCCAAAAACTTAATATGTAACAAATGTGAAATAATGTATTTATTTAAAAGTCCTCACTAATAATCGAAGCGAATGTCAAGGGCAAAAGTAACATGATTCAAGAGAAACAAATCGATTACCTACTTTAAAGCAGTAGGCGCCAAGTGAAATGATTTCAAATTTAGCGCTGCAAGATAGATTTAAGAAAGATGAAAATATATAATCTTTATCTCTTATATATTATATATACACTCATGTATATACAAGTACGATTCAAAATTCATATAGATCTAAAGTCAACGAGTCAGAAATGTACATTTTTGTATGCGAATATATATTAAAGTGAATATATTGACACACAGATAAAAACACAAAAATCAAAAACAAAAACAATTGCATAATTTAGCAAACAAAAAACAACAAATCTGTGGCGATTTAATATGCAAACATTCAGTGGTGAGGGATTAGGCACTAAAAATAGCTTAAATGAATCAAGCAACGAAAGGCTTGGACCTAGTCCACTGAACAATGCCCTACGCTAAAAAAAAAAAAAAAAAAAAAAAAAAAAAAAAAAAAACAATTATTAATAATTTTTATTAAATGGAATACAGATAAAATATAAGTAAATAGGTTGACTGTAAAACGACTTCATTTCGAAAAACTTAATTTATGGACTGATTGATTTTCCCAGATTTAATGGGCGTTAGTAGGCGTAGTTTATTTCAATCTATTATGTTTCTAGTTCCAAAAACAAAATGACATGTACGTCAGCTGGACTTTGTACACAATAAGCTTTTGGCATTTAGTCAACAGTTATGAAAATAAAACAATATAAAAGAACTTAAGTAACGTTAAGTATTATTGTTGATTTGGTACTGGCAGTGCAAAAGTCGCAGACAGAGAGCTGCCGAGGGAAGACGTCAGCGATCACAGTTAGTGCGTAGTGCGTAGTGCGGGACGGTGGAGTAGAACCATTTACACGCGACCTAAAAACAACAAAAAATGAGGTCGTGGCCATCCACGCGTCGCTATGGCGGCGGCAGAGGCAAGAGGCAAGAGGCAGAGCGAGCAGCTGACACAGACACAGACGACGACGATGACGTGCACTTATCAGCTATTTATTAGTGTGCGAGTGCAAGCGAGACAAAATCATATGGCAATATATTGCGGGGGAAGGGTGTGCGTAAAGCGGCAATAACAAATGGCTATATATTTCACAGCACTCGACTCGTACTACCCTGTATCTTAAATAACTTTGAAGCATAGCCAAATATGCCGAGCTTTATTCCTCCGAATTTTTTGTTTCCACTTAATCGCATATTTTTAAAATATTATAATATAAACATGTTTAAAAATACATAGGGTATCACGAGAGCGCTGTCAGCAATTAGATCGCGGACGGAGCCACAAATAATTATACTACGTGTACGGTAGACACTGACGGCAGCGGGCTTGTTTATTTTTATTTTATTATTTGTTTTGCCCTCGTCATCACGACTCATACATACACACACATGCATATCTAGATATAAACGTCTGTGTGCCTGCCTGCCTGTCGCTTGTACAAATGTATGTAAAGCGGATACATATGTATACATAGGCATCTCAATGTGAATATGAATGTGAAATGATGTGTAATTTAATTTGAATAAATTTATAGCAAATAAAATTTGTATTATATTTTCGTGAGACTACTAACTGACAACCGAACTGTTGTTTATTGAGTTTCGCATTTGAAGTTCATCAAAGTTCGCTCACTCGGGCTAAACAACACTCGACTACAGAGCAATGAACTACATACAATACACAAAAATAAACAAAGATTTGAAGAGCGTTAAGGTAGGGATATTGAGAATTTTTAATTGATTCCAAGTCAAACAAAAAGATTTGCTATAAGTCCCATTCATTACAATGGACTAATAATAAATAATTGGAAATTATTGAATTGATCGACCCAACGATTTAAATTTAGAGTAAAATACAAAAAATACAAACAATTAATGGCAATAGTGAATAACCTATGTAAACTGTATTCTCGTATTCACTCTAATAACTAGATTGCAGGATATTCAATAGCAAATTCACTCTCAAATTATTGTCGTCAAGCAGTGACTGCATTGATCATTTTTGGTCATTCAAACATGTACAACTATAGATATATGTAACTATAACTACACATGCATACTATATTCATTATAAAAGCAGAGACGTGAATAATTTTGCTTATTTTCCATTGTACAGTGGCGTAAAACGTGATTGTGATAATGTACAAAGCAATAATAATGGCGATAAGAACCAGACTCGATACACGTGCCGTGCTCAAATGCGGGCTGTGTAAATGAATCCAATACAAACACGATTCGAAGATTTCCCAAGTAAAATAAAACATTTGAGTACCCTCATATGACACATGTTACATTTAATTGAAAATATTATTACAAAATACTATTTTTTTCAGCTAACATGTCTAATAATCTTTAATTTCACTTGGCTACGAGTTCCGTTTGGGCTCCATTTAAAAAAAAAATATATATATATTAAATAAATTTGACTTTTTTGCCACTTAAAAAAATATACTAGAAGCGTAAACATTGAATTATCAAGGCATTAATCCAATTTATATAAAATTAATTTCAAACGAAAAATTATGAACTGATAAGATATATCGATGCAACAATAATCGATAAGAAAGGCATTTATCGCTATGTCACAGCAACAATTGAGAAGAATGCATATACCACACACGTACATCGACACACACGCACAAGTAGCAAACATATGGACACATAAAAGAGTATGAATGTAGAGACACACACACGTATTCACGAATTAGTGTCAATTGGATTTGCATATGGCAAGAAAAATATGCCCTCATCGAAAACAAATGTAGGGCGACCCCCATAAAATGATTCTATATAAGTGATGCGCTGCCTCTGCTGATAAGAAGTAGCAGATAATGCGTGTCAAGCGAATATCATTTCTGACTTATTGTACTCTGACTCGCCCAAAACACAAATGTACATATATCTACTTATGCGTGTATTTGCTTGCATATATGTATGTGTAGTGGTGAGTCATACGGAGAGAGAGCACACAAATTTCTAATCACGAGCTGCATTCTATTCACATATACAGACATGTACGAACAGGCGTATGCATGAGTGTATGTAAAGAAATGACAAACAGAAGAACTGATATTAACGAACGTAGGATTTTACATTTTTAGTGATTTCTTTAGGAACGTCCTTGATTATTACAAGGAAAAAACTTGTTATAACAGCGAAAGTTGGATTTATCGAAAACTTTACAATATTAGGAAAACAAACATAATACAAAGCCCACTTGTCTACTCTGCCGATGTATGTGTGTAGGTATACACATGCAAACATATATTTAAGTGCAAATCAAATTCGAAGTTTAAAGTTTGTGGTTGAATCGATGTACAAATAAATGTACGTACATCCATACCCAAATACATACTGCAGTGTATTTTGTCTACTACTATTTTACCAGACTTTGGCTTTCATTTTCTCTACTTGAACTGCGATTTATTTTGTGTTTTACGCGACATGGCAACGTCTGTTCTATGACATTGCATATAAAGGCACACGCAAACACAATCTCACATGGACAGATACGCTTGTATGCGCGCGTGTGAATGAGAGACAGAGAAAGAGTATGAGTGGTGAGCTCAATACAGTGCTCATGTTGAAATTTAGCTGTTAATGGTGGTGAATAAGCGCGAGTGTCACGACGACGTAGGCGAAAATTTTAACAATTTTTTCATCAGCAATGCTTAAGTAATGCACTTACTTTGAAAGTTTTTTGTATAATTTGTAGTTATTGCAAATGGCTAAGCATTTAAAACAAAAACGCCAGTTTTGTTTGAATCACAGTTGTAAAAATTTTTAAAATGATTTAGTTGCCTTTTTTTTTTATTATTATTTTTTTTTTTTTTAATTTTCACAAATACATTTGTAAAAATTTCTGACGAATTATAAACTTTTCGAGGGAGATTGCACAGGGCAGGGGCAAATATAAATTATATATGTAAGTATATCACAAATTATGGTTAACTTTCTTTTTATTTTAAACAAACTAAATTTTTCTTGCACACAACGCACACGACGACGTTAGCAGCGACGCTGGCGCGGATTTAATATACCCGATTGGCTAGCGCTCGACGATTATTTGTAACAAAAATTGTAAAATCATTTACAAATTATGCCAAATCAACACGGCGCGCACGCACACAAAGATAGCCAGCCAGCGAAGCAGACAGAGACACAGCGCGTGTATTGTATTGTGGATGACAGTTGTAGTTGTAGAAAACCTAACGTGGATTTGATCCTCCAAACTCGATGTGAAGTCTCCAAGGTTCAACGCACGAATGAAACAGCAAGGCAAAACGCAAATCACTCGAGTAAAAATGAAAATGAGTATGTTGTACTCGAAGTGCACTGTTATTGCCCGAACACAATATGTTAATAAAAAAATGATTCGTTATGAACAATTCTAATCTTTTGCTTGGATAAATTTTAGTGCCTTTGCATATTCGATTAAAATACCACAAAAAATAATATTCATATATTAGCTGTACACCGTAAAATGATGCTAAGATGATTATTAATTTTGTCAGTTAACAGTTAAACTTAACAGCGAGTTGAATAGCGGAACATTAAAAGACCAGACGTATATGTATATATATATATATATATATACACATATACATTTTATATGTATAAACTTAAACATAGACGGAAGTGTGAGCACAGTAATATACACATACACTCATACATACATAAAACCTAGAGAGAATTGGACTAAAGCACGTATGGTGAAAAACATACAAGGAAATATTCTGTGAATGTATGTATATGATTGTACTTATACATACGTCTACATGTATGTACATATATACGTAATATGGCTGTATCACATATTAGTGATAAAATAGCAAAGAAAAAACATATTCTGCTATGCGAAATCTAAATTGTTGAATAACAACCGACCCAAAAAAAAGAGAGCACAAACGATAAAAAATTAGGTGCAAAGTTCTAAGACAACTATTAAAAAATATAAAAATAATACATTTTTATTCTACCAAAATTATAATAATCCCTGGTCTGAGATCTCTATATTTTAGTACATGAAGTACACTATACATTTATAATTAGAAAATATATAATATACTTGAATCAAGTTGAATACTCTTTATTTTTATTTTTATTTATAGAATATATAACACAAATATATGTATGTATGTACATATGTATATAAAAGTATAATTTAATTCTAATCAAACTAGTCTCACGCAGTCGGAGTTACAAACGTAATGCGAAAACCAAAGTACTACTATCAAGAGTACATGATTGTAACAAGTTACAGACCTGTACATTCACACAGACTCATACATTGTATGTATGTATACACCATTTATAGAGACCAATGCAGTGCAAAAGAGAGAATGATGCAGAGCAAATTCTTAGGCTTAAGCATGAAACTGTTGTTATACATATGAATGCACTTACTCATCTAATTATTTAACAGAGAAGCAAAGGCTAAGAATTCATATATGTATGTAATTTCATACATATATACATATTTACATTCCTAATTGTTATTTTGAAATGGAAATTCAGCGACGGCACAGTTTCAACGACGCCATATTGTAGCCACACGTCAACTGTGGGAGAGAGCAAGAGTGAGAGCTATTGAGACTGAGAGCAGTTTCTGTTATTGTCATGTTGTTGGCATTGCCATTGTGTGTTTGTTGCTGCGTCATCAATGCAAACTGCGCACTTTTATGAAATACATATGTTTTTTATATGTACATATGTATTTGTATGTATCTCATATTTAATTTAATATTCATGCATACATATGTATGTATATGAGCTTAAGCATTATATAGCCTTAGACATTATTTAAGTAATCAGGAAATAACATAAACATTATTTCTGACGTTAGTTGTTTGCTCTTTAATGCGAGCTCGTATGTTGTAATAAAGTCAATGTGTGGTGAGTTTTCCTGGTTAACATTTGTGATGGCTGAAATTTGTATTATGTTTTCGTTAGCTACGAAAATACCGATGTACAAACATGTACACACATATGTACATATGTATATGTACATACATGACTTGATTGAATTTATATCCTTGCATTTATATAGCCAAGTGTCTCAGTGAAGCAATTCATTTTTTGTTTAGCGTTCAACGTGTGAGTGCGTTGGGCGATAAAAAATAAAACGGAATTAAAATGGCATGAGTATACATACATACACACATACATATGTACATATGTACATATGTGCAAGTACATATGTATGTATTTATGTACATACATACATATGCATATGAATATTGTTATACATATCAAAAAACCTAATAATTTTGATCAAGATATAAAATTAATTAAGTATTAATGTAAACATAAAATACATACTGTGTACAGGCATATGCATATGTACATACATACATATGTATGTATTTTTGTAAATATTTATGTATATTCTAAAAAAAAAAATAATTATGTACACAAGTAGGTACATAACGCTTTTAATTGGCAAAATACGCTTTAAATTTCACACTAACAACAAAAGAAGCATTTTGTGTAAAAAGTTTATTGACAGCTTGAGTCTTGTGTAATCTTCGTTTTTGCTTTTTATTTTCCCAATCCTTTTCAATTTTGTTAAATTTTTTTTATGAATTAATACAAAATTTGTCAACACATAGATTGCCATCAAAAAAATGTAGTTAATTTGAATAAATAGCCAAAATATTTGTGTCTAAAGTCGAAAAAAATGAATTTTTCGCTTTGTGTAAGCTGTTTCTTGACAGACTGTATGTACATGTATTTTGAAAATATGTTTGTATGTACTAAATAAATAGTTTTATTATTATTTAAAAGCTATTGTGTAGCTAAAAGGTTATATTATCAATGTCCATCAAAACTTTTTTTTTTGTAATTTGACGAAGTTATAGTGTGTTTTGTGAACCTTGAGTAAGCTTTAAATTATTTACTTATTTTGTGAGTACAAAATTAAACAATATGCAGACATACATACATACATATGTACATATGATCGTTCGTTGATTGTAAGGCATGTTTGTATATGTATAGCTTTAAAAATAAACCAATGCGATTAAATTGGCGTATGTATGTATGTATGAGACAACCAACAGCAGCTTTTCTATAGAAAACGAAAATAATTTCCTGTTTCATGTGCTTGTGTATGCATCCATACATTTACACTTGTATGTATGTATGTAAATGTATTTATGTGCGCCTATACATGTACAACAGCTGAGGCCGAAGCCTACCGAATGAGTCTGAGAGAGATTAGGGAAGACGCAGCACTTGATTTCGTCAGTTTAGGATCGCATGAAACCAAACAAAATATTGTCATTTTGTTGAGAAAAGTCAAAATTTAGCAGTAACAACAATTAGTCACCAACAGCGTGGTGAAAATCTTGGCTGCCCTCTGTTAACAGCAAATGAGAGAAATAACACAACACAGAAACCCGAAACATAGACATTCATGGATACATATGTAAATACATACATATGTATGTATGTATGTATATATGTATATACATTCAACCATTGTGCAGCAGCTTGTGGGGGTGTTTTACTGAGGTGAACGACGCGCCCCACGCACAACAACAAAAACAGGCAGAGGCATCCAAGCGGCAGCATCTGAATTCTGTGGGGAGTGGAGGTAGAGTTGCATTTTATACTTCGTATCTGTCTGGCAGGCGTGATACAAGCGAACCACATTACTACCTCAGTGGAAATGCGCAGTTTCGGGCCGAGCACAAAGCAACAACGGCACTGCGTAGAAGACTGATGGGAGAAATAATATTAACACAAGGTTGAGAAACGCGTGGATAATAAAATTGAGCACTGTTAGAAATAGCACTCAGAGGGTTCTCTTTCCTGCTCTGCTCTGCTCTGCTCTGCTGTTGTGGGGCATTCAACCTGGACAGGTGCGAGACGTCCAGTTGGTCTTATGTACCGTTGCAGCGATCAACAACTTACGAAAGTAAAATAATGAGGTACAAAATATAGGGAGAGCAACACACGCACATCCATCCCATCAGGACTTGACAACGACGCGCAATATATTCAACTGCGAATATCGTTAAACTACGTAGCAATAGGATACAAACCAAGCGAGACAAAATACTCATGCATGCATGTACATATGTATGTATGTATGCATGTATGTACGTATGGTATAAGTGCATATGGATTTAAAATACGCCATATGCGAGCGAAAGTTAGTTGCTGAAGTAGATGTCTTCCTTGTATACATATGTATGTATGTATGTATGTACATGCATGCATATGCATACATATGTATGTATATGTATGAATATACATAAGTATGTTTGATTCCTGGGTATTGAGAAATTAACAAAATTGAACAACGCATATTATATTCGAATTGATATGAAACAAAGTTAAATGAACTTTGGTTCGCCTACAAGCGCCTACAAGCTTTGTGTGTGGTATTTGTACTCATGCATGCGTCGTGTGTTGTACTCTAATTACCCCACTTTGTTTACGATGCTCATTATTTTAGCTGTTGACGATCAAAAGCTGATTGCTTTGTCCCAGTTGACATCTTTAAACCGGAAAAAGTATTTAGTTATTCACAGTGTGCCCGAAACTCGAAATGAGAATATGCCAAACATTTTATTTGAAGTGTATTAAATTTGATTGTAAAATCGGGAATTGATTTTAAGCACGAACTTCCTAAAATAACTTGTCTTAATATCAACCAATAAATATACTCTTCTTGACATTTATTAAAAATACAAAAATCTTGATAATAAGCTAAAAAAGAAGCAAAGGGATTTTAATAATTTTAAATGAGGGCAATATCTTAACATGCATAAAATATTGTTACATTGGACGGTGGATTTCTATAAAAATAGGTCAGGTAAACACATATTGAGAGCGACGGAGACTTCGTCAATAACAAGAATATTCGATTAAGTTACCAGGCACCTCCTTTGTGTATGCAGAGGTGTTTGTAAGTGGACGGAATGAGGCTTAAATACTACGTAGATTCGTATGTGTATACAAATTTGCAATCGCAATTCGTTTCTTGACATTGTTTGAACGCTTCTAAGGCACAAAACTGGTGAATATGGAATGTTTACAAATAAAGCGCGCTTGGGTTGCCCTGCCTAGCCGTGGTTGGGCATTAATGGGCTGCAATGGACGGGATTATTGAGCTTAGCCTGTGGTTGACGCACCATCTAGCCCACTGGCATTGTGGACACAGTGCTGTGAGGAGTTGTGGGACGCGAGCCGGCCAACGAATTGGCTGTGGATGCGTGCAGCGAGGCCATGGTGCCCATCTGAAAGGCGAACACGAAAGTGAACGTTAACGTGAGTGAGCAAGGGACCTTTTTTTGTTTTTTTTTTTTTGAATGGTGAGCAAACTTACACGCAAGTGCGCCAGATCTTCCAACTTTGTGAGGTCCACTAGCTCCAGGAACAGCGAATAGACAACGGCCCAGCCATAAATGGACACCAAACAGAAGATGCTCCACAGCATCACCATCAAGATGTTGTAGGCAAAGTACAAGTCATTGACGATGGCAAAGAAGATGAGGGCCAAGGCGCGCCAGACGGTGAAAATGGCAAAGGTCCACAGCCAGGGCAGTACCTTCCTCTCGTACTCCTGCAAGGGTTTGGGAAGTGTTTCAGTGAAGCCTCGTGACGATTTATAAAAAGATTCGATATCTAAGTTAAATGGATTTATGTGGGATGCTTTGTTACCCTTCTGCTCAGTAAGCGTTTCTGGGCTCCAAGTTTTTCTTGCTTGAACGCATGTGTGAAATGAAAGTGAATTTTCGCCAAACCAAACCCAAACCAATATCCGAATCGGACTTACCTTCCGCAAGGCCACGCACAGTAGGACGCTGGTGACGAAGTTCACCAGCGCCATTATCAGCGAGAACAGGGCGAATACGATCAACATGTTGCGGACTGCAGGAAGAGATGCGGGGCTTGAGATTGCTTGAATTGGTTGAGTGATAAAGGGCCACATAAATACCGTGCTTATTGCCGACGTACACGAACTCGTACGATATTATGTAGTAGCCGTAATGTGTTGATCCCGGGGCCGCCATCGCGTAGCAGTAAATGTCGAAGATGGTGGTGGCAATGGTGAACAGCGACAGAAACTGTGGAGGCACACGAATCAGCATCGTCAGCTGCAAGCACCGCAACTGTGAAGACTTACCACGGCGAACAGGCCAATGAGCATGGCTCCCTTCTGTATGTCAATGTATTGGTTGTTCTTCAGGAGCGGCCTCTGGTACCAAGGGATGCGGACGCTTCGCGTGGAGCGCGACATTTTCGAGTGCAAGTTCGTGGAGGATCTGCAGGGGGTTAAGCATATTCAAATATGTGGCTTGACGTCGCTTTTGAAAGTTATCTTGACGCACCTGCCCGTTGCATGGGAATACATCGAGGGATTCGACCGATAGGTCGAGGGCGTCTTGCGGCCGTAGTTCATTTTTGAGCCTTGCTCTGCGACGTTACGAATCGAATTATGAATGAAGCTTCAACCACTAGACGAGGAATAGCTGCAAGTTGAAGAACATAAGTTTCGATCACATTCTAATAAAAAAATGCTAACGGGCGTGTCTGATTAATTTCGTATTTTGGGTGTGTCAACTGCATGTGTGAAGCCCAGCTTCAGTCTGCATCGGTTACGAGTGAATTTGATGGCCACAGCGCTCTGCGCGGCAATAATACTGCGTGCCGTCTATTTTCTTGTGATCTCGTGATTGCTTTAAGCACTTTCAGCTTGCTTTTTCCATTTATTTACCTGGAAGAAATTAAATTTTGTTGCTGAGCTACGCATCAACAACAAACACACTGAAGCACAAAAGTGTTGCCCATTCCTCGACACAGCAACCCTGAGTCGCACTGCATGGAGCGGTGGCCCAACTGTTGTGCAACAAGTAACTCAGTGTTGCGCACAATCGATTGCCGCGCCAATCAGCTGAGTGTCGAGCTTCGCTGTGACTGTCAAATGTATTGTTATGGTTTTCCCTGACTAAAGCAATTCATTCATTCGAAAGCGCTTTAGCTGCAACTTCCTACATACAAATGGCCTTATAAATTGTTGAATCATGTCACTGCCGCGAATAACAGACTATGAAATTCAGGAAAAACTTGGGGTGGGCAGCTATGCATCGGTTTACAAGGCGCGCCATAAAGTAAGCCGTTTATTCTTTGCACTTTCCACGCACGAATTAACTTACACATCTCTCCCCGTACATGTGCGCGTGTTGCTGTAGAAGCAGGGCACTTATCATGCCATCAAGTATGTGGAAATGTGCACGCTGTCCCAAAGCTCTCGCGATAATCTAATAACGGAAATACGTCTGCTGCGCGACCTCAAGCATAAGTACATCGTGACGCTTCAGGACTTCTTCTGGGACGACAAGTAAGATTCGTATTCGAATTCGAATTCGAATTCGAATTCGAGTTCAAGGAAACTTTAATTTTGCTCTCTTCTCGCCTAGGAACATTTACATTGTGCTGGAGTACTGCAACGCCGGCAACCTGTCGGCCTTCATACGCACTAAGAAGGCGCTGCCGGAGTCAACCTGTCGGTATTTCCTGCGACAGCTGGCTGCAGCGGTGCAGTACATGCGAGCCAATGACGTCTCGCACTTTGATCTGAAGCCGCAGAACTTGCTGCTCACGCGCAGCGCCAATAACGTGTATCTGAAGGTCGCCGACTTTGGGTATGTGGCCGAGAGAGAGGGGGGTGTGTGTGTGGAGTCCTTGATGAGCAGATTGCTTTGGCCACTTTGCAGGTTCGCGCAACACCTTAAGCTGGGCGAGATCAATCAACAGCTGAAGGGCTCGCCGCTGTACATGGCGCCGGAGATTGTGCGGAAGCATCAGTACGACGCCAAGGCGGATCTCTGGAGCGTGGGCGTCATTCTGTACGAATGCCTGTTCGGGAAGGCGCCCTACAGCTCTCGCACCATCGATGAGTTGCTGCTGCGCATCCGGAAGGCCGAGCCGATTGTGCTGCCGCCGAGTGCGCGGATCAGTAACGAGTGCCACGATCTGCTGCGTCGCCTCCTGGCCCACGAGCCGGCTCAGCGTATCTCGTTTGCGGACTTCTTCGCGCATCCGTTTTTAGATCTCAAGACCTTTCCCTCGGAGCAGACCCTGAAGAAGGCCGTCGACCTGGTCACCGAGGCGGTGGGGCACGATGAGAAGCGCAACTACAAGGAGGCCTACTATCTCTACTGTAGCGCCTTGCAATACTTCGTGCCGCTGATAACCGAGGAGTCGGATGCCAGCCGGCGCCAAGAGCTGCGCAATCGCGCCTTGGCCTACATGAAGCGTGCCGAGGAGATCAAGAACGTCATCATCGAGGACGAGTACAAACTGCTGGCCCAACGGCAGCAGAAGGCCCTGGAAAGGGGCGCCGCCGCCACAGCTGCTGAAGCAGGCAGCCACCAGACGCAGCCCAGCAGTTCCCGCATGATGGAAATGCTTGAGCCGGATGCGCGCTACAAGCAGCTCTGTATGACATTTGCCTTAACACAGATCCGCCTCACCACGATCCCGTCCCGCCAACCCGTCTCCCGCCTCCTACCACCCGCCTCCTCCCATTCGCATTGATTCAGTATTGTCGATCAACCTTATTTAATCTATCATTTTGTTTACCCCTTGCGGCCCCTTGCGATGATCGCATATCTAATCTGTTATTCATTCGCTTAGTCACGTGCATTATCGCGTTCTGCTTGTGCGTGGGAAATGCCGTGAGCTAATGTCTGGCGTCTTTTAGTTGCGCTGTCGAACTCGAGTCCGTCTCTGAAGACTGGCCTGGAAATCGGACGGCAGGGCGAGCTGTACTTGTACGAGCGCAAGCTGGACGCCGCCCTCGAGGCGTACACCTCTGCCTTGGGCATCCTGGTGCCGTTTGTGAACAACGAGCCGAAGGGCGAGCGGCGCAACCTGCTGCTGCAACAGGTGAGCTCCTGCCATTGCTCCTGCTACTTTCCTCAACTGAGTTCCCGTTTGATTGCAGCTGGAGTTCTGGATCAAGGAGGCCGAGAGCATCAAGAGCATTTTGAGCGCAAAGCATTTGGATGACGAGGAGCAGAAGATGTCAACGGTACGCAGCTGCAGCATTCAGTAGAAAGCCAAGAGTATTTTTGTAGACGGATGCCCCTCGCATCGCTTAGCCTAGTTTCATATTTCATAGCGTCTAATCTAGATTATCCAAAGAAAAGAAAAATCCGACACTTCTTCTTCTCATGTACAAATTATTTTATTCCACCTCTACCAACCCTCTAGCCTCTACCATCTGTAGAAACTTCCTTTGTTGACTTCATTATGAATTCTGTTAAGCTTTCTTTGCTCAGTCTCACATTCCAGCCGCATTCGCACACTGTCTTCGGGACCTCAGGCCACGCCTTTATTTGTTCTTGTTCATTGTGATTACTTTAATTGAGATGGCTTAGTCACTGACTAGTGTCCAATATAAATTCGAATAAACGCTGAACTTTAGGAAATTCCATTCTTTTACTGCCTCCAAATCCTGATTAATCGAGATCAGATCGAATCGAGCCACAAGTGTAAGTAACTTATCAGATCTATTTTATATGCGATTTTACATTTGTTTACCCAGGAATGTGCGGGGACCTTCTGGATGAAGCCTGTAGATAAGTTAACTATAAGAAAAGTAAGATCGATAAGTTTGATAATCGATAAGTTTCTCATTTAAGTTGACATCGAATATAACCAAAAAGAAACTTTATTGTGGCCATGGATCCCTTAATTATCTCGCCAGTTGCTATGCAACTTCAGTTTATCCCGAGCTTAAGCCTTGCCGACTCCCCTTTTAGGCACCTGACACAGTAAACAACCTCATTGCGGAGTATTGACATCACCCCAGGGATATTGATCACTTGGACTTACTACAATGCTCTCCTTCGACTCTTGAGTAGTCAAAGCAAAGCAGAGCAAAGCCCTTAGCACTTCTAGCTGCGCCTGGATCCTGTATTCTTCTTGAGTCGTCCTAGATATTCTATATGAAGACCCCTTGCTCTCGCTCGATGTACTTCGTCGATGATCACTGATCACTGATTACTGATCACTGATCACTGATCACTCTCGCTTTAACAGATCTCCTATATCTTTCGATTATAAATCGTCAATTTGGCCAAGGCTAGAGGTCATCTAGATTATAATTTTGGTTGGTTCAGAGGGCGAGGCCATCCAGTAAAGTTATCGGATTATGCGCATTAGACAGAGCTCTCAATGTGAGAATGGAAGTCAACGCTGAATTTGGGCAGATCCTGAAAATCTGGGCAGTCGTGATGGTGGAGTGGATCCACAAATGTAGTCTCTCATGGACGAAGGTACATATATCTTTCGACTTTGTACCATGGACAAAGGAAAGGTTCCCTCAGCATATCCAGGCATCTCTCAGAGAAGTGATTGCTCTTCGACTAGCTGTATTGATTGATTGATTGATTGATTGATTTGCCACACGGTGATCGGTGATTATAGCAAAAAGGAATGCGGAGCCGAGTAAAACCCAATCGTATCTGATTTATAAACTGTGAATCGGATAGAGAAACGAGTTGGAAACTTTTTTGATTTATGGCGGGCGGTTATCGGCGGCCATAAATAGTGGCGTATCGCGGGCGAAGCCACTCCAACGGCCCGTCTATAAAAGGGGCCAGTGGTGGCGGGCAGTGTCCAGTTAGAGTCCCATCAACATGTGGCCAACTATGCCGTCGTCCGGACTATACCTGTGCGCGCTCCTGCTGCTGGCTGTGGCCTGCGGCAGCGCCTACTCCGCCCCTCCGGGGTATCGCGTGGTCAACGGCACGGATGCCACGATAGAGAGCTATCCCTTTGTGGTGAGTACCTCGGACTTGGGCGTGGATCTGTCAGCTGAACGTGGCCTTCTCCTTCGTCCTTCGGCAGATCTCGTTGCGCGGGCAAACTGGCTCCCATTCCTGTGGCGGCTCGATCGTGTCGAACCAGTTCGTGATGACAGCGGCCCATTGCACGGCGGGGCGCACTGCGGGGCAGCTTTCCGTGCAGTACGGAGTGACGAGGATCGGAGCCAGTGGACCCAACGTGGTCGCTGTCAAGCGCATCATCCAGCATGAGCTCTACAATCCGAGCCAGAACTACGCCAACGACATATCGCTGCTCCAGGTGGCGGAGCCCTTCAAGTTCGACTACAAGACCGTTGCGCCCGTTCGGCTGCCAGCCCTGAACTTTGCCACGCCCCAGGAGGACGTCGGCGGCGAGGGCACGCTGATTGGCTGGGGTCTCAATGCGGTACGATCGTCTTCGCCTCTAGATCTATCGAATGCCTAAAAAGTGTCTGTCTTTGTCCTCCTGTAGACCGGGGGCTATATTCAGAGTACGCTGCAGCAGGTGCCGCTGAAGGTCTACTCGGACGAGGAGTGCGTCGCGCGCCACAAGGGCTCCACGAACCCGCTCTACCACATCTGCGGCGGCGTCGACGAGGGCGGCAAGGGGCAATGCAGCGGCGACTCCGGCGGCCCGCTGCTCTACGATGGCCAGCAGGTGGGCATCGTCTCCTGGAGCATCAAGCCCTGCACCGTGGCCCCCTATCCCGGCGTCTACTGCAAGGTGGCCAACTATGTCGACTGGATTCAGAAGAGCCAGATAATACTGGCCTGATCCCCACGGACTAGTCCAACAATCCCCACTTTTATGAGAATCGTAAATTAAAAGCGCCTATCGCATCGCTCTTATCGCTGTCGCCATCGCCATCGGGCGGCCTGTCAATGTCTTGAAACGATTCCACTTGATGAAATACATAATATGTATATGTATAATAATAATAATTTATAGTATTTTGACTTCTTTTGCCTTCAAAGAAATCAAATATTTTTATTACTTCTGCAATGTGACCCAAACTGTGAGCCAAGACAATAACCAGTGGTGAAAAGTCTCTAGCGAGAGCACTCACCACGGTACCAAATTATAGCAGTTTGCAGCACAGTAACAGTTAACTGTTAACTGTTAAATGTTAACCTGCACATGTTTAACATTTGAGCGTGTTTCAAACATGTTCGAGCCACCCTTGCACAGATTTGATTGTTAAATGCATTTTTTATGTCTATGCGAACTAAATGTCGAATTAGCTCAAACTAATATCAAAACTGCAAAGGTTACCAACAACTAAGTCTACACTACTATGAGTGAAACGGAAAATAATCTAAAAGAGTGAATGCCTATCAGATTAGACAATTTAAACTGCAATATCAAGATTTAATATTTGTAATAATGAATAATGTTGAATAAGCTGCTTAAAAAACATTACTCAAGTACCATGATGAGTACAAGCTGAGGTGAATTTAAAATTTACCAAACACAAAAATAACGAATTCATATAAAAATGTGTACATGGTACATGGTACATTGCGATGTTGGCTACGGTACAAAATGGTTCTTGTTTGGGCATGGAAATGTTGCGAGGATCAACTGTAAAGTGAAATCAGCTCGAGTCGAGTCACTCGGACATCATAGAATAGCGGAGCCACGAACACGAACGAGCACGGCCCGAGCGCTCGAATGGCCGTTGCGAGACATGTTCGATGACCAAATTTCGGCGCATCAGTCGACAAATTCTGTTCAAACGCGGCGCACGCTTCGAGCGGACGAACCAGCTTCTGGCAAACACCCAAAGTAGGCAATTGCAGTTGTGTCTTTGATGGGGGAAGTGGAAGGAAGTGTTAACAGTAATCGAGCAGGCTGGGCAGCACTAAGAAGACGGTTCATGCAGTCGCTAGTCGGTGGCCTCTGCTATGGTTTACTCAGTTGTGTTGAGCCTCTAATAGGGAAGCCTAAACGGCGCCCTTCATAGCAGATAAAAAGAAAACAGACAAAGCAGACGAAACCATGGCGCGCATTTGTTCGTTTAATTAAAAATAATTTGTTAATTGGCTGCAGTAGGCAGCAGGCAGCAGGCAGCAGGCAGCAGTTGAATGCGTGTCGTAGCGTGATGTGCCGTGGTGGGTCGTGGCGTGGCGTGGCATGGCATGGCGTGGCACTCTTCTATGCAAGAAGGCGAGCGCACAAATTTAACAACACCTGCCCCACTTTTTGCATCAAACGAAGCAAATCAAAGCCCAAAAGTATGCAACGAAAACCGAGCACTCAAAGTTGCTGCCGCTGCTGCTGCTGCTGCTGCTGCTGGTGCTGCTCTCAAAATGGTATTCCTCCAAATTGAGTTAAATTTTGTGGAAATAGTTAACGCTTAAGCCTGAGGCACCCACAGCCGTAAAAGTTCCAACAACTTTCAGTTACAACTAAAGCAATTCGAAAGCCATTTTCGTGTGGGGGAATTTCCTTGGAAGCGCGCCCCACACGCTCGAGAGCTGCCCCTGAGCTGTTCCCCACTGCGGCAGCATCTGGCATCACAGTGTGTAACACTAGATGTGCTCGATTCCAAATTATCCCAAACTTGATTCTGTGATGGCCACGTCACATCAAATGATTACATTAAACGTATCATGGCAAAGCACTTCAACTGCACTCCAAGCTCAGCTCCTGACTGTCGCTGACATAGAGACAGACAGAGATCATATATCACGATGTTCCAGTCGAGAGTGGATCGAGCTGTCTTTATATATACTGTATATATAAATACATATCTGTGTATATATGTGCTTTCGAAGCCAATATCCTCTATTCAGACAGCGAACGAGTATTGAGTAAATGTGAAATACTTTTATGAGTTTATGATTACATTGATTGATCTATTCATCTGAGTAATTTTCGGTATCCATTTAGTATTATGTAATTCCTGTATGTCTACCTGTCGCTGACCACCTAGCAAGACCTATAATACGTTAGTTGTAGTCACAGATGCAAGGGCAAGCCTTAGGCATTTCTGGTAAAGAGTTGTTGTTTTTGTTTTGTCCCCTTGAAGGTTAGCTATAAAGCCGTTAAGTAAGGAAAACCTCAAAAACAGTTTAAATAACTAAAGAGCAGTTGAACGCCAACAGCAACGAGAGCGAAATCCAAAAACAAAAACAAAAACATAAAACAAAAAAAAAACAATCAAGTGTACGAAAATAGCTCAATTGCAATATTTGTGAGTGGGCGTGTTTGCTGTGCTTGTATTCGTGTGTCCGTGTGTGCATCTGCT
Organism: Drosophila mettleri; assembly: GCA_035047625.1. Classification (NCBI taxonomy): domain Eukaryota; kingdom Metazoa; phylum Arthropoda; class Insecta; order Diptera; family Drosophilidae; genus Drosophila; species Drosophila mettleri. Next base: position 20,710,139 of record JAWNPI010000035.1, read on the forward strand.
GCCCCTGTCAAAGGTTAAGCCTCGTATGAAAATGTCGTTCGCTAACCAAAAAGCAATGTCAACGAAAGCCGCCTGCACTGCTGCAGCTGCTGCTATGAAGGTCGCTTCAACCGTGGAGCCGCCCAAGGCCAGCCGGCCAACTGTTTCGCCACTTTCTGGTCCTCCATGGGCGTTCCTCATGTTGGGCGTCATTTTGCTGTGCTGCGGCGGCTTTGGGCTTGTCGATGGCCTCAAGTGCCACATGTGCGGTCAGTACAATGAGGGCGTCGGCTCCATAACGCCCTGCACCAACTATTCCAAGGAAATTGCGCATCTCTATCTCAAGGAGTGCACCAAGAAGAGCGAGAAGTTCTGTGTGGTGAGTCCAATGATTTCTTTCAATTTTTGAAATATTTTTAAAACATTTTATTGCTAATTGTTATGCGATTTCTGCTTATAATGCTGAGGCGTAACTGTATAAAACATGCTGTGGGACTCCATGAAGATAAAGAGCTGAGTCTGTCTACCCGTCCTCCTGTCTGCCTGTTTATTGTACCTTGCTGTATCTCAGCGCAGCTGCTAGCTTTGATTCCAAATATATTCTATATTAATATATTATTTGCAAAAATATCTAATAATAATAAAATGAAGTCAATTTCGAGGTCTATACTTTTGCCTTATCAAATCTGAGCTCAAACTTCATTTTCTACAATTACCAATGCAAGCTTTATTGACTTACAGTTTACATATATACACACATATATATATTACTTCTGGAATGATATTGACTAGCTTTGCTTTTAATAGCTCATTTATCGATAAATATCGATTGTTTACGTAAAGCTCTTGACTCACTTTGGTAAATATATAATAAGTTAATTTGTTTAATGGAATTTTCCTACTTAACGAGCAACCAGTTATCCGAAATCAAGTTTGGCTTCTCCACAAGTCCTTTGATTATGACGCTATGCCAAGGACAGCATGAATATTCAATGGGCAAGTATCTTATCCCAGCAATAGCAGTTGGAGAGAATGCTGCGGCCCGTGCCCTGAATATATTGCTTCAGGCCCAATCTGGAATGGTTAATTGGCTTACATGCTACTTGGATGCCGAGGGCCATGCTGCATGGTGTTTATTCTATTTAATTTGAACGCTTTACTTAATATTGATAGTTAATTAGTTTAAGGTCCTATGGCTTACACTCGACATAGGCCGTTTACAAACGCTTATTGTTTATGCAAATCACATATGCTATAATGTTTGTGGTCTCATCCGGAACGCATGCACATAGATACATAAGTATGTGTATATGTATTTGAATTGTATGTATGTAGCTCGCGCTCTGCTTGTGTACATAAATTTGCCCACATCATGTGCTCTCGGTCGCAGAGCTCCAGGGTGTTTAGCACTTAACCAATTGCACTGGTTGGATCAGCGCCAGTCCCTGCCAGTTGGGCGCGGGGAGCAGTTTGTGGGTTTTGGCGAATCATTAAATATTTACCAGCTACTTGCTAAACACTGCACGACTGCATGTCCTGAACCCAGGCTCAGGCCCAGGCCCAGGCCCAGGCCCAGGCCCAGGCCCAGGCCCAGGCCCAGGCGCCTAAATTGCTTTAATCAGCAGCCGAGTAGAGTGTGAGCCATAGGAATTTGCAATTTTCAAGTGTCTTGTCTACATTGTGTGCCCTCGTAAAGTATGTTTACAATTCGGGCGTTGATTAATTATATTTTGCGACAAATTTCATGATTTCATCTAAATATGCATTGCCACAGCTAAATTGTTAAACGAGGGATTTTCTGAGGCGGATGGCTCTGGACATTCATATTATTCTATAGTTAATTTAAACTAATGAGAACAATTTCAACTCTGGGGCTAGTCTGCTTCGGTAAGAAATGCAAGCAATAGCAGTTTTGTCAGCTGTGTCCAACTAGGAAATACTCTAAGCCACTTGAGAAGCTGTTACGTGCGATTCAAGATGAGTGGGCTACAGATAATGGGAGCTACTCTACAGCTTGATAAGTTAATGTAAAATGAACACAGAGACAGGCAGACCGATCGAGAGTTCATTCAAATCAAGAAGATATTTACATAATGGGGCGCAGCTGGCTTTCCCCCTTCCTGCCCTCTACACTTCATCATCCAAAGCTCTGAATTTGTTTGCAACAGAAAGTGAAAGTTAGAGGCGTTAATGATCTCAGAATTGATTAGTTTAATTTGTATTTTTTATGCCCAATTATGGCCATTTTTGCCTAAGGATTTGGACTGTTAATAAGCTGGCTAATGAGTTACCTGCATGCAAGAAAAGGCGTCTTCTGAGCTGTGTTGAGCTGGGGCTAATTTCATTTTGCCCACGTTCTACGTCCCAGAGTTAGGTCTTATTGCTGTTGATTGTGGCCATTAATTTTGGTATTTACAGCAAAGCGCTCAATTAATTAGCCGCATCATTTAAGCCAGTCTTAAAGCAATGGGAAGCAGAAATGTGTACGAATGTAAAACAATCTTAATCAACTGCGAGCGGGAAGTCGCTCCCACAATGCCCTTTCAACAGAGATTATGATTGCCAATACTGCTCTGGGAAATAGGCTTGAGTAAGCTCAAAGGACATCGCAATTCGACCCTTCACAATTTACATTTCATCCCAATTAAAAGTGCGCTCTAAAGGACTTTCGTGTCTGTACTTGGCAATGCCAACAATTCGCGTGAAATGTCGAGAAAAAGGAAAATTATTTATATTAATTTAATTTTAAATAATATATAAATGAAAATAATAAATAAGTCTATTTTAAATCGTATATTTAATTATATAAATATTTGTGCATTCAAAGTTATCTGTAACAGTAATCAAAATTAAATATGTTGTATTAATTATGTGTGCATGTGTATGTGTATGTGTATGTGTGAGTAAATGAAAATATTTTAAAGCATTTCTGCTCTCTGTTCGCCTTTTGCTTTTATCCATGAATGGATTTCATGAGTATATCAATTTTCATTTAAATTTCATGAAGGAAACTTATTCCATATTCCCTATAAATTTGATCATTGCAGTTGGTTATATATGTTTATAAGATTGATGAAAATTGTGAGACATATTATGTATGTACGAATTATGTTCTACATTTTATAATTTGAGTAAAATTTGATTTGATTTGGCACAACTCACAAATGCAGAAAGATTGATACTTGAAATTTAAAAAAGAGCTTGAAGCACCTTTTATATATATTTTTTTTATATTTGCAATAGTAAAGAAGCTGATGTAGTATAGACCAAGTATATTGTATTTCTACGTTAAGAACTACAGATAGAAGAACCCAAACTGATTTAAATGAGAGCATCTTTGTTGACTTACAACACATCAATTTCTACATCTACTGCTGAGATGTTGTAGAGGAAGAAACTGCAGATTGGAAGTCGAGAGACAGAACCATTTAAGGATGTCACTTAAACCAAAAAGTCGTTGCTGATATATTTGAAGATGCTGACTAGAATCTCAGTCGATTCTCATGTTTTTTTTGCAGAAGCATCTAGTTGCAATAATCCTTATAAGAGTTAATTATAAGCTCAAATCTGGAAACAAACAGATTGGGCGCAATAGGCCACTAAATTATAATACCCATGCCGAGAGTATTAAAAACTTTTGTTTACGTATGTATGTAAGAAGCAAGCAGCAGTAGCAGCAGCAGCAGCAGCAGCAGCAGCAGCAGCAGGCAGCAGCAGCAACAACAGCCAGCACAAGCGCTAACGATTAGGAGTAAAACAGAAGCAGCAGCAGCAGCAGCTGCCACCCTTCTTATCGCTGTTATAAAAGTTAAATTCGCTGTTGCTATTGCTATTGTTGTTGTTGTTGTTGTTGTTGTTGTTGTTGTTGTTGTTGTTGCTGCTGTTGCTATAGTGCTGACAGCTGGAGCTGATGCCGCATTGTGGTTGGACGGCTGCCATTGTGCTACTGCGGCAGGGCTTATGATTAGTTTTATGGTATTTGGTGTTGGCTAGTTGGCGCCGGCTGCTCAGCCCGATGCCATGGGGGCTCTGCTCATTTGCACTCGTACACATACACGTACATCCATATGTGTGTTCTCAAAGTTGATTTCAAGATGAAACTGATGGCACTTGTTTTCGGCCATCATTTGCAAAGCGCTGCCTGCATAATTTACAATTTTCAATAGTGAATTGCCAAGCAGATGGTCCTTCACACATACACACACACACATACACATACATACATAAGTGGCGTAGCCGTCCGGCGTGCTCTTTGGGCAAACAATGGCGCTATTGTTAAAGCCTGTTTCATGGCGGCTCAAGTACGTAAACAAATATATACAGAAAGGAGAGAGAAAGAAAAAAAAAACAACAAAATCAACAACAAACGGACTTTGAATATATGTCATTGTGTGTGTGTGTTTGTGTGTGTTTGTGTGGCTGTGTGTATAACCCTTGACCTCATGAAAAACAAAGAGTAGCGCGAGCTAGCGAGAGTGAGCCGAAGGAGCGTCCAAAGTCCACGTTGGGACACGTAATTAATTTTTTCCTATTTTGTTTTTTGTTATCTCCCAATTTAAGCTGCGCGTAGCCGCCGTGCGCTCCATTGCATAAAAAGCAGCAGCTACAAATTGTGCAGCATGGCACAGTGTGCTCTACCCTGGGGTCAGCGGCAAACGGCGTATATCGGCCCATGCAGTTGCCCAGCTCAGATGTCGAGCTGAGGCAACTGCAAGTCCCACTAGGCGGACCCATCTACATATTTCTAGCAACAATATTTTCAATTCCAAGGCTCAAGCTTCAATTGAATGTTCGATTGAATAAAGGTGATTAGAAGCAGGGTATTGGACGGTCGTTGCCTGGCTGGTTGGCTTAGTTGGCTATGCAGCAAGATTAAAAAGGAAGCTGAAAACCGCTAAATAACAAGCCCAACCAGCCAACCAGCCAACCAGCCAACAAGAGGAACTAAATTTTTGCGGTTTTGAACTAGTTCGGATGTCTGTAAACACGCTTAACGAGTTCACATTTTTATACCCTGATCCCATTGAAAATGGGAAAAAAGGGTATAATGTTTTTGTTAAAAGTATGTAACAGGCAGAAGGAGGCGTGCCACACCCCCAAAAGTATATATATTCTTGATCAGGACGACAAGACAAGTTGATTGAGCCCTGTCCGTCTGTCTGTCCGTCCGTCCGTCCGTCCGTCCGTCCGTCCGTCCGTCCGTCCGTCCGTATGTATGAACGCGTCGATCTCAGAACCTATAAGAGCTAGAGACTTGAATTTTTTTTTGTTAGGCGCGTATATTGGGCGCGCATATCGAGTTTGTTTCAGAAAATCGATAACTATTCCTGAATATTTGTTATCGATTTAAAACCATATGAAAAAACAGTTATGATTTTTTATCTTTTTTATCTTAAGAGCTAGAGACTCCAAATTTCGCATGTAGCTTTATGTGTATTTTTACCAATTTCGGTTTTTGTTACATTTGGATACTGGCCCCAAATTTCCCCACAATTTTGAAAATTATTTTCAGTTGCAAAATATATGGTGTTTGGTATTTTTGAAAACTAAATCAATTATTTAAATCATATGGTGAAAGTTTCATCAAAATCCGTTGATAAACACAAAAGTTATTAAACAAAATGTTTGGCTAGATCAACAGCGATTGAACTGCAAGCGCACACAGACCAGGTGGCGCTTATACATGTTCAATTTGTATACATGTGCACACATACATGCAAATGCTCGCGAACAAATTTTCTAAGAACCGCAATTGCCTTTGAGTTTGGGTCGAATTGTGTTCGAATTGTTTTTGCTACCTACTTCCAATTGCCGCTCGCCGCTGTGTGTCGCAGTCGCAGGCGCTGTGTGTCGCTGTGCGAATATGTTTTCGATTCTTCTTCTTTAATAGTAACGGAACAATTCTTGTGAGCTTGCAAAAGTGAGCTGGTATAATCTTTGTGTCGCATTTGTTTGCATAATTCCTCTTTGATCGACATTTTTAGTACCATTGGCACATACTTAAGTTGCGTGATATGGTTGTACATACGAGTTATTGACTATATTAAGAAAACTAAGGGGGGGGTGGGATTAGGGTATCCCCTAGTCGGGCGCGCCGACTAGAGTTTTCTTACTTGTTCACCTTGTTTTCCTCTAGAGACCTGCTCTCCACAAAATATTTGTTATAGCAGACAGCGCTCAGGGCCGAAGCGGCCAAGCAGTCAAAAGGGACCAAGTGGCCATATTTATTTTGCATCACTTCTTGTAGACATACAACCCGCTAAGTCCATTCTAACCCACTTGCACAAGGTATGCTTGCCCAGCTGCTAAGCAAAGGTCTGCTGGAAGCCAATTTGAGAATGTAAATATGTCTAGGAGAGGCTAAGCGAGTCTTTGACCTTGGTTTAAGACAATTTCAATTAATCTATGGGTTGGCCGAGAACTTTCTTATATTTCTGGTCATAAATTGTTTCCGCACTTTTCACAAATACAGAGAGATAAAACTAAAGACAAAAGCATAATCAGCTGGTAGAAAATGCGTGTAGGAGCTTGAGATGCTCCTCGTAGAACCTTAGAACCATCATTGGTATGTGGCTGTAGGCAATGTCAGCGGGTATGCTTTCTGGCTGATCGAGGTCCTTGAATTTGATTATAAGTGAGATTTTCCCTTTGATATTCAGGGCATACAGTATTTCGTCGGCCTTGTGGCCATACTCGAAAGCATTGTCGGTTATTAGAGACGGCTGAATCTTGAGTTTCTTGGCTTTGACCACGTAAAGCTCATTCATTTGCAACTCCGATTGGCGCTTAAGGTTTTTCTTATTCCGCTCAAACTCAAACTGCGCTATCAACTCGTGGCAGTCTAAAAATTTCGACGGCTCCCAAGTATTATCGTCTTCGGGGAAATCTTGCCATTTCACAAGATACTCCAGCTCCCCCATGCGTAGGCGACGTTCGATTATTTTCTCTACGGAGTATTCTTTGTCCTCATCGACGATGTCTGGTAACGATGCTTGATTCAATATACCGAAATACATGTTTGATTTGAACTAAAATATGCTTATTTGTGTGACGGAAACTGTAAGTGAATGATTTATTTCAACTGTCACACTGCGACAAAAGGCAACTGAGATTGGCTCGAATGCCGTTGGCGTTTGCGAATGTCGACATATTTGTGGCTACAAGACTCAAATTTTTAATTATTTTCGCCAACATTGAAGCTGACACACGGGGCTTAGGTGGCACCAGTGGAATATGGCTCGGTAGTGGGTCGGATTAGCTCTCTGAATCGCAAACAGGCACACAGACAGTACAGTTTGTTATGCAAATTGGCTCCTTTTCTCTTTTCTCTTTTTCTTTCTTTTTCTTTTATTTTTTTTTGCGTATATCTTTTCATGGCGTGTCCAAACTGAAATGTGGAATTTTCTGACGAACTGTTGTTGATGAAGGTTTTTCAGCCAGAGACGTGGTTACTTCTGCGATTAAGTTATGGCAACCCAAAGCCACTTTGTCAGCCCATTGAGCAAGGCCAAATTTTTTGTTCCTTCGCAAAAAACGAGTGTTATTTATAGTCAGAAATTTATATAGCGCACACACTGACAGTACACAGAAGTAAAGTAAAACAATTGGCAATAAAATATATTTTATATGCATAAATGATGAAGTTTTACAATACGGTGCGAATACTTAATGAAAAATGATGCTCCATCCAGCTCAGCGACACAAAAAGCCAGCATTTTCGCACAAAGGGCTCTCTCAGTCAGGTCTGTCAAACTAATAAGCCAAGTGCGGACCATGTCGCAAAAACTTGCTGGCTCATTCTTTTGTTTTCGCTTCAGCCGACATGAGGCGCTTACACTTTACGGCCACAGTTGTGAAAGAGGCAAATGCTGGAGTCACACTGAACATTCCTACCGAAATTGTGTAACAGCGCCGTTCTGGCGCACAAAAACTATTTCAGTCTTTTTTGTTTCACACTTAATGAGTAATTTTATGAGAGAACTTTTATGAAACAGTTACGCAGAGTCTTTGGCTTTTGAGACTTTTGTTTTAGTAATAAGGAAAAACCAATCCTAGAAGCTGTTTTGAGCCAACTCAAAAGTTTGCCTAAGTATTCTACATAATTAGCAGCAATTGGAATTGTGGTCCGATTGCTGGTTTCTTATAATCAGGAGTGAGGCGACGTCGCTTTGATTAATTGATAAACATTCGTTTCACCACATTTATATCTGATGTTTACTGTGAGTTTACAAGCATCATTTTCTATCAATCACAAAGGTACCAAAAGGCCAGAGCAGTAGAATCAATTGTTTGAATAGTGCAATCAATCATTCACAGTAGTAACTGACGACGTCTCGAGAGACAAAATTGCTTGTGCAAAAATAAATGAATTTTCTAAGCTCAACATTTAAATTTTCCATTTCTATAAGCTTAAATATCATAAAGGACATACATATACTGATCAAGACTATCTATGCTTAGCCTGGATATAGAATTGATTTGGCGAGTGTGAGATATTCCATGTACAATAATAAGAATTACTATATGTCTAGAATGATCGTTCTCTGTGTGAAATAAGCTTTAGTTGACTGCAAGGCCAAATATGGGCGAGCAAAGGCGGTCAACAGAACTTTTTTATTAAAGTTGAGCCTATTTTCGTCCAGAATTCGTAGGCTGAAGTCAGGCTAAAGAAAGAGCTGAATTTTTTAATTTGATTTCAATTTCTTGACAGTATAAACCTTTTAAATTTCAAAAGTATTTTCTTACTTAGAAATAAATAGTAATTCCCAAGGTAAATTATCATTAGAGCTCATCACGACATCGGCCTTTATTGAAATGGACTTTTCAGATACTACGCTTCTAGTGGGTGGATGCGTTGGAAAAGACTAGACACTATCGGGCGAGGGTGCCCTCGAGTGCTTATTTCAAATTGCAAGTCTCTAGTTCTAGCAATGAAACGGTTATTACAGATAGAGGGACAGATAAGCGCACATTGCAAAAACCAATATACTATTTTTTTCACTGGAAACAGAGTATAAAATTGTACATTTGGGGAGCACCTCCTGTACATATGAAGTTTTTCATGCGAACAGTATTAGAATTGAGAATGGAAATCTGAAAAATGAATTTGCACTTGAAGATCTACGTCAAATAGATATAGATAGGAATATTCTGGTTTTCGACTTAAGTTCTTCGGATTATCATATGCCATCCAAACGCTCACATGTTGACTGGGATTTCATTATTCCAGCTCCCTTCCACGTCTCGGGCCATTAACTGTATGTTTTATGTGCGACTCTATATGTATTTACTTGAAGCCTCTTTTTCATGCATTTCGGCTGTCTTTGTGCGCGCCACAGCTGGTACCCTTTAACTTTGTCGGAGCGCGAAATGGTGAAAATGAGCGCAACTAAATTGATTAAACGGGCGAAACGCGCTCAAAAGCTTTTCCACATCCCGCGGCGGGGCGACAGTGCATAAAATCGCGAATCGCGAAACAACTCGCATCGCAATGCCTTTTGCTATGAAAAAATGAGCGTGGCGCACACAAAAAATGGTTGCCAAATGCACGACTTGAAAATATCCTCAGTTAAGCTTATATATACATATATATATATATATATATAAATTTATATTTATATAGATGTATATCTCTCTTGTAGTCTTCAGACTTGAAGTGAGTCTTCTTTTTCTGAAAGTCTTCAGATCGCATGCATTTCAGATGGTAAATCAAATCAATCAAATAGAAAATGTGTGTGATATGTGGAAATATCATGAATAATCGATAGTTAAACAAATTAAGAACCTGAATGAACTATCAAAACTAGGAGTGACTGAAATATCCTCTACAAGCATGAGAATATATATTAAATATATTTAATTTATCCTCGATACATTGTGGATGCCTTTCCCTGTTACACACACCTGCTTCGCGTTGATACCCATTTAGCTGGCGCAGAGGGCATGTAAAAAGTGCAGAGAGGCAAACCAATTCAGCACTCAACGGTTATAACAGGGACCCTCTGCAGAGGCTTACAAAGTTCTTTTTTTGCATGTCAGGCAAATGTAGGTTGAAGGCATTGGAAATGCCATTCTCTGGGTGCCTGGCAAAACACTTTAAGTCTTCAAATCGAGATCTGTGACAGTTACTGACCAACCAGCTTCGCTTGGGGTATTCTGGGCTGCCGGGTGGCGGGTGGCACTGGCGGCTGCCAGTTTTCACCTTCAACCGCAGGACGGCATTTTACACATGCCTCTGAATGACAAGCTGGTATATTGTCGAAGTCTGTGCTTTAGGCCAACAGTTGCCGACTGATGATTCATTTGAGTATGTATGTGTGTAAAAGCTAACACATCGGCCGGCATACGGCGTGCTGCTGCGGCGCTTGCTCGAATTGCCAGTATTGGAAACTGGGTATCTGTGTTGGTCAGTTTGCTCTTGGATTTGCTCTCACCTCGTTTCCTTTAAGTGGCCATCAAGCACTGATGTTATTATACACAGACACAGACAGACACAGACACAGACACAGATACACATACACAAGCACACGCTCACATTCACTTACACTCACACATACACAGAGGAGCATATAGGAGGCAATCAAAGCCATGTTGACGTCCAATTTAGCTGCTGTTGATTTGTGTCGTGAGCTTTTTGTTTTTGTGACTTCGCTCGTCCGAGTCCGAGGCAGCAGCCGCCTTTAGGTTCTGTTGTCTAAGCCTGTCGGTTACGCAACCATTTTGCAGCACATTTTAGCAGATTTTTTTCCCGGCCTGTATTTTTCAGAGTTCGGTTTTTGCCATCGAGCAAAAGCAAGGCAAAACCTTGAAATGTTTACACGTGATTTATGGCGCGGAATTTTCGTTTACGTGGCTCTTTTACGGCATCGGCCACAGCTGTCCCGAAATTCGCATCGTCCAAGCTGGCAGCTAAACCTCCGCCAGGATGTACACGCAATAAACTTTAAGCTGAAAACATTTCTAGGTATTTTAGGTACCGTCGACCGCTATGAGCAATATTTATGGATTCTTCAGATCAAATCCCTTAAATAACTACTAACTATACACGTTTTAAAATCAAATGCTTGAAACAAATTTATTTTGATTCGAACTCTTATAATGAATGATCATTTAATTATAAATATATATATATATATATATATATATATATATATGGAGAGTTATAACGCTTTCTATCACTATGGAGTAAATTAGACTCATTCACTCTTGTTTGTTTCTTTCGACCTCTTGACTTTTTCGGCTTATTTATTTTACTTGCAGAGCTATCTTCACATTACGTGTGAGTTCCATATTGCTGTGTATCTTTGACATTTAAGCACTGGCTTTTGTTTTACTATAGTCAATTAATGAAATTGTAAATTAGTCTGTATTGAGTGGGAGGTCGCTCTGGCTTAATATAACTCTCCATAATAAAATTAGTATAAAATTGAGTCTAAGAAGTGCGGAAGCAGTTGAGATGGAGTCTGGAAGCTGTTTTTTTGAACTCAGTTTGGACTGCATTGGACAACATTCATGTCTGCATCTGCTACATCTCGAATTCATCTCAATTATTACTAGTCTTACAAGATCATTAATTTAAACAGTAAGCAGACTCAATAACTTAGTAGCGCTGGGATAACTCTATGACAGCGTTATGTGATTCAGGCAGAAAACAAATAAAAGCTGGAATAAGTAACTGCCGAATGCAAGTGCTAAAAAATTACCCACATCTAACAACGTTAGGCTCTGCTGGAAATTTAGGCCCTGGTCAAATTTACTGCTTCTGTAGAAGCAGAAGACGATGGTTATTGTGATAATCATTTTGCATACCCATATGCATGTGCGATGGTATATGTTGAAGGACTCATCAGTATAGCGATAGGGCCCGAAAACGGGTTGCATCATGAACCAGTCCGTGAAATAAAATCGACTGTAGTATCGAAATTTTCGTATGAATAGCTTACACCCTTTGAGGCGTTTAATCTGATGCAATCGATCCAAAATGATTTTCCTTTCCTCCGGATAACATGAGACCATTACCCTTTCACCATGTTGTATCCAGCAATGTACCGGGAACGTATAGCTTAGATCGCTCCGTAGATCGTCCACTTGAATGCACCGACAGTACCACGACGGATATCTGCCGGACAAATCATGGCTAATTATCAGTCGACAGGGCAGTTGGATTTTTCGGTCACTGAGCCGTATCATGCATGAAGTGTTTAATCCCAAGAAAGGATTAACGGGATTCTGATATATAACCACCTTGTATTGACCAAGATCTGATATAAATACGAGTTTAATATTCGCTGATGTTGCGCTTAGTACGCCGCCGCCCGTGCGCAAGTGCACAATGATGTTCTCGTTACTTGGCTCTTCCTCATCCTGATTCGCCTTTATGACGCGTATTAAATTCTTCCTCTTGAAGCGAAAAAATAGCGTGGCCAGCAACAGTAAAGCCAGGGACCCTAAGACCATTAATATATAAAATATCATGCAGTAAATGTTCAAGGACGGCATCAAAAAATAATTGGATAGCTGCTGGACGGCAATCGGCTGGATCTTATAGGCGTTGGCAGAAAAGACCGATAGATAGTGCACATAGCATTGATAATAGTTATGTGTATGTGGTATGTTCTTGAGATTGCAATCAAGTTTCTTCCATGTCGGGACATCTCCGGATATATCAACGGCACTGAGCTTTTGTGCACTAATGTGAAGCGTGTAGTTAGCTGGAAACAGATAATTAGACTTATATATTGCTATATAAGCTAGCCCGTCCACTCTACATTTATTAATCAAATAAAATGTCCTGTTAGTACTGCCCTGTTTTACGCGGAAACTCTTATCGTAAAGATTGCGTAGCACCGGCTTAACATTCATTGTTATTATTACCTTAAGGTCCGCTGAGGAACTTAAAAACGAGACTACCATATTATCCTGCGCTTGTAATTTTAGTGTATAAATTATCGCACTTTCTTTTATCACATTAGTCTCCTCGTACAAGTATTCTGTGCTCTCCGTAAGGTATTGTAAGCCCAACCTATATTCGAGCAAATCATTTGATTTACTTGTTAAGTCATTATTGCGAGCACTGCCGCTCTGAATATTGACTGCAATAAGAGCGGTGGTTGGTGACATAACCTTAGGCACCCACCACAATAAATCCGACCTGAAGCACCAAGAATACAAGAGTAGATTTTTGGTGTGAAGCATCTTGCGCAGCATTTCTATCGTTTGCAGAGGGGTATCTAGGAAGCACAACGTGTTATAAGATAGGTGTTGGAGGGGCGTATATGTGTCATGCATTTCCACTCTGTAGGTAAGGTTACTTAGGACATAATCAAAAGGTTCCTCTGGTTGAATGTGGCGGGTCAGTTGTTCCCCAACCTTATGCCATAATGTGAAGATTCCCCTGACAATTGCAATAATGTGACTTATTCGTATGACGACTCTATCATCGAAGCTTGACCAATCGATGTAGGCTTCTTTTAGAGGCTGTTTTTCGCCGAAATCCAAATTTAGTTTCAAAATTTCGTTGTCCGGGATCATGCAATATGATATCATATAGGTCAGTAGCTTGCCCAAGTCAAGCCAAATATTTTCGGTCAGATCTAATATTTCGGAATCTCTGCGAACAAAATTATAAACGAATATCGTTCCGTCAATAATATGTGTAACAACGCGAATCTCAATTTTTTCCAAGGATCCCAGATGTGATAAGCAATTGTTAGCGATTTCAAGTGAGTTTACCATTTCTAAGGCTGAAAAAGATCGGTGACCTAAGGTCGTTAAGGTGTCAGCTGAATCTATTAAAGTCGTCAGCTGTTCTGGCGAAGATGAAAGCAGTTGCAAGAAGCAGAACGCCTCCTGCGTACGTCCCTCCATTAACATCTCAACCACGTTGGGTGTGTCATTAAACTGTGAGCTCTCGACCGAAAATGGTATATTAACAAGGGTGCAGCCCACGTGATAGCCGCATATGCGAACGGTCAATTCAGCTTTTCCATTGAGATAGAGAAATGTTTCGCCCGAATTGACATTGTCCACATAAATGTTACCCAATCTGAAGGTGTACAAGAGCGGCTCTTGAGGCGCGGAAACAAAGTTTTGGCAACTTATATGAAACTTGGTTGTGCACTCTTCGCCATTTTGTGGTTGAATTGCGCAACTGCCGCCACTTGGTGGCTGTGCCTGTTGCAATCTTAGCTCGGTGTTCCCTTGTCTCTGCTTATCGACGACACTCAGCTTAACTGTTAGTGGACCGACCAGCTCAGCTGGCAATCTCATTACTAATCGCTCTTTGTTCTGTTGCGCATCAACGCCATTCACTGTCCACGTGTATTCAATAGGTATCGTGCAAGCTTCGCATACAGCACGCAAGTGCAGCACTTGATCGACAGCATAGAAATTAGCCTGGCAGTTCCTGACACATTCTATTGCCACACTGCGTATTGGCCGTTGGCTAACTATTACAATAACTTGGCTAATGCTATTGGTGCGGGCTGTCGCAAATCGGTTGGAAACTTTCAGGGTGATTATATTTTGTTCACTTCTTTTCAGGACTGTTGTCGAGACATTCAGACTTGGAACTGGATGAAATGGGATTAGTGGATCGTTCGGGATATCTTTATGAATTGCATACTTACGGGAATTCTCAACGCTAAGATATACCTTATTGGAATCATTTTCAGCGCCCAAGATCCATGTGTATGTTAGCTGTTGAGACTGATGTATACTTTGTCCGGGCTCACGACTCCTGGAGCCATCAAGTATCACCCATTCACTTGTGTCACTGATTTCTCTATACTGGCCGCCGGCTATATCAGCCACCACATTTCGCGCTGTTACATTTAAATAGCACTGCGAAGGATCATTAATTAATTATTTCTATCTGTGGGTTGATTTGCTTACTCTAGTAATTGCCTCCGGTCCTTGCGCCTCCCTAACCAAAATCTCCACTGCAAATAAAAGATTGGGGTACATGTTTAGTGAAGACACGCCCCATAGAGCATAGCGGGGTATCTTTAGCAATAGATCATGTCCGTATTTTAGAAAATAACCGTAGGCTGGGAGGAGAATACTTTAGTTTCAATTGGTGTAAAGAGGACGAGCGGTGAGTCGCTGTCTTACAGTGCTCCTCCAAGTTGTAAATTGCCCACTGAGCTATCAAAGTGGTCTTGGAAGGCATGCAACGCTTCTCCAAAATTGCTTGTACGTTGGTAAAGTGCTCGACGTCAACTTGCCTCGGCCTATTTGGATCCATGCACTGCTGGAACCCGACTAGAGGCACGCAATATCTTGGCTTCTCAACGTGCACGACTAACGATAAGAATTCCTTTTGATTGGTCAAATCCCTCATTCCTTCCTTTTCAAGGTACTCGACAGTCACTTTGAGTTGGTTAGCGCCCAGAGTGTAGTGCTTTGCCTTGAATACGAAATAATGGGCCTCGTCACATGGCGGCTTGATGTGTCTTCTGATACCCAAGTCATGTAGAGTCGCTGTCAAATTCTTTGTATGATGGCTTGTCATAGATTTCGATCGTGGCCCGTAGGAAATCATATATGTTGGCGTCGATATTGTTATTTGCATCGGTTTGGGGCTAAGCTGCTCGAAGCTCAAAACAATTGGCTCCTCTTTGGCATAGGCTACTTGCACGTTGTAGCTGCACATGGGCTTAGTGAGCTTGCACCCGTCTCTGCTTACTTGGGGTTGGCAGCGGCAAACAGCTTGACCTACATAGGGAACGCAGAGCTGCTTGAGTGGGCACGTGTTTTTAGTCGTCTCGCACAGATTCTTAACTTGCTCACAGTATTTTCCCTGAAAAGCTTCCTCATAGCAGCTGCAGCTCGGCTTCTTTTCTACCATTTTGCACTCTCCAGCGAAATTGCAGTACTCCGAAGAGCACCGATCCATTAAGACAGAGCGCGAAAAAAGGTTGTACATGAGAAGCGCCCAAAAGACAAATTTCCCAATATGCATGCTATTTAATGAAATTTATATTTATCGATTGCCTACTTGAAAGTCTGTTAATTTCTATTTAGCACTAAATTCAAATAAGTGTTTTCATTTTCTCCATATTTCCATATTTATGGAAATAAGAAATTGGTGCTCAATTCGTGCAATGAACCGGACAATAACATGGATTTATTACAGGGTATAAGAGGACGTTATATATCAACAAGTCAGGCACTGCCGATAAGAGTATGTACTCAGTCTTGCCTGTAATAATTTTGTCACCTTATCACCAACTTAACATCCTCTAACATCCTGCAGAAATGTTGGTAGCCCTATTAAAAATATGATTTTATCTTCTTTTTGAGTATATTTGCAACTTCATTAAGCTAGTGGTGGCGAATGCAAATTTAAGAATTTCAATCCATTCTCAATTGCTGGTTGGCTGGCAGATAAGTGCAGACAATCGTTGCAGCTGGCAGCAAAAATCAGTTTATTGCATTACGTCTACGGCATGGCCAAAGGCAGCTCAGCTTTTGGAATTTTTTGGTAATCATATTACCTCCGCTGCTGCCGCACAGCATCCCACAGAAGGGACTGAGCGAGTGAGCGAGTAGCGCCGTTTTATTCCAAAGTACATTGATGTTAGTTGTTTGTGTGGGCGTGTTACAACAAATTGCACTTGCAAAATATTATACTTTCAGTGTATGGGCCAAATGGAAGTTGTCGGCTGTCGGCTGTCGGCTGTCGGCTGTCGGCTGTCGTCTGGCAGACTTGACAACTGCTCGTCAACCTCGTTCTGCTTGAAAGCGTCGACTATATGAAAGTGCACAACATAGTGCAGCGGACACACGGGCACACGCATACACACACACACACACACACACACACACACGCGTAGAAAATCAAATTTCAGGCATACTTTCAGGTTGAGTTTTTGGGTGCATTGATGAAATTGCATTTGATAATGGGCAGCAGCCAGAGATCTCCTTTGGAGCGCACCATGCCTTAGACCTGCCTGCTTTCCATGTGCAGTGAAGTGTGAACCAAAGGCCATTGAAACTGTAGAGAACCAAAGAAAATTTATGCATTTTCAATTATTGAATAGTACGAATAATGGTGAAATATTACAAATAAACTGCAAAATATTTATAAATCACCTTTTCAGGTGTTCAGGTAAATCATAATAATAATATAGTGTGTATATACGTTGTTCAGCTCAACAGCTCAACTTACGTAAGATTAGATTAAGATACATCAAACTTTGTTGGTCTTTTTTTCTTCGACTCGACGAAGCGTGCTTAATGAATAAAAGCCCCTTCTCATACTCGTTCTCGAGTTAAAAAGGGTAAACTCGCTTTGTATTAAGCATTTCTGTGCCAATACATATACATTTTGCATACTTAATCGTTTGATATATTGGGGAAATTACATCCGCTACAGCCGTAATAATTACTGCTAATGAGGCGAATGCTATCAGATGAGTAAGATCATCATTATCAGAACTGATCGAGAGGCATCAGTGTGCGTGGACACAGAAAACGATATGCAGATAGCAAGCGTTTTAGCATTCGCTAACATAAAGAGAAAGATAGATGGATAGAGAAAGAGAACGAGACAGAGAGTGGAACAGACGGAGAGACAGAGACAGAAAAAGATGGAGAGTGGAAAAGAGGCATGCATCGAAGGAGATACACTAGACATAGAGAGAGAAAAAGAGAGAGAGAGAGAGAGAGAAAGAGAGAGAGAGAGAGAGAGAAAATAGTGCGCGATTGAGCGAGCGAGCGAGCGAAATGAATGAAGAACCAAATATAATATAATAATAAGCATATGAAAATTCAACTCAGGAAAAATCTTTAAGGTACTCTACTCGACGTAAACTGCAGTCCATTTAAATTTGAAATTACTTTATTAACGATCTAATTTCACAGTAAGCTGGCCACAGTCACATTTCATAAGCGACATGGGAAAATACTCCGATTGGCCATGTGGTGTCTATGATTGAATGCAACACATAATTTCCTATTGCATATATATTTAATTAGACGAATCTCTTGCTTAACAGTGTTATCCTGTTTTAAGCAGAGAGATGGACGGACATAGGCAGGCAATTTTATCATACATAGGTTGCCGTAAACTGAATAATTGACAAACGCAATGGGACCATTTATCAGCTGGCAGCAAGACAAACGCATTAGTGACGTAACATAATAAGCCACCCGATGTCTACACACATTAGCAGCATACATAGGAACACACTTGCCATGTTCTCGGTTGACTGCCAGCTGCAGATATCATAAAGCTCAAGGAGCACATGGCATTAGCACACGCAAAGTTGTTAAGTGCCTCCCAGCAGACAAAAAGACTAAAAGACCGTTGCAGAGGGCTTTGGGTTTTCGATGCGGCCACTTGCAAGCCTCGACGTTTCAGGTCGTCCCTCTCGTTGCCTCGACGCAATCGATTAAGCGGGTTAAGTGCTGCATAAGCTGTCAGCTCCATCTCTCTTTCTCTCTCTCTCTGTCCTCCTTCAACCTGCTCGTGAGAACACGTGTAAAGCACAGCAAATCTGTATATGCATGTTTAGCTGCATGGCAACGCATTCTTGCCATGAGCTGTGCGTTGATTCATAAAATATATTTTTATTTGCTTACAAGCCACCAATTACATCCAAATGAGCTTATGGGTCCAACCTGCAGGCGAGACGTGGCCTTCGGCTATGTGTCTGTGTTCTGAATGGCAGCTATATTTGGAATTATATTTGACAATTATATAAAAATAGCAGTATACAAATAGTAGTATATATGATAGTTATATTTGCGATAGAGATGTGATTATTATTCGGATAGAGCTTCTTATCGATAGTTGGTATTAATTCTTGATTTTTTAATATTACGCGACATTTATATGACATTGTGCGAATTCTGCTGCATATTCAATCTAGATCTTGTCTTATGCCAGCCTTTAATAATAACAATAATAAACTTTAATGATAATAATTTAATAATAATAATAATAATAATAATATTAATATAATAATAATAATAATAATAATAATAATAATAATAATAATAATAATAATAATAATAATAACTAATAATAACTAATAATAACTAATAATAACTTTAATAAAGTGGTTCTAAATTCGAATGAATCAAATGGTTCACATTGTCCTGGATTAACATATCGGAAGAATTACTTTTTTTTTAAGGAAATATAAGTAAAACAAACTACTTATCGCATAGTAAAATATATTATTTAATATATTGGAGCTTTAACCAGCTGGAAATGGACCTAAATCAAGACTATATAAAGATGGTCAAATGGACAGTATTTGAATCAGGAATTAAGAATCAGAACCCATAGTATATGTGATATAAAATATATTTATTATTTATACATCCTGAGTCAATCACAAATAAGATAAGCAGCAGCTTAACGCGTCGCTCACGATATCTTATAGTAGGATACTTCCGTCGACAGTACCCATATTCTAGTCTTAGACGATTATTTTAAAGGGCAGCCTATTGTTCAGCTTGAGGAAACCATAAATAATTGTAAAACAAATTAATTTATTTTAATTTACGCTGAAACAATATACAGTAATAAGTATAATTTAATTCCATTAAGAATTAATGGTTTTATCTCTATCCGAACTGTTGGCCAAATTAAATGCGCATAACAAATTAAACGTGAAATTAATTGCACTAACCGCAATAGCCTATAATATGCGTGTACAGAAATGCCAGCAATGTAGTTCCTGTCCCCCTCTCTTTTTCTAGTTATACAGGATTGTGTACATACAGGAATATGCATTTATTTATATAATTTGCGGGATTGTGCATATTATTTTCATGTTATTTGATGACTGTAAATTAAAAAGTTCACTTTGTCAGGCAACTCGCTGTTTTAGTGTGCACAGCCTAACGAGGTCGAGGTCAGCGCATTTCATTTTCATTTTCATATTAAATGGTTTATAAAAGAAACATAGTCTATACACAATTAAGACAATCACATCTTTCACACTATAAATGTGTTTGAAATTTTCAGTATGACTGCTTCTAATGTCATTTTTGGTACCCCTTTAAATCGAATATACTTTGTACTCTGGCATGATTGCTTCCAATATACGTCTTTCCATTAATTTATAAAGATATAAATTATAAATTATATATTATATTATATATAATATTATATTATATAAATTTAAGCAAGAAAAATCAAGTCAAATATATGCAATTCAAGAGGAGCTGCCTGCCCCTAGTGTGAACAGTTGCTCGGCACATAATTCAAGATATCCCCTAGTCGAGCTTTCCCGAATTGACCACACTTCGTGTTCAATTTTATTGTGCATGCTAATTATACATCTAGTTAATCAATATCCACAGGCTCTACAAGCGGTTGTCCAAACAATCAGATTGGTAAATACAGACTGGCTCGTTTATAAATATTAATTCAATACTTTTCTGCCGCCTGTTGTAAATTATTTACATGTTGAGTAATTGCCTTATTTCGCATTAATTTATTTGTGGCTTTCTGTATTTGATTTTTCAGAAATATGTCAGCGAATTATCAACTGTGCGAGATTGTGCTACTGAATGCGTTGAAAAAGGTAGGTTTTATATATCCATGTTACCATAAAATCGATATATATCTTGTCGATGCCTTTCAGAGTCTATAAATTGCATAAGCACAAAAAGTTTTCATTACCAATTACATATCAAGCATATTTTCCACATAAACTATCTTTTACCACTTGCAATAAACTTTACTACTTAATCTTTAAACTTATATTTCATTCTCTCTTAAACACAACTTTTATGGATAAATATACTCAAAAGCATAAACCATATCGCTGATTAGGTAATGGATAAATGGTCTTGTCCTTAAGTACTCATAAAGTTTAAATAGCAACACTAACAATGCAGAGCATTATATTTGAGTAAAACAGGGGGCTCAGTAAATCGAATCGTAAATAATGTGAGATATTTATTTAGTGTAGCATTCGAAATAAATAATTTCAAATACTATTTTCATACGCACACAAAATAAATAATTTAAAATAATATTTTCCAACAAATTATGGAAAACAGCAACGACACCAAAGAACGTGACTTAAGCTCCGAAGCGAGCGACATCTCTGTGATGGGCAGAGGGGATATTCAATCTTTGAGGAGTCTAATGCAAAATCTACTACGAGACTGTGGTTGGCGGGAAGACGTTCGCAAAAGGATAAAGGAAATTCTAGATGCTCGAGGTCTGAGCGAAGTTAGCGATGGGGATGTCGCCGCCGAAATCATACCAGTGGCAAGCAAATCGGTACCCAAGGAAGTGCGCTTAGAGCTGGAGAAACGCGTTCGCGGTATCATGCAGCCGCAGTTAAATATCTAGACAGATATCTTAAATTTATATCTTAGTTTTATTAAGTTTTTTCCTTTCTTTAAAAATGTAAGCTTATTGTAAAAAATAAATTCCTATAACGAGTAAGATGATGCATGTTAATTTCGAATATATATTTTCATAGCTAATGTGATATAACATAATCTGACTGATGCCTCAAGGAGTTCAGGGTATATACCAGACTAGTATTACTTATTATACAGAATATTAAACGTTGTATACCATATTATTTTTGTCAATGCGTATTTTCACTCATATTTATTATTAATTTTTGTCTATCTTTTGCTTACAGAAATTTGGGAAACCCAAACCTATTGCTGCAAAGAAGATGGCTGTAATTCCAGTGGACTAATGAAAGTCTCTATATTCTTGGTCTCTCTGCCAATTATCATGTGGTTATTTTAGACGACTTCTTTCAAATTTCAGTAACGAATTCAAGAGCATCGTATTTATTAGTTTTAAGCATAAGATTAAATTCTAATTGTAAAATTTTTCATCTTTGTTATTATGTTCAAACAAAAAAACAATGTTTCGATATTATAGTTTTTAAAAACAAAGTTTGTAAATGGGACCTAAGAAACGAATCTTTAATTAATTAATTATTTCAAGAATTTTTTCCAACTTATAAGTTAATATTTGAACACTGTAACTTTGTGTTAACTTTAACTGTCTTCCCGCATCAAGATATTTTAGAATATAACAATTTATAAAGATTTTAATGAATATAGCTTCGTAGAGTAAACATCACAATTAATATATAACTCTTATTATTATTCTGCTCGGCCTCGTGTTCTTTTCGATTGAATAAGCTGAAATATCCAATTGGAAATTATTAAAAATGAAAGAGTATTAGCAATAGACATTTAGAAACTAAAAATGCATTCAAGGAAGATGCTAAACTAAGAGCAAACTAAAACTATATATCTTAATCTTAAATAAGACGATTTGAAAGTTACAAAAGAATTTAACTACTATAAAACAAAAGCAAATCATATAATAATGAATTAACAATATATATGTATGTGGTTTAAAGTATAACGTCTCTAATTACCAATAATTATAACAAACTCGAAAAGGCATTCATCTCAACCGAAATCTTGAACATTTTACCAAATGCAGAGGGAATGTTATCTACAATACTTTATTAAAAATATAAAATTAATGCGAATAAGTTGCTTTTTGACATTCTTATCTAAGACATTTAATATTAAAAATATATAATTGTCTTTAAAAATTGTACTATATTATTTGTAAAGTATTTTAAAAAATATTACTAAAAACACAGTCACAGGAAATTTGTTGAATTTTTTGATCCTTATTTGATTTGATTTGATTTCAAATAGAAAATATAACAAACTTTTTACCAACAAATATCTATATTTATATGTAATTTCAAGGTGGTGCGTCTTAAATAATAAAAGATAAATTGATAAATATAACTTTAAGGAAAATATAAAAAGTTTTCACTCTACTGTGCATGAAATTCTAAATTATTATTAAATTGACAAAAGTGAAAAATAAATTTAATTGCAATCGAAAATTAAGCTACAATTTGGAAAGGCTATTAAATAGTTAACAACGTATAAGCCAAATACTAGAACTTACAGTATTGCAAGATTAGAGACATTAAATTTTAGAAAAACAAATGTAAAAATAAAAACAATTAATTACTCCATAGAAAATGCGCACTAATGCATTTCACTTTTTATTTATTTTTCAATTCCTAATATTATATATAAATATGTCTTAATAAATGTGGCCAAATGGCATATAAAAGTATTTGGGCTTTCAATATTACGGAAATAAGAAAAGATATTTATTCATTCTTTTCTTTTGCGTTTTCTTGACGTTTACTATGTGAATGTGTACTTAGATTCAGGTATATTTATACTTTATTTATTGTATTAATTTTTTTAAAATTATAATCTATATATTTATATATAAATATATATTTTTTTAATCTTTTTTTTTTTTTCGAAATTCTCTGTATCTCTGTATCTGAGAACAGGGTTAGTTGAAAATTGTAATCAATTATAGCCAGATAGAGTTTCAAGAATATCGATTTGGGTATTTAATATAGCACCAATGGTATAGATTCGTTCCTGCTTATATTTAAATTCCTCGATCTCTAAATCTATATCATGTGAACTTATTTTTTGGTTAAAAACAAATGTGTTGCTGGTGATACTCTCCCAATTCATTCTCTTATTTTTGATGGACTTTATTTCTTGTGCTATGTTTTCTGAAACAGTTCGATTTTTGCGATGATAATATTTGCGAAAGATTCGCAGCTGCTTCACCCATAGAACATAATAGCTGATTTCGGCATACATAAATTGAAATATATTGATCCGTCGCTCTGCTTTTGTGTCCCACAGATTTTTTGAGGTGCAAAAGTAATTGTTAATTATGGAAACGAACATATTTATCAAAATCTCTGAAATGATGAAGGTCAAGATCGAAAAGAAGATTATGCCAATAAGTTTGCCACCATGAAAAAGATCTTCCAGTTCAAGGCCATAGGTAAATCTGAATGTGAAACATGTGCATGTGACGATGCTCTGGCTAAGTCGCGAGAATCTGTAGCTGTTATTGCCATTTATTATGGATACCGCCATGCCGAAGCCCAAAATTAATACGAGAATAAAAACACCAACGGTTGCTACCGCACCCCTAGCCAAATACAGGGTATGTATGAAGATTTGGAAGACATTGCAGAATGTAAGGGCCTTCCACAAACGTAGAGTAGTTAAACATAAGAGGAATCCAATAGTTGATCTGACATACATTTGCAAGCGAGTTGAATCCCATACCTCCACATATTCCATTTTACTAGAGCTCTCAAGTTTACTGAGAATATTTGTGACGCTCGCCTTGCGCATGATTATTAGAATTAGTATGAAGATGTTAAGCAGAAAAATTCCAATGTCCATCAAATTCCATATGCTTCGAATTTCGCCTGGCTCGAACCATAATTTAATGGCTAGACCTTTGAAAAATTGTATAAACGATATGGCATACACAATCATCACAAATAGTTGCCAATCCTTAATCTGGTCATCAGTTTCAATTAGAGGTACGCTCGCTACTTTCACATGGGGAATTGTGCTGCCAAATGGTGTTTGCTCCAGACGTAAGATGCACGCACTCAATAGTTCTGCATCGGTGCTGTACAATGAATATTCTATAAATAGAGCTGAAGTATTGTAATTGAGCCATTTATTTTGACGTAGGTACTCCACTATTTTGAGGCTATTGTGCTGACTTCGAGCAAGTGGTGTTATGTATCCGATTAACTTTGGATAAGTCCGAAAATATCCCTTCTCATCGTAACTAAGCAAAATATTATCAGCCGATTTGAAGTGTTGGGGTATCCAAGGTTCGTAAAAGCGCCAGTACACATTATCGTAAGGTAAGCGCATATATGGCAATTTCCATCCCGGCATATAATATTCTTCTGAGAATGGAGGATTAGCCATCCTATCCTGCCGCACGTCGGTTACACGCAACTGACGTAGTCGAACGACTCCAAGCAACTTAGTTTGGTTGCTATGCAGCCATACTGGTCTATGATAATCGGTATCATTAGAACTAAATTCAGTTAAGAGCAAAGTTGTTAGGAAATCATAGGCATTTGTTATTTTGTCCACAGCAAGAAAGCCACGATACTGTGAATAATCGTAGCTAAATAGTCGCTGAATGTTACTTCTGCTGTGATATACAGTTCCATCGGCTGTTATGAGTACCAGACATATCGTAAAAGCAAAGTACTTTCCATATAGCCATAAATCATATTGTATTTCCTTGTATTGGCAATTTATCTTTTCGTCACGATGTTTTTCCGGTATTGAGAGATGGGCCCGCAAACTCTTTAAACGCAATCTCAAATAATCTAATCTGTTGTGATGGCGGACTTCTGCATCTGTTGCAAACTTTTTCGGTTTCGGGTGCCATATAGCATCAGATATTGAGAGTAATACAAACCTGATTGGATCTCCGACTAGATAGTGAAACATGTGCACTATTAGCAAGGAAACCAACATTGATCTGAATTTATTCGTTGAGTGATGGAATCCCGAAAATACTAAAATCGTTAGCATACATACTATTAATATACAAATTGTGGTCCAAAAGATAAATCTATTGCTCTTATTTGCCATATTCACTGATTTATTTTCTCAACTGGATGTTGATATTAATTTATGGTGAACTCTGTAGCATGTATAGCATTCTACAAATCAAATTTCAAAATTTTATTTGGCAGCCTGAACTGATTGCTTTGTTATGTGATTCCTTGAGGTACGCCTACCTGAAATGTAAAATATATTTATCAATGAATTTATGCTTTGACGATTGAAATCAGGAACTTCAATTTTTGTTGGGGAGCGCACTTACCTCGCCTAGTTATACGCATTTTGTCAAATACACCTTTTTCTACTAAATAGATCCATTAATATTGTTTCCTAGGATTTTGCCTCTGGTTCGTAGACTATCTTTATCTTATCATCATTTCATTATTTTGCTAAAAAGACATTGAAAGTCGCTCCTTTCATAGGGGGTGGACCGACATGCAGTTAAGGTTGATTCAATGTAGAAAACATATGCTATTCGTATCCATGAATCCTTCCGCATATTACATACATACAATGATAGAAAATAACACGATGAAGAGGTCTGTTCGCCACAAATTCAAGCAGTTTTGTCATTTCAGAATTGAGCCTATTCCCAGAAAGATAAGAAAAAGTAGTGGCGGCACACTAGACTTAAGCTAGTTCACAAAGTAATTAAATGGCCCATCTGGTTGTGCGTGCATTTACTGAGATTTTATTTGAAATTATATTCACTATTAAGCGATATATGTTGAAAATTCTACAAATAGATAATACCAACACACTTTTGCAAGCTCACAACAAATATTGCGTTACTATTGAAGTAGAGAGAAACGAAAACATATTCGTATTCCGGCACAAAGCGCTGACAAGCAAATTTAAGGTAGACAGCTGACAATTCAAATGCAATTACGATTCTTAGAACATAGTGCGTAAGCATTTGAATTTATGTTTGTTCACATATATGCCATATTTGCAAGTGAACATAAGTTAGAAAATGTTGGGGAAATTTGGGGCTGGAATCCAAAGGCAACAAAACCCGAAATTGTTAAATATATACACAAAGCTTCATGCGAAATTTTGAGACTCTAGCTTCTAAGATGAAACAGATAAGAAATCTTAACTGATTTTTCATATATATTCTTGATCAGGACGACAAGACAAGTTGATTGAGCCCTGTCCGTCTGTCTGTCCGTCCGTCCGTCCGTCCGTCCGTCCGTCCGTCCGTCCGTATGTATGAACGCGTCGATCTCAGAACCTATGAGAGCTAGAGACTTGAATTTTTTTTTTTTGTTAGGCGCGTATATAGGACGCGCATATCGAGTTTGTTTCAGAAAATTGATAACTATTCCTGAATATTTGTTATCGATTTAAAACCATATGAAAAATCAGTAATGATTTTTTATCTTTTTTATCTTAAGAGCTATAGTCTCCAAATTTTGCATGTAGCTTTATGTATATTTTTACCAATTTCGCTTTTTGTTACATTTGGATACCGGCCCCAAATTTCCCCACAATTTTGAAAATTATTTTCAGTTGCAATATATATGGTGTTTGGTCTTTTTGAAAACTAAATCAATTATTTAAATCATATGGTGAAAGTTTCATCAAAATCCCTTGATAAACACAAAAGTTAATCTACAAAATGTTTGGTCAGATCAACAGCGATTGAACTGCAAAGCGCACACAGACCAGGTGGCGCTTATACATGTTCAATTTGTATACATGTGCACACATACATGCAAATGCTCGCGAACAAATTTTCTAAGAACCGCAATTGCCTTTGAGTTTGGGTCGAATTGTGTTTGCATTGTTTTTGCTACCTACTTCCAATTGCCGCTCGCCGCTGTGTGTCACAGTGCGAATATGTTTTCGATTCTTCTTCTTTAATAGTAACGGAACAATTATTGTGAGCTTGCAAAAGTGTGTTGGTATAATCTTTGTGTCGAATTTGTTTGCATAATTCCTCTTTGATCGACATTCTTAGTATCATTGGCATAGATTTAAATCTCGTGATATGGTTGTACATACGAGTTATGGACTATATTAAGAAAACTAAGGGGGGTGGGATTAGGGTATCCCCTAGTCGGGCGCGCCGACTAGAGTTTTCTTACTTGTTATACCCTGAAACCATTGAAAATGCAAAATCAGGGTAATGTTTTGGTGCAAATGTATGTAACAGGCAAAAGGAGGCGTGCCACACATCGAGCTGATCAAGTATATATATACTTATATATACTTATACTGGATATATATTCTTGATCAGCTCGATGAGCTGAGTTGAACTAGCCCTGTCAGTTTGTCCGTCCATCCGTCCGTGGATTTTGTAAACCACAAAAGCTAGAGACTTGAAAAAAAAAAAGCAAAATGCTCGAGAATACCATACGCTGTACGAGTTTATTTTAATTTTTCGATAACTCTTCCAATTTCCTTATAATCGATAACTATCGAAAATATCGCATTGTTTTTGAGGTGTGCATGTGTTGTTTACTATCAATGAATAAATGAAACTTTTAATGATTGTTATTACAGCTCAATGAATTCAGGGTATCTCTTAGTCGAGCAGTCTCGGCTAGAGTTTCGTTACATGTTTTGTTTGATTTATTATTGACAAATCTGTCTAGTAAACCGGCATTGCCGGATTAGGTTCACAAACTGGAGTGCCTCCGAGAAAGTTCTCGGGTTAAAAGAATCGAGACGATAGCCCTCACTTCTCATAGTTTGCGGTCTGCCAGATGACTCACCGATGGTAACCAGTAGGGCTGAGTGGTCGCTGCCGGTATAGCAATCGTAGAGACTCCATCTACATTCATCAAAGAGCGATGAGAATGCGTTGAAGTCGCCTGGAATGATGACTTTCCGTCCCCATGCATCTTCAACAACTTCATCGAGAACATTTAGGAACTCGTTGAGTTCCATGCTCGGGGCCAGATAGCAGCTGTATAGCCACAGATCGTCGTATCGGGCGCGTACAAATCCGTTAAATGACTTCACGTTTGGGAGAGAAGTGTTCGGGTTTCCGCATATCCACAATGCCGTTTTCCCTTTTGAGTCTGAGGCCCACACCCTGGGGCAGCTGCTCAAGTCGTGGTGAGGCTCACTGAGGATGGCAACGTCTATTTATTCCTCCCTAACAGTCCGCAATGTGGCCATAGTCCATGCACATGTAGCAGCGCTTCGACTGCTCAACCGCGCGGATACGGCAAACCACCCATCCTATCCGGACTTTTGCCAACTCTGTCAGAGCTTTGGCCTTGGATGTTGGCAGCACTAATGTAGCTCTTTGCTGTCCTCCGAAGAATGGACGGAGCGATCTAATAGCTTCTATTTGGATAGTATTGTCCTTGATCGCCTCTTTGACAGCATCCAGTATCTCTTCCTTGGTCGCCAGCTCGTCCAGGTCACGGATCTCTACGTGAGCCACTTCGGTCAGCGTTTTGACCACAGCTCGGTTGCCAAGAGCCTTTCCCTGCTCAGCTTCAGGAGAAGATCACCCTTTGCTGTCTTCCTTATACCGTTCACGTCCCCGCACAAATGTTTCAGGGAAGGATCGGTCTTGACGACGCGCAGCATATCAGCGTAGCTACAGCCGTCCACGTCTGAGACAGTTATAGCATCCGTACGAACAGGCTTTGTTTTCGGCTTGGGCAGTGGCTTTCGTCCTTTAACCACTGTCCAGCAACTCGGGATTGTTTCCCTTGTAGGCTGCTTGGAATGTGCAGCTTTCTGATTTACGACCGCCACACTGTGGGCCGTGTGTTTTGGCTTTTTTGACGGCGGCACTTGGGAGTGCTATTCCCGCCTGTTAGGTTAGCAGTTCATCTAGCTATTGGGTTTTTATCCCTGGGCTGCACTTTCCTTTTTGGTGTCGTCTGCGACTCACCGTTTATGTAGCTTCGGTTTCCGAAAGCTACCGCAGTCTTGTGCAGACTTACCAATTTTGTAAGTTCATCTCTCATCAGAGAATTTATGTGACGCTGGCCACCAAATAGAGCCGTGAGACCTTCAAGGACCTCGACCATCCGGTCCAGAGTACTGCCTATTGTTATTGGCTGTTCCATTTCCATTGAGGTGGGGTGATCCGTTGGGGACTGCTGCAGTGCTTGTAGCACCATCTGTTGTTGTTGCGGCGATCTCTGCAACGTAGGACGCAGTTGCTCTTCCATACTTGCGTCCATTCTTGCTCACCCAAGGCGTGGAGCCTTCAGTGAACAACAGTGGTGTGCAAGAGGAGATTTGTCCCACTCGCAAGGTTCATTTATTTGTTTGGGACGCAGCTATATCCGTTGAGGGCCCGGAAGTATGCAACACTTTAGATTACAATGCAGAATTATTTGCCTGGGGTGGAGCTTTGCACTTCACCAAAGTTTCATAACAACTGATTGGCCGAACCAATTTGCAACACTGCTAACTAGAGTTAGAGTGAAAACACCTGCTGCTGTTTCTTGGTTCCGTGTGGGTAAGACAGCTTCCGAAAAAATTTCCGCGCGAAAAATGTGGAAAGTATTTGATGGAAAGCGCTCAAAAGATGACGCTC
Source organism: Drosophila mettleri (assembly GCA_035047625.1). Taxonomy (NCBI): domain Eukaryota; kingdom Metazoa; phylum Arthropoda; class Insecta; order Diptera; family Drosophilidae; genus Drosophila; species Drosophila mettleri. The sequence goes on from JAWNPI010000035.1 coordinate 20,740,095, forward strand.
CCGTACCCCTCCCTCGGTCTATGGGCTTGGGACGCCGTCTTATTTTCACTAATTGTCGTGCGACCAGACTGTTTACCCTCAGCCAACGCATATAGTGAAACGATTGCTCTTTCTTGCAGGAAAGAACACCGTGACTTTAATCAGATTTCAATGGAACACTACGTTTTGGTAACCGTACTCTACGAAACATCAACTCAACCATTGGGATGAGGTGTATATTACTATATTTGCATTATGAGAATACGGTCGGCAGTTTTCTCGGTGAACTTAGGAGACTGAAACTGTGATCATACTAGCTCGCCGAATTGTCGGGGTTCTTCTTCACCTAACGTATAAAATAGTGCGCGTTACGGATTTAACTTAAATCAATTCTATTGTGTATTTAGAGCGTCAACATGTTCCGTCTCTCTTCTGTACCCTCCCTGCCTTGACAATACTGGACATTTTTGGTAGATTGTCCCTGGGTTTTGTCTTTAGTTAACTTAATCACATCTTATAAACTCCTGACATGTGTAGTAAACAGAGTCTTTAACGGACTACATCATCACTATATATTTACTTTTACTTGTGCAAGGGGAACACAATCACAATTTTTATACCCTACCAAGAAAACAACACAAAACACAAACGAGGCCATAGGTGGAATTTGGCACACTATTCTATTCCACCCTACCATGGCTTTTATACCCTGATCCCATTGAAAATGAGAAAACAGGGTATAATGGTTTTGTTAAAAGTATGTAACAGGCAAAAGGAGGCGTGTCACACCCCATTAAGTATATATATTCCTGATCAGCTCGACGAGCTGAGTTGAACTAGCATTGTCCGTCCGTCCGTCCCTTTAAACATGTCGATTTCGAAAACCAGAAACCAAGAGACGTGAAATAATCGATAACTATAAAAAATATCGCTTTGTTTTAGAGGCCTAGTGTGCACACCATTTAAGATAGAATCGTACACTAAGTTGTGGTTGATTGCTATATTGAATACAAATACTCATAGTACTCATATTACGTGCATGTTCGTGCATGCATATGCATTTGTAGCCTGTAGCAACATCTCGATTTTCGAAAATTGGTTGGATAATCAACAGTCTTCACAAACTGTTGATTATCCAACCAATATTTGAAAATCGAGATGTTGCTACAGGCATTTCGGTGTTAACATTAATTAATTAATTACAAATGTATTGCAGTGAAAATTATAGTGTGAATTTTGATAAATATACAGTCTGTCAAAAAACAGTTTACACAAAGCGAAAAATTCACATTTTTCGACTTTAAAAGTAGATTGATTCAAATTTTATGATGCCTGGACAAAGATTAAGCTTTGATGTTGTTCAGTTGATATACTTTAATCACAATTTGAGCAAATCTGTTGCAGATTTAGCTGAGGAGTTTATTATGTATAGAAAATTCATTTATAACGTTATAAGTCGGGCTGAAATCGAAGGCAGACTGGAATTAAAGAGTACAGGCGGCCGTAAAATAAAGATTTATAGTCGGGCAGAGCGCTGTACGCCAAGCAATTCTACGGCATAGGTACACTTCAAGAGCCGCATGAAAGAAACCGGTGCTTTCGTCGGTTAATATGGATAAGCGATTCAAATTTGCTGTAAACATGCTAAGACAGCCGACCCACTACTGGGAAAAAACTATATTTTGTGACGAGACCAAAATAATGATGTACTGCAACAATGGTCCACCATTAACTGTCTTAGACAATAAAAATATTATTCCCACTATAAAATTTGGAAAGCTGTCCGTTATGATTTGGGGGTATATCTCTAGCCGAGGAGTCGGAGAGCTAGCATTTATAGAGGACACCATGAATGCGGTACAGTACCTCCAAATTTTAAAATCAAATTTAAGGCGCAGTGCAGAAAAATTTGGGTTTATTCACAACAATAAGCCACATTTTCAATTTTACCAAGACCAAGACAATGACCCTAAACACAAAGAGATTAATGTGCGAACTTGGCTCCCATATAATTGTGGAAAAGTCATTGATACACCTTCCATCTGAATCCCATTGAAAATGTGTGGGCCTACTTGAAGAAGAGAGTGGGAAAGCGACATCCAAAGAGCCGCACACAACTGAAAGCTGTTATTTTAGAAGAGTGGCAACAAATACCTCTTGATTACGTGATGAAATTAGTGCAATCATTACAACAACGCCTGCAATGTACGTTTAATGCTACAGCAAGTAACAAAAAATTTTAAAATTAAGAAAAATGATTTGCTTTTATTTCGCTTTGTGCAAACTGTTTCTTGACAGACTGTATATAATTTATAAATTTCGCCTTAGTGTGTATGATTGTGTACCTATAATTTGTACACTTATTCGAATGATAAAAAAAAATAAAAATTAATAATATTAAATAATTAATAATAAATAACAAAATTATAGTAATTAAAATTCATTCTTATGCTATTAGCCCGTAATATAACGGCCGGAAATTAATGTATGTGTAGGCGCATATTCATATACATATGTGTGTACTTTGTGTAAGTGATAAATTCTGCCGTAGCGTAGCTTTAGCTCTGATTAACAAAATAGTTGTAAAGTTGCTTGTATATACTCCGTCTGCACGGATAACAATTTAAAGTTAAATTTAAACATATTATTTCAAGACTCTTTAAATACAACTTATATTTAAATTTATCATTTACATTTGTATTAACCAATTATTGATAATACTGACATGCCTAGGACTAAAAGAATTTCAGCTACTAATAAGTTTCAGAGACAACGGTAAAATGCTGAATATTCTGATCAGGAATATTAATAATTTAGAGTTTCTACAACAGCGTAGAGAAAACGAAGAGTTTAGTCAAATTGAGAGAAGAAGAAATAAACAAGAAAACAAGTTCACAGAAGAATGACTATAAATATACTTCCAGATCAAAGCCAAAACACTCTTCTTAGAGCTAATTTACGCACAAACCAGACATGTAAAGCAAGAACATGACACTTCGCGTCGATCGAGACGCAGACAAGACTCAGCTTATAGAGAAAAAACGAAGCACTGATGACCGCGCGACTAAACGAGCCAATTCTCCTGTTAGACATCAGGAGCGATTGCTAAAACTTCACGCCAATCGGGACCCGGTCTACCGGGGAAGCAATCAGAGACAGAATACTGAGGACCACGCGATTAGACGTGCCAAACAAACAAGAACGAGACATTGTACGGCGATCTCGCCTACGACAGAACATTGACATCGTATTTTAGAAAGAGCAAGAGATAGGAGCCAAAGATCGCAGTTTAGAGAAGACCCAATCCGTAGAATTATTGAACAGGCACGTAATACAAGTGCAAGACGAATTCAAGCACGACAGCAGGCTTTAGACGCAAATAGAAGTCTAACACAGCGAGTTAGCCGATTTCGCGATAATATTGGAAATAGGATAGCTCAGAATAGCCGTAATGCTGCCAGTAATAGGAAGGAACGTGTTTATGCCTTAAATGACAATAAATCTCCACGGGTTAGTAATAGTTTGGATGGTCGAATAGTTGCTTATAACACAACGGTCAAGCGGGGACCCGAGCAGCTCTGCATTTGTTGCAAAGGGTTGTGGTTTCCACATTCCAATCAAAGCAAGTGTAGTACAGAAGTTGCTTCAGATATTTTATATCTATCTTCTATGTTTCCATCCTAGGACAATAAATATAGTTTCTGCAAGACATGTAGTCATAATATCAAATTGGGCAAAAAACCAAAATCTTCTATTACAAATGGCTTAGATTTTCCGGATCTTCTGAGTTGCTTAAAGGGCTTATCGCCTTTAGAGAAAAGGCTTATCTCCCCACGGCTTCCTTGTATGATTATTAAGTTTTTAGGACTGTGGTCAATGTACCTATTCCTGTTACCAATATTGTGACGTCTCTTCCAAGAGCGTTTAGCGAAGCTGAGATTGTTCACATATATTTGAAGCGTAGTATGGATGAAACCATTAGGCCACAAAAAGTGGCCAGGTTACTGTTAATGAACAGTGGTTGTCTTCCTTTTCATTTGACGAAATTCCATTGGTTGTATCAGCGGAAGACTGGGACTTAGTTTTAGGGTTGGAAAAATGATCTGCTCAAGCCTCAACAAACGTGCCAAATAATGGAGAGCCTGAGACATTAAACCAGGAGGCCAGGAACCTCTGTTAGAAAATGTCCCAATATCGCTATGCTAAGAAGAGGAGGTCAGCGACCATTAGATATATGGAACATTGCGATTAAGAAGAGTTGGCCTTCCCAACTATCTTTGCGGGCATAAAGCGAAAATGTAAGGTACCAACCATACAACCATAGTTAGATCAGAACTTAGGAATTTTTATAGGAGAGTTTGTAGAATTGATAAAATATTTCTCAACTATAACTTCATATATTCAGAGGAAGTCCTTGTAGCTGCTATGTGCCTTAAGTCCAATTCAGCTCCAGGGCCGAAAGTTATTCCAAATCGAGCGCTGAAGCTAGCTTTCAACCTGTACCCGGGAAAGTTTGCCGACTTGTTCAACGCTTGTCTACTACAGCTGTCAGCCGTCAGTCTGGAAAGTGCAAAACTTGGTGCTACTACCGAAAGCCGGCAAACCACCGGAAGATCCATCCTCCTATAGGACAATCTGTTTCATGGACACTACGGAGTACTGCACATGGATCTACGCACAGGGTCGCAAACTATCGAATTTGCCGACGATCTTACCATCACAGCCATAGGAAAGGAGCTTAAAGATGAGCACGAGCAGGACTCGAGCTAGCACCTCAAAAAACGGAAGTTGTCCTCATAAGCAGCCGGAAGAGAGTGGAAACAGCGCATATTCAAATTGGAAGTAGTACCATTGCGTGGCATATGCGCCACTTACAGATTGTGTGCAATCCGAGTAAGCTGCGCATTCAGGACAGTTTCGGACGGCTGCGTTCGCCATAGCCGGAATGCTACCTGGTTAAAGAAAGCGACGAGAGAACTAGAACCGAGCATGCAAGAGGTAGAGATGAAGCCAGGGCCTTGAACTGGAGCCATGGATAAATCATAATAATGTGAAGTAAGTTTTTACCTCTCTCTCTCTCTCTTGTTTCCGCAGTTACCTGAAGCGATTTGGCCATGAAGTCTCCGACGAGTGTTCCTGGTGCGGAAGTAGGCTAGTGGAAGACGACAATCCCATTCTTTTTGAATGTGAGTGGCTCCTGGAGTAGAGAAGAGACCTGGAAAAATCTTTAGGCCACCCCATTGCAGCAGGCAATCTAATGTGCTCTATGCTGAAGTCGCAGGCCGCCTGGAGTCTAATCAACTCCTTCGCGGCTACAGTCATGGTAGAGCTCCATAGAGTCGAGCGATGTAGTGTGAAGTGATTACGAAGCAATGCTTTACGGCCGTCCCGCTAGTTATGCACACTATACACTATATTATTATTAATACATATATAATATTTTATTAATATATATAAATATAAATAGCTAATGTTTAGTCTATAGGAATTAAGATAGAAATATATGAATATAAAACAAGAAGATCCAAGAAATGTGTAAGACCGTTCTATTATATTTATTAAGGTAATTAAAATATTTTCTTAAATAAGTTAACAAATAAATAATTATTACATACAATCTCTATAAACTAAATACCTATTATTGAAAATACAATTTTTTATATATTTTTTTTAATACGAATCAGATATTTCTTAATAGTCATAAGTACTACATACAAATCTAAATCTTATTTATCTAAAAAAATAATATAAAATAATTTTAATTAGACCCTATCCTGAACACTTAAAGAAATACCACAGTGACACTTAAAGAAATACACATTGAGAATAATGCTTGATAAATAGCTTGGATTAATCGGCTTTTTCCGACACCTGAACCACCACCGATAAATTCATAAAAGACAGAATTTATTTTGACATTGTGTAAAACTTGCGTCAAATATATCTTTTGCTTTAAATTAAGCGATCTCACAATATCTACCAACCTCTAATGCGAAATTAAAGCTGGTAGCTTTAATATCCGGACATTATTTCTTCTATAGCAGTATTCTCCTCATTTTCCAGAATGTTTAAAACATTTAATTGAGGATTAATTTCTGGCAATCCCAACCTATGGTCTAAAATTTCATTATCGGCTTGTTCACCATTTTCATCCTGCGCTACATTATCGAGAACATCTTGTACCTCCCTATCATCTAAACAAGTGTATTTTCGGCGATTACTATTAATTATTTCTTGATTTTGACTACAGACTAAAGTTTCACAATCCCAAATAACTAGCTCTGCATGTTAATTCCTCCATGGAAAATATATCATGACAAGCTCCCTAAATTAATACTGTCAGTATTTATATTGAATCTTCTATATCTAATTATGCTTGGTTTTTGCCTTTACCGAAGAAAGCCACTATCATCACGAAGTGGAAAATTTATTGTTGTCATTGTGAAATACTGGGTATTTCAACGGCATCAATATTATTCATTCTTCTTCGAACTCCAATAGGTTGCTTGCTAAACGTATAATAAGCTGCAAAATCAGCTAAGCATACGTCATCTAGAGCAGGGCGCTGAGCATAATGTTCTCACTCAATAAAAGACTCAATAAAAATATGTCAGTTGAAGCATCTGGTAAGCTTTGCAATAGTAGACTTAAGTATCCCAACCCGATGTTCTGGTAGTGAGGTATTTATATACAATTCAGCATTACTGTTTTCGGATAAATGCATACCCAAACATCAATTAACAGCTTATTGGGCTGATATTTCTGTTCCCGAAAAAAATTTGAGCCCTATGTACTGTAATTTTGTTTAATAGTTACGTTTCCTCTGCTCAATTTTGAAATACCCCTCTGAGATTTATTAATGTAATTAACTACATAGATTCAGCACGCATATGGGTCTAATATAAACTAAATATATAAATATATAAATATATAATATTAGGTCTCTGTAATTCAACCAAGTAAGTATTATAAACGTTGAATTGCAAATTAACGCTTTAAAATATTCTTGACTCGACCTAAGTGCATTTATATAGCATTCATAGGAGAGATTAGCCGATCATGAGACAGGAAACGATTGAAGTCACAAAGAAGATCAATAGTGTCGCGATCTACATCTACAACAGGAAAATCTTTACTTAATGGGAAAAGAATTTCTATTTCGGACATTGGGGGATATGATATGCCAAATCTACATATCTGCTTTGCCCTAACTTCTCGTCTACATGAGTTCCCGTGTTTGTGGATTTAATAATCCAAAAATGGAGCCACATCTTAGTTATATACTTCAATTGTAATAAACCGATCAATAAAAATTTTTACTGGAAGAATAGTTGACTCATCGTCGAGTCAAACTTTGGAACATCTATAAGCCAAAGCATTCCACGAACGTGCGGAGAGCCTCTCTGCTGAAACTCCACCCGTAAATAAAATTTAATGACAAAATGGCTATCAAAAATACCACCATCCTTCTTCATCAGCTTTAGATACCGAATACCGAAATATCTTGCACAAGTAATGGAATCAGCTCTAATAAAACGGGCATCTTCTTCTGCTTCTAAAAACCTTTATTACCATATACCCTTCATCGTGGCGAATTAAATTATTTAAAACGTCCTCACTACGAGTATTTACAGCAGAAATTCCTAGAGTGGAGGCATGCTTTCGTAAGCAAATTAAAGTATTATTTCGGCTATTGATAATTTCCAACTTTTTATAGTTAAGAAACAATTTATCACTTCTACAACCTGTATTAAAGCTCCTAAGCTCCGATCTTACAATAGTTGTAAAGCTTTCATTACCTTTACAAGCAAAGATTGTTGAGAAAGACAGCTCTTCAGAATCACAATCCTAAATCATATCTAAAAGTCTTTAATCCTCCCCAGGAGCTATAATAATTCTCTGCATAGCTATATTTTTTACAGGAACATTTTTCAGCAATTTTTCCTGGTTTCCGGAATTTAAGATTTCCTCTTGAGCATTATTTTGTTCTTGGATACCCGCTTCATTTGTTTGCTCTAGAAATTCTGAAACAAAGCAGCTGACGCAACAAATGGTATATTATCAGAAGAAAAGGAGGACATCCATTGTTATTTAACACAAATTTGATGTTTCCTATAAAGCTCTGTATCGACAAAATATCTTATAGCTGATACAATCTTAGAAGGTCTAATGGTTTCAGCTATGAAATTATGACTATACTCCAATATTCTTTTAAGAGGTATTTGAACTACCTCCGTTTCATGAAATGCCCTTGATAGGGATTAACTATATTTCCAACTGAATTGAGTGATTATCATGAAAAGAAAGGAGGGGAGAAATAAGTCTCTCTTTTAAGGGTGTTAAGCCCTGTAAGCATTCAGGGAGCTGTGGAAATCTAAACCATTTGATATCGCTGATTTAGTTTTTTCCCGATTTTACACTTGCACTGCATGTTTTGCAAAAAGTGTATTTACTATTTAAGGCAGAGAATACTGAAGATAAACTTATAATATCTTCACTATCTTCTGCACTACATTTACTTTTCACAAACTTTTTAGGAAGTTTGCTAGTTTGATGCGGAAACTATAAACTTTTACAGAAATTATAAACCTGAGCCTGCTTAAAATTATTTTAAAATTATTTATACATTCATTTAATTTAGTGCCAATGCTTTGAATTTGCCTAGTGTCTAGATCAGCTTCTTACTGCATCAGTCAATTGCGGACAGCATTGCGCAGATTTTCTTCTCTTCTAAATAGAATAGTAAATACTATTATCTGTCTAAATTGAGTGACCCGTTGGGACAAACTTCTATTAGCATCAAATGCGCCTAGACGGTCTTGCAATCGCGCACGTCGCCTTGCATTTGTATTGCAAGCCTGTTCTACATGCCGGCGAATAGAGTTATCTCGCCCGCGATCGCAAAAGTCTTTCCCTTGTCCTTTCTACAAGTCGAAAATTTGTCTTCTTTGAGAGTAGTGAGAGCTGTGAAGTATTTTGTTCCTGCTCTGTCGCTTAGTACACAGGATCTTGCCTACGTCTAAATCGGTGCAAAGTATCGACAATTTGCTCCTGTTCCTTAACAGGAGCAGTTCTACGACTGACATGCTGTGCAGTATTCTGTATCTCCATATTTCTAACTCTTAAATTATTCCTTCTAATCTGACGGCATTCACTATTGTTGAGCTGCTCTTCTTAACCATATTCAACATTATCTCTACGTTCTACATTCTATCTAAATTATCTAAGTATATACCTGATTCATAATTCTTCTCCTCTGGTACTAACAATGTCGATCAAACAAATTCGACAAAAAGATCATACCAGCACACTTTTGCAAGCTCACGATAATTGTTCCGTTACTATTAAAAAAGAAGAATCGAAAACATATTCAATGCGACACACAGCACCGAGAGGTAATTGAAAGTAGGTAGCAAAAACAATTCAAACACAATTCGACCCAAACTCAAAGGCAATTGCGATTCTTAGAATATTGTGCGCGAGCATTTGAATGTATGTGTGCACTTGTATACATAATGAACATGTATAAGCGCCAGAAAAAAAATCTTAACTGATTTTTCATATGGTTTTAAATCGAAACCAAATATTTACCAGTAGTTATCGATTTTCTGAAACAAACTCGATATGCAAGGCGTATATACGAGCCCAACAAAAAAATGAAAGTCTCTAGCTCTTATAGGTTCTAAGATCGACGCGTTCATACATACGAACGGACGGACAGACAGACAGACGGACAGGGCTCAATCAACTCGTCTTGTCGTCCTGTTCAAGAATATATATACTTTATGGGGTGTGGCGCGCCTCCTTCTGCCTGTTACATACTTTTAACTTTACTGAGTCACCCTGATGTTGTCGCATTGTTTATACCCTGAATCCATTGAAAATGGAAATTTCAGGGTATAATGTTTTTGTGCAAATGTATGTAACAGGCAGAAGGAGGCGTGCCACACCCCATAAAGTATATATATTCTTGATCAGCTCGACGAGCTGAGTTGAACTAGCCCTGTCCGTCTGTCCGTCCGTCCGTCCGTCCGTCCGTCCGTCCGTCCGTCCGTCCGTGTAAACACCTGGATTTCTGCAACCACAAAAGCTAGAGACTTCAAATAAAAAGCAAAATGCTCGATAATACCATACGCTGTACGAGTTTATTTTTTTTTTTCGATAACTCGTCCCATTCCTTTTTTATCGATAACTATCGAAAATATCGCTTTGTTTTTGAGGTCTGGCGTGCACACCGTTAAAGATAGAATCGTGCACTAAGTTGTGATTGATAGCTATATTGAATCCGCACATTTTGTCATTTTTGGATTTTTAATGCCACGCCCCTTTCGCCCACAATTCAACAAAATCGATAACTCACGTATATCAAATACTAGAGACTTGAAATTTGGCAAATAGGTACATTTAGATGTCATAATCATGCCCCGAAAATTTCATTAAGAACATAGATCGAGAAAAAAAGTTATTAAACAATAAAGTTTGCATAGCACAGCCTCTGCTGCAGCCGCAAAACTGTGCAGTACGCATATTACGTGCATGCATATGTTTGTGTGTGTGTGTGTGCATGTGTTGGTTACTATTAATGAATAAATGAAACTTTTTATGATTGGTATTACAGCTCAATGGATTCAGGGTATCTCTTAGTCGAGCAGTCTCGACTAGAGTTTAGTTACTTGTTTTTTTTGCAGTTTGCTTTGTGCGTAAGTTTTAAGCTGAGCAAAAGCTTCCATCGTACGTTTGTACCGCAAGCGGTTTAGAGCTTGTGAGTAAAAGAACATAGATTGTACGATTGTACCGCAAGCAGTGAAGAGCTTTCAATCGTATGGGAGTATAGCTAACTGCATAGAAGCTGCGATCGTACGATTGTAAAGCAAGCGTTGCAGAGCTTACAATCGTGCGATGGTACAGTTTCAAGCAAAAGTTTGGCTTGTCCTACCGAAGTACGGACAGTCTCCAGAACTTGTGGAGCAATTAGTGAAAGACATTCAGCCAAAGCAGACGTGTGATGTAAGTAATATATTAACAACGTGGTGACCATCGCAGAAACGCAAAGGTGAATAGTGCGAGCCTAAAAGAAATAATTTATATTAGTCAAACACCGCAACAGCAATTTTGGCTCGGTTAGAGAATTTTGTTATCTATATAACTTCTGCACCGGATATGCCAATTATTGCATAATATGACCAAGTGAGTTTTGACAGGAGCGGGGCTGAAGAATAGAGGAGACCGTAATATCCGTAAAACACACTATTGCCGTATAACAACATGCCGTCCGCTACACGGAAAACAAAGAGAGAACCCATTGGTCTTTTGTTACGTACGCCGTCTGTTTAAAAACTTAATATAATATAAAGTAAATAACATAACAAAGAAACAAAAAAGAGAAGAAACAAAATAATGAAGTATATTATGTAAAGAATACCCAATTTTGTTAGTTTGTATTGCACCAAAAGGAGGGGAGGGTACAGAAGAGAGACAAAGATACCTTAAGTCTCTCAGTCAGATCAAGCTCTCAGTGGGGTACATACAATTACATAAACATGATTTAAGTCAGATAATATTTTTAGATGTGGTTGTACCTGTGTAATTAGGCGGAGAAGAACCCCGACAATCCTGCGAGCCAACTGCACAATTGCAGTCTCCAAATTCCACCAAGGAAACTGACGACGATATTCTCATTTGAGGATATGGTCACACACACTCCATCCTGTACACTACAATGTGTACCTATAATTTGTACACTTATTCGAATGATAGAACATAATAAAAATTAATAATATTAAATAATGAATAATAAATAACAATAATTATAATAATTATAATTCATTCTTATGCTATTAGCGCGTAATATAACGGCCGGAAATTAATGTATGTTTAAGCGCATATTCATATACATATGTGTGTACTTAGTGTAAGTGATAAATTCTGCCGTAATGTTAGTGAATGTGTAATTATAATTTAGAAACGTGTTCGAGTCACGAATTATAATTAATTAATAAGCTTTCGCTCTGATTAACAAAATAGTTGTAAAGTTGCTTGTATATACTCCGTCTGCACGGATAACAATTTAAAGTTAAATTTAAACATATTATTTCAAGACCTTTAAATACAACTTATATTTAAATTTATCATTTACATTTTTCTGTGTATTAACCAATTATTGATAATACTGACATGCCTAGGACTAACAGAATTTCAGCTACTAATAAGTTTCAGAGACAACGGTAAAATGCTGAATATTCTGATCAGGAATAATAATAATTTAGAGTTTCTACAGCAGCTCAGAGAAAACGAAGAGCTTAGTCAAATTGAGAGAAGAAGAAATTAACAAGAAAACAAGTTCTCAGAAGAATGACTATAAATATACTTCCAGATCAAAGCCAAAACACTCTTCTTAGAGCTAATTTACGCACAAACCAGACATGTAAAGCAAGAACATGACACTTCGCGTCGATCGAGACGCAGACAAGAGTCAGCTTATAGAGAAAAAACAAAGCACTGATGACCGCGCGACTAAACAAGCCAATTCTCCTGTTAGACATCAGGAGCGATTGCTAAAACTTCACGCCAATCGGGACCCGGTCTACCGGGGAAGCAATCAGAGACAGAATACTGAGGACCACGCGATTACGACAGAACATTGGACATCGTATTGTAGAAAGAGCAAGGTTTCCACATACCAATCAAAGTAAGTGTAGTGCAGAAGTTGCTTCAGATATTTTATATCTATCTTCTAGGTTTCCATCCTAGGACAATAAATATAGTTTCTGCAAGACATGTAGTCATAATATCAAATTGGGCAAAATACCAAAATCATCTATTACAAATGGTTTAGATTTTCCGGATCTTCTGAGTTGCTTAAAGGGCTTATCGCCTTTAGAGAAAAGGCTTATCTCCCCACGGCTTCCTTGTATGATTATTAATTTTTTAGGACTGTGGTACCTATGTACCTATTCCTGTTACCAGTATTGTGACGTCTCTACCAAGAGCGTTTAGCGAAGCTGAGATTGTTCAGATATATTTAAAGGGTAGTATGGATGAAACCATTAGGCCACAAAAAGTGGGCAGGTTAATGTTAATGAACAGTGGCTGTCTTCCTTTTCATCTGACGAAATTCCATTGGTTGCATCAGCGGAAGACTGGGACTTAGTTTCAGAGTTGCGATTAAGAAGAGCTGGCCGAAAATGTAGGGTACCAGCCATACAACCATAGTTAGATCAGAACTTTGGAATTTTGATAGGAGAGTTTGTAGAACTGTTAAATTATTTCTCAACTATAACTTCATATACGATTAATATTGGGAACATTACCTCCATTTGCTTACGCTTTGATAGTAAGGTCTGTCTTATTAGAGCCGATTCTGTTAGGTGTGCTAGGTATTTCGATTTTCGCTATAGACAAATTTTAAAACTAATGAAAAAGGAAAATGGTGATTTTCGTAGGCATCCTGTTATAAGGTTTTACTGGCGAGTGGAGTTCCAACAAAGAGGCTCCCCCATTTTTGAACCCATTAGAAAAAAATGCTCAAAATATAGATGAGCATCGTAAGAACTTTCAGAAAATTCAGGGCTTCTTGGAGAATTCGTTTGATTGTGAAATTTTTTTCCCACGATCAACTTAACCTTAGCTATGAGTGTTAAATTAATGAACTTAGCTCTAGAATTAAGAAGCCTAAAATATATTTAAAGCGATCATTCACTGCCATCAACTTTAACGCTTAAATTAAGCATCTTCTCCAACTGCAGCGAGCTAATATATACATTCAGTTTATATTAGATCCCTATGCTGGCTGCAGCTATGCGTTAATTATATTAACAAGTCCCAGAGAGGCAATTCAAAAATAATTCGTGAATCAGTTAGTGAGATTAGTAGGGGCAATACAACAATTAAGCAACAATTACAGCATATAGATCATAAGTTTAATTCGGGTACAGAAATATCTGCCCAAGAAACCGTTTATTGCTGTTTAAGGATGCACTTATTTACAGCATCCTGACGCTTTAGATAGCTTATGTCTGCCTGATTTTGATGCTTTTATCGTTACAGCAAACAGTATGGTGGAGCTCGTCAAGTCCTAGGAGAACAAGATGACCCTGACACACCAACATCTGCGTTAGTTATGTTATATGTCCCATGGAGAGACGAGGATGCAGAATTAGTTAGGAGAGACTGCGAATTGTTTTGTAGGCAATGTTAGGAGCTATTTGAAACCAACCGTAGGAAGTATAAACGCTTAGATGATAGTGAGTTCCAGGATGCTCTGAGCAATGTAGTACAGTAATGAGAATGAAGGCAATATTGAGAATAGAAAGATAGTTGACTATAGATTTCGGATGCTAGAGTTGCCAGAAATAGATCCTAGATTGAATGTTTTAGACATCAATGAAAGGAATGAGAATCAGGACTTAGAATCTAACAATAATAATATTGCTCCCCGCTTTATTTCCCCACGATAGAAATTAATTCACCAGTTGGGTGATCATTGGATTTTCGAATCCAACTCTCATCATCCTTACAGTGCAATATACACTTCTTCACTCTGGCACGTTAAACAATATGGCATCGAGAAATATGACAACCGATGATATTGCACTTATCCGCTAAGGCATTTGCTAGCCTTCGGATGTTCCCGATGATTCAATTCATGTTTTTAGCAACAAATGTGATAACGGATAGTTATAATCTTAACTCTATTGTAACAGATCCATTTATTTCAGTTTTTTTCTGAAGGTAACAATTTTTTAAGCCGTGAGTAGTTTTAGGTCGTTCGTAACACAAACACGGTGTAAGTCCCTTAAGTAACAAGGTGTAAGTCCCTCTTAAAAACAACTGTCAAATACATGATTACGGTAAACGTAGATGCAGAGGATTGGTTAGTAATTTTGGCAACACGAATTTTGATGCAAATAGATTTCGATGCATCCCACTTCCACATGTTTATGCATGCAATCTCCAGAACTTAGTATAGGACTATTTGCTCGCTCAAGGTGTTCACACCGCATAGAATCTTCGTGGACTCCGATTCAAAAAATATTTAGGAACTTCTAATACAAGTTAAGTGAGCAAGTTCCCATTTATCGCAGTCAATTTCCTGTTGTATCTGCTGAAGGTATAACTATTAACAAAAGCCAGGGAGCTACGTACATGTAGCAAAGTGGTAGTCGATACTTTTCGAGACTGCTCGACTAAGAGATACCCTGAATCCATTGAGCTGTAATATCAATCATTAAAAGTTTCATTTATTCATTAATAGTAAAAACACATGCACACATAAACACACACATCACACAGGAGTTCGAGTTGAAGTCGCGGTTTCCTTTCCTGCAAGAAAGAGTAATCGGTCATTGTATGCGTTGGCTGAGGGCCCACTTACCCAGCAAGTCAATCGACGTTAAGCAGTCTCGTCGCACGACGATTAGCAAAATCAGTCTGCGTCCCAAGCCCATAGACCAAGGGAGGGGTACGGGAGCGTCGCCTTTTGAGCGTGTTCCACATTTTTCGTGCGGAATTTTTTCGGAAGCGATTTTACCCACGCGGAACCAAGAAACAGCAGCAGGTGTTTTCACTCTAACATCTGTTAGCAGTGTTAGAAACTGGTTCGGCCAATCAGCTGTTATTAAACTTTGGTGAAGTGCAAAGCTCCACCCAAGGCAAATAACACTGCATTGTAGCCTAAAGTGTTGCATACTTCCGGGCACCCAACTGAAACAGCCGCTTTCCAAACAAATAAGTGGACCCTACGAGTGGGACAAATCTCCAAAACTCCTTCTCTTGCACACCACTGTTGTTTACTGAAGGCTCCACGCCTTGGGTGAGCAAGAATGGACGCAAGCATGGAAGAGCAACTGCAAGCATTTGCACGGCGCCCTACGTTACAGAGATCACCGCAACAACAACAGATGGCGCTACAAACACAGCAGCAGTCCTTAACGGATCACCACACCACAATGGAGACGGAACAGCAAAAAACAATAGGCAGTACTCTGGACCGGATGGTCGAGGTCCTTGAAGGTCTCACGGCTTTATTTGGTGGCCAGCGTCACATAAATTCTCTGATGAGAGATGAACTTGCAAAATTGGTAAGTCTGCACAAGACTGCGGTAGCTTTCGGAAACCGAAGCTACATAAACGGTGAGTCGCAGACGACACCAAAAAGGAAAGTGCAGCCCAGGGATAAAAACCCAATAGCTAGATGAACTGCTAACCTAACAGGCGGGAACAGCACTCCCAAGCGCTTGAGGGATATTGGCTCGGAACAGAGCAAGCCGCCGTCAAAAAAGCCAAAACACACGGCCCAAAGTGTGGCGGTTGAAAATCAGAAAGCTGCACATTCCAAGCAGCCTGCAAGGGAAACAATCCCGAGCTGCTGGACAGTGGTTAAAGGACGAAAGCCACTGCCCAAGCCGAAAACAAAGCCTGCTCGTACGGATGCTATAACTGTCTTAGGCGTGGACGGCTGTAGCTACGTTGATATGCTGCGCGTCGTCAAGACAGATCCTTCCGTGAAACATTTGTGCGGGGACGTGAACGGTATAAGGAAGACAGCAAAGGGTGATCTTCTCCTGAAGCTGAGCAGGAAGCCGGAGCATAGTGTCGCGGTACTACAGGATGCCGTGGGAAAGGCTCTTGGCAACCGAGCTGTGGTCAAAACGCTGACCGAAGTGGCTCACGTAGAGATCCGTGACCTGGACGAGCTGGCGACCAAGGAAGAGATACTGGATGCTGTCAAAGAGGCGATCAAGGACAATACTATCCAAATAGAAGCTATTAGATCGCTCCGTCCATTCTTCGGAGGACAGCAAAGAGCTACATTAGTGCTGCCAACATCCAAGGCCAAAGCTCTGACAGAGTTGGCAAAGGTCCGGATAGGATGGGTGGTTTGCCGTATCCGCGCGGTTGAGCAGCCGAAGCGCTGCTACAAGTGCATGGACTATGGCCACATTGCGGACTGTTAGGGAGGAAAAAATAGACGTTGCCATCCTCAGTGAGCCTCACCACGACTTGAGCAGCTGCCCCAGGGTGTGGGCCTCAGACTCAAAAGAGAAAGCGGCATTGTGGATATGCGGAAACCCGAACACTTCACTCACAAACGTGAAGTCATTTAACGGATTTGTACGCGCCCGATACGACGATCTGTGCGACTTCAACGCATGGGCAATGGAATGGAGCAGCCTCGCCACAAATGCAAGAGGACGCAATCTTCTGGAATGTTTCTCGATCTTGGATGTAGCATTGCTCAATACGGGAAAAGAACCCACTTTCAGACGGGCTGGATACGGCTCCATTATTGACATCACATTTGTCAGTTCATCACTCATTGGTGAATCCAAATGGAGCCACTGCAACTGCTACACAGGCAGTGACCACTCAGCCCTACTAGTTACCATCGGTGAGTCATCTGACAGACCGCAAACTCTGAGAAGTGAGGGCTATCGTCTGGGCCCTCCAGTTTGTGGACATATCCGGCAATGCCGAGGTCAGTGCTCATCAAATGGTAACCCAACTGAAGAGTGCTTGCGACATGAGTATGCAGCGGCGAAGCCTATACAGACGGGATCAATCCCCAATGTACTGGTGGAACGAGCAAATTGGCATATTCCGACGCACCTGCATCCATGCGAGAAGAAACTAATAACGCGCCCGTGGACGACCATCATTTCTAGAGAAGCAGTTGGAATACCAGAGAGCAAGAAGGCAGCTAAAGAAAGCAATACGGGAAAGCAAACGCAAGTATTTCCTAGAACTCTGTGACTCAGCCGAAACTGATCCCTGGGGAAAGGCGTACAAAATAGTGGTTAAAAGACTGTACGCTGGCAAAAGAGGACAACCAACAGATCCTGTGGAGCTGAAATCAATCGTGGAAACCCTTTTTCCTGAAAGATTAAGCTCTGCAACTCGTCTGGATACTGTGACAGCCGCATACAGTGCCCATGACACTGTTCTTGTCACAACAGAGGAAATCCTTATAGCTGCTAGGAGCCTTAAGTCCAACTCAGCTCGAGGACCGGATGGCTTCCCAAATCGAGCGTTGAAGCTGGCTCTTAACTTGCACCCGGGAAAGTTTGCCGAACTATACAACGGATGTCTACTACAGCAAACTTTCCCTTTAATATGGAAGGTGCAAAACTTGGTGCTACTACCAAAAGCTGGCAAACCACCGGAAGACCCATCCTCCTATAGGCCAATCTGCCTCTTGTTTGAGAAGCTGCTTTGCAGACGGCTAGAGGCTGCGATAGTGCATGGCGGTGGATTATCACCAAACCAATACGGCTTTCGGAAAGCGATGTCAACAACGGACGCCTTGAATAAAGTTGTTGGCCTTGCAGTTTCCGCCATTGAAGGTACTCGATGGAAGCATGGAGCGAAGCAGTACTGCATCATAGCGACCCTGGATGTCAAAAATGCATTCAACTCAGCCAGTTGGGACATGATACTGGATGCGCTGGCACAATTTCATATCCCAAACTACCTGCAAGAGACAGTAAGAAGCTACTTCAGAGGCAGGCGATAAAATATCTTGGCGTCATGATTGACACAAGATTATCTTTTCGCGAGCACCTACAGTACGTGCAGAAAAAAGCAGCTGATTCCTGCAGAGCCCTTTCCCGAATCATGCTGAACACGAGAGGACCAAAACAGCAACGACGAATTCTCTTGATGAGCGTCATAAAGTCTATCATCCTCTACGCGGCGCCAATCTGGGCAAAGGCGGCAAATTCAAGCAGCTACAGCCGTGGCATACGTGCCACTTATAGATTGTGCGCAATCAGGACAATTTCGGACGAGGCTGCACTAGTCATAGCCGGAATGCTTCCAATCGAGGACCTGCTCAAAGAAACTGACGAGAGATCTGGAACCGACCAAGCAAGAGGTAGAGACGAAGCCATGGCGAACAGCATTGCGCGGTGGCAAAGAAGGTGGAACTGCTCAACGAAAGGCCGCTGGACTTACACCCTAATCCCTGAACTGCAGCCATGGATTAATCGTAAGCATGGTGAAATTAATTTTTACCTAACGCAGATTCTCTCTGGCCATGGTTGTTTCCGCAACCTGAAGCGATTTGGCCGTGAAGTCTCGGACGAGTGCTCCTGGTGCGGAAATGGGCTTGTGGAAGACGCCAATCATATTCTTTTTGAATGTGGTCGGTTCCTGGAGGAGAGAAGAGAGCTGGAAGAATCCATAGGCCACCCTATTAGAGCAGCAAATCTAATGCGGTCTATGCTGGAGTCACAGGCCACCTGGAGTCAAATTAGCTCCTTCGCGGCCACAGTCATGGTGGAGTTGCGCAGAGTCGAGCGATGCAGAAGAGCAGCTACATGAAGTAGTGTGAGGTGCTTGCGAAGCAATACTTTACGGTAGTTCCGCGAGCTATGCGCACTACTTCTGTTAAATTTAAATTTTCAAAACAAATAAGTGGACCCCACGAGTGGGACAAATCTCCAAAACTCCTCCTCTTGCACACCACTGTTGTTTACTGAAGGCTCCACGCCTTGGGTGAGCAAGAATGGACGCAAGCATGGAAGAGCAACTGCAAGCATTTGCACGGCGCCCTACGTTACAGAGATCACCGCAACAACAACAGATGGCGCTACAAACACAGCAGCAGTCCTTAACGGATCACCCCACCACAATGGAGACGGAACAGCCAAAAACAATAGGCAGTACTCTGGACCGGATGGGCGAGGTCCTTGAAGGTCTCACGGCTCTATTTGGTGGCCAGCGTCACATAAATTCTCTGATGAGAGATGAACTTGCAAAATTGGTAAGTCTGCACAAGACTGCGGTAGCTTTCGGAAACCGAAGCTACATAAACGGTGAGTCGCAGACGACACCAAAAAGGAAAGTGCAGCCCAGGGATAAAAACCCAATAGCTAGATGAACTGCTAACCTAACAGGCGGGAACAGCACTCCCAAGCGCTTGAGGAATATTGGCTCGGAACAGAGCAAGCCGCCGTCAAAAAAGCCAAAACACACGGCCCAAAGTGTGGCGGTTGAAAATCAGAAAGCTGCACATTCCAAGCAGCCTGCAAGGGAAACAATCCCGAGCTGCTGGACAGTGGTTAAAGGACGAAAGCCACTGCCCAAGCCGAAAACAAAGCCTGCTCGTACGGATGCTATAACTGTCTCAGGCGTGGACGGCTGTAGCTACGCTGATATGCTGCGCGTCGTCAAGACAGATCCTTCCCTGAAACATTTGTGCGGGGACGTGAACGGTATAAGGAAGACAGCAAAGGCTCTTGGCAACCGAGCTGTGGTCAAAACGCTGACCGAAGTGGCTCACGTAGAGATCCGTGACCTGGACGAGCTGGCGACCAAGGAAGAGATACTGGATGCTGTCAAAGAGGCGATCAAGGACAATACTATCCAAATAGAAGCTATTAGATCGCTCCGTCCATTCTTCGGAGGATAGCAAAGAGCTACATTAGTGCTGCCAACATCCAAGGCCAAAGCTCTGACAGAGTTGGCAAAAGTCCGGATAGGATGGGTGGTTTGCCGTATCCGCGCGGTTGAGCAGCCGATGCGCTGCTACAAGTGCATGGACTATGGCCACATAGCGGCTACCTGCACAAGCAAGGCAGATTTAAAAAATGCCTGCTTCAGGTGCGATAGAGATTGGCCACTTGGCGAAAGTCTGCAGCAGGCCCCCTAAGTGTGGCCTCTGCGCCCGGAAAGGCGATTAAATGATCAGATTACTACAGCTCAATCTGAATCATTGCATAGCTGCTCAGGACTTATTGCAGCAGACTGTTAGGGAGGATAAAAATACACGTTGCCATCCTCAGTGAGCCTCACCACGACTTGAGCAGCTGCCCCAGGATGTGGGCCTCAGACTCAAAAGAGAAAGCGGCATTGTGGATATGCGGAAACCCGAACACTTCACTCACAAACGTGAAGTCATTTAACGGATTTGTACGCGCCCGATACGACGATCTGTGCGACTTCAACGCATGGGCAATGGAATGGAGCAGCCTCGCCACAAATGCAAGAGGACGCAATCTTCTGGAATGTTTCTCGATCTTGGATGTAGCATTGCTCAATACGGGAAAAGAACCCACTTTCAGACGGGCTGGATACGGCTCCATTATTGACATCACATTTGTCAGTTCATCACTCTTTGGTGAATCCAAATGGAGCCACTGCAACTGCTACACAGGCAGTGACCACTCAGCCCTACTAGTTACCATCGGTGAGTCATCTGACAGACCGCAAACTCTGAGAAGTGAGGGCTATCGTCTGGGCCCTCCAGTTTGTGGACATATCCGGCAATGCCGAGGTCAGTGCTCATCAAATGGTAACCCAACTGAAGAGTGCTTGCGACATGAGTATGCAGCGGCGAAGCCTATACAGACGGGATCAATCCCCAATGTACTGGTGGAACGAGCAAATTGGCATATTCCGACGCACCTGCATCCATGCGAGAAGAAACTAATAACGCGCCCGTGGACGACCATCATTTCTAGAGAAGCAGTTGGAATACCAGAGAGCAAGAAGGCAGCTAAAGAAAGCAATACGGGAAAGCAAACGCAAGTATTTCCTAGAACTCTGTGACTCAGCCGAAACTGATCCCTGGGGAAAGGCGTACAAAATAGTGGTTAAAAGACTGTACGCTGGCAAAAGAGGACAACCAACAGATCCTGTGGAGCTGAAATCAATCGTGGAAACCCTTTTTCCTGAAAGATTAAGCTCTGCAACTCGTCTGGATACTGTGACAGCCGCATACAGTGCCCATGACACTGTTCTTGTCACAACAGAGGAAATCCTTATAGCTGCTAGGAGCCTTAAGTCCAACTCAGCTCGAGGACCGGATGGCTTCCCAAATCGAGCGTTGAAGCTGGCTCTTAACTTGCACCCGGGAAAGTTTGCCGAACTATACAACGGATGTCTACTACAGCAAACTTTCCCTTTAATATGGAAGGTGCAAAACTTGGTGCTACTACCAAAAGCTGGCAAACCACCGGAAGACCCATCCTCCTATAGGCCAATCTGCCTCTTGGACACTATGGGAAAGGTGTTTGAGAAGCTGCTTTGCAGACGGCTAGAGGCTGCGATAGTGCATGGCGGTGGATTATCACCAAACCAATACGGCTTTCGGAAAGCGATGTCAACAACGGACGCCTTTAATAAAGTTGTTGGCCTTGCAGTTTCCGCCATTGAAGGTGCTCGATGGAAGCATGGAGCGAAGCAGTACTGCATCATAGCGACCCTGGATGTCAAAAATGCATTCAACTCAGCCAGTTGGGACATGATACTGGATGCGCTGGCACAATTTCATATCCCAAACTACCTGCAAGAGACAGTAAGAAGCTACTTCAGAGGGCGAACACTAAGATACAATACGAGCGAAGGTTTCCAAACTCATCTAGTGTCGGCCGGAGTCCCCCAAGGTTCAGTACTAGGGCCTCTTCTATGGAATGCTATGTACGACGGAGTACTGCGCCTGGATTTACCCGCGGGTTCGCATACCATCGGTTTTGCCGACGATGTGGCCGTCGTAACTATAGGAAAGGAGCTTCAGGATGCAGAGGATATGTGCAGCGCAAGTATCAGGTGCATTCGAGACTGGCTGGTTGTGCTAATTAGCAGTCGAAAGAAGGTGGAAACTGCGCATATAGGAAGCAGTACCATCGCGTCAAAGAGGGCGATAAAATATCTTGGCGTCATGATTGACACAAGATTATCTTTTCGCGAGCACCTACAGTACGTGCAGAAAAAAGCAGCTGATTCCTGCAGAGCCCTTTCCCGAATCATGCTGAACACGAGAGGACCAAAACAGCAACGACGAATTCTCTTGATGAGCGTCATAAGGTCTATCATCCTCTACGCGGCGCCAATCTGGGCAAAGGCGGCAAATTCAAGCAGCTACAGCCGTGGCATACGTGCCACTTATAGATTGTGCGCAATCCGAGTCAGCTGCGCATTCAGGACAATTTCGGACGAGGCTGCACTAGTCATAGCCGGAATGCTTCCAATCGAGGACCTGCTCAAAGAAACTGACGAGAGATCTGGAACCGACCAAGCAAGAGGTAGAGACGAAGCCATGGCGAACAGCATTGCGCGGTGGCAAAGAAGGTGGAACTGCTCAACGAAAGGCCGCTGGACTTACACCCTAATCCCTGAACTGCAGCCATGGATTAATCGTAAGCATGGTGAAATTAATTTTTACCTAACGCAGATTCTCTCTGGCCATGGTTGTTTCCGCAACCTGAAGCGATTTGGCCGTGAAGTCTCGGACGAGTGCTCCTGGTGCGGAAATGGGCTTGTGGAAGACGCCAATCATATTCTTTTTGAATGTGGTCGGTTCCTGGAGGAGAGAAGAGAGCTGGAAGAATCCATAGGCCACCCTATTAGAGCAGCAAATCTAATGTGGTCTATGCTGGAGTCACAGGCCACCTGGAGTCAAATTAGCTCCTTCGCGGCCACAGTCATGGTGGAGTTGCGCAGAGTCGAGCGATGCAGAAGAGCAGCTACATGAAGTAGTGTGAGGTGCTTGCGAAGCAATACTTTACGGTAGTTCCGCGAGCTATGCGCACTACTTCTGTTAAATTTAAATTTCCAAAACAAATAAGTGGACCCCACGAGTGGGACAAATCTCCAAAACTCCTCCTCTTGCACACCACTGTTGTTTACTGAAGGCTCCACGCCTTGGGTGAGCAAGAATGGACGCAAGCATGGAAGAGCAACTGCAAGCATTTGCACGGCGCCCTACGTTACAGAGATCACCGCAACAACAACAGATGGCGCTACAAACACAGCAGCAGTCCTTAACGGATCACCCCACCACAATGGAGACGGAACAGCCAAAAACAATAGGCAGTACTCTGGACCGGATGGGCGAGGTCCTTGAAGGTCTCACGGCTCTATTTGGTGGCCAGCGTCACATAAATTCTCTGATGAGAGATGAACTTGCAAAATTGGTAAGTCTGCACAAGACTGCGGTAGCTTTCGGAAACCGAAGCTACATAAACGGTGAGTCGCAGACGACACCAAAAAGGAAAGTGCAGCCCAGGGATAAAAACCCAATAGCTAGATGAACTGCTAACCTAACAGGCGGGAACAGCACTCCCAAGCGCTTGAGGAATATTGGCTCGGAACAGAGCAAGCCGCCGTCAAAAAAGCCAAAACACACGGCCCAAAGTGTGGCGGTTGAAAATCAGAAAGCTGCACATTCCAAGCAGCCTGCAAGGGAAACAATCCCGAGCTGCTGGACAGTGGTTAAAGGACGAAAGCCACTGCCCAAGCCGAAAACAAAGCCTGCTCGTACGGATGCTATAACTGTCTCAGGCGTGGACGGCTGTAGCTACGCTGATATGCTGCGCGTCGTCAAGACAGATCCTTCCCTGAAACATTTGTGCGGGGACGTGAACGGTATAAGGAAGACAGCAAAGGGTGATCTTCTCCTGAAGCTGAGCAGGAAGCCGGAGCATAGTGTCGCGGTGCTACAGGATGCCGTGGGAAAGGCTCTTGGCAACCGAGCTGTGGTCAAAACGCTGACCGAAGTGGCTCACGTAGAGATCCGTGACCTGGACGAGCTGGCGACCAAGGAAGAGATACTGGATGCTGTCAAAGAGGCGATCAAGGACAATACTATCCAAATAGAAGCTATTAGATCGCTCCGTCCATTCTTCGGAGGATAGCAAAGAGCTACATTAGTGCTGCCAACATCCAAGGCCAAAGCTCTGACAGAGTTGGCAAAAGTCCGGATAGGATGGGTGGTTTGCCGTATCCGCGCGGTTGAGCAGCCGATGCGCTGCTACAAGTGCATGGACTATGGCCACATAGCGGCTACCTGCACAAGCAAGGCAGATTTAAAAAATGCCTGCTTCAGGTGCGATAGAGATTGGCCACTTGGCGAAAGTCTGCAGCAGGCCCCCTAAGTGTGGCCTCTGCGCCCGGAAAGGCGATTAAATGATCAGATTACTACAGCTCAATCTGAATCATTGCATAGCTGCTCAGGACTTATTGCAGCAGACTGTTAGGGAGGAAAAAATAGACGTTGCCATCCTCAGTGAGCCTCACCACGACTTGAGCAGCTGCCCCAGGGTGTGGGCCTCAGACTCAAAAGAGAAAGCGGCATTGTGGATATGCGGAAACCCGAACACTTCACTCACAAACGTGAAGTCATTTAACGGATTTGTACGCGCCCGATACGACGATCTGTGCGACTTCAACGCATGGGCAATGGAATGGAGCAGCCTCGCCACAAATGCAAGAGGACGCAATCTTCTGGAATGTTTCTCGATCTTGGATGTAGCATTGCTCAATACGGGAAAAGAACCCACTTTCAGACGGGCTGGATACGGCTCCATTATTGACATCACATTTGTCAGTTCATCACTCTTTGGTGAATCCAAATGGAGCCACTGCAACTGCTACACAGGCAGTGACCACTCAGCCCTACTAGTTACCATCGGTGAGTCATCTGACAGACCGCAAACTCTGAGAAGTGAGGGCTATCGTCTGGGTCCTCCAGTTTGTGGACATATCCGGCAATGCCGAGGTCAGTGCTCATCAAATGGTAACCCAACTGAAGAGTGCTTGCGACATGAGTATGCAGCGGCGAAGCCTATACAGACGGGATCAATCCCCAATGTACTGGTGGAACGAGCAAATTGGCATATTCCGACGCACCTGCATCCATGCGAGAAGAAACTAATAACGCGCCCGTGGACGACCATCATTTCTAGAGAAGCAGTTGGAATACCAGAGAGCAAGAAGGCAGCTAAAGAAAGCAATACGGGAAAGCAAACGCAAGTATTTCCTGGAACTCTGTGACTCAGCCGAAACTGATCCCTGGGGAAAGGCGTAAAAAATAGTGGTTAAAAGACTGTACGCTGGCAAAAGAGGACAACCAACAGATCCTGTGGAGCTGAAATCAATCGTGGAAACCCTTTTTCCTGAAAGATTAAGCTCTGCAACTCGTCTGGATACTGTGACAGCCGCATACAGTGCCCATGACACTGTTCTTGTCACAACAGAGGAAATCCTTATAGCTGCTAGGAGCCTTAAGTCCAACTCAGCTCGAGGACCGGATGGCTTCCCAAATCGAGCGTTGAAGCTGGCTCTTAACTTGCACCCGGGAAAGTTTGCCGAACTATACAACGGATGTCTACTACAGCAAACTTTCCCTTTAATATGGAAGGTGCAAAACTTGGTGCTACTACCAAAAGCTGGCAAACCACCGGAAGACCCATCCTCCTATAGGCCAATCTGCCTCTTGGACACTATGGGAAAGGTGTTTGAGAAGCTGCTTTGCAGACGGCTAGAGGCTGCGATAGTGCATGGCGGTGGATTATCACCAAACCAATACGGCTTTCGGAAAGCGATGTCAACAACGGACGCCTTTAATAAAGTTGTTGGCCTTGCAGTTTCCGCCATTGAAGGTACTCGATGGAAGCATGGAGCGAAGCAGTACTGCATCATAGCGACCCTGGATGTCAAAAATGCATTCAACTCAGCCAGTTGGGACATGATACTGGATGCGCTGGCACAATTTCATATCCCAAACTACCTGCAAGAGACAGTAAGAAGCTACTTCAGAGGGCGAACACTAAGATACAATACGAGCGAAGGTTTCCAAACTCATCTAGTGTCGGCCGGAGTCCCCCAAGGTTCAGTACTAGGGCCTCTTCTATGGAATGCTATGTACGACGGAGTACTGCGCCTGGATTTACCCGCGGGTTCGCATACCATCGGTTTTGCCGACGATGTGGCCGTCGTAACTATAGGAAAGGAGCTTCAGGATGCAGAGGATATGTGCAGCGCAAGTATCAGGTGCATTCGAGACTGGCTGGTTGTGCTAATTAGCAGTCGAAAGAAGGTGGAAACTGCGCATATAGGAAGCAGTACCATCGCGTCAAAGAGGGCGATAAAATATCTTGGCGTCATGATTGACACAAGATTATCTTTTCGCGAGCACCTACAGTACGTGCAGAAAAAAGCAGCTGATTCCTGCAGAGCCCTTTCCCGAATCATGCTGAACACGAGAGGACCAAAACAGCAACGACGAATTCTCTTGATGAGCGTCATAAGGTCTATCATCCTCTACGCGGCGCCAATCTGGGCAAAGGCGGCAAATTCAAGCAGCTACAGCCGTGGCATACGTGCCACTTATAGATTGTGCGCAATCCGAGTCAGCTGCGCATTCAGGACAATTTCGGACGAGGCTGCACTAGTCATAGCCGGAATGCTTCCAATCGAGGACCTGCTCAAAGAAACTGACGAGAGATCTGGAACCGACCAAGCAAGAGGTAGAGACGAAGCCATGGCGAACAGCATTGCGCGGTGGCAAAGAAGGTGGAACTGCTCAACGAAAGGCCGCTGGACTTACACCCTAATCCCTGAACTGGAGCCATGGATTAATCGTAAGCATGGTGAAATTAATTTTTACCTAACGCAGATTCTCTCTGGCCATGGTTGTTTCCGCAACCTGAAGCGATTTGGCCGTGAAGTCTCGGACGAGTGCTCCTGGTGCGGAAATGGGCTTGTGGAAGACGCCAATCATATTCTTTTTGAATGTGGTCGGTTCCTGGAGGAGAGAAGAGAGCTGGAGAATCCATAGGCCACCCTATTAGAGCAGCAAATCTAATGTGGTCTATGCTGGAGTCACAGGCCACCTGGAGTCAAATTAGCTCCTTCGCGGCCACAGTCATGGTGGAGTTGCGCAGAGTCGAGCGATGCAGAAGAGCAGCTACATGAAGTAGTGTGAGGTGCTTGCGAAGCAATACTTTACGGTAGTTCCGCGAGCTATGCGCACTACTTCTGTTAAATTTAAATTTTCAAAACAAATAAGTGGACCCCACGAGTGGGACAAATCTCCAAAACTCCTCCTCTTGCACACCACTGTTGTTTACTGAAGGCTCCACGCCTTGGGTGAGCAAGAATGGACGCAAGCATGGAAGAGCAACTGCAAGCATTTGCACGGCGCCCTACGTTACAGAGATCACCGCAACAACAACAGATGGCGCTACAAACACAGCAGCAGTCCTTAACGGATCACCCACCACAATGGAGACGGAACAGCCAAATACAATAGGCAGTACTCTGGACCGGATGGGCGAGGTCCTTGAAGGTCTCACGGCTCTATTTGGTGGCCAGCGTCACATAAATTCTCTGATGAGAGATGAACTTGCAAAATTGGTAAGTCTGCACAAGACTGCGGTAGCTTTCGGAAACCGAAGCTACATAAACGGTGAGTCGCAGACGACACCAAAAAGGAAAGTGCAGCCCAGGGATAAAAACCCAATAGCTAGATGAACTGCTAACCTAACAGGCGGGAACAGCACTCCCAAGCGCTTGAGGGATATTGGCTCGGAACAGAGCAAGCCGCCGTCAAAAAAGCCAAAACACACGGCCCAAAGTGTGGCGGTTGAAAATCAGAAAGCTGCACATTCCAAGCAGCCTGCAAGGGAAACAATCCCGAGCTGCTGGACAGTGGTTAAAGGACGAAAGCCACTGCCCAAGCCGAAAACAAAGCCTGCTCGTACGGATGCTATAACTGTCTCAGGCGTGGACGGCTGTAGCTACGCTGATATGCTGCGCGTCGTCAAGACAGATCCTTCCCTGAAACATTTGTGCGGGGACGTGAACGGTATAAGGAAGACAGCAAAGGGTGATCTTCTCCTGAAGCTGAGCAGGAAGCCGGAGCATAGTGTCGCGGTGCTACAGGATGCCGTGGGAAAGGCTCTTGGCAACCGAGCTGTGGTCAAAACGCTGACCGAAGTGGCTCACGTAGAGATCCGTGACCTGGACGAGCTGGCGACCAAGGAAGAGATACTGGATGCTGTCAAAGAGGCGATCAAGGACGCTACTATCCAAATAGAAGCTATTAGATCGCTCCGTCCATTCTTCGGAGGACAGCAAAGAGCTACATTAGTGCTGCCAACATCCAAGGCCAAAGCTCTGACAGAGTTGGCAAAAGTCCGGATAGGATAGGTGGTTTGCCGTATCCGCGCGGTTGAGCAGCCGAAGCGCTGCTACAAGTGCATGGACTATGGCCACATAGCGGCTACCTGCACAAGCAAGGCAGATTTAAAAAATGCCTGCTTCAGGTGCGATAGAGATTGGCCACTTGGCGAAAGTCTGCAGCAGGCCCCCTAAGTGTGGCCTCTGCGCCCGGAAAGGCGAAATACAGACGGACCACTCTGCTGGCAGTTTTAGGTGAAGCTGTAAAGCAGATTAAATGATCAGATTACTACAGCTCAATCTGAATCATTGCATAGCTGCTCAGGACTTATTGCAGCAGACTGTTAGGGAGGAAAAAATAGACGTTGCCATCCTCAGTGAGCCTCACCACGACTTGAGCAGCTGCCCCAGGGTGTGGGCCTCAGACTCAAAAGAGAAAGCGGCATTGTGGATATGCGGAAACCCGAACACTTCACTCACAAACGTGAAGTCATTTAACGGATTTGTACGCGCCCGATACGACGATCTGTGCGACTTCAACGCATGGGCAATGGAATGGAGCAGCCTCGCCACAAATGCAAGAGGACGCAATCTTCTGGAATGTTTCTCGATCTTGGATGTAGCATTGCTCAATACGGGAAAAGAACCCACTTTCAGACGGGCTGTATACGGCTCCATTATTGACATCACATTTGTCAGTTCATCACTCTTTGGTGAATCCAAATGGAGCCACTGCAACTGCTACACAGGCAGTGACCACTCAGCCCTACTAGTTACCATCGGTGAGTCATCTGACAGACCGCAAACTCTGAGAAGTGAGGGCTATCGTCTGGGCCCTCCAGTTTGTGGACATATCCGGCAATGCCGAGGTCAGTGCTCATCAAATGGTAACCCAACTGAAGAGTGCTTGCGACATGAGTATGCAGCGGCGAAGCCTATACAGACGGGATCAATCCCCAATGTACTGGTGGAACGAGCAAATTGGCATATTCCGACGCACCTGCATCCATGCGAGAAGAAACTAATAACGCGCCCGTGGACGACCATCATTTCTAGAGAAGCAGTTGGAATACCAGAGAGCAAGAAGGCAGCTAAAGAAAGCAATACGGGAAAGCAAACGCAAGTATTTCCTGGAACTCTGTGACTCAGCCGAAACTGATCCCTGGGGAAAGGCGTACAAAATAGTGGTTAAAAGACTGTACGCTGGCAAAAGAGGACAACCAACAGATCCTGTGGAGCTGAAATCAATCCTGAAAGATTAAGCTCTGCAACTCGTCTGGATACTGTGACAGCCGCATACAGTGCCCATGACACTGTTCTTGTCACAACAGAGGAAATCCTTATAGCTGCTAGGAGCCTTAAGTCCAACTCAGCTCCAGGACCGGATGGCTTCCCAAATCGAGCGTTGAAGCTGGCTCTTAACTTGCACCCGGGAAAGTTTGCCGAACTATACAACGGATGTCTACTACAGCAAACTTTCCCTTCAATATGGAAGGTGCAAAACTTGGTGCTACTACCAAAAGCTGGCAAACCACCGGAAGACCCATCCTCCTATAGGCCAATCTGCCTCTTGGACACTATGGGAAAGGTGTTTGAGAAGCTGCTTTGCAGACGGCTAGAGGCTGCGATAGTGCATGGCGGTGGATTATCACCAAACCAATACGGCTTTCGGAAAGCGATGTCAACAACGGACGCCTTGAATAAAGTTGTTGGCCTTGCAGTTTCCGCCATTGAAGGTACTCGATGGAAGCATGGAGCGAAGCAGTACTGCATCATAGCGACCCTGGATGTCAAAAATGCATTCAACTCAGCCAGTTGGGACATGATACTGGATGCGCTGGCACAATTTCATATCCCAAACTACCTGCAAGAGACAGTAAGAAGCTACTTCAGAGGGCGAACACTAAGATACAATACGAGCGAAGGTTTCCAAACTCATCTAGTGTCGGCCGGAGTCCCCCAAGGTTCAGTACTAGGGCCTCTTCTATGGAATGCTATGTACGACGGAGTACTGCGCCTGGATTTACCCGCGGGTTCGCATACCATCGGTTTTGCCGACGATGTGGCCGTCGTAACTATAGGAAAGGAGCTTCAGGATGCAGAGGATATGTGCAGCGCAAGTATCAGGTGCATTCGAGACTGGCTGGTTGTGCTAATTAGCAGTCGAAAGAAGGTGGAAACTGCGCATATAGGAAGCAGTACCATCGCGTCAAAGAGGGCGATAAAATATCTTGGCGTCATGATTGACACAAGATTATCTTTTCGCGAGCACCTACAGTACGTGCAGAAAAAAGCAGCTGATTCCTGCAGAGCCCTTTCCCGAATCATGCTGAACACGAGAGGACCAAAACAGCAACGACGAATTCTCTTGATGAGCGTCATAAGGTCTATCATCCTCTACGCGGCGCCAATCTGGGCAAAGGCGGCAAATTCAAGCAGCTACAGCCGTGGCATACGTGCCACTTATAGATTGTGCGCAATCCGAGTCAGCTGCGCATTCAGGACAATTTCGGACGAGGCTGCACTAGTCATAGCCGGAATGCTTCCAATCGAGGACCTGCTCAAAGAAACTGACGAGAGATCTGGAACCGACCAAGCAAGAGGTAGAGACGAAGCCATGGCGAACAGCATTGCGCGGTGGCAAAGAAGGTGGAACTGCTCAACGAAAGGCCGCTGGACTTACACCCTAATCCCTGAACTGGAGCCATGGATTAATCGTAAGCATGGTGAAATTAATTTTTACCTAACGCAGATTCTCTCTGGCCATGGTTGTTTCCGCAACCTGAAGCGATTTGGCCGTGAAGTCTCGGACGAGTGCTCCTGGTGCGGAAATGGGCTTGTGGAAGACGCCAATCATATTCTTTTTGAATGTGGTCGGCTCCTGGAGGAGAGAAGAGAGCTGGAAGAATCCATAGGCCACCCTATTAGAGCAGCAAATCTAATGTGGTCTATGCTGGAGTCACAGGCCACCTGGAGTCAAATTAGCTCCTTCGCGGCCACAGTCATGGTGGAGTTGCGCAGAGTCGAGCGATGCAGAAGAGCAGCTACATGAAGTAGTGTGAGGTGCTTGCGAAGCAATACTTTACGGTAGTTCCGCGAGCTATGCGCACTACTTCTGTTAAATTTAAATTTACAAAACAAATAAGTGGACCCCACGAGTGGGACAAATCTCCAAAACTCCTCCTCTTGCACACCACTGTTGTTTACTGAAGGCTCCACGCCTTGGGTGAGCAAGAATGGACGCAAGCATGGAAGAGCAACTGCAAGCATTTGCACGGCGCCCTACGTTACAGAGATCACCGCAACAACAACAGATGGCGCTACAAACACAGCAGCAGTCCTTAACGGATCACCCACCACAATGGAGACGGAACAGCCAAATACAATAGGCAGTACTCTGGACCGGATGGGCGAGGTCCTTGAAGGTCTCACGGCTCTATTTGGTGGCCAGCGTCACATAAATTCTCTGATGAGAGATGAACTTGCAAAATTGGTAAGTCTGCACAAGACTGCGGTAGCTTTCGGAAACCGAAGCTACATAAACGGTGAGTCGCAGACGACACCAAAAAGGAAAGTGCAGCCCAGGGATAAAAACCCAATAGCTAGATGAACTGCTAACCTAACAGGCGGGAACAGCACTCCCAAGCGCTTGAGGGATATTGGCTCGGAACAGAGCAAGCCGCCGTCAAAAAAGCCAAAACACACGGCCCAAAGTGTGGCGGTTGAAAATCAGAAAGCTGCACATTCCAAGCAGCCTGCAAGGGAAACAATCCCGAGCTGCTGGACAGTGGTTAAAGGACGAAAGCCACTGCCCAAGCCGAAAACAAAGCCTGCTCGTACGGATGCTATAACTGTCTCAGGCGTGGACGGCTGTAGCTACGCTGATATGCTGCGCGTCGTCAAGACAGATCCTTCCCTGAAACATTTGTGCGGGGACGTGAACGGTATAAGGAAGACAGCAAAGGGTGATCTTCTCCTGAAGCTGAGCAGGAAGCCGGAGCATAGTGTCGCGGTGCTACAGGATGCCGTGGGAAAGGCTCTTGGCAACCGAGCTGTGGTCAAAACGCTGACCGAAGTGGCTCACGTAGAGATCCGTGACCTGGACGAGCTGGCGACCAAGGAAGAGATACTGGATGCTGTCAAAGAGGCGATCAAGGACAATACTATCCAAATAGAAGCTATTAGATCGCTCCGTCCATTCTTCGGAGGACAGCAAAGAGCTACATTAGTGCTGCCAACATCCAAGGCCAAAGCTCTGACAGAGTTGGCAAAAGTCCGGATAGGATAGGTGGTTTGCCGTATCCGCGCGGTTGAGCAGCCGAAGCGCTGCTACAAGTGCATGGACTATGGCCACATAGCGGCTACCTGCACAAGCAAGGCAGATTTAAAAAATGCCTGCTTCAGGTGCGAAAGAGATTGGCCACTTGGCGAAAGTCTGCAGCAGGCCCCCTAAGTGTGGCCTCTGCGCCCGGAAAGGCGAAATACAGACGGACCACTCTGCTGGCAGTTTTAGGTGAAGCTGTAAAGCAGATTAAATGATCAGCTTACTACAGCTCAATCTGAATCATTGCATAGCAGCTCAGGACTTATTGCAGCAGACTGTTAGGGAGGAAAAAATAGACGTTGCCATCCTCAGTGAGCCTCACCACGACTTGAGCAGCTGCCCCAGGGTGTGGGCCTCAGACTCAAAAGAGAAAGCGGCATTGTGGATATGCGGAACCCCGAACACTTCACTCACAAACGTGAAGTCATTTAACGGATTTGTACGCGCCCGATACGACGATCTGTGCGACTTCAACGCATGGGCAATGGAATGGAGCAGCCTCGCCACAAATGCAAGAGGACGCAATCTTCTGGAATGTTTCTCGATCTTGGATGTAGCATTGCTCAATACGGGAAAAGAACCCACTTTCAGACGGGCTGGATACGGCTCCATTATTGACATCACATTTGTCAGTTCATCACTCTTTGGTGAATCCAAATGGAGCCACTGCAACTGCTACACAGGCAGTGACCACTCAGCCCTACTAGTTACCATCGGTGAGTCATCTGACAGACCGCAAACTCTGAGAAGTGAGGGCTATCGTCTGGGTCCTCCAGTTTGTGGACATATCCGGCAATGCCGAGGTCAGTGCTCATCAAATGGTAACCCAACTGAAGAGTGCTTGCGACATGAGTATGCAGCGGCGAAGCCTATACAGACGGGATCAATCCCCAATGTACTGGTGGAACGAGCAAATTGGCATATTCCGACGCACCTGCATCCATGCGAGAAGAAACTAATAACGCGCCCGTGGACGACCATCATTTCTAGAGAAGCAGTTGGAATACCAGAGAGCAAGAAGGCAGCTAAAGAAAGCAATACGGGAAAGCAAACGCAAGTATTTCCTGGAACTCTGTGACTCAGCTGAAACTGATCCCTGGGGAAAGGCGTAAAAAATAGTGGTTAAAAGACTGTACGCTGGCAAAAGAGGACAACCAACAGATCCTGTGGAGCTGAAATCAATCGTGGAAACCCTTTTTCCTGAAAGATTAAGCTCTGCAACTCGTCTGGATACTGTGACAGCCGCATACAGTGCCCATGACACGGTTCTTGTCACAACAGAGGAAATCCTTATAGCTGCTAGGAGCCTTAAGTCCAACTCAGCTCCAGGACCGGATGGCTTCCCAAATCGAGCGTTGAAACTGGCTCTTAACTTGCACCCGGGAAAGTTTGCCGAACTATACAACGGATGTCTACTACAGCAAACTTTCCCTTTAATATGGAAGGTGCAAAACTTGGTGCTACTACCAAAAGCTGGCAAACCACCGGAAGACCCATCCTCCTATAGGCCAATCTGCCTCTTGGACACTATGGGAAAGGTGTTTGAGAAGCTGCTTTGCAGACGGCTAGAGGCTGCGATAGTGCATGGCGGTGGATTATCACCAAACCAATACGGCTTTCGGAAAGCGATGTCAACAACGGACGCCTTGAATAAAGTTGTTGGCCTTGCAGTTTCCGCCATTGAAGGTACTCGATGGAAGCATGGAGCGAAGCAGTACTGCATCATAGCGACCCTGGATGTCAAAAATGCATTCAACTCAGCCAGTTGGGACATGATACTGGATGCGCTGGCACAATTTCATATCCCAAACTACCTGCAAGAGACAGTAAGAAGCTACTTCAGAGGGCGAACACTAAGATACAATACGAGCGAAGGTTTCCAAACTCATCTAGTGTCGGCCGGAGTCCCCCAAGGTTCAGTACTAGGGCCTCTTCTATGGTATGTACGACGGAGTACTGCGCCTGGATTTACCCGCGGGTTCGCATACCATCGGTTTTGCCGACGATGTGGCCGTCGTAACTATAGGAAAGGAGCTTCAGGATGCAGAGGATATGTGCAGCGCAAGTATCAGGTGCATTCGAGACTGGCTGGTTGTGCTAATTAGCAGTCGAAAGAAGGTGGAAACTGCGCATATAGGAAGCAGTACCATCGCGTCAAAGAGGGCGATAAAATATCTTGGCGTCATGATTGACACAAGATTATCTTTTCGCGAGCACCTACAGTACGTGCAGAAAAAAGCAGCTGATTCCTGCAGAGCCCTTTCCCGAATCATGCTGAACACGAGAGGACCAAAACAGCAACGACGAATTCTCTTGATGAGCGTCATAAGGTCTATCATCCTCTACGCGGCGCCAATCTGGGCAAAGGCGGCAAATTCAAGCAGCTACAGCCGTGGCATACGTGCCACTTATAGATTGTGCGCAATCCGAGTCAGCTGCGCATTCAGGACAATTTCGGACGAGGCTGCACTAGTCATAGCCGGAATGCTTCCAATCGAGGACCTGCTCAAAGAAACTGACGAGAGATCTGGAACCGACCAAGCAAGAGGTAGAGACGAAGCCATGGCGAACAGCATTGCGCGGTGGCAAAGAAGGTGGAACTGCTCAACGAAAGGCCGCTGGACTTACACCCTAATCCCTGAACTGGAGCCATGGATTAATCGTAAGCATGGTGAAATTAATTTTTACCTAACGCAGATTCTCTCTGGCCATGGTTGTTTCCGCAACCTGAAGCGATTTGGCCGTGAAGTCTCGGACGAGTGCTCCTGGTGCGGAAATGGGCTTGTGGAAGACGCCAATCATATTCTTTTTGAATGTAGTCGGTTCCTGGAGGAGAGAAGAGAGCTGGAGAATCCATAGGCCACCCTATTAGAGCAGCAAATCTAATGTGGTCTATGCTGGAGTCACAGGCCACCTGGAGTCAAATTAGCTCCTTCGCGGCCACAGTCATGGTGGAGTTGCGCAGAGTCGAGCGATGCAGAAGAGCAGCTACATGAAGTAGTGTGAGGTGCTTGCGAAGCAATACTTTACGGTAGTTCCGCGAGCTATGCGCACTACTTCTGTTAAATTTAAATTTACAAAACAAATAAGTGGACCCCACGAGTGGGACAAATCTCCAAAACTCCTCCTCTTGCACACCACTGTTGTTTACTGAAGGCTCCACGCCTTGGGTGAGCAAGAATGGACGCAAGCATGGAAGAGCAACTGCAAGCATTTGCACGGCGCCCTACGTTACAGAGATCACCGCAACAACAACAGATGGCGCTACAAACACAGCAGCAGTCCTTAACGGATCACCCACCACAATGGAGACGGAACAGCCAAATACAATAGGCAGTACTCTGGACCGGATGGGCGAGGTCCTTGAAGGTCTCATGGCTCTATTTGGTGGCCAGCGTCACATAAATTCTCTGATGAGAGATGAACTTGCAAAATTGGTAAGTCTGCACAAGACTGCGGTAGCTTTCGGAAACCGAAGCTACATAAACGGTGAGTCGCAGACGACACCAAAAAGGAAAGTGCAGCCCAGGGATAAAAACCCAATAGCTAGATGAACTGCTAACCTAACAGGCGGGAACAGCACTCCCAAGCGCTTGAGGGATATTGGCTCGGAACAGAGCAAGCCGCCGTCAAAAAAGCCAAAACACACGGCCCAAAGTGTGGCGGTTGAAAATCAGAAAGCTGCACATTCCAAGCAGCCTGCAAGGGAAACAATCCCGAGCTGCTGGACAGTGGTTAAAGGACGAAAGCCACTGCCCAAGCCGAAAACAAAGCCTGCTCGTACGGATGCTATAACTGTCTCAGGCGTGGACGGCTGTAGCTACGCTGATATGCTGCGCGTCGTCAAGACAGATCCTTCCCTGAAACATTTGTGCGGGGACGTGAACGGTATAAGGAAGACAGCAAAGGGTGATCTTCTCCTGAAGCTGAGCAGGAAGCCGGAGCATAGTGTCGCGGTGCTACAGGATGCCGTGGGAAAGGCTCTTGGCAACCGAGCTGTGGTCAAAACGCTGACCGAAGTGGCTCACGTAGAGATCCGTGACCTGGACGAGCTGGCGACCAAGGAAGAGATACTGGATGCTGTCAAAGAGGCGATCAAGGACAATACTATCCAAATAGAAGCTATTAGATCGCTCCGTCCATTCTTCGGAGGACAGCAAAGAGCTACATTAGTGCTGCCAACATCCAAGGCCAAAGCTCTGACAGAGTTGGCAAAAGTCCGGATAGGATGGGTGGTTTGCCGTATCCGCGCGGTTGAGCAGCCGAAGCGCTGCTACAAGTGCATGGACTATGGCCACATAGCGGCTACCTGCACAAGCAAGGCAGATTTAAAAAATGCCTGCTTCAGGTGCGATAGAGATTGGCCACTTGGCGAAAGTCTGCAGCAGGCCCCCTAAGTGTGGCCTCTGCGCCCGGAAAGGCGAAATACAGACGGACCACTCTGCTGGCAGTTTTAGGTGAAGCTGTAAAGCAGATTAAATGATCAGCTTACTACAGCTCAATCTGAATCATTGCATAGCAGCTCAGGACTTATTGCAGCAGACTGTTAGGGAGGAAAAAATAGACGTTGACATCCAACAACTCTGAGAAGTGAGGGCTATCGTCTGGGTCCTCCAGTTTGTGGACATATCCGGCAATGCCGAGGTCAGTGCTCATCAAATGGTAACCCAACTGAAGAGTGCTTGCGACATGAGTATGCAGCGGCGAAGCCTATACAGACGGGATCAATCCCCAATGTACTGGTGGAACGAGCAAATTGGCATATTCCGACGCACCTGCATCCATGCGAGAAGAAACTAATAACGCGCCCGTGGACGACCATCATTTCTAGAGAAGCAGTTGGAATACCAGAGAGCAAGAAGGCAGCTAAAGAAAGCAATACGGGAAAGCAAACGCAAGTATTTCCTGGAACTCTGTGACTCAGCCGAAACTGATCCCTGGGGAAAGGCGTAAAAAATAGTGGTTAAAAGACTGTACGCTGGCAAAAGAGGACAACCAACAGATCCTGTGGAGCTGAAATCAATCGTGGAAACCCTTTTTCCTGAAAGATTAAGCTCTGCAACTCGTCTGGATACTGTGACAGCCGCATACAGTGCCCATGACACTGTTCTTGTCACAACAGAGGAAATCCTTATAGCTGCTAGGAGCCTTAAGTCCAA
Organism: Drosophila mettleri; assembly: GCA_035047625.1. Lineage (NCBI taxonomy): Eukaryota > Metazoa > Arthropoda > Insecta > Diptera > Drosophilidae > Drosophila > Drosophila mettleri. Next base: position 20,778,459 of record JAWNPI010000035.1, read on the forward strand.
CTCAGCTCCAGGACCGGATGGCTTCCCAAATCGAGCGTTGAAGCTGGCTCTTAACTTGCACCCGGGAAAGTTTGCCGAACTATACAACGGATGTCTACTACAGCAAACTTTCCCTTTAATATGGAAGGTGCAAAACTTGGTGCTACTACCAAAAGCTGGCAAACCACCGGAAGACCCATCCTCCTATAGGCCAATCTGCCTCTTGGACACTATGGGAAAGGTGTTTGAGAAGCTGCTTTGCAGACGGCTAGAGGCTGCGATAGTGCATGGCGGTGGATTATCACCAAACCAATACGGCTTTCGGAAAGCGATGTCAACAACGGACGCCTTGAATAAAGTTGTTGGCCTTGCAGTTTCCGCCATGGAAGGTACTCGATGGAAGCATGGAGCGAAGCAGTACTGCATCATAGCGACCCTGGATGTCAAAAATGCATTCAACTCAGCCAGTTGGGACATGATACTGGATGCGCTGGCACAATTTCATATCCCAAACTACCTGCAAGAGACAGTAAGAAGCTACTTCAGAGGGCGAACACTAAGATACAATACGAGCGAAGGTTTCCAAACTCATCTAGTGTCGGCCGGAGTCCCCCAAGGTTCAGTACTAGGGCCTCTTCTATGGTATGTACGACGGAGTACTGCGCCTGGATTTACCCGCGGGTTCGCATACCATCGGTTTTGCCGACGATGTGGCCGTCGTAACTATAGGAGCTTCAGGATGCAGAGGATATGTGCAGCGCAAGTATCAGGTGCATTCGAGACTGGCTGGTTGTGCTAATTAGCAGTCGAAAGAAGGTGGAAACTGCGCATATAGGAAGCAGTACCATCGCGTCAAAGAGGGCGATAAAATATCTTGGCGTCATGATTGACACAAGATTATCTTTTCGCGAGCACCTACAGTACGTGCAGAAAAAAGCAGCTGATTCCTGCAGAGCCCTTTCCCGAATCATGCTGAACACGAGAGGACCAAAACAGCAACGACGAATTCTCTTGATGAGCGTCATAAGGTCTATCATCCTCTACGCGGCGCCAATCTGGGCAAAGGCGGCAAATTCAAGCAGCTACAGCCGTGGCATACGTGCCACTTATAGATTGTGCGCAATCCGAGTCAGCTGCGCATTCAGGACAATTTCGGACGAGGCTGCACTAGTCATAGCCGGAATGCTTCCAATCGAGGACCTGCTCAAAGAAACTGACGAGAGATCTGGAACCGACCAAGCAAGAGGTAGAGACGAAGCCATGGCGAACAGCATTGCGCGGTGGCAAAGAAGGTGGAACTGCTCAACGAAAGGCCGCTGGACTTACACCCTAATCCCTGAACTGGAGCCATGGATTAATCGTAAGCATGGTGAAATTAATTTTTACCTAACGCAGATTTTCTCTGGCCATGGTTGTTTCCGCAACCTGAAGCGATTTGGCCGTGAAGTCTCGGACGAGTGCTCCTGGTGCGGAAATGGGCTTGTGGAAGACGCCAATCATATTCTTTTTGAATGTGGTCGGTTCCTGGAGGAGAGAAGAGAGCTGGAAGAATCCATAGGCCACCCTATTAGAGCAGCAAATCTAATGTGGTCTATGCTGGAGTCACAGGCCACCTGGAGTCAAATTAGCTCCTTCGCGGCCACAGTCATGGTGGAGTTGCGCAGAGTCGAGCGATGCAGAAGAGCAGCTACATGAAGTAGTGTGAGGTGCTTGCGAAGCAATACTTTACGGTAGTTCCGCGAGCTATGCGCACTACTTCTGTTAAATTTAAATTTACAAAACAAATAAGTGGACCCCACGAGTGGGACAAATCTCCAAAACTCCTCCTCTTGCACACCACTGTTGTTTACTGAAGGCTCCACGCCTTGGGTGAGCAAGAATGGACGCAAGCATGGAAGAGCAACTGCAAGCATTTGCACGGCGCCCTACGTTACAGAGATCACCGCAACAACAACAGATGGCGCTACAAATACAGCAGCAGTCCTTAACGGATCACCCCACCACAGTGGAGACGGAACAGCCAAAAACAATAGGCAGTACTCTGGACCGGATGGGCGAGGTCCTTGAAGGTCTCACGGCTCTATTTGGTGGCCAGCGTCACATAAATTCTCTGATGAGAGATGAACTTGCAAAATTGGTAAGTCTGCACAAGACTGCGGTAGCTTTCGGAAACCGAAGCTACATAAACGGTGAGTCGCAGACGACACCAAAAAGGAAAGTGCAGCCCAGGGATAAAAACCCAATAGCTAGATGAACTGCTAACCTAACAGGCGGGAACAGCACTCCCAAGCGCTTGAGGGATATTGGCTCGGAACAGAGCAAGCCGCCGTCAAAAAAGCCAAAACACACGGCCCAAAGTGTGGCGGTTGAAAATCAGAAAGCTGCACATTCCAAGCAGCCTGCAAGGTAAACAATCCCGAGCTGCTGGACAGTGGTTAAAGGACGAAAGCCACTGCCCAAGCCGAAAACAAAGCCTGCTCGTACGGATGCTATAACTGTCTCAGGCGTGGACGGCTGTAGCTACGCTGATATGCTGCGCGTCGTCAAGACAGATCCTTCCCTGAAACATTTGTGCGGGGACGTGAACGGTATAAGGAAGACAGCAAAGGGTGATCTTCTCCTGAAGCTGAGCAGGAAGCCGGAGCATAGTGTCGCGGTGCTACAGGATGCCGTGGGAAAGGCTCTTGGCAACCGAGCTGTGGTCAAAACGCTGACCGAAGTGGCTCACGTAGAGATCCGTGACCTGGACGAGCTGGCGACCAAGGAAGAGATACTGGATGCTGTCAAAGAGGCGATCAAGGACAATACTATCCAAATAGAAGCTATTAGATCGCTCCGTCCATTCTTCGGAGGACAGCAAAGAGCTACATTAGTGCTGCCAACATCCAAGGCCAAAGCTCTGACAGAGTTGGCAAAAGTCCGGATAGGATGGGTGGTTTGCCGTATCCGCGCGGTTGAGCAGCCGAAGCGCTGCTACAAGTGCATGGACTATGGCCACATAGCGGCTACCTGCACAAGCAAGGCAGATTTAAAAAATGCCTGCTTCAGGTGCGATAGAGATTGGCCACTTGGCGAAAGTCTGCAGCAGGCCCCCTAAGTGTGGCCTCTGCGCCCGGAAAGGCGAAATACAGACGGACCACTCTGCTGGCAGTTTTAGGTGAAGCTGTAAAGCAGATTAAATGATCAGATTACTACAGCTCAATCTGAATCATTGCATAGCTGCTCAGGACTTATTGCAGCAGACTGTTAGGGAGGAAAAAATAGACGTTGCCATCCTCAGTGAGCCTCACCACGACTTGAGCAGCTGCCCCAGGGTGTGGGCCTCAGACTCAAAAGAGAAAGCGGCATTGTGGATATGCGGAAACCCGAACACTTCACTCACAAACGTGAAGTCATTTAACGGATTTGTACGCGCCCGATACGACGATCTGTGCGACTTCAACGCATGGGCAATGGAATGGAGCAGCCTCGCCACAAATGCAAGAGGACGCAATCTTCTGGAATGTTTCTCGATCTTGGATGTAGCATTGCTCAATACGGGAAAAGAACCCACTTTCAGACGGGCTGGATACGGCTCCATTATTGACATCACATTTGTCAGTTCATCACTCTTTGGTGAATCCAAATGGAGCCACTGCAACTGCTACACAGGCAGTGACCACTCAGCCCTACTAGTTACCATCGGTGAGTCATCTGACAGACCGCAAACTCTGAGAAGTGAGGGCTATCGTCTGGGTCCTCCAGTTTGTGGACATATCCGGCAATGCCGAGGTCAGTGCTCATCAAATGGTAACCCAACTGAAGAGTGCTTGCGACATGAGTATGCAGCGGCGAAGCCTATACAGACGGGATCAATCCCCAATGTACTGGTGGAACGAGCAAATTGGCATATTCCGACGCACCTGCATCCATGCGAGAAGAAACTAATAACGCGCCCGTGGACGACCATCATTTCTAGAGAAGCAGTTGGAATACCAGAGAGCAAGAAGGCAGCTAAAGAAAGCAATACGGGAAAGCAAACGCAAGTATTTCCTGGAACTCTGTGACTCAGCCGAAACTGATCCCTGGGGAAAGGCGTAAAAAATAGTGGTTAAAAGACTGTACGCTGGCAAAAGAGGACAACCAACAGATCCTGTGGAGCTGAAATCAATCGTGGAAACCCTTTTTCCTGAAAGATTAAGCTCTGCAACTCGTCTGGATACTGTGACAGCCGCATACAGTGCCCATGACACTGTTCTTGTCACAACAGAGGAAATCCTTATAGCTGCTAGGAGCCTTAAGTCCAACTCAGCTCCACGACCGGATGGCATCCCAAATCGAGCGTTGAAGCTGGCTCTTAACTTGCACCCGGGAAAGTTTACCGAACTATTCAACGGATGATTACTACAGCAAACTTTCCCTTCAATAGCAAGGTGCAAAACTTGGTGCTACTACCAAAAGCTGACAAGTCACCGAAAGACCCATCCTCCTCAAAGAGGGCGATAAAGTATCTTGGCGTCATTGACACAAGATTATCTTTTCGCGAGCACCTACTGAACGTGCATAAAAAAGCAGCTGATTCCTGCAGAGCCCTATCCTGAATCATGCTGAACACGCGGGGACCAAAACAGCAACGACGACTTCTCCTGACGAGCGTCATAAGGTCCATCATCCTCTACGAGGCACCAATCTGGGCAAAGACGGCAAATTCAAGCAGCTACAGCCGTAGCATACGCGCCACTTACAGATTTTGAGCAATCCGAGTAAGCAGAGCATTCAGGACAATTTCGGACGAGGCTGCGCTCGTTATAGCCGGAATGCTTCCAATCGAGGACCAGGTCAAAAAATTCGACGAGAGATCCGGAACCGACCACGCAAGAGGTAGAGATGAAGCCAGGGCGAACAGCATTGCGCGGTGGCAAAGAAGGTGGAACTGATCAACGGCCACAGTCTTGGTGGAGCTGCGTAGACTCCAGCGATGCAGAAGAGCTGCTGCATGAAGTAGTGTGAAGTGCTTGCGAAGCAATGCAAAATTCAACTGTAAATTAGCAATATGTATATGTATTAGTATATATACTTATGTTAAAAACTTACCTCATAAGCTCAAAACTCAAAATTGCAAATGTTGCTGTAACCTAAATTTAACATATGTTGCTAAAGATAAGTAATGATTTAAATCGAATAAAGATACTGCCAGTGTGAAGCTGGCAGGCAATTGGCAAACAAAAAAAAAAAAAAAAAAAAAAAAACTGCCAAGCCAGACATGCATGAGTGTGCATACAAACACACACATACAAACCAAACAAGTCTCCAAGACACACACGGCACGAACACAAGCACACTTGTTCGGGACTCGCACACAAGCAATGCACTCTCATTTACTAATACAAGCGCAGCTAGCAAATACAAATGTAATAATGCAATGCTAGCTTTGGCGCCAAATTTAGACAACAGGGAACAACAACAACAAAGAAAGTTTGTAGCATACGATAAGGGTGTCAAAAGACAATTATATGAAGACCAAACTTCAACTGTGACGCCCGCCATTACTAGCAACAACACATTAAAAACAGCAACAGCAATTGACAAAGCACCAACAACAAATAACATAACAAATGAATATAGCATTAAAAGATGGTTCACTGAAGCCCCGCCTTTACTGCCCCATGAGTTGTTGTCTCCACCCAGAGCAGCAGCAGCAGAAGCAAAAATAATAACAACACCAAATAACTGGCAATCACAGTACAAAAGAAGATGTATTGACTATGAAGACTGTGATAATGACAATGCCACTGATATTCCCCTGGTTACTCCTCAATTTAAGAGTAAATTTGCCACAAAGCTGCACCAGGAAGTGCGCCAGAAACAAGGACAAGTTCCTAAGTACGCAACTCATGATATTGAGCCACAGAAGACCCCGCCACTACAGCTAAATGTCCCTATTGCTATCCCTGTTCACGACCCAGCATATGGAAAGAAAAAAATGCCCTCGCTTTTCTTACCTAATGTGCCCAATATAGTAGCTCTACTTGACAAATTTAAAAACAATCCAGCGATTGGAAAATTTGTCACGAAGACGGCGGCTAATAATAATGGTCTTCGCATACTATGCGAAGACATTAATACCTACAATGCGATATTGACGACCCTCAATGAGGACAAAACGCACCTACACACTTATCAGCCGCGCAGTCAAAAAGGCTACAGAATTGTATTGCGGGCCGTCCCGCAAGCTATGCACACTACTTCTATTAAATATAAATATAATATGTTAATATAATATAAATATAAATAGCTTATGTTTAGCATATAAGAACAAAGGAAGAAATATAATATAAAAAAAAAAAAAAAAAATCTGTCCAGTACAATACACCTGTTAGTTTGTGTAGGGTTTGCAACCAAGGGATGAGTGAATATGAATGAGATGAATAGTTCGTCTGCTCAAAGAGCAAGGAAACAAATGGTTAGTGAATAGTCTGATTCTGTTGCCGTATTTTTCGAACATTTTTTTTTAAGATAGGTGGGGAAGAATTGGTAGAGATTTTACAAAATTCCTCGTTGCCCGACACAAGTTACTCTACTAATTTATCAGCTTAGTTGATCATTTACGTCAACTAGATAAGGTTCGTCGATCCAAGCTTGTTGTCTTCGACTTCAAATTCTTGAAATAGAAGATGAACTCGGAACTGATGTTGAAAAAGGCGCAGAGTCAGTAGCACATTCCAATCTAACATGCTGGAATTGTGATAAAATAGACATATTTGGTAAAAATTGTTTGAGGGATCGCAAAATATTTTGTCCCAGTTGTGTCACACCACAGGTGTCTAAACCACAGTGCACAACTTGCATTCTAGGTTGTCGGAAAACCAGCAGAAGGGAGCACCTCTCAAAATTCTGATGCCTCCGTACAAGTGGAATCCAACACCAACAAACAAACGTGAGAATAAACTTCGTCGCGCGCATAAATCAGTTGCATTGGCGCTACGTTAGCAAAGACTGATTTTTGTTTCATTAAAGTCTGCAGATGGTGAAAATCAGTCAGTCATTGGGGTTTTGAATGTTGTCCTGCAATACACGACGCCCTACTTTGCAAAGATCACCGACAAAAAAAACAAATGGTGCTACAATAGTATCAGCAGACTTCTGTTAAATCTACACAAGTCTGAAAGAAAGAGCAGCTCTGGAAAAAAGCATTGCAGCCATAACAGATAGAAACAACACTCGATGCGGTCGATGAAGAGAAAACGAAAAACGAACTTGGACAGTTGGACAGTATTTGAAGGACGAAAGCCACTGCTAAAACTAAATAAAGCGAGCGCAAACAAATGCTGCTAGTTCAACTCAGCTCATCGAGCTGATCAAGAATATATATACTTTATGGGGTGTGGCACGCCTCCTTCTGCCTGTTACATAGATTTTCACAAAAAATAAAAAAAAAAAAAAAAAAAAAAAAAAAGTAAATGATTTAATGAATACCAATATTGTTAGTTTGTAAGAATTCATAGTACGTAAGAAAACTAATAGTTCATATGCCAATAATGTAAGTCCATAGTATTATAAGGAAAATGATTGTGAATTTTAATATTAAGAACATTTGAAATTGTGAAGTTAGTGAAAATGTAGTTTGTTAAGTCCTCTGCACATGTCAGGAGTTTAAAAGATGTGGTGAATATGTAAAATAAAAAACCAAGGGACAATGTACCAAAATTTACAAGTATTGCCAGGGCAGGGAGGGTACACAAGAGAGACAATAACACCTTAAGTCTCTCCGTCAGAACCAGCCCTCCCTGGGGTACTTATAGCGTGTCCGCGCTCCAATTATCTAACATGATCCAGTCATATAAGTAACGCGTACTAATTTTTATATATGGTAGTACCGTGTAGTTAGGTGAAGAAGAACCCCGACAATCCGGCGAGCTAGCACGAGCATAGCAAGAGTGCGCACCTCGAAGCCTACTATACATTGCAGCTTCCTAATTCCACCGAGGAAACTGCCGACCATATTCTCATTTGAGGATATGGTGATACACACTCCATCCTGTACACTACAGGAATCCTGGAACATTTGTGCCGAGGGAAAGTCCGCTTGACAATCGAGCTGTCATCCTTGGACCTAAGATACAATACGAATACTTCATTTTCAAACGTGAAGTCTTTTAATGGATTTGATGGGACACGATAAAGTTGCTTGTAGTTGTACAGTTGCTACCTGGCTCCGAGCATGCAACTCAAAGAGTTCTTAATGTGCTTATCAACCTGTTTAAGATGCAAGGGGATGGGAAGTCATCATTGCTGGTGACTTCAACGCTTGCGCAATGGAATGGGGCAGCCATTAAACAAATCCCAGAGGACGCAAACTTGTGGAAGCCTTCTCCACCTTGGTTTCTATCGGTGAGTCCTACTGATTGCCATCGATGAACTATCCGACAGACCGCAAACGATGTGAGGGAGGGCTATCGACTGGATTCTTTCAAGCCGAAAGCTCGGAGGCCCTCCAGTTTGTGAACACATCCTTCTATGCCGAGGTCAAATGGTAACCAAATTAAAGAAAACCTGCGACGAAAGTATGCAGCGGCGAAGCCCATACAGACGGGATCAATAGCGGATGTATTGGTGGAACGAGAAAACAAGCATATTTCGACGATAATGCATGCATGCCAAAAGAATCTACAATAAAATATGAAATTTAAGTTTATGCATTTGTGTGTGTGTGTGCAAATGTTGTTTGCTAATGAATAAAATTATATTTTAATGATTGGTATATCAGCTGATAGAATTCAGGGTATCTCTTAATAAGCCGTTTTGACTATAATTTTCTTACTTGCTTTAATAGATTTTTGTCCCACGATCAACTTAACTTAGCTTATATTAATGCACTTTGGTCTAGCATCAAGAAGCTTAAAATATATTTAAAGTGCGTATTACATCAACAGACGCGCATCACGATGGTACAATAAGATTTCACTAAATAATAAAATGAAATAAAAAGAGTTGAGATGAAATAATTGCAAATTTGACAAAATTGAAATGAAATAAAATAAAATGAGTTTGATAGTTCTATAATAAAATAATTTTGTGAAATAAGTTGTGAAATTGCCAAACGCCTTTGGTGGTTCGACACAAAAAACAGACTGATACATCTAAATCAGACAGTCTTTAAAGAACGTAAATCAGTTACAGATAGTCTGATTTTTGCAATCCATCAGATAACTGGATCCTTACAGCTCAAAAAGCACATCTCAGTCATTACCCTTGATATTTCAAGGGCATTCAACAGAGTTGGAGTGCATACTATTATAGACGAGCTGATACAATGATTTAAACAAAAAGTAAGAAAACTCTAGTCGCCGTGCCCGACTAGGGGATACCCTAATCCCACCCACTAAAAAACTAATTTTTATACCCTGAATCCATTGAAAATGGAAATTTCAGGGTATAATGTTTTTGTGCAAATGTATGTAACAGGCAGAAGGAGGCGTGCCACACCCCATAAAGTATATATATTCTTGATCAGCTCAATGAGCTGAGTTGAACTAGCCCTGTCCGTCTGTCCGTCCGTCCGTGTAAACACCTGGATTTCTGCAACCACAAAAGCTAGAGACTTCAAATAAAAAGCAAAATGCTCGATAATACCATACGCTGTACAAGTTTATTTTTTTTTTCGATAACTCATCCCATTTCTTTATTATCAATAACTATCGAAAATATCGCTTTGTTTTTGAGGTTTTGGTTGATGGCTATATTGAATCCGCACATTTCCTTTTTTTTGGATTTTTGATGCCACGCCCCTTCCGCCCACAATTCAACAAAAACGATAACTCACGTATATCAAATACTAGAGACTTGAAATTTGGCAAATAGGTACATTTCAATGTCATAAACATTCCCTGAAAATTTCATTAAGAACAGGTCGAGAAAAAAAGTTATTAAGCAATAAAGTTTCCATAGCACAGCCTCTTCTGCAGCCGCAAAACTGCGCAGTAAGCATATTACGTGCATGCATATGTTTGTTTGTTTGTGTGTGTGTGTGTGTGTGCATGTGTTGGTTACTATTAATGAATAAATGAAACTTTTTATGATTGGTATTACAGCTCAATGGATTCAGGGTATCTCTTAGTCCAGCAGTCTCGACTAGAGTTTTGTTACTTGTTTTAATATAGTCCATAACTCGCATGTCCAACCATAGCACGTGACTAAAATCTACGCCAATGGTACTAAGAATGTCGATCAAAGAGGAATTATGCAAACAAATTCGACACAAAGATTATACCAGCACAGTTTTGCAAGCTCACAAGAATTGTTCCGTTACTATTAAAGAAGAAGATCGAAAACATATTCGCACAGCGACACACAGCGCCTGCGACTGCGACACACAGCGGCGAGCGGCAATTGGAAGTAGGTAGCAAAAAAATTCAAACACAATTCGACCCAAACTCAAAGACAATTGCGATTCTTAGAAAATTTGTTCGCGAGCATTTGCATGTATGTGTGCACATGTATACATAATGAACATGTATAAGCGCCAGCTGGTCTGTGTGCGCTTTGAAGTTCAATCGATGTTGATCTGGCCAAACATTTTGTGTAATAACTTTTGTGTTTATCAACGGATTTTGATGAAACTTTCACCATATGATTTCAATAATTGATGTAGTTTTCAAAAAGACCAAACACCATATATATTGCAACTGAAAATAATTTTCAAAATTGTGGGGAAATTTGGGGCCGGTATCCAAATGTAACAAAAAGCGAAATTGGTAAAAATATACATAAAGCTACATGCGAAATTTGGAGACTATAGCTCTTAAGATAAAAAAGATAAAAAATCATTACTGATTTTAAGTCGATAACAAATATTCAGGAATAGTTATCAATTTTCTGAAACAAACTCGATATGCGCGTCCTATATACGCGCCTAACAAAAAAAATTCAAGTCTCTAGCTCTTATAGGTTCTGAGATCGACGCGTTCATACATACGGACGAACGGACGGACGGACGGACGGACAGACAGACGGACAGGGCTCAATCAACTTGTCTTGTCGTCCTGATCAAGAATATATATACTTTTGGGGGTGTGGCACGCCTCCTTCTGCCTGTTACATACTTTTAACAAAAACATTATACCCTTTTTCCCATTTTCAATGGGATCAGGGTATAAAAACATGATAAGCAAGCCGAAGGCCTTAGTAGCCAGCGCTTTAGTTGTTAAGTTAGCTTATAATTTTAATTATAGTTAACTGTTATAAATAAATAAATATTTAAAGTGATTTTTCGCTGCAATCAAGCTTATCTTCTCTAATGGATTTAAAAATATTTATGCGTGATGCAGTCAGTAAGATTAGTAGGGACAATGTAACAATTAAGCAAACCAAAAAGAAGTAAAACAAGTAACGAAACTCTAGTCGAGACTGCTCGACTAAGAGATACCCTGAATCCATTGAGCTGTAATACCAATCATTAAGAGCTTCATTTATTCATTAATAGTATTAATAATTAATAGTATTATTAATAGTAACCAACACATGCACACACACACACACACACACACAAACATATGCATGCACGTAATATGCTTACTGCACAGTTTTGCGGCTGCAGAAGAGGCTGTGCTATGGAAACTTTATTGTTTAATAACTTTTTTTCTCGACCTATGTTCTTATTGAAATTTTCGTGGAGTGATTATGACATCTAAATGTACCTATTTGCCAAATTTCAAGTCTCTAGTATTTGATATACGTGAGTTATCGTTTTTGTTGAATTGTGGGCGGAAGGGGCGTGGCATCAAAAATCCAAAAAAGACAAAATGTGCGGATTCAATATAGCAACCAAACACAACTTAGTGCACGATTCTATCTTTAACGGTGTGCACGCCAGACCTAAAAAACAAAGCGATATTTTCGATAGTTATCGATAAAAAAGAAATGGGACGAGTTATCGAAAAAAAAAATAAACTCGTACAGCGTATGGTATTATCGAGCATTTTGCTTTTTATTTGAAGTCTCTAGCTTTTGTGGTTGCAGAAATCCAGGTGTTTACACGGACGGACGGACGGACGGACAGACGGACAGACGGACAGACGGACAGGGCTAGTCCCACTCAGCTCGTCGAGCTGATCAAGAATATATATACTTTATGGGGTGTGGCACGCCTCCTTCTGCCTGTTACATACATTTGCACAAAAACGTTATACCCTGAAATTTCCATTTTCAATGGATTCAGGGTATAACAAGTAACAAAACTCTAGTCGAGACTGCTCGCTAAGAGATACCCTGAATCCATTGAGCTGTAATAACTAAAAGTTTCATTTATTCATATAATATATAATATAATAGTAAACAACACATGCACGAACATACATGTACTATGCTTATTTATCTTGATCTCACCATCGATGTTTTGGGTCAATGGAATTGGTGCCGTACTATCTCAAGGAGGTATACCAATCACCATGATTTCACGTACGTTCTCAAGCGTAGCGACTTCATCTTGGGTCCTTCTGCGACGGGCACGTGGAAAGTAGTATTATTGGCAATGTCATGCCCACACTCGGAATGACAGATATCTTACTTAGAGCGCGCTCCGCCAACAGTTGATCTACAACTACAAGCAGCAGACGCCGACCCACTTACTTCTGGAAGACTTTCGCCGCACATCTTTCGAGGGCAATGTCAAGGAGTTCTTAGAAGAAGCTGAGCGCCGCCGTCCACTCCTAATAAGTAAGCTTGAATTAGAACAGAATGTTAAAGAAAAAAACTTTTTTTTAGAATATTTAAGTATAGTATAGAAAACCTAGTGTATAAATTACTAAGTAACAATTACTCAAGAGTGGATAATCACAACATACCCGACTTACGTTCACTCATAAATCTGTTGCAAGAGTATTTATTTAGAAAATAATACTTCTCAGCAACAGTTTCAGAAACAATCCGTTCAAGAAGAAACTAACAAGCCCATAAATAATCAACCAAGATACCCCATTCCATCTTAACCATCATTCAAACTTTATGTCTCCACCAAATTATCAAACTCGACCACCTGTGCCATACACCCCTAGACTTCGCCAAAGACAAAACGTTTGACCAAAATCGCCTTGGTCAACTAAATAATGCAATTCCACAACCACTTCAAGATTTCAACTCAACCTACCAACTAAACGTCCCAGACCATCTGATAGCGGCCATAGCAGAATGCGTATAGATGAACTAAGGAATCAGGAAGAAAATCAACGCCAAGAATATTTGTATGATTATTATTTTTACCTTGCATATTGTCCAGAAGGGTACTGCCGACAATATCCAGACAACCGATCTCCACAAACATTTATGCCAGAACTGGAACAAGAAAAAAGCAAACAAATAGAAATAGAAAATGCCGAACAATTTTAGCTATCAGCCTCGGAAGTCATCAATATGTAATTATTACACACAACAAAAATTATCTTCAATTATTAATAGATACAGTATCGACAGTAAATATGATGACACATAACATTTTTAGTCTACCAATTAATAGCACTGAGTGACTTCTTAATACGAGCATCGGAGTGCTTTCAGTCACTAAGTCTGTTTCCATACCACCTACAAATCTATTTCTTCTTCACCAATTCTCAGTAGAATATGATATATTGATTGGTAGGAAAATGCTATTACAGGCAGAGTCCGTAACAGACTAAAAAAAAAATAAGTAACAAAAGTCTAGTCGAGACTGCTCGACTAAGACATACCCTGAACCCATTGAGCTGTAATACTAATCATAAAAGTTTCATTTATTCATTAATAGTAAACAGCAAATGCACACACACAAACATATGCATGAACGAACATGCACGTAATATGCTTACTGCGCAGTTATGCGGCTGCAGAAGAGGCTGTACTATGGAAACTTTATTGTTTAATGACTTTTTTTCTTATATATTTTTTTCTTATTATTTGCCAAATCTCAAGTTTCTAGTATTTGATATACGTGAGTTGGCATTTTTGTTGAATTGTGGGCGAAAGGGGCGTGGCATCAAAAATCCAAAAATGACAAAATGTGTGGAATCAATATAGCATTCAACCACAACTTAGTGCACGATTCTATCTTTAACGGTGTGCACACCAAAGCGATATTTTTGATAGCTATCGATACAAAATAAACTCGTACAGCGTATGGTATTATCGAGCATTTTGCTTTTCATTTGAAGGCTCTAGCTTTTGTGGTTTAAGAAATACACGTGTTTACACGCACGGACGGACGGACGGACAGACGGACGGACAGGGCTAGTTCAACTCAGCTCATCGAGCTGATCAAGAATATGTATACTTTATGGGGTGTGGCACGCCTCCTTCTGCCTGTTACATACATTCGAACAAAAACTAAGTTGTGTTTGATTGCTATATTGAATCCGCACATTTTGTCATTTTTGGATTTTTGATGCCACGCCCCTTTCGCCCACAATTCAACAAAAATGACAACTCGCACATATCAAATACTAGAAACTTGAAATTTGGCGAATAGGTACATTTGAGTGTCATAATCATTCCCCGAAAATTTCATTAAGAACATAAGTCGAGAAAAAAAGTTATTAAACAATAAAGTTTCCATAGCACAGCCTCTTCTGCAGCCGCATAGTTGCGCAGTACGCATATTTACAGCTCAATGGATTCAGGATATCTCTTAGTCGAGCAGTCTCGACTAGAGTTTTGTTACTTGTTCACTTTCTGTTATATACTTTTAACAAAACCATTGTACCCTGTTTTCCCATTTTTAATAGGATAAGGGTATAAAATGACTTAAGTAGGTTTGCTCTTGACAAAATCCTAATTTTCAATGATTAACACATGTATTATGAATAATCGCCAATTTTTTTGGCGAGATAATTCCAAAAAAATTGGGGCTTGGATTTGACTGCATCGAATATTGTAAAGATAAGAATGCTTTACAATGTAAAAAAATTTTAATTAAGTACACCTTTTTGAAATATTATTGATAAATTTTTGTATGTATTCGGCTAATTTCATTCGAAATTTGATCACACCAATATCAAAATGATTCGAGAAGACCAGAAAAAGGAAAAGGAATCCGACTTCATCCTAAATTAATTGTTATTTTGATGAAAAAGTTTACACATATAAAAAAAATTGTTGGAGATTATTTCTAATGAATGTTTTAATCACTAAAAATTAAGATTTCGTTAATAGCATACCCACAATTCATTTTTTTAGTCAATATTTTTGCATTGATCTTATACGCATAATTATTCTGGCCAGCGTATGTTCGTTTCCTTAGTCACCATGATAAGCCAGGCGTCTAATTTTAATCATATTACTGAATTTCTTAGAACAGCTTAGAGGAATATACATAGGAGTGAAAAAATGTGCAATGTGTGTAATTGAAGTGTACGCAGACTTGTGCAACCTCTTTTTTCCGTAACGTTTATTGTGAACGTAGTTTTTTTTTTCTTATAAATAAGTGAACATAATCATAAAATTATTCCGGTAAGTGATTCATAATAGATGCCATAGACAACTAAACAGAAATATTAATTTTTTTAATATGAATAAAGTTTTAACGAATTCGCTGAAAAACACACACAGTCGCCAAACACTAATTGCGCGTCACACCAGCGAAAACATCAACTGCCAAAAAAGAATTGGACTGCTCTGCTGCAATTTTATTTTGATCTATTGCTTGTGGTGAGCTTGCCCTACAGTTAGTGGTGAAAAATAGTTCTCGCGGTCTCTCCTCTCTGTCCTCTCTTAATTGATTGCCGATGCTAGTGCGTACATGTGACCCTCATTGTGGTAAGTAGCCGGCTATCTTTAATTCCAGAAAAAACATGTATCATCGAGCTGTTTTTAAATACATTGATGAGTACAAAATAGCATCGTTTTTTCTGCTTGAATATGAATGTATTTTGTTAATACATAATATTCAAACCACTAAGCTGAAAAACACGAACAGCGGCCAACTAATTGCGGGTCACTGTAACGAAAGCATCAATTCCGATGCAATTCTCTTTTGATCTGTTGCTCGTGGTGAGCTTGCATTGCAGCGGTGGTGTAAAATCGTTCTTTTTCTGTCTCTCCCCTTCGTGAATAGTTGTCGTTTCTTACATGTATCGCTCTTTGTATTTAGCAGCCGGCTATTACCGTTCATTATTATATGTACATATATATGTACATATGTATATATGGGTGTGCACGCGAATATTCCGCTGTTTCTTATTATTTTTTGCACATTTTTTCTCTCCTATCATAGAAATTTGAATAAATAGCCAGATTATTTGTGTCTAAAGTCGAAAAATGTGAATTTTATATACATCACGTGTTTTTATAGTTTATTATTATTATTATTTATTTAAAAAAATTTTTTTTTTTAATTTTTAGCTTATTTTAGATTATTTTTTCCTTCAACCTAGCTTATGTTGACTCTGAAAATCTATCAACACTGCTCCTATGTACAATGTGCAATTAAAGTCACCGTACCATTGATACCTTTTCACAAAATACACTGCAGCTTCGTCAAATTAAAACAAGCTAGAAAATTCTAGTCGGAGGTGCCCGCTACGTGATACCCATATCTCATCCAATCATAGTTTTTGATTATAGCTCATATCTCGTATGTAGAACCCTATCACGTTACTTAAATTAATGACAATGGTACTAAAAGTGTTGATCAAAGAGGAAGTATGCAAAGAAATTCGACAAAAAGATCATACCAGCACACTTTTGCAAGCTCACAAGAATAGTTCCGTTACTATTAAAGAAGAATCGACACAGCGCAGAGCAGAAAATTGAAAGTAGTTAGCAAAAACAATTCAAGCACAATTCGACCCTAATTCAAAGGCAATTGAGGCGTTAAGTCTTATAATCGGACTTGCTATTCGTTTTTTTAAATAAAAAAAATGTTACTGTTTAAAATTTAACTTATTTTTTGTTTTGGAAAGATAATTCATAATAAATTTAAGGAAAAATTTGAAAACTTGAAAAATTAACTTACTGCTATAGGAAAAACAGATTGAAATAAAAAGAAAAGCTTGTCCGATTTGGCGTTGGAGCTACTGTAGGAATGAAAAAATGTCCAAAAAATAAGAAGCAACAGCGGAATATTCGCGTGCACACCCATATATACATATGTTCATATATATGTACATATAATAATGAACGGTAATAGCCGGCTGCTAAATACAAAGAGCGATACATGTAAGAAACGACAACTATTCACGAAGGGGAGAGACAGAAAAAGAACGATTTTACACCACCGCTGCAATGCAAGCTCACCACGAGCAACAGATCAAAAGAGAATTGCATCGGAATTGATGCTTTCGTTACAGTGACCCGCAATTAGTTGGCCGCTGTTCGTGTTTTTCAGCTCAGTGGTTTGAATATTATGTATTAACAAAATACATTCATATTCAAGCAAAAAAAACGATGCTATTTTGTACTCATCAATGTATTTAAAAACAGCTCGATGATACATGTTTTTTCTGGAATTAAAGATATTAGCCGGTTACTTACCACAATGAGGGTCACATGTACGCACTAGCATCGGCAATCAATTAAGAGAGGACAGAGAGGAGAGACCGCGAGAAATATTTTTCACCACTAACTGTAGGGCAAGCTCACCACAAGCAATAGATCAAAATAAAATTGCAGCAGAGCAGTCCAATTCTTTTTTGGAAGTTGATGTTTTCGAGCAATCAGTGTTTGTCGACTGTTTGTGATTTTTAAGCGAAATAATTCTTAAAATATCGGTTAGAAGACAAATCCTGATGATAAATTGGAAAATTGGTAGATGATAAATTGGAAAATTGGCTTTGTTAAAAGTATGTTACAGGCAGAAAGAGGTGTGCCACACCCCTTAAAGTATACATATATATTTTTGATCAGCTCGACCAGCTGAGTTAATCTAGCCTTGTCCGTCTGTACGTCCGTATGAATGATTTGGTCTCGGCAAAGGCTAGAGACTTATATAAAAAATGCTCGATAATACCATCCTCAGTTCAAGTTGTTTTTTTTTTTTTTCGATAGCTCATTCCGTTTTCTTATTATCGATGCGAAAATTCTGTTCTGTTTTTAAGGCCTAGCGTGCCCATCGTTCAAGCTCTAACCGTGCACTAAGTTGTGGCTTATTGCTATATTGAATACACATATTCTGTAATTTTTAGATTTTTTATGCCACGCCCCCTTCGCCCACAATTTAAAAAAATTTAAAAATCATATATATCAAATAATAGAGACTTGAGATTTGACAATAGCCTCATATAAATGTCATAATTATGCTCTACAAATTTCATTCAGAACGGTAGTCTAAAAAAAAGTAATTAAACATTTAAGTTGCCATTGTATAGCCTATGCTACAGCCTCAGCGCTGCCGCTGCATAACGGCGCAGTACGCATATTGCGTGCATATGCATGCATGTGTGTATGCATGTGTTGTTTGCTATTAATAAATAAATAAAAATTTTAATGATTGGTATTACCGCTCAAAGAATTCTGGGTTTTAGTGCACGATTCTATTCTTAACGGTGTGCACGTCAGGCCTCAAAAACAAAGCGATATTTTCGATAGTTATCGATTATAAGAAATTGGGATGAGTTATCGAAAAAAATATAAACTCGTACAGCTCTCTAGATTTTGTGGTTTACGAAATCCACGTGTTTACATACGGATGGACGGACGGACAGACAGACGGACAGGGCTCAATCAACTTGTCTTTTCGTCCTGATCAAGAATATATATACTTTTGGGGGTGTGGCACGCCTCCTTCTGCCTGTTACATACTTTTAACAAAAACATTATACCCTTAAAAACGCGCGAAACACACAAAGGGCGGGCAACGCACAATCAGCTGTTTGTCTCAGCGGGAGCTGAAATTCATGTTCCACGAATTGAGAATCACAAAGTGAAATTTGCTACTCGACGCCAAAGAGGTGTAATAGCTCAGTGAGTGAGACGGCGCTCGAAAAGCAATGAGGTCGAAATTAAAATCCTGGGCGGGTCGAAATAGTTCTTTGTTTTTATAAAATATAAAGTGAATAAATGCTATTTAGGCTTAAAATTTGCTAATTAAAATTTATTAATTTACTATGAATATTCAAAAACTAAGAGTGGGTGGGACTAACGTATCTCCTAGTTGTCACCTCAACTAGAGTTTTCGTAATATTTTTTTTTTTTTTTTTTTTGTTTATTTTTTTTTTTTATTTTTCTATATTTAAAAAACTAAAGAAACGTCGAATTTCGGACAAGTGTGCATACAAACTAATATAACAATGAAAAAGTTACTTTTTCATCAAAATAACAATTAATTTAGGATAAAGTCGGACTCCTTTTCCTTTTTCTCGCATTGGTGTGATCAAATTTCGATTGATGTTAGCTGAATTTAAGGCGATTTGTCCACCCAGCATATCCTTGGAAGCTATAGATGGCAGGCGAATCCACGTTCCAGAAAATATCAAAATTCGTCAATAATATTTAAGAAAGGAGTAGTTAATTAATTTTGTTTTTCCATTGTAGAGCAATCATAACTTCACAATGTGTGATGCATTGCGTGGGATTATTGTGCTACTCACTCGCGCAAATTTTGCTTTGAAACTGGTAGTTAAGCCTTTAAGTCGACTGTCGACTCAAAGTTGTCAATTCTACTTGCTGCTGTATACCGCTCATTGGTATGTGTAATGATTCACACCGCTATTATCGTCAACGAATGAATTTCGCTCAAAAATCCCAAATAGTGTCGCTAAATTACTGTAATTTTTAGTGACGAGGGCCAAATCTAAATATTTGAGATCGAAGCCCGCCATTTGACTGGTATAATAATGATACAGCCCTCTGCAAAGGCAAAGACAACCTTACTCTAACTTTTAACCACGGTAGTGGCGGAGTGATGTTATGCGGGGTATATGCAGCAAGTGAAGTATGCAGCCTTGTCTAAATTGAGTAGATAATAGATTAAGATTACGATTACATACAAGTTTTAAAAGAAAATGTTCCAGATAGCTCCAAAAAATTAGGGCTTGGCTTCTACTTTTAGCTTAAGCAGGACTTTATGGGGTGTGGCACGCCTCCTGCTACATACATTTTCACAAAAACATTATAACCTTAAATTTCATTTTCATAGGATTCAGGGTATAAAACTATACTGGAGAGATTTTGCGATTGAGTGTATATGGGACATCTGGACATTACGAACAAATAGTTTGACCTCAATGAATAATTAGTAAATAATACGAAAGCTAATGAATGCATATGAAAAATATTGCATTTCTTTTTGACAACTTATATATATTTAGTGAATACAAAATATTTGTGGGACAGTCATTTGTTGCATCTACAGCCTGTCAAGTCGTCCTTTGACTTCAAAACAGATGCTGGTGTTTCGCTGTACATTATTCGAGTCAAAGGCCTTCAACCAGGTAATTACTTTATATCGACCACTGGCGGGAAATCCGCTGAAGTCCATTGTCACATTTATATAAAATGGCTTGTGGATCACTTTAGTCTGAGGGACATTAATTAGCATTAATTACAAACACATCAAGTTGAAATATACTTACTCCTGGGTTAAAAAATATATGTTTGACTTCTGCTTCATTTATTATATATTTGGTCCAAAATTTGTAAAAGTATTGATTTCTGTCAAATAAAGCTGTTAAGATGTTGTGGACTTTCATGTTGTAAGGCGTTTGCTGCCAGATTCCTCGATCATACTTATACATTGTAAAAGTAGCCTAATGTAAATAGATATGCATTAATTATATTCATTGTTTCAATATTTGAGCTAACAAACTTGAACACGATCACTCGATTGAATAGCCCAGATTAAAGTAAGGTTTCCCGAAAGTAATATGACATCATCATGCTTGGTAAGGGTTAATTCTGAATTATCGACGATTCCTTCAAAGTTGAGAACATTACTTTTTGAATTTGGACAGTCTTCAAAAAAGTCCTCATTTTCAGCAACAAACACATAGCTAATAGCACTCGAGCAAATTGCGTATATAGTCACGAAGAACAATGAGTATAGAAACTTGATTTGGAGCTCCATCTTTGGGGTGATTGCGGAACGTTTACCAATCAACTGCGAAATGATATTTTATTGCTGTGGCTTTAGATATTTATACCTTGGAATAGTTTCCATTTTGCATTCGATTATACAATAATAATACACCTTTGTTAGATTGCACCAGACAATAAGAAGAGCACCATTGAACCTATTACTCATATCTGACAAATTTATCTAAGGCTAATATTTCCGTTGCAATGTCAAATAATTTGTCGCATCAGTTGATTGTGCACAGAATGTTGTTTAGATAATATATCAGAGGATATGTTGTATTTGTATAATATATTCATGTTAATCGCGATATTCGAATCTTTTGAATGTTCCATAACTATTAAAAAAGCGAAAAACGAAAACATATGTGTATTTATTTGTGTATATGTATAAGTATTTGTACATACATATGTACATATGCATTATATGTACTCTTTGCATTGCGATTCAAAGAATATAAATAGCTAACAATTTAAAACAAGTAAGAAAACGCCAGGCATTGAATTCTTTGAGCTCATATACCAATCATTCAATTTTTTTATTTATTAGTAGCAAACAATACTATATAAGCAATAATACTCAAAATCAAAAGATAAAATAAACTGAAACCAAATTTGGAATAGTTATCGATAATAAGGAAATGAGATGAGTTATCGAAAAAAAAGAGCTCATATTGCATATAGTATTTACTAGTAATCTGTTTTTTATTTCAAGTCTCTAGGTTTTATCGTTTTCGAAGTCGCTGCGTTCATACAGTCAGACGGACAGGGCTAGATCGACGCAGCGCTTTGAACTGATCAACGAAAGACTATACTAGATGGAGGGACTTAAATCTAGGGCAATAGCAAAGACAATGCCCCTGAGAAGGGATACCTTGAATCTTTTGAGCTTTAATACAGCATACTATGTGGCTGTACTATGGAAACTTAATACATTTTTTTTTTTTGGGGGAGAGATTTTGACATTAATATGTACGTATTTGCCAAATCTCAAGTCTCTAGTATTTGATATATGTGGGTTGTCATTTTTAGTGGGAAGGGGCTTGGTATCAAAAATCCAAAGATGACAAAATATGCGTATTCAATATAGCAATGAACCACAACTTAGTGCTCGGTTAAAGCTAAAACGGTGTGCACACTAGACCTCAAAAACAAAATGGAATTTTCGATAGTTATCGATAATAGGAAAGCGGGATGAGTTATCGAAAAAAAAAAAAAACTTGTACTGCGTATGGTGTTATCGAGCATTTTGGTTTTTATTTCAAGTGTCTCGCGTTTGTGGTTTGCGAGATCGCTACATTCATAGCGTTCAGATGGATTTCATTTTCAATGCATTCAGGGTATAAAAATAAATTTGCACATACATATGTATATACACTCGACAGCATAATTCTACGTACAGGAGAAACAAATTTTTTTTTGTGTTCAGTTGGCTCTAGAATCTACTATAAGTCACTTATCGGAGTATTGTTCGCTTATTTATCTACTTATTTGCATTTTTGTTGTTTCCTAAATAATGATATTTGTACTAAAAAACAAGGTTAACAAAAACGTAGATTTGTTACATATTTGAAATATTTTCAACTGAACTTAAATTTTAAAAAGTTATAGCCAGTACTCAAATGTAACAAAAACCGAAATTATATAAAATGTACAGGTCGCTACATGCAAAGTATATGGACCCTCTAACATTAACGATGGAAGAGATATAATCTTAAGTCAAGTCTGCAGATGTTCTAGGTTCTGAGATCGACGAGTTCACACATACGGACAGGCGGATGGACGGTCAGACAGACGGACAGGGCTAAGTCGACTCGGTTTGTCGTCCTGATTGAATATATATACTGTGATATACAGGCTGTGACCCGACTTATTCTGCCTACTTTTTAACAAAGCCATTATACCCTTTTTTCCCATTATTAAATTGATCAGGGTATACAAATTCTTATGCCTCAAAGCAACAATTTTGAAAAAGTCATTGTACTGCTATCTATATTTGTTTTTGAAGCTGGCTGCCAAACTCTCATAGTTGTATACACTCAAACGATGTAAAAAGTGGAAAGGACGGATTTCGTCGTTCTTATTTACCGTTCAGAGTTGTCAAAGGCGGAACTAAAAGCAATAAAATCTAAGCCGTTGACTTGTTTCATTTGAAATTTATTGCATAGCTGAACGACAAATATTGATTTGATGTACGTTAGGTTCCTGTTGCCGTGGCTGAGCGTAGTTTCGTTTGTCTCGCAGTTTAGTAATGAATTTTTAAGCTCTGACCAGATCCAAAATTCTATTATTTGGATTTTCTTTATGTACGCGACTAGCATTTCATTTGCTCGGAGGTCAAATAGCTGCTCGCAACATCCCAATCTCTGGTCATTCCACAAGTCTCAGCTCTCCACTATAGTAATGAAAGCAGACAAGTGAAAGTATACGAGCCAAATTGAAAGGGCAGCAACCAACAATGACTGTCAAAGAATTGTATTTCACACCTTCCTGCACACAATAATGTGATTCGCAAAGAACTATCTTCCGTCAATATTAAAGTGAATCCAAGAACGGCTAATCAAAATCACTCATTGCTGAGAGGCTTAAGTCATATGTATATGCGACATGCGACATGCGGGTAGACACTATAGATAACAATTAAAAAAACTCCTGTCGAGACGGCTCACCTAAGAGATACCCTGACGCCTCTGAGCTGATATAGCAATCATTAAAAGATTCTTTTATTCATTAATAGCTAACAACATGTATACAATGTATACGGGATTTGTGAATTTTTGTGAATTGTCGGCGAAAGGGGCGCGGCATCTAAAATCGAAAGATAACAAAATACGTGTATTCAATAGAGAAAGAAAATCAAGTACTAGAAACTTCAGATTTGGCATTTAGGTACATTTGAATGCCATTATTATGGCCTGATGAAATTTCATTTGAAATATAAGTCCAGAAAAAAAGTTATCAAGCAATTAAGTTTCTATAGTACAACCTATGCTGCAGCGGCATATGCATGAGTGCTTATGCATGTGTGTGTGTGTCTGTGTGTGTGTGTGTGCATGTGTTGCTTACTATTAATGAATAAATGAAACTTTTAATGATTGGTATTACAGCTTAAAGGATTCAGGGCTTGTTTAGTCTCAATAATGGCGAAGTCATGAAAGTAATGTAATTTCTGATTTCGTATTTGAAAAGTCGTTACAGATGAGTCAATATCCAAGTCTTGATTCAGTTGACAATTGAATCAATGTTATATTTGTAAATAAGTCTTGATTCAGTTGAGAATTGAATCAATGTTATATTTTTGCATTGTAAATAAATATATATAATCGTTTATTTTCCGAGTTTGATTGATGAAAATGTTTATTTTTAGTCAGCAACAAATTCTTAGAATTCATGTGGACGCATATAATTTTTGGCCCACTCCTATTCACAACATTGAGCAAAGCTGGTGGGTTAACTAGCTACGCGGCGGATGGGTTAACTAACGCCCTGCACAGTGTTGACGAAAAATAAAATCATTTTCAGAGTAAAATCATTCCTGAGTTGCGTCATTTTTGCATTAGTGTGCCAGGCGCATACAGTGAAATGTTAAATGTACCCAGTCTGCTATATGTATATGCTAATATTTTCTTTCTGATGTACATGCATATGGATACATACAGAAATGAGTGTGTGTACTTGAATCATGGGATGTTCTATGCTAATCGGAACAACAGCCAAAAATTTGCATTTTACAGCTTTAGGCGCTGGCTTTCAACGCCTGCTAAGCCAGTTGAGCCAGTTGGTTCAGTTCCCGCTCTATGATGATAAATTGCTCCTGTGTCCTGTCTGACGGATAGTAGAGCTTTCAAAAGTGAGAAGCCTTGAGCCTTGGGCATCTGGAATTCAAAGGAACTGACAAACCACATGAGAATCTTGCGTTTGGACACTGCTAATACTCACATACATATGTATTCTATCTTGCTGCTGCGAAGAGTGTGTGTGCAAGTTGCATTCAAAGACTTTGAATTATTCCCCTTGACGGCATCTTTTGTGGCATGCACGTCTTATCCAGTGGACATCTCAATTGTTCTCTTATATAAATTGTTAATAAGTGTAAAATCGTTGAAGCACTGCTGACATATTCCATTGAAAAGATTATTCAATGAACTTTGCCCAACCACTAATTATCAATCTTATTTGCCGTTGGAAAATCGTAAGGCTCTTCAATCGATATAGCTAATGCAGCTAGCAGATACCCTAAGTCCCGACCAATAGGTATTTTAAGATTATACAATCTGAAATCGACAGACAACCGCCCTGGACTACATCGAGTCGGCTGCTAAGCTATATTGAAATTCTAAGTTCTTCTTTCTGCCGACTAATCTTTTTGCTGTCAGTTACAGACATATTCATAAAGTATTATGCCCTGAAACTAATAAAAACTTAAATTCAGTTGCCTTTTATCATTGACAGCCAACTAGAAACAGTTGGTCAAATTGACTAAACAATGGCCAGAATATATTCCAGCAAATATATGGCTTCAGCTGCAGTTGCATTTGTTGCCGATGAAAAGCAACAAGACCAATGCATGACCGAGCTGGGGTAACCTAAATGCACACACACATGGCACAGATGGGTTTACCAAAATGGCAAATAGGGTAAGCATACATATACATAAATACATACATATACATATAGAACAGCAGCAGTAATCAGCTGCAGAAATAGCAAACAAAGCGAAGCTACGCAACATTCATTTGAAACTCATGGAATTGGCGCATAAATTCAGCGCTGGTCTTTTGACAGCCAGCAGCCCAGATGCTGTATATTAACTGTCTGCCATGTTGACAGCTGCAATAATTTGTATCCGAATAGGCAACTATGCACTGTCTGTCACGAAGCGAGCCTCCCTCTTAATTTGCTTAAAGCGAAATATCATTTATTTCGGCATTTTAGTGTCATCTAAAGAAGTTTATTCGTCTTGGACAGACCCTCCTGCTGTCCTTCACTCTGCATGAGCGCATCTTGCATATAACTTTGAGCATAGGTTTATAGAGATGTTTCTAAGTTTTCTTTTTTTTATAATCGATAACTATCGAAAATATCGCTTAATTTTTGATGCCGTACTAGATAGAGCCGTGCACTAAGTTTTAGTTGATAGCTATAATGAATACGCATATTTTGTCATCTTTAGATTTCTGATGCCACGCCCTCTTCGCCCACACTTCACAAAAATTCACAAATCCCGTATATTAAAAACTATAGACTTGAGATTTGGCAAATAGCCACATATAAATGTCATAATTATGCCCTAAAAATATCATTAAGAACTTATGTCTAGAAAATAACTAATTTAACAATGAAGTACAGTACAGCCTACGTTGCAGCGGCAGCGCTGCCGCCGCATAAACTGCGCAGTATGCAGATTGGTATTACAGCTCAAAGGATTCAGGGTATCTCTTAGTCGAGCCGTCTCGACTAAAGTAGAGTGTCGTTACTTGTTTTGATGTTAAAATATATATACAAATATATATATTAATAATTGTAATTGTAATTGAGTTCCTCTCAGCACAGAGTATTTCACAGTCAGGCTTAATCAATCACAATGAATTTGTTTAGTTTTTATTACTATGCAAACTGTCTGCCATTGGACTCGGATTAATTTCAATTCCCAGCAGGATTTAATAACTCACTATTGTTAGGCCTTTTTGAAATAGTTTTAGCTGGCAATATGTAGATAGTCGTAAGGGCCTTTCTGACCTATTGTGTATATCAAAAGCTGTTGGAATTCTATTGTCTATTTCTAGCTGTCGATTTTCTTTAAATCTTATGGACTGTTCTATGTACGTATTTATGTATATATAAATATATATAAATATATATATAGGAACAAAACATTAATTGTGTTCTGAATGGTATGGTAGTTGATTTAACTTACGAAGAAGATCTTCTATGCAGATTGGAAATATTAATTTGTTTGACTGTTCAAGAGCTATGTATGTACTTCCGTTTATAAATGTCTAATAAATGCAAATCTTAATGTCTGTTTTAATGACTGAGCTCTCAATTTGTATGTAAGAATTAGAAAATGTACTATTTTTTGTAGAAAAGGGCATTTAGAATTCATATTTATTATTTTGAATCTAATTGATACTTCAGGGAATAGCTCATTTAAAAATTTTTGTGGTGAGAAATATTTTATGCATCCGTCTTTTGAATTCATGTGTCTGTAGGGTATAGCCACAGTGACGGGCTTTGACAGCCGTTGAATTGAAGTGAAGAGGTCAAATGCTAAATTTCAAATGCGAGAATCGCATCCCACAGTGGAATTTTACATTTTCGATTCACAAATACTCGCGCAACTGTTGGTGTAAGGGCATTGGTAGCTAGCGGCAGCAGCAGCCTCTGTCTCCTCTCTCTGGTCTGCTTGC
Source organism: Drosophila mettleri (assembly GCA_035047625.1). Lineage (NCBI taxonomy): Eukaryota > Metazoa > Arthropoda > Insecta > Diptera > Drosophilidae > Drosophila > Drosophila mettleri. Next base: position 20,805,860 of record JAWNPI010000035.1, read on the forward strand.
AGCGAATGCAAACGCACTGAACCGCATGTAACGTGAACGCCATTATCAGCTCATCGTCATTAGGCAGGTGTTGGGCGTAACGTAGGGCGGTGCAATCGGCTTTTTCCACAGTAAATTCTGGTCCTTCTCCTCTGTCAGTTGCGTTTAGCAAGAAGCGTCTAGCCCATTGGATTATTGATTTTTGGGCTTACAAATCGAATATTTTTACATGTTTAACTTTCCCTCGGGTATAAATTAAATGCCCGACTAATTGTGATTGTAAGTCATCGACACTGATATGCAACCAAATTCAATTCAATTCAATTCCTTAAAAACCCGAAACATTTGGGACTCGTGACAGAATTTTTTACTGTCTAACTCTTATTTCGTGTATTTTGTGTTGTTTAGTTTTTGGCAAAAAGCAGCGTGTTGTAGCCCCATGGGCAGGTGTATAAGCCGCTGGGTCAGCATATTTTGTTATGCAGCTAACCAACAAAAACCTGGCTAACCGTTAGCGTTTTCCTAATGCAAATTGTGTGTCGCCTTCGTGGCTTTTTCTACAGCATGTTTTTATTTGCTTTGCTTTTGTGTTTTCTACCCTGTAACAATCGCTGTATACAAATGCAGCCAACAAAGAAGGGTATACCCATCTTCAAAGGCAGCTCTATAGCTGGATGGTTAATATATCAATCTACCTCTAAAATATCAGCATTCGAGTGTAAAACTCACTTACAAGATAACTAAATATCCATTAAATTCAGAATTAGAATATGGATATATCTAAAAATCTTGGTTTAGAACCAAATTTTGCGTATCGAATCAATTAAGAGCACTTATGTCTGGCATCGGTTTTATTGAGTCTACATATAAATATTCCCCTTCAGCGTAGTCAGTTAAATTAAAAATATTTATCCAAAATGTTTGCGCATTGGAAGATGGCCATTCCTTATTATTCATATTCATTAATAGAGTTGAAGTTGAGCTTGTTACAGGGTATCTCCCATTTCTGGTTCAGTAATTCACTGGACCTTGTAATTTGCCCTAGTTAGAGCAGTATTCGATTATCTGTTTTGGTATATCATGCTATTTTGCTTAATATTTACCATAGTAGATATTTCGAATATGTTTTATATAAAATTGAAATAACCTCTTGTAAAGAGAAATAATTTACCGATAATAAATATAAATTTATTTTTATATAAATTTGCAATACTTATATATTCTGATTTCAATATTGAATCAATTTAATCGTGTGGGTCTAAGGATCACCGGCTTGAGGTCCCGTGACTCGGTGCAATATTTAATTATTCATCTCAAAGAGCTAGAGACTTAAAGTTTTTACGTATTGCGTCATATTAAATTGGTTTCAACTAATCAATAACTTTTCATTTCTAATGAAATCGACAGAAACCAAATTGAACTTGAGGCATTATATTGAAGCTATGTTGCAAATATGGTCAACAAGAGCAAGTGCTCATAGTCTTTTAGTGCACCATATTAAATAGAATCAGCAATTCATGGCTGAAAGTTTGATTGGCAGCTGCTGATTAATGCAGCAGCGAAGTGGTGTGGTCGATTGGCTAAACCATGGGGCAATTGGCTCTAAGGACACCAATTTTCTCAATTCATTAGAGTGCACACAGACACTCAATACGTGAGTTTTTTTTTTACATTTTTTGAATCGCAATTAAGACTGAAAGCTGCTTGAACTGTTAGCTACCACTTAGCTTGGCATTTGCTACTTTCGATCAAAGACTGGGCTTCTGTGGCCGGTGAATCCCGAGTTGGGTGTTCGCGAATTCGAATTGTGAGGGTAAAATTATTTTTGTTGTATTAAATTTGTTTAGTATATACATGCATACATATATGTTCGTACATGGTATCTCCTCACCGAGCATTACCGACTCGAGCTTCCGACTTGTTTTGGTTTGACTGCACTGTTTGTCAAGCATTTAATTTGTTACGTTTTTGTGAATCTCCCCTAACACCAGTAACAAGTGAAACCAATTTAATCGCGCTGTTGCCCTTCCCCTCTCTCTGTGTATCTCTCATTCTCTGTCTCACTTTCACCTTGGGTCAATTCTCATTGCATTTCGGTGACTTTGATTGATACCAACAAAATTCGTTAGTGATTCGTTAGAGAGCTGCTAATACGACCTTGATTGATTGGCTCAACTCGACCGTGAATAGTAGTAATAGAAAATTCAATACAAAGATTTGGCCCAACTTGTGGCTTTTAAATATCAAATAAGGGTTTTTTAGACAAGGCAAATGGTCTACACTCGTTGGTAATAGAATAAAGAATAATAATAATGCACCCAATTATGCCAAAAAAATAGATTTTTCAATTTAACCAACCAGCATATTGTTAATTTGGAATCTGTATAGCCAAAAGACATTCAGCCAAACTAAATAAATAAATCCATTGTTGACCTATGAATGTGTTAATCAAGGTATAAGACACAAAGCGTTTCAATAAGCATACAAGTAAGGACCACATTTACTACATAGCACACCCGACGCCCAAATACCCTGCAATATTTCAGCTAGAGCGCTCGTCAGAGTATCTAACTCTTGTTGAGACTAAATTATTCGGATAGATCTAAAAAATATACATAAATGTATACAGATATCGGGTATCGGTTCGAGGATGAGGCATTTAATCTTCTTAGGCCATGGCCTAATGGCCATGAAGTTGGTTCAGATCTACACAATACACACAATTCCGATAACCTATTGCTGCTTCAATGAGTACACGTTGCGAAATTAATTTTTATTGTCTGTTTATCTTGTTTTAGCTAGACAGCTTATGCGATAAGTAATTGCCTGCTGTTGTGGTGTTCTCTGGCATTCGTAAATAAATGGGTGTTTGTGTGCGTGTGTGAGTGTGAGTGTGCCAAGTGTTGCTAATTACGCCTCAGAGGTTTCCTGATATCTGGCCATTTGTCCCAGAGACCACGACACATGCGACATTAATAATTTAATCGGAAGGCGTCGCGACATTCTGCCCACGTCGGGCACCACTAGCGACGTGCTTCAAGTATTCTTAACCGTAATTATCAAACACAGCCTGCGGCTTGTGGCTCCGAGAAGTAATAAAACATTTATTTTCTTTTATTTCTTCTTCTTATTCATAAAATATTCCATAGCAAAATAGGCAAGAGGAATTAAGCAGAGCTTGTTAAAATAAACGGACAAAAGGGTATCTTTAGGATTCAGGACTTGACGATATTTACAGAAATATCGTATATGTCAAAGGTTATATATAGATATTGAATGGAAATATAGAATTAGCATCCTCGAGTTTAACTCTTAGATTTGAATAGGCAAGAAGTGCATTGCATTCCTGGAATTCTAAAAGTTAAATCTGTAAATCAAGTCAAGCCTTTAAATGTATAATGTATACGAGGCTCCACCTTCCATAACCGACAATCTCGAGTCATATGGTATTTCAACGAGTGACTTTAGAATAAAGGATTTTTTCTAAACTTATATTTTTATGAATTCTCTTTAATGAATGATAACAAGCTATGTTAGTCCCTCCTCATCTTCACTTCACTCAAGATTGTTCCGCAAAAATTTAAAATTGACATGGACTGATGACCGCATTGTTGAATTTAAGTTTAAAGCTACGTCTGCAGCTGCGAATGAGGTCAGAGCTCGCAGTGCTTCGCCATCTCAAAGGCTTGAAAGTCTGCCCTGCGCCCATAGCATTCTGTGTAGTAGTCGTTGCCGCCTTGATGAGTTTGTTAGTTCCAAAAATATGTAGCCCCTACAAAGACTCATATCATCACTTAGGACACATAAAAGTGTAAGCATGTATGTGCCTGCTGCACCTAGATCGCATGCATCAGCATGAAATGCGCAAAACGGCAAATACTTAGTCAAGGTACACACAATAGATTAAGGAGGCTACTGAGATACCCTGCCCAACTGAAATCAAAAGTCTGTGCTCAAATATCAATAAAATATACGACGAATACATAACTTTCACGTCCTTCTATCACGTATGTGTAAATGCACTTCCTGAACTTGGTTGAACTCATTTCCCACACTCTCCCACGCAGGGTATATAAAAGCAACTAAGAAATGAGAGCACAAAAATTCATCTGTTGACGTTAATGTGGCAAGCTCAGAGCAAAAAAACAGATTGAAAAAGTCCCTTTACATATCCACATGCACAGTTGCTTATATATGCATATATACTTACATGTCTCTGTACATGTTCATAGAGTAACCAAGTTACAAAACGTCAAATGGCACAACTGACTGCATACCACTCGTCTACTTTTTATAATACGAATACATTTATTCAAAGATCGACATTCGCTTCCCACGTGCCAATTGGCGGATCTTATTATTGATAGAAGAAGTTTATTCAGAAACTGGCAAACATAGATAATGAGAGGTCAATCTGTAGAGAAGACTAACTTACTAAATGTGTGAACTTCCAATGATAATGAATTGAGTCAATGTATGATAAATGAGAATAACGAATATACTCCGTTTGCAAAGTGAACGAGTATAGGTATTCAGAGAGAGATTTTTGGTCGATTTGTGCTTTGAAGGTCAATTCGCTGGCGAGTCAAGGAATATGCAACACGAGGAAGTGACGTCACAGCCAACTTAGAACAAAGTGGAAATGACCTGGACAGACTGCGGTTTCAGCCACATCCTTGGGCACCGCCTCGCAAACGCTAATGTAATTTGCCGTGAATTGTATATGTCGGGTTGGTCTTCGTATAATGGCATAGTTAATTGTACTCGCTCTCGTCGCCCGCCAAAGGACCCCCTTCCCTGCCGGGCTGTCCCTAATATGAATCTGTGTGGAAGACTAGGCGCGTGATATATATTACTCGTGTTGCAACTGTTTGCACAGGAGGAGGCAGCTATGCATGCGCGTGCATGTTAAAAGTCCCTTTACAGTTATAGTTTAATACCTTCTTATTAATACCCTGTAGTAGCTGTGATTGATAACATAATTATATGGTCAGAACTTAGCTCAGAAATATGTTAAGTAAATCTTCCTTTTGGCTTTCCAAAAATTTAATGCATTACGGACTGAAGAAATACCCGTCATCGCTCTTCAGGCAGCATATACCCTAGCTTAGCCGTCTTTGCCATATCCGTATTCGTTTTTTGCCAATTTTTTTGCTGGAACTGGGCCAAGTAATTTTATGAATTTATGTGAAGCGCCGTCAAATTAAAGTTCTGTGGCTGCATTCATCTTCTCGCTGACTTGCTGCGCACTTTCATTATGTTTATTTATTTTTTTAATCTCTGTTTTGGACAGCTTTTTGAATTTATCGCCACCCCCTCCGAATTCAAATGCAGAATTTTGGGAATGGGCGCGAACCTTTTTCATAAGTGTAAGAGATCATTCCTCCTGAGCACTCAAATATCAGTTAATCATATTGGTGCAAATCTTGTGATTATCTAAAAATACACTATACTATAAACTATGATACAACTTACGTATCTTAATGATACCTAAAATGTTAAGTGTATTAGCCTCAACCTTGATTTGTGAATTCTATCAGTGTTCCTACTATTTCTTTAAGCTTTTGATCCTGGCAGTAAATAAGTTCATTTTAACTTTATTTCATCGGTTGCAATTGACTCAGAGTAGATCTACTGAATTTTGGTTACCGAACCCATTTAACCTTATTCACCTTTTGAAGGGAATGTAACAGAATGTAACTCTTCAGTAATCAGAACTTCAGCTAAAAATGTTCACCGAAATTTTCTTGTTCCTACGACCAGGGCTTATTACCCAGTGTCAGGCTAGGGCGGGACAGGGCGGTGCAGGACAGAGTAGGCAGGCAGACATCAGTAGAGCAGTTGAGCAGGCTGAGCGCATTGTAATCTTGGTGAGCTTAGATGAGAAAGAATGCAGTGCATGTGCAAGTCCGCACGGCATTGCACGCTGCCAGCTGTACTTGAAGCTTTGCGCTTTTAATGCACTTCCTGAACACGCGCGTCCTCGTTTATGTGTTGCCGGCGCACAAAAGGTAATGTGAAGCTCGGCGTGCCACAAAAGCAAACAGGCGGCGAGAGACTACGCCTGCGACTGCGACTGCTAATACTTCTACGCGGCGGTCACTGAAGGCAGAGACGGGAAGGTGAGCTCATTTCGTGTCACAGATTCATGTTTATTTAGCGCTTAAAGTGCTGTTCCTCCTTTATCGGCGTCTTCGCGTGGCTATATGAAGTAGAATTTCACCTTTTTTGAGAATATTTGAAACGTGCAATGTGTAGGCACCGACTCGAATGACATTAACATCATCTGCGCACCAGCAATACGTTACTTTAATGGTCGGCAAATGCAAATGTATCTAGATCTACATGAGCCTTCAGATGTCTGTGCCAAGTCCCAGCGTACTTCGCCCTTACCTAGACGCCAAGCTACGCAATCCGGCTTATCTATGAGCGTGCATTTGTCAAGTGCAAAAAAATTACGAGCTTAAAGTCAAAAGCCGATTGCAATTTGATATTTGGCAATAATAAATCGCAGCTATTAAGCATCAAAGTGGAGCAGTTCACATTTTTGTAGCATATTTTCTTAGTGCAGTGGGGCGCAGGCCACTGTGCGAGCACATTACTTCAGCTCAGGTCTCGTTCTATTTCAATTCGAATACATTACTCTACCCTTTCCATCAGAAAATTAAGTGGCGGTAAATTCGCTCCCAATCGAGTCCTACGAAGATTAAGAAACTCTATAAAAACGGAGGTTGGTCAAAACCAATAATTGATACATCCAGTCACATTAAAAACACGTCGCTGGTAGTAGGTAAATTTTGATAAATAAATGTACATTCTATTTACGTCTTTTATTTCAAAAATAGTATTAAGTTTTCATAAATTGTGATTCTCTTTTTATGTAATTCTTAACCCGATGATAATTATAGTTCTAAGGCCTTGTAGAGCATTGGAGTGAGGCGTAATCCGCTGCATAATATTCGTTAATTATTGAATTTACCAGGATCATATAGATTAAAGGTTTATCTGGAGACGGTTATGATCAACCCCTGTGAAACCTTTGTGTAGTTTCTATAAGAAGCTTAAATGATTGATATTTTCCAGATTCATATTCCACGTGGGTAACAGACGAGGTCGTAAATTGTTTGAGTCGTTTGCAACCGCCATAAAGAGTCTCCTCTCCGCTTTTCTACTCGTATTAGTGTCTTTGGGTCGAGTTGATTCATGAAAAAGAGTCGTCTTACTCTTATATTACTGACGCATATATGTACCCATGCATAGGTGATAATTGTTTCATAAGCAACGCCAATTTGTGCACCATAATTTGCTATTAATTAATTTGGCACAAAGCGAAAAGTTCTTCTCGCATAGTTGAAAGTCATCGTGCTGCAGGAGAAGCGCGCGAGTCGTTAGACTTCTGGTGGGTCTGGACTGTTGGCGGCAAACAATTGGACGACTTGTCTTGAACTTGGAACGCTGTCGAAAAGTTTCCATTGTTAATCAAGTTTGCTTAAGGGCAAGGCTTTCACGCAAATTAACATTCGCATAACTGACCCGCCAATAAGCCAAGTTTCCAGCGGTCCCCCCCTTGGGTCGGTTGGCTTGGGCCATTTCGGAAATAATTAATATTTTTTTGTGAAAGCAAAAGTTTCGGCCATGCAAAATGCAAGCTCAGCATCTGGCTGACTAGCATTTGGATAAAAACAAAGCGGAGAAGGAAAAGGAATGCTCCGAGCTTAGGGCCGAGACCGAGGCAGAGGCAGCGGCGGAGGCAGGGTCAGAGGCGAAGCCAACCGCAAATGTGTGTGTCGAACGAGCTGCTGCTGGTAAATCAATAGACCAAGAGACCACGGCACTCCCTCTGCGAATATTGACACGGACGTGTACGCTTAGACGGATGCATAGTGGTGCAAGTGCCACAAACTAAATTCCAGTCCTACCGAAAAGAAACGATACGGCGCGCCATCTCAAAAAACTCAAGCGAGAGCTAAATGTCAGCGCAATCTGCGGCGTACAAATTGCATTTTATATTTACAAATGCACGTAAAAGTAACAAAGAAAGGCGGTCCCGAAAGAGCGCCTTTACACGTATTCAAAACTTGATATATATTCTATATACACAAACCTATATGTATACGTGTAGTATATAAAGAGTAAATGGGGCCAAGTGTAACTTACCATTTCAGTGCTGCAGAACAGGAACCTTGGGACGTACAAGCCACATTTCTGACTGTATGTGCGTGTGTGTATGTGTGTGTGTGTGTGTGTGTGTGTGTGTGTGTGTGGGTAGGGGGCCCGGGCGAAGGACACCGCACTGTACTGAGCCAGAGGGTGAAGGGGCCACAGAGGCTGTCTGTCATTGACGTAAAGCTCGGCATGAGCAACATTATTTTGTTACCGACTCAGCTTAAGGACATGAAAACACATGTTGTTCAACACATTGAAGTAAAACGCAAAAATGTTTCCTTCTTTAAGGGCAAGACTCACATAAATATTTAATACAGATGACTTGACACCCACACACCCAGTCGGCGTGTGTTTGTGTGTTAACGTCCCAACGCTCACTGTGGGGAATTAAATGTTGCCGCAAAAAGGGTAATCCACAGCAGCCAGAAGCCAGCAGCCAGCAGCCTCTTGCAACGGGCCACAGACCGCATGTTTGATTCAGACAAGTGTTTCAGATAAATAAATAATATCAACCGACTTATAATAGCATCCTTTGATATGCAAGTAAGTAAGTAACCGGGAATAACAGCAACCAACCAGCCTTGCCTACTAAGGCGGGCAGCTTGCTGCATCACACGCCGTGCGCTGAAAGCTTTTATGGAATTATTTGGATTTTTTTTTTGTTTTTTATTATATTTTATACATTTTTACAGCTGGACGAGTATTGAACATTCATCCGCACTTGATTTTCAGTTTGGTATGCTAAAGCACGAGCCTGCAATGGCAAAACTCATTCATGCTCAGCACTTTCGAATACTTGTTGAACAATGACACTTGAATTAAAAAATTAACATTAAATAACTCCATATTTCAATTCCACATTAAAATCGCTCAATCATCCATAATTGAACTTCCTGGACTTGCCATGCCATGAGACGACTTTGGCAATTGCAGGTTAATCGTGAAACCACCATCAAAAAATATAAGTCATATATATATATATATATACATATATATATATATATATATATATATATATCCATATATATATATATATATATATATATATATATATATATATGCCACATATCTAACTTTTAATAAATGAACAGGGGAAGTCAACACTTGTTTGGTTTTATTCTGTATTTTTAACTGTAAAAATATGATAAATACTGATTTACTCAATGTCCTCCAAATCCAAATCCAAATTTCAAATCTCTGTCTTTCACTTTATCAGATGTTCTTTAATGGGAATATGGAGAATACGAATTCAGTTCAGTTTCGATTCAGCAAAATCATTGATTCTTGATAGTTAACTTTTGTTAGTCTAAGTTCCTAACGGCTTCCTTCGTTAAATAAATGTTCATCTACTATGTACTTTGAAGGGTATTTCATCTTCGGCACGGCAGGATAATTGTTACCTGAATACTAAATCACACTTAAATATAAACGTGCGAAAACGTTGAAACGTGTAAAGGAGTTAAAAATCGTCAAATAAAAGGTGTGAATTCGTTTTAGGCAACATCCATTTATCTTTCTGTTCGAATCCTCATTTAGTGACAGACTCGCGAATTGGAATATTAAACGAGGATTACAGTTTCGGCACAAACATGTATTCTTTTAAAAGTTTAAGGTTGATTATCAGAATAAGCTTCAAAAATGTCTTAATCAATGAAACTTAATTCGAAATGTCTTTGACAATTATTGTGGACGGAGATTTTTAATTGGCAATAATCAATGTATTTCTGCAATGCAAATGCAAAATTTTCATGAAGTGAACAGAGAATATTCGATTTTTTATGGCGCGTATGTTAAATTCCTGGAAATTGAAGAAAATATATATTTTATATATCTATCTGGCGTTAATTATTATTAATATAGAGATATACAATGTTTGAAACTGAATTTAATATTAGCAATAATAAAACTTCTGCCTCCAATTTGTGGTTTAATATGTGGCTTAATATGCCTAAAGGCAGGCAACAATTTATCAAGAGACTGTAAGCGGCCACAAATGAGAAATAATTGCAAAAAATTAAATTATATTTTATATACTTATGGATTTTTATTAGTATATATTTATATTCTGTTATATTTATATATTATATATACTATATATTTACATATTCATATTTACAAATTTAAATTAAATACAAAAAACATTGGAATGGGGTTTATTTGCAATACTTTTCTATTTTTATTTATTCATAAATGAAATACGTTAGAGCTATGTCACCTTTTATTCCCAAAGGGAAATAGATTATTGGTTTTGTGCAATGTCCATCTGGCCACAGCTATTGCAGCTAGAGACTTGAAATGCGAATATATATTCCAAATTAAGTGTATATATGCATATATGTATATATTTGTATTTATATACATATGTATATATATGAATATATATATGGCAAACTGGAAAATGCTATATCTTCTGATAGCCCTGATAGCTGGCTTCATTTTATTTTTTGAATCCCTAAGGACCGTTGCGCCCTCAGAAACAGAGTATCGCACAGTCGGTTGCGTCTGATTGCAACGTTTTTACTTCGTTTTTTTTTCTCTGGCCATAAATGCCGGAGGCGGAACAGAAGAATTTTGGAATCACTACTGCAGCAGTAAGATATTTGGAGCCAGCCAGTCAAATATGTCTAGCCAAAGGCTCCACTCGCATATTTAATTCGTGCCCATTAGCAATGGGATAGCAAAATTTGGAAAATATTTGCACTAGCCTCATGTCAAAGGCAGGCGGACAGAAATGCGAGCTCGGCCAAAGAATGTGCCGTAGACAAATTGCTCAAATTGAACGACGCAAAGGCAAACAATGCTGTCAGCTGTGTGCTGTGTGCTGTGTGCTGAGAAGCTCGCTTTGAGACTTCACTGGCAGCTTCGTCCTCATCTGCTTTCACAGTGCGAGTTGGCTTGACAAAACCCACCGAGCTACGCGGCTGTCCACAAATTCCTCGAAAGGCCTCACTCAGTTGTTTACGCTCATCCATTGACTCGAACTCTCCCGAGGGCCTTTTACGTAGCACACAGCTAATATTAACAAATAATTCCGTTGTACCTGTCGTGACTCTGTACTTTTTGCTGCCAATTAAATGGCAGTTCCAGCCAGCCAGCCAGCCAGCCAGCCAGCCAGCCATCCTCTCCAAAACTCTGATGCTTGCAATGAGCCCAATTAAGGGCCAGATTCCCAACTTGCCGTGAACCACGCGCTGACAATTGCAACTAAGCTGAAACACAGAACAGAAGCAACAGCAATGTTTGTCGCTACGAAACTCTCTCCGGATACCTAATTATAGTTACCACCAAATGGCTAATTCGGTCTTCTTCCATTTTTAGCCAACCATTGAAATAGCTACCTGGCGCAGTCTAAGTTGCTAGCACACATGTTAATTAGGTTCCCAGTTTTAATTTGGCATTGTACCTCGCATTTGCAAGCCGAAATTGCACATCAAATTCTGTTGGCGCTAACAAAATTTTTAATTATATTTTTACCTGATCTCAGGTCGACAATTCAGGCATACGTGTAGGTGCTTCCATTGCTCCTAGAGACAATAGTTTTTAGTCTAAGAGGTGTCGGTTCACAGAACTGATTGACTCTTATAAATCATTCATGCTATTATGGCACATCTAATATTAAATCAAAATCACTTCAAGTTGTGTGTGCAAAGTGAGAAGGCTTCAGTCGGCGATGCCCGACTGTAAGTGGCTGTAACAAAGTTTTGAGGAAGTAGTTTTGAAACTTTGAAGTTTGACTATCAATTGTTTCGCTTCTGATAGTTTATTGGTGCTGCCATGGATCGAAAAGAGACTCGACTTATTCAGCAGCTGCAAACTTTACCCCCTTCATAGGCGTCGGAGCAGTTGCCCTTGTTGAGGATATATTTTATTTATTTATTTATTGACGAATCGAGCGTGTACAAATACTTAATTATAGACATATGAGTAAATTCGGAGAGTAGGAAGGAGAGAAAGAAAGACTAGCTAAGCTATGTGGGGCTCAGATAGTTTATATATCTATATATTATATAAATACATTTTAAGTTTCAATAGAGGCGTATTAGATAATCACAGAGACTCCTTAGGTAAAAGCCAAAAAAAAAGTCTCCCTTTACAATATAGTCTTTATATCCTTCTTTAATATAGTAGCATAGTAAAACTACCTAAATTTACTTTTACACAAATTTTTATTATTTATTTTGATTACACTTTTACGTATTCCCTTCTAGGCTTCTTCAAGACCAATGCGTGCGTGGGCGATTGATTTGATTGAGCAGACGATGTATCAAGCCAAGCAAATTGCTTTACAAAATTTTAAAGAGATGCTAAGGAGAAGATGAGTGATACTTTCGGCTGAAGATTGTAATATATCTGCAATGGAAATATATATCGCTCTGCAGTGCTTCAACTGTAGGCAAAGACGTGGTAAGGCAATCGAGAGCTTAATTCGGACTCAGGACACTCAAGACCTTCAGCCCAGTACAAAGTATATGCTATAGATACTACTACTATACTATATTTACGCATATACATATAAAACTATACATATAATACTATTTTAATTTATTTGTATTATTTATAATAAATCTTCAATAGTCTTCAATAGTTCCAAATAACTCTGACCACAATAATTTCTGATCTGAAAATGTAAACTTTTTAGCCAGCCCAAACATTAAGTGACATAAATACTAAAATGTTTGTGTGCTTATAACGGTAATATAATATTTACACACACACACACATGTGTGTATAATTTAAAGTTTAGAAATACACAAATTTTTATTTGTGTGTTACAATGCCTGCACACACATACATATGTGTGCGTATGTATTATCTGAGTATCTAATACAACAGCTCAAATAAAAGTGATAAATGGCCAGAACGTGACCTGGCATTTGTAGGGCTGTTTGCCCACTTTGGATGTATTCAGTTCGACAGCAGCTGCGTCTTCACTTTAAACTTTTTCAGGCTAGAGACGGAGACAGACATACAGCGAGAGAGAGATAGAGAGAGAGAGAGAGAGACAGAGAGATAGATACATGTGATGTGAGTGCCTGTAAGCATATCAAGACTGTGATAATTTCAGGACTTGATGCACTGCAACATGAGATTTTCATTTATTTATTATTAAATACATATGATGTTATGCAAAATTATTAATCTAATATAAGACATCATTAAATGCTTGCCTAGACGAAGCTGGCCTTGGTCTATTACAAATATTTCCTTATTCACATTTGGTTAATTTCTGAGAGCTTAATGCACTCTCGTGGCTGGCTTCAATTTAATAGAATTTTGAACAATCAGCAACAACGGGGATTCCTTTAAAAGGAGCCCAACATATTTACATATTCTAGAAGTGTTGCTCGAAAATTTAATTCATTCGTAGTCAACATTTTCAACTGATACTTGGATACTGGAGTGACTATTCGTAATGGGCGCCGCCTGGCTCTATTGTCCACCCATAGCAGCAGGTGGCGGATAGAAACCCGATACACTCCTTTCTCTGAGTGGACAAGCATGCAAATGTACATAAGCGTATCGATAATTTAGTGGGTTGGCAAATGCTCGCCACATTTATACGCCTCTGTATGCCAACTACCTACATACTCGAGTCTATCTATCGCCTAATCTATCACACTGTCAGAGCGCACGCCAACTGTAGCCTCGGGGGCTGCTGTAGCCGCACAGTTTGCTCGCTGGCATCTTCATTGATCACGTATTTGTCGGTAGTATGACTTTAGCGATATGTCAACCCCGTGTGATTTATGCATGCGCTATGCAAAGAGCTTTTACATTGCAATAGAAGGCGATTGAGCAGCATTTGTTGATAAAAATGTATGTTAATGATATAAATAGAGAGCGACTGAATAATCACTCTGCTTTTGGCGTAAGTAATTGAAATACAAAATAATGTAATGCTGAAAGATTTCCTTTCTTTAATGTGCTTTGATGGGTTCAAGTCCTTATCGTCTGCCTGTGCTCTGGTACCATATCATCATTAGCTGACTCCTAAAAGGGAATACCCTACACTCTATAGTAAACTGTTTAGCAATTATCAATTCAGTTACAGAGCATTTGAGGATAAAGGATTAAAAAAAGGATAAAGGATAACAAAATAAATCAAGTGAGAGCGTTGCAGTCCGTCGCAAACGACTGCGCAATCGATAAGAGAAAATAAAAAATATAATTTGTAAGTTCTAAGATCTGATAGCTCAAAAGACTTGGACCATTTAAAAATGTCAAGTCTCTAGCTGCAATGGCGGCGAAATGACTTGCATTCAATTTGAAAACAGTGTATAAAAAACATAATGAGAACTTTTGACTGCTAAAAGTAAATAACAATTAACTATACATAATGCTTAGATTTAGATTTACATAATAAATTGCAATTGCACCATACAGTTTGATGCACACAGTTAAGCGGTTGACAGTTCAACAATCATTGTCCATAGCTAAGTTTAGGTTGCTATAAAAGCAACGGAATGCTCTAGGCTTGGAAGCCACTGAGCAATGCTAAAATGCCAACAGATTCCCAGTTCACTTAGACTCACGATTCACATTCATATGAATTTTATTTACACGGAATTTTATCTTTATTTCGAGTTATTACATAATCGAATCTTGTATATTCGATATAGTTGCTTGGATATAAAATCTAACTAGATTCTAAAACCTAACAATAGAGGCTTCTATGGAGCAGGCAGTGCCGTTTGTTGTGTCCGCCTCACCTAACTGGCTAAGGCAAAAACTTTGGTCAACTTACGAACTTGGCAAGTTGGCAAAATTTTCATTTTCAGTGCAGCTTTTCATCAAAACTTTTGCTGAATGATGGCGCCAAATATAATGAAAGGGCATCGATTGATTTCAGAGCAAACTATTTGCGTCGGACAAACTACGAGCCGAATGCGAATCGAGTGCCTCACTCAGCTGCCTCAGCCGCCGTTGCGGCTTACGGAGTCTCAGGGGCGCCATAGAGTAAATTGTCCAGTTTTAATTTGTTTATCTTATCGGCCGTGGGTGCCCCGTGCCCGGGCCGTCCCCAAAACGTTTCGAACGTGTCGAAATGCTGATTGCACAAGTCTCGGTCTCTCTGCCTCGAGACGCTGACCGAGCGCCGTTTCTGTGATATTTGCACATTCAAATCGTGAAGGTAGCGCATATCGGCGGCCGTTCGTATCCTGCACGGATGCCCCGGATGTAGTCGATCAACGTTGATGTGACATTGTCGGTTGTCGATTGTCGATTGTCGATTGTTGTATCGATAGATCAGATGTTCGTTTTCAACGTATTCATTTCGGTTTGGGGTTTGCAAACGTGTTGCACGGGGATACATAGAAGATTTGCATTATCATTTGGATGTTTGTGGATGGTTTGTTGTTCAGTTAGTTTTGGTGAGTTTGGGTTTGCTCTTTTGGTTGCTATACTTTCACTTGTATTACAATTGATATTTTCTTGCTGGATGAGCCAAAAGAAGTGATAGAGAAACCATTATAAACACAAAGATGACGCAGTCATTTGCAAATTATATTCAATAGCTATGATCCTGGCGAGCTCAGCTCAGCTCAGCTCGGCTCAGCTCGGCTCAGCTCAGCTCGGCTCAGCTCAGATTTGGGATGTTCGCAGAGCAAGCAAATGAGTAATGAAAGGGGAGACAGATGATGCAGGTGCAAGCACAGAGATCGGATCGAATCGGATCGGATCGAACCGCATCGGATCGGGAAATCAGAAAATGATATGAGACAGAGGCAGCTACATATGCAAATACAAAGGCAACAAAGATACACAGATACAACAGTTGAGACTACGACCAAATAGTCGAGAGTCTAACGAATGTGCAGGATGAGACGCTTCAGGCAACAGGCTGGCGCTCGAGGCGGGGCTCTGTCCCGGTCGCAGCTGCAGCACTGTAGCTTGCAGTTGAGATTCTTGGAATGACGCTTCATGTGACTTATGTTTTTGATGATGTTACTGATGTTCTGCTCTTTGTTGGACTTTGTCTTGTGCTTGGGTGGTGCGTACCTATCGTGCGAGGGCGTCCTCTTTGTCACATCCGTGCTGGAGAGGCTGATGGGTCGGTGTAGTCCGCGCCTGCGTGCCAGCAATGGCACCAGCTCAACGCCCCCTCCTCCGTTTCCCTGGTTGGCGTCCGGCGTAGCCAGCGAAGTGCTGTTGCCGGTGCTGCCCTCGCAGAGACCTCGAGGCAGTTGGGGGCAAGGCTTAAGGAGCTTGCACTCCTTGGGCGGCGATCGCAGACCACATGCAGGCGGCGGTGGTATCTTTCTGGACGGTTTCAATGGACTCTTGGAGCTGTTCATGGCGGGACAGGTGCAGGTGCATAGATCGCAGCAGCGCTGGGGCTTCGGCGGCTTGTTACCTCTAGATTTGCGGAATGTGTTCTTCTCAGCGGGAGTCACCGGATTGTCCTGATCGAGTTCCTTAAGCATTTCCTTATTTGTCCAGCCCTAAAATCACAAAGGGCTCTGTCCGAAAACCTTATCATATATTGTGTCAGTGAAACTTACGAGCGATTTCATGAAAGTGTTGCCTACTTGTTTGGGACTGCGCCACGGCTTACCACCTGGCCCGGCCTTGCCCCACGGCTCTTTGCTGGGCTGAGAAATTGTGAAATGGAGAATGGGATAAGTGGAATAAGATCATCTATTCGTGGACAGTAGCTGCCGCTCACCGGCTTTTCCAGCTTCGACTGCAGCTTCTTTTTCTGGTTTGCCAGCTTCTCCTGGGGCGGATGCTCGCTCTCACTGTTGACGACAATCTTGTCGAGCATCGGCTTGCCCTTACAGGGCGGCGACGGCCTGTAGCGCAGCTCAATGTCCACGTGCCCTTTATTGCGAAATGACATTGAGGGATGCTCTTTCAGTTCGATGTGAACACTCTCACCGTTGGTATTGTGGCCCAGGCTGACCGCAGGCTTGAGCGGATGCCCTCGCTCGCAGATGGTCACAGTACTACTCCGTGGTCCGCTCTCCTGCAGATGATGAATTGAATGGGCGTGCGTCATGCGGCTGCCCGCCACAGGCGGCGGCGGCGGCAGCGGCGGATGGTGATGATGATGATGATGATAGGCGGCCAATGGATTTTTGTGGCACTTTTTCTGCATGGTGAAGTAGTCATTGTAGCGGCAAGGCT
The DNA here is from genome assembly GCA_035047625.1 of Drosophila mettleri. Taxonomy (NCBI): domain Eukaryota; kingdom Metazoa; phylum Arthropoda; class Insecta; order Diptera; family Drosophilidae; genus Drosophila; species Drosophila mettleri. The sequence goes on from JAWNPI010000035.1 coordinate 20,823,134, forward strand.
GCAGCGAGCTGATGCGGTGGGCGGTAGTCTGTTGTAGTGGGATAGAAATGGAACGCATTATATAAGCTTCGACCGAGCCACAGCCCAAAACTCACAACTGTGGGCGTTGAGTGCAGTCCGACTGCGGTAATGTCCTTGCGCCGCACCTCCACATTGGGCGCACCCCCACCTGGCCTGCCCCACGGGCAGTGCTGCAGAAACAAATCGTAGTACTGCAAAAATATAGAGATGTTGATAACAGTCATACGTATGCTTTATGTGTGTCCATTTATGCCGTTATGACTTTATCGATTCTCTCGCAGCCCATATTCGGCACGGCACCTCGTTGGGGCTCGTTCTATCCCTGCCTCCATCCTTCCGCTTGTTTACGGAAATTGACAATGCCCAAGCCCCCACCTTTGTTTGTAGGTTGTTGTTATAGTTGCAAGGTGGTGCGGTTTGCTTTTCATTCACCCATTTTTATTTGCCAACTCAAATTGCGCTGGATTTAAGCCACATTCACAATCAGCAGCACGCGACTGATGCCCGCTGAGCTCAGTGACCGACTATGTTGCTTCTGCTTGACTGCCTGCCTTGATTACTTACGTATTGGCAAAGTCAAACTTGTCAAATGGTTTGTTCAACCAAATACTGCCTAAGTTATTGAATTTGCTTGTCGTAGGTCTTTGACCTCGGTCTCACTGCGGCTGCTGCTGCTGCTGTTGGTCTAAATACTTGTTTAGTTTTTTGCGTAGATTACCACCCAATCAATATGCACAAGACAATCAAATTTAATATAAATAGTCATAGCCATATCATGATTTTCTTATTTTTGCAAATTTCCTACGGTTTCCCCTTTTAAGCCCCCTTTTTTATAAAAATAAATAGATATTTATGATCGAGATATCGTCTGATTCTCGGATACCAAATCTTGTGAGCCTCCATTATTATAGTACAAATACAACCAAAGTAACCCTAAATTATAGACGGATCTTGAACTGTTGAGCACATATCTGTACTTTTATGTTAGAGTTAATTTAAGTTAAATTTTATCTAAATATCCAAACTGATTTAATTGAGAAATGCTGAGAGAAAATTATGGCCCCACTTAGGCCTTATATAAATATATACATTTTTATACCCTGATCCATTGAAAATGGAAATTTCAGGGTATAATATTTTTGTGCAAATGTATGTAACAGGCAGAAGGAGGCGTGCCACACCCCATAAAGTATATATATTCTTGATCAGCTCGATGAGCTGAGTTGAACTAGCCCTGTCCGTCTGTCCGTCCGTCCGTCCGTCCGTCCGTCCGTCCGTCCGTGTAAACACCTGGATTTCTGCAACCACAAAAGCTAGAGACTTCAAATAAAAAGCAAAATGCTCGATAATACCATACGCTGTACGAGTTTATTTTTTTTTTTCGATAACTCGTCCCATTCTTTTTTTATCGATAACTATCGAAAATATCGCTTTGTTTTTGAGGTCTGGCGTGCACACCGTTAAAGATAGAATCGTGCACTAAGTTGTGGTTGATTGCTATATTGAATCCGCACATTTTGTCATTTTTGGATTTTTGATGCCACGCCCCTTTCGCCCACAATTCAACAAAAACGATAACTTACGTATATCAAATACTAGAGACTTGAAATTTGGCACATAGGTACATTTAGATGTCATAATCATTCCCCGAAAATTTCATTAAGAACGTATGTCGAGAAAAAAAGTTATTAAACAATAAAGTTTCTATAGCACAGCTTCTTCTGCAGCCGCAAAACTGCGCAGTGAGTATATTAAGTGCATGCATATGTTTGTGTGTGTGTGTGTGTGCATGTGTTGGTTACTATTAATGAATAAATGAAACTTTTTATGATTGGTATTACAGCTCAATGGATTCAGGGTATCTTTTAGTCGAGCAGTCTCGACTAGAGTTTAGTTACTTGTTCTTATTTGTTTCTGAATTCAATTTGTTAACTTTAAAATAGTCTTATGTAATTCGTACAGTATTATAATAATGAGAATTTAAGAAATATAATAGTTTGCTCACAAAGAATTTCGAAACGAAATAGTTCTATAGTTCTTAATACAGTTTAGAATAGAATACAGTTTAGGAGTTAGTTTAGAAATTCCATAACTATTCCTGTTTTAATGTTATCGATAAAAACTTTAACGACAAATCTGGTGCGCTAGGTTTGGAATGTAGGAACATGTATTTGAACTATACAATTTCGAGTTTTGTTACACTTTGGATATTGGTTCCAATTGCAGAAAATTGAAGCTCAGTTTCGAAAATAGACAGAGTTTGCATTTTAGATAAACGTAAAAAATTCGATCAGAAGATGATTCCATTAATTTTAAACGATTGAATTACTATTGAATTGTGTATGAGTTCTCGCAGCTACTTAGCTACTTTAGCTTAGACTCGCTGCTTGGTGCTTTATCAGAGAAAAGCAGTGAAGGCGTTGATAGTATGGATTCGCACATTGGCGACGTCGGGTTATTTAATTAAATTTTGCTTATTTCTGCGTCCCGTGCAGCCATGCTAGGGGCTTTATTAAAAACTAGGATCATTTGGGAATCGGGGTCGTACACCCACGACTAGAGTTTGGTTCTATCTACTTATGGACAGAGATATACATATTTTTAAACCATTTTCAAAATTATTATCAAGGCCTTGTTGGAGTCATTAAATGAATTCGTAACTTAAAATTGTTAGTTTTACCTCCTGCTTATCCTTTTCTTTGCGGGCACTTTCCTCTGCCTTACGACGACGCCACATTCGTAAGCTCTCCTCTGCATTCTTGCGTTCGACCAGGCGCTTCTTATCGTCGCACCACATCAGCGGATGTTGAATGTGGTCGTGGCAGAAGGTGCCCATCTCGTCGCTAGTCGTCATTCTGGAGAGCAGCTGGGAAGCGGAAGTATCGCCACGTTCGGCAAATGACGCGCTACTGAAACAGTGCCGTGGCAAACCCAAACCTTCGACATCCAAGTCGCGTTGGCCGTCGACTGGGCCGCGCTGATCCGTGCCAGGCACGGCTATTGGGCTCACCTTTCGGCCTGCCCGACCACTTTGGTTGTCTAGGCAGCGTCGCTAGCCAGCTAGTTATTTATAGTCTAGGTTAGGGCGGTGCACAGACTGCACGTGAGCGGTGCGCGTATGTCCTTGAAGTTGTTTGTTAAGTCAGGCCAGGATTGCATTTCATTAGCGTAACTCGTTCGGCATTTAAATATTTTCCCAGTTGGGCAAACTGCCTCTGTTTGCGCTTTGCCACCGGCTCGAGTGGCTCTGGCCGAGGCTGGGATATAAAAATAATGTATTTTATTATAAACTATGCGAGCTGTGGCTTTTTGCCCAACTGCTCAACTACTCGACTGGGGCCCAGTTGGCCTAATTTACCCTGATTCGTGCGGTTTTTCTATTAAAATAGAAAGTTCCCAAAACCATCAATATTGGCAAGGAGCTCGAGACTTGCAATATTGCGTGCGGCACCTTTAACGTTAACGTTAACGTTAACCCAATTAAGGAGCCTCGGCCAACTTGTTGATGTTTGCCAAGTCGAGCCGAGCACAGCTGTGTGCTGCGTCGGCCCTCATGCCAGCCAAATATGAAAAAGCCTGCCAGCTGGGCTAGCTGGTATTAGCTTAGTCCAGTTTTGTGCGCTCCAAATGGCAGGGAGTCGTGTCTTTGTATTACTTTGATTTATTCTTGATTGACTATCGATTGGGTTGCTTAACAAAATTGCAGTTTATTCAACTATTGAAATATACAAATTGCGTAATATAATTATCATTATCAAAACATAGTCAACAATATTTGCACATTTATTCTGACCAATTACCCGAGCACCAAACTGTTCTAACAACTATGCAAATGTAGTCTATCTCTAGTGAAATGGGTTTCGCTTAACACGGCTGTAAAGGTGCCTTTGGCTTAACGAGACTACTTCGAAAACCGATTCGGGGCTTGAAATAGGTTTATAAATTACAAAGGCTCTTAAATAAATTTACATTTAATTCAATCAGTTTGACCAAGATTTTTCTTTGTTTTTGTTTGTGTGTGTTTGTTTGTTTCTTTTTTTTTTTTTTTTTGCGTTACATTGTTGGGCACAAAATAAAAACGTATCTAAACTAAGACTGGGGCAGCATTATTTAAATATAATAATTATTTTCCTGATCAACCTTAACTATTATTGGGGATTATTCAAGAATGTTGCGCATTTCATGCACGAACGGTTCAAAGCCCAATTCAATTTTAATTCATAGAGAAGATGCAACAAAACATTAAGAAAGGAAAATATATATAAATTACAATAGGTTTGTGCTGTCCGATTGAACCATTGAGGCATGAAATGTCTGAAGAACAAATCGATCGAAATTATATATTAAATTTAGGGTAATTCATTAAGCACTGCTCTCTACATAAATATCGTTTGTTGCATTGACTAATAAACATGTTGATTGATTAATTCTCGATTAATTTGATTGATTTCCCTCAATATGCAATTCCAAAATTCAATTTAGTTGACTTTTCTTATTGTTTTCTACAAATAGTTCTTTCTTAACAAACATATGCAAATCCAAAAGCGTTGCATATGGAGTTTATTAAAATTCTCTTTAATTATACATGTATTATATATACATATATGCATATATGCATATATGTATGTGGTAAGCTAATCGATTCTTGTTTCGGTCTGTAAATTTGTTACAATTTTCTGCTGTGTACATCTGATGCAATTATTTACAGTGTCAATAACAATGCTTAAAAACTAAATAAAAAATGTTGTTTTTTTTATGCTTTTGTTTCTTGTAGATTTTCTAGTTCCTTTTTACAGATGCTTAGTTGTTTCTCTCATTTGCTGACTTATTAGCATTACGTGCTGCCTGCCTGCCTGCTCCTAGCTTAAGATTATATGTATTTATATATATTAATTTGTGTTATGCTCGATGAACTCTACTTCATGCGATTGATGACTAAGTCGGCGACAACCTGTAGGCCCTTCTGGTAGGGAGACTCCGTCAGCTCCTGTGCCAGCCGTATCGCTTCGTTGCAGTGCTTCTTAGCCAGGAAGCGCGTTTGCTCGAGTCCATGTGATTTGTGAACTAGCTCAAAAGCCCGCTCCACATCGCCCGGTTCGCTGAAGCGACGCATCACCATCGGATTGAGCTCGGGATACTAAAACAGACAAATGAGAAATTCCAAATGAATTAAGCCATTATCGTGAGACCTACAGCGCACTGCAAAGCGCCATCTCCACACTCGGACTCGGGTGCCATGGTTTTGAGACTCGCATGCCAATGCAAGCTGCCAGACATATTTGCATTAGTCTCTATGGCCTCATGATACGCATGTATATGGCTAGTTTTTACGCTTTAACTGGCCAACTAAGCTCGCAACTGACCGCCGCTGATCACCGCTGATCGGCGGTAATCGCCAGTGATCGCCGCTGGTAGCTGCTTTGAACGCATCGCACGTGCGCGTTTATCACGCTTCGCATATTAAAGCAAGTCGAAAACACCATAGAAACGCATTTCATGGCACGCGATGCCATACTGCCAGCCAAGTGCATGATATCATCGGACCTCATGCTCCTCCTGCTCAAGTGGGAAATGCACATAGACAGCAAACACAGAGCAAACACAGTTCTGGGCAATTAGCAGCAGTCGTCAGTGGGACTCGCATGATGTGAAATATATATGCTTCGCAGTCCGGCTGTTGTCAGAGCAATAAGGAAGTCTGTCTGTCTGTCTGTCTGTCTGCCTGACTCACCTTTTCGCATGCAAAGAGAACCGGCGCTGTGGCCAGGCCCAGTTTCAAGTCAGCTGCCGTCGGCTTTCCCATTTGCTCTGTGGAGGAGACGAAGTCCAGCATGTCGTCCACGAGCTGGAAGGCCAGGCCAATATTGCGTCCATATTGAAATGCCACCTCCGCGACATTATCATCGGCCTGGGCGATAACGGCGGTCTGCGAAAAATTAAAGCACATATTTCAAAGTCAGTTGCAGGCCAATCAACTCAACCCATCCAAATGTGCACAATGACAAACGCACTCGGCCAAATCGATTCGCAGCCCAATTACCGCAATGGCAAATGCAATTGCTATTGCTATTGCTACTGCGATTCGAGTTGCATGTTGATGGCCGGGCTTACTCACCGCCTTCAGTGCATTGGCAATAAGCGACGCGGTCTTCCTGTATGTCTTGGTCAGATAGTGCGCGAAGCGTTCATTCTCCGTTTCCCTCGAGCCCAGCTGCATGAATTCACCTTGAACCAAATCGGTTAGAATCTGAAATAAATAGAAATATATGAATTACTTGTTACCCCATCTAAATGGCTCTTCCAGTTCTAGGAGGATCTACAAACAGCTAAACTCGTTCTCTAGAGTGTCATATGACTCTGCTCAACGAATATACTCTCTTCTTCACATTGTGTACAGAGTAATAAAAACCAAATTGTTTGCTGGGACTTAACAGGTGAGGCTATTTTTGCAGTTTACATAGATCCGTGTGTACATAGATACTAGCGGGCAACTTCCGCATGGCTTACTGTTCAAATGCAAAGGGCAAACACAGATGTGTCAAATGATCTTAGCAAATATAATTTCATTGAGACTCTAGGCTTTCGTTGAACAGGATGGATGTTGCCAGGCCAAGATACGCATGCGAGGGCAGCTCACAGCGTTCGATATATTAGTTCCCAAGCTGTGATTCGTTGTGTGATTGTTGTTCACTATTATTGACTCAATTACAATTTAAGCACAAGGCTAACTGGGGAAATAATATGAGCAGGACTAATAATTTAACATCGCTTTAACTTTTATGTAATTGAGGAATATCTGAAAGATTAAGATGGCCACCACTGTACGAGTAGCCCTCGCAGCATAGCTTCCATTTTTATTTGCACATGAAATTTTGGCGCGCCCTTCGCTTAATTTTGAGGTTTTATTTGCCGTTTGCGATACTCGCATAAGTATTTTCATTCATTCATTCACTTTTTGGCCATTTCGCAGTCGCTTGTCAAAATATTGGGCAAACAATCGGCCGGATAGTATAATTTCGTCGACTACGCATGTGTTTGATTCCATGCTTCACTTGGATCTATCTGTAATGCCCGGACATGTGTGTGTGTTTATCGTTCGCTAAGGAGACCAAGGTGAGAGCCGGGCTCCGATACGGCCATAACTATATATTTTTGGCCAAATTCCAGCCAATTGACTCGTTTCGTTTTCTTTTCTTTAGAGTTTTTGCCTTAGAAGTAAAACAACATGTTGGCTTTCAATGTTAACTAATTAACACATGCGCTCGAAATAAGTGCGACTGGTGCGTACCAAAAAACTAATACATATATATATATATATATATATACAAAACAAAAATACAAAAAAAAAAAACACACACACTCACACAAAATCATAACATTGTCATTGCCATTGACAACAGCAACAAATTGCAGCTGAAGCCTTTTAAGCATTTGTTGACAACATTTTTCATTTAGCCACTGAATGAGTGCGAAACATTGATTTTATCTTGTTTGAGATGCTGAGCCACATCAGTTTCAATACAAGATATCTCCACAAATTCCATTGTGAACAGCTTTCAGTTGTTGAGGGCCGTTGAAAAAATACAATTTAACAACGATATTAGGGACGAGTACAAAAGCTTCTGTTCACATCTTAGTGTGTTTCAAGGCAGCCAATCATATCGTAGCTGGAATCGAAACATATATGAATTAGCATTGGAACAGCAACATGTGTTTCTAGTGGGGAACTCTGCTTGCGCAGGCTGGGACCATGGAGCAAACTCTTTCTTGGCTTTCAGCTCAGTCTCAGGCATAGCAAACATTTTTCTATCTATCTATTATATTTGTTTAGGTCCGTCACATTTATACTCTTCACGGACTGGTTTAACCCACTATAGAAAAAGAACAATAAATTCTAATTCCAGGCGGGACAGCCACCAATAATATAATGCCGTCAGCGGCTTTAAAGCTGTTGAAATTATACAGACACGTGCTTAGCATATCAAATAAAACTCCAAAAATGTTGTCGTCGCAGATGAAAGAAAATACTAAGCAGTCCAAGCATAATGCTCAGATAAATATAACAATGTTTAGCTGAATAACAGCGAAGTCAAATAGATACCATTCTAAATCAAATGCTTCTATTCTAAATTAAATGATGAGAATTATAATAAGGCCTATAGAATTTAGTAATGAAAAATCAAAAGGTTTCCTTATGTGTTTAGAGCAAACCTGAAACAGGTATCAGCTCCTTGATACATTATTTTCTTCATGAATACTTTGTACTGGGAGATTTCATTCATTGCTCAAATCCAAACCCTTATTTAGTAGCTCAATTGGCAATGGAATAAGTGATCAACTTGTGAGTAGTTAGTTGATGATAAAAGCGTAAATTATGAAAGGCTTTTGGTTTTGGTAATGATGATCTGGAGGAAGTCTGAATTAATTTTATTGAAGATGTTGATGATGAATGTTGATGATGTATCTCAGTGTAGTCTTTTAAATTATCATCATTTCTGATTAGTGAAATTTTTATTTTTTGAGACTATATGTGTGTGTGTGAGAGAGAGAGAGAATGTATAAAGGGCCAAGAAATAAGTTTTCGTCTCAGGTTGCATCAAGAGTAAACAGCAATAATATATTCCGGTTACTAAAATATTTTACAGCTTGTTTTCTATTCGACAATTTCAATTGATATTGTTTCTTGTAATACTCGAAACTGCCAGCCATAGATAGGGCCTGCGCCTACCTAAATTTTAGATAGGGCCTGCTGCTAGGTTAAGAACTGGTTTTGTGTTTGTCAAACGTGTAGTATGCTTAATATTGTGAAATTTTTCCGATAAGTAAAACTACTTAATATGCTAATATACGTTGGTTTTATGTATGCTTTCGGCAGACATTTCGGCATTTGATATTTTTTGTAAATATCTTAAGCCACTCCCTTGTTGCCAACAGATCAGATAAAGATGCCTTTGATCTCATCATCTTTAAAAATTGTGACCACTAAGCAAAAATCCCAAAAAAAAATACTTTAGAAAACATATAAATAAATTACAGTGTAGGAGTGTGAGACTAACAGATACCCCTGGCGCAAGCAAGTCTAAAGCACAGAAATAGCAAAACTTCGACATTCAATACGTAAGTATGAAGAGCTGTGAGAATATACTTTGCAGACCTCTTTGCACAGTCTAGCTAGCTCCACATGCCAAATGTACAGGGTATACAGTGTGAATGATGCCCGTAGATTTGAGACCAAAGCAAGCACGGTTTGCTGTTGACTTTGGCTATTAGCTCGCAGCTCGATTGTATAAGAGACGATTCATTTTACCGAGGTGGCCGTCTGAGGCCAGCTCCAATTTCACTCTCGCAGCTGAAAGTGAAATTGTCAGCTGACTAATTTGAAGCTCATAGAAATCACGCTGCAAGACTGATTAGTGTTTGAGAAGTGATTATCATAAGGCTGGAATATTGTAATTTCGAACTCAGGAGCATCGGTGTGGCAATTGGCTTACAGTCAAATCCACATCTGTACAACAGGAATGTAAAATGCAAAAAGTGAAGGCAACGATGAACGGGCGATCAAGTGCCCTTCGCCTTTGCCTTAAACTATTCCAGGGTTACAGGAAGTAAAAACGAACAGTCCCTGTGATTTGTGGACGTTAACTGAACAGGTTTCGCCCATGGAAACAAAGAACTGCTGGCCGAAGCGAACAACTTTCTTAATTTAAAACTGTTTACTTGCCAGGTGGAGTTTTTTTTGTTTCTTTTTTTTTATTTGCAAGGTTTTCTATGTGTTTGCAAGGTGAAAAGAGTATATCGGTTGTCTACTATTTTGAGTATATTCTCGAATGCATAGCTATGTCTGTACATACCTAGAATACCCAAGAGTTAAAGTTTGATTGAAGTCTTCGGTAGCAGATTGCTTAACATTATACAGTCGGTTAAAGCCGACTGAAACGTGTGAAATCCAACACTGTATTGGAATCTGTAAATCCCAATGACACGAGTCGGGGAATTTTTTTTGATGGATTCTCGACCGCAGTTTAGTTTCATTTTTGCAGAGCCTCAAAGAGAATAAAGTCTATTTATATTTACTCTATTGTAGACTTGTCGAATTAACAACTCATTAACCGAAAAAGGGTTAAGACTCAGAATTTGGAATACCGAAGATAAAATATTCCTTATTAATTATTTGCTAATAAAATTTCGCTAAAATATGTTTTATTTAATGATGGACTCAAGCCAAAATAAATCTTAACATGAGGATTGATTAATAACAAAAGACGTAGTTTTATTTGTGTAGATACAAACTTTGGATCATTATACTCAATATCTACTATAAAGTAGCAGCAGATCACTGACAGAGTGAGATTTACCGCTTCCTTTGACAATGAGGGCTAAGGAGATTAACATATGCCTTTAAATGCGTGGAAAACTTTGATTGGATGCAATAAAACTTTTCATTTCTATTCTTTCATCATATCTATGGGAAATACAATTTAATATCATTGGGGATCGGGACTTTTATAGATGCATATATAATGTATGCATATATCACTAAAGCTCGCGCCTTCTTTTAATATATTCTCTAGCTCGTAAGTTGCCCCAGTGACAATACACGATTAATCAACTCAAATTCGATTTGGTTTCATGGCATTGGATGGGGACTGGAAAAAACGTGTATGAAACTCACCTGACTCAAGACGATCGTCACATCATCGCTGCGCAGGCGCGATATCATAATCGAGGCGATCGACAAAATGTAATCACCAGCCATTGTGACCTGCAAAGACAAAGACAATGAATGACGAAGATGAAAATCGAGAGTTGTATTTGTATATAAATATCCAATATTTATATATATAGCCAACATCTTGATTGGCATGTACGAAGCTGTCAACACACAAAATGTTAATTATTTATTCGGACTGATGCTTATGAGTTTAGGTCTTAGGCTGAATAAGGCTAATTTGGAGAGATAACGGAAAAGCTGAGTTCATTATTGGGAGCTGACGCTGGGGCTTTAAGATCGCCAAATGATGCAACCTGTTGACAAAGTCTTAACACAATTTAACTTTTTATATATTGACAGAGTCGCAGAGGCGTGAAATTAGTTTGTCAAGCAATTCATGTTCAGCCAAATGGCAGACTGGCATTTGGCCAAGGAAAAATGTGGTTGATCTGATAGCCTACCTTTTTATGATTCCATAGAGCATTAACGCTGGGCTTGCCGCGCCGAAAGTCCGACTGATCGATGACATCGTCGTGGACTAAGCTGGCCGAGTGCACCATCTCGGAGAAGAGGGCTATCTGTCGCTGCTTGTGTACTAATTGGCTGCCAAGGGTAAGTCAATGGGTAAATATAAATGTTTAATAACTATGTATGTCGTTATAATTTGGATTTAATTGTTGTTCATAGACGACAGACAGCAGAGAATGCGCACATTTCGCAAAGCCCTGCTAATCATTACACTGCTCAGCAAAAGTGTGCCACAGCTCACTAACTTACTGTGACTCGTTGTTCAGATGATAATTTAACGCCTTGGCCATCAGCATGGTCACCATTGGGCGCAGCGCCTTGCCCTGTCCATCGAAGTAGTAGCATGCGATGGTATCCAGCTCCGGCTGTGATGTGCCCGACTGCAGCAGCTGCAAAATATCAATTGGGTTAGGAAACTATTTGAAGCTGCGACAACAATTAGCAGTAAGTCGATAGACTCTGTGGGGCTTTTAAGCATAAATATTTTATGAGCTGACTTTTCGAATACCCTGTACTGATATCATTTATTACTAATCTAGCTAAGTGTATATGAAAAATCTGCTAAATATTAGTCATACTCAACAGTTCCAGTTATTGACTTGGTTTTTTTCCAATTATCTCAGCTATTTTAGCAAATTAAAATAGACTAATTAATTTTTGTACTCGGATATCACGCACCGATATTTTGGTCAATTTAATTTATAAATTTTCCAGACCGAAATGATTTTATTTATTTAAACAATTCACTTAAAGGTTCAACGCAATAAAATCGAAGTTCAATAAGCTTGAAATCTGAACTCATGTGAAACTTAGCTCTACAAGGCGAGTGTAACTTTAGATATAGAAAGATCCCAAAACTCATTTGACGTCACCAAAGAGAACTTTTATCGATTGGAATTACTTTTATTTACACATATGTGCCAAGATATATGTACAGCTGTAGGATATGGAGTAATGCCCGAAATGTGGAAAATACCCTGACTTCAGAGTGTGACGTATTTCGTGGGCTTTGGCTCTAGACAATAGTTAAAAATAACAAATAAAGGTGAGTAAATGTTCTGTTTCGTTACTAAATATATATATATATATATATATTTGCATGGATTTATTTATGGCAGACGGAAAAACAGTTAAAAATAAATCTAGAAGTCTATACAGATATTGTTGTTAAGTATATGAGGGAAAAAACATGCCATTAGACAAAGTGAAGTATGTGGCTACAGCTAGCTATACTTACATCTCGCACATCGTCGTAGAAATACTTGAGTTCATCATCGAGTATTATATATGGATCAATTTGTATTTCTCTCACGGGTCCAGCCGGCTGCTGTGTGTGCACGGAGCTGTGTGAGCGAAGGTTTGGGGACTGGCTGCAGCTGTGTGAGGTTTGCTAGAGGTAAAAAGACAAAAACCCATTAGAACACGTTGGAGAATTTTCCATAATTGCAACAATTATTAGTAAAGTGTGAACATTACAGGAGTAAACGAGCGCTGGGGTAAACGGCCATAACTCTCGCAGCCTGCAGCAAGAAAACATGCTACGTACGAACCATAATAGTAGTAAAAAAATTGTTTTTGAGTCACTTAACAACTTTCAATTGCTGGCACTCGCACTAACGAGTTTTTGTTGCTGCCCCCAAAGCAAGTGGCAGCACGAGCAACATTTTTTTCTTTTGACACCTTAAATAGACGGCAGCTTCAAGTTTAATAACTGGAAAATTGCACCATCAAATCGCCAACAAATTAAATGTTTATTATCTAACGCCCCCACTCGGCGGCTCGCGAGCTCTGACCTTGCCGACAACTTCAAATTAGTGCCATAAATCGAACCATGACAAATCAGCTGCAATAAAAATTCCGTGTAGAACGAAGCTAAAATGGGAAGCTGCAGGGCTACCGATATATGGGTTGCCGAAACTAAAATAAATAAAATATAGTTCACTCTGTCCCAAAGCTTATATCGTATACTGTATTTCCGCATACCCGCATACAATTTGGAGCGGGGGGGCGAGGTAGGGTGAGCAGATGCAAAGTCTCTCTGTCTGTTTATATTTAAATATGTAGCACGTAGCTCAAGTTTGTTTCAGCTAAGTGATGGCCTTTTGAGCATTGGCGAACAATTTACTCAAATCAATGAGAAATTTGCTTGCGCTACTCGCGAGCCTCGAAATCAAGAATCAGTAAGTTCAGCTGCACTTCCAACAGTGATTTTATTTGTATCTCCCATACCTTTAGCCAATTAGAGTTCTGGGAATCTTCTACTAGGGCCAGACACTCTTGTTACTGTTGGCGAACAATCAATTGTATTTTCCATCTGTATCAATTTGATATATCTTTGACATCTGCAATTTGCTATCAATTCTCCATCGAGAGAGATATATGGATTGTCAGTGCGTCAGCATACATTTGTCTATTCATTAATGTATGATCTACGAGAATGAGAATGCTTAATTTATTTGTCTAACATTCGAATTCTCACACGACTTACAGTAGTAAGTAGCAGCAGCTAACTCTTATTCAAGTATGTCCCAGGGTGGCTGTGGCCACTCTGGGCTTAATTGTGTTCAATTCTTAATGATTTGATTATGCAAATACTCATTTTATTTTCTGATTGAATTATATTGTGTGTTTGAAAGTGTCTTAACTGTTTTGCTTGTCTTTACCTCTCGTATATACGTATATTAAGAGAGCGCTACTTCTATGTCTCTGTCTCTACGTGAGCCGTGCTTCCTTTGGAATGGAATTATGCAACAGTCTCTCTATGGCATTTGTATGTTCATCACTTGTCAATGACTATGTGCATGCGTGTGTGTGTGTGTGTGTGTTTGCTTCTTGTATTTGCCAGTCTGACGTACAGTCTGTCAATAAAAGTGGTGCGCATGTAAACACGATAACATGTAAATTTTATGTTTCCAGCTGTCAACAAAGCGCGCAAAGTTGCTGCTGCCGAACGGAGGCAACTTTTAGAGACAGAGCCAATTGGGCAGCAAATATTTGCGTTAGGTTATGCGATTTGATGTGCCATGGATGGTGCTGGGCGTGGCTATTACGCACGCTGACCCAGATGCATGCAGATCCGATCCTGCCATCGGCCATCGGCCATCGGCCATCGGCTAGCAGCCAATAGCCCAGTGACCATCGGCAATGGCCATAAAGTTTAACGCCCTTGGCAGCTCCCCTCTTGAGCGCATCATGAGCATTATCATAATTGATGGTCTTTGGTGCACGTGTGGCCCAACACGACGCATCAACTGGTTCGACGATGATGATGGCTTCTCATTGATGTTGTAAATACAAAAAGAAAAGGCACAATATATAAATATATATATATACATGTTGGTACATGTATGTGTGCATAAATAAATATTGACCATCGCTTGCCTTTGTGTTCATTCAAAAGATCTCGCTCGCATTGGGTCTGTAATGACCCAGTTTCATGTTAAGTAAGAGTCCACACTCACGCATACACACGCGCGCGCAGATACCAATGTATGTGTCATAAATATTTTCGAAGTTTAGCGGCTTTGGAGTAGAAAGCGATCCAAACTTGACTCGAGTGTTACAACATCGGCGAATCAAATTTAAAAAGCCAATTAAATTCAGCTCGTGAAAAGTTTCATTTTCAATATGTGCGTTAAATTAAAATTAGTACAAAGCCAGCAACACACACATGCACACACACACTTACACACATGTAAACAAATCAAATCAACAATTATTTCTTTTATTCATTTCTTCTTTTCTTTTCGTTTATTTTTTTTTTTTGGCTCTCAGGTTAACAAACGTGCAAAAATGCATTTAATTGTGGCCACTTTTGCGTTCGCAAACTACGTTGAATGATTTATAAATTTTTTAAATGGTTTTTATGGTCACTGGCCAATGACCAAACGGCCAGTCCGCCAACCATCCATCCATCCAGTCAGCCAGCCAGCCAGCCAGCCAACTAGCCAACCGGACCATCAAAAAATAAGTAAATAAATAGGTGTCCAAAATATTTGCGGATAATATATATTTATGTATGTATCTGGCATCTGATAATGGACATGTCAAAGACGTCTGCAAGTCCGCTTTGGGAGTTTCCAAAGAATCTCTGCCATTGCCAATAGCATAATTTCTTTTCAGCCCCATTTCAGGGAGCTCCCAGCTGGTTTTGCGCATTGCGTGCTCCAACAACAACAGCAACTAAATCTGTAGGAAACACGATTTTCGTTGCGCTCGGCTGCCAACGGCAGGCAGAGGACTTTGACTGACTCCAGCTGATGTGTTGCTTACATAAGGAGAGAGAAACATTTGAAGTAAAAGCTGCTTCATTCATTGCTATTACACAAAAATAGTCTAATAATGGTCTAGTTGCTGCTAAATACATATAATCTAAAAGGAAGCTTACAAGTATAAGAGGTTCTAGGAATTTAAGAAAATAGTTGAAGGTGAATAGTCAATTTCTTAAATACATTTGTAAATCTATATAAGGACTTACATATATATATATATATATATATATATATATATATATATATATATATATATATGATGTTGAAAAATCATAGGAGAGAAGAAGAAAAACGTAAAATATATTTCCTTGATAGTTCTTTACTAGTTTCAAATTATTATCAATAGTAGTTGCTAGAGATGCCTGCAGATGATATGACAGAACCGCGAAATATTATAACTAAAGATAAGTCAAGTTAGTGAGATCCAAGTTGTTGGAGTATGTAAAACAAATAATATATATGAATATACTGAAATATAATTATTATTTATTATATATATATTTATGATATATATGAACCAAATACAAAGTAATATTAAAAGGGATCTGAATATGGATTGGCTCAAAAGCGGCAAATGATTTCCTTTTATGTAAATCGGAGTTCCATTTACCTGTTGGACTTGACCCCAACGAGATGATGTGCTTAAATGGCAACACTTTTGGGGCATGCAACAATTATTGTCAGTGCCAGCAACGATGATTCACTCAGCTTTGACAACCTTAACAAGTCAGTTTTTGCCCAGTTTTCAAAGAGACGCGCGAGATTAAAGCAATTTCTTTAATTGTTGCGAAAAGCAAATATATGCGAAATGTGCGCAATGTTTGGAAACATTTGCAGCACTTAAAAAGCGATGCGTGAAACGCAAATTGAGAGGCAACCGCACGCCGGCGAGGGCCACAGAGGTACCGAGAGACGCGGCAACAAAACAAACGACACAAAGTGTACGTAAGTGGATGTAGTTGAGATTTTGACTTTGGGGCCTTAGGGCGCTCCCACGACATAATCCAGCCGATTTGAAGCAGACTGCGCTCGATAGCAATTGAAGATGAAACCGAATCGAGTCGAGGTAAAAAGCGCAATTGAAATGTGCAAAAATAAATACAAAAGACGACAAAACCCCAATAAAAAAGAAGCAGAAGAGAAAAAGAAGAAGAAGAAAGAAAAGCAACGACAAAATAGAGACCAAAAGACTTTTAACGATTTTCAAGTAGCTGACGAGAGTCGCTCACAAATGCGCTGATTGATGTAATTTTGATTGGGCACACGTTTGACTGACAGCCTGACAGGCAATTGCAACATTTTGCTTTTGTTTTTGATTAGTTATTGATTGCTCCACTGCCAGGCCGTCTCAGGTTGCATTGTGCTGGCCGTCAACTCCTAGTCAACCAAGAGCCAAAAGTTAATTGCTAATTGTTGCCTTTGGAAGGAGGGACTCGGCACTCACAATTTATATTCCGCCGTGCTTCAGCCTTAAGTGCACATTAATCAATCTGCAAGCACTGAGCGTGCTCTAGCCCAGGTAAAAATGGCCAAGATGTGACATTAAAAGAAATTTAAATTATGTATACACACGCTTAAATTTACACACGCAATTAAGCAGACTTCCGACGTCGACAAACATAACAATTCTACATTTTGGATATAATTGTATATACTTAATGCTAGACAAATTGCTCTAAGCTGATTGTCTCCTAACTCATTTTGATTTGTGTCTTATAATTCTTTATTTTCGCAAATATATCTATCAAATAGAACAGCAGACATGTTTAGAAAATAATAATTGCTGGCTTTCAAAGAGATCCCGCCAAAAGTTATGAGAAGATCAAGAGAACTGCTCAGGATATAGAATACAATATAAATATATATATAGATAGATATTTTACATCTTCGTTATGTGCTTAGCAATTTAAACTAAAATACCTTTATAATTCTGTTGCTTACTCCCTTGCGTGTGATAAATATTTAATTTTCGCATTAATATTTGAGAATTGGTTGAGAGTTCTTTATTTAACTGAATTGCTTCCGTCCGATTGAGAGCAACTTTTGTATATAGATTGCTGTGCAGCTGATCAGGTATGACGGTAGGTGGCCAATGGTGCGCAGGAGCGGAAGCTCCCAGCAATAAACGCACCGCCGTATTGATACAACTGTAAAGTATTGGCCAAAAGCGGCTAGGAAAGTGAAGCAGCGTTTTGCTGAGGGTCGACGCTAAAGATGGCAAACAAGAAGTGGTCAAAGCCGCACTCGCAGCCGCTGCCGAAGTCGAAGCCGAAGCCGAAGCCGAAGCCAAAAGTCCAAGCGACACTTTGGACTTTCCCTTTTTGTCGTCATCGTCGTCGTCGGCATTGTAGACGTTGCTGACATAATCAAAAGGCCGAATGAGTTTGCTGGGAGTGAAGAAGTGGATGGGGCGAGGGCGGGGTGACAATTGGCTGCATAAATCACGCTCAATGCTCGTTTAGTGTTATTTTCTCTCTCTCTTTTACTCTCTCTGCATCTTCGATTTTGACTGACGACAGCCAACACAGCGGCGACAGCAACAGCAACAGCAACAGCAAAAGCAATAGCGCAGCAGCAGCTGCTGGTGCCCTAATGTAGTCTTTGGCATCTTCTATAGGGCACTCGTTAACAGGCGTGTTAACATAACAGCCATAACAGCAAGCAGATGTAATCAGTGAGTATGAATGCTAAGTGCGTGCGGCTGGGTCTGGGGCTGGGACTGGGACTGGGCTTGGCATGTGTATTTGGCTTCAAGAGTACGTAACTAGGTAAATTGCGTATGGCATTCGAACAGTTCAGCAATTGAGAATAGTCATGAATGAGGCTGAAGTAAACAAATTGAAGCTCAATGACGACCAACGGGCGCCAGAAGATTTTCAATTGACATGTTTCACGGCATTTTGAAGACACAAATGAGCTAATCAAAAACTAAGTACTTCAACTTGGGTAACAAACGCAATTTCATTCAAATAAATCTGCAGCTGCTGCAAAGTTTACGAATCTCTCAAGCTTATTTTCAAATTATTTCATCACATAATTCAATATATAAATATATAGTGTTTCCCATATCATTGTAGCACTCTCAATAGATGACAATCCAAATTTATATTCATACAATACTAATTGAATTCTAAGCACCCTTAGTATCGATTACTTCTATACCCGTTATATGATACAGGCAACTGAAGCTTGCAAGCTAATAAAGGCAAAAACATAATAATAATAATAAACATAATAATAATATAGTTCCAAGTGTATCTTTAACCAGTGTGACGTATGGTCTCTATCGTAACGATGGATTAGTAATTTCGTGCTAACTATACTTGCATACTAAGATATATAAATATAAATTTATAGCCTTACAAATTTAGATATATTTGAATTATTTTGAACTTCAGTTTATTTTAAATTTTATAAATCGAATTTAAGCAAAGAAAATTTTAATGTTCTTTAAAATACTTCATAATATATACACAAATATAAAGAAAGTATTCATGCTCTTTTTCATAGTTTAAATTAATTATTATGGTATATCTTTAAATAATAGATAGTAGCATCTGCAACTGGCACATGTGATTGAGCACTAAATATTAAATAAAAAATTTAATGGCAAACGAAATATTTTGAAAACCACTTAAAACTAATAGAAAGATTTATTCATATCTATATCAATTTAGATGAAGAAAAATTAACAGAATGTAATAAAAGTGGCTACTAAATCTATATATTATATATAATAGTTTCGTTGGATCCCTTACAGTATTCTAGCATTTGCAAAGCAGCCTTAAGACTATTTTTCTAACAAGTGGCTACAAATCAATAAATATTTATATATATTTTTATATATACTAAAAACTAGGTTGCTGTAAAACAAAGTTCACTTCCGAATAACTGAAAACTGCCAAAAAAAAAAATAAATAAATAAATAAATAAAATAAAAGATACATATTTTATCTTAAGAAGTGTAATTTATGGACATTCGGTATAGACCGCAATTGATTTATGATTTATCAAGAGAAAACCAAAGTAAGGCTAAATTTAAAACAAATACACTAAAAGCAGAAAAGCGGTTTCAAGTTGCACCCAAATTGAATTTGTGAGTATTTGAAAAACCAGTTAAAATGCAAGCTTATCCTGCGGTCAAAAAATTATATAAATCTTAAAGCAGCTAAAAAGCAAACCAATAAATGACAAACTGCACACTTTCAATACCAAGTTTCGAATTGGGAACCTCGAATACGATATTTGGGTTTCCGAATTCGAAATCAACAAGCCACCCATTGCAATGGCTGCGCGTGCCACAAATTAATGCAAACTTTATGTACTTGCTGCATAATTTCATATTCATTGCTGCTGTTGTTGTTGTTGTTGTTGTTATTGTCTGAGCAGGAAGTCAACGGATAATGATGAAATGCCGTTGATCGATTCATGGCAAACAATTAACCAACTATGGATGTAAATTAAGTGAAATCTTTGCCCAAATTCCACCTGGTCGCAGCGACAACAACAATCCAGCAGAAACAAAGAAAAATTCGGGAGGGGAAAACAATTTGGTGATGTTAAGGAAAAGGGATTAGCATATGATGAACAGCTCGAGGGCATGTTGATGGCTGCAGGTGCATTAGCAAGTTATGTTTATTGTTGAGGCTGGTGTCTCTGAAAGGGAGCTGCGCTGACCGACATTGATGGAATGTGGAGCGACTGTTGGGATCGGCCTCCCGAGCTGTTGGAGTTGGTGTTGGCGTTGGGTTAGGGGTAGTTATGCAATTGCTGCTGCGCTGCAAACTTGATTTTAACAGTTTCACGATGTGGCGGCGGCGGCGGCGGCGCTTCTTTGGCTTTCAAATCGAAATTCAAAAATGTTAACAACAACAACAACGGCCGAAATCATTAACAGTTAACAGTTTGTCCGCAAATCAATGCGGCAGCGGGCCGCAACAACGGAAAACCAGTTTAGGACAAGCAACAGCCACGAAACGCATGCGTCTCTGGAATTGGGTCAGCAAGTACGAGCCGAAGAAATGAAGCGAAATAACCAAACGGCCATCAGACCCAGACCCAAGGCATGCCCATACCAAAGAAAAAACAAAAAGCAGGTGTACAGCCAGGTGAGGTGAATGAAAGTCGTCGTTCGGCTATGCTTGTGTTTAGCCATGCTCGGGATCGGATCTGCGTTGCCAATCGGTAAATTAGACGCTAAGGCCGATCATTCAATATCGGTTCGATTTTTATAGTTTTTCTTCTGCTCGTTTTTCTCTCAACGTTTTTACTTTATTCACTATATAGTATGATCTGGGCGTCGTCTCATTCACATTCGGCTGCATTCCTTAAATACTTTTTGGCATTCGCCTCGTCGCGCTATTCCCATTTGCCAGTGAAAGTGTCCAGCGCGAAAAACACAAATGAAGACATGGTAACAAAGACAAAGATTTACGATATGACTCTGGCCCTTCATATATATATATATGACAGATAATGTTGTTGCTACCTTTTAGCCAAAGTATTCATTTTTTCTTTCACTATTTATACCTTTCTGTACTCACTAGCAAAATTTACATCTTTTTCGGACATTTATTTTGGCAAAAAACAAATTAAACAGAATCATCGCTGAGTCGCAATCTGAATACTCTTGCCTATATATAGTATATATTTATATGCGTATATAAGAAGTTCTTACAAATTTCAGACTGCTAAATCTAGCAGATTCTGAACTCGTTTGTATCATCTTTAGAATTATAGGTAGTAGTTTTTTGAGTCACGAAGAATCATTAAATAGTCGCTGATGCCAAGCTGAACAATTCATTCGAGTTGGGCGATGTCTTAAAATTCTAGTAAAGTGTATTCTGACTAAAAGGCTGTTAGCAATATTTTTCAAGCAGATAAGTTCATTTGCATATAAACTTACATTCATATTCAGGTGCTTATATAAATATGAGACCTAGGACTACCTGAACTGTCAACAGATAAACAGGCATATTAAGAAATCATTATGTATATTAATTCTATTATACAAATTTTAATTATTAGTTAAAATGTAAATAAAATTGTTTTTTTTTTTTTTTTTTAGATTTTATTAGCTTTACATCCAAAAAATTCTTAATGCAGCTCTTACTAACTCATTCCCATTCATATACATATGTATTAATATAGGAAAAAATTATAAAATCCAAAAGACCATAAAAATATTTACATGTCATAAATGGGAAAACAAAATTAAAAACAGGTCTAAGCCGTGCAACGCGAATTGGTTTCACTTTCGCGAGCAATCGAGATTCGGATTTGGGTTCAGCAAGCGCCAAGTGCCGATTGCCGGACTAAGATCCAGACAAAAGTAGCTCTCGACGTAACAACGACTATTTTTCATATTGTTATTATCTGCTTTGTTGTTGTTGTGCTGACAGCTCGCTCTGTAGCTTATGGCTCATCTATGTGCATATCGTGGGCATGGATTACGCTGATCAAACAGTTCAAACTGTTTATCGAATTCGCACGCAGCCGTTAAACTCTCAGCACAAATTTCTCGCGCTCGCAATGAAAGTGAAAATTGAAATTTGAGCGCATACTCACTCGGGCAGAGTTCATGCAATTTGTTAACGCGTGTAATTTCGAAAAAAAAAAGAAATAAAAAGAAAAATTTAACATATCGAGAAACATAGGCGGGCAAACGAGGCGATCATGATAACGGCAAATGCAAGTCAATCCGTTAGTTAAAGTTTTCGTGTTGCGCATTCATAGATGAACAGTTATCTGCCCCGTGTACATGCAGATGTATGTATGTGTGTGTCCATGCAGATAATATGCATATGTATTGGACTCTCAATACAATTTTGGGCCAAAAACAATGCCAGCTTGGATGAGAGGCGGTAGCGACTGCGACGCTGACGTCGCTGCTTAGCAAATGAAATGAAGATGAAAGTCAAGTGAGTTTCACATACACACATATATAACTGTTGTTGTTGCTGCTGCCATTGAAGACTATTGTTGGCAGTTTTTTTTTTGTTTTTCTTTTTTTTTTGGCCAGTGCTGTCGCTGCTGCTGGCTGCGTCGTCGTTGGCGACGTCGCTGCTGCTGCGACGTGCGCTTTCTATTTGCGTTTTGTTTATTGTTTACCTATGATAGAGTTAGATGAACGTATCACTGTCCCAGGTATGCGAGTGTGTGCTAAGCGTAAAACCAATTGGCGTTGGATGAATTTTTATACGGTTTAACAAATTTTCAAGCAGTAAAAATGCATAAATAATCAAACAACGTCACCTGCATACAAATTTCGCGTTGAACGTTATTTTTTGTTTTACTCTTCTAATATTTTATATAGAGTCATTTAATAAATTACTGTCTTGCTCATGAAGTTAAACATGCACTGGGTCAAAGGAATTAATTAAAATGTGATTTTTATGAGCAATTGGCCTTTTTACCTTTAGATCCGACTTAGGCACTTAACCGATCCGAGACCCCAACACTACACACATGGACACGGTCAGCTTGCTCACATATACACTTGTTATACTACGTTTACATACATAGATGAAGGTATTTTTATTTATATATATAAAGTCAAAAACGAATAACACTAATTTATGCCAAGACCTTGAAAATATAAACATTATTAAACATACTATTTACATCGCATTTAATGGTCCTAAAAAGCGGCGTATAAATGCATTGGACTGAGGTAAGAGGACCGCGAAAACTGCACTGCTAAAGCCATTAAGCCGAACCTCAAGTTCTCATCCAGGGCCGTAGGCAGGCGAGCGAAAATTGCGTGCCATAAAACAATAAACTGAGAATAGCATTAATTATGCACTTATTGTGCAGTGTTAAAAGCTAGTTGCAATGCCTGCGCTTATTCAAGGCGAGCGCTCAATAAAGAATGGAATCACAAATATCAAGTATACGACGAGGTGTCTAGTATTTTAATAGTGCATTTTATTGATTGTCTATTAATGAGCAAATGTTTTGTTAATCTAAAAGGATTTTACGTCTCCTGTACATTGCTGCAAGCTTACAAATTTGCACGCCTCGCGCAGTTTGACATGAGCTGGTGCTTTGAGGTTTTAGAGCCATTGTGCCGTGCTTAGGGTTCGCAAACAGCTGTTAAACCTTCGCAGTAACAAGGCAGCGATAAACAATAATAAATAAATATATATATATATATATATATATATGAGTGTGTGTGCATATATGAAAGCAAAAGAAGTTGCATAACAACAATTTCTGTTAGCGAAACGAGAAGAAAGAGAAAAGATAAAGGCACGAAATGAATGACATTAGAAAATATTATAGGAAAAAAATATGTTTGTATATAAAAATGAAAAAATGTTTCAACCTGCAAATAAAAATAACAAGACTAAAAAAGTGCAACATAAACACAATAAATAAATGAGTGCGAAGGCTTCCGCCAAACAAAATCGGTAAAAGAGCCAGTGGCAGAGGCAGAGGCAGAGGCAGAGGTAGAGGCAGACTTAGCGGCTGCAACCATCGCTGCATGCACAACAACCACATCAACAACTTCAATGTCTGGCAACTGTTGTCGACGGCCTTTTGCTATTTGCTTCTTCACGCTGCCTGCACAAAAGCAATGGCCAGAAGACCAGCCACAGCCAGAGCCACTGCCAAGCAACAATTTCACTTTCATTTTCTTTTGGCTTTGCAGCAGCGAAATGAAAAGCGAACCAAAGTCAACGGCAAAAAAAGAAAAGAAGAAAGAGAAAAAAAAGGCGAAGTCACGCAGCCGCATTAGCGTCAAACACTCTGCGCGCATGCGCAATGCACTTTTGTTAAATGCCCGCTAAACGGGTTGGGGGCCACTGGCAAGTGTGGAGCCACTGGGGGTTGCAGGTGATGTCATTGCCGCCGCTTTTTCTACTCACCAGCAGGCTGAGGTAATCCTGGTTGATGCCGAAACTTAATCCATGAAAGCTACGAGCCAATTGCTGGTTGTGTGTTGCTCTGTATTTCCTTGCGTGTCCTGGCGTCTCACCCGCCACCAGTTGGCTGCTCTGCCTACTGTGCAGGCTGTGGTTCAGGAGCAGCCGACAGATCAACTTGTGCGCTTGTTGACGACGCGAACCGCACGCGACGCGACCGGAAGTACTTAAGCAGGCCATTTTGTTTATATCGTAATTTTTTGTTTTGTTTTGATTTTGATTTTGGCTGATTTCAGTTTTATATTTATCGGCGTCGAGTGAACTAAAGCCCTTGCAATGGCTATTACAAGCCTACAAAACTGAATGAGACGAAAACGAAAACAAAATAGTTGTTAGGCGTTAAACAGCATTATTATAGGCATATGTTCCGATTCGCAAAAAGACGACACAGTTACAAAAACAGTTACTCAGATGGATATACAGGTATACGATATACAATACAGTGACAGACATACACACACGCGGATTAGCGAACTTCGACGGGACGAAATTGTTGAGGAGGCGGGCAAAGCGCGTTGCTTGCGTCCAACTGCAGCAGCTTCAGCGAAGTGTTCCGCGTTTTAGCGCTGTCTGCGCACGTAGCTTGCTACGCCTGCGCGGCCGTCGCTTTGAGAGTGGTGAGTTTCTGTAGACGTGTGTTGAAATACGAAAGTCTGCCGAAGAGAAGACCCGAGCGCATTGATTTTGAACTTGACGGTGGGATTTAAGATTCGGCGGCAGATGAGAACTGCACGCCTGTCAAGCAGTTTGAGATGCACTGTAGTCAACCTTGAGAGAATTTCTTAGTTCCTTAGCTCCTTAGTTCCACGCGCCGAATGTCCATTAAGACGCCTGTTGCGCGACCATCAACAGCATTTTTATTCGATAACCCTGCTACTCTACGAGCTTTCCATATAGCTCTCCTTTAAGCTAACGCAAATGTTTGTCCTGCTTTTCATTTAACACACTTTTTTATATTTCGATGTCACACAATTTTTGTTTTGACGTAATAATGAAATAACAGCTGTGCAAGCCGCCGACTAGAAAAACCAGAGCTGCCAACTTAAGTTTGGATGCCAATCAGCTGTGGTACACTCTGATTGTATCGATATTAAAAACAAGTGTGGCATTTTATAAATGAAAAATACAATATACAACTCTTACACCAAAATTTATACATCTATCATACGAAATAACATCATGTTTTCAGCAATTCCACTTTTTGCTTTTCATAAAATTATGCTTCTGAGTATACCGATGCAGATACGATATATCGCATTAAAGTATGCCATTCCATCACTACATTTATATAAATCTATTTGCAGCTTAACCATGTCGCGTAATTTGCTTATAACAATTGGAAACTTCGTCAATAATTTGGAACGACTGTTTTTGCCACATGGTGGCCCCCCGCCCGCCTTGGCCTACTTAGTGCAGCAATCTAGCAGCCAAACCAGCAGCACGCCACAGAATTTCAGCTTAAAGGATCTTATTGGTGATGGCATGCTCTGGGCTGTCCCAAAGCACCGGCGTAGTGTGGAAAAACGCTTAAATCGCAAATTCGGCTGTCCAGAGTATGTTTGGAAGCCGCTGAAGGAGAAGAGAAATCTACGCTCCTGTCAGCATTGTGGTCACGATCACGAATTGGGTGTGCTGTGCCGTAAGTTTTGTTTATCTTGTTATCAAATCCGAAATTACATAAATATTTTCTGTAACAGCACACTGCTATAATAAGGTGCGACAGGAAACACAGCTTATGCAGGATAAAATACAAGCACAGCTAGGGCTAGAGCCTGTCGAGCAAGAAGTGATTGTTTTGTATGAGGGCGAGACAGCAGAGCAAGCGACGGATTCTGCTACCGGCAAACGTATAATTGAAATGAAAAAACCACGTCCCATGTGGTTTACCAAGAATTTGTTGCAGAAATCGACACAGCAATCCTCCGACACCAAAGAAGTTAAGCCCTCCAACCTGGCTTAGCTTGCGCACCCATATTACATAATAAATAAAATACCGCTGCCCCTCATTTGTTAACAAATAACTTGATTATTTTGCGTAAACTTCAACAATTGCTCCCGCTTAAGAAATCCGTTGTGGAAATCATTAGCGCTCATGATTTTTTTGCCCTCTACCCGAAGTTGTAGCACCTCCAACTCGGTTCCTTGTGCACAACCAATTACAAGTGACTTGCGCAGACGATGGAAGTAAAAGTTTCCAGGGGCTAGGATCGTAGACGACTTCAATCGTAGCTCATTTACAGGAGCAGGCGGCCTTAGTTCCCGCAGCTGCACAGTTTTTCCCAAAAAGGAGGTCGTTAGACTTTTGTATCCATAAAGTGCACGATAACGGTTAAACAGCTCCATGGAGGTTTGCTGTGGCCATCTAATCTCTGTGATTTTTGACGTAATCTTCGGAGCTGTATTATAGATATTTTGATGATAGAATCATTCGGATACATATAAATATATAAGGGTATGGGTCAGTTTACCATAACTAGCAAGTGCATCGTCTTGGGGGTAAGCATTCTCAAGTCTTTCTTCCAAGTTATTCACCGTGTCGACAAGCAACTCGGCACCCAATTGTGACAGGGCAGAATGCAGTTCTGGCATATAGATATCACTTCTAATAGGCATCTCTCGTTGTGCTAATATCTGAAAGCTCAACCGCGTGAGTTAAATATAGTGCATTGGTGCAGATGTTCTCCTTACGGGACCAATATCAAATTGATGTGGCGCAATCTTCATTATGGTAATGCCAGTCTTGGCATCCCCTGTCATTATGGCATACATTATGGGCGCAGCACCACGCCATCTGGGCAGTAAGCTGGCATGCACATTGATAATGCCGCGGGAGAGTGAGTTTATTATATGTAACGGTATCAGGTGACCAAATGAAACTACCACACCTAGCTCGTAGGCGGCGCACTGCTGCTCTGATATTGGCCATCGGTATAGGGGCAGTTTTTGTTCTTCGGCGTAACTGCGCACACAGTTTGAGGGACTCTTAAAGGAGGTAACAACGCTTACGTCAAACTTGTTGAGGTGCAAGTTCTTTAAACTTGGCAATGAAAAATTGTCAGTGCCAAAGAACAAAATTTTGGGCTGCTGCTTGGTCACTTTGCATCGACGATTACTAACAAAAACATTTGAAAAAACTTTTCTCTTATACTTAAAGAAATTATTAACTATACTTTTGCCGCATAACAACATTATTACAGCTGTTCAGCCCCTTGGACTAACAGCCCTGTGTTTGTTTGATGCGATCGATATTTCAGTATATTATTGCCGATATACTCAACTGGTGGAAATTTCTGCAGTATGGATTTGATAATGAATTGTTCACTGGGCTGAAGGCGAAGATTGAAATTGTAAATCAAGTAATAAAAATGTTGCTGAAATTTGTTATACTAAAAATGTTGTTATGTATTAAATTGCATTTCCGCTTATAAAATATTTGAAAGTATTCCAGTCTGGCAACAGAGAAGTTGAAACTCTGTGAAAATATCGATACGATATATCGATAGATAAATGAACCTTCGTCATTGCAGTTGAGGAAAATGGAAACAGAAAAGCTACGTTAAAGACATATTGATATACTTTATAGATTATCTTCATACATTACTGAGAGCGTTTATTAGCCAGCTCGCTATGGACACAACCAAAACAGTAAAAAATTCATCAAGTTCCTTAGCTAACATCAGCTCTAATTCCAGTGACAAAATGAACTACGCATTGCAAGTGGCTTTGCAGACAATGAAAGAGCGCTGCATACAATTGCAGCGACGTGTTTCCAACATGGAGGAGGAAAACCAAAGATTGCGTGAGGGTAATAATGGTGTTTCGGCAGTCAATAACAGTACTTTGGGGAAAACACAAGCAGACGGCAGTAACGATGTTATATCGCTACGCTCTCAGTTAGATGATGTGCAGCGCCAAAAGGAACAGCTGGAGGATCAAATTAGTATGGTGTCTAATGAGAATCGAAGACTTTGGTCGCATCTGTCAAAAATATCGAAAGACCAGCAAGAAGAAACGAAAGAAGATGAAGTAGCAATCCCTGCACATATTCGAGGTGCAGGGAAAGTTTCTATTGGTGCCAATCAGAACCTCATCCGTTCAAAAACATTTACTCAACACTCGCCGAATCCACAGCTGCGTCAGAAGATGATAACAGAGGTCAGTCTAGAGGATATTCCACTGAACGAATTTGATGCAAGCGAGGTAGAATTAGGTTACCCATGTGGACTGAATGTGGATGACCCTAGCACAGTCAATGAACTAGATACCAATGCCGACGCAAAGCAGTGTATGGAAGGATTGCAGGACTTGCGCCGTGAGGCAATGAAGCAACAGCAAGAGCTTACTGCTGCCCTTTCGCAGCTGGAAACGCGTCTTAGTGAGTCGTCAGTCAATTCAATATAATTTCATTCTAATTTAATCTAATCCTCAAACAGCAGTACATCCGTGTCCAGAATGTGTTCAAAAGGCTGCCAACAAGCCGGAAATGGCTGACAAAAGCTTAGAGACTGAAGATCACACTGAGCCCAAGCGATACAGCAACAATGAACACATAATAAACCAAGCGCTCGACCCAATCAACGGGCATGCGAACTCGGTATTGCCCGTCCCTCGCTTGAACTTTATACAAGAGAAGATTAAGGCAGATGCCATCGATAAGACATGCCCGATGTGCGGCAAGTTGTACTCCAGCCAAGTTTCCTTCAAGGCATTTCAGGAACATGTCGAAATGCACTTTATTGACGAATCACTTGATGCAGACGGAAGCATGGAGCGGCAATTCGAGTTTGTTTCTCATGCAGTCGGTGATTTCTGACCCAATCAACTTTTCTACTTCGCCACCGAGCTTTAACGGCAACAAATCTAATTTGTTTCATTAACTATTCAGTGGAAATGTTAATTCAGTTAAGCAGTAGTTGGACGCAGTCTGTTAACAAAAGTTGGAAAGTAAACATCAAAAATTGATTGAAGTAGCGGTTTTAAGTTAAAATTATATATATAATATATATAATAGTTTTCAAGGCTCATAGACATTTCTATGCCAAATTACAGTATAAAGGCTTATCGAAGTGTGCGCCTATTTTTATTTGGAAAATTATCTACGACAGCTAATGTACTTGCAAGAAATCAACTATACATATATATATCGATGACAAACAAAAAAGTCACAAAAACAGCGAGAATACATTTTAATTAGATTAGATTAATAACTTAGTTTATATTGATATTTATCGTAATTTTTACTATTGTTCTAATTGTTATGTTTCCAGTAGGATAGCAATTTATCTACCACAAAACGATCATTCAATTCATAAATTCAAATCCATGTTATACATATACTCTCACGGTTCCATTACCGTAAAAATAAAACAAAAACAACAGATTAACTTTTTGATTGCTCTGATCAGAAATTCCGCTCGATATTCGAGTTGTCAATTAATTGTATTCAAAGAATAAATAATTACACATAAATAACACGCAAAGCTCCTCTACTCGAGAGTGACCGATTAGGAGATACCCTCCCTCCAAATTTACCTTCACACAAGACTTTGCAGAAGTTGAATTGCCTTATATTGGAACGGAAACATTTTATTTAACCTAATGGATCGATGGAGGAGGATTACAATATCGTAATGTACCGCCACTTTGTATTCACTTACTTACGTTATTAAAAAAAAATGTCCTAAAAGATATATATGAGGAGTATAGGCCAGATGATCAGTAACGAGGAAAACAATAGAATTAAATTTCACATTGAATTGATTCTTGATTAAAAAAAAATAAATTCAAATATAAATCAAATTTGGAGGACAATACGGATGGTGATCTGAAGAAGACGGTAGAGGCCACGCCAATAATAAGATTAGAAATTCCTCCCAGAAAAAATTTATACAAAGTGCATAATAAATTTATGTAAAATTAATAGGAGAAAGTTACGCTGAAGATATTCTAAGTAACATGAAGACTCAAAGTATTCTATGAATAAAATATAAATAGCTTATAAATTGTAGTTTAATATCGATGAAGCGGAGTAAATACAAATCTACATAATTACAATAGCTACGATATATGCTCAAAATAAATATGCATATGATTAAATCCAATTGCGGAACGAAATGCTTGAACGAACATCGAAGACTAAGCACCCTAACCGCAATGGTTATATTTATACGGATAATAATTCGATGTGCAAATCGGCTCGGTTAGCAGGAGCTGCTAGGCATTGAAGCTTACAGTTATTGCATCCAGCTTGGCGAGAATCTTTCATAGAAGCCCTTGCTAATCATATTTATTAATCCATTCATTATGATGTGTTTATATTATATTCCACGTAGACAGCTAACCTTTGACATTTAACTGAGAGAACTCTCAAACTCGGCATTCGATTTTAATTTTCCGTTCAAATATATAGAAGGTGATACCTGATATTGGTAGTATAAGTATTTGTATATATTCCAACTGAGCTCGGATATTCGGTCGGCCTTTGTAGAACTTCCTGTGAGCTGGTCAGCAGTACCTAGGCAAAGAGAATTCCATGAATTTGAGAATAGTCTCTAAAGACATGTAATGCGCCCCCTCAAGGCGTTCACATTCAACTTTGACACGCACTCCGCTAACGCATTGTGGTTCGATCAGTAGCGTCGCGACGCCGCGCCACTGCTCGGGTATAAAAGTTCCGCTGCGACTCCAGAGCCGCTTCAGTTGTGCTTAAGCGGTAACCGCAGTAGCCTAGAGTGCAGTAGTTCCCATAAAAAAAAAAGAAATACAATTTTAAGATATATTTTACACAGTGCGTTAGTAAGCTGTATAAGAAAGACCAAATATGCCAAACGTGGGTGCTAATCTGTTTCAAAAACTGTTCTTCTTGCTGCCACTCGCGTATCAGCAGCCATCAAACGGTAATAGGCAAATGATTAATATGGGTATTAATCTCAGAAAAAAGATGGAAAAAAGAAAACGTTTTGTGCAAAATATATTCAAATTTGTTAAAAAAAAAAGAAATGACAAGCCTCATGAATAAAAGTGAAAACTAATGAACGCGTCTTATACCCTCAAGCATTCTCATAACAATTTTTGCTTTTTTCAGATGTTAACACAGATTGGAATTATAGTCAAAAGGGGGCTGATTGGCAAGGGATTTGCTCCACCGGCATGCGTCAAACGCCTATTAAGCTGTCTGTTGACAGTGTAAGTCAATGACAATAATTAATTATTTTATAAAAAGCTTAGAAAGCGAAAGGAAGTTAACCGGTTTTGCCCTTTTGGGCAGTTTAAGTTTACTTCGCTCAGTCGTGTGGTCCAGGCTGCCCAATATAGGCTTCAGTAAGTTTAATTATTCAAAAGCGATGTGATGGATACTCCCTAATATGAGGCTTGGATTAATTACAACAAAACTATGAAAGAGGAAAGGAATGACCCACTGGCTAAATAAAAAGTTCAGTTCGTAAAACTTTTGAAAATTGACTTCTGGTGTAACTAACTATGAGTAAATAAGCCAAATTAAATAGTCAGCAGTCTCTGCAAAAAGTCAACATTAACCCACTTCTAACTGGCTGTGGTATAATTCGACCTAAATTTATACCTTCAATAGAGCTCAGTTCAATCATATATATATATCCAATAGAGGACAATTCCCTGTGCTGTTAGCATATAATACATAGAGATCGGAAGGCCTTAAGTAACCCCCAATTAGATCACATACAAAACTTAGGCAATCGTGTGCAATATATTACAGCACATAATACATAAAACCTGTTGTTTCCGTCACTAGTGTCGACAGCTGATAATTCGATAAATGGTGTGCATTTCCAGAGATTACTTCCGAATGATCCAATTTACTTTAAATTGCTCGCAATTTGAAGCTACTTTTCACTATTAGCATTATCGTGTGTAAGATGCAAGATGGTATGGGGTGTACACCGACTAAAGACTGCGTTTACTGCTTTCCCTTTGCTCTAGTCACTCATTGTGCCGCTGCCACGAATATATTTTGGGAACTATGATGTCCGACTGAATGGACCCCTGATATTAGTCAACAAAGGATACACGGGTAAGCTGAAAAAAAAAGAAAGTGATTCAATCTGATTTGTATTATATTATATATTGATTATATTATATATCTCATTGCAGCTGACATGACTATACCAGAGACACGTAATGGCCAAAAGCCGTTCATCACAGGCGGTCTGCTCAAGGGACAATATGTAGCCGAGGGAGTACACTTCCATTGGGGCTCACCCGTGTCACGTGGATCTGAGCATGTAATAAACAAGAGGCGGTACGATGTCGAAATGCACATTGTTCATCGCAACAAACGCTACGCCGATATTACAGAAGCTCTCAATCATGCCGATGGAGTTGCTGTGCTGGGCGTTATGTTTAAGATAGTCAGAGTAGGTTGACGGTGAAAAGATTTTTAAAATCGCAAATTGCAATAAAAATTAAATTCGATATCTTTAAGAATCCAGATCGCATTTACCCAGGTCTTAGGAAGCTATTCACTGCTATGCCAGACATTGTTGAATATGGGGCCGAGATGGAACTACCTGGCTCTATAACCCTAGGTCAGTTGTTGGGTGATCTGAATACGAGCGACTTTTACACATACAAGGGCTCATTGACGACACCTGAATGCAACGAGGCTGTTACCTGGACAGTGTTTGCTCATCCTCTGCCCATACCCCTATCAGATATATCCAAATTATGGATACTCCAAGACTCCAATGGAAATCTGATACGAAATAATTTCCGAGAGCTTCAAGCGCGCAACAATCGACCCGTTTTCTACCGTACGAATAAGGATCTCGGTGATTTATATGTTGGATAATACGAATCTGACCATAATATTTATTTAACTAAATTATTTATTGCTCGTCTTAAAAAGTAGAATATATAGTGTTATAATATGATCAGCAAAGTAATTTTGCAGATGAAAATAATTTAAAAAAAAGGAGATTTATGAAGAAGAGATTTATGAATTGCCCTACGATCAGACAATATGTTGATGACAATGTGAACAAGTATTTCAATTATTGTTAACATTTTATCATTACAAGATATGACATATGGTTATTAGGTACTTGTATATATAATATTTTGAGATATATGATTTATTATTTTATGTTGTCACATCTTTTATTATTAATAATTATTCAAAACCTCAATTTATTATTACGACTGCGTATCACGCACCTGTTCTTTATTTTCATCGGTTAGAGCAGATATATAATAAATATTTTATTCATTGCATAAAAATAAAATACTCTGTTCCCTTTTAGAATATATTTAAGAAAAGGTAAATATTGAATTTGTAGTTTTATAGTAATTTTTTATTAAATTAGAAATCTATAAACAAATTTCATAAATGTTAAAACTCATGAAAATCTTATGATTGAAAATGTGTGTATTGTGCAATATATATGCCAAGGAATAAATAGAGATTTAAATTTCTTCTCAATTCATAAATGTTTCAATTAATAGATTTTGAAGGCTGTACGGGTATTCTCCGAACAGTTGCTTTGCTACTTGGATTTCTCTGTGTTAAAAGTATTACTACATAATTCACTAGCTCTGGAATATTATTTCTTTCTAAAACTTAAAGATCGTATTTAATATTTTAATAATAGTTAATATTCGAATCGCTAGGTATTACAAGCACATGAAATAGACAGATATATAAATATACAATTAAAACAGACTATATTCATGATTAGACAGATATATAAATATACAATTAAAACAGACTATATTCATGATTATTTCCTGTCACTCGCAAAAACATATTCTTTTCAGATTCGAATTCAAAGCACTGTGGCTATTGAAGGAAAGTTTGTTAATTAGTCTAAACCAGACTTTACAGCTCACTTTGATTAAAAATACTTTTGATGCTCCAAGATCAGTCAGACACGTACCTTGTTTGGGCACTCAGGATCCACTGCGAATTGCGAAACACGTTTCAATTACCATGCAAATTTCCAACCCAGCTGAACAAGGTTCTTAGCGAGGCATAGCAGGCTGTGCAACTATAAAATGTTGCGGTTATACGCAAAATGTTGCAGTCTGGCTGTAAGCGTTACTCAGTGCACATATTTTCAGCTGAAAACTCAAATATTCTTCTTGTAATAGAGTAGAATTGTAATTTTGACTAACATGAATAATACAGACCGTTGGCAACCTGGAGTCATGCTCCAGTTGCTATTGTTGGCAGTCCTGGCTTTTGCTCAGTCGCATACCAAGATAAGTGAGTATCATTGATCCTTATATCAATGTCTGAAATTAGTTTAGTTTTTTCACAAAGCCGGACTTTCTGATGCATATCTCAATGCTATCAGTGACGATGATGCAACCGAGCTTGCAAGTGGTAGCTATAACTATGATCAACAAGGAAACGACTGGGAAGGACTTTGCCAAGTTGGCCAGCTGCAATCGCCGATTTCTTTAAACTACAATGAGGTAGGTCAACAAACTAAATCAATATAAAAAGGTCTCTATGGTCGATGACATTTCTTAAAAGGCTATAATACGTGCCATTCCCCGCATTCATTTCAACAACTATAATAATCCTCTTGAGTCACCCTTAGTGCTGAGTAATAATGGACACACAGGTGGGCAATTGATCAATTAATAACTGATTCCTAAAGCAACCAAAATATTATTCACTTCAGCGAACTTGGTATTGCCGCCCACGCGCGACCGTAAACGCCCATCCATCAATGGAGGCCTATTGCCAGGCTCCTTTGAAGCGCAAAGTGTGCACTTTCATTGGGGTTCCGTCAACAACAGGGGATCTGAGCATACAATTAATTCTGAGCTCTACGATGTTGAGATGCATATTGTCCATAAGAACATGCGCTATGCCGATAAAACAGTTGGCGAAGCCAGCGCATATCCGGATGGCCTCGCCGTTCTGGGAGTCATGTTTAGGGCTGGAAATAGAGTATTCTCGCCATATGCTGGAATAATCAAGATCTTTAATCGATTACCTCTCATTATTCCCTACCAAGCAAACACCACAGTGACTGGTCGGTTCACCGCGAGAATGTTGCTGAGTGACATTATTACTGGAGAGTTTTACACATATAATGGTAAGTAGACGTATACCCTGAAAGTATTTCCATGCAATATACAATTTTTTATATAATACAGGATCATTAACCACGCCCGACTGCGCCGAATCCGTGACCTGGATTGTCTTTAAAGATGTTGCCGAAATACCGAGACGTCAGATCATGAAACTCTGGAATTTACAGGACTCGCGCATGCGTCCCTTGGTTAACAACTATCGTGCTCTTCAGAATATTAACGATCGACCAGTTTACTTCCGGAACTTACAATAGGTCGCAAGTGTGTCCCACAAGAAGATACCGTGTGTATTTACACCTGCACAGAAAGACGCACCCACACACATGCATTCGTATATATACTTATGTGCTTCAAGTAAACCCAAACAAAATTTGTTTCTGTCATTTGAGAGTCGAACTCAAGTTTCCTCAAGCTTCTACCTAATGGAGTCAGTGTCAGCATTGTCATTCCAGATGTTGGAATGAGACAATTCAAAAACTAAACAAATAAAGCTCCAGACGGCAATGCCCACCTAAGAGATACCTTCTATACCATGAATACCTTGTACTTCAATAATTCTACGTTTATTTTTCGAATACACACGAGGGACAGCCTAGGCCTGCAATTGGGGCTTATTTTAGAGAATAAATTGATACTTTTTGATCTGGAAAATCTCCCAATTTCTAAGTAGTTTAGGAATTACATTTGAAAGTTGTGGATAGTAGGATATATTGTATTGTTTGTTGGAATTTTATAGAAATCAAACCTTAATACAAAGGTATTGTAGTGAGGAAAGTCTAGTGAATGATCTAAATGGCAATTTTAGATTAAAGAATATTTTAACTTTGATCTTGAATCAAGCTGCGCCCAAAAGTATGCATTCATTGTATTTTAATAAGAAGCTCCGCTTACCAAACCACAATACTCTGGCTTTCCAAATTAGTTTCATCTATACATAAGTTTAAAGTGCCCAGTGCTCCCATTATTTTCAGTAGTCCCAGAAGCTTAATGCTTCGCAATGAAATCACGTTGAGTCGTATATACTGTAACTCTCAAGAAAATATTCAAAGTTGGCTTTTCCGTGTAAAACAAAGCATCAGCTCATGACTCGGAGAACCAACCTTTCAGTCTATGCCCATATGTGATATCCTAATGTGCAAGTGAAATCAATCATATAATATAATATATAATCAATAATACTTCTTTGATTATTCTTAGTACCATTGTCATAGATATAAGTCGCGTGATATGAATATATATACGAGTTATGGGCTATATTCAAAAACTATGATCGGATGGGATCTTGGCATCTCCAACTAGAGTTTTGTTACTTGTTTTATTTATATTTGTATATTTCAAACGGTTTAAGCATACATAATCAATTTTTATACCCTGAATCCATTGAAAATGGAAATTTCAGGGTATAATGTTTTTGTGCGAATGTATGTAACAGGCAGAAGGAGGCGTGCCACACCCCATAAAGTATATATATCTGTCCGTCCGTCTGTCCGTGTAAACACCTGGATTTCGTAAACCGCAAAAGCTAGAGACTTGAAATAAAAAGCAAAATGCTCGATAATACCATACGCTGTATCAGCTTATTTTTATTTTTCGATAACTCGTCCCATTACTTTTATATCAATAACTATCGAAAATATCGCTTGGTTTTTGAGACCTGGCGTGCACAGTTGTGGTTAATTGCTATATTGAATCTGCACATTTTGTCATTTTTGGATTTTTTATGCCACGCCCCTTTCGCCCACAATTCAACAAAAACGATAACTCGCGCATATCAAATACTAGAGACTTGAAATGTGGCAAATAGGTACATTTAAATGTCATAATCACTCCCCAAAAATTTAATCAAGAACATAAGTTGAGAAAGCAAGTTATTAAATAATAAAGTGCAGTAAGCATATAACGTGCATTTTCGTGCATGCATATGTTTGTGTGTGTGTGTGTGTGTGCATGTGTGGTTTACTATTGATGAATAAATGAAACTTTTAATGATTTGCATTAAAGCTCAATAGATTCAGGGTATCTCTTAGTCGAGCAGTCTCGACAAAACTTTTGTTACTTGTTTACTTATCGATAAGCTTAAAAAGGCGATAGAACTGAAAGTGAGCTTAACGAGTTTTAAAGTACCATAAGTTCCTAATTGTATTTCATTCGCAAAAGACTCATTTAAATTTCGTTACATTATTTCCCTAGTTGCTTGGTTAATTTGCTTTTTATACTCTGCTCTCATTGAACATGGGAAAATAGGGTATAATGGTTTTGTTAAATGTAATAAAGGCATAAAGTATATATATTCTTTATCAGGACGACAAGCTGATCCGATTTGACCCTGTCTGAACCTATAAGAGCTAGAGAACATAGCTTCGTATATAACACGCACTTAATGAGCTGTTTTTCAGAAAATCGATAGCTATACCCGTTTTTGTTATCGATTAAAACCTCAACATTAGGATATAAATTTAAATATTTGCTATATTTAGATCTAAACTCTCAAATTTGGAGTGTCGAAACATGTACATTTTATACAATTTTGAAATATTTTATTTTGGCTACCGATTGCAACTTTCCCGAACTTATAAATATATTTCCTAAATGTGAGGAATAATAAATAAATTAAATAATAAAATTCACCATGTCTGGGGGTCGTACAAAATTTCTTTAATTTGAATCTGAGACATAAAACATATTTTTAGATAAAATAGGAGGTACTTATACCGATATACAGATATATTTGTGCTTACTGTTAAAATATATTAATTATATATAATTATAATAATAATTATATATATATATATATTTATATTCATTCACTTTATAGATATATCTCTGATCTTGGATTACTTACGAGAGTAAATTTCAGGACTTTAAAACTTGAAATAATATTGGGCGCATCGAGAGTAGCCTTAAACTTTATCAGGCGAGGGTATTCTGAATATGCTCTTTTATCTTAATTGAGAGAATGAAACGAAACGCTTAGGGCAATACACGATAATTCAAATGCCTGCCAATCGATCCAATTCCAGCCTGGCACTACGAACGACATGATCTGAATGAAATTATTCCATCATGTAGGACAGGGTAAGAAACAGTAACGAAAATAAGTTACTTTAATCGACAATCCGGTTGATTAACGAAGAACTACAGTACACATTAAATATAAGTTAAATGAAATATAAATGCAATTAATGCCAGTGCCAGGAGTTAAGATTGTGTGCTGAAACTAATATGCAAATTTTTAACAGTCTACTTATCTGTAATGAGGCTTAAAGTCGACTCTGCGACTATAAAATGTTTTTGACAAACCAAAATTAGTTGCAGTCTAGTTGCAAGCGTTACTTAGGACATATTTCACCAGCTTAAAGCTACCTTATTCTTTTGCTACAGTACATCGGAAAGATGTTTAATTCACGCCGCTGGACTAGTGGACTCAAGCTGAAGCTTCTAATCTTAGCAGCCCTTGGCATTACTTATTCGCAAGGTGGGATAAACGCTATTAGCTGACATATACACTAATTCAGTTTTGACAATTAGGACTGTCTGAGACATATCTCAATGAAATAATAGCGGACTATGTAGACGAGCTGGAGAGTGGTAGCTTTAACTATGACCAACAAGGTAACGACTGGGAAGGAACTTGCCAAAATGGCCAGCATCAATCGCCGATTTCTTTGGCAAAAAGTGAGGTAAGTAAGCACAAACAAATTGTGAATCTCATGACCTTTCGGCATTTCTTAATAGGCCATCGTAACCGCCATGCCGCAAATATATTTTTATAACTATAATGAGCCTTTTGAGTCGCCCTTAGTGCTGAGTAATAATGGACACACAGGTGGGCAATTGATCAATTGATAAAAATTCCTAAAGCAAAACAAAATATATTCACTTCAGCGTATTTGGTATTGCCGCCCACACGCGATGGCGGGCGTCCATACATCAATGGAGGCCTATTGCCAGGCTCCTTTGAAGCGCAAAGTGTGCACTTTCATTGGGGTTCCCCCAACAACATGGGTTCCGAGCATACTGTTAATTCTGAACGCTACGATGTTGAGATGCATATTGTCCATAAGAGCATGCGTTATGCCGATAAAACAGTTGGCGAAGCCAGCGCATATCCGGATGGCCTCGCCGTTCTGGGAGTCATGTTTACAGCCAGGAATAGAGTACTCTCGCCATATTCTGAAATTGTAAGAATCTTTAATCAATTGCCTCTCATTATCCCATACCAAGCAAACACCACAGTGACTGGTCGGTTCACCGCGAGAATGTTGCTGAGTGACATTATTACTGGAGAGTTTTACACATATAATGGTAAGTAGACGTATACCCTGAAAGTATTTCCATGCAATATACAATTTTTTATATAATACAGGATCATTAACCACGCCCGACTGCGCCGAATCCGTGACTTGGATTGTCTTCAAAGATGTTGTCGAAATACCTCGAGGGCACATCACGAATCTCTGGCAATTGCAAAACTCGCGCAGTCAGCCCTTGATTAACAACTTCCGCGAAATCCAGGATATTAATGATCGACCCGTTTACTACAGAGCTCAAAATTTTAAACGTAAAGAAAAATATGATTAATCAAAACTTATTAACATCAAAATAAAATTCACTCGACACGTGCAAAGTTTAAATTTAGCTTTAATTCAAGAAAGTTTCTTACATTCTCAGATCCGCATGCTTTGAAGACTGCACCCAAAATTATGCATTAATTGCCAATATTTGGAGACAGTCGGAGGAGAAGTTACAATTTCTGGCTGTGATTTTTGTCGTGACAGTTTCAAAACTGGATATTTCTTCCAATCAGGTCTCACTACCCCAACCAGTCTTCAGATGGCACCAGATAATACAGATTATTCGCGAGAGAAATTCAAGAGACTAATAAAGACACGCAGTAAGCACTGATATACAGATATATCTTAAATCCAATGCTAACAAAGCACTATAAAATGATCAAGACGAGATAATATAAGTCTTTATGATAAATTAAATTTTCTTAAAAGTTCAATTCTCGGTAGAAAAACATTCTGCACAACTAAATAGTACCTGAACCATATTTTACAGTTTAATTAAACTGAATATCCAGTAAAATGTGTAATACAAGCTGTTGGAGATCTGGAGTCGTGATCCAGCGCTGTTAATGAGCCTAATAAGCCAATATATGAATATCTGAAACTTATCTCAATGCTATCAGTGTGAATGATATAGCTCAGGCAAGTCGAGGGTATAATTAAGAGCAACAAAGCAAAATTTAAGAAAAAGCTCTTGTCACGCCGGAAGCCATCGCCAATTTCCTTGACCTGGGACCTGGGAGTCAGGAAGGGCATTTTCGCCGAAAACTAAACTTCTTTAGTTGCTGACCTAAATTACCATGAAGAGCTTAAGTTATATAATGATCAGTAGACAGCTTTTCAGAAAATACTCGTGTGGCTGTCACTGTCCGCTGTTTTTAAAAATCTAGTTGAAATCTAGATATTTAGATACCTTCAGAAAACTACTAGTACAACTACGTACATAAATAAATTTCAGAATAACATATTATCAAAATTTAACTTTTCGAATTTTAAATGTAATTTATTTTGTATAGAGCACATTTTTGGCACATTCTCAAATGAATTTTGTATTAAGAACTTATGGAAAGCAAAGCTATTTCAATTATGATCAACGTGGAAAAGACTGGATTGTGGAAGGCGGCAAAAAACAATCTCCCATTTCATTGGCTAAAGATAAAGTAAATGGTTCGGCTGTTAGTAGTCGTTTGCTAAGTGAATACCCATTTTAGGCTGTTCGATCCCATGCGCCAGTGCTGACTTTTCTTAATTATGACAAGAAATTTGCCAGCCCCTTGAAACTCACCAATAATGGGCACACCATAACAATGGCGATACCGCCCGTAGCTAATGGCAGCCCACCAGCACTTTGCGGATGTAAGCTGGAGTCATTATATAAAGCTGTGCAGCTTCACTTTCATTGGGGGTCGACGAAAACAAAGGGGTCAGAACATAAAATTGAGTGTACACGCTTCGATGCTGAACTACATATTGTTCATCAGAATTGTGCGTACGCAACCAAGGACGAAGCAATTTGCTCTCCCGATGGCTTCGTGGTATTGGGACTCATGTTGAAATTAGTGCCTGTAAGTCTTACTTCGTTGTGTTCAATATTGTTATTAATTATATCAATAGGAACCCGCAATCAATCCACGAGCCCTGAATAAGATCTGCAGTCAGGCTAGTCAAGTCAAAGATTTTGACAAGTCTACAAATTTTACAGGCAAGTTTGCATTAAGGGACATTTTAACTGGCATAGATAGGCAAGAGTTTTTTACTTATATGGGTCAGTATGCAGTGTACCTATCTCTGGTAAATCTCAAAAGTAAGCATTTATTATCTTTTAGGATCTATTACCACACCACCATGTTCTGAAGTTGTCAACTGGTTTGTCTTTCCCAAGCCCATACAAATTTCCAAAAGATATGTAAGCGAAGCCTGTTTTGAAAATCTTTTTTATAATATTATCGATCGCCCTACAGCTGAGAAATCTGTGGACACTGAAGGATTATCGCGGCAAACCTTTGTTAAACAATTATCGGCATTTACAGAAACATCATCAACGTATCGTATATTATAGAAGGAAAGTTCGGCCGAACAATGCATAAGACGTTTGCATTGGTTATTAAATATCGATGATTGCACCAAAAAATATCAATTTAAAAAACTATCGGATATGCATTGCGCTGGGATGGCACTCAAGCTTTTGGTGTAATTAAATTCGCAACACATAGACAGCTTCGAACATTTATTAAGTGGACAAAATATTTGTGCACATATCATTTTCAGTACATATATTATATTTGGCTTATTATTATTCGCTAATATATGCCTATTTATATAGCATAAATACAGGTGCTGCACACTGCAGATGCTTAATGCAAGAATATAGTGTCATTCAGCTGTAAAATCGAAAACAAGAAAATGGCAAATTATAATAAAATCTGACTGCATTTTAAGAAATAAAATATCGAAGAATTGCTAAAGCCGAAAAAATGAAACGTGATGCCCCGGCGGCACGTGATAAGCTGCCTATAGTATACTCCAAGAAATATGCCGTGTGCTTTGCTGGTCTTGAAAAGTTGCATCCTTTTGATGCAGCTAAAGGAAAACATATACAACAGGTAAATTCATATACATATGTACATATATGTATGTATTTATACATACATGTGTATGTACGGGTATTAAATATATTGCACTTTTAGCTACTCTGTGTGGAACTGGCGTTGGATTGCGGCGATTTCTACAACCCCCTTGAGATTACCAAGGAGGAGCTACTGCGCGTGCACACTCCAAAGTATTTAAAGTCGCTCAAATGGAGTGCCAAAGTGGCTACCATTGCGGAGGTGCCTGTCTTAATCTTTGCGCCCAATTTTGCAGTGCAAAGTGGATATCTGCGCCCAATGCGATACCAAACAGCTGGCTCGATCCTGGCCGGCAAACTGGCCTTGGAATATGGTTGGGCCATTAACTTGGGAGGCGGCTTCCATCATTGCTGTTCGTACAAGGGCGGCGGCTTTTGCCCCTATGCTGATATTACGTTGCTACTTGTACGCTTGTTTGATTTGGAGCCATCGCGGGTCCGAAAGGCAATGATTGTTGACTTGGATGCACACCAGGGCAATGGCCATGAGCGGGACTTTAAAGACACAGAGAACGTCTACATACTTGATATTTACAATGCCTATATCTATCCCAAGGATAACGAAGCCAAGCTGAGCATTCGATGCGCTGTTGAACTTAAACATCTAACGGAAGATGGCTACTATCTCAGGCAACTGAACCGATGCCTGATGCGAGCTCTCGCCGAATTTAAGCCAGATATTGTTGTATATAATGCTGGCACCGATATACTCAAAGGTGATCCACTAGGTAATTTGGCCATCACTCCAGAAGGCGTTATAGAACGCGATCGCTTGGTCTTCAGCACATTTCGAGCGTTGAATATACCAATTGTTATGTTGCTCAGCGGCGGCTACATGAAGTCGTCTAAGCATGTTATAGCTGACTCAATAGTCAATTTGCAGCGCCAGGGATGGCTTAAGTAATTAATAGTATTTTAAGAAAATCTTTACAAATGTTGGACACTGTTAGAACGATTACACTTTTGGGAGGAACAATGCGCTGTGAGAGAGACAAGATACTTTTACTTAATATGTCTATTATATTCATAGATTTAACCATTTAATGCACATAAGACAATTAAGTATTCAGAAGCTGATATACGACATTCCATTGGCATTAGATGTTGACTACATAAATACTGATCTGACTGATTAGGATCAATTTTAATATATATATTGCTATTTATTCCTATACAAAGCAAACAGCGGCACTTTGAATTGCTTATGTTATAAATACACAATATTTGCTTATTACGTTTGAAGTACAAAATTGTATATAAATAAATGTTATCAGAATACTTAAAGTAAACAATTAGAATATCAATAGTCCATTAGAGGTTTGTCATGGATATACATTATCGTTTTAGTTTATTTCTATGAAGTAAATGGTGTCTTTTAGGTTTGTCTTTTATCAGTTAACAGCGGAGCTTCCCGAATATCCTGCTCCTAACAAGCCGTTGGCATTGGCAGTCTAGAATTGCAATTCAAATGATGTTAAACTAGTTATTTATAAATTTCAATGGGGCCTCTAAGTATTTTGAAGTGAGAATTGCATGCTCTGATGAAAGTTCAGTTATGAAGGCGTTCTTGCGGTTTTTGCTGAGGGCCCAACTTCAAAAACATCAATTAAATAATCTAAAAGTAACATAAAATAGTTGAAAAATTAAAGAAAAAAAAAAAATTGAATACATTAGCAACATACGAAAGAGCTTTCGAAATGAGAGATGAGCTAATCCATCTGGCCCCCCTAACGCTAATGAGATGCGTAACGAAAATACCAAAACGAGATAGCTATACTAATAAACTTACGCCGCATTGCTAGCCGGCAGATCCTCAAAGAGCACTTCCCATCGTGAGCTGATAATATATATTAAACAGAATGAAATGACAAACACCACAATGCCAATGCTTAAAATTGTGATTTGGTGCACATTGGACGGACGTAGGAAGATGCGAGCGCTGAATTGCGACCAAGTTGATTCAGTCCACGTAGAATATTGACCCGAACGCCAATCGTAGTCTGGAATTAAAAGGCATCGATAGTTAGGGATTGACAGTCGCGGAACATGTCCACAGTTTACCTTCAATGAGAAATGCAGGACTTAATGCGTGTGTATAGTTCTGCGTTGTAAGACGACACTCTCCGGTGCCATTGAGACCAGCAAAATAAAACAGTGGCAGTTGAGTGCAATTCTGTTTTGGCACACTCGGCTCTTGGTGCGAAAGCAGATAACCAAACAAGCGATACGTCCAGCCGGATGATT
This sequence comes from Drosophila mettleri, assembly GCA_035047625.1. Lineage (NCBI taxonomy): Eukaryota > Metazoa > Arthropoda > Insecta > Diptera > Drosophilidae > Drosophila > Drosophila mettleri. The sequence continues at coordinate 20,868,112 of JAWNPI010000035.1, forward strand.
CTTGTGAGCCACCAAGCACACTTATGTATCTAGGTAGTTCGAAGGTGGTTTGTTTTCAGTTTTAAGTAACACTTAAGAATTTATACTCACCGCATAGGCGGCAACGGTACACCTGCAGGACTGTTTGGATATGAAGACGCTTTAAAAAGTGGACAGTCCGAGGACATCAGAAAGCAATAGAAGAATTCATCTGCCAACAGCGGATTGGCCACTAGGCTTCCTTGGTACTGTTCTCCCGTCAGAGTCTCGTAAAGTGCCATTGCCACTATAGAGGACACATTTCGCACCTTCATTTGCAATGAATTAAGGCTGATGTTTTTCATATCGTTTACATCGGCCAGCTTTGTGTAGTCTTGGCTGGTGTTAGCATAGATGAACGCAACATTATCAATGTCATCATATATTGAGTGATAGTATCTATTATTGGGCACAGCGCTTAAAATTAATGCCGGGAACTTTTGATCACGTTGCAAAAAGGATTGCGCCGATGTTGGTGGTATCTGATAGCCCACGTTTGATTCGATGTTTATATTAAAACCATATCGAGATACCTTAGCATATCGGTTGAGCTGCTGCAGAAGCTGTTTAGCCGGAGGGGTTGATGTAAGTGTGTGCAGCTTAATATTGCCTATATCATCGAGGGCTCCTATGTCTAACATAAATTCGATGTTATCAAATGAAATGGGCGCAGTGCGTGTGGAGCGGGAGGGAAAAGACAAGTGTTCCATGTCGTAAACAAACCGCTGAGAGCCAATATAGTCATAAGACTCGCCATTGAATGCCACAAACAGCACATTACGTTTTGGGTCAGGCAGAGTACTCTGCGCGGGCAATAGTGTGTGTAGCATATGCGCAACCTGGGTAAGGATAGCCAGGCTCTGCAGTGAGTCCATCGCTCCCAAGCCTACAAGTCTAACTGTTAGTAATCACTGAATCTGGACTCTTGCAGAACTTACCCAGTCCATCAAACATGCTCGTAGTGTCTAGGCGGCATGACACAATAATCAGCTTCTCGTTAGCATTGACAGCTATGTTTTCAGTCGGGCTGCGCGGATACAATGTGGCATACACGTTCCGGCCCTCCAAGGGATCACAATATTTACTACCACCAAGGTTGTTTATGAAATTGGTCCGCCGCATGCATACTTCCGAGTTGACAGCTGCTGACATGAAAGACTTGATTTCCACAGCACATAAGCTGCGCAAAGCATGCGACTCGTAATCGAAGCTGTTAAATTTCACAAAACATTGCTCCAGTTTGTCAATTTCTTCAGGATCGGCTATATAGTAAATGGGGAATGGAAAGTCCTCGTGCAGTAGACCAGTGCCCCAACGATTCCAGGTATTCGCCACATTGCTTGCATTACAGGTGACTGTCTCTGTACTGTTGTTTAATTTGAGACCACTGTACTGATTGGGACAGTTGAGCTCATGTGAAAATTGTTCCATATTTTTTGATCTATTTATGAGCATCACAACAGATATTATTTTCGGGCCGGCTTTTTTAAGACGTAACAGGTTCGCCTTCGTAAACAAATGAGGTGGAATCATTGGCGCATACGGTGGCGATGGAGGACTGGTGAGCAAAAAATCCAAGTCCGCATCAGTATTTATCAGGTGAAGTACGCCCACAGATCCCGAAAATGTTGCTGCAATGGACGACAACAACACAAATGAGCATGACGATTTCCCCTTTCACCAGCGTTCTCCCATATCATACTCACATGAGCATCCTGTCTGATGTGTACCGTTCAAGCGTCGAAAGCAGCTGGCGCCCAAAATGGGCTCATACATTTTATCACGCGTACGCTCTCCAAGAACTAAGAATAATAAGAGAGTGAGTCAGCATTAAGATATTGCTTAGACATGAAGGCGTCTTGTCGGGAAATTCTTACCACAGGCAGTACTTTGGATCAATAACAGCAGCCATATCGCAACTGCTTTCATCTGCTGTGCCATTAATGGTACCTTTGCGGTTTATACGCTAATTACCGGCGGTGGTATTGGTAATATACAAATGACAACAAGAAACCCAACATATATACATATATATTTATGTCTGATGTGTTACGCGTTACTTATCACAACTGTTGGTTTTCTATAATCAGAGTTGCAAACTAAAAGTCGCGATATTCCGTAAGTTATTTATATCCGATATGTCTGAGTATCGATTGTCGAAGGGCCAATATCTTATCGATGACAAATTATTTAATTTTTTAATAATTTAAATATCATATTATCAAGATACAGACTATCAACGATCTTTGATATGTTCAGAGACTTTTCAGACTAGTAATAAGTCTGCATTTCATAAACATTGTTGCATTTTAATTTTATTCTCTTGTTCCGATTATAGTTTAACTCATTTTGTGGAATATAAGTTTATCATACAATATTCGATCCATTCCTTCACAATTTTATCTGATTTAAAATTGATCATCAATTATATCGTGTCTGGAGTTGTCATTTTTATTTATCAAAAATGGGCTTAAAAACAATTTAATGATTTCTTAGTGTGCTTACTTTCCTTTTAACTATTGATAATGCTATACAATAAGTAAAAAGTTACTATCATGCTAACATATACGATTTCAATTAATACTAAAATAGCGTATCCTCAGCACGTATATATTCTCCTATATCAGATTGATGAAAGCACACAGTAGTCAGCGGATCGGCGGTTTTACATTCCGTAGTTGATCGTGCAAGAACTCCAAATCCCAGAGCTAAATCATTCATAGAGAACACAACAACACCTTGATACTGTCCAGCATTTTCCGTTATTCTGCCCAAGCCAGATTTTGGTATGTGATTGCCGTAAAGAAACTGTTGTTCAAAGGAAGGTTTGAGCCAAACTTTATACTGTGCATAGGGGGCCAAGTAATACAGCGCCGTAATATGGAACTTAAGTTTATTGGTCTTCGAAAACTTTCCAAAGCAGGTGCCCACGCATACAAGTTGTTTGTAACCGAAGCACTCGCTTAGCTTCAATATGCGTTCAGAAACATAATAAATGCGATCTTTGTGCTCGCGGAAGCAATATGTTCCGTCAGGTCTATCAATTAGCTGTTGTACATTTGTTCCAATGCTGAAGAGGAATAAAATGTAAAACAAACAACGATCTTAATTCATCTTACTCACTATTTTGCAAGTTTCTCAAAAAGAATTTTCGTACGTTCGTCGGTTAATCGCTTCATTGCGTTTTATTGTGAAAAGAAGCAAATAACGCGGCACAATATAAGAAATGTGTTTTGACAATAATGTGCTAAAAAATACATTATAACTCACGTTTCATTCTTTAGTGTTGTGTAATGAAGCAATTATACTCAAATAGAACTAAATTGTGTATCGATTAATATACAGTGTGTCAAAAAAGTATTGGCACACTTGTAAAATCGAACTTCTATGTGCTGTAACATTTTTTTTAAACACAGCTATAAGTAAATTAACAACGATATTTATTTAAATCATGTATTATAATACTATGGAACACAAAAAAAAATTGAATTTCAGCTTTGATTCAATTGCATTGACTAAAATATAAAAAAAGGCACAAATTTACATCAAAAAAGTATTGGCATACAAGATAAATAAAATACTTTGGCGGAATCATTTAAGAAATTGAAAAATACATTAGAAAAGTCGTATTTGTTAATTTATTTTCTGACATGTATATTTTATTAACATGTAATTAATTGAAAAACATTTCACATGCAAAATAAATATAATTCCAATTAACTTTATTGGTAATATTAAAGATAATAAAATAATATTTCTTTTTAATAATAAATTATTATATTTCTATAGTAAAATGTGCAAATATATTTTAAGAATGATAATAAATAATTGAAAATTTCAAGCTAGATTTTTACTAATATAGCTATTGAAAGTAATTTAAAAATATATTTTTATAATAACAAAACTAATCAAGTTGCATATTAAATACGTAAGCATTTTACACAGACTCTGATTTTTGTGAATAATGTCGTTCTTTTAGCAAATTTTCCAGCTGATGCTCTTGATAGTAGACCACAATCTGAGCTGCCGAAACTTGCTTAAAAAGTTCATAGATAGTTGGCTTCAGATTGTAGAAGAATAGTAGCTGTTGTCGTTGATGGAAATCGCTGATCAAAGAACCGACAACAGTTGCCGTAGTAAAGTCAGCGCCATAGACGTGCGAAGCATCAACGACGACGGGCACATTCTGCCTCATGGAGTGTTTGTTGACCCAGTTTCGTACATATTCCACTGAAGGAAAGATTAAGCAACGGTCGGGTGTAATCATCAGATACTCGATGCCTGATTGGGTTAGCAAGAGCTCGAAGCTTAACTTCGGGCGCGCTGCATTGTATAATATAAAAATAACATTGACTCCAATTCCTATGAGAATTCCACATTCCAAAGGCAGCACCAAGCAAGCAACGAAGGTTCCAATACCGGGTATCAGATCACTTTCTGAATGAACAAAACATAATAATCAAATAATGCGAGATTAAATCAAATGAAAAAGTTAAAATTTAAACTCAACGGGAATATAATATATGAAAAATAAAAAAAAAAGTAAGGAATCATTTCCGAAGCGAACTGCAGGGCATATAATAAAACAAATATTGTGTATCTATAGATATTAATTAACTTTTCGAGCAAGTTTGTAGAATGAAAAATATTTAGAGATCATTTAAATATCACATAACATGCGAAACAATCGTTAACTTTTGGTACTACCTAGTTAACTAGTAATTGACGAACGGCGAGAATTACACACTTTAGTCAAGAGCGCCTTTTATGACTTGAGTTTTCACCAAGATTAATGGAAAGCTTTACTACACAGTAGTGATTAGGTTGTTACATTTAGGAATGCCAATTCGAAAGCACTTGGAAAAATCTTTATCAATAATGTCAATGATATGTGAAATAAATATGATTTGACATCGCATTAACAGAAAACTCTTCGAAATTAATTAGTAAAACTGTAAATTTTAAAATAATTCTTATCTTTCTATTGTTGGGTCTTGAAATTAACCTTAAGCCGTTTTATCTTAGCTAATGACTTACATATTTATTGACTTACTTTTGGCACGCCAGATGGGCTTTAGGACCTTGATTTCGATCATGAATACAACGGCGGCAATTATTATTGCAGCCAGCGTCGCTTTGGGAATAAAGTAGAAGTAGGGCGTTAGGAACAGCAATGCTATAACGACTAAGGCTCCTGAATAAATATTGCTAAGTGGCGTGCGCACTCCGCTGGCGTTGTTGACAGCCCCGCGACTCAAGGCGCCTGTGCCTGGGAAGCCCTGCATGAAGGAATTCAGTATATTAGCCGTGCCAATAGCAATGAGCTCCTGCGATGCGTCTATGGGCTGGCCAAAGGCTAAAACAAGTGAAATAATTAGCAAAAAAAAAATAATTTCAATTACCCTCCTGGCGACGAACTCACCGAAAGCCTTTGCAATCGCAATACTCTCCATGAGGGAGATCAAGGGAATCACAATTAACCCAGAGCCAATGCTGTGCACCATATCTACGAAGCCCTGCGGATTGCCGTCTGTGGTCTCGTTGGCGTTTAGAGATGTGGGCGGCCACTGCACACTGGGCAGGCCAATGGGTATTTCGCCTACTATGCGAAAAGGCGTGCCATGCTCCTCACTGTGCAGCAAATAGCCCAAGACGCAGCAGACGACGACCAGGATTGCATTACGAGCCGTGCCCACAATCCAAAAGAGTTTGTTCACAACAAGGTGACAGCGTGAGTGCTGCTCACCCTGAACAGCTCTAATACGATATGAGGACAGCATGCGCAACATTAAGAGAACCACAATGCAGGTGATTCCGAGAATGGAATCTGTGGGCCGCGAATCTCGTATGTTGACGAATATCTGTTTCCAGAGTTCCAAAAAGGTATTGCCAGTGGCCTTAATGCCCAGCACATTCTGAACTTGCGAGGAGAGAATAATCAGGGAGACGGCTGAGGTAAAGCCCGAGGCAACCGGCCCGGAAACAAAGTCGATGAGAAAGCCGAGTCCAAAAAGTCCCATTAACAGTTCAACAACACCGCACATAAGGCACAGCAACACGGACTTCTGCCATGAGCCCTGCGCCACCTGATGCGTTAGCAGCGCAACAATAGCTGAAGGACCTAGCGGAACGTCCTTACAACTGCCCAAAAATATATACACGAAACATCCAGCAAAGCTAGAGTACAATCCATACTAGAAGGTAAGAAAAACAGCCTGTAAATTTGCGTTAGATCGGGGACTAGATCTACTCTTACCGCAACGGGAAGACCCGCAATGCCCGCATAGGCGAGCGCCTGTGGAATGACTGTGAGTCCGACACTTATGCCTGCTACCAGATCACAAACTGCATCTTCGCTTGTATACAATGGAAGCCAGCGTAGAATGGGCAGACGCTTGTGGAGCGTCCGCTTATTGAACAATCGCCTTTTGCAATTGTCGAAACAGCTTCGAGATCTATCCAGAATACTCCGTGATGCAGCTGGGGGCACCTTTCTGCCATCTTCAGTCACTAAAACAAACAATGTGACCGTGAGGTGAGAGCTAATGACGTATGTCTGCGATCGGATTAGATATCCGAAACTATATATTCTCGTTTATATTTTCTACAATAATAAATCATATTGTGACGTTGACTATAATTCATAAAAGCACGTACTAAGCGCTTGCTTTTTAGTGAGTTTATTTACATACTGCTATTATTGTAAAGCAATTACTATTGTTTCTTTTTTCAACATGCACACGTTTCATTGTCAAGGGTAAATTGAGTGTATCTTTTGAGAACATCAATAATTATTTTGACTTTACAGCGAATACTTATTTTATTACTTAGTTCTTTACAGCTATACAAGGTCGGAATATTTCACATTACACATTACTTATGTAGTTCGTTTAGAACGGGTATAACTGACACCGATTTCCCTAAACGATACTACGACCGTGGACGACACTATTAAAGAGAGTTTATACTCTCACTAGTTAAATTCAAGGAGTTATCGAGAGATATTTGGTCATAGCGCTGCTAACCCAAACAAATTAATGAATTACTTAATCCGTTTACATTCATAATCCATTAAACATTTCAAAACATTTAAGAAACTAGTCTACAAGAGTATTCTTACGTATGTGACGTGAATACTGCAACAACTAGAGCCTCCTTTGGCAACCATGCACATAGCACCTCCCTGATGATAATATTATATATATATATATATATATATATATATATATATATATTTATATTCAACATACATATATTCATATATTTATCGTAACACTGCAGACTACCAATCTATGGCTACAAATTAATACAAATAAATGAACTTACGTACAAGCTCCTTGGATTCTTGAAATACTCCTTCCAAGCTACAGTCACCGGCATTTTGCTCTGGAAGGTTTAGGTTGATGGATATGGTGGAGGCCTTGAAGGCATCATTTAGGTATACGTGGTTCATAGCTGGATTGAACTTCATTTTCAAACAAATTTATGATTCTAAAAATATTGTAAGGAATTGTTTTATTTATCGATGGACAGCTTATAGCTTTGCTTGATCGGTGAACAATTGAATTTTGCTTGAAGTTAGAACCGGAAGTGATTCTACATTTCATGTATGAAATATCTCAAGTCTAAACTCCTCTGACGTTTGTTATAGACATATAGATAGTCAGCTTTATAGTTTCAGAGACCGTTCCGGCCGATACAGACTCACAAGCGTGGCTGCATCAAGTCAACTTAACTTGCCCAGAATATGAATATATATGGAATCTGTATGTAGAGTCGTATATCAATGAGGCATTTTGCCTCAAAATAAACATTTTTAACATTTATTAATATTAAAGGCAATTCACACAAAAGGCGTGCTATAAAATATACAGTTTATATATTTTACTTATATTATTTTACGGTAACTTTCCATCTGACATATGATCTCATGATCTAAAAATGTTAAACCCTTTTGTAGCTTTGTGCATAGACGACAAATATTTCACCAACTTACCCAGATTTTCAGTTTAGTTAAAAATAATTGGGCCTCTATGGAAAATAAATGTTTTGTATCGTTCCCACCGGCAAATTGGCTTATAACATTTTTGGTTTTTATACTTGTGTATTAAAAAAAAAAAGAATTTGAAAAAGGCTTATTGTTTATTTAATTACACATAATAGCCCATATTTGGCGTTGGCGATTGCTTCATTTGCATGCAAGTCAGATTTAGTGCCCAAAACTTTTACCGATCCGCGAATTTTGTAATTCGATTGTCGTGCATTCATATACACTTTGTCATTGCTGCAGATCACTGGGAGCTTACACAATAATTAAAACCGAAATAAATTTCAGTTTTTAACAAACATCACATTTTATTCAAGCAGCCCAAGCCCTCGAATTGAAGCGTTAAATATAAGACTGGGCGAGCGTAGGCAATTGTTTGCTTGCAACCAATAAAGCTTCGGAGCTTTTATTGTATGCCAACAATGCCAACTGAAAGCTTTTGGGTTTGGGGAAATGTCATTGAACATAAAGTCGTACGAAACTCAATTGCGGAATTGGAAGTGCGTATGCTTTTGCTCTCACAGTCAAAAGCTTGGAAGGTAAGAGAGCGTGCGAAAGCGAATGTTGTTGACATTGTGACTAAACAAATATTTTAAGTAAATGAGCCTGAAAGTACATCATTTTATTTATAAATATGCATTATTTTTTATTTTATATGTACACCATCACCATCAAGCTGATCAAGAACTATTGGCATTAAATTCGTGACGGCCCGGCTAGCTCAGTCGGTAGAGCATGAGACTCTTAATCTCAGGGTCGTGGGTTCGAGCCCCACGTTGGGCGAAAGTAATTTTTTACTTTATTTCTGTATATATTAATTTATTCTTTAACATTATCAAATATATGAAAAAAAATTGAATATTCGGATTATTAATGCTTTAAAAATTATTTACCTTTTTCCACTTGACTGATGAAAACACTTCGCATCGTAAATAAGTACATTAACAGTGGGATTCAAAAGACTTCATTTTTTTTTTAACTTTTATTTAATAAAATTTTACTGCTACGGAAAAAACGGGTTTCAATGGTAAGGTTCTTAACTGTAACGTACAAAATTCACTTGGATGCAACTATGTCATATTTAAAGCAAAAAAGACAAGATTAAAAATCATTTTGGTTTTGAGTGTGAGCTACATATTAAAACATTTCGACGTGCATACATAAGGACATCTTTTACATCGGGATTGTTTTCATAGTAAATTGCGAGATGTGTTGACTCAGTAATACACAATAAATTTCAATTTAATTTATTAAGATATGTATGTATATATGCTATTATTTCATAGATATGTGCTAAGTTTCACTACATATTAAATTGAGTTAAATTGCATTTTAGGCAACACTTGTTAGTTGTTATATCAAGTACTGACTAGTGTTCGGTTATGGAATTCATAAAAAATCCACTTTTAGATAAAATTATATAGTATATTTATATATATTAATTATGTATAACGCGACTTGTGTGAGAAGCGAGTAAAATTGACGGTGGTACTTATGAAACTTATATAATATAACGACACTCGGGCTAATGAGGGCCAAAATGTGAAGATTTACTATTCGTAGAGCCAATTGAAGAGGATATTGACTGGAGCATTGAAATATTCGAGCTATGGAATTTTGATTTATTGAGGCACATCTGATGTATATTAACGTAAATATTGCATTGGGCTTCGGTTTCCATTGCCTTTTGGTTAAAAAAGCCTTCTAGAAATTCTTCCTCATACTCATATGAGCCGAGAAGCAAATCGGCGCCAACAAAGAGCCGATCGATACCAACAGGCTCACAACATACTGTTGGTTAGCTAAAATAAAAACGTTTTACTTTTCCAGTTCAAGGAGCCACTTTTAGTTGAACTAACCTCCACTGCAAATGTCATGCAAAATGTCCTCCACATAGCCATTGTCATTATCGCAGAGACACAGCTTGGTTTTGCTCGACATGAACTTGGATACCCCAATGGTGCGATTATTATTCTCAAATTGACAGACCATTCCATCCTCACACTCATGATTGCTGTGGCATCGATGTCGCAGACCTGTAAAACCAACCAAAATATGTATTATCTTATGAGACTAGACCTAAATCTTTTAAAATTTCAGCTCTTAACCATCTGGAATTTCTTCAAGCCCATGTTGAAAACTATTCAGAGGATCCTTTAACATATTTATACTATGCTCGAAAACTATCTGAGTAGGTGTTTAGACCCATATATATATAAATGGATTGGATATGACTTTCTCATTTTATGATCTTCATTTTTATGATAGTTTATGTCTATAATCTATCTATAAGAAAATCTACTTAAATTAACTGTATGATTGTTACCATACATTTAATTTAATATAAATAATTTAATTTAATTTAATTTAAAAACTGTGAATGAATACAACTCAGTCATTTTTGTTAATCCGCATCATGACTTCAGCTAATAAATATTTGTAAATGATATTTAGCACTCGCCATGATTTGTCGTCAAGACTTCTGCACTTAGTAATAATTTATGTTTGTATGTGCTCGAACTGTAGAAGAATGCTATAATTTTCCCAACAGCCATGTCGAGCCTAAAATGTCCTGATTTGGATTATAATCATATGTATGTATTTATATATATATATGAATATAGTGCATATGTAGAGTATTTTCTGAGCAGTGCATGTCACAAATTGGCACTGCAGCCATTTTATACCTTGGCTGTTACAAGTCACGACATTCTTAAATAAATTTGACATTACTCGACCATAAAGTGAATCGCGTCTGTAGTTGCTTTCGACATTGTAACAGGAAAGTGCGAAGATATACTATATATTTATATTTAACTCTAGAGCATTGGATCATCAATGTGAATATTATACAAGAAATTGATCTGCGTATTTTATCAGATTGTTTATAGACAGATTTCTTTTCAATCTTTGAGCAATCTAGGTAGAATTAAGGAGATATGGTATTAGAGGAAGTCGAAAAACAACTGGGGAAATTAAATGTGAAATCTTGGCAAGTGAACAGGTCCTCGTAAAAGTTTCTAAGACTGATGTATGTGCATAGTACATATATGATGGTGCTTTGTTTAATTCTCATTTAGAGCCGCTTGACACTTGAGTCGCTGGCAAACAAAGCAGTTAGCTGCCATGGAGGTGGGCCTTTGAATTATGAATGTAATATGCACGCCTCCCAATTAGGTACGTACTGGCTAAGGAATTCTATTTGTAGGCGCTCTTATTCTCTTATTCTTATTCACCACGCCCCGACCCCCATTCACCCGACTGCCTACCTTTGAGCACATCTAGGCAGAGTCCAGACGAGGGCGGCGAATCATCTCCGCAGAGGCAGCGCATCTTGAAGTCACTGGGATCCTTCACACAGCTGGTGCGTTCTGTTGTCGAGCAGTCATCGTTGGTGTTACATTCGCGACCTTTGACTGAAAGGCAAACAAAGGAATTAGCAGCAAATTAATTAATACAACGAGCATACATCTACTATCAGTATTTATTATAATTGGCTAGACTACGTCCGGCAGTCGCTTCGCACCCACCTCGCCTCGTGCTACGATTTCCTGATTTGCTTTGCTATTAGCCCTGTTGTCATTGCACTTGACTGACTTGTTTGATCAATTTCTGATTTATGCTGAGGCCTAAGGATACAAAAACGATGGTTTAGCTATTTGAACTTTGCTCTGAGACATGCCAGGCACATGGCATGTCATTAGCTGCCTCCATTTACGTCCACGGGCAGAGTCATTTGGGGACCTGAAGTCGGAGTAACGCTTATTTGTCGGTATTAGGGAACTTCGATTACCACTTAATACTTTTGTCATACATTTGTATTTGTCAACAATTAGATTTTGTATCAGCTGTGATTTATGTTCAGTCGCACTCTAATTACAAGGTTGATAGTACTTCGAGAACTAATCAAGCGAAGGCGAAAGCGATTGTCGTAAGAAAATCCCTTTGCACATGGTGTCTACGAACATGGACTTCGCCTACTGAATAGGAAACCTTTGTCCACGGGAACTGTCGCCTGGTATCCGCAATTCGCCATACATTTATCTCTCAGCATTTCCTGTCCACATGTTGTTATCACTAATTTTGTTTGTATCTATAATCCCACTCATGAATCTGAAATGCCCTTATGCCAATTGGTTGATCTTCAAGTCTCAACTAACTAAAGGGTCTTTATTTATATTCTAGATTAAGATATTAACACTTTAAGCAACTTTTAAAATAAAATGTAGGAGCTTTGCACTTTACTTTACTCTTGTAAAAAATGCCTGTTTTTCCTATATAAATATAAAACAAAAAAAATTAAAGGTAAGCCTAGTCTAGTGTGTTTCTTTTTTTTTGGTTCACCTTCGGCTGTTTTTTAGTACTTACTTATGGGACCTTGCGTGGGCGGCGGTTGGTTATTGGTCTTGCCGAATGTAGTTAAAGCCGTCGAGCTCACGCCAAAGAGTATAATGAAGACTCCGAAGAGCATGGTCAGGCTGCCGCACTGTGTAAAGCGCTTCAAGGGCTGCATCTTAGCACACTTTGCACAACTGAATCTGTAGGCGCAAAAATGTGATAAATCGGATTTATTGCGTTAAGTTGCGCGCACAATAATATAATATATCTGAAGAACTTAATGTCTCTTGACACGAATTTCAATTGGTATTAATTTTAATAAATCTCAATGTCCTCGCGAACACTATTTCAAATCTTAAATCTGGTTATTCTCTTCTATATTTTTTGGTTATTATCTGGCTTGGTTGAGCCACCGAAATAACGAACCAGTCGCCTGCGCGTTCCAAATTCAAGTGATGAATTTCCTGGGGTACATGTAGCTTAAGTTTTCTACGGCTCGACGGCTCGGCGGCTCGACTGTTACTTGCTTTTCGCACACGCCAGTCCGCAGGCCTACCCCTCCCCGCTGAAGGACCACTGAAATTTGGTAGCTCTGACGCGAACCTTGCATACTCTCTCATAGCCGAAATTACAATGACAATGTTTTAAAATTTATATAAATTTAAAATTTATATAAATGTGTTGAGTAAATGCATGCAAAGCAAATCAAGTTATATATATGTATATATAAAGTTTTTTCCAGTGATATAAGTAATATTTATATATTATTAAGTGACTTAATAAAATTTTTAATTCAGTACTTTTGTAATAAAGTCCATTATGTAAAATGTTTTACTAAATTTTATTTTACATTGAAATATATTTAACATTGTAAAATTCATTAAGATAATTAAGGTAAATATTCAAGTAATTTTTTTTTCAGCTAATCTGATTTATTAAATTTTAATTTTAATTTAAAACCTTGAATTTGCCTTGAATGCATGAAATGATGGCTTTTATTATGATTTTTTTTTTCAAGGGAATGATGCAAAAATCTTAGCCGTCTTTTGAACTTTTCTAACAAATTTTAATTTGGATATGTTATTGTGGATGTGTGCATACTTAAAGCAATGAATATGCATAGGTATGTGTGCATAAGCCAAGCTGAAACGCACCTCGTGTTAGTAGCGTTAACGAAGATGGATTTTGTTGTTGTTGTTTTTTAGTGTTACCTTCGTGCGATTTTTATTGTAGTTGCGTTAAAGTCGGGACGGCCTCGTCTCGACCTCGTCCTCGTCGTCCTCGTAGTCCTCGCCGTCCTGACCGTCCTCACCGTCGCCGTCGTCGTCGTCGTCATCCTGGCGCAACTCTCTGTGTGTATTATTATAATGGCGAAGTCATTAGAGCCATTGCATAGCCTAGTTTTGGAACCTACGTCTAATACGTGCACAAGTCACACACAACAATAAAGGGTGGCATTAGCACGCACAACAACTACAATACCATCAGCAGAATCAAGTTTTGCTAAAGCAACAGCAAATACGTTTTTTAAGCCATTATTCTGTTTTCGTTTTTATTTTTGGTTTGTTTTTTAGGATTGTGCAGGTCTCTAATTACATTTCACTTGCACCACCATCAAATGCTGAGTGGGCGCTTGTTGCTCTTGCAGTTAAACTCTCTAGAAAGGTTATTTGGCACGCCCACAAAGCTGAAATCACCAATTTTACCAATCAGCGTTTGCATATCGGAAAATTTCGCAAACGAGCAAAAGAAAGACCTTGTGGTAGATTCCTATCCTATATGGTGTATATTATACATGGGTGTGTGCTCAACTATCCATCTAATCCTCTCGGGGGATTGAATTTGTCAGCCAGTTTCCCCTTATCAGCACGATAATCTTGTTATAAACGATTGTTTTGATTGCTCTGACAGCAAATCCATTTGGCCCAACTAAACGTGAACCATTTAAAACCATTTTGCTTCTTATTTTTTTGTTTTCACTCAAGAAAACGAAATTAATTTTACACGCTAGCCAAATATAATGAACGAAATGTTATATATTTGCATATTAATTATTCATAATTTTTGGGCTATGGTTCCTCGAACTATTACCTCGTACTCGGCTTAATATGGAATTTTCTTAGGAACCTTTTGTCGAAATGTAGAACACAAACGTTTACGTATCGTAGCCTAAAAAACAAAAGGATTTTATATAAAATATGAATTATATGTAAAAGTAAACAGACAAACACAAATTCCATATCTATGCATTACGTTAAGAGACAAAAAAGGCGTGACGGATCGCATTGGCTACATTTGTAATGAGGAGGATCTGAGATGAGTAGAAATAGCTTAAAATGCTGAGTAGAAATATCCCAATATGGTTCTTCCAACCATTTTAACCAGTCAGACGTAGGGAATATGAAATCTACAATATACACGTATTATGCGTGTTTTGGGTATTTTACACAGTTTTGCTTTATAATATTTCTGTATTGAAATCGAAATTTCTTTGGCCCTGGAACATAACTTGAAGTTAAGCGATACAAACCAAATTTATTCATGTATATTCGTGTATTAAGATCCTTCCTTCATTAAGTCATTTTTAATAGTCTTCAACTATCCTTCAATGCATCAATTTATGATATAGCTCAATTATTTTATTAGGAAAAACAAAGAAATTATCGAATTTTGAAAGATATTTTGACAAAAATTGTAATATTATGCTATCTCATCTATGTGTCAATAATGTGTCTATAATAACGAAAGAAAGATTCATGTATAAATAAAATTAGGGATCATCATCCGCAAGGAAATGTAGTCTGTTACACCATGCATTCTTAACTTGTAAGTCTTAAATCAATTGTTGGTAGATCCACTTAAATTCACAATATATATATATTTATATATGTATTGCATGACATAGCTAATTATTTTATTTATGTATACATAAATATAGAAATAAGTACATACAGACTTCTTGACATTATTGATAAATGTTGTGGCGAAAATCCATAGCAAATTATATAGAGAAATCACGAAACTTGGCCAAAAGTAAAAAACTACCACCACCACCAGTAGAAACAGCAACAGCAGCAGCAGCAGCAGCAGGGGAATAAATTGAAAACTCAGGCGCTGCAATAACACGTGGAGCTCTGGCCAGTAATTAAAGAACCATTTCTTTGTCCACAATCTGGCTGCCATGTTATTCTTAACTGATGATTAATTAGTGCGACATAGTCAACAAATGCAAAATGTTCCAAGAGCGACTATATAATTTGCTCACGAAATCTGTAGAGCTGGCAATGAGCATGCCTAGAGGTCATCATATTTGCCCCATGAAATCGGAGCCCAGCCTGGGCCCATTAACTCTTGACTGAACGCCAATTTGGGCTACTTTAATTTCATATTATCGTCAAGTCTAATTGCAACTAGAGCTACAATTCTCTCTCTCTCACACTATCTCCCTCTCTCTCTCACTATAACTACCTTTATTGGAACTACTCTAGTCTACATGCGAATTACTTGCCCTGCATTCCTGCATGCACATTTAGAAATTGTGCTGAGATCTGTGCAAAGATTACAACTTTCTTTTCATTTTAATTTCTGAGCTTGTTATTCAAACATTTATTTATATTTTACTTCTGTTTGTACATAATATAAATTAATTTTAATATATATTAGAAAATTCCAGTCAATTGTTCTTACAAAAGGGTCAGATACTAGGCAAGTGCCTGCCTGTGTGGCAGTCTTTTGATTTTTGTTTTATCACGCATACGCAGCGCAGGCATTTGACCTTTATATTTCCTAAAATAGTCAACAGCATTTAAATTAAGTGTACGAAATGCGAATACTCACGGCATTCTATTAACAACTTCTGCGTAGTTAAATAAATACACGCATACATCACTGTCATAAGCACTGAGCCAGGTCGGTGAGTCGGTCAGGCGTCCAACTAGCCATCTAGCCAGGTAGCCACCTTGTCAGGTGGCCACGAGTTGTCAGCTGCACAGCTAATTACCTTTATCGATATGCTATCTAAGCACAATGCAATAGAATCTGTCAACAACTGTCTCAATAGAATTCTATATTTTATATGGGATACCAACGAGAGAATAGGCTGCAGTTTGGCATATGAGATTATTTAGTTATTATAACTACGTATATTTTCTATATCTCATTATTTACAAATCCTATGAGGTAAATCTAACTTAGTAACCTCTCACTCTATTCATCTATTTCTATCGCACTGTGTCTCTCTCTGTCAGTCTCTCTCTCTCTCTCTCACTGAGTATCTTTCACTCTCTTCCTCTGTTTCTTTCCACGTTCCATTTCCCATCTTTCTGTCTCTCTCTCTCTCTCTGTGATTCACTCTCTCTGTTTGTCTCTCCTCTCTCCGCCTTTCTCTCTCACTCTCTGTGTATGTGTGTGTATCTCTTTCTCTGTCTGTATCTGTCTGTCTGTCTCTCTCTCATGTATCTGTCTGTCTCATTCAATCTGTTTGTGTCACTCTCTCTCTCTCTCTCTCTCTCTCTCTCTCTGTGAGTATCTCTACTCTGTATACCATTCTATCGTTATCGTTTTTTTTATCCCTCTCTCTCTCACCAACATTATCTCTTCCTGAGAAGGAGACCGCTCTCTTCATCCATCTCTTTTTTTGCATGTTAACTGTCCACATGCATTATCCACACATCCGGAATTCTGTACGTTCAATATACAAAGCGTGACAGTGACAGCTTCAGATTGCACTTTCCACTATCGTTGAGTTGTAGTAATAAGTTGAGTGTCGCCTATCTAAGTTTCAAGAGTTCAAGTGTTGAGTGTGTCACTGTGACTTGTAAAATATATCTTTGCAAAGTTGTATTAAGGCATTTGGGGACGAAGCTTTCCTCGAAAAATTCAATTTGCAGTTGATTCAAGGTATATACCTTTGAAACTTTGATTTCGGCTTGACCAGTGCTAAATTCTGTTAACCTTTCGACCTAGCCCAAAAGCACGGGCACCAGCGCCAGTACCAGCACCCTGTATGCCAAATAATATGCAAATTTGTACGTGCGTACAAAAGTAAAAGTGCTAAAAGAACCAAAACACAAGCAGGCCAGAAAGTCGAAAATAAGAAAAAAAGAATACAAAAAAAATAAGAAGAAAAAATCAATGCCGCACACCAAGAAACCTTTTGCAACACTTCGAAGCAATGCGGTCAGTCGGAGTCCGGCGCGAAGGATAATGGTGGTGGGCGAGCACAGCAGAGCGATTAAACCGTGCTGATTGCGGGCGAACGAGTTCGTTTGGAAGTCCGCTTTGGGTACTCTTATGCAGAATTTGAAGCGCCACAGTGCGACCTGGACTTAGTTCTGGTACCTTGGTTGTTGACTCTGTAATATTGATGACGGCTCAAGTGCACGCAATCTATGACATCATCACTGACCGACCTGGTGCAGAGCGCGTATTAGTCAACAATTAGTATAAGTGCTGAGCCCCTGAGGCACATATAAAGCCTCACAGTCAACAATTACTTAGGTGACGTTTCCTCCAAGTGGGAGGGCCTTTATGTGCAGCCCAACCCACGGCTAAGCCAGTAATTAAGAGCGTTACCTAAAAAAATCTACAATTGCCACTTCACATTCCAAACTAAGCTTAAAGTGCAAGCATTTCACTATACCCTTTAAGCGCTTCAACTGACAGGAGGACGTTCAACAACGTGTTATCAATATTATTAGATTATTCATGTTTTTTGTTGAAGTTTTCTACAACATGACAATAAATATTAATTCTGTTAAGGCATCTATAAAATACAAACATAAGGGTTTACCTTTCGTTTATTTTCTGGGTATATGCTGCATGGGCCAGAAGCCTTATAAATTTTTGCAGGGTATAATATATGTATATGTAGAGAATTTCACTATAACCATCTTGCAATATTGCTCAAGTATTGTAATGTTGAGAACTCGGCAAGGACTTTGCATATTTAACATAATATTGATGTGTTTGTCATTGAATCGAAGTTAGAAAACCCTCTCGCATCCAATGAAACTGCATTTAATTATTAAAATTCAATTACCCCAAAATGTCCATTACGATTCGCTGACCTCGGTTATTTACGCCTTGAGTTGTGCAATCAAATTGAAAGCAATTAAGAAATGTCAATGAATAGTGAAATATTTACAATTTTTCAATATTGAATTCATTTTTCTCTTTCTCCTTTACATACAAATTTTTCAAGACTTCAAATTGAAAATATTCCTTTTTAAAATTTGCTGATATAAGGCGTGGGTTCTATATTCAATACGATTTTTCTTATCGCCAAATAAAGCCATCATATTCATAAAGCCACTCATATTGGAATATGTCACATAAAAGAAAATTGCCTCATTCCATCTCGAGTTTTATAGCTAAGATCGTAGTTTTGACAGGCAATTGAAGATATCGACTGCTCAATCCGTTTGAAGCTGTTGTAAACTTGAATAGTATGTATGTATTTTAATTATTGTTTATCAGCATGGTAAACGAACTAATTTGAAAGTGATTATATTAAAATACCTAATGCCCACATAAGTGCATAATGTATGCGGCAAATTGGTTTGCCTAAGCTTTTTTGCACCGCACGTGTTGCAAATTTATGCGAAATTGGTGAGTTCCTTCCCTATGAACCAAGTGAAATCAACTGAAATGGCAGGAAATCAGGAACTGGCTGATTATTCTGTCCTATTTGGTAGCAACGCTGTTGCAGATGACGGCTAATTATTTGGTTCCCAGTGAGGGAAAAAGACCCATTAGCAACGAACAATGCTAGAAATGAGCGAAAGGAACGCAAATGAATGAAAGTAGAATCCTACCTTTATATTATATATATTTTTCATTTTTAGACATATGACCAATGCTTGGTATATTGAATTAGGTCACTTAAACGATCTTTAAAATATATCTAATTTGACATCTGCGAGTGCGACAGGTTCGAATTCGATAGGTTCGAGCTGCGCTCAGAGTCCGACATAACGGGTTTACTTGATGGCTGCTGCTGTTGGGGCTGTTGCTGGGGATTGCGTAAATGCGACTGCTTCGATTGAGTGACAGTGCCCGACTCATAGTTAATACGTATCCATTGACCCTCACTGTTCTCTTTCCACAATGAAACGTTGTTGTCGCCGCCTGTCACAGCCAGCACGTTGCCCGTGGTGGACCAGGAAATGCTCCATACGGCGTCATCGAACGTGTGTAACACGGTTGATGACCATTGTGACAAATCAGCATTGCTATTCCATATAATAACGTGACGATCCTGTGAAGCCGAAGCAATCTGCATGCGCGGCAAGCCAATTGAAGGTGCCCATGCCACATCACGCACCCAATCCGAATGTGCTTCGAGACGGTGCTCATCAATCCAGCGATCATTATCTTCACGCCATACCTTTACAAGATTATCGCAACCTCCGCTAACCAAACGCTTTACAGCTGTATTCCGAGAAGTAACACGCTGATCAAAGGCAGGATCGGGGGCCTGTGCCGGGCACCAGGAAATAGCATTAACTCCAATTGTATGTGCATTGGGTATCTTCTTGGCATCCCAACTTCCGTACTCCGTATTACAAGTGAGAACGGAAATTGAACCATCTGAACTGGCACACGCAAGTAACAATCCATATTCTGGAGGCGCAAAGTCCACAGAATTTACCGAGGAGTCGTGATTGCTGTACTCGTATCTGAAAAGTAATGCAATTAGAAAAATTAAGAGAATGAATCCAAATATAGACTACATGTTGCTGCTGCTGCTGCTGTTATAGATAACATATATAACAACATAAAACATGGACACATATATGCAAACAACACACACTCACAGCTTAGCCCAATCTCTGGGTGTAGTCGACTTCCAAATAATTACTTTGCGATCATATGAACACGATGCTAGTATGCCACCGAACTTAGGATGCGCCCATGCTACTTGCCACACAGGACCCTGGTGTCCTTTAAGTTCAGTGAGCACCTTGTTGTTTTTACGCGAGTTAAAAATTCGGATGCTTCCGTCTGACGAACAGGTAGCCAGCAGCTGTCCATAAAAGTCAAGCGCAGCATGGTGAACCATATCCTCATGCTCTGTGTCAATTTCCTGTAGCAAGCTCACCATTCTGAATGTATTGTGCTTAATTCAAACAAATTAAAATAAAAAATCTTCAGTGTGTAAGCGCTTGACGTGGAATCTAAGCCGCAATCGATATACGAATTCACACAACTTCCGCTATCGATATTCTGAACTATCGATGGTTTACTTAAATAGACTTAAAACCATAGATTTGAACAATAATGTATTAAATTAAATAAAGACGAAAAAAATGAATAGAAATAGAATGAGTTACCGACAATTTGCACGTTAAAAGTCGTCACCTGATCACAAAAGGGTAGTATTAAAAAAAAAATGTTTTCAATTGGTCAAAGTAGGTATTTGGTATTTTTATATTAATTCTGATTATTTTTCAATTGCCGATACGCTGTCACTCTGTTGCTGCCTTGACAATTTTCCACATATATAGTACAATAGCATTTGAAAATAAAATAAGGTAAAGAAAAAATCATTAAATACGCCTTAAGCTCATTAAACACTTGTAAAGCCATGGCCAGGAATACAATTTTCATAACTCATCAATTCACAAGCTCCGCATAAACAACATGCATTACATAACCTTTTAAGGTTACCGAATTGTTAACACCAAATATTTTAATGTTGATGGATCTATTGGTTTTCAGATGCTATCGCAATCAATTTTAACTGGTGTCCGCGTCCTGCGCACTGAAGCGCGTCGCAACATTGCCATTCTTGCCCCAGCTCTTAACAAAGCGTCTGATCCCATCCAGCAACTATTTCTGGACAAAGTGCGCGAATATAAGCAGAAAAGCGCGTAAGTACGAAATGAGATATTCGAAAATTCAATCTACAATCATATTGCTTGCAGAGGTGGCAAGTTGGTCGACTCGAATCCTGAAATTGAAAAAGAATTGAAAAACGAGCTGGAGCGTGTTGCCAAACAGTACGGCAGCGATGGAAAGACCGATATGCTTAAATTCCCCGAATTTAAGTTCCCCGATGTCAAGATTGATCCAATTACACAATCCGCTAACTAAACCACACGTTGTATGATTGCGTTAAATTGTTTTAAGTTATACCCAACCAGAGGGCTGCCTGTATGAAATTAACTCCAATCAACATAGCAAGCAACCAAACGACAGCAAATAAATCATAAAACAAGAGATTGGAAAACCTGTCAAAATGTGTTATGTCGAATATCGTGGTTGGTATTCCTCCAGAATTATCATAAGTAATGTAGATGCAATTAATTGCATACTCGCTACACTGCCTAATGAGGTACCTCCGACTTCATTATGAGAACGATCTATCCATATGCGTCTGTGGGTATCTAGCGCATATCTATGTATCTCGTAAAATAGAAACTTTTGAACTTATTTTAATTTCATTGTCAAATCAATATTGAAATTAATATGTGAAATAAGTATCAGGCAATTGTATTTCTGAAATATCTAGTGCGGCAGAAGGATAGCGAAGCAATTTATCTTACACAGCTTAAACGTTTTCATAAAAATGTAAACGAAACTTTTACGCTTAATTCACTGTTGCATCTCAAATAGAGCAAAGCCATATAAGAAGCCTAGGCCAAAGAGAAACTGCCAATTGATTTTTATTGTTGGTTTAGAGTGCAGTTCCCGGAATTTTTTTCTTATTACATTAAATTAAATGTTAAGAAAACAATATTCAATCATCTGGAGAAACAGCCTGTTGATATTTGGAATTCTTATTTGAAGTTCGCATACCTACAATTAAAGGAATAGATAAATATATGTATTTTCTTTTTAATCAGCTTCCATAAGCAAAGCAGGTGTCCGTCCATGGAAGTTCCACTGTATACGAATATGGTGAACAGCACGCAGCTCATTTATAAATGCTATGAGAAATTCCGTAACAATCGGAGAAAATGTAAACACAGTTATTTCACAAAATGCTCTCTTAAGTGTCGCACGAAGATTTGGCTTGAGGTGTTCGAGAGACAGTGGATCTATAACAAAGTATTGGAGAACGCTCTGTAGTTGCTTGTTGCATATTGGCTCTTATCTTTTAGATAATAAAGTCCTCAAATTCTTCCGCTGACTCATTTTTTTCTATTAATGTTCAATAGGCAATAAAAAGAAAAAGTTTCGGGCTCCGCATTCCAAAAATCATTACTTATGTGTAGGCTTTGGGCTTAACTTTTTACTAAAAATTACTCTGTTTGAGAAATCCAATGTTGAGGGACCTTATAGGATCGAAGGAAGTATGAACACTCGTGTG
Source organism: Drosophila mettleri (assembly GCA_035047625.1). Lineage (NCBI taxonomy): Eukaryota > Metazoa > Arthropoda > Insecta > Diptera > Drosophilidae > Drosophila > Drosophila mettleri. The sequence goes on from JAWNPI010000035.1 coordinate 20,890,830, forward strand.
GCATCAAGTATTAACGAGACTAGACATCAATTATAGTAAAGCTTACGATGGCAGCACTTTCTTATTACAGGGTATACAGACCTGATCGCCTTAGCGTAGTTGTAAATAGGCAAGCTTTGCCCATTTTCGCACCCCTCAAAAGCTCAACAACAAGATCAAGGCTGGATTGCATCAAATTTTGACGAGGCTCTAGTCTATATTTGTTGAAGTCGCTTCGTTCGCCATCTAGTTTCGTTTCAGCTGCTCTCACGAGTGCGTCAACCGGTGGGCATTCGATCTCAAGCTCAAGCTTCAATTTATAAAAGCTTCGCCGCAACAGCTAAATAGGAAGCGAGTAATTACTTTGATCGTACTAGGGTCTCTGTACGCGCTGTGCATATTAGAGTGGCACAAAATGTTCGAAAACAAAATTTTGATCGAAAATTAGTCGAGCTGTGTACTAAAGTGAATGCTATTATGAAATAGTAGCTAATTTATATGGACCTATGTAAATGCATATGTATGTTTCAAGTTCGCATATTTGTGTATGACTACGCATGTTATGTACATGATCATCTACAAAGTGGCGTACATATATACATATTTCATTTATGAGTGCCTTCAACTCGTGTATCGAATGCAAATTAATTAATAAAGCGTTTATTTGCACCATAGAGAACATTAGCAATAAAATAAACAGTCAATAAAAATGCACAAACAAATAAATAGCTGCGAATACAATTCCCAATATTTATCCAAATGATCTAATACATAATAATAATTTAATAAAATACGATTATTTTATATGTTTATATATGTATATGTATGTGTGCGTGGGCAAAATTACTCATGATATGCAATTATTTATTTATTTTCTTTTCTATCCCCGAAGATCGCAGTGCTAAAGATTACGATAGTTACAAGTTCGTTTTGTGATTAAGATAAAGATTGATTGTTCAGTGGAAACAGACAGAGCTGAACTTAATTTGTGTTTCTGACTTAATTACTATGCCTGCGACGAGAGATAAAATGACTCTATACTTAATTGGACTATTATTGCTCGTACTTACTACAAATGGTAAAGTGCAGCAGGAGTTGAACAGGTAATTTCATTTATTTAATTTATCTTTCACTGCTATCGGAAAAACTTATTAAAATAATTAAATTCCATTTAAATGCAGTTGTAAATATTACTAGATCAAGCCGAATATACTCTTTATGCTCGCCCGTTCCTTAATAAAAAGAGCTGATTGGCTTTGTGTCATTTCCTTCTTGCCTGTGGTAAACGCTATCTTCCAGATTGAAAAGACTTCTCTAAAGATATTATGTAAACTTTCGCCCATAGGGGTGTACATATATGTATAAAGCTTTTCCGAGTATTATGCAACAGTTGATTGACTGTGATTTAAAAAATCTATATAAATTCTCATAAAAGAGAAAATAGTCAGACTAATAGAGCTGTACAATCTCTATGCATGCTGTTAAAATGTCATGAGTCATATAAGAAATCCACTTCCTACATTTATATAATGAAAGTTTTTGTTTTTTGTAAAGAACTGGCCGCGATGCCGATGACAGTAGCGATCCTAAGAGCAGTTTCGAAAAGGATGATGTCGGTTGGACTAACATTGATGCCGAAGTTGACGTGGTGACGCCCATGGTGCTATCCCATCTTCAAAAGTTGGGCATAGCACATCTCGAGCTGCCTGACATGAAAGAGAGCATTTCAATTGTGAGTTTACACGTCTTAAGGAAGTCAAGCTAAATGTCATGCTAAACGAAATGCCTGCTAGAAGCCTTTCTTCATCACCTATGAGGCTGGTCTGCACCTAACTAATGGAATCGTTTACAACCTGGCTGGAATACAAAGGCACAACAACGCATTCATGACCTATGAAGGCAAATCGTTCTTGAGTAAATTTTATTTGAAAATTAATAAGCTTCAGGTATGTAAAACATAAACTTATAGAAATGTGTTTAGTTTGATGGTTACCCATAAACTCAACAAACAATCATTTTTATACCCTGATCCCATTGAAAATGGGAAAAAAGGGTATAATGTTTTTTTTAAAAGTATGTAACAAGCAGAAGGAGGCGTGCCACACCCCCAAAAGTATATATATTCTTGATCAGGACGACAAGACAAGTTGATTGAGCCCTGTCCGTCTGTCTGTCCGTCCGTCCGTCCGTCCGTCCGTCCGTCCGTCCGTCCGTCCGTCCGTCCGTCCGTATGTATGAACGCGTCGATCTCAGAACCTATAAGAGCTAGAGACTTGAATTTTTTTTTGTTAGGCGCGTATATTGGGCGCGCATATCGAGTTTGTTTCAGAAAATCGATAACTATTCCTGAATATTTGTTATCGATTTAAAACCATATGAAAAAACAGTTATGATTTTTTATCTTTTTTATCTTAAGAGCTAGAGACTCCAAATTTCGCATGTAGCTTTATGAGTATTTTTACCAATTTCGGTTTTTGTTACATTTGGATACTGGCCCCAAATTTCCCCACAATTTTGAAAATTATTTTCAGTTGCAATATATATGGTGTTTGGTCTTTTTGAAAACTAAATCAATTATTTAAATCATATGGTGAAAGTTTCATCAAAATCCGTTGATAAACACAAAAGTTATTAAACAAAATGTTTGGCTAGATCAACAGCGATTGAACTGCAAAGCGCACACAGACCAGGTGGCGCTTATACATGTTCAATTTGTATACATGTGCACACATACATGCAAATGCTCGCGAACAAATTTTCTAAGAACCGCAATTGCCTTTGAGTTTGGGTCGAATTGTGTTCGAATTGTTTTTGCTACCTACTTCCAATTGCCGCTCGCCGCTGTGTGTCGCAGTCGCAGGCGCTGTGCGAATATGTTTTCGATCTTCTTCTTTAATAGTAACGGAACATTCTTGTGAGCTGTGTGGCGCTGTGTGTCGCTGAGCGAATATGTTTTCGATTTTCTTCTTTAATAGTAACGGAACAATTCTTGTGAGCTTGCAAAAGTGTGCTGGCATAATATGTGTGTCGAATTTTGTTTGCATAATTCCTCTTTGATCGACATTCTTAGTACCATTGGCAAATACTTAAGTTGCGTGATATGGTTGTACATACGAGTTATGGACTATATTAAGAAAACTAAGGGGGGGTGGGATTAGGGTATCCCCTAGTCGGGCGCGCCGACTAGAGTTTTCTTACTTGTTATGAATAAAACCATGAAAATATTTTATCCATTTAATAATATTCTATGCGACTTAAGATACGAACTATATTTTGTAGAGCATAAAATGTTTTTAATATCATTGCATCCTCTTACTGTGCTCTACTACTGCCTCTCTCGAGATGCGGATTGTACAGCATCGGTCCAAATATATACTCGTAACACTTACCTCCGACCGAGTAGTACTATAAAAGGACTTAAATAATTTTTATTTTCTACGAGTGTAAAGGCTAATTATTTGCAATACTATCTGCTTTATAGTTTGAATATAACTTTTTGCTGAAACTAATGGCTATTGAGGGTTACGGGAAGGTGATTGGCTCATTGGATGATACGATCATTTATGCTGAGCTCGCAGTCAACGTAATTACTTCGAAGCTTCATCTGCACGACTTTCGTATAATTGAATTCAGGTGATGTATATACATACATATATATATATATATATATATATATATATAAATCTGAGAAAATCTGTGTGTAATAATATTCTCATATTCGTCAACAGCAATATTCACGTACAATTGGATCAAGCTCGTTTGATTCGGGAATTTACTGGACTTATTTTAAGTCCCATAACAAATTTGTTCAAGGATCGAATCACGACATCGATTGCCGATGGGCTGAAGGAGCAAATGCAAACCGTTATGGACGATTTCAACAACGAGGATCCTTTGGAGCTTCGTAAATTCACAAAAAAACTAATATCCGGTATAACGGGCTCTCCAACAGAATCAACGGAACAAGGATAGTTCTATAAACAATAATAAAAACTAACGGAAAGCTGGGAATATAAGTTATTTTATTTTATTTTCTAGTAAACGAGCTTTTGCCTGTCTCAAGCTTAGCATACCGTTTATCAGAAAAAGCTAAGTACTAGTAAATCTCCTTCCCCCTTCACTATATAATAACAAAATCAGTTATCCAGCTGAATCGAGTTATGTATTCAAACAAAATTGAATTAAAGCAAAATGTATAATTTATATTAAATGCGTATTCAAGACTCCTTATTCCGCATTTGAAAAATTTGAATAAACTCGATTAGAGCGTAATCCGACCTAAATTTATGACATCTAAAAGTAAAAGTCGTACTTCTTGCTTTAAACCGCTTTAAAATAACAATTGGTGCTCAAGTACCGCTTTGTCCTTCACTCCTGGGCTATGTCAATATTTCAAAATACAAAAGGGTAGTTATTTACATATATTGATTATAGGCTGTTGAAAATATTGTTTATTTTATTTACTTCATGAAATTTTACTACATGATTGAAGATATCGTCTAATATATTTCGACGCAGTCAGTTAATTAGGCATATTGATGTGATATAATAATATCCTTGATGATAAGCTTCTGTTAATATTTGATATTAAGAGCTTCGTTTGCATTTATTGAATGCATTCATTTTTTTTAAACCCCAAAAGAAAATTGTATATTCTAGTTCTTTAAAAATTTCAGCTTTATTTTCCTATGACATCAACATCCAATATATAAGTAGATTTTAGACGAAACAAAACATTTCTTACGTTCGCATAAGGGCATTTAGAATTTTTGAATGAGTTTCGAGTAAGATCCGTTATTTGTACAGTTTTTAGATATAATAGATAACACGAAAAAATAGTTGACAGCTGATCGAGATTCCTCGATTTGGGATAGCTCTACTTAGCGTTGGTTCTATAGCTGTATTGCTTGCTTTCTTTATTAATAATAAATAACTGTCCCTCTCATTGTGCTTATCATAATATATATTAGGCACAGCGGATGTATTTCGAATTTATAACATTTTGCAGTTGAGAGTGTCCAGCGGAAGAACCTTGTGTGCGAATGAGACAATGGCCGCAGCGGGCTGCATAGAGGACAGGTCGCAAAATATATGACATTGGTTATCCTTGGAGCCAGTCAAGGGCCGTGCTACAAATGCGAATATAGATTTATTGACGAAGCGCAGTAATCCTTCGTCCGAGGCCGGTACGCTCCAGAAGTGATTACTGGGATCCATGGAGAGGTGCGAAATATTTTTCGCCGGATAGTGTCGTCGGAAGAATCTTGTACGCGTGTTATCGGTCAACGTTATTCCCTGTTCCGATATCTTTATGTGAACCTCTAGGGGAACTGGTTTCGCTGGCGCTGAAAACATTTCATTGACGGCCCTTCGAACTGCATCCTCGCCGGTGAGGGACTCCATATTATGCTGAAACAAGTAGAGGACATTGCACGCGGCTCCCTGCGCTAGCACCTGCTTTTGGCTGAGAATGAGTTCCTCGTTATTCGATATGAGCAATAGATCTCTATCGGGTATGATGAGAGTGCTGGGAAGAGACATTTGGTTAATTGAATGTTCGTACACAAATGCTGACAGAGACGTAAAAATTGGCTCATTGCTGCATCCCATCAGACGAACACCCCGGTTTGTGGGCTCCAAGAGGAAATGTCGCACCAATTGATCCCCATAGCCTGGGCCGGTCACCACGCCAGCAGGCGGCTTAGCTACGCGTAAGACCAAGCCAAATGCATTTCGGTACGTTGTTGAGTTGCGAATGAGAAATGTTCCTGGAATTGCATCGCGCAACAATTCAACAGCCTCGTCGCGGGTCATGTTCGGCTTGTACCAAAACTGTGACGAGTCCTTGGCAAACTTGACCAAATGTGGATCAACTTCTTTGGTATGATGTACACTCAGTTCGGCATGCGGAGCGACTCGCTCCACTTGCAATGGCTCCGAGCTGTCATCGAACATTAGAATCTTCGTTGGCTTGGGTGTGGGATATGGACTGACACATCGTTCAGAGTTCAAGGGTCTTTGAACATATGGAAACGTTGGCGTTTTCGAGCGACTTTTTTCGACGATCTGCAATTCCGGACTACCTTGTTTGCTGGGGCAACTTAACTCAGCATCTGGTAGGTCTGCGGACTCAATTAACTCTTCCTTAATTGCTCTTCTCTCAAGTAGCGGCGAGTTGAGTCTCTTGTGCAGCTCATCCAAATCCCTCTGAATTGTCTCATCCTGAGCTAACTTTCTTGCGAAGGCTCTGCTCGCGTCTTCAGCATGTACTTTGCGCTCCATAAGCATATCCTCGAACTCCTGTCGGGAAGGTGTCTTGCGCACCAGTGGACACGACGCCGCAATGCTGGGCCGAGCGGTTTTGCGGGGCATGGAATGGGCAGCCGCATTTTTGTTTGGCACAAACTTTTTATCCGTAATATCAATGGGCTCATTGCTTTCGACGTGGTTCAAGTCACTGGTATTGAAGCCGACCGGAACGTTGCCATATGTGAAGGGCAGCGCATCCTCGCGAGCATGGTATGGAATATTATCAGGATCTGGATCTGGCTCTGTGTCTGTGTCGAAACCAGCACCTTGCACACGTCTGTTCAATGGAACAGACGCTTCACACACCGAGGTCATTGAAAAAAAATAATGTTTCAAAACTTTTGCGTTTATTTTTACAATCCGGTAGATATAAATAGTCTATATATATGCATACGTGTGTCTGTGCAGATATCGATGCACAAGTTCTACGCCGAGTCGCACAGCGCACACGTCCGCTAGGAACCAATTCTGACAGTTGACTAACCAAAAGAGCAAAACCATGAACTAAGCACTCGCTACTCTATACTCTTACACATGGCAGCATTATTTTTACAGCAGATTTGTCGTATGCTCTCCTTCTCTCCAATATCTATGTCGATATTGCAGATATACAGACTGCAAATAACAGTTTTGCTTTAAGGTAAACCCATTCTTCAGTTAAGTAGGTCAACTATTAAAATAAAACTTATAATTTGCGCAATGATAAAGGGGCTGCAAATCACATCTACATAGACCGGCAGCCATTAAGTGTAGTCGAAAAATTTTATAAAGTTTAGTACCCAAGATCAGAGTGTCTTTTTCCGAAAGCTTCCCCAGTACTGATTCGAATACGCATCTAAAAATATGGCTAACAACATCTGGTATTAAAGATGATTAAAGCTAAAGAACAAAATCACCTTTCACTTCAGGCTACTAGAATCATTTTTTTAATGAGCTTGAATATCTGAAAAGCCATTTTTATATTTATTTAATCAGACTCTCGATTTTATATTAAGCTGGCTTGTGTAATTATTGATTAATTCTTATTTATTCTATCGTTGCTAAAAAGTAAAGATATTTTCTTATTGAGACATATTATATATAAAAATGCTCGCCTACAGTCAACATTCGTGCCATTCGATGTTCTGGAGAATTCTTAAACACATGTTTTCCATATTCAGTCCGTAATATTTCTATGAAAAATATATATATCTTACTTAATTGTAACCATATATATATATATATATATATATATATATATATATATATATAGATGTTATATACACATATATGTATAAATAAATCAGAAATAGACGTCTGTTCGTCGATTTAGGTAATAGCTAAAGCCAGAGACTTGAAATTTGTATTACCCAATTACCGATCTTCCGTAGCTAAATTCTAAATATTTTCAAATGCTCACAGATAAGAAAATTTAGTTTGTTTTTAACTTATTCGATTGAATATGGAATGACTTATTCAATATATTTCTATATTATTCAATGTATAGTTTCATGAAGGGCTTACTGGGACATGGCTTGTTCAGCTTAGTAAGTTATTGATGGGAATCACCACAAATCCATCTGCCTGTTAGAGCCAAGCTATTTTTAATAATGACAGCAAAGCAGCTCTGTGAAAAATATTATATACATTTGAAAACAAAACGCAAATGGCTAGAATATCATTCCAGCATGCAATCTTAGACAGTACGTGACTGCAGCCAGCCGAAGAAAAATACAAAATAATTTCGTAATGCTAAGAATAGTTGCGCAAAAGAGGCAGGGACTCGCAAACTTTATGGGATCAGATATGGGTTGAATGATTTTTGGATTTAATCATGGAAAGTATTGATAATTCTTTGAGCTGCAATTTAGTTGGAAAACAAAATTTTTGATAGTTTTTGCAAAAGGATAAATACATTATTGATATCACAATAAATTATTGATCTTAATTTTACTTATATAAATATATAAAGTAATGCAGTCGAAAATGAACACTTGAACTATACCTAGATATGAGCTGCAATAAAAATAATCAGCTTTCGTTTTTATACAATAATAAGGTAAAGAAATGCAAGGAATACTTATGCGCTGAGGGACCAGTCGGAAGTATGGGATAGCTCTTCAGGATATGATAGATATTTCCTTAATACGCGAATCTCGTCTAGTTCTAGGCGGAGGTATAGGGGCGGTGCCCTGGGGATTGATGCAGTGACTGTCATCAGCCTTTTCAATTGACCCGTTGGGTATATCAGGTTTAAAGACTTTGCTTTGGGATAAGTTAACTAGGGAAGATTTTTTTTGCTTCTGGCAGAATTTCTTCAGGAAGATGTCCTTCCATTCGGTTAGTTTGGCAGGCTTTAAGTAGACGTAAACGCCACATATTACGAAGGCCGCGATCATCAGTAACAGAATAAGACCGATCAATAGTATGACCGAAGTGACTTGGTCATCATTCACGCCCACTTGATCAGTCTTGGCAGGTGTAGCAGGTGTAGTAATGCGCTGGATGGGTCGAACAGGACGGATGGGTAGACGGGCATCGGGTGTCAAAGCAATATCCGAACATGCCCGAAACTCCTCCTGGGGACCACAGCCAACGGCTCCTACTCCATCCTCGCATATGCCCCAGTTATTTCCTGCTATATAACGCCACTGCAGCACGCACTGGTTGCATAAAAGATCTGGAATTAATATAGCGACCGTAATGAGGAAACTGTGAGTACGAAATGAAATGATAAAGACACACGAACTTTACCTGGCAAGCGTGCTTTGATTTCATAAATGCGACTACCATTGCGAGGGTAGAATCGGGTGTCTAAGTCGCTCGGACTACTCTGCGACGGCGAACCACTTATTATATGCAGCACGTTTTCGTCAAGGCAATGCTGCTTGGCGCTCGGCTTTGGACACAGTCGAAACTCAAAGTAACTGTATCAAAATAAAACAAGAGATATTAACTGGCCAATCTCTTGCATAGCTGATGGATCCACTTTACCCCATGTGACTGGCTGTCAACTCCACGCGTATCGTCATATCGGAGCCTGGAAAATAGCTACGAACAATGACGCCCTGTCCCCATTGCCCCCCATTTTCGTGAGGACGCGGCTCTGGCATATCCCAGGCATCGCCACACTCTCCGCATTTGCCCCCGTTGCGCTTCCACTGCCGCGTGAAGCCCCCGCAATAGAGCTCGTGATCATTGTAGTCGGGCGGCGTCTGAAATCCATAACGCCAAGCAGATGCTCTACTTGGTGGTTCTATGAGCCTTCCATGCGCATCGCCAGGTTGCACAATACTCAAGAGAGCTAGGCAGAAAATGAGAAACATTCGGGAATTGAGCGTGCGGTGGCCATCGCTAGCTCGCTCAGGCGTCAGCTGAAAAAATATAACTCCCAAAATATTTGAAATTGCTATGACCAGGTAAACGCATTTATTATCATTATAAGCCACAAAATACATTTTATTCATCTTTTTTGTTTAGTGTGTATGTGCGCAGAAGAAGGCGTGGCCGACTTACAAGATTGTGTATATTTTATAAAATAGTTCGCTTATTGCCCCTGACTGTCCCGCCGTTCGTCTTGTTCTTTTATAGCTAGCGCAATTATTTGATAGTTTCACTCAATTTTTAATATTATTTCAATTACCTAGGGATTTATCGCTCGATTCATTAGCTAGATTTCCCAAATTTAATAAATAAATAAATATATATTCTATTACAATTATATTTTTTGACTTTTTTAAGAAGTTTTTCTCTTTGAGGCGTATTCAATCAATTTTTACAAATTTACTGTTACTCTTTTGATTTGTTAAAGATCAATAAGAATCATTTCGTTTTAAATGTATAAATTTTTTGGTTCAGGTATGATGTCCCTTGTATTCTAGTTAAATTAAAGAATCAATTGAATATTTCACATGAGGGCATACATATTTAGTGCCAAAGCCAAAAATATGTGCGAGTATCGGATTCTCATCATTAGTTTATTTTGTTTTTATTGGTTTTTTGTTTTTGTCGAATTGTTATTTTTTCTCTTTTTGTATAAAAACTGGTTCTTAATAAATATATAAAATAACATTTGACTCAGGCTAAGAACCAGTTTAGATCGATCTTAATTTCATTTCCTGAACAGGCAAGTAAATACTTAAAATCCTTTATTTGGATATGCTAAATATAATTATATTGTCAGGATGAACATTATAACAAACCTTTGAGGAACACAAAATATTAAATTTATTCACCAAGAGCTCTGAGTAGTTTAGTTTAGACTCATATCAGTATGTATTGGAAACAAGGGACTGCAAGTATGTGCCTCACGAAAGTTGAAAAAAAAAAACTTTTGATGTGCATTTAAGCCTTCATGCCCTTTCCACAAATATTAATGAAGATATTAAGATTTTGGCATAATTAGAATGGGATTTCAATTCTTGTGCACTGCTGCTTGTTCATGCACAAATATATAAATATATTTGGGTCGGCTGAAAGCAGACAAAATCGAGTAATATAATAATAATATAATATGGGAAGTGACCGATCGAAGATAAAAGTAAGGAATATAGAAATTTTAGTGAGATCTATTGATCAGTCATTAGCGATAAAAATATATTTTTTAATAGTGATACACAACAAACTCATAATGTAGCAAAATTATCACCTTATACACAAACACACACACGTATTGCATATAATTCGCTTTCATTGTCTAACTTTCACCTATTCACGGATTACTCAAAACTCTTGTACAGCTCGCAAATGTGTGAAAATATACGTATTTACATTTATATTTGTATTCATACATACATATATACATGAACTCATTCTCACAGACGCCTTATAATGACGCTAAGTGAAGCCATTCCTTAAAAAAAAAAAGTCACTCACTTGTACTGGTCTTTTAAAGCAATTTTGGCAGCTACTATTTCTCATAGCAGACTCTTTAGTTTGCTGGATATGATGTTATCAGTTTATGTTTTCGCTGCGGTCTAGCTTAATTAGATCACAAGCAAAGAGGCCTTTCACTTCTTTAGAGTCGCGAAGTTATCACTTTTAAGAAAAACGATTTTCGTGCTCTACCCACCAGCTTTAAACCAAGACTGATTAAGCCTGAGTCCAAGCATGCGGACTTCAGTCACATTTTCGGCTCTTTGAGTTGTTCAACTGGTTTGGAGAAATTTTTTAGTGCCACTGAAGAGCGTCGCTTCACTGAGTATGCTCAACAAAAAATATGGTTTTATGCTGTATGTTGCGTTGATCTTCACCTATGGAAGTCTTAGCATGCATTATATGAGGTCTGTTGAGAGTGGTCATGGTTCATGGAGCCCAGGGAACCGTGTGTTTCAATGAACACCGAATCCCAGAAGTATTACGCTTAGCTACCTTCTCATATCGTCTCTCACACGTTCACCAGTAAATTATTTAATTTTCAAATGACACAGCTAGTGTGCGCCTTAATCGTCTTTATATTATATAATTTGAATACATAATACACGTGATTTTTATGCCTAGTAATGCTAAAAAACATGCAAAAATGTTATTATGAAAAGATAATTATAATTATCAAACACAACTTGCTTATTTCCTGGTCAAAATCTGTCTTCAAAATAACAATTTAATTCTTACACGTTTTTCCAGCTAATGGTACAATTTCAATTACAGCGATTATTTCGTACGCTTCTTTTGAATAGACCTTAAGACACTTTATTCTAAAATTGAATTCAATTGAAATTAATAAAGTTGTCAATTATGTGGAACCCCGTATGGAAAAATTTTTATTAGTTTTTATACTTTTTCTATCTTACATCTTTGGAGGACGAAAGAGGAATTATTCAATATAAAACTGAAATTCCTTAACATCGATTACAATTTTATGTAGTTTATATAGTTATTTTTTAAAAAGACCGCTCGAAAACATACTTCAAATATTACCTTCAGTTATCTATTGTGAGCTGGACTGAATTGTATTTTCAGTATTTTTTTTCTTATTATTTTTTATTAATGAAAATATTCAAGTGATATCTTGAACAGCAAACCGAAAATAAAAGTTAAGCATTACTCTTTGTGTATTTAGGTCTATGTGCACGACTAACACAATTAAATTTAAATTAAATTTAATTTAATTTCAGTGTTCAGAAATAAAAATATTTATTTAACCGCGTTTCTAGGTTTTCATAGTTTTCAAAAAATATATATGAAGTGCAATCGATAGTCTTAAATTTGAAATTGATATTTATATCGCATCCACATCAATCGATATAATATAAGCAACTGACATCACTAATAAACAACAGCTATTTGCTAAATAAATGCAGTCGTTTTTGTTGACTGTGTAAAATTATAGAGTTAGAAGAATAAAGTTAAAAACTAAACAATAATAAGCGATGGCAGACAGGCTAACTCAACTGCAGGACACCGTCAATCAAGTAATTGATTAAACATTAATGATTATTAGTTAAACCAGCAGTTGTTATTTTCAGCAAGCCGAGCACTTTTGCAATGCCATTGGTGTAATTCAACAAACTTCTTATCCCAGTAAATTCGCAAATTTTGACAGGACAGGTTCACAAACTCCCATACAGAATCCGCCGCAGGAAGATTATGCTCAACTATTCGCCCAGCTTATAGCTCGATGTGCTAAGGACATTGATACCCTCATTGAATCGTTACCTAATGAGGATAGTTCAATAGAATTACAGAATTCGAGTCTAAAGCGACTAGAGATTGAAAATCAAGAAACAGCTGAACAGCTAGAAGAAGTTGTTCAGAAAGGAGAATTGTTGCTGGAGAAGATTCAATCAGCTCTAGGAGACATTGCTCAATCACAATTGGATATGCAAATAACATTAAAGACAAGTTTAAAGTGAGATTCGAGGTCTTTAAGCTAAGAGTGGTTTATTGAAGTAATTTATGTATATAATAAATAAATTGTGTGAGTTAAATTTCTAAAAATACGATATAGAAAACATCCATTTGTTGTAAAATGTTTGTAGCAAAAATATACTGAAGTAAAAATTTACTTTTTGATTAAAAAGAATTTTATTTAAAGTTTTTAATAATAATTAGGCTATGGTTTATAATGCAATATTATTCATGTTCATTGAACAATATTTTCTAATAATTTAGAATATACAAAACCAGTACTATCTCTTTTATTGTTTGCAGTTTTTGCATAACATTAAATATGTGCTCTGTGTACTTCGAAAGGCTGACAGCCGTACAGTATTTAGTCAATAATCACTTTCATGGATAATGGCTGCATCAGGTAAACAAGTTACTAAACTTTTAATTACTTTTTGAGTTGCAGTTTATTATTGATTGATTTAGTTAATTAGTATACAGGTAAAACTCCATACTAATTAGCTAAAAAACATTGAAAAGAAATATTCGTTAGCTGAACATACAATCCGAAATATCTTGAATATTTCATCTGCAACTGCAACTAAATGGACATTAAAATATGCATTTACCAAATAGACACTAATTTCCTAAAACCTAAAAATATGGAATCATATTAAAACTAGTTAAATTCACAATTTTTCAAAAATCACTTATGGTTGTCGATCGGGCTTCCAATACATCAAAATAAATGCTAACTGAATTATTTTTCATTGATGTATTTAATGGGGATAAAGGAAAAAGTTTACAAGTCCTTGTCGCATTATACTCTATACAGAATATTCACATCCTAATATTATACACTTCATGTAGACTTAAATATATTTACATACCACAATGGTTAATATTGAAAACTAAACATAAGTATATTAGAGCTGAGTACTATTTTCATTAAAATTAATTGACAACAAATTTATATTTAAGTAATGGCAAAAATTAGTTTGGATTCTTGAGACACTATATTAAAAATGAAACAAAAAAAAGCAGTCAAACTAACATATTTTTAAATATTACCTTTATTAACCAAAACTTTACGAACGATAATCTTATAAACTTAGTCTATTATTCAAAGCTGTTATGCAATGCTTTAAATTGTGGTTTTATATTTATATATGAATTATATATATATTTATATTTTAAATTACTTAAAATACGAAAATGTTCTATGTAAATGTAACAGAATATATAAAATAATATTGTGTACTTAAAAGCGGTGTAAATGTAACTTAATCTAGCCAATTATTAACATTCAGTTTCAATAATTTTGCGGCGTATTCTAATACCAGTTTTTATCTGATTTAGTTAAGCGTACCCCTGCACCCTTGGGCTCCACATAGACATGGGATTTTCTCCTCCTCTAAAGGAAATTTGTAGTCATAAGTTATTTCTTCATTAACTCCAATAGGTTGCTTCGAATATATAACAATTTTTTTTTCGGACTCTATGGTAATCACTTTGGCATAACAATTTGGCTGCAAGCAGAATCAATAAATTAACAACAGATTCAAATATGAAAAGCGTTTTATTATACTTACATTACAGCTATGATTTATAAATCTTGCCAAATTGCCACATTTAGTCGCATCGATAATAGTCTCCATATCGATTCGGAATAAATATGAGCTTCCAATACCAATCGCCTCATATTTAGTCTCTCTAAGGTCTGCAACTACTGGTCGAATCATTTGGCCAACGTATTCAATAACCATTTCATCTGCTGCAATGGGTTCCATTGCAAACAGTCCCCAATCATGAATAGCTGATTTTGCAAATTTGAGCTGCTTTTTCCGGAATTTGAGCTGATTGAATTTCAAAAGCTCGGACTCGCCCATTGATCCGAAGGCCGTCAGCAAACGGCGTTGATTCGATCGAGCTTCACGAGAAATGCCTTGCATTTTAGATATTAATTTGTTATGATGGTTTGTTAGCGCCGTCGGCTCATCGCACCGCTCTTCATTTTGAGCGTCATGTATATTTGCTTTAGCATGATGGTATTTATGTTTAGCCTTCTCGCGTACATCCAACTTATAAAAGCCCTCCGTACGCGCGCAGCCCGTTTTGTGTCTCATAAGCTCATCGTCTTTACGCCGTTTTTTTGGAGGAGGCGGCCAGAATGCTCTGTCCGTGGTGCAGTGATTAACCCAATGAGTATTGTTCAAAAACATACTGAAATTAGAAATTAGAAACGAACCCATTCGATTAGAAACATGTTTCAAAATAAAGAGCATAAATAAAAATTGTATCTTACGCATATGGCTCCTTTTGCAAATGTTCGGTATAGCTCGCCTTGATGTACTTAATATCCTCCAAGTCGATGCCCTTTGTCAGGAAGGTGTATAATATTACCATTTCTTCATTTTGATCACGAGAATTGAACATTTCATGCGGAACAAAGTTTGAGGTCTGTCGAACCAATTCAGAAAGCGTACTCTTCATTGACTCCATTTTCGATTTTTTATTAACTGGTCGTCCTGAAAACTCTTTCTTTTTCTTTTGAGCTCGAACAGAGTCTTTGCGTGGCCTTCCAGGCCCAGGCCTTGCAATGTGCATGTTATCCAGCTCCTTTTTATTTTTAGAATCAAACTGATCCGTTGAAACACCGGTTGAAAATTCGCCCTGTGCTTGCGGTGGCAAGGAATAACAATGTTCTAATGCCACTTGACTAGCTTGGGATGCTTGACTCGATCCACTGTCTGACGAGGCAGGTGATTGCTTCCCATTATA
This sequence comes from Drosophila mettleri, assembly GCA_035047625.1. NCBI lineage: Eukaryota > Metazoa > Arthropoda > Insecta > Diptera > Drosophilidae > Drosophila > Drosophila mettleri. Next base: position 20,906,706 of record JAWNPI010000035.1, read on the forward strand.
AATTCGTGTATCGTCATTTTGTTGGGTGCTAGATTGAGCGGATTTAAAAACTTCCGTTTTTAGGTCGCTATCAGGTTTCGGAGGAATTGTACTTGCTATCTCATTTGACTGATTATTATTATTTTGAATACTTGTCAAGCAAAGTTCAGTCTTCACTATGCTCAAAAAGTGTTTTCCTTCGACATTATTTTCTCTAATATTTTTCTTATACAGTTTTAATTCTTCCACTAATAATTTTGCACCTGGTGTTGGGGGCAGTTTTGAAATATCAGGTGTGTCAGGCATCTCAAGACTAGGCATTTTATCAATATCCAACTTGAGATCAATTTTTAATTTATTGTCTGTCTGGTTTGAATTCTTCTGTTGTTCTTCTAAAAACTCGCGCTCGATTTGGGCCATATATTCTGTGTTTCGACGCCTCTTCTCCTGATACTCGCGCTCTTCTTCCGAATCACTATATATACGATCGTATCCAAAATGAGATTTTGCTGTGCCCAAACCATCAGACTTCGACACAGTTTCTTCGTTGTAATCTGGTGGCGGAACAGGTGTGGGCGATCGGCGGGATTCACTTTCAATTTTATCCTCCGTCTTCGATTCGGCTTCAAACGATGAAGCCATTCCAGTTTCTTCCATGCCAAAACAACTATCCTTGCTTATGTCTTCAAGGTCAGACGGAATGGATGACATGAGATTAGGCTTTGAGTTCGTAAATATTTTATTCTCTGTTTTCTGATCATCATCTTCATCGGTATCGGAATATATATCAATTTTTTTCAAGCGATTTCGCTTGGTTGCCGAATTTCGATTGATCGATTGATTCTCTTCCTCAGAGTCCGAATATACATTTAGCATTTTTTCTTCAGAGGCTTTCAAGTCACGTCTACGCTTCTTTGAGAACTTTTCCCTCAAATTGTCATTTAAATTGTTTGATCGAACATCTTCATCAAAGCTTTCGTCGTCGCTACTTCTGTCGTTTTCTCCTCTGTTGCCAATATCCTCAGCATCATTTTCACCCTCGCTATTGGAGGACGACGACGTAGACGACGAGAAGAAGCTTGAGGCACTTCCTTTTCTTTTCAGTCGTATATTGTTTGATGTAAGCCGCAATTTAGCAATGTCCCTCTGCATATTGCGCCGTTTTAAATTAAGATTTTGAGCATCTGAGCTACCCATATTTGAATCATCTTTTTCTGAATCCGAACGCTGAACCATTTCTTCTTGATCGCTGAGATCCTGTTCCAATTTATCCGGAATGGGACTGGGGTGCTTGGGAACTCGCCGAAATGATGGCAATTTGGGCATCGCAGCCCGTATACCAATGCTGGTAAAGGACTGAAAATCTGGCATTTCCCTCTGCGTGTTGATTAAATGATTAATGTCGGGGGGCTTCTCCTGAGTTGTTTGTTTTTCAACTGAGTTGTTACTAGGTGCAACGGTTTCGACTACTGATGGCAATTGTTTTGTACGCGCTTTCGCTGTTTGTTCGTCCCACCAAACCTCAAAATTTTTAAAAGCTGTCATTTCAATCATGCGTTTGTTAACATCTCGCTTAAGGATCTGTTTCAGCTCCTCAACTATAATATTCATGGCCTTTTTAACGTTTTGTTTCATTTCATCATTTTGATCCGGTTGGGTATGCTGGTAACCATAGGAGTGGATGTATGGATCCAAATTGAAGGTGTCTGCGGAGACTACTCCTGGCAGGTATGGCGCTTGCATGTATGCAGGGTTCGAAAAGTACTTTCCAGTTAATCCAGAGCTCGGTCCTATTGCAGACGGATAATGGCCGTATCCATATGCCGAGTGCTGATAGTAATAATTGCTTTGATTTGAGGTATGGGGGTCCGCATATCCCGCAAACATAATTTTCGATGCTAGCTGAGATGAAGGATTTACAGATTCTTTTACCGTTTCTTCGTGTGACGATAAACTTGACAAGGACATGTTATCATCATTATTGTCATTTGACTCGAACTTTTCAACAGTACTGTTAGCTACATCTTTCTTATTTAAAATATCGTCGTCACTTGATATATCACTGGCGCCATGCTGCTGCATAGCCGAAACATTTTTATCTGTTGCTCTTTTGTTGAGGCCGCTATTTGAATCGCAATTCGTGTCAGCTGCTTCACTTACATCATCAGCCTTTGTCTTGTCTGTTTCAGAATCACTACTATCCATTTGCAGGAAAGGTGGGGCATTTCCAAACGTCTTCCCCTTAAATATAAGTGCAATACGTGTGTCTAAATCAACATTCTCTGAGTTGGTTTCTAAGTCAGCGGCAGGCTCGGGATTATTTGATTTGTTTGATTTTGGTCGTTTTGGTGATGAATGCTGTTTTATACCAGCTGACTCCGTTGAAGGCGAAATATCTTTTGAATATAACTTTAATGCTTTAGGTTGCGGGTCGTCCCAGTTTTCTTCCTCTTCTTGAGGCGGAGGCGGTGGCGGTATAAGCTGTGATTCTGGTTGTGGAGCTGGCCACCTTCGGTGGGAGCTACTCCATGACTGAATATTTTCACTCATCGTGTAGCTGTAATGATTATAGCCGTAGTCAGACGGTATGTGGTTAGGTGCCGGAATGCCAGAATAATATGGTTGGTTTTGAAACAACGATGAGGTACCATTTTCGTCTACACTGCATTCATTGCTTAGATAGCGGCCATCGTGCTTAGAGCTGATGCGCTCCTTACGATCACCATCAATATCCATGGACCTGTCACGATCTCGTTCTCGGTAATCCCTTTCTTTTGACGAACTTAATCGATGATCTCTTCTATCTCTCATTCGGTCACGAGAGCGATCTCTAGATCTATTGCGTTCTCGAAATTTATCGCGTCCTTTGGAGCGAGCATAATCATACGACCTTGTATCTCGATCTCTGTCTCTTGAGCTGTACAACCGATCTCTGCTAGAATCAGGACTCTTCTCCCGTGATCCTCGAGAGTAATAGTGACGACCATGACGGGAGCTGCTATATTTATGACGTGGTCCACGTTCCCGATCGTAGCCTCTTTCAACGGAATGTCGTGAACGGTCTTTTAGCAGACGATCTCTTTCGCGATCTCTGTGACGATCTCTATCTATTTCTCCAAATACGGCGCCCTTATGAAAAGAGTTATAAGCACTTCCAGAAACCAAATGCGGATCCTCCTTTTCGGTGTATTCATGAAAATGTTCCTTAGCTGAAATATGCGTTGTTGCCGAATGAGGTGTGGTGGGCAGTAATGGTCGTGGTGCAATGGGATTCGTTATACTATCAATCGTTTTTTTTAACTTGGCACCAAAAGGATCGCAGAATACTTCTAGTATCTGCAATATATAAATATATATATATATATATATATATATATATATATGTATATGTACATAAATTAATGATTTTTCTTAATTCAAGAAAGCTAGCATATATACATATATACTTATAAATTATAATTTCAGCGTTAATTACCTTTCCCATTACTGATTTCTGGTTATACTTTTCGACAAACTGTCGTGCACCTTTGGTGCTTTCAAAGACTATACGCGCGATGCCCAAATGCTTGTTTGTCGTTGGGTGATGATATATATTTATTTCATCCGCAGGTCCGCACTTCTCTAGAAGACTTGAAAGAAACTGCTTGTCGATATTGTCGTTAAGATTGACAACCGTTACCTCAATTGCAGGTGGTTGTCCAACATAATCAGAGTCGATTACAAATCTGTGTACAAAGAATGGACTAAAATGAATCAATCTCTATGGTAAAAATAACAAAAACGTCTCTCACCGGGGCACAACCAGCATTAGGGGCTCGACAGGCTTGGCTCGAATTCGGATTAATGGATTGCGTGGGTCACGAGGTGTTATCGTAGGGTATGTCGGGTCTCCAGGTACAACGCCATCGTACCGATATAGTTTGGTACCACATTTCAACAACTGCGGATCCGCTATTAATTTGAAGTTCCTATGCATCCTCGTTTGGGACAAGGGATTGAAGATATTGCCATCACGATAGCCTTGCATCATGATTTGCGCTTGCTCCCCCGATGATTCCCCGCCATTAATTAATAAGTTGAAGTTATTGCTGGTATCCATAGAATATCAGTTGGCCACGTTTACGGAATCTGAGTAATAGAAATGGCAGTACATCAGCACGCTTATTGCTGTCATTTTTTCAATATAAATACTCAAAGTGCAGTTAAAATAAAGAATATGATTACATTTGTTACTTACTTTGCAAGTAGTTTAGACGACTGCCGACTATGTCGGCGGGCACGTCCGAGCGTGTGTTAACGGGAAAGCGAAAATGTTTTTGATATCTGTATATCGACGAGAAGGGCCTCCAGAAATTAATGCAACGCACCAATTAACGTTTTTTTGTCTGCATTGTAGCGCTTTCATGAAAAGAATATGATAATCCCGATATATAACAACATATGAAGTATTAAAACACTGTCGAATAAAAAATACACAGAAAAAACGAGGCCTCGAAGGGGTGTAAAATCAATCTTATCGATGTTTTATTTCATTCTTATCGATAATTATTAAACAACGTTTTTTGGGTAGTTTATCTTCTTATCAAATAGTTGCGGCTTTTCATAGCTTAAAAAAGTGTCCGTTGTTCATAAATATAATCAAACTAGAATACTTAAGATCAATTTAGGTAAGTGTTGACACAAATAGTTAATAACAACGGCGTTAGAAAAATACTGGCTTGGTACTCAATTGTCATATGTGAATATGATTCGACAGTATGGCAACGCCACTTATAAAATATCCGTATTGATTGCATCACAAGTCAATCGACAAAAAGGTTTTAACTTATTTTTCATAATTTAATTCCTTGCTTTTTGTAAGTTTGCCGCTAGTACATTTCAAATTTCACAAATTCAATTTTCTTCCGGATGGTATCGGTTTTGATTACCTTTGTGTAATTCAAGAACCCGTACATAAACATTGTCAAAAACAATGGTCTCCACTTTATTATGTGCATATTTATATCTATACACTCTGCACATCAAATTAGGGTTTCACGTTTGAATTATTATAAATGACACTGGTAACATTTTTGTTCCAACTCTTACGTAATTTACAGCATCTAAAATGGCCTTTTGGAAATTTTTCGGTCTTCCCGTGGTTCGGGCTGATGATGACGAAGCGGAGCTTGTTGACCCTCAAGCTACTCTTAGAGTAAGTAAAGGTTCTTTCATAACTTTATATGCATTCAAATCAAATACAATTCTCGTGTATTTTTCAGGATAAGTGCCAGGCTAAAGGCAATATCGAAAGTCTGTACAACAAATATCAGGAATGCAACGACCGTGTAAATGGTCGCTCGAAAACTACCGAAACATGCATGGAGGAACTGTTCGACTACGTCGCTGAACTGGATCACTGCGTAGCGCACAGTCTTTTCTCAAAGCTCAAGTAGTTAAGCTATAAGATGATCATATGTATTATTGTCACCTATACTACGCTTGAGTAAAATTGTTGAAGATTCTTAGTAATTGAATTTAACTGATTTTAATGCACTGGCACACAAAATTATTGGAGCTCCTTTTTATAGTTTTATCAATAACATTTATTCGTGAGTGTGATAAATATGCGCCGAAGTATTTCTTAACTTTGTGTTACACACTTTCAAGTTACACGGTAAAATGTTTATTTAATAATTACTTTTCTACAACTTTCTGTTCCCTAGTTCCAGAACTGTTCCAATTCGATCCATAGCGCTCTAGTAAAATTAAACGAATTCGAACAGCACCAACATTATATGTCAGTCTTCGATAGTCTTCGAAATTACCGCTTCCGGCTCAATTGCTGAGTTTGTATATGTGACTGCATAATTCTTTGTTCATCCCCTTAAGTTCGTCGAAAGCTAGTTCACAATCTCATCTGGTCATTGTTACTAGTATAAGAAACATCGTTTTGGAATAAATTGAAAATATGAGGAGCTGAAGAATAGCAATAAGTGGATGCATATGTACAAAAAAATGCATATGCAAAAAGGAAAGAAAGAAAGAAAATATTTTAGACAATGATCTGATCTCTACTACTTAGTCATTTCGATATTAATCACTATTATGTTAAGAATTATTTAAATTATCTTTTACAATTTATTTGCAAAAAAAAAAAAAAAATTAAGTCAGGGAAGTGATTGACATAGCCATAATTCCAACTTCAAATGGGGGCAAGATATTATTTTCCATTCCCATATAGCTTGTGAGGATTGTATTCTTATAATCTAGAGATTATCTGAAGGGCTTTTGATAATATAAATCTATAGTATAAAATATGACAAAATGAATCGATTTTTGTTTTGTTTTATTATTCTTTTTAATACTTCGCCATGCGTCTAGTCACGAAATGCGGAGTTTTTCTTGAAATACCAGATCAGCCAGATCGAATGCTTTAAGATACCATTCGATTTATGCAGATATGAAATTTTAAAGTTGTCTCTTTCATTAAACATTAATATTTTCTTTATTAATGTCAATTTAGGTTTGTCAATTATTTACATATGATTTACAGTGTGCGCTGAAATAAAGTTAAACTCTTGTCTTGTTAATGATACAGAAAAAATATTAGTTATACAGGATAAAAGTGTTTGGATGTGTATATATATAGCATTTTGTAATCATAGTCCTTTATGTATTATATATAATATAATATCTCTATGATGCTTATAGTCCGCTTGGCATATATTGCCTGTTAAATCTGAAACACATAAGGTAAACAGAAATGGATTTAGCATGTATTCTGAATAGATATGACTTATAATTATGTTAGAGTGGTCGTCCGTTGTGTGATTTCGGTTTCTCCTAGAATGAACTGTTTCGCGGAATTGAATATGAGTCACCAGATATTGTGTAAAACTATTAAAAAACATCTGTTAGACAGCATAGTTCAATCATGGCAAAATCTTCATAAAACTATTATAGTAAAATTAGTATAGATTTAATTTATAATACGATTTCATAACGGACTTATACACCAAATGTATGTTTGGGGCTTCCAACTTATCCGAAATTCACCGTCCACTTCAGGCAAAAACAAAAAAAAAAAAGATTCTTTAGTAGAAATAATATACATACCAAATACTTTCGTATAATAGTTCCGAGGGCAAGCGAAGTATTTGCATATCATTCTAGCTGCCTCCATGAAGAACATCAAAGCATACATTGCACACTCTTACAGGTTTATTGATGCCGAATTTTACAATCGGCACATCGTTGTTAGAGCACTTAGAACACAAGACTCGGCCACAATGTCGGCTGAAGAGGAAATAAAATTATAAATGCCAAGTAGGAAAATGTTTGCCTTCTGTTGATGTTCTTTTACTTACCAATGATGCCTCCTTATGGTAAGTGAAAACTTTAAGCCACACTCTTGGCACAACTCTGATTCCGCCCACGGCGATTCCTGGGGCAACTGGTCCAATAATTTGGTAAGCAATTGATCTGTCGCTAGTTTGTAATTAAAAATATTGATTCCATCTCTGTTTTGCGCGCCAAGGCAAGCGCCTACTTTTACGAGAACTTTACACAGTGGAGCTTGTCCTCGCATGTATGAGAGAAGCAGCGGTGTGTTGCCGTCCATGTCGGGAACGTTAATCGGGTACTTTGGCATACATTCAAGAAACAGTTCACAAATAGCAGCACCGGAGTTGTCCTCCCCGACGCGACATAGTTCATGCAAGGGATTTCGGCCCCTCACATTGGTTGCTTCGGCATTCACTCGCGACTCTGTTAGCAGCTCCCTGACTATCGCCAGCTGACCCCCGTGGACTGCAAGGTGTAGGGCATTGTTCCCATCCGCATCACTTGCATCGAAATCGGCATTGTTTTGGATCATCGCTGACACTGCAGTAAGATTTCCACGTTCAATTGCTATGTGCAGCGGCATCTTTTGGACAGCATCTCGCTCGTTGACTCGAGCGCCAGCCAATATTAAATTTCGTATAATCATCTCATTTTTCGATGCAGCTGCTAGGTGCAGTGGAGTTGACTGATAGGCGTCGTGGACCCGTGAATTGACATCTACTTGAATAGCCAATAGAAAGAGAACACTTTCCAGGTCGTCTTTCAATATAGCTATGTGCAGAAAATTTCGGCCTCGATTATCCATTATTTCAGCTGCATTTGGAAGTCGCTCGAGAATGCGTTGTGCAGCTTTGTGATTACGGATGGCCAGAGCAGTAGCAAAAGGCGTCAGACCAGACTTATCACGCAGTTTCAGGTCTATTCCAGGATGGCACAGCAGGATATTTATAATATCTTCATGCTGGTTTTCAATAGCTATGTGTGCTGGAGTTTTGCTCTCAGCATCTACAGTGTTCACATTGGCACCGTGATCTATCAGTGCTTGCACAACCTTTGTTAAGCCCCATTGACAACAGAGATGTAGGGGGGAGGCTTTGTCCCGTGCCTCATCACCGCCCTCATCATTTGGACCTGGCTGTCGCGGCGAGTCTAAGTCGCATTGGTTGCGAACAAGGAACATGGCTGTGGCCTCCTTGTTCTCATCAATTGCCCGGTGCAACAGTGTCTGTTGGCAGCCCTCAGGTCCTTGACTCCAACAATCGGTGTCGACGCCATGGCGAACAAGGATCTGTGCCACATCCTCAAATCCCAGTTCCAAAGCAGTCCATAGGGGCGAATCTCTAGAATTATCCAAGGTACTAAGGTCCACACCCTTAATGCACAATACGTCAACCACCTTAGGCAGATGGGAGTCTATAGCCAGTTGAAGCACAGACTTCTGTTCACCTGGAATCCAACGAAATAAATAAGTATGACATTCAGCTATCTTTCAAATGTCAAAATAGAAAAGTTATTTGACATATACCTGTAACTGCGTTGATTTCTGCACCTTGGTCCAGTAGAAACACAGCTTTCTCGCTGTCGCCGTTTATTATGAATTGGTGTAGCAAAGTCAAGTCTTGCCCATTTCTAGCATTCACATCAGCGCCGCCAGCGATTAGTATCGGAGCCAATCCAATTCGGTTGAGGGCTAAGCATAAGCTTAATGGTGAGTCACCATTAACATCCTTGCAGTTAAAATCTACTTTTCCAGAGTCGTTTTTGCTGAAACTAACAAACGTCTCAATAATTTCCTGAGCATTTTCCTCGACTGCTATATGTAGGGGCGATTTCATGTTGGCGGAAACCGCTTGTATGTTGGGGGCTGCTCCTGCATTAAGAAGCTTAGCCACAAGCTTCGGCATGTTCTTTTGGACAGCGATGTGAATGACAGAGAAGCCACCGTAATTCAGATGGTCGAGGTTTGCAAAATCAGTCAAAAATATTGCAGCATCTTCAAAATCACTTCCAGCCATGGTAAGGACCTGCAGCAGGTTGTTATTTGTGTCAGTTTTTAATGGATTCGGGTTAGCTCCCATCTTTAGAAGTTTTTCAGCGAGCACGACGCTCTCCTTATTAAATGGAACTAAACTTAATTCAAGTGGACACTTTTCGTCATTGGTAAGCAAATTAATGTCAATATCGGGCACATCAAGTAATAGCTCCACCATACAATTATTTTGAGATGTGATTGCAATATGCAGCGGGGTTTGGCCTTGACTGTTTTTGAGATTCACACTGGCCTTTCGCTGTAATATTTTCTTGCCAATGTCAATCATATGTGTAAAACTTTCCCGATTTTCATCAATGTCTCCATAGCTGCACACAATGTGGAGGGCGGAGTCGGATGTCGGCCTTGAAATATTAAGCACAAGATTAACTTCAAATATTTAGTAATAAACTATTCCCACTTACCTGGACACAAGATTCACAAGGCAGTTGTGATTTAAGAGAAAGTCTGCTGCAAAATTATCTGCTTTTTTTACGGCATCTATAAGAAGCGTAGATCCCTGCTCGAAGTAAATTTATTGAGATGATTTATTATACTTATTTTATAACTTACCTTAGCGTCATAGGCGTTCACATTAGCAGATCCATTATTAACAAGCGTCTGGGCAATTTGAACACTTTTTGCAGACAAAGCCATCTGTAGTGGTAGCTGCCCATGTTCAGACAAACTATTCACCAGTTCAGGCAACTGAAGTAAATAAAAAAAGACAAATATAATTTACTATGTAAAATTAAATGTATGATGTACTCAAATCATCTGTCCGTTGTCAACATGATTGCGATTATTCTATTTTCTAGTTCAAACAATTTAATTTCGAGCCAATTCATTCAAAGATAATAAATAACTTTAATGAATAATTAGGAGCAGCCTTCTATCTAAGTTGAATTTTGAGATTCATCCAGCATACCATGATTTCGGGATCGAAATCAACCAATCAACAAACTTAAAGTCCAAAGAGGTTTTTAGTTTTATGTCTATTTATGTCTATTTATGTGTATGAATGTTTTCACAATCACTATGAATCAGGTTGTTATTAGTCAGGCACTTAAAAACGTAATGCATTTGTTTACAACAATCAATTTACGGCTTATGGGTTGTTCAGGTTGTTCAGCTTGGACATGATCCTGTCTTCATTTCGAAACAAAATCCATATACACTGTGCAACCAAAGTCACCATACCCCTGATACATTTCTCAAGACACGCTATAACTCTGTCAAAGTAAAAAAAAATGTTTTGATGGAGATCGATAAAATAAGCTTTTAACTACACAATAGAACTTAAATAATAGTAGCATTTTATTTTAGTCTAATATTATAACTACAAAAATAAAAATATTCTCTTGCTTGTGTTGCTCTGTCTCGCGCCACAGCTCTTCTCAAACCTAACGTAGACTTTTGAAGAATGTGTGCAATATCTTCAAATTGGTGTGCGTTACTTGTGTTCGAAAAAATGAGCTAATTTCGTCGTAAAATGCCCCGTAAAGAGTTAACTCTAGAAAAACGTGGGTGGATCTTGCAGCTGCACACAAAGGAACAAGAATCGTATGCAGAGATAGTTGAACTAATGTCCAGAGCCAAGTCAAACATCCAAACAGTAATTGGCCGTTTTAAATACGAGGGGCGTATCAAAAATAATATAAGATCTGGCCGACCATCTGCACTTTCCGATCGTGACAAGCGGAATATAAGGCATTAGCGCTGTAAAGATTGCTACTGAAATAAGCAAACATTTTCATAAGGATATACACCCGCAAACCGTTCTTAGGGCCATAAAATCGTACAACTTTAAGTGTTACACTCCTCGATACGTTAATTTAGTAAATAGGAGGAATCGTGTGGAGTTTGCTCTGGCGTATGTAGACAAGCCTATTGACCTTTGGCGTAATGTAATCTTCTCAGCCGAGTCATATTTTAGGATCGGACGGCGCCCACGCATGTGAAGAGGACTTAAAAGTTGCATAGCTGCATCGGGTGTTAAAAGCATGAAGTTTATTGACGGAGTGATGAACCAATATACCTATATTGGCATCCTTTACAATAAATTAAAAAAATATCGTTGATAAACTTGGTAGAGGGTAAAATTATTACTTCCAACAAGATATCGACTCTAAGCATAAGGCTAATACCCGTTTCTATCTCGCCTAAAACAGGCTCATTTATTGGAAACGCCACCACAAAGTCCAGACATAAGCTCTATTGAACATGTGTGGAAAACACCATATCAGTAGCAAAAACCTGCTGAGAGAGGCATTGCATCAAGGGTGGTGCGGACTTGACCACAATTACGTAGAAAAACTAGTGATGTTAATGCCAAATCGCCTCCGAGAGGTGATTAAAATGAAAGGATATCCTACTAGATACTTAGTTTATAATTTTAGTTAGTAATCTCCACTTAATAGTTAGTTCATATTATTGCTAAGAGTACGGTGACTTTTGTAACCGCAAAATTGTGAATATTTTAGTTTTTTAGTCATAATATTAGACTAAAATAATAATGTTACTATTATTTAAGTCCTATTGTGTAGTTTTATTTTCAATTTAACGAAGTTATAGCGTGTTTTGTGAAAATGTATCAAGGGTACGGTGACTTTAGTTGCACACTGTACATACAGTGTGTCAAAAAATCAAATTTTTATGTGCTGCAACTTTTTTTTGAACGCAACTATCGATAAATGAATTGGCACACGCTATGTTGTAGCTTAAGCCTTCGTTGCTACAATCGTAAACTACCGGTATTTTTCATTCCTTCTTTTACCCTTGCTTCGTTTCTATTGTTGCACGTGCAATTTTAATAAATATCGTTTTTCGTTTGTTTATAGCTGTGATCAAAAAAAAATACAGCATATAGAAGTTTGATTTTTCAATACTTTTTTGACACACTGTATGTACGCACGGAATTGCAGATGTTTTCCAAAATAAACAACATAACACTTAAATTGTACGTTTTTGAGATAGGCATATACTTCAAGGTGTAAACATATTTAGATAAGCATAAACATAAGCATACACGTACTTCTGATCGCATAGCTCGTATTTAAATGCTCTTTTTATACCCTGAATCCATTGAAAATGGAAATTTCAGGGTATAATGTTTTTGTGCAAATGTATGTAACAGGCAGAAGGAGGCGTGCCACACCCCATAAAGTATATATATTCTTGATCAGCTCGACGAGCTGAGTTGAACTAGCCCTGTCCGTCTGTCCGTCCGTCCGTCCGTCCGTCCGTCCGTCCGTCCGTCCGTCCGTCCGTCCGTCCGTCCGTCCGTCCGTGTAAACACCTGGATTTCTGCAACCACAAAAGCTAGAGACTTCAAATAAAAAGCAAAATGCTCGATAATACCATACGCTGTACGAGTTTATTTTTTTTTTTCGATAACTCATCCCATTCCTTTTTTATCGATAACTATCGAAAATATCGCTTTGTTTTTGAGGTCTGGCGTGCACACCGTTAAAGATAGAATCGTGCACTAAGTTGTGTTTGATTGCTATATTGAATCCGCACATTTTGTCATTTTTGGATTTTTGATGCCACGCCCCTTTCGCCCACAATTCAACAAAATCGATAACTCACGTATATCAAATACTAGAGACTTGAAATTTGGCAAATAGGTACATTTGGATGTCATAATCATGCCCCGAAAATTTCATTAAGAACATAGATCGAGAAAAAAAGTTATTAAACAATAAAGTTTCCATAACACAGCCTCTGCTGCAGCCGCAAAACTGTGCAGTGAGCATATTACGTGTATGCATATGTTTGTGTGTGTGTGTGTGTGCATGTGTTGTTTACTATTAATGAATAATGGTATTACAGCTCAATGGATTCAGGGTATCTCTTAGTCGAGCAGTCTCGACTAGAGTTTAGTTACTTGTTATTAATTATCTTTTATATGCATAATCATCTCCATATTCAAATGCTGACACTGTTGTTTGTGCAGCCCTTAGAGCTGTGAGGCTGTGACGTCAAAAATGTTATGCGCATCTGAAAACGACAATTTGCCTGCGTAACCTCGCTTTATGATTTGAGCATGATTCGTCAGTCTTAATTTTTTCGTCCGATGGAACGAGTGTCAATGCTCTCAATTGTCGTGTGTGATATTATCTCGATTTTAAACGGAATGATTAATCCATTTATAAGAGATTAGGAAGGAGATGAAATAATTTCAAGAAGTTAATAACATTCAATGTGAAATACTTTCACACACTTTCATGTTGGAGAATTTAGATACACACATACACACACAAGCGTGCATGGCTATCTACAAATAGAGGAACTTTCTCCAATACCGGCAATTGTTTAAGATTTATTTATTTGTTGTTCGAATTTTTGTATACGTATGTATGTGTATGAGTAAATGGGCCATCATTTTGTGTGACCATATTTTAGGAGGAAATTGTAATCAACTTGTATGTATTATTGTACATATACGACATTATATATTCGCAAAATGACATTCAATTAAAATATATATAAAGAAACTAGCAGACTAATATCTAATACATACATATACAAAGATCATCGTAAGTCTAAGTCAGAACACCCCACATATGATTGAGTATCTTTATCTATATACTAAACATTTATAATGATGGACTGGAAGGCACACAAGTGTGGTTTTGCTTACCACCTGTTCCAAGGCGTTATTTTACTTGCTGTTGCTTTAGATTTAGGTTGGTATTTTTTGGCATTATTAAGTAACACATATGTCGATATATTAATGCAAATACAAAAATAGATTGCGTGAATTTATATCCTAATTTAATCATGTAGCATAATTTTCTGGTAATTGTATTATTTTTCAAAAATAATAAGCATGAAAAAGTAAGAACCTGCAACTGACTTCAGAATACTCGCTTACAAGGCTTAATAAAAAAAAACATATTTCCATTCGGAAGAATAAAAATCTTTGAAGCCGCCGTTTAGAGTAGGTCACAATATAATTTATTTAATGATTCTATCAAATATATTACTGCGGATGATAGGGCATTTACCACGCCACACCGCATAATCCTGCGGGCAGATTGAAATAAATATTAAACCTGCATATATGTTTTACATAATATATAATACTGCAATATATAGTGAAAGTATACAAGTATAGAGCTTTTGTCCATAAAGCGAACGAATAATGATAAGAACAAATTTATTGAGCTCAAAATAAAACAGCTTAAGATTCGTTCTTAAAGGAAAAAAATTATAAAAATATGCATATATATATTTAGATAATACAATTTAGTATTAAAATATGCTTTTGAAGATAACATATTGAAGATAACATACAAAAAAAAAAAAAAAATGAAACAATGTCGACAATGACATTATGTTGAACGAACGCATTACAGCTATATATAAAAAAATGAAGGTTCTCCTTAAAATCTACATAGCTAAATATACTATAACTTTACTCATTTATTATACATAATAATCTATTTTCTTACTACTTGCTATCAGTAAATAAACTATAAAACCTGATTATGCCAACTACTTTGGGAATGCGTTCATGTTATCTATAAAAAAATACTAATATATAAACGGTTATTGCACGCCTAATGCAATATTCTTATTAAGAAAGTCGCATTTTTAAAATACTTTTTAAATTATTCCAATTTTGCTTTATCGCATTTAAGATAATTCAATTTTATTAATAGTTTGTAATTTTACGACTACAATAATGAAATCCACTGATTCAGCCTTAAATAAAAGTTTACTTATGTGCAAATATACCAAAGTTTGTCAAACATAATTCGGTTCTTTATTAAGCGTACTTGCTTATGAATCATTGCTTATCTATATCCATACAAATTATTGAAATACGCCCTTTGGCAATGTGTCAAATTTTTAAAATAAGAGCATCAATGTCAATGTCCAAATGTTCAATTTGAAATTTACACTAAACAAGGAAACTGGATAATAATATATAATAAAAAACTAAAGTTCTCAACCACTAAGTTGCGTTAGTTTATGTAATGATAATAATATTTCTTACTAATAAAAATTATGCACGAAATCCAAAATTTTCAGCCAAATGTTCAGAGAGAGAGGTCTTACTATGCTACAAGTGTTCAGTCACTGTGGAAAAGTACTTTGTTGACAATGCAACAATTGTCACTCCGCTGTGCTCGAAATTCGAGGAGTCCTCACTTTATGTCGCCCAGTGCCCATATTCGACGATGTGCTTGAAAACGATATCAACGCTACATCTTCAAAATGGTCAAAAACAAGAAACCATCACAAGAGGTTGTGCCCAACAAAAAAACACAACTCAGGTTATTGGCAAGCTCAATATATAGTGCATATTGAAATTAATTAAAAAAATGTAAATATACTATTTCTACAGGTATTTCGCAATAGGCAATGGGAGCAGGAGCACTTGGTGCAGGAAGTATATAAGGAAGAATGCACAGAAATTCAGTCTAACAACTTCGCGGGATCGAAAATCGTGCACTGCTACTGCCGCGGAGAATTGTGCAACTCATCAAAATATTTCACTGTTGACAAGAAATTGATAAGCACGACTGCTTTTCTCAGCGTTATTTTGATGTTCAAAAATAAATAATTTGACATTTCACACTTAAACATATGTAAATGTAGCGTGTCCTGCTTTAAGTTAAAAGTTGTTGTGATAATTTGAACATAACATGAATATTTGCTATGGCCTTTTGTGATAAAACAAAATAAATACTGCCCTGTCGGCTTTATCCAGCTTAACAAACACTTTCGAGAAAAAGTTTATAACATAAAATATTGTTGCATCTACATAAAACTATAACTTTGTTTATTTGTTGTTAAAGCTACGTATGAACCTTTCTTGAGAAGGCTTTTGAGAGTTACTTGAATAAATACTGAACGTAAATGTAAATGTTTCCAATTATTTCACTGTTTTATTTACTTTCTAAGCACCTATAGGTTTATGCTAGACAATTAAATGAAACTTTAAGAACTATATGTTACAGCGTATATAGACTTAAGCAATTGGCTAGCAGTCTTTAAATAGGGGAAATAATTTGAGTTAGCTCTTTATCCAGACACTATATTGTGAATATTAAAACGTTATCTAGTAAACTACATATAAACCCTCCCTTTTTTACAGGGAGTTACTAACCGTTTTTTACCCCACTAATCAATTTAAATGCGATAAAAATTATTTCAATGTGTTTTGTATTTTTTAACACTTACCGCGTTACTATTTTCAGCAAGGCACAAGCAGACGACATCCTCGCGCAAAAGTCGAACTGCTGAATGTAGGGGATATTTGGTCTTGCTTTTAAGCATTTTATAAAGAAGTGGTCCGGACATGTGCTCGAAATCTTGTGCAGTTAAGTCATCCCAATGTGTCGATATAATTCCCGAGCAGTACTCGAGTAGGCTAGCGGCACCCACTTCCTCAGCCACACAATAGAATCGCACACAAGAGCGTACGCCCACGGAAGCCACTAATGCTCTCTCACAGAGTCCAAGCAGTCCAGGCAAGGAAAAACGATGCGCTACTCTCAATAGACCCAGGGTCAGCCGATCGTGCTGCAAGTCAATAATATCCGTGTAAATCCAACGTAACAGTGCTGTTGCTATGTCCTCATCCAAATCGCTCCAATCTAATTCCTTGGCACTCGCTAATGCCTCGTTACGCCATTTATCCGAACGGGCATGGAGTACGAATTTATGTGCCGGCATTATTGAACCGTTGGAATTGGTCTTAATGCTCAAATCGGAATATATCGAGCGACCATATAGGGAGGCCGTGGTTAGTGCCAGTCTTGATACAAAACTGCTAAATTCTCCTGTAGACTCTGGATCTGATGTGGAGACCATAACTTCATTATATTTCCGTTCCAATTCCACATAGCTGCGCTGAAGTTTAGTATATTCTTCCTTCAAAAGGGCAAGGTCCTTCTCCAGTTTTGAAATAGAATCAATTTCATTACAACCTTTAGAAAAAATATTATTTAATATTATTTTTTTGTGGTACAGACAACTATATATATTTAAGTGCACATCTACGAATTTTCATTGAAATGCAGTTTTTAGATACAATTGTCCAAAAAACATGACAGTTGACATCACACCCACACACCAAGCATAAATATGTAGGTATTTATTTGCATATACATTCCATTTAGTTGTCCATAATGCAGTACGTACCCATAATTATTTCTAGTTTACTTTAAATTCCGCGATATTTAAAGATAATTCTATAAACATCTGAATTTAGACCAATTCGGCTTTCATCAATCTCGCTTAAGTTGCACAGCTGTATCAAAATACTATGCAGTCATCGGGTCGTCAAGTTATCGATATGTAAATTAGAAAACCGCAATCGATTACTTTAATTAGATTTAGCCTTACAAAGTTTTCACTTCGCACATTTGCATTGCGATACCAAATAAATGCGCATTTATAAAATGTTCCCATGCCTAAAATGTTATTATTATTATATCTGTGTAAAAATTTCTGATGATTTTCCTATTGATTTCTTCTTAATAACACAGTGGTATTCAATAATATTTTATTCTGATGCAGTTGAGCAGAAAGGAACATTCGAATAACAAATTCTTATTAGGACAACTAATTAAATTTGTTACACTATTTTCGAATATAATTACATTCCTAAGAGAATTTTCCTGGAAAAATGTCCTATAAGAGCTTATAGTCTGCAGCAAGCTGTAGTAATTTTCAATTTTTAATTTTAAGACACCATCAGGCCAATTCTTTGCCAATTTGAGTGGGTTAGAAAATTTATTGTATCACTATGTCAATGCCAATATTTTGCTGGCAAAAAAGAATCCAATAAGGCATGAGCACAATTGTTCAAAGCTTTCTCCAAATTTTAAATACTTATTCGCAAAAATCATAAAATGTTTACAGAAAAAAGTGTACATACAGCGTGGGAATTCCCTTTAAGTCAAATACTGCGCGTCATAGTTGCATATATGTACATAAATACATATATGTATGTAAAAATGTATTAGAAAAAATTCATTACTTCATCACACATTCAACGATCTCTCTCTGAAGATCAATTTGATATATTCTATGCTTGACTAGCGGCTAGGTAATGCCACAAATCAAATAAACTGACTGATGTCCGATCATAACCTAGAAAACTAAGCCTATAATTTTAAATCACATTAATATGGATGAAGAAAGTATGTCACAGCCCATAAAGTATATAGTACATCCGTTTGTCTTATCTTATTTATTCATTATCGAAAATAACTGATGATTTGACTTCATTTTTACTGTCTCTAGTGTGGGAGTAATTTCAACTTGACCCCATTGAAAATTGCAGTTTCAGTTTGAACCATTGAACCAAGTTGATCTGCCCATCCAAAAGTTTATCCCTCTGTTCATCAGTCGGCCTGCTCATCAATTCGTCTTACTGTCTGGGTATGCTTTCGTCTATCTGGTTATCGGTTCATCCGTCTATGCGTCTCAACCATTGTAAGATGACATGGAATTAAAGGAAGTATATTGAAATTCTACTAAGGATATACTATATTTCATAGCTACCTGTTTATTGTGAATGAAGTTGTCGTTCCTTAAATTTGAAAGAAACCCTTTTACCATACAATACAACAAATAATTGATACCTGCCCAAAGTAGCTATGGGTAGATCTAGTTATAGTTGTGCATTTATTTACTTTGATTATTATTAAAAACTGTGCAATGTTTAAGAGGAACGACATAAATGACAATTGGTGTGTCTAATAGCATTGAAATTGTTATACAACTACCAAAAAATTTTGATAAGCTTATGTGAAATATTGCATTATTATTATTATTAATCTAAATAATATTATTTATTAAGCTTAATAAATAAAGTAATTCGTTGTATGATTGTGCCACTGGTTGGTCCCGAAAATGATTTCACAAAATATCTTTTAATAATATTCAATTTGGGTTTCTCAATCAATGTAAGTCTGGTCCTACAATAAATGAAATTATTTAATTCATATCACCAATTTTATTATCAATTATATTTGTATTATTATTAAGAGACGCGTATAACTTATTATAGATGATATTGCCCTTTGGACCTTTGGCGAGGCATCACAACATTCATATACATATATGGAAATTTATTTCAAAATTTGTAAAACTTATTTACAGAGTCTAAAGCTTTTTGATCCGAAATTTTTCTTCTAAGTGTCTCCGAATTTCCAACTTAAATTACTGAGTGCGAAGCCTTATTACACATATAGAAAACCGTATTTTATGAAATATTAAAATAATTTTAGAACAATAAATTATTCGCAACCTTTGAGTAGCAGTTTGAGTTTGATTTAAATTATTTTACATTATATTAAATGCAATATTTAAAGAAATAATATTTGATTTTAATCGCAGAGAGATGATATCTGTTTAGTGTGTTTTAATGGAAATATATTTTGCACAGATCAATCGATCAATTCGTAAAGCAAGCATATATTTTAAAAAATTAATTTAATTATTTAAAAGTGTAATTTATTGAAAACAAAATTGTATTGAACTTTTTGGTTTTATATTCTTTTTCTTTGCATTTTTACACGAATAATTTATTTATTTTAATTTTAAATGTTTTTTAGTTATGTTTTTCTAAATATATATTTTTCTTTCTTTTTTTAACTTTATGTATATATATATATTAGTTAATTATGTATATACATTTTTTTTTTTTTTTTTTTTTTTTTTTTTTTGACAATAGTCGCTTTTAGGGAGTTGATTATGGGCTTCAATTAAATGCAAATTTATACAGAATAATTCAATTTAATAAATTTAACTACTGATGCCTGATATTTCAAAATTCATTCATCTAATATTTATGAATAGATATCCTAATAACATGACTGCTGTGATCCCAATTTATAGACACTACAGCACCCTATTGATACAATTCAGATCGTTCCTAAGTCATACTAAAAATATCACAATTTAAATTTAGGCACGCTTTCTTAGCGTCAGTGTTTGAGCATGTAAAAACTAACTTTTGTTTTCATAAATTTTTAACAGATTTGACCATAATAAAATTCTGAAAATTTTTGATTTTGAGTTTTGCAGCTATATAAAACATAATTCATTTGAATTTTAGTTTCACATTATAATTTGTATTAAGCTTATAAAATTTCATTACGACGGAAATATGTGAGTTTCGCAGTAATATCATGCACCGTAAAATACAGTCTTAATTACATATTGTTTTGTGTTAATTTGAACTTATTGAGTCATTAAATTTTAAATAAAAAAAAATTAATTAATTACTCAATTTCAGTAGCTTGAATTAAGTTTCAAGTTTTACTTAAGTACTTACAAATCGTAAACAAAAATTACCAGACTGATTTATTGATTTATTATTTAAACTTAGAAAAACATTTTAAAATTGAAGACTTAATTACCGTATCTTACGGAAACACCTTACTTTTTGCTTTTACTTGGATACTTTTGATTAAAGTGGTCATTAAACTACAAATGGCTCACAATATAATGGTAAATATATATAAGATAAATATATAATAACAATTTATAATTAATTTACAGAGAGAAAAATTATGTGTAAGTAACTGAAACTAAGACGCAGATGGACGAAGGCACTAGAAATATATATTGACACAACATAACAATTGGCTTAGTATTACATTTAAAAACCTGATGCCCAGTAGACCCAAAATTGATAAATAAAGAAAAATGAGTAATGCCAAAGCTTAAGACCTATATAACAAAATATTAGATTTGGCGAGAAGATACTCGCTTCTAATATTCCAGAAAAATGTAAATAATATTTGCAGCAACAAATTCTTTTGCAGACTTATATATATGTTTCATCAACCGGAAAATATATTTGTATTACCAAAGCTTGCAGGAATAAGGTAGATCTAAGATATGTGTATAATTATACAATGATGGTTCAATGCAAATTCTTAATTTGCCATATTTATTTATTGCCTGCAATAAAAGCCAAAATGATCGATAATATATATCATATATATATGAATATATATATATATTATCTTATATAAGCTTTACTTTATGGGGTACGAATTGTGCCCTTAATGATACACACCTGACAAACTTACGATACCTACTGAAGGGTATATTGTATTGCTTATCAACAAACACGCAATGTGCATTCCACGTATGATTAAACAATTTTCCTAATAATAATAATCTTAGCTAAAAATGTGCATATAACTAAAGGTTTTTTCGGTCCCAGGTATTATTAATATCATTGGCTATTTGATTAACATTTTTCCATTTGATTAATTTTCTTCATTTTTTTGGCTAGAACAATGTTCAGTCAGCGACGGAAGTACGTTGTCCATCGATGGCTCCCTGGATATATTTATATATATTAGTTTATCCCATACAATGACTAAATGAAAAAATAAATTACCTGTCCAGTGGCATGTGGTATGAACCAGGTGCTGAATTAGATCTGCCAGCTTTAACGAATTTTTCTAGCCTGGAACCGCCTGGTTGGGGAGCCCTACCGGAAATTCCCCTCATAAAGGGATTTACAAAGGAGTGATTCTTGAGCATCGTTTTGATTAATATTAGCGTATCAAGCTTTGGAATGCTGCGAACAACAGAATTAATATCTTCATCGTCCACTTGTACCAAGCAACAGTTTTCATCTTCAGTTGGGCAGACATATGAGCCATTACTGGTCACCCACGGGTTCACCTAAGTACAACAATTTATAAAATATCTTTCTATATATCAATGCGCTGTACCTTCAATTGTGGCAAAGTTATTCGGTTCGCTGGATCCTTTTCTAGCATTCGAACAATGCAGTTTTGCAGATCGGCGCTTATTTTTGGCAGTTCTGGAAATACCACTGGATCGTTTCGTATTTTATCATATAAAACTGGTATGGAGGTAGCTATAAATGGTACATTTCCATAAACCATAGAGTATAATGTTGCCCCCAAAGCCCAGACATCCGCTGCCCGACCACAGTACACATTCTATTTAAAGGAATACGTATCTTAGAAATTCTCGGCTCACATATTTCGCATGGCACATACCTTGCCCAACACAAGGGTTTCAGGTGCTCGAAACGCTGGCGTTCCACCTGTCGAGCCATTACTCATTGTAGCATCCTCTCCGAGAAACTCATTGCAAACTCCCAAATCAGCTATTTTGACATGTCCGCATTCTGTCAACAATAAATTTCCAGGTTTTATATCCGCGTGAATAATCTTTTGATAGTGCACTGAATAAAAGTAAAAGTTGCATGTTTTTTAGATCACATCCAGTTATAACATTAGTTGAGTACGCTTACAATATTCTAATCCTAACAAACAGTCTCGAAACACACTCAATGCTCGCTCCTCGGATAAAGGTTTGTCTGTGGGTATGGAGAGAACCTCACCCTTTTTGACCAATTCAAAAACCATGTAAAGCGAGTCTTCCATCGGATCGTCTAACACCTCCACTAGCTTTACAACATTTGGATGGTCAAGTTTTTTTAAAACTGCAATTTCTCTGTAAACCCGATCCAGCGGAGATGTGGTTTGCTTTGGGCCTCGACGCATAAACGCAGCTTGTCGCAATAAACGCTTTTTGGAGAGAATCTTCATGGCATAGTGTGTCGAATCTTCTTCAGAATAAGCTAACTTAACAAGTCCGTATGAGCCCTGCCAATAAAAATGATTTTTAGCAATTATTTTGTTTGCGAATTGCATGGGAAATACCTGTCCTATTTGATCCATAAGCTTATATTGATTGAGCTGAAGAAAACTCCCAGATTTCTCAATAGATATTCGTCGTGATTCACGTAATGGAGGTCTTCGACGTACGGATCGAGGGCTTCCGAAAGGACTGCCATATGGACTATAAGGAACGTTCGGATAAATTGGCCGCGAATCTGTACTTTGAAAAACTGCTGTTGCGATGCTTGGCCGGTGTATTGGACGCTGACGTATTTCTCCAGTAGACCTGTTCAGGCACTCGCCTTGACCATGCTCCACTTTCTCGTCGTTTGATTTGAATTGGCTCTCAGCAGATCGATGCTCCGTGATATTCGGAAGAAGACGGCTCTGCAAGTGCTGGTCAATATTTAAGCCAGCACAATCCTCATTGTATAAGTCTAGAGATTGTGATTTAAGTAGTGTAGGAAGACTCTGCTTCGAGCCACACGAATCAACAGATTCATTTCTGGACACTGACGATTCCTCAGTTCGAACTATTATGCCTTGAGAAACTGTACTCTCCTTCAAAAAATTATTTTTTTCTAGATCATCATTTTCTAATTCATCTGGTCTTATGCTGTGGTGCACCTTGCCTCCGTTGAATTGCATATTTGGCTTGCCGTGTAAAGTTTTAGGGATTTCGCTAATTTCTGTTGAATATTTTCGAGGTAATTCGTCTGATGCAATATGCATGTTTTCGAGTTGATTGTCTAACAATCTTGTTGACCTCTTATTGGTCGTCTTGGACTTTTCGGGCTCACAACCTTTCAGTAATTTAACAATGATAACATCGTCGTCATCATCATCACAGCTACAACTGCCAGCCTTATCCTTATTGTGTGCTTGATCATTCTCCTTTTCAATTGTTTGGGCCACACTTTCAAAAGTTCTGGCTGGATCTGGGGCGTTAAGAATGGCTGCTTTCGTAATATTCAAATCCGACATAATGTGAATTTATATGTGGGCATAATTGCATTTAAAATGCGTTTAGTCCTGACAAAAACAAAAACAACATATCTATTAAATATATAAAAATGTACAAATTTCTATGCTGCATTTGTATTTATTTTTTGTTTTTCTTTCCAAACAAATATTTTTATTTTTATTAAAAGTAAACTTTAAACACAGGTATGAGTGACAATGATTTATTGATTATTTCTCGTGTGAGTCGTTATAAAACAATTATTATTGAAGTGTAAAGTGGTGAAGGTTATTAGTATGTATGCAGTTTTTTGGGAGGGATTATACGGATAGGTAAGTTATGATTTGGGGTTTTCAGGCGGAATTCTTAAGTAAATATTTTTCACGAATTATTTATAATTTATTTCAGTCCATATAAAGAATGGGAATGTTCAGATTCTCATCTCCCTTAACTCTAGTGATTTCCGCAGTCTCTATTGGTCTTTTAAAAGTAACAAGTAACTAAACTCTAGTCGAGACTGCTCGACTAAGAGATACCCTGAATCCATTGAGCTGTAATACCAATCATTAAGAGCTTCATTTATTCATTAATAGTAAAGAACACATGCACACACACACACACAAACATATGCATGCACGTAATATGCTGACTGCGCAGTATTGCGGCTGCAGAAGAGGCTGTGCTATGCAAACTTTATTGTTTAATAACTTTTTTTCTAGACATATGTTCTTAATGAAATTTTCGGGGAATGATTATGACATCTAAATGTACCTATTTGCCAAATTTCAAGTCTCTAGTATTTGATATACGTGAGTTATCGTTTTTGTGTAATTGTGGGCGAAAGGGGCGTGGCATCAAAAATCCAAAAATGACAAAATGTGCGGATTCAATATAGCAATCAAACACAACTTAGTGCACGATTCTATCTTTAACGGTGTGCACGCCAGACCTCAAAAACAAAGCGATATTTTCGATAGTTATCGATAAAAAAGAAATGGGACGAGTTATCGAAAAAAAAAAATAAACTCGTACAGCGTATGGTATTATCGAGCATTTTGCTTTTTATTTGAAGTCTCTAGCTTTTGTGGTTGCAGAAATCCAGGTGTTTACACGGACGGACGGACGGACGGACGGACGGACGTACGGACGGACAGACGGACAGGGCTAGTTCAACTCAGCTCATCGAGCTGATCAAGAATATATATACTTTATGGGGTGTGGCACGCCTCCTTCTGCCTGTTACATACATTTGCACAAAAACATTATACCCTGAAATTTCCATTTTCAATGGATTCAGGGTATAAAAATAAACTTGTCGCACACCTTAACAAGGATAAGAGATTTGCATAATTTTGGGATTTTTATTATAATTTATTATAAGTTATGACGAGACAAAGTTAATAGAATTAGCTGTGGATTTTTATGTTTCAAAAAGTTCACACTCGAATAAATTTAAATGGTGCTATATTTAGACCTAGAGACCTTTAGTACTCGTGTCTGACAGCATATATGTTCTATATTTGTTTCGACGTATTTATTTGGTCATTTGGTTTTGTGTTTTGTCAACAGACGTCGCCAATATCTGAGCAAAATTACTTTAAGTAATTCCTTTTTATTATATTTAACTGATAACGCAATATTAATTTGAGCTTCTTCATTTACTACAGTAAATGACTTTCCAGTGGAGCCATCTAGCTTTATTGCTGTTTTGCATTGCAGGCGCGCTGCGGCCTATAAAATCAAGTGAATATATAGCCAAGCCCATGCCTAGAAATGACAAGTGGGCGCAGGTGATCAAAGGAGAGTATATACCAATGGAATTTTATGATGCGATGCGATCAGCGGAAGACTCAAAACAAGCTTTTCATAATCAGATCAGAAATTTTCGGGAACATCTTCAGAGAAATCTAACAATGTCAAATGTTCTATCGCTCAGACATGAAAATCAACTAAATAC
Source organism: Drosophila mettleri (assembly GCA_035047625.1). Taxonomy (NCBI): domain Eukaryota; kingdom Metazoa; phylum Arthropoda; class Insecta; order Diptera; family Drosophilidae; genus Drosophila; species Drosophila mettleri. Next base: position 20,932,604 of record JAWNPI010000035.1, read on the forward strand.
GGATCATCAGAAAAACAAATTACACGAACTGTCGGCGTTTTTTTATACAGCTGCCGATGTTGCTAGAATATTTGCGCGTGATTCCGAGATTAGCTACGAAGTTGCAAAGAACTCGAGTTATACGCTTCTGCTGCAGCTTCGCCAAATCCCATCCACTCAACCGATCCCAGTCAAAATGCTACTGACTAACTACTTTGCAGAAATGGAATTCTTCCATATCATGTTCTCCGAGATTATCGACGAAGCATTAGAATACACACAGAACATTTTACTGGCAACCCAGAAGACCTTCACGTACTACGCCGATGTCCAGCGATTTGTTTTGCAAAACTGGAACTTCAAGGGAGACGTAGGATGCTGTAAAGAGTATATGGAGTTCTTGAAGCACTATTCCGACCAAATCTTCAAGTGTGCCACTGGACGTGGCCTCAATGTGGCATTCGATGTGTTTGCCATGACGGAGCTCACGAGCAAATATGTTATGCGACAGCTCGAATTCCGCATTCAAAGACTTTTTAATTGTCTCTATTTAGGGAACCATGAAATTCGATGCAAGTTTCTTCAAAATGCCGAAAAAGACTTTGAAATGTTATTTACTAAAGTTGAGGAACTGGAAATTTTCTATGACATCAAAATGCAAAATGGACGCGTTTCAGCACTTAGACAACGCCGCCAAAGCCACATTAAAGAAGAGGCGGTAAAAACTGTGAAGGCTCAAGATAATTGTATACCTAATGACTTTCCTCGCAGTCAAATGAGTCAAAGCCTAAAACTATGTTTTTATAATATAACAGAATATTAATGTAAATTTCTCATATATCCAAAACAAATAACCTACATTGTTATTTTCTACAAATTCTGATATTTTCTGTGAGAATAATTTCTTATCGGTGCACACGGGCAGCCGTAAAACTCAATCATGATGTTTTTTAAGTCTTAATACTCGTACCTACTCTCACGAAAATCATTAGGCCGAAAATATTCTCAAACTGAGTGTGAATGAATTACTGTAACCTACTCGACTCAGCCATTTACTTATGTTCATTACATTGATTTTATTAATCATTAGCTTCTTATTATACAGATGAGTAGAAGAAGTTCGTCCCGAGTTGATTAAAATAAAACACAAATAAGTCAGTTAGCTATGATTACATTTTTATTATAATCAGCATCCTCAACCAGAGCCAAGGAAATACAACATTTGGAGTATAGCACTTTCAAGTGAAACATCTTTAAAAGTTTCCTAATTAAGTTGTCAAAGCCTTGGATAAGGTTTGAGATCTCGTTAGTAACAAAATCAAGGCATCGCGTCGTGTACTCGAAATGCGAAGAATTGTTTTCCAAGCAAAAATTAAGACGATGAAGTACATGAGCCATATCAGCCATATAAATAGAGCCATTGGCCAGTAAAATACGAAAGCTTTGGCAAAACGATATTACTGGTTTCATGGTGACATTACAGCATTTACGCAACTGTATAGAGCTTAGGGCCACCAAATCATCGAGAATATGACAGGCGCTTCTATAAAGCCGTTGCTTATCAATATGACGTTGTTTGTCGGTGACCTTTGTGTGCCATCGATTTGCATTGTGTGCACGATCGATAAGACTGTTATTAACAGCCTGGGATGCCCATTCAATATTTTTGGCTACACTAGCCAGCTCACTTTTCGCGCGCTCAATATTACGCAGCACCAACTGACGCAAGGATTGCGTCACGTTCAATTCTAGCGCTTGGGCTAGCTCCGTCAAAACATCGCCAAACAGACTGAAGACGCGAAAAATGAAATCATTTTCGGGCCCCTTTTCCATAGCAGTGATCTGTCCAATTGTCATTCTCAATATTTTATCTAGCAAGCTGTCGTCTTGTTGCCACTTTTCGTATTCATTCGGAACCCCTCGTACAGCGTCCTCATCGTGCGCAGTAATTTTTACAGCCGTCAATAGTTGGGTAAATAAAATTATGAACAAAAGAGCTCTTGATTTGCATCTCATCGCTATAGATTAAGACCAAGCACTGAGCGATCGATCGATCGATTTCTCGATCGATTGAGCTGTATTTGTGAACAAACCAATTCAGGGGGGTGAGCAAATAAATATTTTCTGACTCGGAGAATTCATTTAAATACGATTATCATTTGTACCGGGAATTTCAATGGATTATATTATATATAGTTCGACACTTGCTCAAATTAACAATGTAATTTTGGTCCACTCTGATTGGCTCGTACTTAATATAAGTCAAATACAAACATGTTACTGTTTATAAGTGTCTATGTGCGTCTTATCACAACACTCAATATTGAAAAGAAATAAATAGAAAAATTAATATTAATATATGTGAGCGTGCAGTGAGCAAGATTTAATTTATTTACACGACTCAACAGAATTGTAATCAGAAATCAAACTATGTTGTGCATTAGGTTTATGAATCCTAATTTTAAAGCGGAATAACCGAATAGATAATTATATATCTTTTTGTTCAAAAAGACGAAACGAAACGTTGATATATATATATATAAATATATATATATATATATATATATATATATATATATTTATATATATATATATATATATATATTTATATATATATGCATATATTTGTTCAATGCATATAATTAGTAACTAATTATTAAATTAGTCTCAACCTTCAGATTGCCATAGATTCTTGAGAGACAAGCACACACACATGTGTGTATGTTTGCATACTCATACTTAAGAAATGATCAAACATACGTGTGTTTACACACACACCCAAACACAGATTTAAATATGTATATATATTATATTTATAATTAAATGTTATCAGCTCAAGAATTTCAAAACTTAAAATAATATAATAAGTATTAAATACTTGTAAAATATACATACATAACTGAACTTATTTTGTTTGTGAACATCGACAAAAACAATTCCATAGGTCAAATGCTTAGAATGAATTACAACTTTGTCACGAACTGTGTGATATATTGAAGAACATGAATACAAATACAGTAAATTACATCTTTTTCCTAGAGAGAGACTTAAAAACAAAATCACATCGAAAATTGGAAAGATAAAAAATCATCAAAAAAAGTCAGAGCTTTAAATAGTTTTGTCGAAGCCAAAGGCAGTTATTATATTATTATGATATTGTATATCATATTAGCACAAAGACTCTAAGGTAACTACAATTATTTTGCAAGTATTATTATGCCATAGTCGAATTAAATAACTTCTGAGCAGATTGGTAAAAAGCAAATTTAACATTTTTATTTTAACCTATGATAAGCAGTGTATATTCACCAAGCTTAAAGAATTGACGTCTAGATGCTTTACAAATATCTATGGTCATAAAAAAGATTAACAACCGACCAAAAAAAATATTCTTGCATCATGAAAACTCAATTAGACTCTGGAAGAAGCTAATAAATGTTCAACTTTGATCTTTTTCCGAATGTGAAATATAGATGCCAAACAATTCTCAAAGAGCAAAACAATTATTTCTCTATTATTTATTCAATTCTGCGGGGTATTTACTTTGTTTGTTTTCAAAATTTTCTTTATTTAGAGTATTTAAGCACACGAAAAGTAATTAATCATTAGATCGTTCAGATGTTTCCGATAACAATTTCTTGTGCAAATAAAATATATGATCTTTTTTGTATGGTAAATTGTTTGTTCACACATCCTACTCAAATTCTATGTACATAAGTCTGTTTATAACACTAGGTCTAACATGAAAAAAGTAAACACTTTCTAAAATTAAAATTTTTTATGAAATACAATACTGCAAGAGTTCCTATAAAAAATTTACAGCTTTCCATATTTTTGCAGCTACTTCTGCACTCAGGCAGTGCTTTAAGCCCTACTAGGGATCCAATTACAATTTATATGTAAATACATATGTATTTACATATGTTAGCTTATATATATATACAGCTACTTTTTGTATTGGGTCTAATCATTTCATTTCACCTTCACAGCGTGTTATTCATATCAATTTTTATTTAATATTAATTTATAACCTTTACAAAAATTACTAAAAAAAATATTAAAAACTGTGTATACATATGTATATATAGTTATATTATACCCTAGTTATATTATACCTGTTTTAAGTATTATTAAATTCTCATTATTTAAAGAATAAAATGAGCAAACACAAGCGGTATTTTTTAATCGAAAAAAGTCCTTTTCTTACGCTTTGGTACAAATTAAGACATTTATCAACTACACAAATATACATAGGGACCGATATGCACACATATGTATGTATGTATGTATATACATAAACACATATGTATATATATGTATATTATATCCCATTAATACTGTAAACATGCATACATATGCAAAGAATATGTATCCTGGCAATCTATTTTTAATCTGAAGAATCAATTATCGAAAAATGTGTTCTGACATGTTCGTAAATAAATTTCATTGCAGTATTTGGTAATGTTTATAATTATTAACTTCATATATAAATTAGTATATGCTTACAAGATTGCGCAGCGATTGTACATATTTACTGACATTCATATAAAAACATACATACATACATACGTACATATGCAAATGAAAGAAAGCTAGGTTGGCCCGCGCACATGCGACGGAGTATCAATCAAAACAAACATTCACACAATCATAGTCTCATATTGGCTAAAATGTGCAGCGATAGCAACAATATGTTAACGTTTTTGTATTCATCTATGTGAATTCATGAAAATTTATATATTTATGCATGTAAGTACACGCACACACGTTGTATAGCAAGGATAGAATGCCGCTGGCCAAGTATCACGCTCACGAACATGTCACTATTTTAATCGTTTAAGTACTTACGGTACATACTTATATACATTACAGTAGTTACACGATTAAACACATACATATAAATATTTATACATATATATATATTTCTGCTATTATTGATAGAAAATTAGTACATACATATGTACATGTATGTAGCCCTGCACATGTACAGTACAGAACTTACCTACATACATACATAGTTTGGCCCATAAGGATAAATGTATATACATATGTATGTACATAAATATCCATAAATAATCAAACATTTTTTATATTTATATATGTATTTAAGTAAGCAGTAAAGTTATTTGTACATTTTCACATAAGTTAATACTTCACTTATCCTATAACATAAATACATACTACTAAACTTTTAGCCAGTTCGACTTGTTTAAAGATGCTGACTACGAATTTTGTGACTTTAATGAATTTAATCGAATTAAAAGTCACCGTAACTCCAAAAAATACAATACGCGGTAAAATCTGACCGAAGACTAAAAGGAATCGCGTTGTCTAGCTAAGCTTTATATTAAAAGTAATTTTTAAGCTAGTGGCAGTAGCTTTTAAAGCTTCAACTCGTCAAAAGCGAACTGTGAGCAGCTGCAACTCACGAGCAACTGAAATCTTTACTATTTGTGTGTACCCCTCAAAGATTCATCACCTTTGTAGAAAAATACAAATGTAAACACTTTCATATATATGTATGTACGCAGTACATATATATATATATATATATATATATATATATATATATATATATATATATATATATATATATATATATATATATATATATATATATATATGCTTATAATCAGTGTATGTATGTATGTTGGGAAATACATGTATGTAGGTACTTAGTAAACCTGAGTGTATGAATAAAATCAAACAAAATAAATTAACATATTTATGTACACATATACAAGTTGAATTTGTGTAAACACGCTCATTCATACATATGTATGTGGGTACGTATTTTTGTTCGTATGAGATGAAATCGAGTTGTATATTTATCGACTTGTTATTTTTGCATTAGGCCCAAAAAAATTATAAGCGACGATTATATGTATTCCCAAAATATTTTTTATCAGGACTGACAATTTTTCTTCCTTAACACTTCATGCATATTGCCGGCCACACTTGAATGTAAGCAAGCGAATGTATCGATGAATATTGAATTATTCGATAATTACGTACTTGAATTAAGACTTCATAAGTTCAAATGAATTCAATCCCTTTTTAACACTGTATTGATACGAAAGACATTTCATCTGTCTTACAGTTAGAATTACAGAACTTTGAAAATAATCCAATATCATATTAAAATAATATAAAGAATTTTTTTTTCTAATAATTAAATACTTAATAAATAAAAAATTAAGTAAAATAAAAAACTGTAAGTCGCCTAGCGACTAAATATTATATCGCATAGGAAAAAAGAATTTTTGCAATCTCTTGCTGTCCGGCCGCCTAGGACATGAGATTATAAAATATACCGATAAAATCTGATGACCATCCTGATACGCGAAAATAAGGATATACCAAGTCCTTTATTTCAGAAAAACTAATAGTTAAGCCGGTAGAGAATCAATATATACAGTCGTGAGTTAAGAATCGAAGATGATATGGCGGAGTATCTATAGTTTTAAATTTATCCCACACAGATTGACAAAAATTATATATTAAAGGGGACCAATATAATGTATTTATTATCAGCGAGAGGTACAAAAACTTTCGAGTTCCAGTTTACGGTTAAGATACTGTAGTGAAAAAACCACATGGGTTACGAAAAAAAAAAACTTGCACTTTTGGGGTTCCGTTGAGGTATTCTTTTGATGTATATAATATAACGTTTGAGCTTCCTATTTATCAAGCCTAACTTAGGGTTGCACTCACGGGGAACAGAGTATCACGCAGTCGGTTGCTCTTACTTGTTTAAAAATATCTTTGAACAAAATAATATTGATTTGATCAGAAAGTCTGTTATATATTCATTCCTCTCTTAGTCATATTGTAAATATTATCAACTTCCATTAAATCAATTTTCCAATTATTGTATCAACCATACGTGGCTAATCTTACTTGTCATTATGAATACAAAATATGACTTACTTAATTTTATTATTCGACCTGACATGATAGCCATCTCCAATTGCTCATAAGTTTTTCTTCAGCCCCAACTCATAAATATTGGATAATTACAGACAAAAAAGAATGAATATTTATAACACAATTAAAGGTAAATTATGGCCAATAAGATCTAAGATGCGAGCGAGTGTGCTCTTGTCTAAAAGAAGCTTATGATACCTATAAGTCGGAGCATCAATATTTTAGAACAGAACCAGAAGTCTAAGTGATCCTGACAATTAATTTCGATAGTATAGCATAATTATTGAATAATTAAGTTTCCTAATGCTTTGTGACTTCACATGATAATGAGGCGATAAATTAAATGAACATGCTTAATTTTCGTTAATTTATAACGATTATTGTCAATACCAACTCAGCCAAGCAAAAATATATGGAAGGAACTGATACGGGCTGAGTGCAAGCATAGACACCTGTTTGTGGTAAGTAATGAAAAGTATTATGCACCTGCAATCGGATACCATATCTTTATATCTAGACATTTTTTGCATTAAAAAATTGTATATAACGCAGTTTTTTTCAGAAAATTGTTGACTGTCGCCTACAAAATGCACAAATATATATATATATATATATATATATATATATATATATATATATATATATATATATATATATATATATATATCTGAAATATTGTACTATTCTAGCACAAAGAATGTTTTACATAAAATAAATCGATTCTGCCGGAGGCACTATGAAAACGTTACCATAGTCTTTCAAGAGTTTTTCTAAATAAAGTTCTGAGTAGCTGGCGGCACATTAAATATTTTACTGAGCAGCATTAACGGTAAACGGTTGATTAACGTAAGTTATTGACTATGGCACTGAAGCTTCTGTAACTGACTTAGAACAATTTTGTCAACGCCAACAGTATCATACCTTTCGTTCGATGAATTTAGAACATTTTAAAGTAAAGACAGCAGTCATCCCGAAAAGTATCGATCTGTTCCAGCAATTCAACCAACCCATCACCGTCTATAACTACTGGACTCTAAGCGCAATAAATGTAATTAAATAAATAAATCATTCATTGCATGAAACGAAAAGCTCAGTTAAAATAAGTTTTGTAGACAAAAATTTCGAGTATATGTCTATTAATTCAGTTATTCATTTTAATGTATCAAATTTTTAATATAAATATACAAATATAGAGCAAATCCTGTTTCTACGAACACTCCTCTTGGCTTTTTCGGACACAACGTGCCACTTTACGCTTGAAATCGGTGTAGGATTCTCTCCATTCCTTGGCAGCATCAACATTTGCTGGGGATTCATCGTTGGGATCCGCTAACATTGATATCACGGATATCAAAATAGTTTCCACTGTGTGCACCGGCAACCAACGCTCTGATGCTTTTTCGTAGCCCCATTTATCATCTCCAGGTTCATGCAAAATTGAAATACAGACATCGCCATTTTTTTCAATATTTGGATGCCAAATTTCTGTGACAAACTTCATTCGAGGAGGGCGCAGAGGATACTCCTTAGGAAAGTATAAATGCGCTTTGAAGAAACCTCCTTCGCTGTTAATAAAAAAAAAAAATTGAAAAGTACTATTAATATTAATAACAATATGAATGTGTTAATGTACCTATATATATATATTTATCTTTATATATATATATATATATATATATATAGGATTATTATTTGTGATAATACAATTTAATTTGAGTCTTTGAACGCATCCACGCCGCTTAGCAATTGCCACTTTAGATAAAAATATTACCGACCGACTTCGAGATACCCTAACTCCGACAACCTACAGGCATGTAAATGTTGATCGTTCACTAAAATTGCAAGTCATTAAAATTTATAGGTTTCCAAGTCATTCATACGGTCAGGCGGATTAGGCTTCTTTTTTATCATTATAAAATTATAAATAATATAAGATATTGTAAATAAAATAGACTTTCTAGCTTACTCCTTCAAGCCATACTTTTATCAAAGCTAATCTATTTTATTTTTTATTTATTATTTATTATTGGCCTTTAGAAAACTATTTTCATTGGATGATAAAGGTATATGTTACGCAATTCTTTATCTTAAAAATAAGATCGGATCATGGGAGGCAGGAACAAGGCATGGCCATATCTAAGAAACCAAATACCAAAATGGAATGATCAAACGACAAAGGAATTAATTTATAAAAAAGTGCATTTTCAAGATTCTCGCTCTTTCAATTTTCGAGATCAACAGTTTCATGAAAGTTGACAGACGGACCAATGGACTCTGCGAGATGGACTCAGCTGTTGATCAAAATAAATTAAGTTTTTACATTATTTTTTATTTTATCAAATAATTATATAATAATATAATATGACTTGAAAGAAAATAGATGTTTTTTAAATACATATAGTTTTTTTTTAAATAAACTAAATATTTCTTGATAACTTTTGAAACCTTTGCATATCATATTTTTCGCTTGTTAATAGTTCTTCAATGTTAAGTTTTTTAAATAATTATTATAAGTCTCTTCGACTTAGTATATATATTTTCAATACGTTGAAGATAAAATATTATTAATTAGGTAGTTTCTACTTTTTTAAAGAAATATCTCCATTTAATGTAATTTAATAATATAAATGCCATTAAGTTTGAGGTCTTATGAGTATTATTATTCCTAAATTTCTGTCCTCCTGCTTAGCCATGGCTAAAACTACAGCAAAACAAAGTTGTTGCCATCATACAACGTGAAAACAATGTAAAAAATGACCAATTAAATATGTAAGTTATTCAAAATTTATGACAGAAGATGCCAAGAATTTTATTAAGCCTATATCCACGGCAATGCATCACAGTAGTGGATGGTGTGGCGGTTTAACACTTTAGGTACAGAGTTAACAGGGCTTGCATTATAGCACATATTCATATATTCCTTGAAACCATTTAGAGTACGCACCATTGCAAATGGGAGCAGACTGCAGACCTTTCCTGGCGCCACTAAAGAGGAAGTTCATACGCAGTCAACTAATCCAAGCAAAATTGAAAATGAAATAAATAAATTAATGAAAGTCCCCAAAAAGATAAAAATAATGCAGCTCTAAATCTTTTGATTACAACGTGTTTCAATTATGAATACTGTTATTCATCTGAAGCAAACAAATTACAGTCTGCGGTTGGCTAAATATATCTATATCTATAGTCAAACTAAAGCACCCGAGGACAATATAAATATATAAAGCGACCGTTGCTTAAAATATGGTATGTAACAATTTAATTCTATGTATTTTAAATATATTAACTATATTTAACATACTAAAGTGTGTCTGGTGGTCCAATTATTAGGACTTCCCAACGAAATATATCATTCTCATCAATTAATCCAGCTGAGAAACCTTCTACAGGGTTCTTATTTAGTTCTGAAATAAAAGAACAGTAGAATTTTGTAATATTTATAGATATCTATACATATATTCTTAAAAACGAATTTAAAATGATTATACAAATAAACTAAAAAAAAATTAAATATATTATACATATATATATATATATATATATATATATATATCTATATATATTCTACATTGGGTATATTCAATAAAACATCGTTTGATATACCTATTAGCTGAAGTATCTTTAACTTTCTTGCAATTAAGTAGTCTGATCCTTAAAAAAAGTATTGCATTGCATATATACTTATTCAGAGGATTGTTTTCGAGAGCTCCCACCTCAGCAAAAGATTCTAGGATTCATGCATATAAGTTATAAGGGATTTTAATTCGGTGTTTCACACACACTTCGTACAGGTTAAGTCATTACTGATTTGATTTCATCTGTCAATCAAGCACACTAAGGTTGATATCTTAAAGGCACTCCAGTCATACATATTTTAATCCCTGTGTGACAATACATATAAATTGAATTTTTTTGTTTCCCAGAAGAGTATGTATTTATACATGATCGAATACGATACATAAAACTTAATCACAACTAAAGGTATGAATAAGATATTTTTGTGGTTTATATTTACATCATTCATGAAATTGTCCATGAAATGTACCAAAGTACTTCTAAATACATACATACATACATACATGTGTACAAATATACATGAGTTCGAGCATTAGCTGTGGCACGTACATACATACATAGATAGGCATTGTGGTGATTCAGGAAAATGGTCTTCACCACTAATAAAAAAGATACTAAATAAAAAGGGTGATAACCGGAGATTTGGTGAAGACGCTGAGTATGATTTTATATATATATATATATATATATATATATTTATACTGTATGAATATAGAGATTATATTTTAATTATATATATGAGTTTCTATGCTATATATAAAACATTATGTAGGCAATTTATACGAATATAAATACTTAAGTATATACGCATTTGTTATTAAAATTTACAATTATCCAATAATTATTTGACAGTAAAATGTGGTCCAATGAAATTCATTCCTTCTTTTGTACATAAGTATGTTTGAATATATGTATATGCTACCATGCGTACATATGCACATATCTGTAGATATGTACAAATGCATGTAAGCGATTCCTTGTTTTTCCCTAGGATTATATGTATACATAACTTACCTTTAACATATATTCATAGTTAAACATGTGTAACATACCTGCCAATTGTTTTTTTAATAGCAATGATGATTGAAGTTCAGACATTTTTACTTTGCTTCTGAAAAATTTTATTAAGGTAATGCACTCTTAGATTACACAATTCAAAAAATCTACTTAATAAACACGTCTTGCTTAAAAGAAAAAATTTATTTCTGGCTATACGAATGCCGACAATATGCTTTTTTCATACTTTACAGACGAAACAAAGTAATTAACTGTGATAAAATGAGATGGGTAAAGAATCATAAGAACTGAACTAGATCACGAAATGTCTGGCAATGAAACACGTTTTTATGACACGTTTCTACGCACTCAGTTCCTCCAGTTGCAAATTGAAAAAATCGCACGTTAAATCGATATATATCGTTAAAATTTGATTTTTTATTTTCGTTTCCTAAGAACTGCTTATATTAAGAATAATGCTTTTTGAACTGTTCTTAGAAAACTATGAATTTATTATTATTTAATTAAAGATACATAATACTTTTCTTAATGTATTTGTTTCCACTAATAATAAATTTGGCAACTTTATATTATCAAACAGTAAAAAAACAATAATTTTTAAAATGAGATTTCTGCCCGAATTTAATACTAGATAATAATACGATTTTCTCAAAACAGAATATATTCTGATAGGATGTATAAATACCTGTTTGAGCGTTTCTGCTAGTAAAACTCGAAATTAATTATATAAGATACATGTATTGACATATGTATGTACATATGTATATATAGTTTCCATTTAATCAACACAGTACCATTTTCCTATGCTAAAGCACAATAAAAATCGAAACAAGAAAGTAAAATTCATCTACGTCCATCTTTTGTCTGACTATTTTGATAAATAACTTATTGCCGGTAAAAGACAACACTAGCTGATTGTCAATGCTAGACAGCGATAATTATGGCTCTTAAAGAATATCGATATTTTTGGTGTGATCGTGACGGTCGACTATGAAATATCTGGAGCTCTACAGAGAACTTCCTATCATTATTAAGTTATGTATTTACATATAAAAATACTGCGTAAATTAGGGGGAGGTAGGAGGGTAATGCTCAGAGTATAAATATGTTTTAAATTAAGTTAAGTTTACAAAATAAGACATTAAAATGGGCTTTAAATACAAGATTATTTATTCAAAAATTTCAAATAGTTAGTTTTTGTGGTTTTGAGATCGCTGTGTTCTTACGGACATGGCTTCATACCATTTAAACAAAAATTATCTTTTTGAATTTCTATTTTCAACCGATTTGGGGTATAATTATCGTCGGTCATTAAACTCGATTGCAGAATTAATTGGATTTACATGTGTGTACATCACACATTTAAAAAAAAAAAAAGGTTTTATAAGAAGTAAATGTTTTTAATTTTGTATTATATACCATATAATACATATACGTTTAAATATTCTATACGGTTTCTTACGATATTAATTACATACATATATAGTTTGAGGTTGGAATAACAAATTCACAATTATTGACTTTTAAAAAGAGTAGGACATTCATGCTATTTACATATTTGTATACATATGATAAAATTATATTTTGTGTATGATAAAATTGAACAATTTATTATTATATTTTAAGTGAAAAAACCATGCTTAAAAACTGTTCGTAGTGGATTGTTATGACACCATCCATGTCGGTATCATGTTGCTTGAAGGCTGTAGTCAAGGTCTGCAATAAAACCCAAAATTTGTATTTATAAATTAGTTTACTTATTATTTATATTATATTTTTTAAAAACTTTTTATAAATAATTATAAAAGTTTCTATTTCAATAGTAAATCCGTGCTGAATATATTATGTATATAAATACATAATCTTAAATAATTTATTTATGAATATAGACTTGGTGTTAAAGATATGATATAGAATACTCACATAGAGGACAATACAACATTGGATGAAATCATCGAAGAGAATAGTGCCTCGACCAAAACGATCAAATTTACGAAGCAATATATCAATAAGATTGTCAGATAAACGATATCCGAAGGAAGTTAGGGCCGTTTTAAGTTCCTGTTTGTCGATGTTCCCGGAATTATCTCGATCGAAAGAACGAAAGCAATTTTGCCAATCAGTTACATATTTCCATAATGCTCCGAAATCCTCAAATGATACAGTTCCTCTGTTTTGGCGATCAAACATTCCAATCATAAGCCTAACAGTTTCCGGGTTAAAAGCTGACCATGTGCCATTGGAAAGAGCCACCTGTAGTTCATCTGCAGATATGTGTCCACTTCTGTCCTTATCCACTCTAAATCAAATACAAAATTATGTACACATATCGATGTCATATAAAATATGTTTTTATAACATTATTTTCACGAATTTATGCATACATATAAAAAAGTACATACATACATTGGTAGCATACATATATATATATATATATATATATATATATATATATATGTATATATATGCACACGACATGTACATATGTATTAATGTATACATATATACATACATATATATTGATATTTGTTGATATTGGAAAATAATACCTTTGAAATACGTCCCAAAGAAACGTTTGATCAGGCATCCCGCAATGTTGGTATGACATATTATAGAAAATAAATTTACAAAATAAAAATCCCTGATTTATATAAATTTGGCAAAAAGTTCGTTTGCTAAGAAACTTTAACAGCTACTAGTAATTGCAATATCAAATGAGTCACAACTCATACAAGTGATGGTGAGTATATCGATATCTCAAAGGTTTACTCCTACAATACTATTCTTCAATATACAGATATCGATGATATCCACATATATATTTTACCAACTGCCTTTTATACTTCCATCATTATATATTTGATCAATTAAAATCGAACTCATTGCAGCTGCCTTTTTTCTGACTCGTCACAATTTCACCGTCTTATTGTTTATAAAATAAGTAAAACATATCATTAAGAGAAAGATAAATTAAGGCCAATTTTATTTGTTCATATTGATATTTATTACTGATTCTTTACAAAATTATTTATTTTACGTACTTTATTTATACTATTAGAAATTCTTAAAATTCGAGCAAGCTTGATCGGTGCAATCTGTGATTTAAATTGCAGGTAACAACTAGAACTTGCAAAAAATAATCATTTAATTCAAAAGAACTGGTTCAATGCTAGCACGGCACAAACGGCACAGTACTCATTTTTATTCAAAGAAACATTCATATTGATTTTATAATGCTAAATAAATTAATGTTTTTATATATAACATGCGATCGATCATATATCAGGTAGAGCCATTTAGCTGAATAATAAATAAATAAATACATATAGTGGAAAGTGCACCGCTTTATGAATTTCGAATTCTAAACAAAAACATAAATTTATACACAAACTTATGTGCCCATATATATATGTATGCATGTAGCACATAGGACAACAAAATGGTAAACAACAATCTTAAATAGTAATAGGATCGATTTACATTAGCATATTTTAGCGGCATTTCCACATGTGCTTCCTGAGTTTTATGGCCATCACGACGATTTTATATATATTTCACGAACGTCCACATTGGGATCTTACGGCATCATTTCAACCTGCCACTGGAATCAATGAAATGTACGTATATATGTATAGTTAATTGAGTTTATATTTGTGTGTTTGAGAAATAATAAAAAATAAATACGTGGGATTGGTTTATTTTAACAATACACACATTTCATTGTAATTTTTTTTTTCAATGAAAGTATTACTTAATTTATTAACAACGTTTATTTAAAACTTTTTATAGGCTTAATAAGAAAACCCCCTTACACATTGTCGCAGTAGCCTGTGGACAACGAGCTGAAGAGACTTTGGTTATGATAAAGTCAGCAATACTTTTTAATTATTATCAGGAATATCTAAAGTTCATAATATTTACGGAAGTTCCATTAACTGATATAATAAGAGAAAAACTGACTGACTGGCGGGATACACTTTCTCAACAATTTGAATATGAGCTATTGCCATTAAAATTTCCAAATCAAAGTGAGAAAGAATGGAAAACTCTTTTTAAGCCATGCGCCGCTCAACGTCTATTTCTGCCGGTAAGCATGCAAAATATTAAAAACATTAGATTTTATTATTATTTTTAATTTAACTTGTATTTTTTAGTCTTTACTGAAGGATGTCGATTCACTGTTATACGTTGATACAGATATATTATTTTTATCTCCAATCACGGATATATGGAAATATTTTGGAAAATTTAATGATAGCCAAATCGCCGCTCTGGCGCCTGAGCACGAAAATGAAAATATTGGCTGGTATAATCGCTTTGCACGCCATCCATTCTATGGACGACTTGGTGTAAACTCTGGAGTCATGCTTATGAATCTCACACGTATGCGGCAATTTAATTGGGAACAGCACGTATTTCCTATTTATAAAGAATTTAAATTACGAATTACTTGGGGTGATCAAGATATTATAAATATACTTTTTTACTATCACCCGGACAAACTATTTATAATTCCATGTGAATATAACTATCGTCCTGATCACTGTATGTATATGAGTATTTGCAATTCTTCTCATTCAGGCATTAAGTTAGTACACGGTAATCGGGGATATTTCCATTCAGATAAGCAACCATTATTTAAAACAGTCTTTACTGCAATTGAAAGCTATCAGTTTAGCTCTGATGTATACAACGATTTCCTGTTACCTCTTCGCACAGCATTAAATGCACAACCTGTTAACGAATCTAGTTGTGGAAAAATCTCAGGTGATATTCTTTTAGTGGCAAATAGTCTTTTTGGTAGTGCATATTGAATATGGAATAAGTAAATTTCTAAGACAACAGTCTCATACAAAATGTAACATTACCTTCCATGATTGCTTGACCTCATAAAATATAGATAATATCTTCTAAAAGGGCATACAGAGTAGTATTCCATATTAACTTGTCATTTTATTAATATATATATATATATATTTTTCTATTTTGATTAGAAAATTTTGCTACCTTACTTTCATTATCTGGATGATAATGATTGGTTAGTATAAAGAAAATACCTTATAAAGGGCAACTATCTGGAAAAAGGTAGTGAAGATAGAGTTACAATTCATTTAACTTAAAAGACAAAATGTTTCAATGAATATTATTTGAATCTCATGCTATACACATTATGAGCCAATTCTGTATTTTAAATTTTCGAAAGGATACTACCTATCCTGATTACTTGTTTTAAAAGACCATTTAATATTCGATTTTTTACAGTTTTGGTGAATATTGTTTTCTGTTTAAAATATATATATTTATCTATCTGATTTTTAACCTTAAATACTTTTAAAATATATGTTTTTATTGCACCTGTATGAAATAGTACACTGATATTAAATCAAGACTGCTAAAAATACTTGACAAAATTTATTTAACTCACATTTTCAAAATTAAAGCTTAAGAATAATTATGAACATTACTCGGTTAATGAAACTATTTCGAAATAAAATTTGATATTTTTCATATTTGAGAAGATTTAACCCCATCCATCAGGGAAGTATTTAATCATTGTCTCAACAAGGCAAACAAATTTTCATACGGAATAAGCTAAAGAGATAGAAACAAATAGAATTGGCTGTGTAACAATGTTCGTCTTTATGCAATTCGATTTATTGTACTATATAATATAATATAAAAGTCTATTTAAATATTATTTAAAAATAAAAATATTAAGAATTTTTTACCATATTGTTTAATATTAATGAAAAGTGGACAATTGAGAATTGAGGGACGTATCATATTCCTGGCTTCAAAATCGTGTAGAAAAACACATATTTTTAGGCATAGAATAACTAAAGTAGATTATAAATATTCTAATTTGTATTTAAAACAAAAATATTCTTTTTGGATTAATTCATATAACTAATTTTTAATATTGATTAAATATGTTGATTGATATACATCTATCTCATTTAACTTACCAATATCTAAATATTTATTTACACAGCGAGATAGAAAACTCAACCTGCTTCCCTTCTGTTTATAAGCATGTAAAAAAAAGTGTCCTTAAATAGAACATGAAGACTTGTCGCAAAATATATAAATTTGCGAGTCGGTTTTCCTGATGGTATAATATAATGTCATTTTAACGAAGCTCAGAATATATGCCTGAGGATTGTCGGACAATATATATTAATAGCTCAAGATATTTCACCTTTAAATTACTTTTAAAATTTTAACTTATAAGATAAAATATTATCTTTTGATCCTAAATCTCCAAATACCGAAAAATGTTATAAGTGTAAACGGTTCCAGAAATTGTAATGCAGAATTCTAAAGATCTGAAGGGGAGAATATAAAAAAAAAAACCAAGCGCCAAGGACTTTACAGAGACACTTCCTTCTTCAGGATCTTAGCTTACTAAGCTTAAAATTAAACGTTAGGCTAACAAATTCAGCCCACTGTTTACTTTTGCCTTCACAAGGCGTTCGCGAAATATTCACTTAAAGACTTTTATTAAGCTCTATATGGCTCTTGCTCTGCGTATTTTCATATCAATGATCAGTTCGCATTCGGCATATAGAACCCACGGCATTCAAGCTAATATGCACAAGCAACTCTTGCCTCTCTGCATGGTGGTCAGCACAGATTATTTTCTCATGGTAATAAAATAAAACAAATACAGCATTTTCCATTAGTCTTCCTATGCGTTTTGTTACAAATAATTATATAGACACGTAACATAAATTTTATGACAAAATTATATAGTCTGCAAGTACATAAATAACTAAATTCACACAACACTGATATTATATATATATATATATTAGTTTATCAATAATACGTACATATGAAAATGGGTTTTTGATTAGGTTAAACAAAGATAAATAAAAAGTAGTCTTCTAAGTCGTTGGATAAAGTTCTTGTGGGTCATGCTCTGAAGAAATCGGGGCAGTAGCCACATTTGATTGACTACTGCTTGTCCCTGCGTTTTCTAAAGTATTATTATTTCTATTGCTCCGAATAGAAGTTGTTGACTTATTAGGGCTGGGATTTCTTGCGGTGCCAGGTGTCGTATTAGTTGCTGTAGATGCTGCTTCGTCGTCATCGGAGCATTCGACACTAGATATTGAAAAATTTTCCTGCCATGATAATAATGGTATCCACTTTAAGTATTCGCAATAGAATTAAACGAGGTATTCTTACCGCTTCCCTTTGGGATTTATAGCCCAGTAATTTGAGTTTGCGCTCTTCCCGCATACGTGTGAGTCTCATTAATAGGGTATAATGCTGTTCAACTCGGTATAAGCAAGTTTTACAAATGGTTTTTGGTAATGGGTCAGTTGGAGATATCTAAACAAAAATATTAACTGAATTGACCATCAATATACATATTTGTGCATATGTATGTACTTACAGTAATTGGCAAGTAGCCATTGATTTTTTCGACAAGACATAAACGTTGGCCGTGGTCTCCGTATATGTGTATAACTGTTCTATGCATTTCTGAGCAAAGGCGGCAAAGAAATCCGGAAATACAAGCCTTTTCAATACTTCCCATGACCTTAATTGTACCAATAACTTTGTTGATGTGGGAATCAAGATTTATAAATTAGGTATGGAATATGTTTGCTAGTTCATGTAAACATAATATTAATTTCGAAATACTAACTGTAACTACTTAAAACATATAAAACTGCCTAAAAAGTCAAAATATTGCATTTGCTATTGTTCTCACACACAGATGTTTTTACTAGCAATGACAAGGTTGTATATTCGATATATAAAATTGTATAGTACTCCAATAAACATCGATACCACTTTCAGCAGTAATGTGGTATTCTCTTAATGAAATATATACCTATTCAAGATATTTGTGTATTACGGGTATGCCCAGTTGCCCAATAAATCAACTAGTTATTTATTTAAGAACATTTTAATCGGGAGTGTCCGACTAGAAAATTCCCTATTGTCCGATGATCGAGTATACTTCATATACTACATACATACATGTAAAAAAGGAACAAACCGAAATCACCCGATTCGCTCAGTTTCGAATCCAGTGTTATCGCTTCGCAATACAATATTATAATTTTATAATATTTTTGTCGATAACAATAAGACGGGATATTTAATCGAATTCTCGATAATAATAGCGACCTACAATAAATATTTGTCTGTAGGTCTCTGATACGTGCTGAGATCGACGCGTTCATACATACGGATATGGCTAGATCGCCTCAGCGTTTCATTATGATCAATAATATATGTCTATATACATTTGGGGCCTGTCACGCCTTTTTCTCCTATTGCAGTTGAGCAAAAGCATATCACAAAAATTCCCCTTTTTTCCTATACGTGTCTAGTACAAACTTATATTTATGTACATATGTATTTAGTTAAAACTTAATCGGTTTCCTTGCCTTAGTCCTTAGGTATTACTGCCGCAACTAAGAATTAGACAGATTCCAGCTTGAATGTCAGGAACTGGCTTTTTCAAAATTGTTCTCTGTTTTCTCTAACAAGAGAACTAGAGAAAACAATCGTAAGGAAGAAGGGTTAGAATAGTTGGAATAATGGAACATTTCGCTATTAACAGCGATAGAACTTTAAAGTTTTAATGTAGTATGTCTTGATTGTATGAAGGTTTTCTAGTATTTTAGAGTTGCGCTATGAAATTAAACACAGTAGAAATCTTCATTCAGATTTTGATATTTAATAATATATATTAAATGTCTTCGAGTCGAATAATACTGATATTGATCATTAATAGAACTCGGTGAGGTGCATCATAAGACTAAATTTCTCTTCGATTTTGTAGAATACTATATGCATAACCACAGTAATAATTACATATGAATGAGCAAATTTTTTTTTTTTTTGACTTATTAAAACATTTATTGAGTTTGGAAGCAGTTTCAATACAAAACGAGAGAGCATTAGATAGCTTTATTATTTTAAGTAATTTGGGTTACATATTATTACTGAATTATTTGGTACTTGGCTTTGTTAATTATGCACACTGACCTTTTGTATACTCGCTGGGAGAAAGAAACCGACTCTCTACTAAAGTACTACAGTTCGTACTCCTCAAATTATTTTCAACAATTCATTAGAGTTATCGATTCCCCCATTTTATTTTTTAACGAATTTAAGTAAATTACTTTGATATAATGACCAAGTTTTTTTTTTTTTTTTCAAAAAACTACAGAATGGTTTTCCTGAATAGACACAACATTGATGAACATTGAACAAGGAACGCAGATAGGCGTACAACTTAGGCAAATGCGTTGTGTAGAACGTTTTAGAAAATAGATTTATATAATTAGGCAAGAACTCCAGTAAAGGCAGAGCGAATTCTATAATTTTTATGAGATATCTGTTTAGCTAATTCATAAAGTATACGTTTTATTGACGACGACGTGTGTTACGTTGTTTATCAAAGCGCATCTCCATTTCTTCAAGAACTTTTGGCGTGTAGCGTACAACAAGCTTCACGGAACCAACCGCTTGCTTCAATAATTCAACAGCTCTCTCATGATTTTCGCCTTCAACAGACTGAAACGAAAGGTATAATAGAGTTCAGTATTTTTATTTTGATTAACAAATGCATAATATGTATAATTTTATCTATCATTATACAATTTTCTAAATGAAAAATAAAACATTTTTCGAGAGACTTAAGAAATTATCTTACCACTCCGTTAACGGAAAGTAGCTGATCGCCTCTTTTTAGTCCTCCATGCCTATCAGCAACCCCACCTGGGATGATGCGAGAGATATAAATAGGCGAGTTCTGTTCTTTGCCTCCCATCACATTAAAGCCCAATCCTGCAAAAATTGGAAATACGGAATACGGTTTTTTATTGCTTTCAAGGTGGATTAAGCTATTAAGTTAGGTGATGAAATACTCTCGACACGTTCCTGACAAATCCGAGTAAAGCGAAATAGAGTATAAATAATATTTTATGACATTTATTGAACTTAAAGCAGAGCTTTATTTCGTTAATAAGATGTAAAAGAATTATTTAAGTCATAAAAAACGTAGAAAAAAAATCGTTTCAGTATTAGTATTATAACATAATATCATGTAGTATTGTCCGATCTATGTACATTATCAAAGTATTTTGACAGAATGGCATGTAGTATTGCCAGATTTAAAGTAATGTACAAATAATTTTAATTAAAGTAACTAATAAACATTTTTTTTATTTTGAAAACCGTGTTAGAACGAATCCGTTTAAAGCGAAGTAGATGTGTATTATATATATATAATTTATTATAGACGAATGTTATTTCTATCCCACTGAAGATTATTACTTTAACATTTTTACACTACTAGATCTATGCTAATACTTACGACGTTTATAGCCTTAGAAAGTATTACTAACCACTTGGTTATAGACAGTTTACATACCTTCCTCTGTTTTTGGCAATTCAACAACTCTTGGATGTGCGTGTCCTTCACTGGCAGCAAAGGCAGCCACAGTCGCTTTAGCAGTTGCGGACGCCCTAACGTCGTGGGAACCTTGTATATCAACTGTCTCATAAACATGTTCATAAACTTCACGCACAGAATTCAAGAAATCAGAATTAAGAACTTTTTGTAGAGCAGCCAATTTTGTTGTGGGAAAATCTCCGCTAGCCTGAAGCTTTTCTAATAATTCTATTGACCTTTTAACGTCTGAAAAAGAATTGATTTATAATTAGAATCTACAGTATCTGAACAAGACATATTCTGACCTCTTGCCAAGGTCAGCGGTTCACAAATTTCAGTCATTATACTGATATTGTAATTCTGTAAATTTATATTAATACTTTTGAGCCACAAATTAGCAAATATTGAATATTTCTATTTGCTCTAAAAATACATCGATATGTCTATATATCGATACACAACGTAACAATAATATTAGGGAGAGTCAAAGAATTAAATATTTTCCAGAATGCGTATCTTGTTATTAAATTTTTTTTATAAGAGTACTATAGTGCTAAATATAATAATTATATATAACTGTACATATTTGAATTTAATTATTGATCATCATTTAAAATTGACATTATTGCGCTTTTAATTTTTTTCATTACAATTTTCTATACAATACACACATATACAAATTATTTGTAATAAGTGGCTTTATAATATAGGTGTAAATAACATAGGTAAATAATCAAAGGAGTCAGATATGAATATACAATTTCTTCAAACAGTATATAAGTTGAATGCAAAATATATTTTACAATGAATATTGGTATAGATGGCCATGAAAAGGTTTTAAAACAGTAATAAATTAGTTTTAAATAAATAAATGTAATAAAACTAATTGTAGTACGTTAGCAAAACTTTAATTACATTTATGTACATACATTTTGCTATTACCTATATTCATTCATATACGGAAAAGCAGAAAACAGTGAAACGTATATGTACATGCAGAAATTTAAAATAATTCTGTTTCTATTCAATGGTTCCAAAATCTAGAAGAAGCCCATTATTTATGTCGATAGAAAAGTTGCATAAAATATATCGATAGTGCAGAAGGCATCTCAGTCTTGGGTTAAGCGGTTAAATTTGCTTGTGGCGCAATACAATAGTTAAATTTAAGATTAAATCTTCGAATATGGATATTGAATTGCCTTATATGGTGGAATATGCCAAAAGCGGTCGGGCTTCTTGTAAAGGATGCAAAACTCCTATTACAAAGGATACCGTACGGATCGCTGTGATGGTTCAAGTAAGTTGATACATTGAATGTAATTTGGTCATGAAATTCCGGATAAGCCGTCTAGACAACATAATACATAACAAAATCTTTATATTTAACATACCTCCAGTTCCAATAATATTTCATCAGCTATGTTACAAGTCAGTACTGCTTTACATTCATATTCTGGTGCATATGTATGATTGTGAAATTCAAGTAGATCATATACCGGCAAATGCTTAGTAGAGTATTATTTGTGTTTACATTTTTCATTCAGTCTTATTTTTGAGGCTAATTGGTATTACTATAGCTTTCATACATCATTGATAACAAAATTAATATTGGTAAATAATAAGAATGTAGATAGCACATGTCAACAGAATTTAGTAGCCTGGCATCATAAAACTACATAGTTTGAGTCTTAATGTGTCTTAGTCTTTTTTTTTGGCTCTTACAAGAGATATTAAAATAACAATATTTATATATTTGATATATTATAGTATAAATATTCAGTTGAAGATAACTCCTTAAGCTAAGTTAAATGCAAAATGTATTAATTTCCTTTTTTAGTCTCCTTTTCATGATGGAAAAACGCCAAATTGGTTTCATAAGGATTGCTTTTTTAAGAAACAAAAGCCATCATCTGCAGGGGATATTAAAAACTTTGAAAACTTGAGATTCGCAGACCAAACTGAAATTTCAGAACTGATAGGTATGTATTCCATTTAAGGTCAACTTCAATTTATTAAAAATTATCTGTTATCAGGTAATGTAACAGTCGCTGTTTCTGGAAAATCAGGCAAACGTTCCAAGTCCGAACAGGACGCACTTAAAGATTTTAGTATTGAGTACTCAAAATCAGGTCGAGCAGGATGTCGTGGATGTGAACAAAAAATAAGCAAGGATGAGATTAGAGTGTCCAAGACCGTTTACGACACTGAAGTTGGAATGAAATACGGTGGGCAAAAGATATGGCATCATTTGGAGTGTTTTGCCCAAATGCGATCTGAAGTCGGGTGGTTCGATAGTGGAGAAAATCTACCCGGATATAAGTCGTTAAAAACAGAAGATAAGCAAGAAGTCTTAAAGTTGCTACCGTGAGTTAATTTTTTTTTACTTAAAATATAAAATATATCCGAATTTATACTTTTATTAATTTAGTTAAGCAATGACGGTTATAACAAAACTTTATATACATATTGTCATTTTAAAAATGAAAAAAAATCTCTAATCGGGAGCGTCGCTCTCCCTAAGAGCGCTCTTATGTGGTTGTTGTACTATGTTCGCTCTAGTTGTATTTCTAGTATTTCACAGAAATTTGCTTTTGATCAATTTATGTTTGTTTTATGAGTAACGTTTTAAAGGAATTCTTTGATTACGTTATTTAAAACGAGTTCTTGAGTTTTTTGAAATATAAATTAAATTTAAATTGGTTATCTGTATCTAAATTACAAATTAATTTTAATCATAGTATTAAAGTAACAAGAAAAACTAAAAAAATAATTTACAGGGTACTTAAATCTGAAGACATGCCTGACGCGAAGAAACCAAAGCTGGAACCAAAAACTGAAACAGAGGAAAAGGAAAAAATGAAAAAGCTAAAAAAACAAAACGACGTTCTTTTTAAATATCGTGATAATATAAAAAATGAAATGAAAAAACAAGATATTGCAAAATTATTAAAGTATAATGCACAAGAGTCTGTAGTTGGTGACTCCGAGAAACTGTTAGATCAAGCAGCTGACCTATTGGCGTTTGGCGCTATAAAACCCTGTCCAGAATGCAAGAGTACGCAATTCATTTTCAACAAATCGGGATATCTTTGCAACGGAAACATATCCGAATGGACCAAATGCACGCAGTTATTAACAGAACCCAAACGCTCGGCGTGTAAAATCCCCGATGAGTTGAAGTCTGAATATCAGTTTTTGCACTCTTACAAAAAGAAACCCGAAACTCGTATCATTCAATATATCCCTCCAAGTGCAGCAACTATTGCCAAAGATATTGCCATAAAGAAAAATCCAGAGGAACTTGATGGGTAAGCAAGCAAACACTAATAAAAATAGTTGAAAAAAATGTATTTTTTACCAATCAACTTAGGAGTCAATCAGACAATTAAATTAAGATATAATTTTCATTCATTTCAAGTTGTAGGTGTTTTATTAGAAATTTTATATATACATTTCTGATTCATTTTGATTAAATATTGCTTTCACTTCTATTGCAGTCCCAAAATTAAACGAGAACGCCCACCGCTATACAACTTCAAATTCTCAGCTGTTGGATTGAAGGAAGAAGAGGCTGAAATAAAAAAGCGAATCGCAAAATTAGGCGGTAAATATGATAGCAAAATATCGGATGGCACGATTGCTGTAATTTCAACTGAGAAAGAAGTGAAAAAGTTAAGCTCTCGCATAACAAAAGCGAAAGAGCTTGGCATTCATGTAGTTCCAATGAATTACCTTGATTCTGTTGAATCTGATAGTAGCGGCGCCCTCAACTTAATATGTAGTATGACTCTTTGCGACTGGGGAACAGATCCATCAGCTCGCTTGCCCCAGGAAGAACTAAAGAGCTCAAAGTCAAAGAGTATTTATACAAAGTCGGTGCCAAAGTCGGTAACTCTTAAAGTAAAGGATGGGCTTGCTGTTGATCCTGATAGTGGTCTGGAAGACATTGCGCATGTTTATGTCAAGGGCGACAATAAATATAATGTTGTACTTGGCTTAACAGACATACAACGAAACAAGAATTCTTATTACAAACTACAACTTTTAGAGGCTGATAAAAAAAATAAGTAAATTTTTGAATTGTTGAATGTCCACACTAGAATTTGATATATTTTTTGTTCAACCCCATAGGTATTGGATCTTTCGTTCTTGGGGTCGCATAGGCACAACTATTGGCAACACAAAAGTGGAGGATTTTAGATCTGTAATCGATGCTATTCAATGCTTTCATACTGTATATTCAGATAAGACAGGTAACGAATTTAGGAACAGGAATAATTTTGTCAAAATACCGGGTCGAATGTATCCGATCGATATTCAATATGATGAGGATAACGAATTAAAAGATTCCAAGTGTGAAAATATTGCTTCCAAACTGGATCCTTCACTTCAAAAATTAATAAAGCTTATATTCGATATCGACTCTATGAAAAAAACCATGATGGAATTTCACATAGATATGGAAAAACTGCCTTTGGGCAAACTAAGCTTGAAGCAACTTCAGTCGGCTTATATTGTTGTAAATGAAATTTATGAATTAATTCAAAAGAGCGGGACCAATGCTAAATTTATTGATGCCAGTAATCGATTCTACACACTGATCCCTCACAGTTTTGGAGTTCATGCGCCACCTTTGATTGACACAATCGAACAGGTAGAGAATTTAAGGCAAATGCTGGATTCTTTGTCTGAGATTGAGGTTGCCTACAATTTAATAAAGAACGAGGACAATTTGGAGGACATCAATCCATTGGATAAGCACTACGATCAATTGAAAACAAGCCTTGAGCCGATTGATAAGCAGAGTGAAGAGTTTATGCTACTAAACAAATACGTACAAAATACGCATGCATCTACGCATAGTTCATACGAGCTTGAAATCATTGACGTGTTTAAGGTAGCCCGTCAAGGTGAAGCTCGGCGTTATAAGCCATTCAAAAAACTGCATAATCGAAAATTACTTTGGCACGGTTCCCGGCTTACAAACTTTGTGGGAATTTTATCGCATGGTTTGAAAATTGCCCCGCCCGAAGCCCCACCAACTGGCTATATGTTCGGCAAGGGTATTTATTTCGCAGATATGGTGTCCAAATCGGCAAATTATTGTGGCACCAGTCAGCAGAACTCTACCGGACTTATGCTGCTATCTGAAGTAGCCTTGGGAGACATGATGGAATGTACAGCTGCTAAATATGTAACCGAATTGCCCAAAAGCAGACATAGCTGCTTTGGCCATGGTCGCACAATGCCCGATCCAAAAGAGTCTCACGTCCGAGATGATGGAGTCGAAATACCCCTGGGAAAGCCTGTTACTGATTCCAAACTAAAGACATCGTTGTTGTATAATGAGTTTATTGTATATGACATTGCGCAGGTCAATATACAGTACTTGTTCCGCATGGAATTCAAATATAAATATTAATAAAAGATGTCTGTTAAAACCACTAAAATGTTTAGAAAAACATTTAACATTTTTTTTTTCACAGAAACTAACGGCTTATTGAAATAAAAGACATATTTTTTATATCAAGTCTAAGCTATATTATGTTGTCTTTAAATGTTTGTAGTTTTTTTTTTAATAAATAAAATAATGAATACCTCGAAGAGATAAATATGTCTGTTTTTGTATTCGTACTTGTTCAGTATTATTAAAATAAATTAGCTTTTATTATATGTTTACATAAACGGGAATTTCATTTCTAAAAACAAGACAGATTTAAAATAAATAAATAAATAATACTCTTGCATATATACATCTAAAATTGTGATCTGGCTGTTAAGTAGTTTCTTCTTCGAAGTCTCGAATGGAGCTCATTATGAAATCATAAACATTATCAATATGCTTTTGAAGTTTTTCTGAAAAAAATGAAATGAATGATTTTATTAAAATACATATCCAAATGAATTCTCAACATACCCTTATCAGTTTCCACGTGCTTGCTGTTGATTCCCTCGTCCTCCATAGACATATTGTCAGTAAACATATGCTTCAGCTTGGGTAAAACTAACAACAAGCAAATGATACCGATGAACTTAACTATTTTTTTAAATATTAGAAGCTTCAAAACAATTTTCCCAAGAGTTAAGAGACTAATTTTCGATTTGAGCTTTGCTAAAATGGAATCGTGGGCTTGATATGGTATGGGATGAGCTGGCTTATAGAATACTGTCGGTGGCGAGTTATAAAATGGTACCGGCGGGGGTCCGTATACTGGAGCCGGGGGCGTCGGCGCTGGAGGCAAATAGCTATTATCTGGTGGCGGATTATATTGATATCCGCCTCCTACACCATCTAATAAAATATAAAATTTAAATTTAAAATTCTTAGATTTGGAATATATTTACAGGATAAAAAGTCGTGGAATTAAAACACTTTAAAATCTTAAAAATACGTTTTTTTTTATTACAAATACATTTGTGCTCACGAATAATATATATATATATATATATATATATACATATATATTTATATAATATATATAGATATATTTTTACTTTCGATTTAATTTTAAACTTATCAATTTGGGAATGTATATGACATCATGTGATAATTATCCAAGTCTAGCTCTAAGTCATTTTTCTAAGTACAAGGAGATTTAAATTAGTTTTTACTTTAAATAATAAATAAATAAATAAATAATTTTCGAATGCACTTTTACTTCTACATATTTTTTTAACTGGTTAACATTTCACATTTTCACTTTGGTTGATTGGAATCGCATTGATGACGTTCGACAATGTAGTTTAATCATTTATAAGATCTTTAGCTATGTAACAATCACACACCATAATCTGTGTTATGTGAGTTTTGCAAGGCATCCGCATAGGTATCCTGCGCGAAAGATATATCCAATGCACCTGTGCACAACATCAGCCCGAATATTATCACGAAATTACGATTCATTTTGATTTTACTGAGAGCCAAGAAATGCATGGAGCTGTTACCAAAACTGAAATGAACGGCGCGTATGGCAACTAGTATGCTTTAAACCGCGGATGTAAGAGTTTAGGGCGATGCAACATACATACACACATTTGAGGGATTGGCATGTATAAATGAATATATCGTTTTCGGCTCGGGTTCACTTATGTATGCAAGAAAGCACTGCATACCCGCTACGTGTTTGTCAGATTGCTTGCTACGTGCAGTAGCCGATTCGAACTCTTTTGGAATTGTGGCAAGTAACAAAACTTTCACTATCCAATTTGTAGAACAAATTAGTCTTAATTGAATAAAGTAAATATTTCAGTTGGACATCAAAAGAAAAGAAAAAGCTTCATTATATTACACCCGTTTTAATTTGCACTGTTTATACCCTGTACGCATGCATATCCAAGAAGTGGAACAACCGCAGCTGCACGAAAGTATGCAGCTGGCAAAAAAGTGGATATATACAGTATCTATATATTCATTCATGATGACCATAACAATATGTCCCGCTAGAGACGTGTTTGACTTAATAGGCGGCTGGACAGTTCGGTTCGATATTGTATCTTTAATTGAGGAATATATTACTTGTTTTATAACAGCGCTCATCTTATAACTTACAACCTAAATGTGTAACATTTATCCAGACATGAATAAATAATTTGTCATGGTTATCATCGAGCTGTCATTTCTTGCCCACAGTTCAGCTTTAAACTGGGAGACAAGCATTTTTCGGCTCTTTACTGAATCCAAGCTAGCTGTTAATAAAGCCAATTGGAACCAACTCCTGCTAAAAGATTATCCACTTTCACTTGTGAGTTACTCAATTATGCAATTAGCTTAAATTAATATTGCATTGGATTTCATAGTTGTACTTAAAAAGTTTTAAAAATAAAACTCGTTATTGATATGATTTTTATTTAGGTTACCATTATATTTTTATTCCCTGGTTAATATACATATTTATATATTGTAGTTTATTACATTTCCTACATTTAAATAAATGTAATAATAAAAGCAAACTTGACCTAACTCCTACATCTTAATCTTTGTTCATTTTAACATTTCCTTAGTGTTTGTTATCCAGTCGAACTGTATGAAGGAATGAATGACCGTATGAATTCCTCTTCAAAGACGTTATCTTGAAACAGAACTTTTACAATTTTTAGAAAGTTAGAGCCAATTTGTAGGAATGGATATACATACATATGTGGTTGGTTACAAATGTGGAATAGTCAAAATTTCTAAAATATCAAAATTCAATTGAGCAAACATACGGCAAAATCAACAAAAACCAGAGATTGCTAATTATTTGCTTAAACGAATCCAAAGTTTTTGGACTTAATGGCCATCAGCATTTTACTACGTAAAATTGATTTGCTGGAATAGAGAGGAATATACAGTCGGGATATACATGTGTTTGCAGTAGGAAGATGAGAGTCATCTGCTGGTCGTATAGTAACAGACGGTAGTGGCTGAAACCCTTCTTCTGAAGCTGGCAAAGCTGGTGATCCTGTCCAAAAATATACCTGAAATAATTAATAGGTTTAGTAATAGCGCTTTAAGATATTTCATTAATACATACCAAATCTTGGCGCTCTAACGTATTCATTTTTTCAACAATACTCCAAAACCATCTTTTAAACTTTAATAGCTTGTCAGGGCCTTCACTTGACTCATCATTAAAAGTTGTATATGAAATTAGTGTTGAAACATTGATATCTCCGACACCGTTCAATAACAAGCGTAAATCTTCTGCAGTCAAGCTATTCATACAGTTATCCGGTAAAACATCAAAAATACCATCTTTTAAAGCCTGTAGATATACATGTTAATGATTTCAAAAAGCATATAAGTATTGTCAACTCAACCTCAAGAGCCTTTTCTTGTGATTTAATGAGCCTATATTCTGTATAACGTCTAATATATTCAAATATGTTACTCGTTGTTACGGGTACATCGCGTCCGCCGGGTATCAATTCACGGTTACCACAGCCTTCTTCCTTCATCAAATCAATGCTAAAAAGTGTAAGAAGCAGCATTACAAGACATTTATATCACTAATAAATTGGGGCTAGCTTTATACTTACACAAAACTTAGCTCCATTCGGTTTATGGTTTCTTCGCCTTCTTTTGTTTGGGAATTTTGTATGATCTGTCTAAATGACTCGTACAATGCTGGATCGAAAAATGCAAGGTCATGAAATTTAATTTTCCGGCCAAGCATATATTTTAATACATGTCTTTGAAGGAACAGCGGAAGCAATTCGTTTTGTAAAAGGCAAAGCCCGATTAGCCTATGGAATGAATAAAATAAAATAATTATCAATCCACGTATCTTTTAATAACAATTGAGATCTAACCTGCCAATATTTCTAAATGCATTGATGCGTTCAAATGACGCAAGTCCCTGTCGTGGAGTATAAAAACCACGTTTACCCGGCGAGTAAAATAATGGCTCATTATCGTCTTCTACTGGTTCATTCGTAGATGGCGATTTTTTCTGTTGGCTTTGCACGTTTATTTCGGATTTCTGTTTAAAATTTATTATGTCGACAGCCTCATTAACTTTTTGCCGAAGCGTTTCATCTGAAGACAGGACAGATAGAAGTTGGGGAGTGGGTATTTCCAGTAACATGCCAGTTATTTTCGCAGCGTGTGCTGAGTTTATTGAGTGGATCTACAATATATATCAAGGATATAGTTTTTGCTTTTAGACAATATATTTATATACTAACCTTCGGATATAGGCGCTCTCCAAGTTGTTGTAAGTGAACAGACAAATGGTCGTTCGAGCTCTCTGTTGTATTATCTAAAATAGCAATACTCAAAATTAAATTTATAATTCCTGAAATAAAAACCAGCTGCATTTTTACCTGCATTCGAAGATGGATTATATGGTCTAGCATCAGCATTTAGAGCTTTTCGTTCTCGAGCCGTACGCCACAATATTTTGCTGCCAGTTCCACGTCGCTGCAATGTTGGTGGATCACGACTTGAGCCCGATACGGTTCTACTGCGCAGTATGCTGGAAAATGGTACTCCATATTTGCTATGTGTACCACCCACCTGCACAGAGTCGAGATTTGGCATTTTTGCGCTTGCTAACAAAGCTTCTGAAATTGAAGTATAAAAACTACGAGCGACTCCTGATCCTTCACCTGGTTCATCCTTAAATGTGACCTTAACTCTGTTAAATGTTATGGGCGGTTGAGCTCGACGATTTTGTGTACCGAATTGAGCATTTAATTCCTTAAAGGTTTGTATTATTAAGCTTTCCCGATTGCGTTCAAGCTTACAGAGAACCAAGTCTCGCTGTTGTCCATTACGTAGTTTTTCCATATGCCGTCTGAAACGCATTTCCTTCACTGGAAAACCTCTCAATTCCGGCAACACAGATCCGTGCTCCATACCAACATCATCCATAAAAACACGCCCGAAAAGATCAAGAGCCAGCTTCCATCGGCTCAGCAGGAAGTTCCACGACGGCAACTCTGTAGAGTTACTTTTGTAGAACAAAGAGCCACGAATAGGAAACACTATTGCCTGTGATGGTAACTTTTCCCGACAATTATCACATTTAAGATGGTGTGGTGTGGAAGTAGCCGTTGAGTTTTTGCATTCGGGCAAGCTACTGTCGTCTGATTCAAGTTTAAGATTTGATGTGCCAGCTCGAACGATAACGCTACGAACTGCTGATACTGATAAAGAATTCTGTGTTGGTGTCACTTCATCCCTAATGCCAATGCGACTTTGGCTTGGTGCAATAATGACTTCTGGTCGAGTTGTTATTAAAATATCTGTTGATGTACTAGGACCTGCCGAAACATCGACCATTTGTACATCATCTGTATTAATTTGGTCTTTGACGTATGGGTTGCCTGTAGAAAAATAAAATGCCATTTTGAATTAGACAATAGATATAGAACAATACACAAAAAACGCATTATTTTAGGCAGAACAATGTGATAGACATGCGTAATGAAAAATTGTATACTACTAAAAAATGTAAACAATATGCAAATCAATAATACGACAACAAAATGGAGCTAATTCACCGTTAAAAAAAGGAAGTTAAAATACAAACTCACCTTCTGATCCTTTATGTAATTTCGAATCATCCAAGCATTGTTTTTTCTTCAATTGAACGTAAATATTCGAATCCGTTGAGTCGTCGTCTTTGTAAGATCTGCTGTCTTCTTTCATTTCAACAGCTTCTATGATATTTTCGGAATCTGTTATGTGCTCGGCTACATCATTGTCATTTGCTGAGTCATCAACTTTCATAAAATTTGAAAAGCCCAGCCTAGTAGGAGGTTGGTCAATAGATCCCAGATTGGATGTGTTACTTTTGGCTGTGTTGTTTTTTGTAGTAGGAACAGAGTGCAATGGAAGATTGGCAAAGAGTTCCTGTCGTTTTGAATTTGGTTGCAATAGATGTGGTTTATCTGCCAAGGGCATGGCCACATCGAGTGGCAAATCAAACCCGTCCGGAGCGGAGCAACCCAGACTTAGCGTTGAATCAGATCTGGTAAAGAATGCATATTTGCGAATATTTGTATTAGCTGATGCGCTGCCAGAACATTGTCTATCAGTATTCGAGCTTTCAATGTTGCTTAATTCATCATCCGTATCATCAGTTTCCATACAGTTCGATATATTGTTTACTCGTCCCGAAATGGAATCGTTTTTGTCATAAAAGCTGGTGTCATTGCGCATATAATAAACAAATGCATCTAGCACATACGAAATATGGCGCAACGCAGTTACATCCAATACGGGAAGCGCATCCCTATGCTCTGAAGTATGAGCGCGCATTAATGACAGACAATATGTGAAGAAATCTCGGCGAGAACTTGACCCTAAAAAAATAATGAAAATTATGAAATGTTTGGGCTACAATCTTAATTTCAAATTACCAATCACATTTACGCCAACTGTAGTAGACGTTGAAGTTGAAGCTTGGCTTGTTGTAGCTTGTGCACTAAGATTTAACGGATGCAAAGGATGATTTGGATCAGTGTAGTTTGTTAAATATGCCCCGAATTTCAACTGCGCCTCAGTTCCATCCATTACAGTAAACATCCAGTCCCATGTTGGTTTTAATCTTTTTTCAACAAAGGCCTGTTCATTTTAAAAGTTATTAACTAATTCGTTATTCACCCACTCATTATATATGCAATACTCACTTGAACTGCTATAGCTTCCTCAATTTGAATTTTTAATGAAGTTTCAATATCATTCGTCATATTGTAAGACATAATAGCTAAAAGCTCTGATATTTGCCGTATGGTAATACCAAAAGCACGGCCTAAATTGCTTGCAGTGGTGGCCATTGTGTGAGACTCGGCAGTCGGCGTATTGACAGCTGTACTGGCTGGTACTGCCGATCGACGCAACGCCATAGGATCAATAAAAACTAAATTGGAACCAGTTGGGACACGAACCGACGATCGAGAATTATCACGACTTCTGATGGCCCATTGCATTGTTTGTGGAGTGAGATCGTTGCGGGAATTAGGATTAATGTTACGGCGTTCAAGTTGCTGATCATTGAAACTGAACTCATCAGATTGGTCGTCTGACTCGCCATCCTCAGAGCCATCTTCTTCCTGAGCAGAAGAGTCGCCGGATTCATCTTCCAGAAAAAGAACCCCAATGTCTGCAAGCAAATTAATTAATCAATATCAAGATATATAAATTAAAATAATATATAAATTAATATATCATTGGAGATGCCATATAAGTTATCATCTTTAGTCGGAAGTGTCCCCCGTAAAACATGACGGTATGAAACTTACTCATTTATACTCGACAGCAAAACTCTGCATACAGTACAAAAAAATTATTTGTTGTGTTTTGTTGTCTTTAGAATCTACTATAAGGCACTTATCGGAATGATTCTTTTTTTATAGTATTGTTCACGCATTTATCTATTTATTTACATTTTTGTTTTATTCATAATAGTAATATTTGTATTGCTGTACGGAGAGTTTTGCTGTCGAGTGTATATGAGTTCACACGGATGTGTACATAAGTTAGAAAGTTATTTATATATATGCTATATGATAAGAAGGAAGACTCTAGTCGAGACGACTAAGAGATACCCTGAATCCTTTGAGCTGATATACCAATCATGAAAACATACTTTTATTCATTAATAGCAAACAAACAAACACACATACATACGCACACACAAACATGCGCTGCGGCTGCAGCATAGGTTGTAGTATTTATTACTAATTTCAGGGTATAATGTTTTTGTTTTTATGCAAATGTATGTAACAGGCAGAAGGAGGCGTGCCACACCGCATAAAGTATATATATTCTTGATCAGCTCGATGAGCTTAGTTGAACTAGCCCTGTCCGTCTGTCCGTCCGTCCATGTAAGCACCTGGATTTCGTAAACCACAAAAGCTAGAGACTTCAAATAAAAAGCAAAATGCTCGATAATACCATATGCTGTACGAGTTTATTTTTTTTTTCGATAACTCATCCCATTTCCTTATTATCGATAACTTTCGAAAATATCGCTTTGTTTTTGAGGTCTGGCGTGCACACAGTTAAAGATAGAATCGTGCACTAAGTTGTGTTTGATTGCTATATTGAATCCGCACATTGTCATTTTTGGATTTTAGATGCCACGCCCCCTTCGCCCACAATTCAACAAAAATGACAACTCGCGCATATCAAATACTAGAGACTTGAAATTTGGCAAATAGGTACATTTGTGTCATAATCATTCCCCGAAAATTTCATTTAGAACGTATATCGAGAAAAACAAGTTATTAAACAATAAAGTTTCCATAGCACAGCCTCTTCTGCAGCCGCAAAACTGCGCAGTGAGCATATTACGTGCATGTTCGTGCACGCATATGTTTGTGTGTGTGCATGTGCTGTTTACTATTAATGGATAAATGAAACTCTTAATGATTGGTATTACATCTCAATGGATTCAGGGTATCTCTTAGGCGAGCAGTCTCGACTAGAGTTTTGTTACTTGTTTTTCTAGACATATGTTCCTAATGAAATTTTTAGGAAGAGACTATCACATTCAAATGTACCTCTTTGGCAAATTTTAAGTCTAGTATCTAGAATTTTTATGAATTGTGGGCGAAGTAGGCGTGGCATCTAAAATCGAAAGATGACAATATATGCGTATTCACTATTCTATCACGATTCTACCTTGAAAGGTGTGCACGCTCTGCCCCAAAATAGTTATCGATAATAAGGATGAGTTATCGAAAAAAAAAACTCTCACTGCGTATGGTATACACGATTATTCTGTTTTTTTTTTTATTTCAAGTCTCAAGCTTTTGTCGTTTGCTAGATCTCTGCGTTCATACGGACGGATGGACATGGCTAAATCGACTCAGCTCGTAACGCCGATGAAGAATATATATTTTATTGGGCGTGGCACGCCTCCTTCTACCTGTTATATACATTAGCACAAAACCATTATACCCTGATTTTCTATTTTCAATGGATTCAAGGTATAAAAATAGAAGTAACGTGTACTTTACCTGTTTCTGAACCAACAGTGGCTCCAGTTTGAACACTTCTTTGAGCGTCTTGATTACTCTGGTTGTCATCGGAATCAGATTCAGTTTCAGCGTCATTGAAAGTGAAATCGTTGTCGCTCTCATCATCCTGCATTCCTTCCTCATTGCGCTGATTCTCTATCAAGTCATCGTCATGGCCACTCAAATTAGCTTCTCGATTGGGAATTTCTTCCGCTTCCGAAGGATCTCTCAGAGCTAAGAAACAATTTTTCATATTAAATAGAGCTTAATTTAAATATTGATCCTATTTTATTGGATATATTCTTACTGTCCATTGCCACCACATCATAATTCTGTTGCACATTAAAGTTGGGGTTTTGAACACTTATAGCATCATGGACAACAATCTGTTCAGTGGATGATTCAACATTAGAAGGTGCTAGTGGCTCAACACTGAATAAGTCATCCGAATTCTAGATAGTAAAGTGAGTATTAGGCGAAGTTGACGAGTTTACAGCGGCACGAAAGAAAACTTACGTCTAGATTAGATGAAGACATTGTAAATGGAGCAGTGGGTCGCACGACGCCGAGTCTTACTGGCGCGATTAGAGCCTCAGATACTTCGCACAATTCTTCAATTGAAATCTTGTGAAGCGTCTGAAACACCTTCACGCAACTTTGAACGTACTTGTTGCATGAAGTGTGACTCTTTCGTTTCTCTGGGTTGGGTTGTTTCTCCAAATTGAAAATAACAAATACACGAGCCACGGAGCGTACAAAGCGTCTGGCCACTTCCTCTGCCTCCTTACAGCGTCCCACAACAACAAAATTTTGCAGTTCTCGAACAAGTGTCAGCAATAGGGTATCCAAATGATCGCTTGTGCATTTTACTATCAAGCTGTGGGTGAATTTGTCGAGTAGAGTAGACCCATGCTGAGATTGCATAAAAACATTGAAGCTTTCGGAGTTGCCTCCCTCACTGCTGTTGGCGTGGGGATTTGAATTTGCTTCACTTCTATCTGCGCCGCTCATGATCATTGAACGAACCGCTTGCCAGTCAATCAGCAGACGCTCAAGAGCTTTCCTAGCAAATTTAGGGGGTTCCAAATCATGGTCCGGCATATCACTATCGATATCCAGCGATGAAGATTTCCGATTGGTGATAACAGTACTGCTTCCGCTTGTATTGCCGGTGTTGCCTACATTACGCACTCGTACATTGAATCGGTATTGCCTTTGCTCAACTATCTGCCGACCAACAGTTTGAATAAGAAATAGCAAAATAGATTCGCCTTTTGAGTTGAATTTCGTAACCAAATCAGTGCAAGAAACCAGTTTGCAGAGCAGTGCAAATCGCATGTTCAGGTTTCCAGCAATTAGTGCTTTGCATTTGCATTTCTCCCAGCAGTCACAGTAAGCTGTTGGTGCCGTGCGTTTAAGCTTACAATCATGCCCCTTATGGCAAACTCGTGCGCATTCGGTGCAACAACATAAAGAGCCAGTTAAGCCGCATGTTTTACACTCAAATATGTTTTGGTTTATATGATCCGCACCTGTCCAGGTGAATGAGCACGTATCGTTATAGCAGATAACGTGTAAAGGTGATTGATCAGCTGGCGAACCGTGGGGGAAAATCATTGATTCCTTAAGATGTGCATCTTGATTCGAAACACTGAGAATGGTATTTAGAATTATAATGCCAGCTTCATACGCACGACATGAAACGGCTAACATGAAAGCGGTTTGGCCCTGAGCATCTTTTGCGCTTAACATTTGGTAAAGATAAGGGCGCATAGCTACACTGTCACACATCCGTTGAAGAATCAAAATGGCTTGTTCGCGTCGTTGTAATAGATCGAATGTATAGTTTGGAGATCCCAATTTGCTGTTTGACGCAATGCTTTGAGATGTCGAAGGCAATACTTTGGAAACATCTTCATCAACCAAATCCGTTACATTTTGAGCTCCGGCTGTGCTTAGGTTGCTAGCTGTTCCAGATTCAAGAGACCAGGGTATTGGAACATAGGCATGATCTTCGCCGGCACTCGTCGCTTGCTGATTGTGATTTTGATTCTGCTCTGACTGTTCAGTATTGATCAGTCTATTCATCATGTCGCGCAGACTTATTCGATTTTCCCTGGTTAATGATGCAGATGATGATGAACTCACACCAGGAACCGTAGCAAAGCTCGAGCTCTCGCTAAAGCTACTTGCATTTCCAAATGCAGTGCCATATGACAAAGAAGGTCCTGCACGTGGCATAGAGACTCCAGAAGCGACAGGTTTTTTATCTGAGGTACTGCTGCTAAAGTCCGTTAAATGTGAGTCTTTGTTAGATGTTGGTGCACACATGATTACACAGGCATGAAATATGTTACGATTACCATCGCAACGCTCTTCTACAACAGAAAGAGTATCTTTGCGGTCTTCTTTTTCGAGTCGCATCAATAGAGCTTTACAGTTTTTGACATCACAACGCAGTATATGTGGCATCAACTTTTGGGTCTCGAAGAGCAAAGCAGTCATGCAGACTTTTGACTTAAGATTTATGCAAGAAGCAGTCGGCGGGAGCGATATTGTAGCCATTGTAATTGATTTTACAGGTGGCAAATCGAACCACTGAGGATCTTTTATTGAACCAATGCAGTCTTTTGCTAGTGGATAAAGTGCTCCGTTGCCATCTCTAAGCACGATCGTGCTGCTATTCCCGTTGCAATCATTATTGCAGGCCATTGTTATGTTGTTGGAGGATGCTCCTATAAATGATGCACAATCTGTGGGAAACTGGCAGTTTTGTTCTTGCTTGCTATTGTACAAGTTGTAAAGACTGTAATGTATCTTCCCGAACAGTTTTTTGATGACGTGAATACCACGGGTATCTACCGATATAGTTAGAAGCTGGGCGTTTGCTGGATCTGCACCAATATTTATTTTCTTCGGTTGCTTTTGCAACCAATCGGGTCCACGTGACGAAACTGCTGTTCGAAAAACTTGGACATCTTCGCGTCTCAATAGACGACACTGTTGCCAATCGTCCTCTTTCCCTTCATCCTTACTGCTTAATCCTGGAACGCTACTTACACAGCTCAATGGTGGAAATCGCACTGCCACGTAATCCCCATCCACCTTGAGAACTTTTCCAATCGGTCCCACTTTATCTTCAACGAATACAACATCTTTAAGCTGCCATAGCTCTTCATCCTTTCTTCCTTCTTGACAACTGTTGCCATCTTCTTTAGTAGTCATTCTTTTAGTACGCTTGTGTGAAGTAACACTGCCAGTATCGCTACACGTGCTAGATGCTGGTGAAGGTGGAGGAGGCATGTCGATGCGATCAGTCGATTCCTTACTTGTCGAACTTATTTGGCCACTTTTTCCAGAGCTTGTTGATTGCACAGGAGTGGCTTTGGAGTTATCCTTGTCAGCAATACCGCTATGAGCATTAGAAATCGTTCCCAGGTTTTGCGATTTCTCAGCTACCGAAGCTGAGCCAACGTTTAGGATTTTCATACGACAAACGTCTGCGAAATCCCATACAGAGTTTAATAGCTGGCCAACTTTGGGCACTCCATTGGTACACGTAAAACCAATAGAGCCAGTTTGGTAAATAGGACACTTCTTCATAACAACTTGTGATCCTACGTTTATATCAGCCACTACCATTTTAAATGGTTTTTTATTTTTTGTTCGAAATTTATCCCACAAGTAACGACGTTGATCGAAAGGAAGAACTCCCCACCAATAAATATTATTGTTATCGGTTCGAACTGCTGTATACAGTGAGCAGACATGTATGGTTGTAATAGGGTCCATGGTGAATTCATTAAAGGCTGTAGCAGCATGTTCTAACTTAACACCAAGATATCCCAGTTGTTCGTCCATCCAAGTAGCAACTCGATTTGATTCAGTGACTACGGAACATCGAATAAAATTTGCTGATATAAGCTCCACCTTTTCTCCAATGTTAAGTGTCAAAGTCTTTGGATGATATACGTTATCCGTCTATAGCGAAAGCAAAAAGTTATTTTGAAAATAAAAATATGTTTACTTTAAAATATATCTAGTATAAAATATTCTAATAAAAATCATCAATTAACTTTATGCCCTAAGGCGGCACTAAAGCTGCTACACTAAAGATCATAAGAAATTAAATTATTAATTTTGATTGAAATCTATACTTACATCTGATTTGTACGGCTCCATATCTGACCAGCGCCACTGATGTAGTTCTCCATTTTCAGACAGCGCAATAAACTCGGAATACAAAGCTCCAATAGTCTTAAAACGAGTTGATGGTTTGTCAGGCCAAGGTTGTAGTTCTTCTGATATCCATATCGGAGAAGGCATGGAAGACGGTTCCTTTTTTTTAGGATCTAAATAACATTTTTCAATGTAGATTTTTTGTTCTTCAATTTTTAATTTGTAATGTGGATATTAACCTGAATCTTTTTCCCATGTATAATCATCTTTACTTATCCAACGACGGGGTCCATAGTATTGACGATCACGCCATCGACTAAATGCTTCACGATCAGCATTAGCAGAAGATATTTGAGCGGAAAGGTTGGCACTTCCAGCTATAACACCGCTAGAAGATGCCGATGTTCGATTGGACTGATTATTATCTGTACCACTGGAACTTGCACTGTTCCGTTCACTACGAATCCGATCAAAAAGAAGACTAAAATATAAAAAATTTTATAAGTCAGTTAATGTATTATGACAAAAAGTTTACTATTAAGGTTTTTTTTTCTAAAGAAATTAATAGTAAACAAGTTTTGATATAACTTACTTTCTTATGCTTGAATAATTGCTAAATATTTCTTCTGAAAAAAGTCCGTCTGATGGATCAATAATGACGCTATTATTGTCACCCGAGAATCCATTATCCAACAATGAAATTAGGTCTTCCGGCACATAGTTGTCTCCTCCCTCCTCTGTATCTTCAGCTTCTTCATCATCGCGTGAAAGCAAATTGTTCACAGCTAAATTAACGTCAAGGTTTGTGCGCTACAATTAGAAGAGTAGAAAACTAAAATATTTACAAGACAGTTCGTTTCTTTAGCTAACAAACCTGAAGTTCTCTAATAATGAGATTCCTACTTTTCCCTTGCAATACGACCTCGGCTTGCGATATAAGCTCTTCAGGCACATATGTGGCTGGCACTGTCACAAGGGGTCGATTAGACGTGCTCCCTCCAATTATTACACCTGTACTTCTTGATCCAGAACCTTGACCACTCGAGCTCGTCCTACCTGTTGCTCGCAGTAGTCGTGCTCGAGAGCGAGCCATAGGCCGAGACGATGACGGTGCTTTTGGTGCATTTGTTGTCGCTACGCCACCAGACGGAGCACTTTATGGAAGTATAACCAATATT
This sequence comes from Drosophila mettleri, assembly GCA_035047625.1. Classification (NCBI taxonomy): domain Eukaryota; kingdom Metazoa; phylum Arthropoda; class Insecta; order Diptera; family Drosophilidae; genus Drosophila; species Drosophila mettleri. The sequence goes on from JAWNPI010000035.1 coordinate 20,974,334, forward strand.
ATTATCTACATTTTATAATTATCTAATTATTAATAGTCATACCACTTATTGTCAGATTTAGTCAAGTCAAGTTTTTCAGAATTGATAGAAAAGGCAACCCGAAATGCTTTGCCATCTTCTAAAAGAACTCCAATATGATTTGGTCCAATTACCACCTCCCTTACGGGTATTTTCAATTGCTCAAATATTCTATGAGTTCCGGAACCGAATCGATTTACTTTATCAGAGACTTCTCTTATTCTATATTGGGTAAATAAAAAAATTTTAACGGAATTTAATTTATTACCATATGTATAAATTTATATATCAATATCAAAATTTCAACCCTCTTAAGCCAACCATATATAAAAACAATTGGAAATTTAAAATATGTAGTATTCACAAAACCGTACAGTAAACTCGAGTGAATACCACAACTATGCTTACAGAGCATACATCACCTAGAGTTGTGTCTCCCATTTGAAAAAAAATAAATGTTTATTAAAGGTACGTCATTAGTGTAAAGCTCTTCACATTTACATTTTTTCCCATAAAAAAATGATTTAATATTACAAGGAAATACTACACAGGTATTTTGCAAGCTGTAAGCATACAAGTCCTATATTAAGTGAAATACCTTCACACACTTTTATATAGGCACATATACGTAAACTTATGTTGCTTTTACTTAATGTCATCTTTGAATATGAATTTGAAATAATTATGGATATTGGAATGCAATGATTAATAATACAAACGTAGGCATCAATCTGTTAATGTTCCGTATTTTTATATAAAAAAAAATACATATATATATATATCTATACATGTATATATACTTGGAAATGCTATATATGCATATAAATATGAGACATTTTAAATTCGAATAATGCATACATAAAATAGATTCCTCAATATCATCTTACAAATTAACGTATATATCAAATTTTCATATATATATATATATATATATATATATATATATATATGTCTATGTAATACTGAATTAAATATATATGTATGTGCATGTGTCTAACATGTGCAGATGATCAATACTATATACATATAAATGCACTATTTTATTTTATTAGCAGGGTGATTTACCTTTCAATAAATTGTTCATCAGTTCCTGGAAGTGGTTGCAACACAAATTGCATAGAAACCATTGTAAATTTCTTTAACTATTCGAAATACAGTTCTTTCTCAATTTTCATTTCAGCTTAGAAAATGTAACTATAAATAGGGATGCCACAAAAATTCTGAGATTACACAAAGATCCGATATAAATATATCGATACATAGTAGAACAATTGTGTATGATATTTCAATACAAATAGAACTTGTATTAAGCGAAACGGGAGAAAAGAAACACAAATTTTCCCCAAAAATATATGGAAAGTAATGTTTTTCTTCGATTAACATTATTTAAAAACAAAACATTTTTTTAGCACTCGTTTAAAAAAACGTGCCATGCATTGTTTTTTGAGTGACTCGAGATAAATATTGGTAATTTAATTTGAAATATTTTTTTTTTTTGGGTTTTCAATTTAAATTGTTTCATTTATCTTTATAGAAACGAAAAAATGTTACCAAAATAATACTTATAATAATATTATTTTTTTTTTTTAAATCTGTAAAATATTTCAAAACAATCTTTTGGAGAGATGTCGCTAAGAACACATTAATGTCAAATTATAATGCTTATAATTATAATGACAAAACTTTACTGTGAAATGTTTTGGACAACTTGATGCGAATCATCGAGCAAACCGAGTTAAATCTCTCCGTTTTAAAATATTACTTTACAAAGGTGTGTCCATAACCGGAGATAATTTTCCCACTTTATGTTGAAAATATCCTTTTTGCTTTATTGCTTAATATTTTTAACTAAGTTTTAAGATATAGTAAATAATCACGAAAAGTGTACTCAATTCAATTTAACGTTTACTATTCGAATTGAATATATATTATAATATATATGATTGTTTTTATATATTTATTTAATTTAAATACCTTAGTTATGTCATTGTTATATATTTGTTTAATCAATTTCTACAATTAAATTTTCAAAAGCGCATTATTATTTTTCAAATTATCGATGCAAGATGCGATAACTTAATAGTTTTATAGTTATCGAATTATTATTGTTTTTTTGTTACATCCCTACTGTTCTCTGCTTTAACAAACCAAAAGATACATAAATTTAGGGATTGTCAAATAAAATGGAAACAAAAGGTGGCAATTCAGATTCAGATACGAAGATATTGCTAGTAACAGCTAATGTGGGAAGTTTATTTGAAGATGTACGTACATATAATTTATTGTATAAAAACCTATTGCTACTTATGTGCATATTTGTATCCTAAAGCACGTATGTATATGCTTATGATTTAATGTATGTAAATAAGTTTGAATGCAAATTATTTCATGAACCACACCACTGTGCAGCCCAAAAGGTTACTGTCAATATGGCTAGAAGAGTTCATTGGGAATGTAACAAAAATCAATCCCAGATTTTTAGCTTTACATCTGCAAGAGGTGGGTGGAAAAACTTACGAAAATTCAATGGGCAATGTACAAGAATTTATCCGACGTTTATGCGAGGCAATGGCAAAGACTGAATTTGTATTCGTCCGAATATATATGGATGAGGACTTCAAGTCAGCGGAGCATTTTACAGTGAGCTTACTTAATTTTTGCTCAATCGTTTTCTTTTAAATGTTTTTTATACCTTTATCAGGCACTTGGCAATATTTACTTCGGCCGCAAGGATATTTGTACTTTAAGGATTTGGAATTTTTTAACTCATTGCTGGGATAATAATAAGCTAGACAATGAAAAACGCATATTTTGTGGTAATATTGAAACAGTTCCTACTAAGGAGAAAGCAAAGTTTCCCCAGCATTTTTTTCCAGAAGTAAGTCTTGTTTAATTTTATACATATGTCCAGATAATGCTTATATAATTAATGAATTTTAGAATTTATGAAAATCGTTTAGGGAACAATCAAAAAATTTTAATATTTAGTAAACTTAAATAAAATTAAAACGATTAAAAATTCCTAATGAATCCAAAACGAAGGTAATTAAGCTAGCCCAAGTTAGGAAGCGGAAATTTGACTACCATTGACGTCAAAAGCTTCGTTTTCAGCAAATCAATAAGAAATATTTATTAAAAGTTTTCAGAAAAAGTAAATATGATTAAGCTTCTAATGCTCGTGAGCAGTTATTATAATAATAATAATAATACAGCGTAATTATTACTTTACTTTACTTGCCTTTTGGAACTCAGAAAAAATTTTCAGAACAGTATAATATAGTTATTGATTACTAAATTTTACTACTTTTCGTCATGCATTAACTAAATGGTGAATGGACCACAAAAATATTATTAATATCAGACAATATACGAAAGTAGATCATATAGTATTCTTGAATTAATTTAAATCATGTTTTCTTTTAATATAGTGTAAATGGTCCCGCAAAGGGTTTATGCGAACTCGATGGGAAATCAATGGCACAGCCATTGATCTAGTCAATATACACCTTTTTCATGATGCATCCAATTTGGCTGCATGTGAAGATTTTCCATCTGTATACTGCAAAACAAGGAGAAGAGCCTTAATACATACTATTGAAAGGTATTTATATAATGCATTTACATATTTTGTGTTAGTGTGATATGAAAGATACTTCACACAGGCGATGCGAGCAATGTGCAAATATATATATATATCTTAAGTTTCTTAATTTATTATAAAAATTCGTCATCAATTAGATTTCACTTGGATGACAAAAATGGTTCCGTCCCCTTTTTCTTGTTTGGAGATTTCAATTTTAGATGTGACACAGCGGGCGTTGTGAAAGTAAGTTAAGCCTATTAAATATCTTCGTCATGGGATATTTCAATCACCTATTTTTGTTTAATGTTTTTAGGAATTAACTACAAATTTAACTGCGCATCGTCTTCAGAGTGTAAAAAATGAAAGTACTAAGATTAATTATCGAAACTCAGATGGCAACAACATACTTACCGTAGGCAAAAAAGAATTTAGTCACGCTGATCATCAATTAAAATTTAAAGAAATATGGGTAAATTGGTTTATATACATCTACATGTTTATTAAATTTATCTTTCATTTCGATTTTTATTTCATAGTTAAAAGAGTTTGACAAGGAATTGGCACCACTTACGGAGCTTTTGGTTGAATATCCTATTAATTTCATTCCATCATATCCCTTTGAAGAAGATCCAGAAATGCCAACCGATTATATGTCAACTAGGTGTCCGTCATGGTGCGATCGCATTTTAATGTCTCCACAGGTCAAAGACATAATTGAAAGTGATGAATGGAAATATGACATGATTGGAGAATCTGTATGCATGGGTGATCATAAGGTAAGAGCAATTGCCATTCAATCTTTAATATTAGTTGACTCCAGTGTGTATGAACTAGATTATGATCTGGTGTTTGATAGTATTTCTCAATATAGAATACAGTTTGCTATCTTCAAATGATTATTTTGGAGATAAGTGTGAAATTCGACTGTTAATTTTATTTCAGGAATTTTCATTGGTCAAGTTGCAAATGGCAAGTTGCCGTGGCTATTTAGATGGCACGTTCTGACATATTATATGTTTTGCTTCAATTAATTATGATTATTTCATAATTTGTCATCTTTGGCATTCAAGTTGAAAATAAGGTTTATTTTTTTGTTTTGTTTTGTTAGATTAAAAGACTAAGAGCTGAACTGTTTGATTGCATCGAGTTTATGGTTATTTATTCGGGACTATTTCTCAGTACACTCAGTCGATTAGTTAATAGCTGTTTCTTGATCATGCCGCTCTCAAAGAAAGATACCATATTCTTATAGGACTTTTGATAATAATTCCTGATAGAATAGAATAGAATAACTAACTGGGATATAAAATAATTGACGTCTTGTAACCATACGATTTTGTCAGCGACTAACTTCAAATTATATATAAGTAGTAAGTTAAACAGATTTTCTCTACTAATATTTATAAAACATTTTTAACACATTACATATTGTAGAAGAGTAAAAAATGCTTGCTTAATCATATATATCGTATGCGTAATAAGCGATCTAAAGTAGACTTGTCGTTATTTGTCGTGTTTTTATGATAATGGGTTCGTCTTAAGGAAATTACTCTTTTAAATGCTTCCCATAAAGTATGCATTATTTTTGTTGACAACTCTAATATTTCTTTTCTTCTCTTCTTGTCATGTAGCCTATTTACTTAACTGTTCGTCTAAAGCCAAACAAAGGTACTTATAGATCATGTGATTGCAGTTGTACACACACAAATGCTAATAACAACAACCACTTAACATCACCCATTAAATTCAAGACTTGTCCCTATAAAAGCAAGTTATATAATGAAGTCATAAAAGAATGTAAAAGTCTAAGTCAAGTAAGAAAATCAAAAGACTGCCCCTTAGAGTTTCTAGAAGGCCATTTATCCGAGAACGCAAACAACGCAAGCGGACATGATACTAATAATATAGAGACTGCGTTGAGAGGTGAACACGACGAAACTATATATGATGCCTCGTCAAAACATCCAAGTATTAGCATAAATTTAATTGATTCCGACAACATATATGTTTGTATGTGTACGCAAATGTATGATTCTTGCAATGCACAACTTGAGGCTCAATCTAAAAATGCCATTTGCCCAATGTGTTGTAATATAATGAAAAAGCAGCCTGCCGAACATCGTTATAGGTTATTTTCCAATAGTGTAGTGTTATCTGAAAATATAATAGTAAATCAAATCGATACACAGCACCTTAATACCTATGTCGAAAACTCTCAAATGGACCCGTATACACCAGAGAGCAATGAGTCTCATTCACCGTATCCTGAGCTAAGAAGCACAACCACAAGTGCATCCAGTAATAGTTGTAAAAATGAACCTACCGTGAACGTGCTCAACGAAGATAATGAAAGGCAATACTCTGGGCAATACGAAAATGTAAATGCAACTGCAAATGCAAATGCAAATGCAAATGGTGAATTATTTTGTTTGCAATCAGTCCATCCCATTTCAAAGAAACAGTCAAGAAACTCTGTTACCCCTGTACAATTAAAATCTCGATTAGAAGACCTACAGCGCCTGCATACCTCAGAGAGAAGTGAGGTTGCTGTTGGGAAGGGTGATGTTAATAATGTTGACGCAATGTGCACTTCAAAATCTCTTTCGAACAATCCAAATCGCAATCCTAGCATTTTTTCTATGTGCTGTACAATTCACTAAAATAAGTCTTTTTTATATATTTATTGTTACCAGTATTTTTAAGTTGTTATTATTTTTATTAATATTTCAATTAATATCTTTGCAACTGTTTTGTTTAATAGTTCTTTTACTCTATCTTTTTGTTGTTATAACTATGTATAAAAGCAATAGCATAAAATTTCTATTTAGATATTTAAATCCCAATAAAAAATACCAGTGGATAGAGTACGTATTAGGCAGCTACTACTTTATGTTTATATATAAAGTAAAAAAAAAAAAGGAAAAAATGAATCTTAAGTTAAATTTCTGCAAATTTATATATTTTTTTTCCTTTTAGAAATTTGAATATAGTAAAAAATATACAAACAGAGCGAAACCCCAATCCGGATAAGAATAAAAAATGTAAATTTAGAACTTTAAAGAGGATTTTGATAGTCGCTGTTACACCAAAGATAAATACAGCAATTTCTTAAGACATGATTTTCAACATGTAATATCAAATAACATCGAATATGTTGTTTTATATACATGCATATAAATATTGCTTATTCTTTGCTATATTAGTAAATGTCAGAATTGTCATCCCCCAAGGGATTCCTGTGACATGGGCATTATGATTTTTTTCACCAAATTAATGAACGTCTAAATATTATGTTGATAAGAATGAATAACTGAATCTATATAGCTTTATCATTAAATGTAATGAATAAAATTCGATCCTGCGTGGAGAGTACAAGATCAAGTTGTACTTTAACAGAATATTTCTCAGAATTATCAAATATTTCACTTGGAAATTATAAAGTATATATGTATATATATATATATATATATATTTATATATATTCTATAGGACAATTGCAATATGAGATACCAAATGGCAGCTAAAGTTAGGAATATTTATTCCTATTATTGGAAAGGATTAATATAATGAAAATGTAAATAGGTTTATGTATTTGTAAATGTATATACATATATATTCCTTTAAGTTTTCATTTGTTTATTTTTTAATTAGTTTTAAATATAATATTAAAAATAAAATAATTCATGTTATATGTTTAATTGCATATTTTTTTATTTTGAGCGCTTCAATTCATTGAGTGATTTTTATTGTTTCAGCTTCTTTTGCGTTTTTTATATTAAGATTATAATTGGACTCAAACCTGATTTTGTTGTTATAGGTTCGACAAAGCCAACATGCTTGGTCGAAACGCTCGATTCACTTAAGACATTAATGAATCAAACCCTCGTGGACGAAAGTCTCTGGCGGGAACAATCGAATGTGGATGACGCTGGCATTCCGCCGAGTCCGACGAGTTCCCATTATGTTGTGGTGAAAACAATATCTTCAAACATTACTGAGCCAGGTGAAGATAATTGTGTTGACAATATAGAAGCAGAAAATGGAGTGTTGCTTAAAGAGACCACAGTGTAGGTCTAATCAAATGTCGCCAATATGGATAATTCCAAAGGAAATCATACACAGCATCTCCAAATAATACTTATATATATCGTTGTAATAATGTTGTTGTGTGTTAAATGAATATTAAATACGGTAACATCAAATTTACACAGATAACGGAACCCAAATTCATTTAAATGACAAAACATTTAATTTGTTACATTTTATTTTTAAAGGAAAAGATGAGAAGATAGATTTTGAAGCTCAAGCTCTTCGAAATGTACGTAACGTCCCATTATAGATATGTAAGCATTATTCGATGAGTTTTTTTGCCTTGAAATATCTGCGAAGGTATAAAACTTGCCAAGTTGCCAGACCCAGCAAACAGCACATACTAAAAATGCTGAAGAACAAAACTCTACTATTAGTTTTTTCTGCAATCGAAAATCAAAAATTAATGTGGGAGTAATTTAGGATTTGATTCTTCGGTTTTACCATTTGTATCACGCATTTCTTCTTCTCGTTTACGCATGAGAGCAAAATCTCGTACAATGGAATCAGATAGATCTTCTAAGCGCTTTAAGTCTACCTCGAGTGGCTTCAATTTCGATGCTTCGCCAATCTTTATATAATAAATAAGATTCACTTCATATTTCATATTCGTTTAGTTAATTACTTACGCCTTCATAGCTTTTAGTTTCAACTCCTTTCTTAGTAACTAGTGACACTTCTTGACTAATTCCACGTTGATCTATAACAATTTATTTGAAAAGCTTTAAATTCATTGTCCAAGAAAAAAAAAATTTATTTACTTACGCGGTGGCACTTTTGAAATAAAGCAAATTTCGTACGCGTCATACACCTCTGACATGAAGCTGAACTTTCCTTTGGTAATGTGTTCTTTTTGGGACAATATATGACCCTTCTTGTCGCGAGCCTATTATAATTAGTACATTTAATTGTGGTTCACTAACCATTAAATATATAAAAACTTACAATATAGTCTATAACTTGTCCGGGAACATCCGAGACTTCGTATTCGCCCATTACCAATTGGTTCGCTTGCATTTCTTCATTAAGACATTTTTGTGTGTTTGGTGTCAGGTGGAACATTACGCTGTGCATAGGCCAAATACATCCTAAGATCGTAAGAATAGCAAAAACCGACTTAAGCATTTTTCTTGATTTCTAATATAAAGAACAGCAAAATTTGACAATTGCTGCAAAGATGAGTTGGCCAAGGGATGGCAAAATAATAGATATGTAATATCGATGTTTCCTATCGATATTCAGCTATATTAAAGAATTGTATATCGTATATTGGACTGTTGCTTTCAAAATAAACACTTATGAATTATGTTGAATTTCTTTTCTTATGTTTTGGATAACTTTCACTTTTGTAAATAAATTGATCAGAATAATCAGAGAACAAACAATGTAACTAAATAAATGGTAAACGGTAAAACTCAAACCAAATTTTTGCAATAGATAACATTACTCCCCCACACTAAAACAATTTACATTTATCGGTATTGTACACTCTTTTCTAACTTACAGACCAAGTTCATTCAACTTTAAAGAAGAGGAGCAGAACTGTTAAGTGACCTGATTAAAGGTAAAAGATTTATCAATCCACTATAGTTTTCGTAAGCAAATGTCAAAAAGTCTCAATGTCTTTTAAAGATTTTAGTATATTTTTTTAAATTATTTTTTATTTCCTTGCTAAGAATATCTGATTTAAAATAAACATAAGATATATATACAGAGTGACAACTCTAATGCAATTTATAACGGCGTTAATAAAAATATCGGCTTCTGACGCGTCTATGTCTACCGATGTATAGTTGTACGTATGTGTACAACGTTTGTGTGTGATTTACATGTACATGTGTAAATGAGTGTAGTTCTATGTGTCGAAAATACATACTATAAATTATTAAAGCGTTTTAAGCAGCAAATTTTACCTCCGTTGTGTTTATTTATTATTTTTTGGTAAGATATACTCGAACTTATAGCATTAAACTTGATTAAAAATGATCAATACTTGCAGCTAACAAAGAAAGCTGAATTCGGCAGCAAATGTCAGGCGTGGATCAGGTAATGGCATTTTTGTATATATACATACATACCTTTATGTATGTATGCCCATTCAGATTTATATGTGTATGTGTGTACAAAATAAATTTAAAGGCTTAAAGAAAATTTGTGAAGTTTTGTATACAAATAACTATATTTTTCATACGTATCTATGTCTACACAAAATCTGTTTAAGCTCAATTTCAATGTTTGTGTGAGTGAGAAAAACTAATAAGTATTCACTATTTCTTTCAGAAAATATCCGGAACTGCAGGTAAATGTATAACAAAATCCGAGCTCTCAAAGATGTTTCATAAGAAAATATATAGGCTGACATAAAGAATGTTGGACGTAGTTAAACAGGATTAATTATAGTTAAATATGAGTTGTGTTAATCTATATATACCATGTGTTCTGTATGTCGTCCACAAACTGGAAAACCTTAAATAATTCGTATTTAATTTATTTTATATTTTTAATTAAAAAGCAAAATCCGTTGAGGAGCGTAATATACCATGGAGCCAACAAGTTGATGAAGCTTCCTATGAAAATCTATCTTCTCCAGCAAATGACGATAGTTCTGGTAGAGTTTGTTTTTTTCTCTTCATTACTTCATGATTATATGTTTACCTATATTCCAAATAATACAGGTAATCAAGGCTCAATGCAATTTCAATTTCCACCATTTAATGTAAAAGAGAATAACAGTTTACCATTGACCAACGTTGGTAAAGGACGTAAATCATCTCACAACAATGGTAAGATAAATATATTAACATTTCAAATACAAATCTAATTGAAAATTTCGGATTTTATTTATGATACGGACTATGCAAAAATTAAAAAAAGATTAGATTTATGTCCAGTATTTGAGATTGACTTTTGGCCAAAACCTCAATAGAGGTTTTCGACACTAAAATAGGATTTAAAATGTGGAGTAACTATCCAAGTTATTGTTTGTAACAAGCAGAAAGGATCTTTATATGTGTTCAACATTTAAAATATCTCATCTCATATTCTTTTAAGCTCTTACACCAGAGTCTTAGTTGAAAACCAATTAGTATTTCGTATGTTTATTCGGGTTACAAAATATAATATAATATAAATATAATATAAATAATATAATTAATAATCATAATATCGCTTAATAGAGCTTATAAAGAGACCTAGCTTATAAAGAGAAATTTAAAATTAAAGATAACCATCTTCTAATGAATTTTATACATCAAAACATTCAATATGAATTTTGATTCATATTCATATCATGATTCATGATAATTTGAGGAAGTGTATAACAGATGAGTAGATCTGTGAAAGTGTGAAAAAAAAATTAGATAAATAAAAAATTTGCCTTATTGCTGCAACTGCCTAGATTGCTTTATTCCGTTCTTATAAAGACCAAGATAAGATGCGCCATGGACACTAAGATATTTTGCCCATGAAAACAGTGTTCAAATATTTATATCATGATAGGATAAACTTCAAAAATAAATTTAGATACCATAGTCGGAACAATGTTTATAGTCGCATAAATTACAAATAAAATTATTAAATTTAATTTTTTAAATCAGTTCGTTACGGTTAGAGAAATTGCTGCACACTAAGATCTGCAAAGAAAGTTAAAATAAACATATCGTTTGTGAAACTGTGCAATGATTAACCTTAGCTTTTAATATGTCCTCAGTCCAATCCTCTTTCGCAATACTTTTAATGGCATTAACTAAGACTCTTTGGACCTTTTCAGCTTGCTTTTTGAATGTATATATTATCTCATGGGTTGTAGCAATTGGTTGATTGGTACACCAACACTCTTTATTGGTGACAAAACTCAAAGACGCGTATAGAATACCAGCTTCTTTAGCTAATACTGCTTCTGGACACAGCGTCATGCTCAAGAGGTCTGCTCCCCAATTGCGGTACAAGTTGTTTTCCGTAACAGTAGAATAGCGAGGTCCTTCTATTGTCAGAACAGTTCCATTGGAATGAACAGGCAGGTGAACATGCTTTGCTGCTTCAATGAGGTGAAAACGTGTACGATCACAAAATGCAGGATACATGGGAAGATGGCAAACGCCAAATGGGCTGCCAACAGCACCGTCGTAAAACGTTTGACAACGCTTTGTTGTGGCATCAATGAAATCGTGTGGCACGACGATATCGCCACATTGAATGTTCTCACGCAGCGAGCTGACCGTGTGTGTAACCAAGATATGTGTGCATCCCACTTTCCTCATTGCCCAAATATTGGCTCTGTAGTTAATATTAGTGGGCATTATATCATGGAGACGCCCACTTCGTGATAGCAGGGCACAGTTGCAATCTTCAATTTTTCCTTCAATAATAATATCCGAAGGCTTTCCAAAGGGTGTACATACTGCACACTCTTGTCGATCTTTTAGTAATATCGGTGTATCTAGACCAGATTCTCCAATAATCCCAATTTTAATCTCTTCTCTATCACCGCCTGCCTTTTCAGCTGCAGTCTTCTCAGCAACTGCTTTTCCGCCTCCTTTTTTTTGTTCCATTGAAATTTTGGGATAATTTTGAAGGTTTCCGGAAAAAAGGGTTTATTTAAAAAATATATATATATATACTAAAAAGTCATTTTACTATCAATTAATATTCATGTGAAAGTAACTGAATATGCTCAGCTCGCTTCGTATTTGTCAAATGCAAATTGTGGAAAAAATTATATTAATAGATTATTAAATAAAATGCAATCAACTGAAATTTTCAATTATGTTTTTCAGATACAAAGAAAAAACATGGGAATCCAGTTTCTTACAACAATTCCAAGCGCGACGATAACCAGATAAATGCTTGGAGTTCCAGAAAACTTTTTACTGAAAGTTCTGCGCCCTCAGTTCGGGTACGTATTATCGTGATGATACTCTACGTCTTATCCTTACATTTATTTTTTCTGTTAAGCCTCTTTTAAATTAAGTACTTTTTAAAACTTTTCATAGGATTTCAAGAATAAACTAGGAAATTCGACTTGTGCCTTTTAATGTTGTTCTGATAAGCAGTAACCGACTTGCCGTTTTCAATGTTTAATGAGCCTTTAAATTTGCAACTGAAAGACTTACAACAAAGTCCTGATTCCAAAAACTTTTAATATTAGATGTATTTACAGCATAATGAAGTCGTCGCTTGTGAGAATTGTCTAGAGAATTTCTCAGCTAAATCAGAACATATTCATGCCTAAAAAAATTTTTTTTTGTCTAGCATTAAATCTAAATTTTTTTCTTGCTAAGAACTAAAAGGTTAAATGCGTGGGATAGTCAGATCTTACAGATCTTTTACCACGTTTAATATCGATCCACATGACATGGCATGAAACATCTTGAGCACACGAACTGTCGCAAATTGCTGGTCAAATATAAAATTTATTTAATACTATCACAGTCAAAAAACGAAATAAAAATAATAAAATGTATATTATGTACTAAGAAATGTACGATATCATAAATCTTATGTATGTAGATAAATCAAAACAACAATGGACAGTCATCAAAATTGGAAAATCGCACAAGCGAATCGGTGGATGATGTTAAGATACAAGCAGTAAGTGTTGCACCAAAAAAGACAACATGGGCATCAATAGCTTCGCAGCCAGCCAAACCATTATCGAAAGTACGTTCAGTGACAACTAATTAAAAAAGAGTAAAATAAATTTAATTCTGTTATATTATTCGCACATAGACCATATATGCTGCATCCAGCCATAAAAAGAAGGGACCGGGCATGCCACCACCCCCAATGGTACCAGGGAAACATAATTTAGATGTTAATGTATGGGAATTGCCAAACAGTAATCCACCGCCCGTACCATCCCCGCCTTTACCAATTGATTTGTCCAGTTCGAAGCATAATTTTTCTGCAACGCCTACCGAGGAACCATCTACAGGTACACGTCCGGAAAAAGATGAATGCCACAGGTTGCCCAGCAACAGTAATTTTGGCAACGTTAAGCCTTCCCCGAATGGTCAACATCGCAAAACATGGGCACAGCAGCCGCCAGCTCAACAACAAGAATCGCGACAGGCTAGCAACACCGCTGTGCAAGTAAATCGGCGAATAACCCCAATTGGGGTCACGCAGAATACATTTAACGATCGTAAAGGGAATTTTTCCCGTAGTGACTTTGACAAAAACCTAAAGTATGAAACTCGGGATGAAAATATTCCACTTGATGCACAAAGTGCGTCTGTTCCACCCACAGAGGTGATTGCTGATCCGCAAATATTATTGGACGAATTGAAAGACAAGAATAATTATAACCCTTCAACTCTTGATTTAAAAGCAGCAGCAACCGCACGGTAAATAACGAATTCTGTCATTTTGCCTATGTCATTTTAGCTATCAATAACGAATTCTATTTGGTTTTTAGATTTTTCGTCATTAAGTCTTATTCTGAAGATGACATTCATCGCAGTATAAAATATGAGATCTGGTGCTCAACAGATCATGGTAATAAGCGCTTAGACACCGCGTTTAAGGAACGGCACAAAGAAGGCGGGAATATTTTGCTATTTTTCTCGGTTAACAGGTCTGGCTACTTTTCTGGCATGGCACAAATGATGACTTCTGTGGATTATAACTCTACATCGAGCGTTTGGTCGCAAGACAAATGGAAGGGGAAGTTCAAAGTAAAATGGATATATGTGAAAGATGTGCCTAATAGAAAGTTTCGACATATTCGACTCGAAAACAATGACAATAAATCAGTGACGCACTCAAGAGATACGCAAGAGATACCACATTCAAAAGGCATTGAGGTGTTGCAAATACTACACTCTTATAGGCATTTAACATCCATTTTCGATGATTTTTCCCACTACGAGAAGAAACAAGAAGAGGAAGTTTCGTCGAAACGACCAACGACGATTCACGTTGCAGATGTCAATAGCCAAGCTCAAGTACCAATCAACAGACATTATAGTCGTGAAAATAAAGACAGAGAAAGGGAACGGGATGTACGAGACAGTCGTAGCTTAACCATTAATATGACTCAAAAGAATTGTTACTCCGGGGGCAGTGATTTCCGAGACCGGCATCCGATTCATAAAAGTGGGAGCGGATCCGGAAATTATCACAGTAGTTATAGCGACTATCGACGGGGCTTCGATTGTCAGCGAGCACTAACCAGCGATTATGCATCAAAGGATAGGGAAAATGTGCAAAATGATAGAGAGAACCATTTTGGAGCACGCCATGTGTCTAACAATAGAAGAGACGACCATCCACATAGCCATTCGACTAAAACCAGATTAAATAAGAGGGATTTCAATGAACAAATAAGGAGCGACGTCCGATTTAGAACTGAGCTGTCGACATCAAGGGATTTACCAAAAGTATGTGTTAACCTTAAAGCATAATTAAAATATATAATGAGAAATTCTCTTTTGCAGACAAATGAAAATGATAGAGTGCGTAACAATGACTATTAAGGACTGAGCTGCGGGAAAAATAGTTTGAATGATGTCTGACAGACTTTATATAGAATCCTCATGCATGTGGCACCTAAGATTCGCTGATTTCATGTTTTAGATTTTTTAAAAAATTGTGTGTGCAAGCAGTAAATCAGAAAGATAAAATTAAGCTGAAAATAAAGCCAACAACCGATAATTAGGTTTAACTACAATAATATGATAACATTTGTATGTAATTTATTATATTTATATAAATCGATTGACGCATTCATTGAAACGGTTCATCAAATTTTATAGAATCAATTTGTACACAATTTTAAGTCAAGGGTCTGCTTGATTCATTCCTTGTAGCTGCACTGCTAATATTTATAAAACTTATTTTCATCTATATAAAGTGTAAACTGAGTATGTGAAAAAATTAAAGTTACAATTTTCATTATACCCATTGTTGCCTCAATTTCAACAGCACTGATATCAATTTAAATATATTAAAATGTATTCTGATAATAAAATATTTCATAGCGAATGTCAAAAAATAAAATTGTACGAAAGCTCCCTAATAATCCTAGGTTTGCTAGTCTGCTACTTTCCTGTCCTGTGTCGATAAAATAAATCATTTTAAATAATCTCGAATCGTAATACGATACCCTGTACCTCCAACGCCGTACCATTTTGTTAGAACATTCATACATGGTCACAGTCAATAGATTTAGCAAACTAAAATTTTCTATAACTTCTTACTCTCACTGTATACATTTAGGTACTTTTGAATCATCCCAGATGTGAATAAATCATTACTCAGAAAGATAACTTTAAACATAAGTTTGACAGATATCATTTATTTCTTGATTTACGTATAAAGTAATTAGTCGAGTTAGCGAAGCTAGTGAGTGACTATCCATAAGTAAACGATGCATTCATATAGGCGGAATCGGAAATGGGTTCACTTTCATTGTTGCTAAACCATAAAAGGTTGCAGTTGCTTCTTCTAAAATATTACATTTGGGTTCCCCACTATTAAATAATAGGATAAAAAGGAACAGTTAAATTCCTATCTTTGTCAGTTTTTGTTTCGAATGTTAATGCTTAACAAATCTTAATGATGTTAATATTAATGATATTGACATAGCATATTCTTGTTGAAGTGTTTTCTTGCATTGCAGATAATTTAAATCTATATATTTATTGATTTATTCAGTAATCTTAAATGTTTCAACTGCCTAATACATCATACTTCACTAAAATCCAAAAAAGAATATTTTCTATCTTGTTTAAGTCTACTTTTAGAGTTCGCTACTTGCTAGAATTGATAATGCTATTTCTAAGTCTATGGAAGATTTGGCTTACATGTGAAGTTAGTAATAATATGAGAATCGGAAACCATTGAAGGTCGGTCTATAGAATAAGCAATATTATATTTGCATTATCTTAATCTAAAAATGCTTCCGTTTGATTTAATATAAGTAACATATTAGTATATGGTATATACTGTTTCAAGTATAAAATGAAAAGTCTTTGGAACAGACAGAAACTAGGAGACTTTATAAAACCAATATACTCTTTTGATTTGACAGTGAAAGTGAAAGAGTAAAAAAGCTCAGCGTACTACTCTTATTGATTTCTCATTAATTGTTAAGTAATCTGGAAATTACAAGTATTTGTAACAATTTTCCTCTATTTAATTTACACTAGAGTCATATCTAACTGATAACTACGGAAACTAAGGAGAAAGCTTTTGCGTTGCTGCTTTTGAGCTGTAAGTGCGGAACGCAAACATGTTTTAATGTTATTTCCATGTATAAATGTATGTGAGGTGCGTCATTGGATTAAGAGAAACGGCAAGGCAACGCAGATTGCTCATTAGTTCTGTCCAAACTGTCTCGGAGCTTTGAGTGTTCTTCGCAAGTTGTTTATTTATTTTTTTTTTTTTTTCTCAATTTCGCCGAATAATCAACTCCACAATGGACGAGGAACAAATGTGGAAAGGGATTTTCAATAAATTGCAGGAAACTAATAATAATCCACCCACAGAGCACCAGCATCAGTAAGTACACTATATACAGTTACAAAACACATACATATATACATGTGTAATATAGTATGTATATACATATATGAATCAGTCAATTATATACTGCTACTTCAGTACATGGTAGGAGCATGTTAATCAGAGAACTAATTACTAGCTATATATGTATATAAATGAGAAATTGAGTATATAAAACTGTAAATATATAAGAAAACGGATATAAGTTTTAAATATATGTATATATACATATATATATATATATATATATATATGTTTATATATGATCTTCCGATAACTAGTCAGAATGCCAACATTGTATACGATGACACATCTAATCATAGACTCATTATATACATATAAATAAGTTTTTGTGGGAGGCCGGGTTTGGTTTGGCATAGTTTTGTGACTTTGTATTTGTCATATTACACTTAAATTACAATTACAAAACAGATCAAAAAGCTTTCGCACGCAACTATCGATATTATCATCCCATCAGACTATATTCATCTATCTCTCTTCTACATCTAACTTGAATATATTTAATTTAGTTCATGCAACTAAAGATGGCACTAAAACGTGTGTTTTTTGTTATAGCTGTGATGTTTTTCTTCGAAATCGATTTCTACCGACGAAAAAATAAACACATGAATGTTCACCTTTTGGTTTTTAAATCAAATAGTAGTTGAAATGTGAATCTTATAACAGTGCCAAATGAGTACGTTTTCATTAAGTAACCGTCTCTTGATAAGAATAAATCTGGTCTCGCCATATGTTAGATTACAATCTTTTACTTGCATTGTCTCCATAGCAGAATCCTCCTTAAAATTGAGTTATTGAGGTGATTTTATTAAAATTTAAGGCTATGATCCGAGTTACAAGGTCAGTGGCTAGAGATATAAATTATCCCAATCTAAAGCTTTTATATCTTAAAAATGTA
The DNA here is from genome assembly GCA_035047625.1 of Drosophila mettleri. Taxonomy (NCBI): domain Eukaryota; kingdom Metazoa; phylum Arthropoda; class Insecta; order Diptera; family Drosophilidae; genus Drosophila; species Drosophila mettleri. The sequence continues at coordinate 20,992,447 of JAWNPI010000035.1, forward strand.
AGGATTTTTGTTTTTGGTTTTATTTATTTGAGGTCAAATGAAATATTATCAATATTATTTAGAGAGAAAGTAATCTAAACACCAATTACAATCAGGTTTTTTTAATTGTCATGAACCCGTTTTATTTTTCCTTCATTATTTATTATAAAACAGTTTTTTTAGTAAATAATAAATTTTTTTAAAAGTCTGTTACGTTTTACATTAAATTTGAGACAGTACTAAAATCGAGTTTTGATATTTCAATGATTAACTTTTAACAAGTTTGAAAAAGTCTAGTCTGAGGTACCCGACTACGTGATACCCAGATTCCAATCATAGTTTTTGAATATAGCCCATATCTCGTATGTAGAACCATATCACGCGACTTAAATCTTTGATAATTGTACTAAGAATGTCGATCAAAGAGGAATTGCAAAGAAATTCGACAAATAGATTATACCAACAGACTTTTGTAAGCTCACAAGAATTGTTCTGTTACTATTAAAGAATAAGAATCTAAAACATATTCGCACTGCGACATACAGGCGGCAAATTGAAAGTAAGTAGCAAAAACAATTCTAACAAAGTTCGACCCAAACTCAAAGGTAATTGCGATTCTTAGAAGATTTTTCGCAAACATTTGAATACATGTGCACATTTGTGTCCACATGTATATATAATGAACATGTTTAGGCACCAACTTGTGTCTATGCGCTTTTGGTTTCGATCGCCAAACATTTTGTTTAATAACTTTTCCGTTTATTAACGGATTTCGATTAAACTTTCACCATATGATGCACATTTTTGTTGTTTTTTACAAACCAAAATCCTATCACCTATGTTATATTTGCAACTGAAAATAATTTTCAAGATTTTGGGAAAATTTGGGTTTGGTATCCAAATGTAACAAAAATCAAAATTGGTAAAAATGGAGACTTTAGTTCTTTAGATGAAAAAGATAAAAAATCTTAACTGATTTTTTAAATCGTTTTAAATCGATAACAATTATTTTGGAATAGTTATCGATTTTCTGAAATAAACTCGATATGCGCGTGGTATACACGAGCTTAAATAAAATGCAAGGCTCTAGCTCTTATAGGTTCTGAGATCGATCCGTTTATACATACGGACAGACGGATAGATGGACGGACGGACGGGCAGACGGACAGACAGGCTCAATAAACTTGTCTTGTCGTCCTGATCAAGAATAAATATACTTTATTGGGGGTGTGGCACGCCTGTTACATACTTTTAACAAAACCATTATACCCTGCTTTCCCATTTTTAATAGGATCAGGGTATAAAAAGCGTTGCTAATGCCGCTCTGCTGGAGGCATTGTATTTAGTTTCCAAAACGCTCTGGGTAGATGCTAGAAGACCGTACAATAAAATGCAAGGTGGATAGGTCTTTGTAAATGCTTATTGAAGCAAGTAACAAGTAAGCAGGATATGCTTTCTCCTCGACACGGTGTAAAAGGTATCATTTAGTCTGACTATTATTACTATGTGCACTTTTACTTTTTACGGGCACACGATCATAGGAAGATTTCAAACTGTTAACCTCCGAATGGTAAAAATGTGGACATTCATCATATACATACATATGTATGTACATAGATACAGTGTGTCAAAAAAGTATTGGCACACTTGTAAAATCCAACTTCTATGTGCTGTAACTTTTTTTTAAACACAGCTATAAGTAAATGGACAACGATATTTATTTAAATCATGTATTATAATACTATGGAACACAAAAAAAAATTAAATTTCAGCTTCGGTTCAATTGCATTGACTAAAATATAAAAAAAGGCACGAATTTACATCAAAAAAGTATTGGCACACAAGACGTAATTTGTTTTTTCCATCGTCACTGAATCACGCTAATATTTTGTGGGTCCTCTGTTTGACTGAATAACCGCCTGCAAACGTCTCTTCATGCTTTTTATTAATTTTTATGTTTCATAAGTCGTGATTTTGGCCCATTAGGCGCGTAAGGCCTCTTTTAGAGAATCCTTTGAGCTTATCTGGTGAGATCGGATCTTTCGTTCCAGGAGGTGCCACACATGCTCGATGGGATTCAAATCTGGTGATTGGGGCGGTGTTTTGAATTGTTTGCGATGATATATGAGCCACTCCTGAACAAGATACGCCGAATGTTTTGGGTCATTATCTTGCTGAGACTGCCAATCGTTGCCACTGACACCCAGGGTTTGAACACTCGGACTTAAATTTTCTATTAGAATATCTCTATAAATATGTTTGTCCATAGGGTCATCAACAAATACAAGGTTGCCAACTCCAGAAGCAGCAAAACACCCCCAAACCACCACATTACCTCCATCGTGTTTAACCGTTTTGAGCATGTTATTTTGCTGAAGCTCTTTATTAGGTTTCCGCCAGACTTTTTGCGCTCCATCCGACCCAAATATATTAAATTTAGACTCGTCACTAAAAATTATTGTGTTCCAAAATGAATCCGGCTTATTTATGTGTTGTTTGGCGAACTCTAGACTCTTTTTCTGGTCCGCCTTCGAAATAAAAGGCTTGCGCCTAGGAACACGACCATGATAACCGGCCTTATACAGAGTATTTCGAACAGTTTTGGGGCTGAAATTACTACCAACAGATTCCTGAAGGCTGTCGCATAGTTTCACATCCGAAGTATGTGGATTTTGGGACTGTGTCACTGTCACTGTGGACACCAGAATCCGTTCCTAGCGTTCTGTTAATATTTTTGGTCGGCCGGATCTGCGTTCTGGAGCTATTTGACCTGTTTGTGTGTAATGCATAAAAATATTTCCTACACTAGACCATGATCTGTGTATAAGAGTGCCAATTTCACGATAAGATTTATTCTCTAAACACAGTTTAATGATCAATTTCCGTATTTCCAAAGAAATTTCTGTCCCTCTACCCATTTTGTTGTTTTTCTCTTAAATGTCCAATAATAAGTAATTACAAACACTTGCAACAGCCGATACAAAGCAAGGGTTGAACGAGGGATTGAAAAAAACGGTAACTACCGTTAACTTACGGTTGTTGTAACGAAAGAGATTGTTGCACACATGGCGTGTGCCAATACTTTTTTGATGTAAATTTGTGCCTTTTTTTATATTTTAGTCAATGCAATTGAACCAAAGCTGAAATTTAATTTTTTTTTGTGTTTCATAGTATTATAATACATGATTTAAATAAATATCGTTGTCCATTTACTTATAGCTGTGTTTAAAAAAAAGTTACAGCACATAAAAGTTGGATTTTACAAGTGTGCCAATACTTTTTTTGACACACTGTATACATTCATAAGCTCATTAATATGTACCCAAGCACGTTTGCTTGTATGTAACACTTAACTGTTTATGTTGCTTCGGATTTCGTACAGATACTTATGCATTTCTGATTCACATACATATGTACATATATTTTAAGTTTGTTTGTATGTATGTATCTATGTGTGCACGTTTGTGCGTGCTCTGTATATTCGTACGAGTGTTGTTATTGTTATTAAGGGTTGCCAGCAACACAGTTCGTGAAAATGGGCTTTTACTATGCTTGAGCTTGTATATTTTAATTAGGTGCATGCATACACACATACACACACATATTTACATATACGTGCATCTACATACATATACAAAATAACAATCGTTCATTCGCATATGCAGGTATATCTTCAAAATCATGAACCATGAAGACATTGCATACCCATGCAAGTAACTATAGTGTTGGTGTATCTTCTGCATTTGTATTTGTAGGTTTCGGCCCTATCTTTCAAGCGGCTAACGTACAAAGCTCTTACTGCTCTAACAGTTCTAGCCAAAAGGTCGTGGTGAATGTGTTTGTTTTTGGTTGTTTGTAGTGCCAGAATTGATGAAATTACTAGAAACTATGTTTTTTGTTATAAATATTTGGGAATAAATGTAAATTGAGAATAAATGAAGCTTCTCGACCGCATTAACTATATTAGACAACAGTGCGCCCAGTCTATATTGATATGTGGAGAAAACAGGTAATATATTTCGTGCTATAAATCGATAACAAATGATAGTGTAAAGACAAAAACATATTTATTACAAATTGGATTTTAAGCGTAGTATGTATGTATACATGTATTACGATTCCTTTCATGACAATAGATACAAAATAATATTAGTACAACAGTTACAACAGTTCCGCTCTAAGGGAATTTGACCAACAAATAAATACCTCGAGCCCTACCGTACAAAGCTTGTATATGTATATACAAATGTAAATATAAATATATAAGTATAGATAATACGTGATTCATCGTCTTCTTTCTTCCAAGGTTAGTATTTATTATCTTAGCTCTATGCAGTTTAAAGGGCACAAGAACTGTATATGTACATATATTCGAGAACATTAACTTGACAAAACTAACAAACTTATAGTGGGTATTTAGCTTTTGATCTAGAGCAGGATACACATATATAAATATATATAAATTTTGACTTTATTGGTAACATATCGTAGGATATCTGAAGCAATAGCCGCGAAAACAGCATCAATCATGATAGGCTTGCTACAAACATACATAAATAAACTTCCGACGATGGAAATTCAGAAATCGGAAATGATATCTTTATTAAAAGGAAACTGGAAATGTAATAAAACTCGCTCATAATCAGTTTTCCAATCATATTTAATGAAATTAAAATCATTATCAATCAACAGTCCATCTACTCAGAGCTTTTATACTTTCAAATTTAAAGATGACGCTGATTCTAGGTAGACTTTAATGTGAAGAGGTATTTACAGTAATTTCTATCTATCTATCAATTATAGCTAATACTAATCTGTTGAGTATAAGATAGATGAATTAAATGATTTTTTTTTTCAATGTAAAGGAAGTTGCCATTGTACGTAAAAAGTTTTTTGTGCAATGAATAAAAATAAGCTAAATGTCATTGACTCATTTTCTTATAGACAGCTAGGCAAGAGATTTCTTTGCTTCTTGAAAGGTCAGACTAGAGATTGCATTTTACATTCAAGTATATGCACTTTACATCTTGACTCTTTGTTTCATTGTCTACTTTTCATAGGAAAACCAAGAAGATTGCTGATAACTTTCTGAAGTTTTCATAAAGCTGATTAATGTTTTTTTTTTGAGTAGCTGTAAGATAATTATACCGATCCTTATCTAAGACAAGATACGATAAGTATGGAGTTAGGTGTGCTCATTTAAAAGCCAAATATTGAAAATATTTAGAAATATAAAAAAAAATCGTGTTCATTATTTTAATGCAATTCAATATAAGCTAAGAAAAATATTGTTTTATAAATTGAAATATTGCAGACTCCAGGATAGCGACGATGGCTTTTTTGAAAAGTTTGGATCATTTTTGAGACAAAAATCTCAGCTGGATGAAAATGTCTTTAAAACTTCGTTGGCTCCATTTCCCAATGAAGATGAAGAAAAAGAAGACGAACAAGAACGAGAAGAAGAAGAGGGTATTATTACAAAGATTAATGATGGATCTTGCACAGACAGTGGGCTCGAAACAAGAACAGATGATAATGAAAGTTTCGATACTTCGACATTGAGTAGCGACTCCGACTTGATTTCCGTTACCAATATAAAAGAAAGTGTTTGCATGAATGTAAGTACTTTTAATAATTTCGATTCAATTGAATCAAGTGTACGGTGCAAGAATAAAACCATTGTTAATTAAAACATTAAAATTATTCTTATACATAATATTTAGACATTTAAGAAATATATTACTTTAAGAAATATTCAGCTCAATTTCTAGAATTTTATTAAACATAAAACTTTAAAATATAAGTTCTGCTTTATAGCCATAAAGTAATCTAGGTACTGACCTCACCTCGCATAAATTTAATAAAAAAATGTTTTTGTATTATTATACCCTAAATCCATTGAATGAAAAATCAAATGCAAATCAATGCAAATGTATGTAACAGGCAGAAAGAGTTGAACAAGTCCTGTTCGTCTGTCCGTCCGTCCGTCCGTCCGTGTAAACGCCTGGATTTCGTATACCGCAAAAGCTAGAGACTTAAAATCGAGCATTTTGCTCGATAATACCATATATGCGTGCGAGCGTATGCATGTGTGTGTGAGTGTGCATGTGGTGTTTGCTATTAACGAATAAATGACACTTTTAATAATTTGTATAGCAGCTCAAAGGACTCAGGCTCTTAGTTTAGTAGTCTCGACTAGAGTTTTGTTACTTGTTGTATTTAATATTGTATAATTTTGGACTGAAATTGTTAGTTACTGAGTTGGTGAAAATGTGAACTCGAGCCATATTTCGTGTCTGACTCTCATTTGGAAGCATATTCCTTCACGTTTAAGGTAAATAGAATACTTGAAACTTGACTCGCATGCAACTAGTTCACTAATAATTATTATTTTTTATTATATATTAATTTGCGCATTCTTACGGATATGAAAAAAAAGCTGTGCTCTATTTTTTGTTTTACTTAAAATTTTCTCTTTCGTTACTGTCCGACCAATTTCAATACAAAAAGTTTAGCAAAGAATTCATTAGAATGCGCAAACGTATGTATTGCAGATCGTAAAAATATTTAATTCGAGCAATTCCTACCTCATATATATATATATGTTTGGGTTACCTGATTATGATGATGGAAAAATATATTTACTAAAAAATATAGACTGCGATTTCTTCTGCCAAATACATACTTTTGTGTAAGAGTACAGGGTATAAACAGAACAATAGTTTTCACATACCAACTTAATATTGTAAGTATGTTGAATGAAATGAAAATAAATTCATTCATGCCTTGAAACTAGATATATTCGTATGTCTGTATTTATATATATTTATTAAGTCATTTACGATGATATGCCTGAAGACGGTTTTGCAAATTATTAATAATGAGATGAAGGTAAAGTTTTTTTGGCCATTTGTTAGATTAACCATAGGAATGAACTATAAACAATTTGAACAGAATGGCTGAGAATAGTCTATAAATTTGTTTGCATTAGTATCTACTTATCTGTACTACATAAAGTGTTTATGTGTGTACACATATCGTGTGTGTGTACACAAAAAGCATTTATTTATTCATTTGCTTCGTATAGCTTTCCCCAATACTTTGAATTCACATACGTTCATAATCATTGAGCTTTTTTCAAAGTTCCAAAAATAAAACATTTGCTAAAGCACTACTATATAATTCTGCTTCTCTCTTTATCTTGTGAGATACTTAGAAAACAATCTCGAAAACGAATTCTGCTCAAACACACCCAAAAGCAGCTCACGGTCAGCGTGATTAGTTGTAAAAAATTTTTATTCGCGGCATTGACACTGTTAATGGGCTTTCGATTCACATATATCTAAGAGTGGTACTACTCCAGGGACATCTTGATACTCATATCGAAAATGATCATATAATAATACAACAAATATGCGAATATATTATAAATGTGCAAAATATGGACAGGAAATAAGTTTCCCCAAAAGAAGTGCAAAATGTTTATAAATTAATGATATATAGTTTCAAATATTAATGCTTGGAAAATGAGTTATCTTTCGCTCCCACGAGTACTGTCCAATATGAACTCACGAAGCTCAACAGATAAAAGTTCAAATTATTTAAGTTTAAATCGAACAGCGGGTCATGAGACGCAAAATATTAAAAAAGTGTGCTCCACTCTGTCCTTAAATGAAACGGCGGAGCGACGCAAGCGGGTCCTTAACAGAAATGGAAGTATATCCAATCAGTATTTCCGTGGTGTTCACAAGCATTTATTGGAATCTCACGCAAAAGAAGTTTGTCATTCTATGACTGTGAGTACATTTTGATTATTTGTTTCATAGCAGTGTGGGTACCATGTAGTCTTTAGATTTAAAACAAAATAATGGCAATTAGAGTATGTTCACAACATTCATTGAAGTGCATTTCCCAAAAAATATATCTTTACTATAACTTACGGTATTCAATGCGATGAGCTATGAATAAAAAGATAAACTATTACTGTGTATGGTAAACATGAAAGAATATACAGACGGGCCGACGGATGGATGGACAGGACTTGATCTACTCAGATATTTAAGAAAATGAATTTTCAGAGTTTGAACATTTATTTTCAATCCGACCGGATCCAGATACTAAACTCGACGACGGACTGAATTTTAAACATTTCAACATTCTTCTATTATTTATTATTTATTTTTCTTGCAGGTCTAGATTATTAATTATATTAAATGACTTCGGTATTTATTCTTCAATATTTAGCTTTCGACCATCCAGCAACGTATGTTAGCAGAAATAAATATTTATATATTTCATGATAAACTACAAATGTTAGTTCTTATAAATACTAAAGGCAATTCAGTGAAGTATATGACGGTATGATGAATATGTAAATATAACAGACAGTTGGTAACAACTTCGGTATCAGTATGATAATCAATATGACAAAGTGAATTAATATAACCATACTCAACTCTGACGTCTGAAATGTTATATATAGGGCTCGTCGTTAAATAAATACAGGTTTTATATTTCTTAAGTCATTTTATTTTTAGGTTGAAGACTTGTACGAGGAGATCCTTTTCGAAATTTACAATAATATCGGTTGTGAGAGTAGTGATGCCTGTAGAGAAAGCCTGGTTGAGTTTGCAAAAGAGGTATTCAAAATACCCATAGCAACCCATTTGGAAATTTCTGAAATCGCGCAAAAGAAGGAACCACCTAATTTGAGATTAAATGTTGAAGTCATTAAAGCAGAAAATTTACTACCAATGGATTCAAATGGCTTTTCTGATCCGTTCGTAACTTTGTATTTGGAATCGAACATTTCTCATCGATATAACTCATCTGTAAAAACATCTACCTTGAATCCAATATGGGAGGAACATTTCTCATTGTAAGTATTCTTGCAAAAATAAAGATTTCCTAATGCTCCCATGTAACTAGTTTCGAGAATAATCACTTAATTTTGGTTGTTTTATTTTTCTTTAGACCTATTACTGAAGGCCCTCGTGATGAAGTTCTCATTATTGAAGTTTGGTAAGTTGAATAGTTAATAAATTATTTAATTTATTCACAGTGCATCAAATTCATAATTTTACTAAATACATACTTAATTTTAACATTAATTATTCAAATTGAGTACTGGTTTTGAGATATATATTAGTAATTGACGGAATTCAATTAAAATAAATTAAATTTATAAAAATGAAATAAAAGTAAATGCATCAAAACAAAAAAAATTCTCAATAGTTCTCAATAGATACGCGTCATCTGTTTAGCTGTCTGTCTGTTTCTAAGCAAACAAATCTCTGGTGTTTTTTATTCTTGATATGAAATGGCCAAATGCCAGAAATCACTGTGTTTGTTCAATTCTTAAATGACTTGAAACCAGATAGTTTTCATAATGTATTTCTGTGTAAATTTCTAAAATTTAATATATTTAAGTGTTTTTTCATAAGCAAAAAAAAGTAGAGCTCATCAATTATATTATGAACGTCATGTATAAAGTTTTGAAATATTTCATTCAATTCTATCTTAGTTTTGGATACTGAGATTAAACAATTACGTTCCACTTAAGTGTTCTGTTGAACTTAATAAAAAATATTAATAATTGAATATTAACTATTCTTCAATAGGGACTTTGACGCAGCGGAAACCGTCAAGGACAAGGTAAACAAACTCTTGGATGTGAAGGGCGTACGGGGGCTAAGCAAGCTTATGAAGGAGATTGCCGTTACCGCATCGTCCGGAAAGCACGATAACGAATTAATTGGACGAGCAATGATTTCTCTTAAGGTAGGGTATACTTATTTTCAAGCTATATTATCAAAGGTGAAAGAGTTCCTAATATGTTCCCCTTCTCCGACCGAAACTTCCTGGCTTGTTATTATGTAATTGAAAGTATAGAAAATTGGCATTTATATTCCCAATCATAAATCTGGGTAATCTGTTAAATAATAAAATTACTTTTTACATTGAAATTAGATTTGAGAATATTTCAAGGAGAAGCTTAGCCATGACTCAAACCTGTTAAATAACTAAAGTATGTAAATTGAAATTGATTGAAAATAGTGGATTCTAATTTCTGAATTTGAACATGTAGCGATCTATACCCTCGCAAAAATGTTCGAATAGTTCACATGAAATTAAGTCATTTTGAAATAAATTAATAGTTTGTTATTTTCATATAATAATTTTTTTTTTTAATTTGAAAAGTCTATTCCAGTTTCTGGGCTCACCGTGTGGTATAACCTGGAAAAGGGGAGTAAAGCGAAAAGTCGTGGATCCATTTTAGTGAACATTGCTCTAAGTGCTGAAAAAAATAAAAATGTAGCAAGTCAAGAACATAAGCATCTATTGAAATTATTGCTGGTGCATGAGCTGGACTCTTCTCAGGTGGCCAAATATTGGTGGAGCGGAAAATTTGGTGCAATGGCTGAAGCTATTAGGACTCAACACGCCGTGCAAAGTGGCCTCTCTCCCTTTGATTGTGCACTGAGCCAATGGCACGCGTATAGCACTGTTCACGAAACTCATAAACTTAATTTTGTACTCTTCAATTCAATACTCGATGTTTTGGTTCCCGTAATCAACTTTTTGCAAAACGATTCTGAGGATGTAAAAACATTTTGGGAAGGTGCTAAGCGGCTGCTACCGTCTTGTTTTGCGATCCTCAGACACTTACGCTCGAAAAATGTCAGTGATAATAAAATTCTGAAGACTCTCAGTGAAGTATTAGACATCCTTTCGAAACTGAAAACATTTGAGGTGCCAACCGCAATAGATATATTTCCCACAACAGTCTATGGTTGGATAGAGAGTGAAGACTCTGACAGTGGAAACACAATAGATAATGTTATTATTGCCGCCATCAATAGCGGAGCCAAAGAATGGATGGAGCAAATCAAAGAAGTCGGCAGTCAAACAAAAGATCACGATTCCGACGAAGAGAAACTGCAGAATGTTATCAAAATAATACAAATGGTTCGTTCAGATCTACAACGTGCGATGGAATATTTTGATAAATTATTCTACCAGTAAGTATTGACAGAGAGGCAAATTACCACAAATTGAGTCAAATATTATATATATATAAGACTTTTAGTTATTACATACCATTTTTGTCTTTTAGCAAAATTCGCGTTAACTATTCCACTACTCTATTTGTGTTTTACGATGCAAAGCTGATGGAAATCTGTAAAGCTATCGTAAAACAAGTCTGTTCCAACATTAAGATGTTAAATGTTCCTGATGATCAGTTTGAATATTTGCCCAACATTGATAATGTTAATATGGGAACAACATTATTCGAAGTATATTTGGTGCTTAAGCGATATAATTCTCTAGGTGAATATATTTCAGAGTAGGCATAGGCAGTTTGGACTAATAATCCTTTTACTTTACAGGGCAATCACTCTGTCCCAACTGTAAACTGGAGATGAATGAATTTTATCAATGGTTTGAGAGAGGCGTAGCACATTGGCTTGATATTTCAATTATTAAAGCTCTGAATCGCATTCAAAAAGCTATTGATTTAGACCAACTCCATGCTGTCGATGAAACTGTTAAGTATAGTTCTTCTGCAGTAGACACCTTAGCGATTTTCTACCAGATTAAAATATTTTGGCAACAATTGGACTGGCCGGAGATAGAAGGATCATATACATTTGTGGCTAAAATCGTGAATGTAAGTACAAAGTATATTATATAAGATATGTTTTCCAATATCGCTCGTAAACAGGATATATGCCGTTGCTGCGTTTTCTATGCACAGCGAATGTCTCGGCGCGTGGAAACTATAACGAAGATGGACGAGAATGGAGATATGTTTAGTGAGTTAATAAGCTGATTATCTTTCAAATTACTACTCTTACTATTCGGTTAACATATTGTCTTAGATTTATCAGAAGAATGGTGCTTGGCTATTAATAATATGGACTATATCCGCCAAAGTTTGCCCTCATTTATAAAGGTTAGTAGTATAATGTCTGTGGAAAACTGCACAATGATCAAACTGATTAGTATTTTTGATTAACTTTTATATTAATTAATTATTATATTTTTAGGAGCTAGGTACAGATTCTGTGATACGGCGCTTAGGAGACTACAGAACAAGTCTAGAAGCCGAACGATGTGCCGATACTATAAAAGCTGTTATTGATAATGCCCTTGATACACAGCGCAATCAAATTGTTGAGCTTATTGAGAACGTTGCTCGCAGGATGTCTCCATCGATTCGTCGATTTTTAACAGAAGGAGCTGAAGTCCTTCATAAGGACTCGAATTCCATGGAAAGACTGATGATGTACTTGGAAGGATCCTTGGCGACCCTTTACGATACTCTCAATGAAGTAAACTTTGAAAGAGTTTTGGAGTGTATTTGGGGAGAGTTGTCAATAATAATTTATGATCTTATACAATCTAATCTCGATGTAAGTATGATTCTTGTATAGTAAATGTACTTAGTTTATCCTACTTTTATCTTTTAGAAACGCCGTCCACCAGCATTCTTTCAGAATCTGAGAGATACCCTCCGCACTATGATATCTTGCTTTAAAATTGGCGATGCGAAAACTGCCGATGTTAAAATATTATCAGAAATTGAAAGCATACTCGACCTGCATGCACTTGAAACTGCGGATCTTATTCACCAGTACTATTTAGAACGTTTTAGATATCAGAAGGAGCAATCGACATCACGTTTTGGTCAACTTACAATAAGCGCACAATTTACAGATTCTGGATTATTAGTGAGTATGATTATAAATTGCCAAAATATATACTACTTTGAACTTAAATTAAAATATCAATATCGAGGACTATTCATTGGTTTGTATTGCGATGTATGTGAAAAAGTTATCTTTCCAAATGTTGACAGTTCATTGTTCTTAATGAGGTGACGTACCATCTTCGATCCAGGACTAACATACAAAAGGCTTTTATTAATTAATAACATGATACAATTGCTTACATTTTTTTTTTTTATTTCAGCTTAATATATTGAATGCTCGTAATTTGGTGTCTATGGATAAAAATGGATTATGTGATTCCTTCGTCAAAGTCTTCATGATGCCAAATGGGAGATTCAATGGCTTTACACCAGTAAAAACTGCCGTTCACAATAAAAATTGTTTTCCACTTTATGATGAACAGTTTCGCATGTAAGTAAATCTGTCTATGGAAAATTAAAAAAATGTTAATACATATTATTTATTCTGTAGACATTTAAATGCAGAACAACGCCAGATGGAAGACAGTCTGATTTTATTTTGTGTCAAGGATAAAGATTTATTTGGTATGACAAGTCAGTATATAGCCGAATGCTATATAACGTTCACAGATCTTATTGCATCTGAAGGCGAGCAAATTCATATGAGTCTGTGCAGACCAGAGTACACAGGTAAATAGTTAATTGTAATCAGTTGAAATAAAGATTTAATGTTTTGTTTTACATTCTCTAAGATTCACTTTCATTACGAGCTCTGGAGTATAGACAAGGTGATAAGCAAGCAAAGGAATTCCTAAAAAAGTTAAAGAATAAATCATATTCCTAATCTCAATTATCGACGAATGTCTAGTCAAAGGCTTGTAATTCCCAAACGTTATGATGGTATTATTTATATATTTTGGCAGACTGGATTCTAATGTCAATATCAACTCGACATACGCATTTAGAAATAAAATCTTGAAAAAATATAATTAATAAAAATGAATATTTAAATACCAGTATTATCATCAATCGGCGATTGATTTACTTACATGTATAAATTCTACACATTTTTATTAAATATAAATGGTGAAGGGGTTTCCCGCCTATGACAGAGACTTTTTGAATAATAAGCCTTAAGCTTCATATTAAGCGAATGGTCCACTGTGAATATTAGTTCCATCTTCTACGAAAACGCGATCATCTCAATTATTATAAGCCTTAATACTTTAAATTCCCTCAAAACGCACTATGCCACATTGAAGTTAGTTATTGAAGTCACTGAATTTAGTTAACAGAGCGAAAGTTTTCAAAGATTATATTCTGACAGAAGCATAATAAAGCGTTGCCAAGCATTGTGGATCTTTTTGGCATTTTAATGCAATTGCAATTCACAATTGATCACTATAAAAACTTGCACAAATTTTGTTATAATCTTATTATGATATCTTTCTTTTCTTACATTAGTCATGGATAGATTAGTCCTCTACGATACTGATCTTATGATTTATGATAGCTGAAGCAGACTATGGCCTATTATGTATCTGAGCCAAAAGTGTGTATTTTGTTGTTAATGTAATTGTAATATGTATTGTATGCAACATCTCTATCGAATAATATGTACACTGCTATCTTTTGGTTGACCAATATGGTCAATATTTTATGGAATCTTCTTTCTTTTGCCTAATAAATAACTTTTAAGACAACTTTTCTGGGTTATACTCATATTGGCTTCATAGTGGCTTTCATTATGAATCTGAGCAATGCAATTGATTAGTTTTAAAACAGATATTTCTGAGTTCTTCATAATGATTATTCGCCCCTTGTTTAACACTTTGCGATATCATAATATTGTAGTGGTCGAAGAAATGTTCACTACAATCTTGAATGTATTCCTCTCTATTGTATAATAAATAAATAATAAATAATGAAGAAATTTCGTATATTATATATTATTCTTATATTATATATTATATATTATATATTATATATTATATTATATTTCTTAATAATTATTTCTTAATTAATTATAAAGTATTTACTATCGTTTTATGACTACATATCAGTGAATTTTACTGTCAAGAGTAAAGTAAATCAAGCTCATTTGATAATTTAAATCATTAAATTAAACGCATCACTGAACTTCAATGAACGTTTTACAAAGTGAGAAAGCTGCCCTCGCATCATCGATCGTGCTTTGAAAAATGCCCATTTAAGAAATTTGTTCGCCTATAAAAAGACTTGCCAAGCAGATGCATCGACTAGTTGATTTCCAGCTGTGTTTCATTACGAGCAAAAGTTTGGATAGTCATAGAAATACCGTTCTTTTGTGTATTTACCTTTTCTTCTTTGTTTTAAAAGACTTACATCACGTGCTTCTGATCCTTTAATTTCTTAATAATACTTAATTATGGTAAGTAAATCTAAAATAAATATAATTTTTCATCTTTACAAAATTATATTTATTGCAAAATTGCTTTAACTTTTGTAGATTGATTATCAAAGTAATACTAAGCATAATGCTTAGAAATTATATTATTTTTTCATACCTTTTATTTAACATAAAAAAAAGCTACATTTGATATATTTTTAATTATATATGAATTAATTTGTGATGTTCTCTTGCGAACTTAGTTATAGCGTCTAATAATCGGGCAGCAAAAGGCCCGATGTATAAATATGAATAAATGTATAAATGACAATTATAATCGTTTGATTTAAGTTAATTTACAATTATAAAGAAATATAATATATAATATTTGAAATGAATTGTTAATGTGATGCATTAGTTCGTTGTTGATCTTAAAGGAAGTTTTGAATTATCGTACATGAAACGTGCTAAGATCTGAATTTATTGCAGGCAAAAACTAATTTCTTAGTATTATATATACAGAAATATTTTTAATAATTTTATTGTTAGATATTACTTGGTTCAGTATGCAGTTATATGTATATGTATATAAATAATTAATATATTTAATTAAATATATATGTATTGAATAAATGCATAAGATTACATGTGGATTAATGTGGCCACACCTACGACTTAAAAGAAAGGTTCCACGGTCTACTGAACTGCACATTTAGAATTTAATATTCAATTTGACTCTTTTGCTTGTAGAGGGAGTGTATTTCAGTTCATATAGGACAAGCTGGCGTTCAGATCGGTAACGCTTGCTGGGAGCTATACTGCCTGGAGCATGGAATTCAGCCTGATGGTCATATGCCCTCTGATAAAACAGTGGGTGGCGGCGATGATTCTTTCAATACATTCTTCAGCGAAACGAGTGCCGGCAAACATGTGCCACGAGCAGTTTTCGTTGACTTAGAGCCAACTGTTGTGGATGAGGTGCGCACTGGTACATATCGCCAGCTGTTCCACCCCGAACAGTTGATTACTGGCAAGGAAGATGCGGCTAACAACTATGCCCGTGGTCACTATACGATCGGTAAAGAGATTGTGGACATCGTGCTAGATCGTATCCGTAAGCTGGCAGATCAATGCACGGGTCTGCAGGGATTTTTGGTTTTTCATTCATTTGGCGGAGGAACTGGCTCAGGATTTACATCGCTGCTCATGGAGCGTTTATCAGTTGATTATGGAAAAAAATCAAAGCTGGAATTTTCTATTTATCCAGCGCCACAAGTAAGTAATAATTAAATTGTATTCAAGTAGAGATAATTCTAAAAATAATATTGATCAGAATACACATCATAGATTTGAAATATTATATATTGTACAAATGTGCCCAAATATGCTCAAGACATTATTTCTTTTCGTTTCAAGGTTTCAACTGCTGTAGTTGAGCCATATAATTCCATTTTGACTACCCACACCACCCTAGAACACTCTGACTGCGCATTTATGGTTGACAATGAAGCCATATACGACATTTGTCGTCGGAACTTAGACATCGAGCGACCCACCTATATGAACCTAAATCGCTTAATTGGCCAAATAGTTTCCTCAATAACAGCATCGTTGCGCTTCGACGGAGCGCTTAATGTTGACTTAACAGAGTTCCAAACCAATTTAGTTCCCTACCCACGCATTCATTTTCCTTTGGCTACATATGCTCCAGTAATTTCCGTTGAAAAAGCTTATCATGAACAATTAACTGTTGCTGAAATAACAAACGCTTGCTTCGAGCCAGCCAACCAGATGGTCAAGTGTGATCCAAGGCACGGCAAATATATGGCTTGCTGCATGCTCTATCGGGGAGACGTGGTGCCGAAAGATGTAAATGCAGCAATCGCGACAATCAAGACAAAGCGATCTATTCAATTCGTCGACTGGTGCCCAACTGGCTTTAAAGTGGGCATTAATTATCAGCCACCCACTGTGGTGCCGGGCGGTGACTTGGCCAAAGTTCAACGTGCTGTATGCATGCTGTCGAACACCACAGCCATTGCTGAGGCTTGGGCTCGCTTGGATCATAAGTTTGACTTAATGTATGCTAAGCGGGCTTTTGTACACTGGTACGTTGGGGAAGGCATGGAGGAAGGAGAATTCTCTGAAGCTCGAGAGGATTTGGCCGCACTTGAGAAGGATTATGAAGAAGTCGGCATCGATTCTACTACCGAAATAGACGATGGTGATGAGTACTAAGAACCGATGAATTTTTAAAAATCAATAATGTCAAAGAATCACATTTTATACTCTACATAACAAAACTACGATGAAAAAAAATTATAAATAGAATCTTTACTAAAATATGCAAAGCAATATTCAAGAAGAGTTTTATTATGGTTTTTGTTCAAGTTTTCGTACATGTACAAACTAAGTTATTATCTAACTCGAGGTTTTTGAAAGAAAGTTGCTGAGCCAAGTTTCAATGACCGGCAGATTCTCTTCGCTCCACTGTGTTTCTTCTTTTATGTTCCGAAGCGACTTTTCAATTATATGCTGTGCGCTTGCAAATTCTCCGGAATGGTCTTCGTAAAGCTGGTGCACCATGTCATATCCTTTTTGGGTTAAAAAGAAACCAGTGGCTGATCCTATTAAACGGTCCCACAAGTTAGTATTATTCTTCAGTCTGAAAATGGAATGTTAAGTATGATTTTATTATGAATATGCTTAAATTAATAAATATGCTTTTATTAATAATATATGAATATGTTTTATTTCATAATATATTTTATAAATATTCCCGGTGTGCTATGCTTTTGGTATGTTTAAATATATATTTTATAAGCAATCTCAAGTGAAGAAAAACAATGTCAGCACTTTAAGTGTAAAGTTTTACGTTTATATATATTTATATACTATTTATCATTTATGGCTAATTTATTTCAGAAGTCTATACAAATTTTAGAATTACGAAATAAAAGATCTAGTCCTGTGTAAAAATGAAATAATTTTATTGCAGAAATATGATATTTAAATAAAAGTTTAAATGGGATTTTATATTTTATGTAAGTCTTCAAATAATTTTCTGATACTCAACCTCTTTATTTAAAAGTGTAAGGAAAGAAAATAAATTTCATTGGTTTATTCTTGAAAGTTAAGTTATTTAATTAATTCAGTTATCCGTTCTGTCTTAAGTTATGGCTATTTTGGATAAGTGAAATTTTCAATTTACGTGTTAATATATTTTAGTCCTTATATATATATATATATATATATTAGTCATATATACAAGTTTATATTTTAATTTACAAATTACTGAGGTCTCTCTGGTAGATGTGCAAGTACTTACTTTTCCTGAATTTTCGTCCAATTGTCAGATAAGAATTTGAATAATGTGTAATAACCACTAGAGGTGCCCGTTAGTGAGGAAAATATTAGGAACTGATCATTTTCAGTGAAATTGGAGCTATCTTCTAAGACCGATAACTCTAACAATTGAATGATCTTTTCAGGTTGAGTCGGACAACCAGCTAGTGTCTTCAATAAATAAGTTCGCTCACTCTGCTTTCGTGATTTTGGGAATTGAATGACACGCTCTATCCCAAATTGCCACTCCTCCATGGAACCCCATTTAAAAATAGGACAAATATAATGATTTGGCACCCTATGATACAGATAGCTTAACTGTGAAAAAAATATATATGTATATGAATAGGATACTGACGGATTTTCCAGGTTTGGATCGGGTGAGTGCTGCCAGACACTGTATGCATTTTTGGCTTCCTCTACACATGGACGGTAGCCTGCGCCACACAAAAATCTCTTCGTCAATGAACGTAAATCGGTTTTCCAATTATCTTCACCTTTAATTTCAGCACCCAAATCTTCATATAAGGGTGTAAGCAAAATTAATACGTATTCCTGAAAAGAATAGTTTATGCTCTGGTTAGTACTATTCGCTTTTTATGTTATAAATTTGACTAATTGCCTCAAATCTTTTATGGACCTCTGGCATATCAATATGCCTGCCAATTTGATCAATAAATGTGAAGACCGGATTCCATACAATATGGTTTCGTTCGAATTTCATAAATAATGTCATATTCAGGGCCGTCGCAAAGCTTAAATTCCCAGCGTAAGCCAGATTCCAAGCATCATGTAAAAGTTTGGATCTGAAAGTGATATAAATTTTCTAAGAAATAAAGCTCGTTATTAAATATGGATAAACTATAATTTGAACTCGTTCTTTAAATGTAGTTTTAAATATTGCTGTCTTTATTTAATTTTTATTTTTTTATTTTATTTTATTTTATTATTTTTTAGATAAAAGTATAAGATATATATAGATAATCCGAGATATATCCGAGATGAAGAAAAGACTGCTTAAAATTCAGACCATATATGAGCAATTTTCGTTATTATTTACATGAGAGTAAAAATCAAATTCTCTTTAAGAACTAAAGTCGGATTGTCGTATTTTGTTGCTTTTGGATACCGGCCCCAAATTTTCCCAAAATTTTAAAAATTATGTTCAATGACAAATATGGCATATATGTATAGGGTTTTTGGTCTTTTAAAAACAACAATAATTTTTTACATAATATGGTGAAATGGTAATCAAAATCCGTTGATAAACACAAAAGTTATAACAAAATGTTTGGCCACATCAACAGCGATTGAAATGCAAAGCGCACAGAGACATACATACCTTCAAATGCTAAGAATGGCAATTTCCTTTGAGTTTTGGTTGAATTGTGTTTGAATTGGTTTTGTTACCTACTTTCAATTGCCGCTCAGCGTTGTGTGTCGCAGTGCGAATATGTTTTCGAAGAAGAAGTTCTTTAATAGTAACGGAACAATTCTTGTGAGATCGCAAAAGTGTGCTTGTATAATCTTTGTGTCGAGTTTGCTTGCATAGTTCCTCTTAGTACCATTTTCATAGATTTAAGTCGCGTGATATGGTTCTATGTTCGGAAGGGATCTAGGTATCGCGTAGTCAGGCACCTCCGACTAGAGTTTTCTTACTTGTTATACCCAGAATCTATTGAAAATGGAAAATCAGAGTATAATGTTTTTGTGCAAATGTATGTAACATGCAGAAGGAGGCGTACCACACCCCCAAAAGTATATATATTCTTGATCAACTCGACGAGCTGAGTTGAACTAGCCTTGTACGTCTGTCCGTCCGTCCGTGTAAACACGTGGATTTCGTAAACCACAAAAGCTAGAGGCTTGAAATAAAAAGCAAAATGCTCGATAATACCATACGCTGTACGAGTTTATTTTTTTTTTTTTCGACCAGACCTCAAAAACAAAGCGATATTTTCGATAGTTATCGATTACAGGGAAATGGGATGAGCTTATCAAGAATATATATACATTTGCACAAAAAAATTATACCCTGATTTTCCATTTTCAATGGATTCACGGTATAAAAATAATTTATTAAGCTCACCTTGTGTATGTCGGGACTAGAGTGCGACCAGTTTCAGTTTGCAGAAAATTGGAGAGCATTTGCCAATTATGTTCATCGTAATTAACTGGAAATGGACCTATTTCCTCTTGATTAACTATAATAAATTGATCACTTGGCGGCATATTATTAACTGTCATTTGCTGAGACTTTTCCATCCACACATAGGGACTGCAATTTGAGAAATTTAGTGAGTCTTGACGATTCAAAACAATTGGAATCCACCAAAGCATTTTGTCCTGCTCCGGCACATCGTGCGGTCTCTCTCTGAGATATAGCTTTTGCTCAATAGTTGCAGTATCTTTCTCATAATCTCTTCGAATAGTCACTACTGGTAAGCGATGGATCTCAAACCACGTGCCCACAATTTCGGCCACGTTATATTGGCTTTTTAAAGTCCCATCCTTTATCGCCTGAGTTGTTAACGATTTCCAAAGATCATTTCCGACAAATGTTTTAAGCTGATGATCTTCAATAAATGTTCTTAGGCCCTTCTGGAACGAATCTTTTCCCAAAGTAAAGTTCAGCATGCGTATAACTAGCTCCATTTTATAAGATATTGTCTCTTGCTTCATTGCTGTAATGCGGGAATGGGGATATCTTTTGCTGAACTCATAATATATTGAATAGAGCGTCGTCATAGGATATTTTCCATTGAACTCGATACCGCCATCTAGCTATATATAATTAATGCATTGCAATTGGATTTCATATATCATATATCATATCTTACCTTTATAACAATCTCCGATGCTAAGAAACTTGCCAGGGCTTTGTTAAGATGGGCATCGCTATACCATTCAGGAGTCACCCACGAGCCGATCCATTGATATATCAGTTCCTGAGCTATGTCATAATAACGATTCTGCTTAAGATCGCTCTCTCTATTAAAAATATTATTGTATTAAAATGTGCTAGTTGATTATGCCTTCCTAAGCTAAGTTCTTACTTAAAAAGCAGCAGACCCCAATTATCGATCGGGCGAACTACTGGTAACTCAGGTATGACAACCACATCAATTTTAGATAAAGGCAGAGAAATTTCAAAGTAACTTTGAAGTGCTTTATGAACAAGTATAACTTTTTCATAAATTTCCTAAAATAAACAAATATTTATCACAAATTTAACTTTAAGTTATAAAAAAACTAAGGTAAGCTGGATTACTCACATAACTAACGTCTAATTCTTATCTAATAGCTAATACTATCTAATAGCTAATTCCTATAAAATAGCTAATATAATTTATAATTTAACATTTATTCATACATTTTTTTCTTTGCACTTTCATACCTCAATCATCTTACAGTTAAACAGTAAAACTAGATGATAATGTATTTCAATATTTTTTACTGACTAATAATTGTTAATTCTAAATACAAATTTATTTTTAGCTTTTTGTTATAATTTAATTCTTAGACACTAAATCAATCATTGACGAAAATAATAATTACCTGTAATTCATTTGCATTATCTTCGATGCCCCAAATATTTAATACGGGTTGTGATTCAGTCTTTAAGTCCGCCTCAAAATTCAATTCAGTTTGCAATTTAACAAGCCTTGTTGTCACAAAGCCAAATGTAAATGAAGACATAGGTGGGGTTTCTTCGAAAAAGTCGATTACGTGATCTTTTAGAATAGAGCTTGAATGTAAAATTATAACAACGTGAAATTGAACAAATATTAGTAAATAAATTATTTTAAATTCAAGTAGAGATAAACATTATTAAATTAATATAACACAATATGACTTTAGGTTTTATTAATTACTTAAAAATAAAAATTGTTTTGCTGCTCACCGAATTTAAATAAGTAATGTTAATTTAAAATTATTCTACAAGGAAACCAAGTCTACCAACATTTGGGATTATCTGAATGCTTATTTAATTTCTTAAAATTTTAAAATTGAGAATAAAATTCATTCAAATATGAGAAAATTTATGTTTTTCCTATAAAACTTCTAAAAAATATAAAGCAAATAATGCAATTGAGTTTTTCGTATTCTTTTAAAAAAATTAAAGGTTTTTTTTTT
Organism: Drosophila mettleri; assembly: GCA_035047625.1. Classification (NCBI taxonomy): domain Eukaryota; kingdom Metazoa; phylum Arthropoda; class Insecta; order Diptera; family Drosophilidae; genus Drosophila; species Drosophila mettleri. The sequence goes on from JAWNPI010000035.1 coordinate 21,014,970, forward strand.
TTGCTTAACTTGTTTATATTGAGCCTATTTTAACCCGTGTTCGCTTCTCTTTTACATTTAATTTTTTTTTTTTTTAATATACTTACTGGTTAGTGGTTCGGGCCAGCGCAGTATTAAACACTGTAACCAAATTACTGGGTCTTGTAATGGACACTGTAAATGGCACCTATCAAATTAAATTGACTTTATTTATAGGTAAATGTACTTTTTTTTTAATAATTATACTTTATATCCTGGTTCATCAAAGCATGGAAACAACCGTCGAGCATTATTTGGTCTTAGGTTAGTGGCTATATAAGTCCAATTTGAATAAGATCCTTTGAATAGCCCTTCTCCACTCTCCCAAATGTATCCGTCAAAAGGAATTTCTAAAGTGCATTCAGAGCCTTGTTTAATTGCTTCTTTTAAGTAAATGATATAAATTGTTTTCTTAGGGAATCGACCGCCACGCACTATTGGTATATTGTCAGAGAGCTGTGAATCGCTGAAGACAGAAAAATTTATGAAAATATAATTGAATATATGAAATAATGACTTGGATACCTGTTATTTCTAGTTATTGTTCGTAAAACAATTTTTCTGTCATTGATGTTCAAATTAAAATGAGCGTGAATTGAAATTTTCTTGGAATCCGATCTCCATGTCAAATTCATTTTTATATGACCGGAAAATATATTTTCATCAACGTTCGGTTCCAGATGAATTTCGTAACTCTGTGGACTAATATCGTTCGGCAATCGATCATCAGTAATGAGAGAATTCGAAGCTGATGGGTCAATGCTGCGTTTAACGACCTCCTAAAAGAGAAAATATATATGAGTTAAGTAAAACGTCAACTGAGACTTAACTATTTGAGGTTTGCAAAAATAAGAGTTTAATCCTTTAAGGTGGAGTTAATTTGAAAGAGTTGGGCACTATCTACGTAATATTAATTTTAAATAAATAATTAATTTAAGTAAATATGCAAATGATAAATTTGAGTTTTCTTACACCTTGTGTCAACATTTGCAACTTACATGACTTGCTTCGTTGGCAGAAAACAATAAAAGTAGATATATCAGCAAACAGTATCCTTGCAATTTAAGGATACCCATTGTCCTGAAAAAAAATGGTTGGAAATAGGTATTATCCATATTAAATTGGAAAGGTCAACTATTTTGAATTTCGTAATTTGAAGGGAGCAGTAGTATCTATATAAGTATAAAGGCATTAAAGCATATATTTATAACAATCGATATATTATATAAGTCTGTGGAAGTGGAAGTTTTTCATTCATTCAAATTTCATAATAAAGTCTCGAATATCAAATTTAAAACTTTATTCAGGTTCCCATTAAGATTTGAAACATATTCAGAGCTGCTAATGATAAAATATTCATTGGAATAAGGCATGATTACATGTAAATAAGAAACACATTTACAATAACCAAATAAAAAAAGAGGGATATTTTAATAAATGAGGAAAATAATTGAAAATACCTTGAGTATAATCAAGTCAATTAAAACTATTCGAGTGCAACAATTCTTGCTGTAAGCTATGCAATGGCCTGGGTAGATAGCTTAGGGTATATCGTCGTCAGTCTCTCTCGTATGACCATGCTTAACAGCCTTAATCATGGCATATGTAAGAAATTTAATAAAATTAATTACTATTGTATATACAAATATAATAAATAATATTTTTAAAAGAATACAAATAAACCGATTCTTTACAAAAATTAAATATAAATTATTTTTCTATTTATAGCCAGAATATAAACATATTCTTTTATATTTATCTGTAAAATACGACAACCGAAGATTTTTTTTATAAATATATAATAATTTATAAGATGTTAATTTAAATTTTAGAAGAATCGACTATAAATTATTGTGAATATTTTTATTACTAAACGAAGAAACTAAATACCCGCTTCAGTTTTTAGAATGTATTGACTATAATATACACACATTTGATAACAAAGATAAAGAACCTTAACTGAATTGAGATAAAGAATGAAAAGATAACTCCGACTGCGGTTTTGTTTTTAGATGTAAAAGATAAATCGTAAAGTACTGTGCGCATCTTTTGATGCTATTTGGCTTCCTAAAATGCCTAGACGATTCATATTACTTCTTTGTGTGTGGCTACACTTTTGCTGTACTTTAACTAAAAAGGTCAGAGATCAGACGGAAACCAATTTCGATTGCATTAAATGATGTCATTTGATCACGTGTAGGTGCACAAATGCGAAGATAGTATAACCGACACAAGCGATGGGATAGCGTATTGGAAATTTCGAGGCATGCGTTATACAACTTCCGAAGATGTGCTTTGTTGGAAGGAAAATGGCGAAGTCTTGTTGCGCGAATGCAATACGACTACTGGAGAGTGGCTGCCGGAGAATGTTGTATGCAAGGAAGAGGAAAGATATAATAAGTACTGCCCTGAGGATTTGGTGGAAGTTAAGCATGAAGATGGCGATGTGCTATGTCTAAAAATCTCATCAAAGCCTCAGAGGTATGATGACAAATTTTGCAAAGGGTCAAATATTGTTTTTCCACACAAGTTTTCTAAGTATGAAGCTTTAAGTTTTACGAACTTTTTGCACGAAAGAAACCTGTCTGAGTATTGGCTGCCAATACAGCGGGAAAGTAATAATATGCCATTTACGATACGCTTGCCAGGAGAGCAGTGGGGGAAAGTAGTCGATGATAAAGCGAATATCTTAGATTTTAGACCTGATAAGAACTGTATGTCCATACGGTATTCTCATCGTGAACAAAACAAACAAGAAAAGATAAAGAAGACCGACTTTATCCAGACGATTACGAGCTGTGATCAATTATTGCACTCGATCTGCGTGTATGAAGGCAACCTCATAACTAGTTCAGGCTGCCTCAAAGGGGAGGGTGCTTTGAGCTATCGCCCCAGTGAATGTTATGGTGTCGATTGGCAATATTTATTAGACAAGCCACAAAACGTGATACGAATCAATGAATATTTTTGGAATCGTAATACTCTAAGGTTGGTCTTGAAAAACCTGCCCAAGGAGCAATCAAAAGAGTTCTTTCAAGTTGACTGCTTTGCTGATCAATTCAACGACATGTATGCAATCACCATGAATAAGGAAGAAGTAGTGCGAGTTGTTGCTCTTGAAAACAATTCGAGATTCCCAAGTTTATACAAGAGTCTTATTAACAATCAAGCGAACCCGGTACAACTGATACTTAAATATGACGACACACTACAAGACTTGATTCTGATAGTTTACAATGGCGAATATCTGTGGCGTATCAAGGACGATGATAATGGCGTTAGTTGCTTCACAAACGCCGACTATGAGCTTCAACGTGATACTAAAATTGAGCTTATTTGGGAAAACAAGGACAAGACCAAGTCAATTTTTAAAGTCAAGCTAGTTGGTGAGGGCCCAGGCGAGTATTGGTGTGAAGGACATACGGTTGCTGATTTCCATTTTGTGACTAGCCAACGTATAGTCGCTGAGAAAGAGAGGCGAGGACATTCATTTGCAGTAAAGCTAAACATCAATTGCATAATGTTCGATAAAAGTATTCACACAAATATGTGCACTAACATCAATAAGAACGCGAAAAAACTTGCCAAAAATGTATTGGACGATCTGCGGAAAAAGAGCAAAGAAATTTCCCGAGATCTAGTTATACATAATGCGCGTATAATGAGCGTCGAGAGTTCGATTGCAGCTCAAAGTGTGGAGTGCTGGGTTCATTTGACCGCTTCCATGAAAAACTCTGCAGTGGATAATAGCGAGGAAGAAAGCAGCGAAGAAAACAATAGCGACGAAAATGATAATCAAGTGAGACACGATACCTCAGTGCGCATGGCAGTGTGGAACATGCTGAAAGAGACGATTGCTCTTTGCACCCAGACTGCAGCGACTGTAATACGGAGCACAGAATATTGTTTCCCCGAAACTTTTCGCTTGGATAATGACGAAGTGAATCAGTGGAAGCAGGCGGAAATCGGACAGGTGGGCACCTTATCCAAATTGTGCCTGCAAAGCAATGGAATGCCTTATTCCCGTAAATGCATTGGAAACTTTGTACAGGGTGCCTATTGGGAAACGCTGAATGAAAATCTCATATGTGCAATGGACAAGTCAAATATGAAAATCACGAAAACACTTTACAGCTTGTCAAGCTCCAAAAAGCTAAAAACCTCACCAGAAGAAATGGTAAAAGAAGTTAAAAAGATCTTACAAGACAATGCCAAAAAGTTTATACCTGTCGACATACATTTTGCTGCCAATATTGTCCAAACCTCCGTACGTAATTTGGATACATATGTCCTGAGCTTGTCTACAAATACAACAATTGAGGAACAAAGTCGGGCCTACACAGTATTTAAGGAAACTACACAAGATCTTATACATATCTATAATTATCTAATAAAGATCAAAGAAAAGACGTTAAGGATGTCTGCAAAATTGAACTCAACTAACAAACTCCTCGAAGCATTTGAGAACGCCCTATCATCGCATTCGATATTGCCAGAGCCTAAGGGCACCGCTAATTCTAATGAATCTGAGTCTAATGACGATTTTGATGTATTGGACTATGAGGATATTGGAGTATCCGTGAAAACATCACCTAACCTATTGTATTTTGTTCTTAATCCGCTAATTGCAAATATTTCCGGAATTGCAATGTTCAAAAACAGCAATGATACGGAGCAGCCTTATTTATTAAAAGGCGCTTTTCAAAACGAGCACTATCGGTTTCTGCAGTCCAATCATGAAATAGACGACTTCATCAACGAACCGGACTTGCAATTCGCTACCTATGTTCCGGAGAATCTCTTATCGCAGCTAGACACAATTTTGATTGCAAATAATATAACCGAAATCACAAATACTATTGTGGTTATAAAGGTCTACTCGAACGATAAGCTCTTCCAATCACAGGCAAATCAGACTGCGCAGTCTGCATTTGGACGAGTCGTTTCAATATCCTTGCCGGGTCACAGCACGCAATTACCTGAAGACTTGCCTATTGCTTTCCGAAACTGGCAAAGTGAGCAAGCGAAGCGTAACACAACTACAGACATGTGTAGCTATTGGAATTTTAAAAATTGGGCCTCTGACGGCATTAGGCAGGTATCGAATAGCTCGGACATAAACAACGATATTGTGCTTTGTCAGGTTAGCCATCTAACACCATTTGCGTACTTGGTGGGTTTCAACTTCACAGTGGAGGAATCCGATGAGGCGAATGTTCGACCCAACCATGGCCAGGCCTTAGACATTATCACAGTTACGGGCTGTACATTATCGCTGCTCGGCATATGTGGCATCTTCATAACAGCTGCAATATTTAGCTCGTGGCGCCAAAAACCTTCGTCTAAGGTCTTGCTCCAACTGTCGGCTGCGATCGCTTTGCAAATGATAATTCTTTGCTTTATCAATACCGAAGAATTTTCCCTACACTTGATTATCAATAAGATCGTACCCAGCTGCGTAGCCATTGGAGCTCTACTCCATTACTCTGTTTTGGTCCAGTTCTTTTGGATGATTCTGATCGCCTACTTGCAGTTCAAACGATATGTCCAAGTATTCGGCAGGGGCCGACCGAACAGATTTTTCATGAAATCAACGATATTCTGTTGGGGTGTTCCACTCATACCTGTTGTGCTTGCGGTTGTGCTCGATCATGATTCGTATAGTAAAGGTCCCATTTGCTACCCATCCGGATATGCTCTTTATTTTGGAATAATTATGCCCATTTCAATCATTATAATAGCAAACTTTATAATCTTTTGCCTCATCATATATAATATATTGGTGAGTTCCAACTTATCAATTAGGCGCAATGACACACCTGTCTTAATATATCAGATACGTTTATCGGTATTGCTATTCTTTCTTTTGGGCTTCACGTGGTGCTTCGGTATTCTGTCCTCCATAAAAGCGGGCATCGTATTTTCATACCTCTTCAGTCTGACCGCCACACTGCAAGGGTTTGTTATCTTTTTATATTTTATTATATTAGATCCTGTTACGCGCCGCATGTGGGGAACATTTTTTTGTCAACTTTGTTCGACTGACAAAAGTTTTCTTCAAAATTCTGGCTCTGACAAAGACACAACACAATCATATAAATAAATTTCAAAAACCTTTTGTTCATGTTTATTTGTTGATACTTTAATATTGTTACAAAAAATATATATATATTTATATTTATATATAGTACGAATAATTTACCTAAGTTCAGTAAACAATTTTTGTGAAAATTAAATTTTTTTTTGTCAAAATGTCTATGCGTATAAATTAAATCCATTTTTTTGTGGAAAATATTCTGATTTTATATTTTAGAATCAAAAAGAAACGACTTAAAACTTAGATTAATGAGTGCAAATCGAAAAGATAAGAATTTGCAAAAATTAATGGAATATAAACCAAGAAAAATTACATGATAGTTGGGAAAAAATGTTATTGCGGATTGCCAACTAAATACATATTTTTTAAAAACAATATTAATTGCTTCAATGTTTAAGACATATTCGTTGGCTATATAACGATATGGTAAACTTTTAGATCTCAAAAGATCATAAACAATTAAATAATTATTTTAAATATTAGAGATCATAATTTGTTACAATCGAACGTTCATGGGATCAAGTCAGCAAACAATTTTTAGAGATCATATAGCTGGCCTAAGTGCCTTTAATATTTACTGTAAAAAACATTCGGTTTTAATTGTAGCAATTTGGCTACATTGACTTTAATGAGTCAGTAGCTAAATTTAGTGAATAATAATCTTTTACCGTAAGAGAAAGTTCTTTAGACATTCACTCGGATTTGTTTACGCACCTTGAGTAATCAAGTACATATAGTCTTTATATTTTTATCTATCTAGCTTTCTTATCAAGCTGACGAGCCAGTGGACGTATTTTTGTCCGAAGCTATGTGAACTTGAGAAATGTTACAGATTTAAGGCAATGACAATAAAAACCATGCGGTGCACTGTTAGGAATGTGAACATATACAATATGTTTATAGTTTTTGTTAAATGAACAGAGAGGAATTGAATTAATTTCGTGGGACATACATATATTACAAATACTCAACGACTGTATAAAGGCAGCAGTACTGATTATTGCGCACACACGTTGAAATCTTTGTTTTCATATACTTATGATATTATGTAAAGAACGCTGTGTTTGAGAAGTATATACCGACACATTTGAGTGAAAATCTGAAACTAAACGGCTCGCCCGTAATAAGTTATGTTTTGCCCATGCTACGTGAATATATTTATATTATATCAGATTATTACTAACTAAATCAGCAGTAATTTACCCGCGTGCCTTAGACTTCTCCACAATAGACCAATTTAAATCTAATAAATGGTGCCAATTGAATTCAATTATCTCGACCTCTGTCCTACACTTATTTTTGGATTTGGGAAGACATAGCATTCCTGGTAGAATTTCATAGCTGAATATGCAACTCTTTTTGAGAATTGGTCCAATTCATATTTTTGTAAGATTAAATCATGACAAATATTACCGCTTAGCAGTATGACCACATGAATAAAATTGTATACCCCAAACATAATATTATACAGAATGGTAACAGGCAAAAGTAAGACCATATAAAGAAATTATATTTATGATCAGCTTAAATATCATTATAAAATTTTAACAATTTGATCGAAAAAACTCCATCTGAATGCCAAGTTATTGAACAATCAAGTTTCCTAGTAGCAGCCAAAGAAAATTCTGTTCAAGCTACATGCCGGCACTATAGGGAGCATATTCAAGTTTAATTTTTTCTATTTATTATGGCTTATAACTACAAGGCTTAGGAGCAATGATTAACAAAAAATCATTTATTTCTGTGACAAATTATAACAATCAGTAAAAAAAATGTAAATGTTATGAATCAAGGGAACTCTTTGTACTAGGCGCTTTTAGTTGTTGGGAAGAAAATTCTTGATTTGAAATTTTATTTTAGAAAAATTCGTTTATGCTAGATTATTCAATTTTAGAACTAATATTTCATATAATTTTGTAAGTCTAAGGCATCCGGCAACTATACTTAACTATGCAATATATATATATATATATATGCAATATATATATATATATATATATATATATATATATATATATATATATATATATATATATGATTAGTATGGCTGCTGAGTAACACTTTTATCTGTCCGTCCTTTTTGTTCGAATGTCCATGCCGTTGTCGGATCAATTTTTTCCTTAAGATTGTTAAATCAAGTATTTTGCTATCGAATACATTATATTACAAAAGAAAACTCTGAAATGGGCGGCCGACTAGCATATACGTGGATTCCCGAACAATCTGCGTTTGCATATCCCAATCCCAATCCCATTCTGGGTATAAAGAATGTAACAGACAGAAGGAGTTGTGCCACACCCCAAATACTCCCTGTAAGCGCAGAGATATCGTAACCAAAAACCTTAGTTGAATTATTGAATCGAATTAAAACTTTTACTCCATATTTGTGTCTCTAATACGCATTTACAATTTTTATTCGATAACTTCTCATTGTCTCATTGACTTTTTATCGATACAAATCGAACATTTTATTTTTGTATTCCTATCCTGAAAACCATTTAATATAGACACATTCACACTACTATGAGTGATTTCTATAATGACTCCATATAATTTCTATATTTTGAATTTTGAATATCACCTCCTCATTTCTCCCTAATTCGAAAAAAATGTATTTCAAACACTAAAGAATTGTGCTCGTATATTTTTAAATAAGTAAGATGTGGTGAAATTAAAATTTTGTTGGGCTTTTATCTTCGTACAATAAAGTGAAAGAAAAAAACGAACTTATATTCTTAGATTATTTCGACATTTTTCGAGTATATCTTTACGAATAATATTGTAGTCCGGGTGTAGTTTTAAGACTTGCTGACAAATATTAACAGCGTCAGCATACTGTTTTTTCTTCATATTATTTAACGCCAACTTGTAGCCAATGTGTGGTTTAGAATGGCCACAACTATCCCAGGCCTTCTGGTATTGCTTGGCTGCGTCACCGTAAGACTGTAACTTTTCTGCTATGTATCCACCTAGCTCATAAGCTTTTGTGCTTGATTTGTTGTATTCCAGGACTCGATCTACGAATGTCTCAGCAACATCTAATTTATTGGCATGAATATAAATATCAGCCAACAATAACCAACTTCGTTCCAAGTATTCGGCCTCCTCATAGTTCCAGTTTAGACGAGCTATTCGCTTAAGTTGATTTTTTGCACGTTGAATTTGCTTTAGCTGAACTAGGGCCAAGGCGATAGCATACACTACAGAGACCATTAATGGGTTTCCTTCTTTTTGCATTAGTTCAGTTAAGTCCTTTAGAGCAAGTTCAACTTGAACCTTTTGTTTTGATGCCATCTGTAAAAAATTCCAAAAAATTCGCTGATTCAAGGTGTTTTCATAGATCTCGCCTGATCTGGGACGCATTTCTTTGAGTAAACGTTCGGCTGTTCGTAAGGCGATTAAACGAGATTCACTGAATTCACCGCTATCACCCGCCTCTAACAGGTCATTTGCATTCGGTATTTCGCCATCCGGATTTATACATATTTCTATCATATTTAGCTTTGCTTGTTGACCCCAGATATGATCCCTGCGAGACTGGTTGAAGTAACGCAAAGCACTGTTTAGATTGCCATTATACCAATCGAATAAGCCCTTGCAATATGCATATCCAGTTGAATTTTTAGACTGTAAAGATGTCTGCTCAGCACGTTCCAAGAAAGGCAGGCTCTCAGACAATGTGCCTGAACGTCTCATAACCTCAATTAATCGGGTCAACGCTGTCCAGTTACAAGGCTGAGATAATAGCAGCTGCGAAAAATGATATGCTGCATTCTTAAATTCCATCTAAAAATTATAAAAATATATATTTGATGAAAATATATTTACTGCTCATATATAAATGCATTTATAAATCAATTACAACCAGAGGTTGCTAGGAGCTTAGTTTTTTTTTTTTTTTTTTTTTTTTATTTTTTTATTTATTTATTTATGACAGCTTGTTTTAAAATTGATAGCGAAAATAAATAAAAATTATCTGAATACATACTTTTCGGAATGATAAGTCTGCCATCAACACTGAGGCCGTTTCGTTATTGCCATCGATTTGAAGTATTTGCTGACAAGTAATCCTACATAAATCCATTTCTTTTGATTCCATTTGAAGGTGTGCGAGAGAGACCAAAATCTCAAGATCGTTAGGAGTATATTTAATGCACTCCTTAAAATGATATAGTGTTAGCTCGCTGTTTTTCATTTTAATTGACTGCTGAGCAATTAGAATACATATCCTAAAATATATATATATATATATATAAAATTAATAGCGATTATGGTTTATATCTATACTAATCTATTGAACAATATCATTCTCATTAGTTTTTAGCTTTAATTTGGCTCTAACAGCCCTACATGGAAGTTTAACTTTATACAGCTTTACGCTAGATGATTACTTAAGAAGAGTGATTTAAATTATAAGCACCTGCAGAACTTTATGTACAGTAAAGCCACGAAGATCGATTTCTTGCAAAGAATTTATTTCTGAGGTCCTCGGAAACATATTCATAAAAAAACTGTTTTTTTTTTTTTTGTCAAAGAATATATTTTATACCTTTTTTTAATATCTTGTTCATTATTATTATTTACTTTAAAAAATGTTTCAATTTACAATAAATTAACGAATATACGTTTATATATATGATTAGAAATTTAAAATGTTTCCCTTTTATTAATTTATTACTAAGTAATATTCTTTATTAAAATTAAATGTTGTCGTTTATTAATTATTTACTAATTATTCTTTGTTATATTAAATTATATTGTTAAAAGAATATTTAATTACTGTCAAAAACTCTAACGTAAATAATGGAAACATCTATCGATAGTTTTAAAACAAACACCAGCGCATATTAATCGAACTGTTTTGAAAACATTTGTATTTCAATGGATTATTTGGCTTAATGAGTGTTCTCTTTAACTGCGTGAAGAAAATAATGAAGGTAACAAAATAAATCAAAATCGATTAGTTGAATATTCTTGGGATGTCCCCACTTTATATTAAAATTAAATAAGTAGCGTTGACTCGATAATCCATATAATAATTCTTCGATAAGTTGAATAACAAAAGCCCTAGAATTAATATCGATGTTTGCTTGACAATCGAGCACTCATAGAAAGAAGTGACATCACTAGTGTTGAAAACAAGAAATAGTTGTTTTAAAAAAGTTGAAGCTTGTGTTGATATGGCTGACGAATTACAAAACTATAAATGCCAACTACAGCAGGTAAGTAAGAGTTGAAAGAATAACGTGAGTGAGTGTCAAACATTATTTAGTTTATAAATATGTATGTGGAACTGTGTATGTTTACTCACATATTCATGTATGTATACATATATATTTATACGTTTATAATGCTAGCATCTGTAATAAGTATCTCCCATATATTTATGCACCTATATCTAATTATTTATTCATTCTTTTGTTTAGGTGGAGGCCGCACTTCAGACAGATCCCAGCAATGAAGAACTTTTAAAATTAAAAGATGATCTTGAAGAGGTCATAAAACTCACGCGAGACTTGATAAAAACCCAACTAGAAGAACAACGAAAATCCTCGTACGTAGAACCATCTTCTTCCAAAACAGCATCGTCAAATTACTTTGACGAAATTGAAGCTGCTCTTTTAGAAGCTGAAAAACTTGTAACGTCCGCGAAAGTTTGGAAAATTGGAGACAAATGCCAAGCGAAATGGACAGAGGATGGCCAGTACTACGATGCAACCATTGAGGGTATAACTGGTAAGGGTGAAGTAAGTGTTATCTTTGAAGCGTATCAAAATCGTTCAACGACAACAATAAAGGAATTGCGAGAGCGCACAACCCGCAATGAAGTATTTCCGTCAAATAAGTATGAATAACTTCAATATCCTTGATTAGCATTTATTAATCTTCATTCTTCGCAGACGACATCGACCAAATCAGAAAGAATATTTGAAAAAGAGAAAACAGAAAAAACAACAGCGCTTTAAGGATTTGGAAGAAGAGCGCGAATCGGACAAAAATAAATGGCTTAATTTTACGACGAAAAATCAAAAGAAACCGGGCATGAAAGTGAACAGCATTTTCGCATCGCCCGATAATGTCAGTGGAAGAGTAGGAATTGGAACATGTGGAACGGCTGGTAAAGCTATGACCGATTTTACGGTTGGCGAGAAATATCGTAAAGGTCTGTAGATTAATAAATCTTTGTATACACTAAATAATAAAAAAATCGTATAACTTTATTGCTAGACGTCTACAATTTTTATATTCATTTCAAGGATGGATACTGTATTTCACGGATATTTCTTTTTTTTTTAAGATACGTTCAAAATTAACAAATAAGTCCGAGAGTCGACGAATACCTTAATACTGCCATGCAAAAGGAACAATAGCCGCCGATAGTCAGATCAGTTAAAATTTAATAAACTTCTTTTATGTAATGTACAGGAATAGAGAAGCATTGGATTCTGGATAATTAATTGCTTTAATAGGCAACTCTCAGCACTTTTTTAATATCTTTCCCATATCACTGATAGACGAAAGCAACATTTAACGTTTATCGCTTAGGTTTCTTGCAATTTAATATGTTACACATAAAAGTAATATCTATTTTTTGATAACCTGCATTCCCTCTCAGCAAGTATTAGGCCATATGCGATATAAAATATTGTCCATTCCAAACTTATAAAGTCTGCACTGGGTCTCCTCACCAATTATTGTCTACGTAAAACTATGTATTTCATTATTTATATATAAAATTACACTATAGTATTCACATTTTACTTAAGTGCGTATTCTAAAAATAACTAAGTACTTACTTGGATAAAGTCTTTGACTGCTCGTAAAGATTTTCAATATGGCCATTTGTGCAAAGCTTATGTACGCGATATTGATTATCCCGAGCACGTTGTAGGGTTTTGAGCGATTCAGAAATATTCCCAGACTTTTCATGGATACGAGCCAGTAGTAACAGCTGTTTGGTTTGCAGTTGCAGCTCCATCAGACTGTCGTCATTTCTGAAACCAGAATTGAGTGGCAATAAGATTGTATTGAAGAAATTGAATTCTGAATATTGAACACTCACGCATTTGGTCTGTCGCTGTCGCTTAATATATTTGCAGCGTTTTGAAATTGTTTTAGTTGCAAAAACAACTCTGCCAAGTCTAGTTTTAAGGCAGAATACCCGGGATTCTGTATTGCCTCATGATAGTACTTGAGAGCTTTTGAATACTGATGTGTTTTGACGTAGGATCTGCCGAGCTTTCTAGCCAGTAATGCATTCGTTGGACAAATACTGCAAGCCTTTCGGTATGCATCTATGGCCTTGTCCGTTTCTATAATATTAAATAATCGATGTATCTTTAAGCAACATTCTAGAATATTTATGGCTTACCTTGGATGGACAAATAGGCTTCTCCCAGCATTAAATAACTCCTCGGTTCCGGTCGAGCTTCAACTAATTCTTTGAAGCACTGGGAGAATGCATTGCGGTTCTTTTGATGGTGCAGGTAAATTTTAGCCAAATGTGTTTTTGCCTAATAACAAATGTGATGTATAAATAAAAATAATTAAATCTTTATTATTAAAAGTATTTATTCTCTAATAAGCTTCCAGATTAAATATTGTAGCTATACGTACCTGTATATAGTACGATTGATCCGGTTTGACCGTAGATAAAAGATTTATAGCTTCAGCAACATTGCATTTCTCTAGCATCAGCTGCGAGTGGGCAATAATTAAACGTCCCATCTCTGTCGTCCCATTAAATTCTTCAATGGCAGACTGTAAAATACGCTCGCTTTCATAAATACCCTGTACATCGCCCATTTCACGCAGCACGTAGATGAGCTCAATATATATAATCATTTTGTCAGAGCTGGTTATGAGGTTGTTATCTATTGGCGTGAAGTGATCTTGCATATGGGCAACAGACGACAGCCCGCCAACCAACTTCAATGCAAGCAGAAAACTCTGATGAGCCTCGGATAGCTTCTGCTGATGCTTGAGTATAATGCCCTTTAACAAATGGTACATGGGCCGTTCACGTACTGTAAAATTCTGGGCCAAAGCCAATTCTAAATACTCCAAGGCCTGAAAGTATTCATTTTTTTCCACAAGAACTTGAGCCAATAGTATATGAGCCTCAGTGAATGTGTCTCCAAATAAACTCAGTATGTGTTGTAGCCGACTTATTGCTTTGGAATGCTCACCGGAGAGGAACTCCAACTTCGCTTGCAGAAAGAGCGCCTGAAGAAGAAAAATCATCATTGCATACATATACAGTGGAGACTTAAAGAATAAATATTTACGCCTTGGTGTCCGGGACACATATGTAGGATGATTTCCAGAATGTTGAGACTGTGCTTAAGAGTGACATGCAAAGATTCCTGTCCCAGATCTAAGTCGTAGTGGGACTCTTTTATTGGAGCTGGAGTATGGCGAATCAGCTCCCCACATATATCGAGCATGAAATCAGGATTCATCGAGCATACATATTCGAAGCCAAAAGGTAGTAAACTGAACTTTTTATAATGTATCTCCGCTGCTTCAACCAACAGCTGTACTGACGAGGGCTCCTGTTCAGATAAAGCGGACATATACATGACCATAGGATCAGGCTTGAAGTCAGTAAGCTTCATCAGATAGGCCAACTGCTGTTGTATCTGCTGCCTGCTCTCTAAGTCTCCTCGATGTTTAAGTTTGCATAGTGTGAGACCGCAAAGTGCCTCGAAGTTGGTGCTATCAACGCTACATGCCGAGCGAAACGCTGATTCTGCATCGGGAACATTATCGACCAGCAACTTCTGGTAGCCCATCTCTGTTAGGATGCTCACATTACCGGGACTCAATTCATTGGTCTTTTCAATGCATCGCAGAGTCAATTTAAGCATTTCACTATTGCGTGAGCATATGCGAGAAAAGAGTTTACATATTTCCACAACCAAGCCCAGATTACTCGGCTCAATGCGTTCCACAGAGATCAAAAGTTGTTGGAGTGTGGCCGCAGCAGCTTTGAAATTGCTCTCGCGCACCACATTCAACATGCCCTTAGTGCGCAGAGCAGCCACGTTGAAGGGCTCCATATTGACGACTCTATTGGCCGTATCTAGTGCACTGTCCCAGTCGAGTGCGGTGAGCTGTGTTTCCATTTTCTCAATGAGAGGTATGCTTATGTCGGGAAATCGCATGCTGAGCTTATTTATCACCGTTAGAGCTGCATCGAATTGTCGCCGCTGCTGATGAAATCTCACGAGTGCCAAGGATGCGTCGATATTTTTGCCATTACTGCGAGCAATACAACCTTCGAGCATACTCTGCCATTTTCCATTGCCAGACTGAGTCGTACTGGATGATAGTTCGCACCAAATTTTCAGGACAAGTGCGGCGTCATAATTGCCGTCGATTTTTATAGACCTACCAATGTAATCTAAGGTTCCATCGAGCTCCCCCACTAAGTATAGAAAAACAGCTGTATAATAGCATGAGCCTGAGCTGAGGTTATTGCTTCCTGCCTCTATTCGCTGTTCAAGTGCGTCTATAGCATCATTATCCATTAGACGGCAGTGCTTGTGCGCGTAAATAAGGGTCATTGTCGCAGCAAAGCCCAGCTCCAAATCATTCTTCAGTGGGTTCAATTCCCGAATACACTCCTGCATATGATTACCCAGCGCGAGCGCAATACCATTGAACAGTCTAAACTCTGATTGCATTGGAAACTTGGCTAATCCGTCCAATGCCGTTTTCTGCATCGAATTATAGAAACGTAATCTGCCATAGTACAGGACTAAGCTCTTAAAGTCATTCGAATCCATATTGATGAGGCTTGGGTTTAGGTTTATTTATAAATTTTACACTTATTACAAAACATATTTAAGAAAATCCGGTTCGTATTTTTTCACGTAATGTAGTACAAATGGGCATGAAATGTTTAGCATCAGATCGTGCTGAATTGCATACTCCAATGCTACCTGCAAAGAAACACACATTACTTTTAGCTTTTCACATTTAGCCTTTATATCGATCTAAATTGGTTGTGTGCGTCGTTATTTTACAAATATCTTCTTAGTTTTTTTGATTTATACATTTTTTTAAAATTCATTTTATGCTACATATTTTTGTGTTAATTGTAGTTATTTTCTTTTTTTTTTTATTTTTGGCACATACATATATTTTACTACAAACCCAAACGCTTAGCGGCTCAAGAATTTTTACCAATTTCTTGCTCGTTTGTTTTTGTTAGCAACTAGTTGGCGTAGCAACGGCTTTTGAAGGCAAGTGACTAGGGTATACAAATACCTTAGATAAAAGCTTCCCAAGACCGTGTCCATTAAGTTTTTTAGGAACCTTTGTATGGGTTACATGCATGACTCCGTTGTCAATATTGTAGTTCAAATAAGCAACCTGATCATCCAACTTTATGAAAAATCTTTTATCATCGTGATTTACTTTAATGGCTGAGCCCATACACCGAGAGTGGATTGGCATTTGAAGGCCTAGAAATTTTTGTGCTTTCGTCAAATTTGTAAAGTTTCGACTTCTGAGCAGCGCAATGCTTGTAAAATATAAAATATTTGATTTCGGCACAGAAAATATCCCGAAGTGCATCATACGGCTACAAATAAATCTTGAAGAGGAAATCATCTTATCTACTCTACGATACCAACACTACTTTTTATTAAAGTATACAAAACAACGGGAAAAATTTTGATTATATCTAACAAAAGTACCCCAGCTCTGGTCTTATTTCTTATTATTTTGATAGTTATGGCTAAGACAACTTAAACAAAAATAAATTTGTGGAAACTTTCCATTTCTATATACATTGCCAGATAATGCAGCGTTTCCACTGTGCCCATTTTTTCACATCATCTTAGTGATATGATCAGCTATTACTTTTTAATACATCGCTCCCAAAAATTTCTATTGCGATTAATAAATTGGAAAATAGAATAGTTCTTATACTTGGCCATATAGTGAGAAGTTAAAAAAAGCAGTCAAAAAGGCTTGACTAATACACACCCTAAACCATAAGACATGATATATGTATCTATCATACATATTTTCTTTCATGCAAATATCGCAAACAATACTCACGCATTTATAACCGCAGCTCTGGGTCTGCAGCATAAGCTAAGGAAACTTCATTGTTGAATAATGTTTTTCTAGATGTACGAATCAAATTTGTAGAGCGTGATTATGGTAATCAGATGTGTCCTTTTACAAAATCTCTAGTGTCTAGTATTTGGTAATGGTGTGCATACTAGGTCTAAACAGCGGAGCCAAAATATCGATAGTATGGTAGTGAGATGAGCAATCGAAAAGAGGTAAGAACTATAATATACAGTGTTCAAAAAAGTATTGGCACACTTGTAAAATCCAACTTCTATGTGCTGTAACTTTTTTTTAAGCACAGCTATAAGTAAATGGACAACGATATTTATTTAAATCATGTATTATAATACTATGGAACACAAAAAAAAATTAAATTTTAGCTTTGGTTCAATTGCATTGACTAAAATATAAAAAAAGGCACAAATTTACATTAAAAAAGTATTGGCACACGCTATGTGTGCAACAATCTCTTTCGTTGCAACAACCGTAAGTTAACGGTAGTTACCGTTTTTTTTCAATCCTTCGTTCAACCCGTGCTTTGTATCGGCTGTTGCAAGTGTTTGTAATTACTTATAATTGGACATTTAAGAGAAAAACAACAAAATGGGTAGAGGGACAGAAATTTCTTTGGAAATACGGAAATTGATCATTAAACTGTGCTTAGAGAATAAATCTTATTGTGAAATTGGCACTCTTATACACAGATCATGGTCTAGTGTAAGAAATGTTATTATGCATTACACACAAACCGGTCAAATAGCTCCAGAACGCAGATCCGGCCGACCTAAATTATTAACAAAACGCCAGGAACGGATTCTGGTGTCCACAGTGGCCCAAAATCCACATACTTCGGATGTGAAACTATGCGAGAGCCTACATGAATCTGTTGGTAGTAATTTCAGCCCCCAAACTCTTCGAAATACTCTGTATAAGGCCGGTTATCATGGACGTGTTCCTAGGCGCAAGCCTTTTATTTCGAAGGCGAACCAGAAAAAGAGGCTTGAGTTCGCCAAACAACACATAAATAAGCCGGATTCATTTTGGAACACAATAATTTTTAGTGACGAGTCTAAATTTAATTTATTTGAGTCGGATGGAGCGCAAAAAGTCTGGCGGAAACTTATTAAAGAGCCTTAGCAAAATAACGTGCTCAAAACGGTTAAACACGGTGGAGGTAATGTGATGGTTTGGGGGTGTTTTGCTGCTTCTGGGGTTGGCAACCTCGTATTTGTTGATGACACTATGGACAAACATATTTATAGAGATATTCTAAAAGAAAATTTAAGTCCAAGTGTTCAAACCCTGGGTCTCAGTGGCACCGATTGGCAGTTTCAGCAAGATAATGACCCAAAACATTCGTCGTATCTTGTTCAGGAGTGGCTCATATATCATTGCAAACAATTCAAAACACCGCCCCAATCACCAGATTTGAATCCCATCGAGCATGTGTGGCACCTCCTGGAACGAAAGATCCGATCTCACCAGATAAGCTCAAAGGATTCTCTAAAAGAGGCCTTACGCGCCGAATGGGCCAAAATCACGACTTATGAAACATCAAAATTAATAAGAAGCATGAAGAGATGTTTGCAGGCGGTTATTCAGTCAAACGGAGGACCCACAAGATATTAGCGTGATTCAGTGACGATGGAAAAAACAAATTACGTCTTGTGTGCCAATACTTTTCTGATGTAAATTCGTGCCTTTTTTTATATTTTAGTCAATGCAATTGAACCAAAGCTAAAATTTAATTTTTTTTTGTGTTCCATAGTATTATAATACATGATTTAAATAAATATCGATGTCCATTTACTTATAGCTGTGTTTAAAAAAAGTTACAGCACATAGAAGTTGGATTTTACAAGTGTGTCAATACTTTTTTGACACACTGTACATACTTTATTATGTGTGTCACTTAACTATTATACCATTGAATCCCATCTTCAATGAACTAATGGTATTACAACTATAATTAAAGCGGCAGTGAAACACAAATGTTAGCTTGATTTTGTTGTATATTTATATTGTCGTGTTTTGAAGCTTATTTATATTAATAATATTATTTGTATAACAAATTATAGATCAAGGTAAATTATTTTTGTGGCAGACAGAGCACCACAGAAACTCAAAAAGCTGGCGGTACTTATTACAGCTGTAGTCGTTCCAGTTACTTTAACAATTACTCCCATGCACATAGATAGAATGAATTGAGCTAAGAAAACCATACTGCTAACGATTGCAACATCTGTACCCAATCCTCGCACTCCAGAATCGAGTTTTGCAGTGCCATTTCCATCCACTTCAAACTGCAATTGATAAGTTTATTTAAATTTTTACTGGTTGATCTCTGAGCCTCCCCTATGTACCGCAAACACAAAATATGAATTCTAAATCTATAAAAAGTATATAAATACATGATGGACTTCTCAGAATATATAGATTATGAATATTTAAGTGATAAATAAGAGAAATCAGAGTTTCTATTTTCTTAAAATATCACAATGCTTAGGGTGTATGTTAGTCGGGCATATGATTATTCGTACTTACTGTGCCCATGGAATGATAGTGCGCTACAAGCAAATACGGCATGGTGAAGAGAGTCGAGTACATGACACCTGCCGTCCAACTAAACACGATGACACTGAACTTCGCCCGAGAAAGTGCCATTAATGTCATCCCAGTGCAATAGAAAAGCAGTCCACCAACATAAACCGTTTTTGCCCTTGAAGAAAAATAATGGATGTAAGGTTTCTATAAATTTATATACATTTGTTCACGTGCAACATAAAATATTATTCATGAATTTTTAGTTTTTATGTAATATTTTTTAGATGAGACTTAAAACGTTAATATATTTAATTCGATCTAAATTTATTTATGCGGAATAAATATAAGCTGTTTTATAGATATTATTTTTGATATTTTTTCTTTCCTTCTCCTTGTTAATCTATCTTATAATTTTAAGAAAAAATGTCAACCTTCTTAAGTTAAAAATATATTTTTACTAGTACATAATATTTTAGTACAAATTCTATAGTACTAGATACTTCTCTTAAATATAATAGATTTTAGTATGATTATTGGTAATTAAAATTATTTTAAATACTTATCAGCTAACTTAAAGTTTAAAACGATATTTTAAAGAAATTGTATGATTGTATAATTGAAGTTTGGAAACTTTACCTGAATCGTTGGATGAGCTTATCAATTACAAGGGAGTAACAGGCACAGGAGAGAGAGTACATCGCCATACCCCAACATCCGAATCGAACGCCTTCTTCATATCTCCTTTGGGGGATTGAGCCCTCTATTGCCCTCGGGTCACCATTGAAGACAGCCTCCCCGACAAAATCAGTGAAGTAGAGAGAGTAGCACACATGTGCCATCCAGCAGAAGAGATTTGTAAGACAAACTATTCGTAGAGAGTACGGCATGTAAACTATAGAAAGCAAATAGTGTGACAAGGATTGTATTTCCACGTTATTCTGCGACAGCGAAATATCTCCCTCTACTTCATTGGTCGTCTGTATCTCCGCGTTTTCAGCGAACGAAGTTTCTCCGAAGTTATCTTTAACATCGCTAAAGTTTTCTGATGACATCGGCCGTGTCAGCTGTATAGGTGTCAAAATGTAAATTGTATTAATACAAGTTGTTGCTAAAAATGTGTATTCCTAAGGTCTCGAACTGTCTTTACGTAGGTTTTTCTATAATCTCAGAAATAAACAAGTAACTAAACTCTAGTCGACACTGCTTGACTAAGAGATACCCTGAATCCATTGAGCTGCTATACCAATCATTAAAAGTTTAATTTATTCGGTAATAGCAAACGACACATGCACACACACATGCATACGCACACTGCGGCCGCAGCATGGGCTGTACTATTGAGACTTTATTGTTTAATAAGTTTTTTTCTAGACATACGTTCTTCATGAAATTTACGGGGTATAATTATTAATAATTAATATGTGTCTATCTGCTAAATCTCAAGTCTCTAGTAAGTGATATACGTGAGTTGTAATTTTAGGATAATTGTTGCCATCAAAAATCCAAAGAAGACAAAATATGCGTTTTCAATATAGCGAAAAAACCACAACTTAGTGCACGATTCTATCTTGAATGAGGTGCCTGTTACATACGTTTTCACACAAACATTATGCCCTGTAATTAAATTTTTAATGGATTCAGGGTATAAAAATTAAGAAAATGTTCAAAGTGAGCGTTTTAAATAATCTAAACTAACTAAAAGCTGGGATAACTCTCTTAGTATATAATTTGATGAATAGCCATTTAAATACTGATATATCTCACTTTATTCATATGGGCATTCATTTATTCATTTCGTCAATTTTGGAAGTTTTTGGCTATATCTTCTTCAATTGATATTCGAATTGCATTTGCTATTAGTAACAACTTTCTTTATAAATAATTAAATAGTATTGATCTATTTTCTAATGAGCTTAGGCCATAATAGGTAGAATCGTTAGATCTGACTGTAAATTGTGCAGCAAAAATGTGTATATATATATAATTTTTTTTAAGTACTCACCTCAACGTAATTTGTATCAGTTTTACACTCGTCATCGTTATTGATAGTGCCATAATTTGCTGACGTATTGTCTACTTGGTTTTTATCCTTTTGCCGTAATGATGTAGAAAGTGCCCAAAGCGGGATTTCCGTAAAGCTGGTTATTGTGAATGATACACAGGCGATAAAAATAAATGTAATTATTGTGAAAACAGCCTTCACATGTCCTCCTAAACGTCTGCCTGTATACATTAGGTTAGCCTCGGTCATTGCGATAGCTTCATTAACTCACCAATTTCAGTCTCATCCCAGTTTAAACCACCCATTGAGTAACCAAAGAAGCCCCCTAGACCAGCCATTATTGTGAATGTTGAGAGTCCCTTGGCGTGATCCTCTGGAATGCATACATCCAAGAGATACGCTCTGGATGGACTTTGGCAAGCATCCGCATCAAAGTCGAGTAGTACAGTGCCCAAAACAGTAAAAAAAATTCCCCATGGATGAGATGTTTTGACATACGTTGCACTTTCGGACTTTGATGCAGTCGCTCTATGAGGCATAACATTTAAATAGTTATACGTTGAGTTATACGTAGTATTCATGGCAGCAGCCTGCAAGTGCGGGTCCACGTCACCGAACCAGTATCCTAAGTTTTCCCCATTTGGCACTAAAATCAATCCTACATAAAGACTGAACGTGAAAATCTTATAATTTTTCATGGAAATTTTTTTAGTTAATTACCCAGAAATACCCCAATGGATAAAATAATTATGAATGGCCGCCGTCGTCCCATATTTAACTTGCAACGATCTGAAAATGACCCCAAAATAGGGCATAGAAAAAAACCAACCAGAGGTGAGAGAGCCCACACCAAGGTCATGTGCTGATGCTCCACGCCAATTTTAAGTAATGTTGGGGACACAAAAGCCGTCTCCGCGGCGTATGAAAACTCAATGCCCATCACTGCCGCAGATACTCGCACCAGCTCCGCACGGGTTTTGTATCTAAAAATGAAAACAAAAAAAAATAAATGGAAAAAACATAAAATCCGTTTACTGGGCTTTGCCGGCTTAGCTCACAGCATGTAACTATTTTTATTGGATTTACCCTTTTCAATAAATAAGGAATTTTAGAAGGGCTTGAATCGAATTAGTCTAAGTCCTTTCATTGTGCAATTTGAGCAGTAGAGAGAAAAGCTCTTTAGCTATCAAATATATATGGTACACATATTTGCATTTCAAGTTAAATTAACAACTATATACGAAAAAAAATAATTATAAAACAAATTATCTTTTAATTGTCAGATGTTTAAAACTGTTAAAATGTGTTTTTTACTGCTGGTTAAAAATTAAAAAAAAAAAAACACGTCGGTTATAGATATATTATCATAAAATTATGTAATATATACATTAATAATTTACAATTTTCATTCAATTTAAATTTTTACTCTACATTTGCTTTTCAGATGTAAAAATTGACGATAGAAACATTGATTAAAGATAGAATCAAACATTTCCCCATGGTGGCAGTCCGAATTCAGAATGAATTAATTAAATACTAAATCTTAGCTCAAGTGTCCACTTCTCAAATAGCGTTGGTTAGTATTGCTCAAAGTACCATTAATAAATGAATACACCTTAAGCGTGTAAGTGTATCAGCTAAACACTTATGGGGATTCATGTGGTGACTTTAGACACCCACAAATAAATACGTGTACCGAAAGTGCATACACACAACTCTACCTTTCCCAATGAGCTAGTTTGTCAACAATCCGAAAACTTAAGCTTTGGATATGTTTTATATTTTTTAATTTTTAATTTATAAACAGATGTTATCAATAAATTGGTATACCATCATAATTGAATGCAAATCAAAATATGCTTCTTGTTAACTTGTCAGTATCTGTGTCTTATTCTTAACCTCTTTCACTTTTATACTTGTGAATGATGTGCACGGAGTATATTGGTTTTCTACGATGTACGTCTGTTTTATAAATCTTTTATGAACTGCCACTTTGAAGTTCGTCAAACGTGACAAATTTTTCCCCACCAACCCGTTTTATAACTTGATAAAATACATATAATATATACGATAAGTTAATCTATTATATAAAAATTAATATACATATTTATAATTTTACTATATGATATAAAGATATGTTCACATTTTTAACTATTCGGTATATTTATTACACACAGAACACATAATATATATTATATATGTTAATGAAATTGTGGATTTAAAAAAATATAATATATATATTTATAAGTATATATATATACTATTACTATATACTATATAGTAAATAGTGCCAATTATTAAATCCGGAGTAAAGAGAATTGCAAAACTAAAAATTAACTATACTCAAAACTATATCATATATAATGGATTAATTTAAATAAAATTGTATAATAGGTAAGTAAATAAATTAAAAAAAATAATTAAATCATTAGCAATATTAGGAAATATAATTTTAAGCATTTAATAAGGCTCTTCTTGTTTGCTAAAAACAATTTACCACAGTATAAGTATTGCCTGTTAAGGGTTAAAGGCACATAGATATTATATATCTGAATTCACACAAAATTACTATTTTGTGTATTTAAATAGGCTAAAAATGAAATGCACGATACTCTAGCTTTTTGTCCTAAGTGCAGGGTGAAAAATAATTATAGGTAATGGGTATTACAAAGGAACAGTAGACTCAATTTGGAATAGGTTAAAGAGCCTAAAGCAATTTCAGAAATACACAAAATGTTTTCCATTATCGATTCAAGAATTCTTAACTCAGAGTTGCGGCAAAGAAAACAAATCAACGTGAGTCAGCTTTCGCAAGTATATTAATTTTTTTATTATGTATGGTTAGAAATAAGTAGTTAGTACACCGTTGATAAAAGAATATATTTCGTGTTTTTAAGGGGTTTCAAAATTTCAATATCTAAAATTACAAATAAATAAATATAAAATAAACAATTATATGTATCCATTTGTTAGATTAAAGCCACAAATAAATATCTTACACAAAACACAAAGTTCAGCGGAATTAACGGAGCTCTTACCTAAAAATATGGGAATAATCCACGTTAGCACTTGCATTGCCTTTCAGTTGATCCAAAGCAGTAGTTTTAGCCTTTTCAAAAATATTAGTTGAGTTTTCCTGGTTAATAGAGGAATACTTTTCTTTTATATTATCTCTTAATTGATGGAGTCGACCAGTTATTCCTTGATATTCGTGTAGTTTTTCCATTGCGATGTATTGATTGATTTGTGATTCAAAATTTGGTTTGAGATGTAACCAAGCCAAATACTTTGGTTGAATATTGCTCAGCTAAAATATCTATGGCTTCGCAATAAGTGAACAGCATTCGCCGAACTTGGCATTCAAAGTGTAAATAAATTCGGATTTTACGAATAAACTACCGAGCACACGATTGGAAGAAAATCATTTCGTATCGGGTACGAACGATTCCATTGAATTTCATCGAGCATGCGTTGGCTTTGGTTACATTTTTACTTACCCTCGTAGAATGCATTATAGTTTTGTCACCAACTGTGTAACGCATAGAAGCTGAAATCTCAGATCTCAGTATATTAAAATATATTGATAGCGAATGGGTATAACTATGTCGGCTTGAGTACCGTTTCTATACAAAGATTCGTCTTAAGCTTATATTGCTATATATTGTATATTGCAAAAATTTTATAGAATTTTATATTTTAAGGCTTAATTATTCGCCATACTCATTATCATTTCTTCTTCAGCTTCTTCGGTGTAAAAATTATTGTGCAATTTTTGGTAAAATTTTAGTTTCCCAAAATAAAAGTAACTAAGTTGTCTGACTATTATATACCCTGCATTTAAAAAAATATTATAATTATGTAGTTGATAGAACTTTTAGTTTTTTGATTGCTTAGTTGGGTTGTAATTGTAAGGACTTAACAACTTATTATTATTATGGTTTTAATATTGGAAAAACTCTTATTTATGCAAGAAGATACTAATAAGTAAGTAGTACGAGTTTTTAAATTGTATGCTTTGCTTTACCTATGGTTAAAATTTAATATAAGCTTAAAAGTATAATGTAAAAAGTTCGATCATGGCAACCGAATGGATAATATAACAAACAAAATATGATTAATTTTTTAAAAATGAAGAGCTTTACTGTATTCAATATTATATTTAAGTCCAAAAAATATAATTATGAAATATAAATAAAAACATATTTTTTCACTAAAGTTCTCATTTCTTCCCCAAAAGTATACCATGCTAAAACTATAACATTTCCATGATATAGATTATAGATATAGATATAGATATAGATATAGATATAGATATAGATATAGATATAGATATAGATATAGATATAGATATAGATATAGATATAGATATAGATATAGATATAGATATAGATATAGATATAGATATAGATATAGATATAGATATAGATATAGATATAGATATAGATATAGATATAGATATAGATATAGATATAGATATAGATATAGATATAGATATAGATATAGATATAGATATAGATATAGATATAGATATAGATATAGATATAGATATAGATATAGATATAGATATAGATATAGATATAGATATAGATATAGATATAGATATATATATAGATATAGATATAGATATAGATATAGATATAGATATAGATATAGATATAGATATAGATATAGATATAGATATAGATATAGATATAGATATAGATATAGATATAGATATAGATATAGATATAGATATAGATATAGATATAGATATAGATATAGATATAGATATAGATATAGATATAGATATAGATATAGATATAGATATAGATATAGATATAGATATAGATATAGATATAGATATAGATATAGATATAGATATAGATATAGATATAGATATAGATATAGATATAGATATAGATATAGATATAGATATAGATATAGATATAGATATAGATATAGATATAGATATAGATATAGATATAGATATAGATATAGATATAGATATAGATATAGATATAGATATAGATATAGATATAGATAAAGATATTTTTTCACTAAAGTTCTCATTTCTTCCCCAAAAGTATACCATGCTAAAACTATAACATTTCCATGATATAGATTATAGATATAGATATAGATATAGATATAGATATAGATATAGATATAGATATAGATATAGATATAGATATAGATATAGATATAGATATAGATATAGATATAGATATAGATATAGATATAGATATAGATATAGATATAGATATAGATATAGATATAGATATAGATATAGATATAGATATAGATATAGATATAGATATAGATATAGATATAGATAAAGATATAGATACGAGAAAGAAAGAAAGAGAGTGATATGCAGCGTGAGAGGATAGAGATATTTAAAAATTTAATTATGCTAATTTTTTTTGGTATTTTGTTTGCCACAATTGGTAAGTTGTTGATAAAACGAAACTTCTTAGCTCTTGATTGATAACTAGGTGCTAATCGAAGAGGTACGTTGCTTTTAAATTCAATCGAAAATTCTGTACTCATTGCCTCAAATTAGTGCCTTAAATTGTTTATTTAGTAACATTCATTTTTGGGCGATAGGTTGTATGCGCTCATGTCGACTTCATCTTCTATAACAGGCATTCAAGTATAAGCAAATTAAAGTGTAAATGTTTAAGAAATTTATTATGCGATTTTTGAACTATTTCCAATTCAACCAATTCTTACAACTTAGCTGTGTCAGAAATTTGTCAAGTTTGATTTAATTGAGTCCATAAGAGTTTGTTTATATATACTTAAAAAATACTTTTATATACATGTTCAGAAAGTAAAAAGAAAATGTTAATATTAATAAAGGGTACATGTATTTTTGCACCCTGAAACAATTAAAAATAGAAAATCAGGGTTAAGCCCTGATTTTATGAAAATGTAAATATTCTTGATCAGAGCGACGAGCTGAGTTGATCTGTCCATTTTCCGTCTCTCCGTCCGTATGAACGCAGCGATCTCGCAAACGACAAACGGCGAAGGTTGGAAATAAGATACACTATACTCGTATATACCATATGCTGTACTCATACTTCATTGTCTCGACTAGATCTTGTTTAACAACTGCGAAGTCTACCCTACACTTACCTATGTAATATACGTGTATATTAAACTGTATATAATCCTCTAAAAATCTCGTTTACAAATATATATTTTTTGAGCGTTTAGTCATACTTATACTGACGTACTTGTACTTATCAAATGCATCTGTTAATATACACACTCTGGCATCGAGTGTAATATATGAATTGAAAGTTAATGGAAGGAAAGACGAGGAATATCCCACCCTGATGTCTAAAAAGGGATCCATAGGCAATGCGTGTGAACCAGCAGATGAAATTAATTTATTTTACTTACTTTCGAAAAAGACCTGAGTAATGAAAACATCACGCAACCTGAAGTTGATATTTGTCTATTGTATGCTCACCTACCCTAAGTCAAACTAAATAGCTTTTCCCACATGAACAATTATGTAACACATTTAATACTTTAGATTCCGCCGATCATTTGCAGATACACATTTACTTAGTCAGTCTTCAAATAATTATTTTTATTAATGACACGCTAAAGAAACTAAAATACGATTACTTTATATAAAACTCTACACAATAGATATATTACCAATATATATTTTATTATTAATTGACGTTACTTGAGAAACGAGCGGCTTTTTTCCCTTTGCATACAGAACTGTTTTAGATCATAAATAGTGTAAGCTCGCCATATTGCTATTGTTTAATGTGAACTTTGAAAAACTAATTTCGTTAATGAGCTCTTCGTTAATTTCTTTCTAGTCCGAAGGTCAGTATCATATCAGAGGTATTTACAGGTTTTTAGTCTTAAATATATATATCACAAAATATATGCTTAATATGTAAACATATCTAATACTCATCATTCAATAACACTTTAACACAAATTGAGTCGTTAAGGTCTGGACGCACTTTGGGTGCGGCTTGTTAGGGCATACAAATGTTAATTTGTACAAAATATTTACATATGTATCTACCCGTATATGTCTGCTGTTGTGTATATGCATAAATACAGTCGCTTGCCGCTATGCAAGTCAGTTTATACCCTGTAATATTTGGAATTACAGAAAAACAGCTATGATAACAGAAAATTTAACATCTCTTTATATCAATCAATTTATATCTTAAATTTGTCTGTATAAATTTTGTATTGACTTTCTGAAATAATCATAAATGTAAGTATATATAATAAATAATTAATTTTATAAAACATGCATAAATAGGGTATCTGCGAGTCGACAATTAATATATATATCTCGTACTTGTTATTCGTATGTTAGTGTCTTTTCACACCCAATTGCCAAATCCTACAAAAAAGAACGCCTGAAATTGGGAGACCGTCATGCCATGTAAGTGTATATTAGGTTGGTGTGATTTCCTCAGATACTCTGGTTTCTCACACTCTCGCACTTACATAAATGAAGTGGCACGTCAAATCTGTTTGTCAAAGAGTAGTAAATCGTTAACACATCTTTAATTTAAAAAGCAATAAAAAGCAGTCGAAATATTAACGATATCATTTGTGACCAAGAATACGTATGTGGACACAGCTAGGTACATACACACACCGGTGCTATTCATACACGCACACATCCGTGGCTGCCCGTGCTGCAATGGGTACTACATAATATATGTACTTATGTATGTGTGGCTGAAAGCAAGCCAAGCCCAATCGAGAAAGATGAATGAAAACGCTTTGCTTTATGATTGGTCGAGTTCAGCTGCAGCCATGGATGCTTGTTCTCAGCTGAACTAGGTGTGAGCCGTTAGCCAATGTGCTAATACCTGGGCGGAGTCAGAAAAGTTTGTGATGATGGGCAAATCGCGACAGCGCTTAAACTTTTTGGTGCAAAGAAAAATAATAATAAATCGTACGGCTTTAGTTATGCGCAAATCATGTAAGGCTAAAATTGTCGAAAATGAATCGGCAGCATTTGTACTCTAGATCGGTTGAAAATACTAAAGGTGACCTCGAGCCAAATGATACGTTGTTCAAAATACAAAGTTTGAACGTTAACCCGGTTGCTTCCAAAGAAATAAATAACACCCGCAATTCAGGTCAATCCCTCTCCTTCAGTATTGACAATATCTTGTGTAACAATTATGAACCCCACCTGTATTGCTTAAAACAAAATAATAATACACTTCTAAAAACTATGACACCAGATGTGAACAATTCAAATACCTCTTCAACCAAATGTAAGTAGCCTGGGAAGTGTGAAAGTCTATGACTTCTATAAATAGTTTAATATACATATTGTGATAAGATATAACAATTTAGACTCCCTTGTCAAATATTTAGTAATGTGTTTGGCTTCATCTAAGCATCCAAACTCATTACAAATTAAGGTGTAATTTTAATTAAAACTAAACTACAGAACTCTTGTTAAGTAAGAGGTCTTCAAATATATTAAAAAATTAAATTTAATTACGTTTTCTTTTAATTATTCCAAAATTTGTAAATAATATTTAGTAACATTCCTGTCTTCTGAAAAATATATTCGCCCTACGCGTAAGATACCAGAATATATTTGCTGAACTGTGTATCTGTATACAAAATAAACACAAACATATGTAAAGAAATCTAGTTAAATCGCAAATGAGGCCTAAAAAATCAAATATATTAGAGTTTTAGAATTTTGTAGCAACATCTACCACAGTTACTAATGCCGCCACAAATTACCAGATGGATGTGCCAAATTAAATGAGTATTATATAGTTGTGTCCGTATTCAAATTGAATACATATAAATTTAAATAAACAGATGATAAACTAACATAAACTAAGAAGGTAGCTTGAACTTTTTATACCCCGAATCCATTGAAAATGGAAAATCAGGGATGATATTTTTCGCAATTTCTTCACTCGTCGTCAATTGATATAATAAAGGTAGCTTGAACTTTTTATACCCTGAATCTATTGAAAATGTAAAATCAGGGTATAATGTTTTTGTGCGAATGTATGTAACAGGCAGAAGGAGGCGTGCCACACCCCATAAAGTATATATATTGTTGATCAGCTCGACGAGCTGAGTTGAACTAGCCCTGTCCGTCTGTCCGTCCGTCCGTCCGTCCGTGTAAACACCTGGATTTCTTAAACCAAAAAAGCTAGAGACAAATAAAAAGCAAAATGCTCGATAATACCATACGCTGTACGAGTTTATTTTTTTCTTCGATAACTCATCCCATTTCTTTATCATCGATAACTATCGAAAATATCGCTTTGTTTTTGAGGCCTGGCGTGCACATCGTTGAAGATAGAAGCGTGCACTAAGTTGTGTTTGATTGCTATATTGAATCCGCACATTTTGTCAATTTTAGATTTTTGATGCCACACCCCTTTCGCCCACAATTCAACAAAAACGATAACTCACGTATATCAAATACTAGAGACTTAAAAATTGGCAAATAGGTACATTTGAATGTCATAATCATTCCCCGAAAATTTCATTAAGAACATAAGTCGAGAAAAAAAGTTATTAAACAATAAAGTTTCCATAGTACAGCCTCTTCTGCAGCCGCATAACTGCGCAGTAAGCATATGACGTGCATGCATATGTTTGTGTGTTTGTGTGTGTGCATGTTTTGTTTACTATTAATGAATAAATGAAACTTTTAATGATTTGCATTACAGCTCAATGGATTCAGGGTATCTTTCGCATTTAATAATTGGTATTACAGCTCAATGGATTCAGGGTATCTCTTAGTCGAGCAGTCTCGACTAGAGTTTTATTACTTGTTTACATCTTGTGGAATAGATTCGATGAGTATTACAGCTCAATGGATTCAGGGTATCTCTTAGTCGAGCAGTCTCGACTAGAGTTTTATTACTTGTTTACATCTTGTGGAATAGATTCGATGAGTGATGATAATCAAAACCTGACAGGGTTTCACTACTCTAGCATACAATTAAATGAATAAGAGCATGGACTTGAATTCAGGACTAGAAAAGTCTCTCAGTTATTACATTAATAATTTCTGGTAATTATTCTACCTTGGGTCTTATTTATTTATTGAGCTACTTTTCTTCTAGATGACGCTGAAAGAAGAATCGCTTCACAGAAGGCTCTTTCTATATAATATATCGATACCAATTAGAGTTGAGGCAAATCCGGGGAAACTATATTTACTTCTGACTTAGTCTTTTAAAATTTAAGTGTTGGGAAGTCGTTAAAAAAATGTTGAACTAAATATCTTAAGTTATTCAATTATAATGTTGTCCTATTAGTAGCGGCTGAATTATATAATCTATTCGCTTTCTACTTGCAGTTGACAAGGGGGAGCACTGGATTAATTCGCACAGTGGACTCTCCAGGTCGTTTCCGATTTTTCAGGGAATGGACATAATTGGAAAAGATAATTTGCTCAGCCCATTGAAAACATCGTTTCAAATATCGCAATCAAATTTACAGTACCCCTTAAAACTATCAATACCCCCATATTTGCATCACTTTATCAGTGTTCAAGGTACGTACGCATGTGACAATCAATAGCTAGATGCTTAAAGTAACTTTATTGTAGGAAAACGTTTGAGAAAACAAGGAATTGATAGAAAGCCGCGACAAGCGTACAGCGCAAAGCAGTTGGATCGTTTAGAAAGTGAGTTTAAGACGGACAAATACCTTAGCGTTACAAAACGTATGGAGCTCTCGAAGTCGTTGTCGCTTACTGAAGTTCAAATTAAAACCTGGTTCCAGAACCGCAGAACGAAATGGAAGAAACAACTGACTTCTCGTCTGAAAATAGCTCAAAGGCACGGCCTATACAAGTGCGACATGTATTTTTCAGCCATATCAACTCCTTCAACTAACACTCCAGCCTGCTCAAGTTTTCATCCTGCGTTTTATGCTGATCCTCAACTTTGCTTTCTAAAACCATTTTAGTTAAAATAAAACTTAAGATATGTAGAAAAAAACAATAGATATTTGTGTGTGCTTTTAATAATGGAGGTATAAAGAAGCTTTTAAAAGTAACATAGATAGTATAATAACAAGTAACAAAACTCTAGTCGAGACTACTCGACTAAGAGATACCCTGAATCCATTGAGCTGTAATACCAATCATAAAAAGTTTCATTTATTCATTAATAGTAAACAACACATGCACACACACAAACACACAAACATATGCATGCACGTCATATGCTTACCGCGCAGTTATGCGGCTGCAGAAGAGGCTGTACTATGGAAACTTTATTATTTAATAACTTGTTTTCTCGACTTATGTTCTTAATGAAATTTTTGGGGAATGATTATGACATTCAAATGTACCTATTTGCCAATTTTTAAGTCTCTAGTATTTGATATACGTGAGTTATCGTTTTTGTTGAATTGTGGGCGAAAGGGGTGTGGCATCAAAAATCTAAAATTGACAAAATATCCGGATTCAATATAGCAATCAAACACAACGATTCTATCTTCAACGATGTGCACGCCAGGCCTCAAAAACAAAGCGATATTTTCGATAGTTATCGATGATAAAGAAATGGGATGAGTTATCGAAGAAAAAATAAACTCGTACAGCGTATGGTATTATCGAGCATTTTGCTTTTTATTTGTCTCTAGCTTTTTTGGTTTAAGAAATCCAGGTGTTTACACGGACGGACGGACGGACAGACGGACAGGGATAGTTCAACTCAGCTCGTCGAGCTGATCAATAATATATATACTTTATGGGGTGTGGCACGCCTCCTTCTGCCTGTTACATACATTCGCACAAAAACATTATACCCTGAAATTTCCATTTTCAATGGATTCAGGGTATAAAAAAGCAACAAAACTCTAGTTGAGACGGTTCGACGAAGAGATACCCTGAATCCCTTGAGCTGATATAAAAGATTATTTTATTCATTGACAGCAAACAACTCGCATATATACTGTGGATGGGAGCGCCTGTTTTGCAGAGAGGGCTGTATAGTGAAAAATTCATTTTTATTAACTGAATCCATTGAATATT
Source organism: Drosophila mettleri (assembly GCA_035047625.1). Classification (NCBI taxonomy): domain Eukaryota; kingdom Metazoa; phylum Arthropoda; class Insecta; order Diptera; family Drosophilidae; genus Drosophila; species Drosophila mettleri. The sequence goes on from JAWNPI010000035.1 coordinate 21,048,741, forward strand.
AAATTTCAGGATACAATGTTTTTGTGAAAATGTATGTGACAGGCAGAAGGAGGCGTACCACACTCGACGAACTAAGTTAATGCAGCCCTGTCCGTCCGTCCGTCTCTCCGGCCGTATGACGGCAGCGATCTCGCAAACGCCAAAAGCTAGAGCCTTGAAATAAAAAAAAAAAAAAACAAAATACACGCGTATACAATACGCAGTAATTATACCCTGATCCCATTGAAATGGGAAAACAGGGTATAATGTTTTTGTTAAAAGTATGTAACTGGCAGAAGGAGGCGTGCCACACCCCCAAAAGTATATATATTCTTGATCAGGACGACAAGACAAGTTGATTGAGCCCTGTCCGTCTGTCTGTCCGTCCATCCGTCCGTCCGTTCGTCCGTATGTATGAACGCGTCGATCTCAGAACTTATAAGAGCTAGAGACTTTAATTTTTTTTGTTAGACGCGTATATAGGACGCGCATATCGAGTTTGTTTCAGAAAATCGATAGTTATTCCTGAATATTTGTTATCGATTTAAAACCATATGAAAAATCAGTTATGATTTTTTATCTTTTTTATTTTAAGAGCTAGAGACTCCAAATTTCGCATGTAGCTTTATGTATATTTTTACCAATTTCGGTTTTTGTTACATTTGGATACCGGCCCCAAATTTCCCCACAATTTTGAAAATTATTTTTAGTTGCAATATATATGGTGTTTGGTCTTTTTAAAAACTACGTCAATTATTTAAATCATATGGTGAAAGTTTCATCAAAATCCGTTGATAAACACAAAAGTTATTAAACAAAATGTTTGGCCAGATCAACAGCGATTGAACTGCAAAGCGCACACAGACCAGCTGGCGATTATACATGTTCATTATGTATACATGTGAACACATACATGCAAATGCTTGCGAACAAATTTTCTAAGAACCGCAATTGCCTTTGAGTTTGGGTCGAATTGTGTTCGAAATGTTTTTGCTACCTACTTCCAATTGCCGCTCGCCGCTGTGTGTCGCAGTCGCAGGCGCTGTGGGTCGTAGTGCGAATATGTTTTCGATTCTTCTTCTTTAATAGTAACGGAACAATTCTTGTGAGCTTGCAAAAGTGTGCTGGCATAATCTGTGTGTCGAATTTGTTTGCATAATTCCTCTTTGATCGACATTCTTAGTACCATTGGCATAGATTTAAGTCGCGAGATATGGTTGTACATACGAGTTATGGACTATATTAAAAAAACTAAGGGGGGGTGGGATTAGGGTATCCCCTAGTCGGCGCTAGACTAGACTAGAGTTTTCTTACTTGTTTTTTTTTCGTTTTTTTTTCGATAACCAATGGGTTTTCTCAATTATCGATAACTATCGAAAATTTGGTTTGGTTTTTGAGCCCTGCACACCGATGAGAAAAAAATTTTGAGCCGCAGCACTGCCGCCTCATAGCTGCGCAGTACGCATATTGCGTACATGCACACGTATGTGTGTGTATGTGTGCGCATGTGCTCTTTGCTATTAATGAATAAGTGAGACTTTTAATGATTTGTATTACAGCTTAAAGGATTCAAGGTATCTCTTAGTCGAGCCGTCTCGGCTAGAGTTTTGTTACTTGCTTAATTTTTTTTCTAGACTTACCTTTTTTTGAAAATTTCAGGTTTTATTCGCATTAATATGTGTCGAATTGCAAAATCTGAAGTCTCTAGTACTTGATTTACGTGAGTTGTAACTTGTAGTTGATTTTGGGCAAAGGAGGATTGGTATCCAAAATTAAAATCCCTCTGCCTGTTAGATACATACACAAAAACATTATACTCTGAAATTTAATTTTCAATGGATTCAGGATATAAAATTCATTTTATTTAGTAAAAAATATCAGCTTTCATTATATTATACATTATATAATTAAATACATTGCATTTACTTTAAATTATTGTCATTTGTCCTTGTGCAGTTTCAGCTAAGTACAGACCTCGAAAACCTGACTCACCCGTTTGATTATAGAAAAATAATCATGTGATGCACGTGCGGCCAACCAACTGCTTCCTAAGCTGTGGACGTAAAAGACAATAGATATTAGAGTGTTCTTATATCAAAAAGCACTCATAAAGCTATTTACTAAAAGTAGTTTGTTTCCCCAGACTAACTATCCAAATTTAAACGATATTAAATGTGAATAAATTGTTAGTGTGTTGATGATATGTGTAGTCATTCTCAACTATGCTAGACCCTGGATCCTATCTTCCGCGTAGACTCAGACACGAGAAGTCAAACTCTTTTGATATACTGATTATATTAGATCGTTTCAGAACGTGATTTGTTTTACGCTCTTTTCATCAACTAATAAATAAGAATATTCGCCAAATAATTTTTTTTAATGTTGTCTTCATTGAAATTGAAAATATTCTGTGTGTGAGCTTTCAAAAGATTTATCTCTAAAACCATTTCTTTAAGGGCTTTGATATTGTTTAGCAGATATCCCCAGAAAGTTCGAGATCAATCAATCAATCAATAATTTACTAGAAGTAGATTATAATTATAGTTTCCTGAAAATTAAAAAGCACATGGATTTCGTCCGATATGGGTGATGGAGACATTCTCATACGACTGTAACGTGCTAGGTTTCTTACGTTTGTCCAAATGTGGTGTTTCATTATTCTTATACAATATTAAACAAGTAAGAAAACTCCAGTCGGAGGTGCCCGACTATGAGATATTCTATAATAACTTTTGCGTTCATTAATGGATTTTTATGGTGTAGTAATTTTTTTTTTTTTTTTTTTTTTTTTTTTTGTTAATAGCAAATGTAAATGCAATATTTACCATTGAATATAATTTTCAAAATTGTGGGGAAATTTGGGGCTGGTATTCAAAGGTAACAAAACCCAGTTTTCTGGAATAGTTATCGACTTTCTGAAAAAAAAACTCAATATGCACGTCGTATATACGAGCCTAATAAAAAAAATCAAATCTCTGAGCTAGAGCTTATAGGTTCTGAGATCGACGCGCTCATACATACGGACGAACGGATGGACAGACAGACGGACAGGACTCAATCAATTTGTCCTCATGATCAAGAATATATATACTTTTTGATATGTGGCAAGCCTCCTTCTGCCTGTTACATACTTTTAACAAAAGCATTATACCCTGTTTTCCCATTTTCAATTGGATTAGGGTGCAAAAAAGAACAAACCTATAAAGTATGGTCCATATTTTTTGTACTTTTCTCAATTTTGTATTGTTGGCACCATATCCGCATAAAAGCTGAAAATAATATTTCATATTGACATTTTTTTTTTCATTTAAGTACAAATGGTCGATTGTAGTCAACACAGTCTGAGTCAGTTCATTTGCCTATAAATAAAAAATATAAATATAAGTATATAGTTAATGTAATTATTATTTATAAATTACTAATAAATTTTTGTGCAATGCGAAAAGCACAATAAAATCAACTAAAGAGAGAAAGAGAGAGGAGATGGTGACCAAAATTGTATCCATGCTCCAGATCTTCTGTTATCTATTAGAGCAAGACATATTACATACAAATTATATGGCCTATCAGTAAATGTATGTAGATGTTATTCATCTATTACTGATTCTTATTAGAATATTTTCTGCAAAATGATATATTCAAGTTTGTTTATTATGATACTCACAATCAATAATATTGGTGGACTTGACGGAACAGATCGTTTTCTTCGCCGTATTTCTTCAGTTCCATCACTTGCTTCAACTGATTCGGTTGCTTCCATAGGTAACATCATTAAATTGTTACTATCCTCTTTACTCTGGAAGTAATATATATATCATATTTGGGGCCAAAATTGCTTCAATAAGATTAAAGAACATCCTTACCATAGTGATGCACATAAGAACCTGCAGTATGAACATTCCGAATGATAAGAATGCCAGTGTCGTTAAGGCGATATCTGTGATATCTTTAAGGCTAATTTCCTTGATTTGCTTTGCTGGTTGTGACATAGCATTTGATGATTCCGGTGGACTGTGATGTATTCCATAATCATCAAACGCTGTTTCATAGCCTTAAGGTACACTACTATGTAATTCGGTTAAAATAAAATATGTATTTTAAAAATTTTACCGCTTTTGTTAATTTGCTTAGTTTGGGAGCCAGTCCTTGGAAATTTCACTAATAATCGCGGCATCTGAGAGACTTGAAGCAGATTAGGCTATAAAAATAATTAAAACTTATATTTAAAAAATTATGTTTGTCGTACTCTACAGCATTATCCAAATGGTAAGCCTCTAATTTTTTAGAGTTTTATGAGAACTGTTCTTTAACTGGAATATCAGCTGAAAGGATTAGGGGTAATTTTTTGTCGAGCCGACTCGAGTTTTTTACTTGTTTATTTCAAATCTCTAAAATTTGTCGTTTACGAAATCAACGGACATGGCTAGATTGACTTGACTCGTCAAGCTGATCAAGAATATGTATACTTTATGGGGCATGCCTCCTATGTACACATTTAACAAAACTTCATGCAAAAATTGTACTTTGAATTCTTTATGGATTCTGGGTATACTAATATAAAAAGTTAGGAAGAGAAAGAAAAATATTTTTCCTAATGTAAAAATAATAAACCTTTGTCAATTTTTCTTCAGGGATGCCGATGCAGTTACAATTGACTGGAAAAAGTAAAAAAATTATTTTCAACACAAAATGAAATATCGGCATGCCTGAAGAATCTGTGCTGGTTACTTTGAAGATGAAGAATCAATACTAATTTTTAAATGCGAGGATTGAGAGTGTTATTAACTAAGAGTCTAATATCATAGTTAAAGTCAAAGTCATCAAAGTTTTAAGTCTTTCCAGCTGTAAAGTTGAGAGACATTTTAGAAAGAAAAAAGATAGTTATCGATAATAAAAAAAATGGGACTAGTTATCGAAATAAAAATAAACTCATATAGCGTATGGCGTTATCGGGCATTTTGATTTTTATTTCAAGTCTCTAGCGTTTGTAGTTACAAAATCGACACGTTTACACGGACGGACGGACAACTCAACTCGTCGAGCTGATCAAGAATATATATACTTTATGGGGTGTAGGACGCCTCCTTCTGCCTGTTACATAAGTTTTCACACAAGCATTGTCCCCTGATTTCCCATTTTCAATGGATTCAGGGTATAAAACAGATTTATTTTTATTAATAAATAGCTACATACAAAAGTTTCTTGTTTCTTATCAGACCACATAGCACACACCCCAAAAGGAATTTAAAAGTACTAATTAATTCGGTAAATATTTTCTCAAATTATTTGTCTTGACTTGCGTTAAAGTATTTGCTGTCATTGTGGGAGCTATCGTAAGCGTAGCCAGTAATATCGCCAGAATCGGAATCTTCATCTGCAACATAGGCCACTAAAGTCGATCTAGTAGCTGGGTTTATTTGTCTTCGAATTGGACTATCCATGTTTTGGAAATTGCCCGCAGCATGGTTCAGCTGATGTTGAATGTCATCAAGAGTTGTTGTCCTGAAAATACCAAATAATTATGAAGCACATTCAAACAAAGCCTTTTTTGCAGGTGGAGAGATAGAGATCATTTAATTTTATCAGATCAGTCAGTTAGTGATATATTTAAGTTGATTTATAGATATAATATTCTGAGACCTCCAGAACGCTGGCACCTACAGAACGAGTTACGAATAACATTAAACAGTCTTACATCAGTGGAACACAGATATAATATTAAATTACAAATGGCGCGGAAAGCGGAAGGCCATCTATATCTTTACCATATGCCATAAAGGACTTGTAATTTATCCAGTTTTGATGCATAAATAGAGAATCACACAGTTGGTAATATCCGACTGAATCGCTGTTTGTTTAATATTAGATTATAGACCGTGAGAATTATAGAGTCTATCTCTCAGGGTATCTCTAATTACTTAGTCAGACATTATTAACATTAATAATGCGTTGTTCAACAGATTTTAGTCATACCTTAACCAAGCATTATATCTAGTTGAGCCGTCGTCGAACAGCAACGTATGATTATCTTCATTGAATAAATTTGATTTATTTTGAAATTCACCAACTCGTTTTCTTATTTTTTGTTCATTTCTTTCAGACTTCAGGTGCAATATCTGTTTAGTCAGGTAATCCGAAGCCATGAACTGCTGCATCCTTTTTCTAAAATAGGAAGTTTTCCTTTAAATTTTCAATACTCCGATTTGACTCTTTGCAATACCTGTGATAGTTCATCGTGGCTAAGGCCGGGGTAAAGTCAGCTGTATAGTTCATTTTAACTATTGGGTTGAGCTCGTAAACGAATATGTTGAAAGGCATCATTTGAGTGTTCATGATATCATTTATACTGAAATCAATCCCGTCATAAGCACTAGTCCTAGGCGGATTCATGCAATATTCAACTGCTAAATATATCAACAAAATTGACATTATTTGTTCACTTGAAACACTTTTCCGCAAAGAACTCATTTTTCGACTGGTAGAAATTGTAAGAAATTCAGTAACGTACTGCTACTAAGACGCGTTAAGCGTAATTATAATTTCCACTCTCTAGTTGCTTATGCCCTGAATCCAAATTGCATGTACCAAACGGGTATACCGGCTTTAGTAATAAATTAATAACAAAGGTAAAGGGAAGCAGACAAATTATATTTAATAAATGCAATTATTTATTTGCAGGAACTCATCAATCTTATCATAAAATCAACAAATGTGTAAATATATAGTAAAATAAAGCTGCACTCAATTGCAGGGTAATCGCCCAGCGAGCAGTCTTAACGGGAGCTTATTCAACACTTTTCTCTTGTCGTTGATCATTTAATCACCTGTTATGCTCTATATAATATGTCTGCTCTATAATATGTATATACAACGAATAGGTGTACGAATACATATAGTATTTATGCAGACATAGTGAAAAGTATAAAGACTGTGAACTTAATATAATGTTATGGCGACAAAAGTTAAAGTAAGTAAAGAAAAGACACAAACATAATAAGTAATCCAATTACAAATGACAAATATTTTAATAATCGAAATTAGTTACCAAAATGAACGAAGGCTTCAATAGAAATGCTTGTTGTATAAGTACTTTTCAAAGCAACTGCATGCTGATGCATTAGTTTTTATATATTTTAAAGGAGCATAAGATCATATTTATAAAGTGTCGCTTTATAATTATAATAAACGTGCATGGTTTAAAAACAGTCTGTCTTGTATTATTCCATGTTGACTTTTTAGCCAATTGCAAATAATATGTTGACTTCTTATCACGCCACAATAGGTCCACACATATACAGGGCGTGGAAAACACTTCTATAGATTAACACATTTACGAATAGTGAATATATAAATAATGTTATAATTTTTAATAGTATAGAAAAGTGTTTATTGAACCAAACATTTTGTACTAGTGACTTGATGATGAAAAAGTTCTTTCATCAGGGACATATTTTTAGTTTAATTTATTTATAGCTGATTTTCCTTATATATTGCTTAAATATATGTACCCACCATTTCTCAGTAAATCCTAGTATTTTATTATTTTTATTTTAAATAAACACACTGTCTCAATAATTTTAAATTTCAACTTTATTAAGTAACAAATACTTTAAACTAACGTTATATCTTATTAATTGTAATGTTAACTTTCTATTTCACATTTTGTATGCTAATGTAAAGTATACAACACGCTTGAATTCTTCACAAAATTAAATGCAGTGTAGTTATAATGGCGCCCTGACTACAGTTTGCTGTGAAGTTTGAACAAAATTATTTGCGAATCGGCAGAGCATTAGACTATATAAATGAATTTGGCTTATAACGTGTTGGAAATATGTGGGTATATATGCATACACATACATATGCATATGCATATGCATAGGAATTCTAAGTATAAATTATAATATAGTGCCTACTGGGTTTTAAAACACATTTAAGTGCTTGTAAGAACTCGTGAATGATATAAGTATGGCATGTGTATATATACACATATATAGCTTCAGGTAAATCATAGTTAACATAATTTGGCAATTGACCCGTATGTCATCGATTTACTAATTGGCATTTTATATAATAATAATAATAATAATCGGCTGACAAACAATACATATCAAATTAATTATAATTTGGTCAAATTTACTTGAAATTTTTAGAAACGCATTGTCTAAATTAATCAAAAAAAAAAAAAAAAAATATATCAAAACAAACAAAGCAAATATTAGAAAATTATTGAGCAAAGAAAGATATTTTAATTTTCCCAATGTTTTCTTTTTTTACAGCCATCTTCAAGTTGCTTCTTTTCTATTTGTTTCAAAATGTCGAAATTAATATCGGAGTATCTGGAGTAAAATTCATATTAATTATATTACGAAATAATTAATTACATTATATGATATACAAATTTGCCAAAACCCATCTTCGCCTTTGAAAATGGGATAAATAAAATAATATGAACAAAACGCAGCTGAAATAATTAAATATTCTACACTTTTTATAATTTATAATACGTTTTGAGTATTGGATAGCTTTAACAGTACCGTTTTTCTACTAATATAGCCGTGCTAAATTTTCCTTAAGTTTCAGACTAATATTTTCGATCATAACCTAAAAATAATGTTATTGCTGTTGTTCGTTGTTAAAGCGATAATGGCTTTTACCTATAATGATGAACTTAGTACAACAAATTCATATGATTTTCTGATTCATATTGATAAAAGCTTTAGAGAACATAAGTGAGCAGATCAAAAATAAGCCAATTTCGAATGGTCTGTTAAGGTTTAGACTGTATTGGCATAAAATCGTTATTGCGCAGGTCTACAGCGTCCCGCTGAAGTTCCTGAAAATTCCAGGTCCTTCTGCTCGATTATGGGAATCCGGTCATCGTATAGAGTTGGCGCCTGCAGTATGATACCAGCTGTGCCCGCCAGGACAGCCAGTGTAAATATCCACAGAAAGAGTCTATCCAATACCATTGCGACATATTTCCAGTCCTCTTTAACCTTCCATTCAAAAGTACACAAAATATTTTAGTTTTCGTATAACAGTTTATTTGAATACTCACTTTGGTGGAGTCCTCTTGCATTTTAGTATGCTCGGCTATGAAACGCACACAAAAGCAACTACGATGCACCCGAGGGGGGCATTTGGAATGAGAAAAGGCTGGATTGTTTAATATTGGACTTTTAATTCCCGAGTTTCCAGTATCTAAATCAGGGACGGCAGTTAAATCATCTGAGCTCGAGTGCGTAAGCTGTGGCAATGGTCCATGAACTTGACAGCTGCCTCCAAAAGGTCCCGTGCTGGTTAGACTGTTTATTTTCAAAAATTATTTTAAAAAAAATTCATTAAAATTATATATTTTTTGTTGCATTAAAATTTATCTTTTTTTCAATTATTAGTTATATTATTATATAATTTGTATTATATTTATATATCATAATTTATTATTATTATTTATTTATGTAATATTTTATTTATTTTCTTTCATTATCTGTTTTTGAAATGTTTTTCATCATCTCTTCAGTTATTTCATAGATATTTTTATTATATGTTAAATATCTTTAAGAGCACATTCTGTTCTGGGAAAAACTTGGAATTACCTTTGTGTTGTTAACTCTTCCTTGGACGCTGTGTGACTATAGCCGGAATTTACAAGGCGATCAATATTAGTTGACGAGTAGTACGGATAAAAGCATGCGTGAGCGTCCTTTAAAAGCAGTTTGCTAAAATTTTTACACAAATCATTATATCACAAAAGTTGTATTTCTATCATATATTTATCAAGCACATCTATGGGTCTTTAAAAGCGAGTATTATGCAGTCCATTGCCTCACATGTCTCATAAAATAGGACTTTTTTCATTTGCTTACCTTGTTTCAAAGTTGTATGTTGGTCTTTTTATGAAAAGAAATTTAGGCAAAAAGTTAATGAAGAGACGTTTTACCCACGGCGCCATTCTGTGTGTTTGCGGAGAACGAAAATGAACGTTTAATACGACAACGGTCACACAAATACTAAAAAAATATAAACAATTTTACATTATATCTTATTATTTTGTTTATGTAATTGTTTACCTTATAGAAACCAATATCATGGCAAATATCAGATATTTGCCCAGCAGAGGAACAACCAATGATGTTGGCGGAATGATTTCCACGACCAAGAGAAAGAACACGTGAAGACTAATGAGAATCGAAATGGACAGAGTGACCTGTAATTTAAAAATTAAATTTGATTCAGTTTATAAATATATGTATAAATGTGTCAGAGCTTAGAAATTACATTATAAGCAAGTATTAAATGAACTCTTTTTTTTTTAAATTATCTGAACATTTTCAGCCTATTTAGAATAGTCGTTAGAGTTTTATAGCTATCATTCAAAAACAAAAAAAGCAGTCTAAGAGTGTTTGCGTAGACTACATTTGACTAAAGCCAGTGGATTCGACGATCCTATCTGACAATCAGCCAGTTGTAGCTTAAGCTTGTAGCCTCTCATATTTAAGTATTATATATTTCATATAATTGCAATACCCAAATTTACTCAAATTTTATGCCCTTAAAGTTCTAGACCACACAAAATGTACTAAATTAAATTTTAAAGATCAAGTATTGAAAAGACTCAAATATATAAAACGTTGAGTTTTGCTTTTTGATTAAGTCTAAGACATTTAAAATTTTTAATGCTGAAAATACCAGTCCGGACAATAATAAAAACTTAATTAAAATGATATATCGAGAGATAAAATATTCTTTTTATATTTAGGATATTATAAATAAAATTAAGTCTACAGAGAGGTATAGATATTCTCAGATTACATACCTTTTCTCCACTATCGGAAGGTAAGTAGAAAGTCAATACAGTTAAAAATGAAATACCCATGCACGGTATGATTATGTTTACAGTGTAAAAAAGAGTTTTTCTTCGCATGGTAATGTTAAACGTTATATCCAAGTATGGCTCATCGCAACAAGTATAAAACTTTTCATTCCTAATAAAAATAAATAAAAAATTAATTCAACTTGTAGTTTTATTAATGCATTTAAAAATGTTAAACCGAATTGGAAATTATTTATAAGCGACAATATTTCGTTTCGTTTTTTTTTATTTATATAATTATTAAATTAAATTAAATTTTAAAATATTAAATCGTATAAAAATGGGGAGTCATTGAATTCTGAGGTCAATTGCTCCCAGTACAATACTATATATATATACATATATATATTTTATGTCTTACCGAACTGCGGGAACTTCTAAAATGTCCCATTCGACAGACATGTAAAATTCAGATAGATCTACACCAACGTCAACAATGTTGCTGCCCTGTTGCTCATCCATGTGCCGCAAGTCCACCTAGAGAACAAAATAAGGTATTTTTTTTAATAACCGAATGCCACAACATAAAACAAATATACAATTATATGTGACATATTAAAATGCAGTTTAGCAGTGCACAACCCATCGACAGCAGATAGCACCCAGTAATCTAGTCAGTATTATAGGTAGGTATAATAACAGGACTTTTTTTAAGATTTCAGCGTTATCAAGGACTTGTGTACCACTATTTTAGGATGTAAAAATTTATGTTTATGAGTTATAGGGATATTGAACAGAAACTGACGACCAATAAGGAATATTATTTTATTGAGTTCGACTATAATTAAAATTAGCTATTGAACAAAAATCATGCGATTAATTTTAACTAAAATACTAAATCAAACTTAACGTAACATGTAACATAAAAGTCTTTATTATCTTTCTAATTCATTAAGACAAACACAAGGAAGTCGGGGATGCAACTTGAATCAATATTACACATCTCATAATACAGACATGCAGTTCGTAACTCCTATATATGGTATTTTACATTGAATAAATAATAAATATGGAGTCGGATAATGACGTACAAGATTTTCATGAGTAATAATATTCATTGTATCTGTTACACTTAAGATTTTCAATACAAATGACTTAAAGAACTTAAAAAATGGAATCAGTCGCAGCATGCGTTGATATTCATGCAGACGTATTAGATTTTAAAGTCCTGCAATGTGTAGCTCCGCTCTTTGCATCTTTCTTTATTCATGTTTACATCTTTGAATATTCTTAAAGTTTCTAGGTATATCTTAATTTTACATATTATTTTAAACAAATTAAATTATTGACTTAAGTAAGTACTAGTTTTACTTAAAAAGACTCTTCAGACATGATACAGACATTTCTGATGCAATGCATGGAAACTCATCACAAATCCTAAGTGTACCTGAAAAAAATGTTTTTTAAATGTTAAAGCGGTATTTCCACTTCCTCTGAAAACGGTTTAAGATTTGAAAATCCGAAAGAAATTGGTAACAATAGTAAAGTCGGACGCAACCGACTACAAAATGCTCTGTTCACAGTCAATAAAAGAAGTGAGTCATTATCATATTGTTTTTTTCACCATTTTGAATTGTGACCATTGTAAGTCTCAAGGAACGGAGAGAAAACTGGACATAGAAAGCGTATCAAGTACATAAATTCATGAAGTGAACAGAGTAAAATATAATAGAAAATACAAATATATAGATTACCTGTAGGCTTTAAGTGGTTATTTGCTCGTTAAATTAGCGCGAACGAATTTTTAAAACACGAGCCTGCGCAACAAAGCTTAGACATCGTGTGTCCATATGGAGCACTTATATACATAGTACTAAAGTATGCATTTAGTAAAAAAAAAACATTTAATTTACAATTTAAGGTGATATATATGTTTTAAACATAAATACACAAAAAAGTAAGAGTTAGAAATAATATTACATATTAAAGATGTGATTCAAACTAGGAACTAAACAAATATGAATAAACAATCCGCTACAATGATCAACAGCATTAAAATGTATTCCATTTGAAACTGCCCGGCAAATATCAAAATTTATTCCATTGGCTCAGCTTAAAATCAGTTCAGCGAATCTCCCATTCTTCTTTATTTTGTTAAGGAACAGTAAATAGAATAAAATTGAATTGTGGTCACACTACGTATTATGTGCCATACAAATTCGGACTATATGGATCAACTCATGGATAGAGCAGACAAAAGATAAAAAGATAAGATAAGAATGATTTCTAGATAACATCATCACTGTTGTTGAGGTCCTCCTGTAGTATATAGTTAATGTCAAGGACTCACATTTTGAGCATCATCAGCATCATGTCATCATGATAGCTATACTGTTGCCGGAAATAAAGACAGAGATACTATGCTTCACACTTTATTTGAATAAGGAGCTGAAAACTTTATTTAGGAATTTTTTTTTTTTAAATAATAATACATAATTGGTAGAGATCTAAATCGTCTATTACTTAAATATAATTTTGAAACAGCATTACTTGCTAAGTTATGCAAAACAGGTGAGAGGTGCCAATTGAATTAACGAATTTATAGTAAGATATATTCAAATGGTAAACCTCAAAGTCAGAGAAATTAGTATTAATATATTTCAGAAAGAGTTCCATTAGAATATTCTTAGTTCTGTTTCTAATATCCTAATATATTAAATATATATTTATTTTTATGAAATATCAGAATATTAAATGTTTTTTCTAATGAATTTAAATAGAGTTCGACAACTTTTTATTACTTGTAACATATATCAAAGATGCCCAACATTTTATTCTAATTTTGCCAGTAAAAACTCACTCGATGCCTATAAGCAAATCATGCTATATTAAATAGTTACGTATTTTATTTATTAGAACTTTGAGTAGAAAAATTGAAATAGATTGACGTCTATATTCCATTTACAAGATTCTACAGAATTTAGATACAAGAATTTCTTGCGAGACCTCGCGAAATGTAAGGATTTCAAACATTTTCCATATGAAGGCAACCACATCAAAATGAGATTACAAAAATCCCAATTTTAATAAAAATTTTGAAAAATATTGAGAAAATAAAAAAAAAAAATAATACAAATTTATTTATTTTTTTTTTAATTTCATACAAAATGGAATAAACAGTATTCTGCTGCATAACTCATAAGATTTATTTTAATTCAACACTCAATTTTTTAAATTATTAAATACATAGTGCTATTTCAAAGAGTATAATACTTATTATAAAAAAAAAAATTTCAAAAACACTTAAGGCAACGAAAATAGTTTTTCAACAAATGCAAAAGAAACATAATGAAAAATTGGTCGAAAACATAAGTTGACCGTTAATTTCTTCTTGTCGCTCAGTTAGTAATTGCCGTATTATTTTAACAATTAAATTATATGAATTTAGCCTTCGCGAATGGCACTCACACTCAAAGATCACTTATGTACAATGACACTTCAAATATATCTCAAAAGAAATGGGGCGGTGGACGGTATTGCTGAGTGAGTGAAAGGAAACAGGTAAATAGCAAGCGTTTGTTGTGAGAGCACTCTACTGAAAGAACTTTAGAATCCGCTGGCCAAATCCTATCTGATGGGTGCAAGCGACTCTGAGATGTCAGCTTAATAAGTTAGAATTAAATATCAGTTGAGCACAGTTGACTGCATAATACTGTCCAAATATACAGATTATTTAAATAGAATAAATATGGGTCAAAAAAAGAGTTTTCAATACTACCGTTAATTGCCAATAACTCTACGAATATTAAGTTATAGACAATTTGTTCGAACCGTAGTTAGCATCTTATGCCTCGTTAATTGCTTATAACAGCAAAGGTAAGCGATAAATATCGTCTACGAAGTATATATTCAAAAAACCGTAAGAGCACATACACATATTAATATATCTCAGTTACGGAATTTTAAAAACGGTTAACAACCAACAAAAAGATTCGTGACTTTTTAATCAACTAACCTAAATGAAACTTTGAGAAACAAATTAAATAAAATTGTACTCGATAATCGAAGTAAACCCAAGTAAAGTTTACGATGAGAAATGATAACGATAAAAAGCAATATGGCATTTGCTTGAATACTCAATAGAATTCTTTTGAATATTCAATGAAATATTACTATCAAAAGTGACGCCTATGCATTTGAATGTAAAATTCAGTGCTGTAACAAATTGAATGAAAATAATCGGAGACTTATTCAAATGCAATTCATTCTAGTTTCAAGCGTTCAACATTGAAGATAAAAAAACTTGCACGTATTACTTAAGATACAATTAAAAATTATTGTTGTTTATTTATAAACAGCAGCGAAATCGCACTCAAATTTTTATTTATTACAAAACCTCTAGCAAACAATTTCAATGCTTATTATTATTTCATTCAGCTAAGTAATTAATAAGTAAGCCAAAGCAGTTTAAGTTATTGAAAGTGTATATCAGGGAAAATATTACTAGTTCACAAAGCCAATGCCAAGTCGGCCATGCACATACTCAAGCAAATGCCTACGAATTCAAAAAACCATTTCAATATAACTTATATTTTATATTTTTATTTATATTTATATTTTTGTATTATTTTATGCAAAAATCAAATGAAATATCCTCGCAATTATGATGTAGTCAAATCGGGTCATATTTCACGCTTCCATAACCTCAATATACACTGATAGTTATAAGTCCAATATATATATGAAAAGCCTCTTTCCCAAGGCCCAATATGCTTGTCAAATATAAATTAAAGCATTCTGGCTAATAGTAAGCATGCAGCACGTAAAATTAAAATTTAAATTGGAATAGTTCTTTGTTCTTGAGTTCATGCAAATTACTTAATCAATCTTAGTCAATTCAGTCAGGGAATATTTGTTTAAGACGCTATGAAATTGCTAACTCTAATCTTTGATTTGATTAGTAATGAGAATTTTCGAAGGAGGTTCACTGATATTATCAGTTCATTAGTCATAAGCTCATTACTTCAAGAAGTAATTCGAAGGCATGTCCTGCCAGATGACCGCAATGGACAAAAAAATATCAATAGATTAAAGTAAACTTAAGTTAAGCTTATAAAATAAAACAATCTTATTATTATTATTATATTGTATATAACTTAATTGGTTTGCATGCCACAAGAAGTTTTAGGTCCCAGTAGCTTAATAGTTAACAAGGAAAGCATGCATATTTATATTCATTTAAGCAAACTTTCTAAATAACTTCAAAATAAAATTGTCAATCGCATGCTTTTAATAAATGTGTAAAATATATCGTGCAAAGCAGCATATCATATTCATAAATTTTTAACAGGCTTCAAACTCTGTTATAAAATGAGATTAAATGAAGAACAAATGTATAGAATGAATAGATACGTTTCAGTCAACAAGTCTCCGAGAAAAGAAATAATCTGCCTTCGCATAAATACAAACAGAATTTCGATAGAATAGAATAATTCACATTTCTTAAGACACTTATGCTTTCCAAATACATGCTTCATATATATATATATATATATATATATGTATATAACTATATATATGTATATGTTTGTTTGTGTAGATATGTATGCACTTTTACAATTACACACAAAACATGCTCAATATCATTGAATATTCAATTGGAACTAGATATTTAAATACTTTCCACGCAATTATTAATTGATGCTTACTTTTTGGCGCGTATACTAAAACACGAATATGCTACGTCGGAAATGTGAAACTTTAAAGTTATATGCTTTTATTTGAAATGCATTGTCCAATTTATACAAGAACGGAAAATCATACGTACGTTATGTCATTCCAATTCAATAACTATTACATATTTAAGTATATGCCTTTAAGCTTAGTTGTGATTACATATTGACGTACAATATAGGTGATGTAACATAACAAAAAATTTTTCAAATGATTCTGATTTAAAAAGAATTGATTAGCACCTTAAAACCATCATAGGTCCAACTTCCTAATTTTAAGATGCACGTCTGCACGTCATATGGAAAATATTCAACATCGATTGAACAAGACGATTTATAGACGGCAGGTGGTTGCCAAATCACCAATCCATTACTATAGACTATTGCTTTTGTCATAAGTGTCACTTCATAATGACCATCAGCACTGAAAGATATATATGTTTAGCACAGCTCCTGTTACCAATGAATAGTTTTTTTTTTTCAAGTTAGACTGGCTGTTAATAGTTGGTAGATAGTATCTCTGCACGAATTTGTGTAATTAAAGTACGTATACTTAACAAGTAATCACGTCGCAGTCGGCAGCCGACTGAGCAATACTCTATTCACAGGTCAAAAACAGCTTCATATAAAACTTTTTGGATATCATCTAAAGGTAATTAATTAATTAATTAATTAATTAATAAATTTATCTATAAAGTCAGAGGACTGAGAAGATATTTTTAATCTAAAAGCTGATACAGAAGGATTAGTTTTCTGCCTTTTGGATGGGGCTTATTTAAGTTTTGGGAACAAGACCAAAGTCCAGTAACTCCAGAAAGTAAGCTTGAAAACTTTGGGGCCCAATTGAGGATATCCACATATATGACTAAATCAATTATAAACTGACACGGACAAGTATAAAACTAAAAGAGCATCGATTCCGCCCAGTGAACAAAGTTAAGGAGACATATTAGTAAAGTGTTTAGTATACAAAGATTTCTTATTCATTTCTGTGCATACAATGTGTTCAAATAACTAAAGTCCAATACAAGATTTTTTAATTTTATTAGGGAACTAAACATTTTTTTTATGATGTATAATTCAAAGACAGTTGCTTTAAACATTAACTCCGACATTTATTCTAAGATAACCGAAACGTACAATATAACTATTGATTATTAAAATATACAATTCAGCTTGCCCTCAAATTAAGATAACAGGTAAATTAGACTATATACAAAGTCTTGTGTATAATGTAAATACTTATAATAAAGTTAGTAGGTAGGCGACAGGTATAGATTAGTGAGAACATTAGCATATTAGAGATTGTAAGCACAGTTTTATTTTTAGGGACATAATACATAAATAGCAATTGGCATATATTACTCTTAGATAATAAGAATCTCATTATGAGCTTTCCCGGATCTGTAAATGATTGCAGAAATCCAAAAAAGAGTGTGATACAAATTAAGAACATTATGAAAATGTTGCACTTATTTGCACCTCAGAAGACCGTAATTTTTAAAGAGTTGGAGAGTTAGGGATTGTTCATTTATTTATGTGTTTTTTTTTTTATTATTCAAACGTAACAAAACTGATATTAACTTCAAATATGCATAAAAAATGAAAAATATATCAAGTCTACAGTAAAAAATATAAATTTAAGTATATGAATGTAATAAAGTACAGTCATTAAAATTATATACAAAATTATGCATTGCAACTATAAAATATATATTTAAAATAATCAAATGATTGATGTGAACACGGCTATACTCTTGCAAAATCTGCATGGAATAAATGTAACTCGTCCAATAGCTGTTCAATTAAGAAATTACTAAGAACGGTTCTGTCTCTGCCTAGTAAAGCTGATAAGATAATCAACTTTAATTTAATGTTCAATCCACAAGAGGTTATTATATTGATTATGAATAAGAAATCAAGCACCCAACTCTTGAAGTCATCGAATTGCACCAAATAACCGGATTGATCGACTTCTATTAACATTTAATAAATAAAAAAATAATATAAATAAGGATGTAGCCTAGCAGACAGATAATAAATACGAGATAGAAATAATCAATAATCACATTAATCAATGAATTAAATAATAATGCAAGAGTATCAAATCTCCGGATTCCCGAAGATATTCACTGATTTCATACATTGAATTAAAAAAGCAGCAATAAAATAATTCCTTGGGGAAAAACTGAGAAAACTTGAAAAAAAAGAACAATCTTAACATTTATTTTTAGAAATTTGTACAATACTGAGTTTTGTACGCACAAAATATGATTATTTATGTTTAGTTGCTAATCATTTTAGGTATTGTATATAAGTGTAGATGTTAATTAGTAGTATACCCTTGAATAACACAGGTATTTTATGTAAAAAAATTAACAAATAAATTAATGAAGTAAAGAAATCCAGTTTGTCTACAATCCAAGTTTTAAATTGCTATTTATATTACAATAATGGAAATATCATATCTAAAAAAAAAACTAAATATTATTTTTACGATAAAAGTTTCAATGGCTTCATTCAATCACTGCCAACTAGCTCTTGCGTAGACGGAAACTCTTCAAATCAAACCAGGTATACCGTGTTATTTAAGGGTTTCTTGTGCTTATTTATTCAGATGCGATAAATGCTAATTTGGTTGGCAACGACTTTTATGTGAAACTCAAATAATAATTATTTATTAAACGTGAATTTTTATGGTTAGAAAATTAAAAGGAAGAGCAGATTTATGGATCGTGCGTGAGTTTAGACAAACCTACCTTGAACCCATCATAAGTCCAACTGCCAAACTTTAGAACACATGTCTGTTCATCGAATGGGAAATATTCTACGTCTATCTCACAGGATGACTTGTATATTGCTGGTGGTTTCCATTCAACTAATCCTTCAGAGTAAATTGTAGCTTTTGTTGCAAGAGTCACTTCGAAGTTACCATCGGCACTACACAATATCATTATTTTTTCAATAGTCATTCGTAAATAATAATAAAATACAGTTTTTTAAATGATTTTTCATCTGATAATTTTGTCATAATTGAGCAGGACGATTAGCTTCAATATTCACGGGCGATTTTATTTTTATTTTTGTGCTTGTATATTTGTATTTGTATTTGTATATTTATTAGTAATTTCATTTGGTATAAGCTATGCTTAAAGAGTTTAAAGTACCTTTATATATTATGTCTTAAATTACACTAAAGTCCCTTCCAGTTACGCCTCTTAGTACGCTGAATTCGCAAATCCACATAGAAATTTCATATATACCATATTTAATCGATTTTATTAATACTTGAAAAATCCTCATTATATGTTTCAGCCTATAAATTATGTTCTTATAGCCAATAACTCGAAAAACGGGTTCAAGTATTTATGATCAGTATTAAGAACCAAGTCGACACATCAAGATTATTGTAAATGAATACGAATTAACTAACTCTATTATTTACAACTCATGACAATAAAGGGGACTATAAAAAGTAGAACCTTCTTCTTTATGCTGGAATTTACTTAGAATGGGTTTTTCAAGGAAAATATTACAGATGCCGATTAGATTTTTATTGATTTAGCTATGTTTATATATCACTCAATCTCAACAAATAACAAATATTGAGTTACCAGTATAAAACGCAATAACCTAGAGATTAAAATCCATTTAAGAAAATCGTGGATGGTCAAATAAATGCTGATCATGAACATATACACTTTTTGGATTTCTCGCTTCATATTCTGCCTGTTCAATACATTTTGAAAACAATATTAGCTATTTATAGAACAGAGTATAAAAATGAATTTTATTAAGGTCTTGTATTCAAATAATTAATGTTAGAATAATCTTTTCAATCTTAGCCAATCAGTTTGCAGATTTATTTTGTAACGATTAGGTAACTTTCAAAATATTACAGAAGAGTATTGAATCAAAGGCAGAAACTTAAAAAAAAATTAAATAAAAAAAAAAACAACCAAAAACCATCCCAACATCCAAAAACATATTGTTTAAAATGCGAATTATTCAACTTCAATACAAATTCTATTTTAAAACAACGAAAGTCTCTCGTTGTGGTTCGAGTAATTTTTCCTCTGCCTGCAAGAGCATCAATGCCTCAAAAAAAAGTTCCTTTTATTAAAAAAAAAAAAAAAACTCAATGCCTTGATTTTTTAATAACGCTGATTTTTGCAGCTATTTAGTCGAAAGTAATATCGTAACTCTTTTATAGTGTATGAGAATACTAAAGTTAATTAAAATGTTCTTGTTCTATTTATATACATAAAAAATATATATATATATATATTATATATGAATGAATATATATTTATATATATATTACAGCCATCGAATTATAATGCGGAATCAATTGCTTTTTTGTTACTTACTTATTATATAGTACAATATCTGGCCTCCAAATGTGATCGGATGGAACGTGAAGCATATGCACTCCCCCATATTCTTTGGGCTCCCATCTTAATTTGTAATCATACCATGACTGAAAAAGAAATAGTTTTATTGTAACCTCTAGGTAAAACAATTAAAAAATCTTGCTAGCAAACTTCGTTCAATTTACAAATTTATAATAAAATTCTTAATATTAATAATAATATTGACATTCTAGATTATACTATAGAATGACAGCTATTTATACAAAAATAACTATTGATATTCTTAAAATGTGTCCCATGTGTCAAACGTCCATAACGTCATGTCGTTGGTCTTGAATCTCTCAACATTCATTATATAAGTACACATGCCTAAATATAAATTACATTAAAACAGTTAAAGAAGGTTTTTTGATCTTACCTGCTCCACCCAAAGATTTGTAGTCATGATCTGGTTTTTAAGATTCTAAAAGAGAACAAATATATTATTTTCTTATTTTGTTTAAAATGAAAATAACAAGAGTTTCACAACAGTGATCCGGTCAACTAGGTCTAGTCAATTTTTTTGTGCCTCCATGCCTATTTGCTGTAGCACAAAGTTGACTTGGGTATAAATCAGTCTTCCTCAGTTTCTTTTTCAATTATGAATATATGGTTCGGTGAATTTATATAGACGAAACTAAATGTTATATGACCAAGACACCGAATCGAGTGAGAAACTAACTTAATAGCTATCACTTAGGAAAATTAGCCCGAAATATTCAAAGGACATTAGAGAGAGAGAGGCTAACACTTCACTTGATATGGTATTATTCCCTGTCCGCTTTTTAGGTTGTAAAAAAAAAATCTGTAGTGTTCTATATGTTATGTGTAAATCATAAGTTTTCTCTGGGTCATATAACTTGAGACGGTACTGTAAATTTTAAATTGTTAACGTATTTAATGTGTAAATTTAATACTTACAACATCTATCAGTTGGGAAAGCTTCAGTTTTATACAAACTTTGAGGACATCTGTAGTATTAACAACTGGGCGTACCAGTTTGTTGTAGTTACTTAGAAGATCATCGTAAAGGCGTTTAGCATCCGGGTTGCCTGCAACTGCTCCATGTACCATCAGAGCTGATAGTATCCAAGCCTTTATGCTTTCTTGAGATGTTAACTTCATTGTAAAACTTTTCTTTTATTCGATTCACCGCAATGTGTACTTCCGAATTTATAATTACACTTAATTAAATATAGTCTTTATTGCTTTATTTTATAAAATTTGTATAGCCTATGAAAAAAAGATCCGTTTTTAATGTTTTAATATTTGATCAATTTTTATAAGCTATTTATATTTTTATTTACGTAATCTCTTTCTTAAACTACATATCCATAAAAGCTTTTTGTAGATTATATAATAAGGAATTCTGTGTATTTCAAAACAATTTGAGGACACATTAAATCCACATTTACCGTATGTGTTAAACAATGATACAGACTACAAATATATTTATGAAGTATTTAAATGGGCTTGGTAGGAAGTGATGAAGCTAATCTGTAAATACTTGGTCATACTAGCTTTAGGATATTAATATTTACCTAACCATAAATAGAAAACAAGAATACATATATTTCAAATTTGTGCCTTTCTCCTATTACTTATCCCAAATTGCTATCAATATTGAATGTTTCGATGCATATATACAAAAATATTTCATGATATAATAATAATGTATTAACTGCCAAAATAAAGGTAAGCTACTAAAAACTATGGATAACAATGTTTGCTAATCATGTTGATTGACATACATAAATTACATTCTGTAATTTATTATGTGCAATGGGGGGTGATATTGAAGGTTTAAGGTTTAAGACCTTATGCATCACACATAATGAAAAAATATTTAAGTTTCTCAACTTTATTTCAGAGCTCTGTAAAGAACTAACCAACTCCATCACTTAACGCTAAATTGATAAATAACACTCGTTTGTGCTATAAACTTGCATTTGCATGCACTTAAGGACACATGTAATTGTGTGTATATTCGTATAGATATAACAGCTTTGCTTTCTGTAAAGTGGCACATTTCGCAAGCAGCTTGTCTTCAGTACATTTAAGGCTATTTTTTATGTATTTTCAAGTCGCAATCAGAACACTTTCACTTACGTTATAGGGACCAATAATAGCCGGTACAAAAATGTAATTCTTTCATTTGTCTACTTTTTTAAATATGTACAAATCAGTTTGCAAGTATTTAACTAATACTCGTGAATGTATGTAGGTAACTTATATGCATATATTTGCAATCTTGCTTAAATGTTTCAATGGGCGTGTATAAATGCAATTAAATGACGATTACTATATACATATCATCAATATCTACATAACAATTATTTTTGTGTTATACATTTCTATTTCTATATATATATATATATATATATATATATATATATATATATATATATATATATATATATATATATATACATATATTTATAATTTTACTCACACTTTTTGCAGATGTATTTGGGAGTATTTTTATAAAGTAAATATTTGTGTCCTGAAATCCTTTTGGCTTTTTTTCAATCAATTAATATTTTATGTCAATAATTTTATATAACATGTGTACAAAAAAAAAAAAACGATTAAATATTATTGTAAACACAATTGACCCGTAATAAGTAGATAGATAACCAAGCTGAATGAATAATCTCAGAGAACTGTGTGACAGATGAACTTAATCAGAAATCTCGATTTTCTCTCTTGGTCCATTGAGCGAAATGAAATCAACCCCTAAATCAGCTGTTTACAATCGAGACGGAAAGAGAACCAAATGTAAACACATTTCTCTTTTGCAAAAAAAAAAAAAAAAAAAATTACAATTTTTTGAGCTAAGCAATAACAATACAATTGAATTGTTTAATTTAGTTGAATTTAACTTAATAAATAACGATATTAATTATTTTTTATTCATATACAGAAAAATGAGGACAACATTTTGCTACATTTTGAATTTCTTATTTAACATTTATTCCGAATTGTTAAATAATTATAATTAAATTTTTAGTAATTAGAATTCCTGTTTTCCCCGGCTATAATATATTTTTTATATATATTTTCATTTATATCTATTATATTTATTATATTTTTTTATAAACAAAAATGATCAAACTTTCATTATTAATATAGTTTTTTCACTTACTGTAATTTAATTGTTTAAGCATCAAAATGAAAATTGTTTTATTAAATATCCATTACGAGTTCTATATCATAGTATGACAAATTGTAAATATTTTTGATGACTCGATGAGAACCAGACTGATTAGGAACTAACATATCTTTTATATTATATGCTATACTACTTTTACATTAGATTTGCTACTTGTCGGTCGACAAGTACGTGGGCATTTTCACGGTAAAGTCTGTGTGATGTCAGTTTCTTTTAATAATGGTATAGATTAATTTTTAAAACGGTCGAACGGGCACTCCTAACTATAGAGTTCTTTGTTCTTATATCATTCAGCTTTCTGTACAGCACTGTTCAAAATGTCTCATTTTTCAAGGCACAGTGTACCTCCACCATATAAGATATACATAATCTAAAGCGCAAAACTATGAGTTACTCTAGTTTCCTTTGTGTCTAGTTTTTCTTAATTTTATTCTTACACATTCTCAAATATCACAGAAGCTCATATACCACCAGTCGAAATGTTTCTAAATTATACTTGAACTACTAACTATTTTCTAGGTCGCCCTGGGTTGCGGCTGTGAGGTAAATTACTCAATTATTGTATAACCTTTTTATACCCTGATCCCATTGAAAATGGGAAAACAGGGTATAATGTTTTTGTTAAAAGTATGTAACAGGCAGAAGGAGGCGTGCCACACCCCCAAAAGTATATATATTCTTGATCAGGACGACAAGACAAGTTGATTGAGCCCTGTCCGTCCGTCCGTCCGTCCGTATGTATGAACGCGTCGATCTCAGAACCTATAAGAGCTAGAGACTTGAATTTTTTTGTTTTGCGCGTATATAGGACGCGCATATCGAGTTTGTTTCAGAAAATCGATAACTATTCCTGAATATTTGTTATCGATTTAAAACCATATGAAAAATCAGTTAGAGTCTCCAAATTTTGTATGTAGCTTTATGTATGTTTTTACCAATTTCGGTTTTTGTTACATTTGGATATGAAATTGGAAACTTCCCCAACATTTTGAAAATTATTTTCAGTTGCAATATGTATAGGGTTTTTGGTCTTTTTAAAAACAACAATTATTTAAATCATATGGTGCAAGTTTCATCAAAATCCGTTGATAAACACAAATGTTATTAAACGAAATGTTTGGGCACATTTGCAAGCACAGAGACCAGCTGGCGCTAATACATGTTCATTATGTATACATTCAAATGCTAAGAATGGCAATTGCCTTTGAGTTTTGGTTGAATTGAATTTTTACCAATTTCGGTTTTTGTTATATTTGGATACCGGCCCCAAATTTCCCCGCAATTTTGAAAATTATTTTCAGCTGCAATATATATGGGGTGTTTGGTCTTTTTGAAAACTACATCAATTATTTAAATCATATGGTGAAAGTTTCATCAAAATCCGTTGATAAACACAAAAGTTATATTAACAAAATGCTTGGCCAGATCAACAGCGATTGAACTGCAAAGCGCACAGAGACCAGCTGCCGCTTATACATGTTCATTATGTATACATGTGCACACATACATGCAAATGCTCGCGAACAAATTTTCTAAGAACCGCAATTGCCTTTGAGTTTGGGTCGAATTGTGTTTGAATTGTTTTTGCTACCTACTTTCAATTGCCGCTCACCGCTGTGTGTCGCAGTCGCAGGCGCTGTGTGTCGCTGTGCGAATATGTTTTCGATTCTTCTTCTTTAATTGTAACGGAACAATTCTTGTGATCTTGCAAAAGTGAGCTGGTATAATCTTCGTGTCGAATTTGTTTGCATAATTCCTCTTTGATCGACATTCTTAGTACCATTGTCATAGATTTAAGTCGCGTGATATGATTGTACGTACGAGTTATGGACTATATTAAAAAACTAAGAGCGGGTGGGATTAGGGTATCCCCTAGTCGGGCGCGCCGACTAGAGTTTTCTTACTTGTTTTTGTTAAGCTCGTTATACGACGCGCATATCAATTTTGTTTCAGAAAATCGATAACTACTCGTGAATATTTTTTATCGATTTAAAACCATATAAAAAATCAGATACGATTTTTTATCTCTTTAAAGCTAGAGTCTCCAAATTTTGCATGTAGTTTTATGTATATTTTTATTAATTTCGGATTTTGTTACTTTTGGATACCGGCCCCAAAATTTCCCAAAATTTTCAAAATTATGTTCAATGGCAAATATGGCATATATGTATAGGGTGTTTAATCTTTTTAAAAACAACAATAATTATTTACATCATATGGTGAAAGTTTCATCAAAATCCGTTGATAAGCACAAAAGTTATAAACAAATTGTTTGGCCACATCAACAGCGATTGAAATCCGAAGGGTACAATGTTGTTTTGAAATCTATGATATAACAGGCTGAAAGGAGGCGTGTCCCACCCTCAAAAGAATATATACTCAAGATCAGCTCGACGAGCTGAGACAATAAAGCCATGTCTATCTGTCCGTCCGTATGAACGCAGCGATCTCGCACACGGCAAAGGCTAGAGACTTGAAATAAAAAACAGAATACTCGTGTATACCATACGCAGTACAAGTTTGTTTTTTTTTTTTTGATAACTCATTTTCTTATTATCGATAACTATCGACCATTTAGTTTTGTTTTTGAGCTCTAGTGCTCACAAGATAGAATCGTGTACTAAGTTGTAGTTTATTGCTATAATGAATACGCATATTTTTAATGTCACCTTCGCCCACAATTTACCAAAAATTACAACTCACGTATATCAAATACTAGAGGCTTGAGATTGAGATAGATACATTTGAATGTCATAATCTCTCCCCAATAATTAAGAACGTATGTCTAGAAAAAAACGTATTAAACAATAAAGTTTCCATAGTACAGCCTATACTATGCCGCATAATAACTGCGCAGTCCGCATATTACGTGCGTGCGTATTCATGTGTGTGCATGTGTTGTTTTGCTATTAATGAATAAATTAAAATTGTAATAATTGGTATTACAGCTCTCTTAATCGAACCGTCTCGAATAGAGTTTTGTTACTTGTTTTAATTGGAATTCAAATTTGTTTATAATGAAAAATAAAAATAAAAAATTCCATATATTAGCCTGAGCAGCAATGCTGCTAATTAGTTGTACGGGATGTATTTTTCAGCACTTAGGCTAGTGTATCATTATAAATTTTAATAGCAAAACAAACGTGAAAGCACGGGCAAGCATTAATTTTTTATTTTACTATCATGCTAATCAATTATTATTAACAACAAATTTCTCGCTATATTTTAATATACAGTAACCATTCTCTAGCTGCACATACATTTACAAAATTATTATTTTCAATAGGTTCTGTGTATAAAAAATGAATCTGTTAAGGGTCGGTACAGTTTTCTTTTGCTCGATCATACAAAACTAATGGCAATTATTAGCTCGCTCTTATTAGTTATGATCGCAGAAATACAACTAAAAAATAATTATGTCTAATAATCTCTTAATTTTCGAATTATTCTTTTTTTTTTCACACAAAAAAAAAAAAATAAGAAATGTGAAAAGCATCGACTATTTACCAATGCAGAAGCTTTAAGTATATTTTTACACAATAAAATAAAGCAAATATTTATATTCCCATTTATAATCAGTTTACTCCCACTAATAAAAAGATTATTTAATAAAAAGATATTAAAATTTTACGACGAAATTATCGAAAAGTCGTGTAAACCTATAAATGTACGTAGAGATGCTATACGGCAAGCAATGCCGAACTAGTTCAATGAATAAGCAGTGTTATCGGTTCACCGACTAAAATAATGAATTTTTCACGTCATCCACGCTGTCTGACATAAAATATGTGAGTATTATATTTTAAAGTCACAAATACTCATCATTGTTGGCTTTATTAGTGTACCAATACGAATATATTTTACTGTTAGATTGCGGTCTCTCCGTTCCTGTCAATTGTTTAGTGTTTCTTTTTTTTGCGAGTATACCCAGTGAACACCGCGAAATTTGGTTTCTTTTTCATTTCAACCTGCAGCAAAAGTGCGTAAATATGTAATTTATTTATACCTTTCCATTCACAGTAGTTTTTTAAATTAAAAGGATTGCTAATTTTACCGGATAGTGGTCTCCTACATACAAACACGTACATATATACATATGTAGATATACACACGCATGCATACGTACGTACATACACTTAAACATTTTGGCAAATAATTGGAATTTTATGTAAAATGTGCGTTTGTGCGTTAACCGATCTATAAATTGAATCACTCTTATGTATGTATGTATTTAGCTGTATATGTAACCACGTTAATTGATTTGTTTAGAAAATATTCACTCATATACACATTTTGTACACTTATTTTCATTCTATATTATATAAATTAGTGCAACATTCAAAGTAAAGTGAACGCCGTCCACCGTCAATTGGCTCTCTCTTGCTTATTACGTCGACTGCCTCTAAAAAATTTCGGTACAAACTGCAAAGGAATAGCCCCAACAACACAAAGGCTTTCAATTGCATCTTCGAGTAGGTCCCATAAGGGGCCGCATCAATATCAGCTAAAGCAACCTGTTCAACTCAGGTATGTTTGGGAAAATATTAAAATTTCCTCATATTTTCTATAAAACAATACTATCTACTGTTTGAATATTTTTCTTTTCCAGTCAGTTTTATAACATAAACCTTGCGGCGTGGACCCATCCAAACACAACCGAGTCTTCTGAAGAACTCACAACTGAAGCATTTACAGAAGAGGAGCATCAAAGGAACAATAAAGCGGCGGAGATGACACTACCAAGTGCCGCTCGTGTCTACACCGACGTCAACGCTCACAAGCCTGATGAGTACTGGGATTACGAGAATTACGTTGTCGACTGGGGAAATCAGGATGATTATCAATTGGTTCGCAAGCTGGGACGCGGCAAGTACTCTGAGGTGTTCGAGGCTATCAACATAACGACAACTGAGAAATGTGTTGTGAAAATATTGAAGCCAGTTAAAAAAAAGAAGATAAAGCGCGAAATTAAGATTTTGGAAAATTTGCGTGGGGGCACCAACATCATAACGCTCTTAGCCGTTGTTAAAGACCCAGTGTCCCGCACACCAGCATTGATTTTCGAGCATGTGAATAATACAGACTTTAAGCAATTGTATCAAACATTAACAGATTATGAGATTCGCTATTATCTGTTTGAGTTACTTAAAGCACTCGATTATTGCCACAGCATGGGCATAATGCATCGTGATGTTAAGCCACATAACGTAATGATAGACCATGAGAATCGAAAATTACGTCTCATCGATTGGGGACTTGCCGAATTTTATCATCCAGGTCAGGAGTATAATGTCAGAGTGGCCTCGCGCTACTTCAAAGGACCCGAACTTCTTGTCGATTATCAAATGTACGATTATTCACTGGACATGTGGTCGCTGGGATGCATGCTGGCGTCAATGATCTTTCGCAAGGAGCCATTCTTCCATGGCCATGATAACTATGATCAACTTGTTAGAATTGCCAAGGTGCTGGGCACCGAAGAACTGTACGCGTATCTTGATAAGTACAACATCGATTTAGATCCGCGATTTCACGATATTCTACAACGCCATTCCCGCAAGCGTTGGGAACGATTCGTTCATTCTGATAATCAACATCTAGTTTCGCCAGAAGCATTGGACTTTCTTGATAAGCTATTGCGTTATGATCACGTGGATCGTCTAACAGCTCGCGAAGCTATGGCGCATCCATATTTTTTGCCAATTGTTAACGGGCAGGTGAATCCCAACAGCCAGCAATAGACATGGATTTATATTGTATATTATAAAAACTTATGTCGAAGCAGCACGGTAAAAGTTACAAGGACGGATTCGAGCACTTTGAAAAGAAAAAATTGTTATGTGCTAAAGCTAAAAAGATTAATTAAGATCAAATTCAACATAAAAAAAATCGCATCGACTCACAGTTCGGAAACAACACCGATTTCACACAAAATAGAACAATAGTAATGTTATAATGGAAGGGAAGATTTTTCAAATTATAGTTTTTGAAATACGAACAGACAGTGATTATACGAGTACTAATTTCCATATACAATTTAAATATTTCTGTTTACAAATTCATACATGCACATGCTTAAAAAAATTAACATCAAGCAACATTATAATTAACATATATTTATACCAATAATTATAAATATAATCCAATAAATCTCCATTTCTTACAAAATCGTTCAAGCCATTGAAGTATGAAGTCTGACCTTGTATGCTCCAGATACGTTTACGTTACCATCGCCCAGGCCGCTAGACTAAAATATTAAATACCGGCCTTGCGGTTTCACTTAAACAGAAAACAAAGCCAAAACGGTATAGATTCAACCTTTCATAATCGCGGATAACATCGGAGTCCACATATAAATAATTGGCATAATGATATCGTTTTATTTTGTTCAACTTTACATTTGTTTTGACAAAAGCACTATGGAGAGGGGAATTAAAAAATAATCGTTCACAAATGTAGTATAAACACATAACTATAAAGAAGAATAATATGTTATAAATAAATGGAGATAAAATATTAAGTGGCTACCACGATGAATCGTGCACGTCAACAACATAAATCAAGATACAAAATTCTTGGATATATTCGCTAAAATTGACTAATCAACAGGAATGAAAGCCTGTTCTATTTGTTCGTCTACCAATAAAAGATAATTTTGCAATGACATTTCACAAATTTTCTTACATTTTGTACTATATTTCACCTTTGGATAAATGGAAAGCAAGATTCCTCTAACCGAGTGCAGGCAACTTTCCCTATCCTATCACGGAATGTTTCAAGGCTCGCATTAACACGCAAATGAGAATAATGTTGCACATGCATGCACGAAACACATTTACAGCATTATCCTTATACTGTGCGATTTATTTTCTCAGATTTGTCAAGTTCCCAGTGGGGTTAGTCAATACATTAACATACAATTTCCAACATAATCTTCACGTTCAGTCAATTATCTGATTAAGCTTTTAACTGCAAATGCTTAGAATACATACATATATGTATTTGATGTTTACACTCAATATATTCGTTAGTGTATACAAATTTGGGTATGTCTACATAGCCAACGCTTACATAGACCTGTTTTCGTATATTTAATTATTGGAAAAATCGGCGATGGAAGAGGCATTTCGGCATATAGAAAAAGGCAGCAAATGAGATGTAGCTACGGCTATGATTTTATCATGTTTACCTTGCAACAGTTCTGTGTGCTCAACCTCAGCCTCAGAGTTTTTTAATGATTTGCAATGTCGACATTCTTCGACATATTCCACATGACAGATGATACTTTAGACGCCTATAGACTATAAGTCTTATCTATACCAGCACTATTAATATATTATAACCTCTCGTTGAAAAAGCAAATGTTCGCTAGTAATGGCAGTTGGATTATCAAACTAAACAATGGACATCTCAGAAACAGTCAAAATTCATCTGATACGTATTTATTATTTGAAATAAATTATTATCCCCCCTTTCAAAATGAAAAAGTTGGACCAAGTGCAGTAAACGATAAAAAATATTACAAAGACAGTAAGTCATAATCAATTTCATCCATCATGTCGTCGTAATCCATATATGTATATCATATGACAATAGTTTCTGATTCCAATGGGCTTAGAATAACAAGAAAGTATTCCGCTTATTAATGCATCGAAATAGGTTGGAAAATATAATTAAATTAATGTTATTTAGTACATTTTAAACTTGCTTATGTAAGCTTTTATTCAATTTGGAATGAGTACAACAAACAAAACACATGCATTTTTATTATTTTTTTTTTTTTTTTTTGTTTTATGTATTGTAAAACATTGAACAATATTAAAGAAATATAGTGCAGCATATGCACCCTTTAGCGTACCAAATCTTCGGGATTAAACATGCCCTGCCAATTAAAAAAAGATTAGAAATGAAAAATATGAAGAAATAATATAAAACTTACGCGTGCACGTCGTAAAATAGAGTCCTTGCTGGCATCGTAGGGATGATCTTTAGATGGGATTTCAAGAACAGCTGGTACAGGAGAAGTGTGCGCATCGATGACATGACGAATAAGTTCGGCATATGTTTGGTTTATTAAGATGATGTCAATGTCATCTCGCTTCAAAAAACGCTTAAAGCAATCTTCAATTTCGCTGATCGCAGTGTCTATGAAAGACCAATATAAATAAATAAATATATTGGACATCAACGCTCATGCTAGCCAGCAAAATGAAGTCGATTTATATGGATTCAGGAAAGATATCAAATTATAATATAATCAATTCACGAATTTCTAGACTCAATAGAAATTTTTCATCAAATACTCATATAGAGTAGTTTTAGATTTCTTTGTAACTTATCCAAACTATTTATATATATATATATATGTATGTATGTACGTATATATAGATATTTATGAGCATATCTCCAAAATATAATCCTAGTCGGAATTTATGCACTGAAGGACAAAAAGTATTATAAATTTATAAATAACTTACTTTTATCAACTACCATAAAATTTGGATGACGATTTTTGTTTATTTCTCCAACCCCTCCAAGGAGAAAACCAACGCAGGTGTCCTAAAAGCAATCATTTAACGATTTAATATATAAATGTACATATATAATTTTTTTTTTTATTAATACAAGTTAGTTAATATCGATTTTATCGTTACTTCTTTTAGCTACGGCATATGGAAATAATTTAGTGTAAGCCTCACCTCATCACCTATAACAGATATTAATTTGCCTTTGATTGCCGAGTGCAAAGCCATTATATTTCTTCAAGTTAAATTTTACTGAAAAAATTTATGAATCCAACTAAAATAAAATGTCAGCTGACGGGAGTCACGAGACGATAACATGAAGACACTAAAACACCCACAATAAATAAGATTATATGGTCGCCTCAATATATCGCACTCAGCCCTAATTTACATATGTCAGGTTAGAAATGTAAACTAAATACATTTTGGATTGATTAAACGTTTCGAACATAATTTTTACTAAATTAAAAGAAATAATATTTAAATATTTACTTCTTGTCAATTTAATCTAATAATTTTAAAAAATATTTAAGTATCTACAGAGATCAAATCGAATAGTCGACCACTCTGAAAACAATCGATATTTTGAAGGCCTTATCGTTATTCCGTGTTTTCTAATTTGCATCTCTAATCCGCACATGTTTTAAGAAATGTTTCGAACTGGTGATATATTCAAAACAATTGTTCACGCAAAAAAAGAGGACCGAAATGTCTATCTTAATGTTGCGGATCAAAACCTTCACGGCGCAGTAAGTTAAGAGAAAAACGATGAGAACATTTTAAAAATAATTCTTCCTTAGAGCACAGAGTCGCAGGCACAAACAATTACTCTTCTCCTCTATAAAACTAAGACCAGATCAATTGGGTTACGATTTCTTATAAAATATTTAAACCAATGCCCAGTTCACATTTTAAAAGATAAGGGCAATATCTGGTTAACTATTATAAATAGGACATGTAATAGTAAAGAAATCAGTTTATACGGCGAACTTATCTATGAAGCTTTTGGTAAGGATAAAACAGATTTATTTTTTATTTATTTGTAAAGGTATTGATCCTCTAATGACACTTACCGGTCGTATTATATCGATAAGAATTTATTTAAATATGCAATTTATGAAGGTCTTGCTTTGAAACTAATTCAAATAATAACTTACTAAATAATTATGTTTACATACAGCATTACTTGTGATACAAATTCAAGCAATACCTGAAATTGCGAAATGGTTCGGATCAACTTGTTTAGCAAAGATTTATGAAAGTCTATCATTTCTAAATGAAGCGACAGCTATTTGCTGTACAGTTGCATCACTAAAAGCTTTAAAGCAATGTTTGAAGTACTACCCTGGACCCAGTAAGTCAGGGAAGGTTACCGTTACACGATACCTTCTAACATTATTAGACAGCTGTTACCCAGAAGTTGTCTTCGAATGCGGAAATTGTTGGTTACAATTACAGCAAGTACGTGCGAATTCTAATAACGTTGGCTCCGGTAACGATACATCTCAATGGCAAGAGTTCCAACTGGGTTTGCTCGGCAACCTCACCGAACTATTAAATGATGCATTTCCTAAATATAAGGATAATACCAAGGAGTCTCAAGACCTTAAATTGGAATTTTTTAATTTGGTATTACAAGCAGATCCAATTGAAAGAGCAGTTCAAGTTTGCACACGATTCTGCAATCTCACTGAGTACCTTAAAATTGCGTTAAGGTTTGTGAAAATAAATGCATTTCATGTTATTTTATTATAGTCAACATTTTTTAACAGCCAACCGTACCCTTCTAAAAAGCTAATATGTCCAAAAAATATTCTGGATCTTATTCAACATGGCTTGGCAGTGAGTTATGGGGATTGTAAAAATATTGATAGCATGTGCTTTGAGAATCTTCTACCGCATATGCATAAAAAATTAATCGAGCTACT
Organism: Drosophila mettleri; assembly: GCA_035047625.1. NCBI lineage: Eukaryota > Metazoa > Arthropoda > Insecta > Diptera > Drosophilidae > Drosophila > Drosophila mettleri. The sequence continues at coordinate 21,083,305 of JAWNPI010000035.1, forward strand.
GGAAGTTTTGATCAACATGTAAGTGCAATAATTTAAAAAGGTATCTTAATTAATAAATATTAAAGAATAAGATTTACATTATTAATATTTATTATATGTACATATATCCGTATATTATATGAACGCCAATTTGTCTGAATTCATAAACTGCCTGATTCTCAACGCAAAATATAAACAGACGATATTTTGAAGTAAATACTACAATGGGACTCGAGAAAGTAAATCTAAAAAAAAAATTAAATCTATCATATATAGGCAAATTATATATATAAAGTATTCTTTGGGAGTTCAAATAGTTATTACTGAAAATTTAAATTTAATTAAATTTGAATACAGATAAAATATAATGTATATTAGAATATTTACAAAATTCCTAAAATACAAAAAATATGAAATTAACTATGTATACATAAACATCTAAAGATATATTGCAATATATTCCTTCTTTTTTTCTTGTCTCTGATTCCTATTTAGTTAGAAAGGGACCTTCAAAACAATTATTTTGTGCCTGAAAGCTAATATATTTCTGCTCTGCAGTATATTGCTTCTTTTACGACTTACATATATGTACAATATATATTTTTATACCCAGATCCCATTAAAAATGGGAAAGCAGGGTATAATGTTTTTGTTAAAAGTAAGCGTGCCACATCTCCTAAAGTATATATATTCTTGATTGATCTAGCCCTGTCTGTCTATCCATCCATATGAACGCAGCGATCTCGCAAACGGCAAAAGCTAGAGACTTCAAATAAAAGCAGAAAACTCGTGTATACAAGTTTGTTTTTTTTTTTTTGTTTTCAATAACTCATCCCATTTCCTTATAATTGATAACTATCGAAAATTTGAATTTTTTTTAGCCCTAGCGTGCGCATGCATGCGTGTATGTGTGCATGTGCTGTATTGCTATTAAAGAACAAAAGAAACTTAATGATTGGTATTATAGCTCAAAGGATTCAGGGTATCTCTTAGTCAAACTGTCTCAACTAGAGTTTTGTTACTTGTTTATTTTGTATTTTTTAATCAGAGATTACCATATAAAAACTGAATTTTCTCTTTATGTTTAGCTGCAACACGCACCTCAGACCGCATTTTCGATTGATATCTAATATTATACTGGACTCATTACAAAAAACAATGTTTTCAACGCCTGAAGGAATTTCAATAATGTTATTGTAAGTAAAATAATTAAGTTTCCTTACTAAAACTTCAAAGACGACGAAAATAATATTGATTGATATTTTGCCCAAGCTACAAATCCAAGATAGAGATTAAACATATTATTTATGCTTATAGTTTTATATGGTACATTAATCATTTTTAATAGTTTCCGATACAACTTATAATAAACTTCTTTACTGACATGTGTCAAATACAATTGTTTCGGTACATGACACCTGTCTTGGGACATCTGATGAAGCGTTTCTTTATTAATGATTACTTTTTAATAGTGTCATTTTAGTTAACTTTCTATATTGTCTATTTCAGTAATTTACGAATTCAGGTTTATAAAGCAGCTACGTCGTGGCTTTTAAATTTAGCTGAGGGAAGCGGATGCAATTTAATTGCTGAACGCCTTATAAAAATTGTACTTGAAGATGTGATAATCCGTCAGAGAAACATATATTTGATGGTAATTAAAATAATATTTTCAATTTTATCATATATGTATACATATATATATATATATATTTTTGCATTCCAGCCCGTTTCTCAACCGAAAAATAGATGTAAAAGGAAAACTACAGGTATATCAGGAACATATTTACAAAGCGAAGAGATTATAACTAAAAACAAAAACGATCTTTGTAAACAATCACTGCAATGCCTGCAAATGGTATTGGAATCTGTTGGTTTTCTTTTGAAACCGCAACTACTAAGGGTAAGCATAGTATTCGAAAGCAAAGCAAATAAACCGCATGAGAGTCGCTCTGTCCAAAAGATGCACTCATGACTATAGGCTAGTTTTTAACCTAAATCTTAAGTCTCTAGAATTTTATGTGGGTGAAATGTGATTTTTTGTCATTGGTTGCTGTGGAGGGGGAGGTATCCTTCCAAAATCAAAAAAAATATTCGTATTCAATTGAGCAACCCCCACAACTGAACGTTTCTATCATTTTGTGCACGTATATAATACTACTTTTTCTTACAATATTGTGGAATTTAGTGTTTAGTTTTGCATCAATAATTTCTTTCCACATCATTGAAAACAGCTTAAGTATAGTATTCAAAATGAATAATTAGGATTTAAACTATTATTATTAATTTATTGGAACTTTTTTTGTAGAATATATTGACCACTTTATTGGAAAACAGCACCCAAATATATGAGAAACGCGTGTGGAAAGATGATGTTTACAACGACTGGACATGTCGCCTTGAGTTGTATAAGACATTATTCATATTCATCAAATTGAGAAATCTGCCCTGCTTCCCTCCTTCGGAAATAGTTTTGTACATACTGGATGCATCTAGCAAAAAAGATCCAAGCTCTGACATAAGAATTTGTTGTAGAAATATGATTGCTATATTTGAGAATAAGTTACATCCTCAAAGAGAGAGTTTTAATTTCAAAAAAGATCAGCAGGACAATACATCTACAATGCAAATAGCTGAAAATATTTATGAAACTGCAGCTGACACTCATGAGACAGATAACAGTGAAAATATATTAATAAAAGAGACATCAGCCATTAGTGCCAATACAGACAATATACAAGACGAAAGTAAGTCTATGTCAAAAAAAAATCGCATGTCGTCAGAAAAGAAAGCTAATAAAAGAAACAAGGATATTTGTATTAATAACGAAGAGGCTTTGGAAAGACCAGCAAACAAAAAGCGTTTAATTAATAAAGAATATGATGCGACTAAGTTGTTGGACAAGGTTGTGAATGCTCCAGCAATCAATGACAGTGTAGTTATTCAAAAGGTCGATTCAACAGAGTCTTCGTTTGAATCGGACGATGTTAAGCTTAGCACGCCATTAAAAAAAAATTATATTTCAAGCGAATCGCAATCTGGTAAAACTGATGACGATGACTACATTGCGGAGTTGGAAGCTGCATTTGTCGATGAACTTAAATAAAAACTTTGTAAAGTAAAAAATAGTGGATATCCATAATAAATAACAAACGATATGAAGCTTACTTATTCCAGATATTGAGTTTTGAATTCATGAATAGTAAAGGGGTTTTGTGAATATTTTAACAGATCGTTCAGCAGAATATGCCACTATCGTGCCTACCGACTGGATGGGCAGTTATGATTCAAAGACCAGGCTACATGGCAATATAAGTTCATTGTAATACATATCATTCCTAATTCAGAAGGTTTTCTTTCGATATAATTATATTTACAGTAAAATCTATGATGGATATTCTGTGCATATGATAGTTCTAGCCTTATTTCTCACACAGGCAATGTGGCCTGCTTATCTGATAATTTATAGTAAAATATAAAACTACAATCTATGAAACTAGCTAAATTGATTTCTGCAGTCTCCCATTACGCTTAAGAATAAGCTTTTAAAACTAATCTATAATGAAGATCACCAATTGTTCTTAAAATTTGTCATTAAATATTGATAGCTACCTAATTTATTAATAACCAAGTAAGAAAACTCTAGTTCTCATAGTTTTTGAATATAGCCTATATATATAACTCGTATGTAGAACCATATCTCGCGACTTAAATCTATGACAATGGTACTAAGAATGTCGATCAAAGAGGAATTATGCAAGTTCGACACATAGATTATACCAGCACACAATAATACCAATAATAACATACCAAGCTCACAATAATTTTTCCGTTACTATTAAAGAACTTCTTCTTCGAAAACATATTCGCACTGCGACACACAGCGCAGAACGGCAATTTGAAAGAAGGTAGCAAAAATAATTCAAACACAACTGCGATTCTTAGAATATTGTTCGCGAGCATTTGTATGTATGTGTGCACATGTATACATAATGAACATTTATAAGCGCCAGCTTGTTTCTGTGCGCATTGCATTTCAATCGCTGTTGATGTGGCCAAACATTTTGTTTATAACTTTTGTGTTTATCTACGGATTTTTATGAAACTTTCACCATATGATGTAAATAATTATTGTTAAAAAAAAAACTGAAAACCCTACACATTTAGGCCATATTAGCAACTGCAAATAATTTTCAAAATTTTGTGAAATTTGAGGTGGTATCCAAATGGTGAAAATATACATAAAGGTACATGCAAAATTTGGAGACTCTAGCTCTAAAGATATAAAATCCTAACTGATTTTTCATTTGGTTTTAAATCGATAACAATTATTCTGGAATAGTTATCGATTTTCTGAAACAACTCGATATGCGCGTGGTATACACGAGCCTAACAAAAAATATTCTCTAGCTCTTACAGGTTCTGAGATCGACGCGTTCATACAGACGGACAGACAGGGCTCAATCAACTCGTCTTGTCGTCCTGATGAAGAATATATGTATGTATTTTATGGGGTGTGGCATGCCTCCTTCTGCCTGTTACATACTTTTAACAAAACCATTGTACCCTGTTTTCCCATTTTTAATGGGATCAGGGTATAAAAAAATCAAATACTTTGATGAACAGATTAAATATATTGGATCATTCTTTCTTTTTATTCACATTCTCTCTAGCAATTTTTTTTTTAATTTTTTTTTTTATTATAATTCAATTAATAATATTTATTTAAGCAAAATTCATATCTATATTCAACTGATCTACATACGCTTTCGGTTAAGGCGGAAAGAATTCAATTATATTGTTAAGTCACAATCAAGTACAATTGAAGATAAACACTCATTGTGCTATAAGGTTCCAATACACTTTATTAGTATACTAATTAAATACTTAAATGCATAAATAATTACACGTTTTCAGTCTTTCGAAAAACTCTTAATGTATCTACGCATGGACACGATTTAAGGAACAAAAAAAATGGAATTTATGTTAGTAGTACTTAGAGATTCAATACATAGGCAATATATAATACATTCAAAAAACCATTTTTTTTTAATCATTGATTAATCATGTATATATATATATATATATATATATATATATATATATATATATATAATTATATATATATATATTATATATATATATATTATAATATAAAGATAAAGATAAATAATAGTATATGTGTTAAATAAAGTAGCTACCTAAAGACGTGATGTCGCTATGTGTGACGACTAATAATATATTTATGAGAATTACGTGAAAGTTTAATAAATTATATTTTTTTTTATTGTTATTGTTAAAAGAAATAATCAATAATTCGAATTATAAAGATTGATTAGATTGAATTACTAAATAGTCGAGACTTCAGTTTATCTCAAAAGGCTACGTAATGCAGTTCATTGCAATATAATATTTAAGTTAATTAGTGATACAACCATTTCAACCATTATTATTATCATTAATTCGAAAATTATGCTCTTGGTGAGAGTACTAATGGAAAGCAAATTGCAGGTAATGCCACACTAGCTGGCTTTATCTTTATCGATTCAAGATCGCTGCAATTGATGTTGAAGTTTTGAAGAATATTGGCTATCAAAATAAATCCGAATCCGCGCACCAAATTCTGACCTATACATGTGCGTTTCCCAATGCTAAAAGGCAAAAAGTGGGGAATATTTTTTTTTAGTTGAAATTTGCTAGTTTCAGAATCCACCTTAATATCTTGCTCCGTTATCTTGTGTGAGACATTTTGATTTTCAATAGATGAATGATATATTTTAGCTTCCTTTTCGAACTCAATACCAGAATCTGATTCTTCGGAGCATCTTCGTTTTCCTTCAAATACAAGCGGTGCTGAAGTACTCAGAGTTTTTTCTTCCAAAAACCGTTCGGGTTGAAATTGATCAGGATCCTTCCAGTATTTCTTGCTCATGTTGAGCATATAGTTATTAATGAAAACAATGGTACCACTAGTCACGCCAAAATCTGATATTTGAGTATCTTCGGTGGCTACGTGGGGTACTATGGGCGATGATGAGTACCGCAAGACTTCGAATATTGTTGCCATGGTATAAGGCATTTTATCCATATCATGCAAGTTAATACTTCTTTGACTGTTTTCGGATATACAATCGACCTCGCATTGAATTTTCCGTCCAATCACAGGATCCTTGGCAATGTAGGCGAGCGATAACATCACTAAGTTACCAACCGCTGAGTGACCTCCAATAAAGTCTTCTAACATAAAAATAATTGTGTTGCGTGAGACATTTTTATTTTCTATAAGGCTCTTTAGGAGTGCATCTGTGAAGTCGACGTCTGGTTCGTCCACATCGATATTAATTTCTCTTCGGTTTATAACCCGTTCCAGAATAAATTTCCTAATGGTGCTAGACCAACGGCATATCTTTTGCGTGTGATTGATGTAAAATGGCAAAAGCCATGGCAAAAAGTCTAAGGGGCAGCCTTGGTTAATTTCCCAAAAAATTTCATCAAAGAACTGCACAACTTGTTCAAATTCCTTGTCTTCATAATCGAAACGCATTGAGCACATGTATTGGCTAAACATATTAGCGCATGCCTTAAGTATAACTGGCTTTAAATCGAAGGGCCTGCCAGGCTGGACAGACGCTTTCAACGACTCCAGTAAGTTAGCTATCTCATTGCACCCGATTCGAGACATTTTTGCAAAATATGACGATGTCGATCGAGGCGAGCAGTGTCGTCGGGCTAAGTTTCTGCGTTTCTGTTGCAACAGTGACCAGTCGCAAAGGGCAAGAGCTGCAAGAAAATATATTCAAATTTATTTATTATAGTGTAAAAGGCATTGCATCTTGAAAGAACTAAAGTAGTACGTTAAAATTACATTTAAACAAACAGAAATGTTTACAATTATTATTTTCTATATAAAAATTAAAATATTAATTAAATCCGCCACCTAAATGAATGATCTATCTTTGATTGCTAATAATTTGAACGAACAAAATGCAAAATCTACATATTATAAAGATATATAAATTTGTACGGAGAAAACTGTTGTATTTCCATTGGATATCAACTGAGAGATAGTTACTGTAGATAATATTAATAAATCCTATGAAAGCAGGATCAGTAGAACGTTTTATTATATTCACCAAAGCTTCTTTTTTGCGTTGGAAAACGTTTTTCTCTGTGGATATTATTCCAGAATGACGTAAGATATCTCAAAATTGTATCATATGAAAAAACAGTAATCGTCAGATAAGATAAATCATTCAGAGCAAATTGAGAGCAAACAGGAATTCATACCATTTTTAATAAAACATTTCTAATATTTTAAGCTAAATTTAAAGTCTTCAAATTTTATGAGTTTCGAGACTCAAACGCTTGTACAAGGTCAGGAAATTGGCTAAAGCTTAATCGATTCGATTTCTGATCCTTGCTCAATGTACTGTATTTAATCGGCAACGCCTACTTCTCAATGCTGTAACAAATTTTTTTAAGCCGTTACACACTGAGTATTCATTTTAAATTTGTTCGGGAAAAAATACTAAGCTTAGCAACTCCAAGTTAAACTTACTCATATAAGTGACTTATTATTTTCTATAAGTCTTTTGAGCAAGATAAGGCAAATAATATACTTATAAAAGTATTTTATTTTTGTGTTCATTTCGTAGCAAACACTTGATTCTTTCTCAGATTGATGACGATGGAATTTCCTTCTTGGGCCACAAATCTGACTTTGAATTGTATATTACAAAATAATTGCATGGTATATTGCTACATTCTACATAAATTAATATTGACCTATTTTCCCTAGATTCTAGTAAAGAATATGTGGAGTATAGATGCTTTGGATATGGAAGATAGATTCTTTATAAAACGATTTCTCTTCATTGAGTTACATTTTATACAATATAAAAAAAAGAATGGGATCAGGGTATAAAAAGAAAAGGAAAATAATGACTAAACATTTTAAATAGATGATAAAAAAATGGTACAATCGAATGTTTTATAATTTGGGTTACTCTTTTCAAGCATTTTCATCTTATATTAAATGCAACTTCACTTCACTTTTTATCACATATTATATAAGGATCTAAAAAATACTTACAGTTATTGCGATCACCTCCGAAAAGTTTATGGTAACGTAAAAATTCTGGTCTTCCTCCAAAGAATTTTCCATTCTTATTGAGGACCTCTTTTATTAACTCGAAGTTGTTTACGACAAGGCAGCGTGTGTGCCCAAGTGTTAAAGTGTAAATATCGCCATAGCTTTTGGTCAATGCTCCAAAGCCCTTAAAAGGGTTGTTAAATTGGCCAATTATATCTAAGTTTCCGATTATCGGCCAAGGACGAGGACCAGGTGCTTGTAGCAGCTTTCGTTTAGTTTTTATTAAATTTGCGTTTTCTAATCTAACATTTGCTTTCTTTTGATAGTTAAAAATTATTATAGTATAGGATGTGACTATTGCTACCAGTAATATCCCAGTTATAATATAGAAAATTAGAAAAAACATGTTTTTATCTCTAATACGATGTCTTTGGTTTAAGTTTAATAAAAATTTATTTTTAATGTTTTAATAATTCGTATTTTATTTTAAAGCCAAATAAAACTGTTCCACGACTTCGTTGTTTTTCTTATAATATATATATAATTATATATATATATATATGTATATATATATATATATATTTAGCACCAGAAACGAGCAATGTTCTTGCCTCGCGATCGAAGAATATTTGCTTTTCAAAGCACTTTCTTTCTTACGTTTTATTCAAGTGCCGAGAAGTCAGAATGCCCGCAAGTACATTCATAAATATGTATGTGCCGTTGTACATATATACATTCGCTGATACAGGCGTCTGTATGTAAGAGTGTGGGTGTGTGTGTGTGCGTTTATATTTCCATACAACGGTATGCTATCTGCTGATACAAACCTTTTATATGCATATCTGATAGCTTCGAAGCACTCAAACATAATAAGAATTGCATGAAAGTTAGCTCTTAACACTTATACTGCAACTGTTTGTTTAACAAATTTTGAAATACACATATACATACTCAGCCTTACGAGAACATGTATCTAAATACATACATTTTCTGTATATAGATATGTATATTTAACAAAAGACCCATGATTTCGTATACAATCCGTAAAAAAAACCTTAAGCCTTAGACTGGTGCCAAAAACTGGACAAAGCTGAACTTTTACACATTTTACTTTTTATACCCTGAATCCATTGAAAATGGAAAATGATTTTGTGCAAAAGCATGTAACAGGCAAAAGAAGGCGTGGCACACCCCAGTATAAAGTTTATATATTCTTGATCAGCTCGACGAGCTGAGTTGAACTAGTCCCGTCCGTACGTCCGTACGTCCGTGTAAACACGTGGATTTCATAAACCACACTATTGTGGTTTGAAATAAAAAGCAAATTTCTCGATAATACCATACGCTGTACGAGTTTATTTTTTTTTCGATAACTTTCCTTATAATCGATACCTATCGAAAATATCGCTTTGTTTTTGAGGCCTGGCGTGCACACCATTTAAGATAGAATCGTGCTAATGAATCGTTGTTAATTCCCATATTGAATACGCATATTTTGTCATTTTTTAATTTTTCATGCCACGCCCCTTTCGCCCACAAATCAACAAAAATTACAACTCACGTATATCAAATACTAGAAACTTGAGATTTGACAAATAGGTACATTTGAATGTCATAATCACTCCCCGAAAATTTCATTAAGAACATATGTCGTGAAAAAAAGTAATTAAAAAATAAAGATTCCATAGTACAGCCTCTCCTGCATCCGCATAACTGCGCAGTACACATACTACGTGCATGTTCGTGCATGCATATGTTTATTACAATTAATGAATAAATGAAACTTTTAATGATTGGTATTACAGCTCAAAGGATTCAGGGTATCTCTTAGTCGAGCAGTCTCGACTAGAGTTTTGTTACTTGTTATATACTGATCCCATTAAAAATGAGGAAATATATATTCTTGATCAGGACGTCAAGCCAACTTGATTTAGCCCTGCCCGTCTGTCTGCGTGTCCGTCCGTCCGTCCGTCCATCTGTCCGTCTGTCCGTATGTATGTACGCGTCGATCTCAGAACTTATAAGAACTTACGATTTATTATCTTTTTCTTAGCAGCTAGTGTCCAAATTTCGCATGTAGCTCTACGTATTGTGAAAATTTTTTCAGTGGCAAATATAAAAAATATATGTGAAAATATGTGATTTATAAAAAAACAAAAATTTATTAATTAAAATGTTTGGCCACTTTGCAAAAACGCGCAAAAATCACAATTAGCTAAGACAAACTGGCGCCAGCAGAATTTTATATTCTACGAATAGATAATTACAAAGTGGTTTAAATTCGGAGCGGGTCAAAATATTTCTTTGTTTCTATAAGCTATGTGGTACCCGCACATTGAAATTAATTTTCTTTTTTTTTTTTTTGGATTTAACCATTTTGTACATACAATTTACTGTGTATATTTAAAAACTAAAAGCAAGTGGGATTAGGTATCTGCCCAACTAAATTCTTCTTACTTGTTATATTTAATATGTTTATTTGACCTACGTAAATTTATAATGTGATCAGATGAATAATGAATATACAATTGTAAAATTATCATATAGAATGTTTTAAAAACAAAACAATACTTAATAATTAACAATCAACTTTTATTTATTTTAAGCTTAGCTATGATCAAATACAAATCTAATAGAAAAATGTAAGTAATGCGAAAAAGTATAAGAAATTTACACTAAAAGTAAAAAAAGCTTTTTAAATAAATTAAGTTAAGGCAGTCTAAAACACCTTCCAACAATATCTTTTTTTGAAAAAGTGCTAATTGAATGTATCTCAAGTATCTCTTTTCAATATTCCGGATCATTACCTTTTCTTTAATATATAATATTTTTCAGCATTGGAATTTATCGAATGAACAAACGAAATTTTGAAAGAAAAATGCATTAAGACTTAAGACCAAGACGATAGGATCTATCGATCTTTGGTGACAACTTTCACTTCGTTCATGTACAACATCTTAATAAAGAATTTGATAATTTTGATTAAAAAGATTGTTATTTATCATTTTAAAAATATAATTTTTAATTCTGTTTTTAGAAAATTATATGTGAATAAGCTATGTTGTATCTAAGCCACAAGATAAAAAAAAAAAACTTTATTTATGTTATGTTGTTAAGCTCGAAAAATTTAATCCAAAATATAAGATTTGTTTGTTCATCTAATGATTCCAAAACTAAAAGGATTTCGTGGCTTGGATGAAAATTCCCGATGATTAAAAGTCCGAAACCCGCCGACAACCTAAAAGGAAATGATAAAATTATGAAAATGAAATGTATAATGAATTTGACAATGATTAGCATCCTTAGATAAGGCAGTCTTATAATGGGCTTAAAATATATACTTAATTTTGGTATTTAATACATATTGACAAAAAATAAAAATAAAATAGGTAACAAGACTCTAGTCGATACGGCTCGACTAAGAGATACCCTGAATCTATTCGGCTGCAATACCAATCATTAAAAGTTTAATTTATTCATTAATAGCAAACAACACATGCACACACACACACACGGACAAACGACTCAACTCGTCGTTCTGATCAAGAATATATATATTTTTGGGGGGTGTGACACGCCTCCTTTCACTAAAACATTATACCCTGAAATTTCATTTTCATGGATTCAGGGTATAAAAATAGGAAGACAGCAAAAAATACTTTTATATTTTTTGTATTTTTATTTAAGCCCGAATTGTCATTGTTCACTTATTCTTAGTTATATATGCTTATACCATTTAAGACACATATTCCCAAAATTCAGAATTCAAAAGTGTATTGTAATTTTAAAATGTCACTATGTTAATTATATTAAGTGAAAAACCGAAATCTAATTAAATATGCCAGAACTTAAAAATATAATAATAACTTCCTGAATATAGAACATCTCCTAGAATGTTAATAAAACGCTGTAAAAATCCGCCAACGCAAATATCCTTCTCAAACAAAAAGTTAACTAGTTATGAATTAAATCCTTTTACCTTTACACTTAGATATGATCTGGAGCCTATGTGCCTATAGTGTCCTTCAATTCTATTTCTACAGTTAGTAATGGTTCTGCATTATAGCTCCGTGTTCGCAGGAGCTTAGTTTATTAGCAGACCAAGCGAAAGGCACTATCGCTATAGTGAGTGGGCAAATTCGAATAAGCCTAAATTAGGTCTACCTTTCAAGTTAAACAAATTAACTCTGGCTGTAAGCTTCTTCTCTTCTCTTATCGGCTGAGAATCAACTATGTTGACATTAATGTGACTAGACCACAGCCAAATTCAGAAGGGTAATTATCTGAAATGCAAGAGCTTCACTTATAAATATATCTCAGTAATTTCGAAAAGAGTTTTTTATTGCAATATCCACGGTTGCATCTCTAAAAAAAATTAATTCAATAGCAGATTTTTAGGTGATTGAGTTACAAACTATGATCAACAGACTCGAAGTTTAGTACATTTTGACGACGATTCAACCTTTTACTTTCCGTAAATTTTACAGATTCATGTACTTGGGATGTAAAATATCGCAAAAACTAAATGTTTCATATGTGTAGCTCTAGTATCATTTAATATTACAGCTGCATCAATACAGTCTCTCGTTAAAGTTATAGCTGGGAACCCATTTTGCTGTCTTTGCCTCTTCTGAAAATTTTAATTTTACCTAGTTAAATTACAGATCAATTAATAATGTGGCATTTATTGTTAAATGAGATGAATATTGTTTGTAAATATGTTTTAAACATTCAAAATCCGGTCAAATTATTTTAATTTAGGCTTGTGTATTAAAAATTAATAATATTAGATAATACAGTAATAATGGAATCATATATTGGAAGAAGGAAAAATAGTTCGGCTTATACTTTATAATCTAGACTTCATGTGTCAATGAATAAATACTTCCAACTGGAAAAACAGTGAGCACTTATTTTATTTTTTTTCCATAGCAATTCAATATTTATTTTATATAATCAACAAAAACACGCATTTTATCAATTTCAGCCAAGCAGTACCCAAAGTCGTCATCAAGAAGACCAATGCTGACAGTTACTGCGTCAGTTTATTTTATTTTCTCGGATACATTTGCAATTGATCAGGCGATTAAATTTGAATACGCCGAACCCAAAGATAGAAGACCGACAATTGTATATTGATTTGGTGCAAATGTTTGTAACAGACGAAGAATTAGATATCAATTGACAATTTATAACATCCATGTTCATCTGTGTGACCCAATAGAGATATAGATAGAGATAGAGATTTTCTTATTCCGCAGATTAGCTCTGATCTGGGTGCAGCCGGTTCCGTCAAGTTTCGGGTCCATGCCTTCCCTTTCGAAAATGAAAAAGAGTATTAGCTCAGCAGCTCTGCATGGAAACAGTGTTCTTTATTTATTCCAATATATTCCCAATAGTCAATAGCACACAATAGAATTCGTAACGTTCAATTATACTTGCATGCAAACTTTTCAAGCAACATTTATACACGAATTGAATTATTTTGTTTTTCATTTACAAACAGTCTAGCCTTCTTTTCAAAAGGCTTAGCAAAACAACAAACAACGGGACGCTAATCAGACGCGTCTTTACCAAAAAAAAAAATTTGAATAAAAAAGGAAGTAATATAATGGAATTTGAAAAAAATAATTTTTTCTTATTTTTGTACGACTTGAAATCTTTAATAAAGTCTGATCAGTGCCTAATATTATTGTCTTTAATTGACGTCAAAACTCTTATAGTGATTTGCTCAGTAATTATTTTATGTGTTTTCTTGTATTGGCTTATTTGTGTGCCTCTCAATTGGATTCAGGTACTACTATTCAGAATACTTTACTTTTTTATATATCTGTGTTTAGCTTTGTAGCAAAATCTTTTGCGGGTAAAAAACTAAATATTCTCAGCAAATAAAAAAAATTGATTTCATTTATAATAAATTAACCATGATTTATTTTATTATAACCCAATAAAGCATGTGGATCAGACTGAAAAAAACATCAGATGCAAAAGTAAACGAGCAACAATTAATCGACTAAGAAGATCGCGAACTATTGGGGCTAAGGAATTACCTCCTCCATATCCGAATGGATGGTATGGAATTCTCGAATCATCGAAGCTCAGTGCTGGCGAATCAACACATATATCTTGCTTAGGAGAGCAACTGATTGCATATCGGACTAAACGAAATGAAGTCTTTGTATTGGATGCATATTGCCCACACCTGGGAGCGAATTTGAGCATTGGCGGCCGAGTCGTTGGGGACAATATTGAATGTCCCTTTCATCGCTGGAGCTTTAGAGGTAGTGATGGAATTTGTACCAACATCCCTTACAGCTCAAGCGGTAAGCATTATTATCGTTAAGTTTTTGCCGCGCCATTCCTTCAATTTGCACGTTATAGTACCTCCGGCCACAAAAGTAAAGAAATGGACTTCCAAAGAGGCTAATGGGTTCATATTTGTATGGTATAGTTCTGAAGGTACTGATGTTCCATGGGACATTCCAAAATCAATAGAAGTTGAAAGCACCGCATTAGTTTACCAAGGTCGCAATGAATTTTATATAAACTGTCATATACAAGAGATACCAGAAAATGGAGCTGACCTGGCGCACTTCAGGGCCATTCACAATGATAATGTTGTTACTGGTAGCTCTCATCAGAAGCATAGCATATTTCGCAGGCTCGGATATCATCAGTGGCAGGCAAGGTATATATAAAAGAAGCGGAATACGTCTGCATTTTATGGCTAATTCTTAATTTTAGCTGGAACTCCTCAGTAGTTAAGCACATAGCTGAGACAAAGATGACTCATACCTTTGAGTTATTTGGAAAATTTCAATGTTTCCGAATGACAGTTATCGGACGACAGGTATTTTGTATTAATGTTGCTAAGTTGCTGAAACTTTCTGAGTTCGCTCCGCAAGATAATATTGAGTAAAATACATTTATTTTACAGATTGGGCCAGCTTACGTTCATCTCACTTTGAACTCCCCTATGTTTGGCAGTTTCCAAATATTTCAAACAGTTACTCCAGTTGAGCCATTATTACAAAAGGTAGTTCACAGATTTTATGCCAAGCGATTGATGGCTCCCTTTATGAAGTTTTTAATTTTCGGAGAAACTGTTATGGTAGGTACCATAGAGTCTCAAATTCCTAAGCTAATTGATATTTACTCATTCCAGTTCGAGCGAGATATGAATATATGGAATCATAAAATGTATCGTAGCAACCCACTACTTGTAATGGAAGAATCTTCCATAAAGAAATTTCGAAAATGGTATGCGCAGTTCTACACGGACAACAGTAACTCATTTCAGTCTGCTAGCAACCAAGATTGGTAGAAGAGGTAGAGTTCATAATTCATTGTACTGAATGTATTGCGTGAATAAATAATTGAAAAGTCGATAAACGGAACGTTGAATTGTTCTTGAGTCTTTTAACAAAATTATATCTCATATATTCAGCAATTGAACAAAAATGATTCAAAATTATTGTACAACCTTGCAAAGACTATGTGGCAAATCTTTTTGAGTATTCAATTATTATCTTGAAAAGAAGAAATTAAACTTTTTATACAAATGGTGCTTTATTATATCCATTTACATACATTTATCTAAATAAACTTGAATTTATTAAATTTTGCTCAATTAATTGTTTTCAACAGAGTCTATTTCCGGACTGTTCTAAAGCTGAAAATATTATTTTATTTTTTGTAACTTCCGGTTGACATTAATAAAAGAGTAAATTCATTTCAAAAATATTACGTCTTACCGTTCCTACGTCTGTCTGCCTGAACACTGCTACTGAGCTAGAGATTTTTACATAAGGTCTTTGGTACAGTCAGCCTACAAAGTATTTAAATTTCTTGTCTATGTGGTTGGGGGTAATTTACTAATGACAAACGTTTAATTTAAGGCGATAACAACAGGAATCTTGGACTCACTTATACAGACATAAAATGGTAGAACGAAGATATTAATATTCTCTTTTGACTGTTGACTTAAAAAAAATGGTTTAACTAAAACCATCTGGACATTAGTCAGCATTTATCATTGATCAACAACTTACCACAGACAAATACAGACATTTCTTTATTTATAGTCTGTAAAAGAAGGCCGTTCCGTTTTCCAGATACATACATTATTAGTTTTATTAAAAATTAGAATAACGATAGCATCATAGCAATTTCGGATTTATTTTAACTTTATTGACAGCTTTGCTTAATCATAATTGTTTAAATTATATTGAGACATTTAGCTGAGAACATTTTCTTTTGCTATAAAGGCATGGCATTAAATTATCGTAATTTTAAATTTGTAAATTTTGTTATAAGAATTTAATTAAAAAGATTATTTTTAAACTTAACATCAACTATCAGCTATTCAGCTGCTAAAATCATCGAATAATTTTGCTTTCGCTAAAACCATTCCAGCATTTTCTGTGCGAAGGCGGGCAATAGATTCACGCCCTTGATCCACATCAAATATATGAATAGCCGAGCCAAGAGCAAACGATTTTTTATGGCCTGTTGGTGTCTTGAAGGCAGCAATATTTTTGATTAGATTTTTATTTTTGAAATGGGAGTATGGAGTTTGTAATAATTCTGAGTCCTGACTTTGTGTGCAAAATTTGTCTTTATTTTCTTTTACAGCAGAATTTTGAAAAAATATATTAGCTGGCAACCATTGCTCGCAGTCCGGATCTTGCTGTTCAGCTGTGTTGGTCGAAACAGCCGGCACAGCTTTATCGGAGCTTTGTATTTGAGGAGTAGGCAGTTTACTAGATAGCTTATTATCTGAACTGAGATGCCAGGTCTTGTGCCTAGTAATCTTTGTGGGAGTATTTACTTTCTGTGTAGCTTTCAGTTTTGCTGGTGAATTTAAATAATTTCTGTTGATACTTTTTCGAATATGTCGCTGAGACTTATCATTGATTTGTTCAATATTAGTTATTACTGAATTTAATTTGGGAAGCGGAACATTAGTATTAATTGTCGCTAGACGATCAGCAATAGCGTCATATTCTGCAGTTGAAATACTTGGATTCCCTTTCGATTGGTTGTCCCTGGAAGGTTCTTTGTTTTCTAATGTATCGGAAACTGAAATATTTCGATTATGTAACATTTTTTCCTTCTTTTTACTCTTTGGCCATCCTGTACTAATAAGACTCCATCTTCTTTCTGCGCCACTTAGAGTAGATGGGCATGTACTTGGTTTAACAGATCCTCCACTGCCAGCCGCGTATAATGTTGAGCGTCTGTGTCGACTAAAATAAATATATATATTAATATGAAATATTATAAAGTACAATTTCGGATGGTGGAAAATTGGATTTCTAATATATTATTCATATTTTGAACAAACATTATTCGTAATTTAATACTGTATCCGTAATTTATTAACAAATTTAGATATTACTTACTGTTTACTTTCATTAACTGCGCTCATAGATTTGGCAAATGCTTCTGTATTTGTGCATATTCTCGGTGAAATATCCATGGGCTCAGGCATACAATTCTGTTGCGATTTGACTTTATGCAAAGCCTTTGAACTTTCCCCAGATTTTGGGGATGTGCTATCGTTTTCTGTCGGATTAGCAGATGACCCGACTATGGTTTTGAGGCCATTGAATAAATCTAGCAGAACACAGTGAAAGAAATATTGTCAGAAAATAAAAATTCGTATACTTACGACTTCTTCGCATTTTGCTTTTTATGGCTGAGCAGTTGACACCGACAGATTTTTTGGTTTGCGATAAATTCGATGTGATTGTGAGTTTCTCTTTAATATGAATAGGAATTGTTCCAATAATGTTTGAGTTCTTGATGAGCAATTCGACTAATTTGATATGATTCTTAAATCGAACACTATTTATATCACGGTAAGGCATAACGCTTGGTGCGATTACAATAGCCAAGTTTTCAGCACTCATTTTATTGTATTTCACATGACGTGTGATGGTTTGTAGAAATTGCATAAAATAAGCTAGAGTATGCACATTCAATGGACTAATTAGCAAACATGCCAACTGTATTGATCGAAGTCGATTGGGTTCACCAATCATCAGACATCTGACAAGTGTTTCATGCAATTCGACCGGTATAAGCGGCTCGGGAAGTTCTCGAAAAAAATAGCTAACAATGTTGGCAACATCAATGACGCGATACAGTTTTCCTAGTGGCTGACCAGCTTCAAGATATTTCTGTAATTAGTAATCATTTGAAAATAGTGAATATAACTGAGATGTATATATATTTTACTCGAATTTCTCGTTGCTTTGCAGCAGAACCAGCTTTACGAAAAATCCCCTCTGTTTCAGAATTCTCCAAAATATAGCTACACGCTTCTGTGATGAATTGCGGCACCTGAACCACAGTGCCGCTTGCAAGAAAAGCATCAGTTAATTTTAGATGATCCAATCCTTGATGAAATAACCGCTGACCGCTCGAATTCTATAAGTATGTATTTAAAATCATTTGTCTTAATGTAATGAATATTTGTATTATTCGTAATACCTTTATGAGTTTTGGCTTTTTTCCTTTGTGTTTAATTCCCATTTCCTTTAACGCATTCAGAACAATTGTCGAAAGTAAATCTGAACTAGACATTTCTGCTATTTGTTGATTGTACACTTTGAATGCAAATAATATGATTTTAATATGTTCACGAAAAATCACGGAACTGTGATCTATTTTGCCTTTTTTTCAAATGCAATTGTGGACAAAACAAGATTTGCGCTCACAGCTAATCGATAACAATATACAATTCGGTTATCAAAATAAGGGTAGATCTTATATAGTTAGCGTCGACTTTGAACAATGACTGCGAATAACTCGGACTTAACTAGATCTCAATTGAGATGAAAATAGTGGCAAATTTATTCTAGATTATATGTTATATTGTATTGTAGATATTAAGTTAAATATTACAAAAAAAAAAAAAAAACATCTATTAATTATATCATTTAACTTTGACGCACGCTGACTAAATTAATTGTGAGTTCGTATCTACGGAACGAATGAAAATTCACAGCAAAACGATGTCTTTTATATAGTTGTGAATACAGCATAATTGACTTTAAAATACGATTTAATTATTACTTTTTACAAATTAATTTTAAGTGAAACTATCTAAGTTAAACTACAATTATTTTATAAGTATTTTAAAACTTATAAGATAATATGGAAAAAGACATATAAAAGTTTTGTATTGCTCAATTGCTAAAAGTATTAACTTATTTAACGTAGAAAATTGATGTAATTTTATTATCTTGAATGTAACGTAGGTCATTTATTACATGCTAAAATAATTAACTATAAACGTGATATTAAAATATTTTTCCATAATGCTTACAATAATTGTAGAGTGAAGATTAAGATATAATTTATTATATATAAAATAAAACATATGGAATAATTGAATATTGTTAAAGTGATATTTTTTATATATCAACGAGCCTGTCCTTAATATACATTCATAAAATATGTCATCACTAAAATATCGATAGGTATATCGTTTGAAATAGTATCACCCTTATCTAATAATATTCATCTATCCCAGCATAATTTTTTAATATAAGATGGAAGACAATATTGCTTTATCCTCTGTTGGGGACTTAGAAAAAAAATTAGATTCGGCCAGACGGTCGTTAATTTCATTGAATGACAATATTCGCCGCCTTGTTGGAAGAGGACTAAAAGAGTCTAGGTATTTATTTAAAAACATCACAGCAGGAACATATTTGTAACCGAGTGTTTATTTTTTAGAGTAGAGAAATATAATCCTGACATCTCGAACAAGAAAAATGAACAAAATGAAGATAAAAGCAGCCAACGCCACGACCCATTAAAACAAAAGCGACGAACGCACGATGGAAAATTGATATTCAATCGGCTTTCAGACAAGGACGATTTGTGGCTACCAACCCCTCGGCTAAATTCACGTGTAATTCGAGAGTTACCATCGAGGGAGGAAATTGTTGAAGCTCAAGGAGTTGATTCCGAGTCGCGAGCACGAAATCGTCGTATGTTTGGTTCCCTTTTGGGAACATTACAAAAATTCTGTCAAGAAGAGTCGCGATTGAAAAAAACAGAGGATAAGAAAGCCCTAATTGAGAAAAAACTAGAAAATCAAGAGTTACAAGAGAGAGCTTTGCTTCAGAAAGAGCGTGATACATTATTTCTGGATAGGAAGCGTAAGCAACTTGAAATCAGAAGTTTGGAGAAGAAAATGGCACGGCTCAAAGACTTCAAAGCTTGGGAATCATCAATGACTTATCAACAAAATAAAATCCGTACAAAGACAAAACCTCACATATATTTTCAGCCTCGAATACATACGATACACACAGAGAAACTGCTTGTTAAAAGTAAATGCGAACTAGAAGATATAATGGAACGACGCCGAGAAGATTTACAAATTGAACTCCGCAAAATTGAAAACACAAAAAATATAGATGACGACTGTGCTTTAGACGACAGCATCTTTGAAAATAAATTAAATAAAGAACATATGGATAGTGACATTCCAGGCATATGTAAGTTAAACATAAATACATATATAATTTCATTAATTTTATTTATATATACAAATCACAATCACACAAACGATACCTAATCGACTCAATTGTTGCTTCTAATCCAGGATATATATTTTTCCTTGGTATAGGCTAAGTCCTCTTACATTATCCTATACACTTTTTTACCTCCGACGAATACATGTCGTAATTTTTACAAGGATTTAGTAAAAGCTTACCTTTAATTTTCAATATTTAACATATATTTGTATATTATTTTCAGGTGACAACAATACAAACGAAGAGTTTCGAAGTACGCCGAACGAGGATAACCAGTTAACTAGTAGTAGTTTTGTAATTCAAGAAGCATGAAAAATGAACAATTATACATAAATTATTATACTAATTTCAATGTTATTTCTAATGGTCATTATTTTTACGTTCAACCAGCTATTATCACTGGCTAAAAAACCCGATTGTTAGTAAAAAAGCGTTTAAATTGTTTATAATTTGCTTAGTCAAAATTAAAGTAACTACCTAGCTTTTCGTTTGGCAAAGAGATGAAAATTATGTTTTACCCCTAAAGAAAATGTAAATGAAATGAATTATTTAAAAAAAATTTTAAGCAGAGTCTTTACAACTACGTGTTTTATTGATATCAACTAGTAAGGATTTGTGGTCTTTAGACATTTCTGATGCTTTAAATGACAACATTTAACATATTACCTATATTGTCAACTAAAAGTTTGTTCGCATAGGATATCCTCATTTAGGTTTTCATTCGCCAATTCGTTGGGTCTATTTCCCGGTCCGCATTTGTGATCATGTTCATCTGCTAGCATTAAATTAATTTTCACTCTAATTTTCACTGCATATCCAGTCAAATTTTGAAATTTTTAGCCAATTAAAATGTAATCTTATATTATCCAGTTCTAAGAAAATGTTTGTTATACATTTTAGAGCATTCAAAAAAACTAATCCTGACGCATTGACTAAAAGATATTATGTCATGAAAATGCATGCACAAGCACACACCCTGCACAGTTTATGCAACATCAGTGCTGGGAATACAGAATGGATGGAATGGGATACACTATGGAAACTAAGGGATGAATGAATCCTCTTGCCAAGTCTCAACTATATTGTATTGGAAAATATTTATTTAATTGTAGGTGAAGGTCGAAATGGTACACAACAATATTACTGTGAATATTTTAACCATCATATTTTTGTGACTTACGGACGGACTTACGGAAAAAACCACCAGATTTTCAGAAAACATACAAGCATAATTTTATAATATATATATATATATATGTATATTTATTTATCTATATATCTCGAATAACTCAATTTTGCGGCGCATTAAGCTTATGGCTAATATGAGCAGCTTGCAGGTTGATGCAGCTGTATGACTGTAAGCTGTTTTTTAAGGCATACAGCAAGCAGTGCATAATATCTGCAGACAGAAGCTAACTGATGCGTACGACAGGTTTGAGTGCGCGTATTTTTGAAGTTCAAATAAATTTATTTTTTATACATATTAATCATATTTTAAATATTGTTTCAATATAGGCAACCTTATAAAAGAAGCAACAAATTTGGCTTGTAACCCTATATATTGATAAATGTATTTTTTTTACGTTATTCTGTAAAAGAGAAAGCAATAAAAAAAATTATTTTTACATAAAATATAATTTTATTTATATATATTTATCCAGGTCTATGAGAGCAATAGATCCAATAGACAAATAATATATCTCGATTCACCTGAAAAAGAAGTATCACGCAAATGCATGTTGTATAAATATAATATATAAAACCAGGGCAAGCGGCTTACTATGTAATTATTTATTATAGACAATCGTAAAATATATCTTTGATGATATCATTAAACTTTTGCCATTTAGAAATACATTTATATAATAAAATTGTATCAAGTGGGTATATAATACTTTAAATTATAATATTTAATATATGTCCTTTAAACAGCATCCGCCGGACTCTGGAATTCAGAAAGAGCGTGAATTGGATTTTGAACTTTCTTCTGCGATCCTTTTCGAACTTTGGCCCGAACTTCTTCTGGCTTCTCGGGCCGAACTAATGGCTTTTTCTCTGGCGCCTTCATTTTCCATACGACAATGGGAGACTTTAGAAAAGAAAATAAGCATGTTAATATTAAATTATTGTTAAGCTATAACTATTATATATATATATATATATATATATATATATATATATATATATATATATATATATATATATATATATAATTAATATTATTAATTCATCGATATTATTAATTATCCAAACTTAATATATATGTATTATGTAATTTTATTATAATTTTCTTATATATTATTTGCGAAGAGCATTTAAATTTGAAAGATATGAATATGCTATGTAAATAATAAAATAATAATTATTCTTATTACGTATTATTACTAAAGACTAAAGGAGCGCTACGCTCTGAGAACTCATACGGCTTCATCTATTAATGTGTAATCTTAAGAATGAAAATATTTCGGGGAAGTAATCGGGGACAGCTAAGGTTTCAGCCTGAACGATAGGATTTCTCTATCCATTACATATACTATAATATAAGGAAAAATTGTGAAAGGAAAACTTACAGTAACCGTGCCTTGTCTTGTGTATTTCGTTGACGCCACGTAAGAATATTTTACGGTCAATACAACTGCATTCATTAGATTCTTAGCTGCCTGAATCAGGGAAGTGGCACTATCCAGCTGAAAGAAAGAAAGAAGAAATCAAATCTTTAATTATGGGAAAACAAACCAATAACAAATTCTTACCCCTGAAACGATCAATTCGCCGCTTATATTTTGAACATCCGCTTTAACCTTAGAAGTTATCTGGATTTGGTGACAGTACAGAGCAATGCGTTGCAAGTAGGCCAATAAATCTTTTTTAGTGCTACTTTCAGGGCACTGCTCTGCTATTTCACGTGTTAGCTTATCCAGTTTAGTACCAGCTTCAGATATTTTCTTGGCGGCGTTGATGACATCCATTGTAGTTTTTAATGGGCCACGACCTCTGCAAATGACATTCAGGAATTAATAAATGATTAGTTTTAAGTGCAATTTAAAAAAATGAAAATATTCTGACACACTATTAGCTTTTATATTTCTATTCTTCATCGCTCATTGTCGTTTCAATCGTCTATTACTACAGAGTACTCGTTAAAAAATTACATACGTAAACTAAAGAATTGGAATATTACCTAGTAAAATCAGTCATCTCCATCATTATCATACACATATGTTTTGCCAAGAAAATGATGTCGTTGCCAGTATCATCCCACTTGGCGACTTCTGAATCAAAGGTAAGTTTTTCACGACGAAATAGTTCAACTTGTTGAGCAATTTTTTGCTTATCCTCTTCCGTCATTTTACGCATCGCTTCCTAATCAATTAACAAAACTTTATAATCGAATGTTAGTTCTCAATACTGAATCTCTTACTCTAGCAGTACAAATGCCACTAATATCGGGATATTCGTCAACAGTTTGATCTCCAGTATGAGCGCTTGCTGCAAAGAAAAGTTCAGCAAATTAAATATTTTTATACCCTGAATCCATTGAAAATGGAAATTTCAGGGTATAATGTTTTTGTGCAAATGTATGTAACAGGCAGAAGGAGGCGTGCCACACCCCATAAAGTATATATATTCTTGATCAGCTCGATGAGCTGAGTTGAACTAGCCCTGTCCGTCTGTCCGTCCGTCCGTCCGTCCGTCCGTCCGTCCGTCCGTGTAAACACCTGGATTTCTGCAACCACAAAAGCTAGAGACTTCAAATAAAAAGCAAAATGCTCGATAATACCATACGCTGTACGAGTTTATTTTTTTTTTCGATAACTCGTCCCATTTCTTTTTTATCGATAACTATCGAAAAAATCGCTTTGTTTTTGAGGTCTGGTGTGCACACCGTTAAAGATAGAATCGTGCACTAAGTTGTGTTTGATTGCTGTATTGAATCCGCACATTTTGTCATTTTTGGATTTTTGATGCCACGCCCCTTTCGCCCACAATTCAACAAAAACTATAACTCACGTATATCAAATACTAGAGACTTGAAATTCGGCACATAGGTACATTTAGATGTCATAATCATTCCCCGAAAATTTCATTAAGAACATAGGTCGAGAAAAAAAGTTATTAAACAATAAAGCTTCCATAGCACAGCCTCTTCTGCAGCCGCAAAACTGCGCAGTGAGCATATTACGTGCATGCATATGTTTGTGTGTGTGTGTGTGTGTGCATGTGTTGTTTACTATTAATGAATAAATGAAGCTCTTAATGATTGGTATTACAGCTCAATGGATTCAGGGTATCTCTTAGTCGAGCAGTCTCGACTAGAGTTTAGTTACTTGTTCTAATTAAATAAACAAAAATCAATTGATTGCTTATCAAACTTCAAAGCAAAAGAAAAACAACTTTTTTGTTTTGAATAGAGTTCACATATGCTTACATCGACTACGAGTTTCCAATGTTAGGTCTTCGACAGGCTCAAATTCTGTGTCAGTATCTAGATCATCAGAGCTCTGAAATAATGCAGGTTACACGATTTGTAAAATAGTTCATTATCTCCACCTTAATATGGATACATTAAATAAAGAAATACAAAATAAACTGAAAAAACACCTTCTGCCGTAAGCAAGACTTGAAAAAACGGGTGTAAAGTTTATGTTATTGATAAAAGAGTGCAAAAATACATTGTTGCCAGGCTTTACTTGGAGATTTACTATTTTACGTTTTAAATACAATATGAGAAAGGTAGTCGCTATCTTAACGCATGTCGATAGTATAGATTCTAAATTAAATTATTATATTTATAAAAAATGTTTTATTGTTAAATATGAAAGATTTAAGTATATTTGTTCTTACTCGGTTCATTAAAACTGCGCGTCGAATTTCACGAACACCGTCGTAAACTAAACGCGAGGCATCTATAAAGTCATTTTCATCAACATTTTTATTGGTATTAGCTGAAAGAGCCTCGACCGCAGCGTCAACTCGTTGCTCGAACTTAATCATTACTGAAATATTAAAAATTTATATTTTATTGTTTTTATTACTGATAATATATACTAATATAAATCACTTAATTATCACGGCAATTCTTTGCTGTTTATTTTTTTTAGTTTGCAAGACTAAAATTTGACAGCAGCCCTACATATTTAGCTATTGTAATAAACAATTTTCAAAACTACATGTGCAGTTTTCGTTGTCGGTTACCATTATTAATAAGTAAGATCTCGTTCAAAATAGTCTGGTAGCGTTGACTATTGTATAAGTGCATTAAGCTGTCGACAATATTATATTTGAAAAGCGTTACTACAAACCTTGTTCACGTAGGACTTTAACGGCTTCTAAGACTCGTTTTGTATAAATGCATGGTTCATAGTTGTCCATTTCAGCCTCAACAACATTGCACACTCGTGACGAACGGCCTTGTATAGATCCAGCCGTTCCGCGTAGATCTTTGGCATCACCCACTTGCAGTGCCATAACGCATTTGTTTACATCTTCAAGAATATGATTTTCGGAGACCGCCAAAAAGTCGTCAATAGTTGTTATGTCATCTACAGCTTCTGTTAATATTCGAACTTGCACCTCCCATGCCTGCCGATAAGCAGCCATGTTTTCTTGGGCAACCTTTGAGTTAGGTCGAACCGTGAGTATTGATGCAGCATTTATTACTTGGGGGCATAGACTTTCAATCTGGGCAGCGGCGTATCGAACCATTTTTACGCCATCTTCATTATTTGACATACTGCACACAAGATTCGCAACTTCAACTAATTTTTCAGCATGTTTAGTAAAAATTTCAGCCTTTTCCCGCACTTTCTTTTCATTGCCAGATTTAGCGGCCTCAATTAAATCGATTAAAGGTGTAGTCGTTTCCAAAAATGAATCCGACACATGATCAACAACGGCTTTGCGCAGCTGTCTACGCAAATCTCTCGTCTTTCGACACATTTGATCAATTGCACGGTCTAGCCCTGGGCTGTTGTCTTTTTGTCCCATCTGATAGTATACAAATTTCGAATATAATTTTTTTTTTTTATAATGTCGTACGGCTACAGAGTAACTTACATTTGACATGTATTCAGACAGAAGATCTTGAAGAGCCTGCCGGACCGCATTGCATTCAGCAACAATTCTCTCTCTGCGCTCATCCCTTGTGCAATCTGCATCGGCCATTAGTGCAGCAGCACTGATAATACTCTCAAGACGTTCTTCGAGTAGTTGACGTGAACGCTTATCACTGTATGTCATGGGATCCATTACAATGCCTTCCTACAATTTGTATAAGCACAGTGTCAGACAACAGATATATTTGAAAAAAATTAAAAAACCCACGTCAAAATCATCCAAAGCCGCAGCAAGCTCTCCAGCACCACTATAAACATCTGTAGGCTGTGATGATTTTCCTTGGGCCACATCGCTAATGGTATTGACAGCATCGCACACTTGTTTTAAGATAAAATCTCGGTTGACTTTGGCCAGATCCAACTCAGGATGACGAACATACACTTTAGATGCGGTCAGAAGCATGGTTGAATGCTTCTTAAGCATTGCGCGTGCAGCAGCTAAATCATCTCTCAACTGAGGATCTTTAAGCTCCTGTTGACGCTTTGCCGCCTGTTTTATTAGCTCTCCAGCATTACGACCGAATTGCTAGTTTTATAATTATTATATTTTGGCTAAGACTTTTTGATTTAAGTAAATGTTTTATGCTCACCCTCATGTTGTTCATAAGCTCGTCCTGGCTAGATGCATTCTTAAGCTTGTTTAGATCATCTTCAACAATGTGAAGCGATTTCAACAACAAATGAACATCCACCATGTCTGCTAAAATAAGTAAGCGTGTTACTGCCGAGAGCAGATTTCGCGCTGCTCGAACCATATTCCCTCGCTTCAATGAGCTGCATGGATCCTCTGAAAATTCTCGTGCTGCAATACTCATAGCATCTCCAGTTTTGCGCACTTCATCAACTGCAGAAAGCATTTCCTGTGTAATATCTGGATTTTCATAGGCAATTTGCTCTCCTTTTTGTATAAAGTTTTCTGTTGCCTTTTCAACAGCAGCAACTAGTGCACTTGCACGCTTAGATTTTCCTAAAATGAAAATTTAACAAAATAAGGAAAAGTAAAATAAATTAAGTCTCTTAAAATATGTAAGAACAACTGACTTTATTAAGACAAGGATTCATTAAAAATCCACACCGAAACTCTAATTCACTTAGGACTAAGGGGCTTTGCAGAGTTTTTAAAAAGGGATATGGATTTATTTCAAAGACTATTAATTAAATTAAATAAATATGTAATTATTTTAGAACACTCAATAAAACATATAGCATATAAATATGCAAACAGAATTATATATGATCTTCAAAGTTTCAAAAATGAATACCAAATATCGAAATTTAACATATTTATACAGTTGATATCACATTCTAAAAAGCAAAATATTTAAACTTTTGAATATTTTTCAATATTATGAACAAAAATGTTAATGTTATATTTTGATATGTAAGACAATCTAAAAATCATACTTATTGGTTACGATTTTCCATTTTTTGGGTCATGCTATGCTGTGAACCACTTAGTGTCAGATAATTATGATTGGTTATTAACTAGTGGAATTCATCTGAAGCTTGTCGTGCTTACACATATTTCTGAGCATTAATTCTATTGTTAGTAGTCGATACGCACATTAAAAAAATATTTGTAATTGTTATAGGTCGATTTTTTGGATTCTGCGTATTGCTTGCAAACTTTCTTTATATTTAGTATTTACATATTAGCACTTATCTTTTTATAACTCATGATTGACACTTATTTTACTTGAGAAATAACATGAGAAATGTAAGCATAATATTTGAGGTGTAAAACTTCAAAATATCTCCCAAATTTAAATTCACATTTTGTCGTCAATCTTTTGAGTAAATATAAAATATACAAATTTGTGTATGCACTTTTGTCATTATGTACATTTTATAGTTGTGTTTCAGTGTGTATTATTTAATACACATACATGTAAAATAAAAAAAAAAATTTTTTTCATCTACGCATTGCAGATTGCAGACATTGTTTTGAAAAATTTGAACTATTCAATATAGGCTGAATAGATGCGTTAAATGATTCATCAAAATGAAATTTTAATAGCAGCCTCACCTTTTTTCTTTTTGCTCGGCCCTTTAGTGTTCACAAGCGTTGTCACCTGCAAAACTAGCGGCTCTAAGGTTTTCTCCACAGACATTGTGCGGATTTCTAAATTTTTTGGATCCCATTTTAAAGCTATTTGACCGAAATCAGATAGAGTGCCCATGTTGAAAGAAAATTCGTATATTTCCCACAAACAATTTTCTGTTTCTTGTATTCGTAGGTAGACGCCTTTTGCCCTAGATTAGTGATGACAATTTTTACCAATATACATATCGATTACATGAACTGACGATGATATGAGTACATACTAAGAATTTCTCTTATTCCACATCCGATAAATAAATATTTTTTAAGTGCAGAAAATTTAAAGCATATTGTATACTATTTTTTAGAGCATAAAAAATGCAATAACAAAGTTAACATAGTCTTAAGAAGCCAAATAATATTATTATTAAATTATTCATTCAAACAATTATAAAACATATATTTTCACATATTGTGAACGGCTATCCCATCGCAACTTGAATGTGAAATAATTTCACTTCTGTAATAAAATGTAAGTATTTTCCAAAGCTCAAATCGCTAAAATACATGTATTAAATACATGTATTTTCTACATATTACATCTGAAATAAATTACCTTTACAGAAATGAAACTAAGCTAAAAAATAAAATCAAGCTTTCGATTATTATCGACAAAAGGGAAATGAAATGGGCTATCGAAAAAATGACTCTGGTATTGCGTATGTCTTACACGAATATAAATCCGAAATCCCTATCAAGAATGCATATATTTATATAGATTTTCAGAAAACCCCTTTGCTCTGAAATCCCTGAAATATTTAAGGAGTTCAAAATACATATATGTCGATGATATGTTTTTATATGTTTGCATATAATTTTGACTTGACTTTTTTTAGTCTTCATACATCTTCTTATTCATGAGGACCCACAAAATGTGAGCTGCTCTTTATACCCTGATCCCATTGAAAATGGGAAAACAGGGTATAATGTTTTTGTTAAAAGTATGTAACAGGCAGAAGGAGGCGTGCCTCACCCCCAAAAGTATATATATTCTTGATCAGGACGACAAGACAAGTAGATTGAGCCCTGTCTGTCTGTCCGTCCGTTCGTAGGTATGAACGCGTCGATCTCAGAACCTATAAGAGCTAGAGACTTGAATTTTTTGTTAGACTTGTGTATATAGCGCGCATATCGAGTTTGTTTCAAAAAATCGATAACTATTTCTGAATATTTGTTATCGATTTAAAACCGTATGAAAAATCAGTTATGATTTTTTATCTTTTTTATCTTAAGAGCTAGAGTCTCCAAATGAATGGATTCATGGTATAAAAACTAAGAGCGGGTGGGATTAGGGTATCCCCTAGTCGGGCGCGCCGACTAGAGTTTTCTTACTTGTTTTTTCTACTTAGTTTAACAGGTCTCTGTGGTCTTTCAGACGGACAGCATCAGTTCAGACAATGGTTTTTATCGAGAATCGCATAATCAGAGGAATGCCTAAAACAAGAATGTATTCATATTCTATACCCATTATCAAGCTTATCTACATATATAATTATTATCTTTTGCTTCAGAGGATTCAGAGGATTTAGCCAAATAAACAAATGAATTCTGCACCAAATGGTATTTTGTAGCAATTCTGGTCAGTTTAATTGCGCACTGCTGATGACTGTCATTAAATAAGTCAGCAGCATATCTAAATTTCTGGGTCATTGTTTTCAAAATAAACTTCTACCTGTTTTTGTTGTATTTTGTGAGAAAATACTAATTTTATAATAAAGCAATGTTTTATTAAATATTCAAAATACAAATGCTTCAAAGAAAAGATATTTTGAGCTCTGTATTAGATATCAATAATTAACCCATTCCAAGAAAGGTATTTTCTATCTATTACATAGTCAAATGACAATATATAATTGGATAAGTTTTTTTAAAGGAGGCTATAAAATTTTAGTCCGGATAAAAAATCGATCTAGTCCTGTTCGTACTTCTTTGAGTGAATGTGTATAACTTTTGTCCGAGTGTCCTTTTGTATGAGTGCATCGATTTAAGAAAAGTGGATATTTTTCCCGTATACCTACGAATTAGTCATGCTGTAAAAGGAAGGTGATGAAACATTTGTGAATATGTAATTGTTGATTTCCGTGTCGGATAATTCCGACATTAGAGCACTAATGCTTGTTTTATATTTCCGTTGTGACTTTATTTCCAACTTTTGGTGTCGGTCGATACAATTTTAGTGTATGGTAGCTGGCATTGCTAATATGGAGCATATGCCTATAAGTTGACTTAGATTATCAGTTTACGTTATGCATAAGTACATAGATATTTGCTAACTGAATTAGCCAATAAAATATAACATTTAAAAAATTTGTAATTATCTGTTTTAATTGTTTCAGTTAAACAAAGAGTTAAACGTAAAAATTCTTAACAATTGTAAAAATTTGACACATTGTCCTCTGTTTAAACAGATAAGGAACAAAACATTGTATTAAGGTAACTAACACATTTTCTTTCATTGCTTAAAATATACAAATAGGAGATTTGCAATACACTGTCTTAAGGATATTTTGGCGGTTGAAATATTCTTAAAAATTTATTGTAAAATTTTGTGATACAAAAAATCTACTTTTATAAATGTGTTATTTTTTGTTTATTAAAATGACATGATTATTTTAATCATCACAGGGCTTTCTTGTAAGCCCCGTGGCAGTTCTATAGTCATACGGAACTGTCGCGTTTTATCATTAATGGAGTTTGGACGGTAACTTCATCGTCGGATTGGCTTTGCTCAATAGAGTTAATTACGTTGCTTGGTGCTCCAACGGGGACTCTGCCGGCCTGAGTCTGGGTCATGTGATGTAACGCAATAGTTCGGCAACGAGATTGAGCAATTGCTTTGGACGTTGAAATCATTGAGCTATTAGATACAGATGAGGATGAACCAGCATATTCCTCCGCCGATTCACGAGTGAGATGTAAATTTGACTTTTCTGATGAAGTTGGTAATTGATGAAAAGTCGAATTCAGTGCGACATGACTAGTTGTGGCAACATTAGTCTTATATCTAGTCCAATCATTTCGATAAGACTGGCGTGGAAGTGTGCATTGAGCAATTGCATTCGAATAAACGTGTGGAGTTACATTCTAGAAAAATTCAAAATTCAATCATTATCAAAGTATAATCTTAACAATATTTTCGAGTGCTCGTTTTAAATAACAATAATAATATTACGTTCATTCAATGACCATGTATAACATTCAATGTTATAGATAAAAAGAAATGAAATAACAAAATGAGTCATCCTAAAAATGGTTAAGGATGATAATAATAGACTCCATAAGCTGTATGTCTGCACAAAAGGAAATGATTGCTCAACTATAATAGAATTTAAGGTAAGATGCTTCGCTCAATGTATCATTCTACAATCTAAAGTTTTTGTCAATAACTTTTTTACTAGATAATATTGTGGATGTGAATTTAGGTCTTAATTATAGATTGAAGCTTTCAATCTAATTTAAAAAATGTCCTCATATTTATCGGATTGTTAAAAGTGGAGTTCACATTCCTAAAGACTAGTTTAAATAATAGTCTGGGTAGACCTGACATATACCCTGGCTTAGGACTTTTTTTAAAATACTTACCACTGGCAAAGTTCTGATGGGTTGTTTTGTTGGATTCTGCCGGTCACTTCGTATGGTGCAAAACCCAATGTTATGAGCTGCACAAAAAACACCATCAGAAGTATTCACGTTCGGTTCCAGCGGAGCATTAACCAAAATATTTCTCCGAGGATTGCAACTTGTTGTGTCAATTGTAGATATGAACTGTCGTTTTCGGGCAGTTTCTCTCTACATTTGAAAAAGTTATTGTAAGCAATATTTAAATTAAGTAATTTAATTAATTTATGTATGCATGGGACTATAATGTTAATATGTACAAGAGTGGGGAACCATCAACTACACAGTCAAAATGAATGAGAAACGCAGCGCGAATAGTCTATTTATATAGATACACGTAACATAAAAATAATTAAATTTGAGTAACAACTCTAGTTCTTATATTACATTTCCAATTGAGGTTGTGGCTTCTTTGTCCACTTATTTGATTCCCAACAAGTCATAGTACTCCTGCTACGGCGGCTCCCACAAGCTGGTAGACCTCAAATTCTAAGTTTCTTCTAACAATATGCATGATTTGTGTACGATAGTGCTCTGCTTACTGCGCAGGCGGCAGCGCTTGTAGTATTTTAAATATGGTTTTATCGAATTATGGGAGAACGGGGAATATTTAAAAAACCTAAATCAATTTTTTATTTGCTATGGATAATATGGAAATCCACTTAACTAACGTAAAACTACTAAAGAGACTCTAGTTGAGAAGGCCCAAATACGAGCTACCCTGAAAACTTTAAGCTAATATACCAATCAATAAAAACATAAATAAAATGTATAGAACTTAATTGTTTAATGCTAATACGTTTGTAAAATTTTCAGTACTTTGACTCTTGTTAACTGGTTCATCCCATGTAAGTATATACATATGCGAAAATATGTCAAATTAGGATTTTACGCAGAATTAGTTCCTTTTTCCCGTAAATAATAGAATTTTTTGGATAAAGCTGTCATAGATATATTTATATCATAGATATATTGACTTTGGCTTTGCCATTCTAAATAACTAATTCTGTAGTTTCATTTGCGAAATAAATTAAAATGTGATTGGGTGATTTCAATGGGCAATTTTTAACTTACTTGTTCATCATAATCAATCATTTCGGGTACCACATCTGGATTTCTATCATCACTTTCGTCCATGTCTTTGCCTACGCTTTGATCGCTCGGGCCGGGAGATACATCTCTAGATTCGCTGCCATTAGATACCGTCTTTTGTCGTCTTCTTGTACTAGCTGCGCATGGAATTCTTAGAGCGAGTACAATGGCAAAAATTGCAATAAACACGGCCAAAGTCAATCCAATAGTTAATGATATCATCGGTGAGAATAACAATTCTGCGTGGGGTTTGTTTGCTAGAATAAAAAAATGTATTATCAAATATTAATATTTGTGTATACTAAGAAAATATATTTGTATATATATATATATATATATATATATATATATATATATATAAATCAAGAATATTGGGAGTACCAAAATTAACCATGGAATTATAGACATATAGCTTTAAAAGAGTGCGCAAGCGTATCCTGAACTTTGACTGATCCTCATTTTGATACACTCTGATCTCTAAGCCCGGTACAGCATTTATTCAAATAATCATATATTGATATAATTCTTAGATTATCTTCATTTACTATTTAAGAATATTTTATAAATAAGAAAATTATTGACGAGCAATAGGCTTCAACTAATGTTGAGTACTTGGTCCGTATTTTAACTTACTCTGTTCAAATGTTAGCTGCTTTTCCGGCATTCTTAGCATAGCAGCATTCACGATTGTTGGATCAGACCGTCCTTTTGAGTTAAATGCATAAATTGATAAAACGTATATATTCCCTGGAACAAGGCCAGATACAGTAAACCTGGGCACAGATGAAGTGATATTTGCTTTTATTTCCTAAAAAAAAAAATATAAAATAAATTTATTAGAATAAACAATAAAATAATTTAATAGCCAGTATACGCAACGGCAGCGGTGTGACCGCCCTGTGGCTATAGCATGGGCTGTACTTTGAAAACTTATTTGTTGAATATTTTAGTATTTCTAGTTTCAAGTACTTAATATGCGGGTTTCTAAATTTTTGTGAATTGTAGACGAAGGGAAGGTGGTATCGAAAATCAAAATATGAGTATTCAATATAGCAATCCCCCATAATGCATGTTTTACCTTAAAAATGGGATTGCCGCCCTGTCTATGCACAAAATCATTATATCATCGTTTCCTAATTCAAGTCTACAGAGAAACGCTATATTTTAATTTCAATAGCATTAACCTATATCAGATCCAAAGAATATGACATATGTCCGTTGTTACCTTGGTGTTCGCATCCTGAAGCTCCAGTATAAATAATTGAGACAAGCCACCATTGAAACCATCACTACAAGTTGCTGTCAGAGACGTCATTGAAATATTCAGTAAGGTACAATTGTGTACCTGATCTGGTCGACCTGTGAACAATTGTATATTTTGAATACTTTACATTTCTATTATAGTCTTGTAGTTCATTAAATTGTTTACCAGCAGCAATTATGTGATATATGCATGGTACTCGTTGTCTGCCGATTTTATTTGTGGCTACACACAGTAGAGTGCCGTAGTCGAGCTCCGTAACTGGAGTATAGGTTAGAACAGATGTTGTTCCTGACAAAAAATTCCAAATGAGTTAAGAAAATAAATGATAGATTGAGGTCTCAAAATATTCACCTAAACGATATATATGATTTGTCGCTACATCAATGCTCTCTGCAGAATTGTTGAAAGTCCAACTGAAGTCAACTTCATGGGGATTTGCATCGACGAGGCACTTTATTTGAGCCTCCTCGTGCTTCGCCACACCGTAAATTCTCGGTTGGTTTTGAGCGCAAGTTGGAG
Source organism: Drosophila mettleri (assembly GCA_035047625.1). NCBI lineage: Eukaryota > Metazoa > Arthropoda > Insecta > Diptera > Drosophilidae > Drosophila > Drosophila mettleri. Next base: position 21,118,643 of record JAWNPI010000035.1, read on the forward strand.
CATCTAATTAAAAAGTAAATGTATAACTAACTCTATTTGCATTTATTTATATTTTCTTTAACTTACACAAAATATTCAACATGAATGGCTCACTGATACCTTCGCCTTCAGCATTAAAACCGACACAAGTATAATTGCCAGCGGTAACTCTAGTAACGCCTTGAAGTACCAACGAATGGTTACTAATTATAACTCCTTGAGAAATATTATGTAGTAATGGTTCATCCTGAAAAAAATATGTAATTAATACAGCTGAAGAACAATTTACTCGGAGTGATATTGTCCAATAACCAGAATCAAATATGTTGCCAAATTCATTTAAAAAGTGATTGATTCGTTAAGATTTGTTTTATTTATTAAATCTGAAGAATGCAGTTTAACCAATGAGATTATTTTGTTTTTTGCAAAGAAAAGAGCAGCTCTCGAAGAAGCTGCCGTTTCTATTCATGATGAGTGAACAGGCATCATTTAATATAGTAAAGAGTTAAGCTATTTGAAAAACTTACATTATGCCTCCATTCAATCCTGAACACCTGGGGATGGGCAACCACGAAACAGTCAAAGTACACATCTGTTCCCTCACGTAAGGCATTAGCATCTAGCGATGTTCCCAATCTGACGTACGCTTCTGGAATATCTGTAATAAAAAGTAAATACTTGATCCAGTCAACATAGCCGTAGATATTACCCTTAAAGTATAGCGCGATTCTAGTAATACGTATCAATGCGTATATTCAATGTAACTCGAGAAATTAGAAATTGAGTTAATCTATGTTCCCTTTTTATCGCCACGACACCGAAATCATAGTAAAGTGATTAAGGCTTCAGTCATACTTATTAGATCTTTCTCAGTAAAAAGATTTAGCGATTGTCATATGCATTTGTATAATTTAGTCGATTAATCGATTATGCCTTGGATATAATTGCTATAATATAACTACTATAATATAATATAACTGCTACACTATATACTATTCAGACCCTAAATTCATTGAGCTGATGTAACAATCATTAAGATCTTGATTTATTTATGCACACGCTCTGCTTACTGCGCAGTTTACGCAGTGGCAGCGCTGCGGCTGCAGCATGGGCTGTCTATGAACGCTTAATTGCTTAATAAGTTTTTTTTCTGGACATACGTTTTTAATGCAATGTCATATTGGAAAATATCAAGTCTCTAGTATTTCTAGTGTTTTTAGTGTGTGTATTACAGCAATCTTCCATAACTTATGCACGTTTCTTTCTTCAACGAAACCAAAGTGTACCCACAAATCACAAAAACATTTAACTTACATTGAATGTCCAATTTCCATCCATCTTCAAGGGGCTCAGAATTAATAGCATGATTGTAAGCCTTACATGAGAGAAATTTTCCCGCATCGCTTTTGCTTAAATTGATTGACAATGTACTTGTAGTTTGATTTCCATCACTTGAAGTCTGAAATTAAAATTTAAATAGTTACAAAAGGAATTCCGATTTTATTTAATTTTAAGCCGTTAATTAGGTAATGAACTATTATTATTATTATATTTTTTTTGGGTATTTAGCTTGAATTACATTGAATATATAACGTGTGCTTTCTTACAGCTTATGAAACCAAATGTCATTTAACGAGAAAACCGAAAGATATTCATTTTCAAGTGACCAGTCTTTAAACAGATCTTTAAGTTGCACACTTCAAGTTTAAAAACCTAAACCCAACTTTCAGTGTTTCAACTAAAGCAAGGATTTTGTTAATTTAAGAATAGATCAAGTAGATAGATATACAGCTTACGGTTTCAGTTGTCTTTTCCAATCGAACGCCATTTTGCCACCATGTAATTACAGCAGGAGGTCTAGACCCAGCACTTTGGCACAAAAGGTCATATCGGCGTCCAGCAGACAAGGGTTGATAAGCCCCAAGCAATCGAATATTCAGTGGAGCAACTGTAATTTTATTAAGTTTCGAAAATATAATTAATGAATAAAGCTTTATCTTTTATTTTATCAATTATTTTTAATTATTTTGAGGATTCAAAAACTAAATATCTATTGTCTGTGATCTCTGTCTCCTGCTCTAATTGATTCTTTTCAATGCACAACGCATTTGGACAGAAGGTCACAGCTTGATAGACGATTGGACCAACTTGAGTTCCTGTTAATTTGTTAATTTCCTTCAATTATGACAATTCATACGACACAGGCTAATTTGGCACAAAACGTTATATAAATTTAAATTTGCGTAGTTATACAGTAATTCTAGCGGGGATTGTTGAGCTCGTTATGGGTCAGCAATAACTCATTTATCTAATAGAAAATCAAGTATATAACTTATCTAATCTACCGAATATTTTGAAACAAATTTTTTTTTTACTATTTTCCAAAAGTATTCTGCTATACAAAACGAATATAGTTTATTGGTTTTGTACGGTGTCTGTCTGTGCTATTGAAGCTATAGACTTAAAATTTGAAATATATACTCGTGTGTACTCTCGTCAGATAAAGTGTCAAGATTATCCTGATACACACACTAGAAGCACTATTAGTGCCTTCACTAGAGATCTGAAATTTGAAAAATACCATGATCAACAATATAAAACGGATATATTTACGCCCATTGGGGCGTGAGTTTATGCTAAGATCCTATATAGTTGGAGAATATTATAATTCCCGCTAAATAGGGGCGTGACAAAACGGCTCGAAAGATATAGTATTTTTCATAAATTCGGCTATTCTGTGAGCATTATTATAACGTTTATAATCCGCATCGAAGTTTTAGATTACCAGGGTTGAGCTCCTCTTTCCATTTAGTAAATATTTTTGGAGCCTAAATACCCGGTGCACCTACGGGAACATAGCCTCATCGTTCTTACTCGTTTTATGTTATTTGTGTAATTTAATTGTAATGAATTATTGATAAAAAATAATTGATTTAAATATGCTTACAATTCATGTCAATTTGAACAACAGCTTCCACAACAGAAGCCCTTGGATGATTTACTGCTTTGCAAACAAGTTTGGAATTGAGATCGCCTCTTCCAAGTGGTCCAAGAATAATTTCATTTTGAAGAACTTTTCCTCCTCCTAAGTTTGTAGTCGTACTCGGTACTTCAATTCCATCTCTATACCAGGTAATCGATGGCGTAGGGTAGCCTAGGTCAATGACGACATTGAAGGTAAAAAATATTTAATTAAATTAAACATTATTTGACATAAAGTACTTGCTTAGCACACATACTCATTTTACACTCATCTTACAAAAAGTTTTGTGTATATATTGCCTGATATGTATGTATATGCGAAGAGTAATTTAATTGGAATATCAGCCCTACGTAGGGCATGGGGCAGAGCAGGGTATTTCCTAGTCGTAGTATTTCTTAGTCCTAGTATTATAACTCTACAAATTTTTGGGTACAGCAAATAAATTAAAGAGCGTCAATGGCCAGAAGTTTTTGTAATAAGAGATTGTCGTTCATCACGATGCTTTTTTATTCCCTTGTACATATATGCTCATTCGTGTTCTCAGTGCATTGGCTTTGCTTTGCTAAGTTGGCGATCGAGTTTCGAGCACAATTATAATTAGAATATCGTTAAAATATTCATAAGACTTTTTGTGTGTCGAAGTCCATGTAAATTTGTTCTTTAAAGAAATTTAAACCACTTTTTACACCTTAATCAATGCACACCGTTCTAGATAGAATCGTGCATTAAGTTGTAATTTATTTCTATAAGTAATACACATATTTTGTCAAATTTAGATTTTTGATGCCATTCCCCTTCGACCACAATTCACAAAAATTCACAAATCCCATATATCAAATACTAGAGACTTGAGATTTACCAAATAGGCACATATTAATGCCATAATTATGTTCTAAACATTTCATTATAAACTTATTTCTAGAAAAAGAAAAACTTTTATAATACAGCCTATGATGCAGCTGCAGCGGCAACAATGCCGATGCATAAACTGCGCAGTACGCAGAGCATGTATGTATGCATGTGTTGTGAATAAATGAATGAACATCTCTTAGTCGAGCTGTCTCGACTAGAGTTTCACTACTTGTTATCTATTACCATTTATTTACTTTTAGTTTAAGCGAAATCTAATCCATAGTCTTTTACTAAAGAACATATCTCTTATTCAAATTCTGACATTTATTTCCAAATAGGTCCCATTTGCTACTTAGCAAATTCTATTTGAAAATGATTTTTTTACCCCAGTCCATCACCATATTTATAAAATAATATCTGACTGAGAAGCTTACCTCCAATCACTTGGCACTTTAATGCAACAACGTCCCCTTCACTGTAAGGGCCAACGACTGTTGAACGCTCGACATTAGCGCCATCTCGAATAACAACTTGCTTAGGTGGTGCTGTAATTAAAATGTAAGAATATCTTTTTAACCATGATTCCAAAGCAATGCATTGTACAATTTTTAACGTCATACTCTAATTTTTATGTTGAATCAGGTATAATGGTTTTAGGAAAATGTATATATCCAAGAACAATAAGAATAACAATCTTAAACTTCTGTAGTTGCAACGGCATTCATATGGACGGATAGTATGTTTATTTTTCAATTAGTTACAGAAATTTAAATATTTTTTAATAATTCGCCTTCCTCTCAAAATTGTTAAATATGCATGTATTTAAGCAAACAAAAAAAAATTGAGACGGAGTATTTTACTAGGAGAAACAGTGAACCCATCGAGCTGATATAGCCTATGGAAACTTAATTTCTTAATTAATTTCCTTCTAGTTATAATCCATATATCGAGTCTACAATATTCAGCGAATTTTGGGCGAAGATAAGTGGTAATCGATGTCCAAAATACACAAAATTGAATTCCAAAATAAAATACATATTTTCATCGATATTCTTGATCAGGACGATAAGTTGCCCAAGTTCGATAGCTAATACTCTTTTTTTGCTATCGATAACAATTGATAAATTTGAAAAATGGTACTATGTTGGAGGGATTGTTGTAATGAAGAGTTATATTTTGTTATTTTTGAGTACCCCCACTTCTACAAAAAGGCACAAAGAACTTTTATCACATGTAAATAAACTAGCCTTGAAAAATAATTTAAAGTGTACGTCTAGAAAACCCGTATTTAATTAACAATGAAGTTTTCATATTAAAGATTATGCATTACACGCTCTTGCATTTTTACTAAAAAAGTCTGTCTGGAAACTTATTAGAAAAGTCACATACCAAACCCGACACCCTTTTTATACCCTGATCCCATTGAAAATGGGAAAACAGGATATAATGTTTTTGTTAAAAGTATGTAACAGGCAGAAGGAGGCGTGCCACACCCCCAAGTATATATATTCTTGATCAGGACGACAAGACAAGTTGATTGAGCCCTGTCCGTCTGTCTGTCCGTCCGTCCGTCCGTCCGTCCGTCCGTCCGTCCGTATGTATGAACGCGTCGATCTCAGAACCTATAAGAGCTAGAGACTTGCATTTTTTTTTGTTAGGCGCGTATATAGGACGCGCATATCGAATTTGTTTCAGAAATCGATAACTATTCCTGAATATTTGTTATCGATTTAAAACCATATGAAAAATCAGTTATGATTTTTTATCTTTTTTATCTTAAGAGCTAGAGCTAAAGCTAGCTTTATGTATATTTTTACAAATTTCGGTTTTTGTTACATTTGAATACCGGCCCCAAATTTCCCCACAATTTTGAAAATTATTTTCAGTTGCAATATACATATATGGGGTGTTTGGTCGTTTTGAAAACTACATCAATTATTTAAACTATATGGTGAAAGTTTCATCAAAATCCGTTGATAAACACAAAAGTTATTAAACAAAATGTTTGGCCAGATCAACAGCGATTGAGCTTCAAAGCGCACAGAGACCAGCTGACGCTTATACATGTTCATTATGTATACATGTGCACACATACATGCAAATGCTCGCGAACAAATTTTCTAAGAACCGCAATTGCCTTTGAGTTTGGGTCGAATTGTGTTCGAAATGTTTTTGCTACCTACTTCCAATTGCCGCTCGCCGCTGTGTGTCGCAGTCGCAGGCGCTGTGTGTCGCTGTGCGAATATGTTTTCGATTCTTGTTCTTTAATGGTAACGGAACAATTCTTGTGAGCTTGCAAAAGTGTGCTGGTATAATCTTTGTGTCGAATTTGTTTGTATAATTCCTCTTTTATCGACAGTCTTAGTACCATTGGCATAGATTTAAGTCGCGTCATATGGTTGTACATGCAAGTTTTGGGCTATAGTAAAAAACTAAGGGCGGGTGGGATTAGGGTATCCCTTAGTCGGGCGCACCGACTAGAGTTTTCTTACTTGTTAAATTCATCTTTGATGTGATGTAAATGGTTGCATTAGCTGATAAAAACTTACTTATTACATTCAGCATTATGCGGCTGTTATACGTTTGAGCTCTTAGGAAATCGACTCGGCATCTATAGATTCCCGAGTCATTAGCATTGACTTTTTCAATAGATAGTTTTCCAGGCTCGTTTTCAAAGGCAAAGAATGCTCTTTCCCCGAAGACCACCTCATCAGACCATCTCTTAGGTGCTTTCGACATTCCAGCACGCATATCCACACTGTGTTTACATAGAAATAGAAAGTAAAAAATTATATATATAGCAAGAAATATATATATATATTTAAAAATATAACATTGCGATTGCCCTGATTTGAGCATCTAAATACGTATAGTAATAAAGTGAATATTTATTAAACCTAATATTTTTGTAATTATATATTTACCTGTATATTGGTGTACCTTTGTCATCACGGTACCATAAAACTAAGACCGCTTCATCCCCTTCGTTAGTTGATACATTGCAGGGAAGATAAACATTTTCCCCAATCAACGACTCTATTGTCTGAATGAAAGCTAAAATAGATTTTTAAAAATAAAGATTAAATATTTATGCAGCTTAGAATATTTAATACATTTTACTTATAGATATTTTTTAAGCGGGAGACTATTTGGAAATTCGGAAAGTACAATGTTTCCAAAAGCCAATATGCATTTTCGAAGTTAAAAGCTTAATTTGTATATTATACTGTAGTAAAAACTGATAATTTTTAATTATCTTTAATATTAATTTTTAGCAGAATACTCCAACTAATTTATTAGCACCCAGCATGACCTTTCCTTTTCTTTCCATTCTATTTCTGTTCTATAAGTTTTCACTATAGTGTATAGTGTTATCATTTAAGTATTAAAGCCATGCTTATAAAATATAGGAACTAAACTTTTTCGAAATTGTTTAATTTGAAGTTACTCTTTATTTATAGCTTGTGAAACTGAATTTATGCTTTCGATTTCATTCGAGAATAAGAATATCGATTGCCTATTCAGGGACTAGAATTTTTCCGGAATAACATTGCATTGCTTGCTTTATTATATGCTTGAATACTTAACCTTCTCTTGAAGGTCAACTTAATTTTTTTCATCAACTTTAGTTTAATATACAATTTACAAAAAGAAGCAATCACAGTTTTATAAATCTTTCTATGCGTCTGCAATCAGCCACGCCTTTTTTAATCAAATTGCAAAGCATACAAATTGTAAAGTGGTGAAGGGCCTCCCACACTTTGGACATATGCCAAATAAAATTCGGACTAAATTAATTTGCTTAAATACGATTAATTTTTATCTTGACTTACCGTCTTTCATTCCAACAATTGATTCAATAAAACAGAAGATAAATAGAAACTGGAAAGACTTTTTCATGTTTTTGTTGCAGTTTATTTATTTTCTTGGATATATTTCAATTATTTTCCACATTCACTATTTAGTTTAGAAAGGTATTGAAAGAGAAGTTTAGTTTTATGAGTAGCATTAGCATATACATATATAAACAAATATTTATATTAATTTACTGTTAGTTCTGCTAAGAGCGAGCATAACTCATTTGTCGCTAATAGCCTTTATCAAAGGCGGCAAAGGAGTATGGAGTCCATCAAATATGAAATTAATTTTTGATTTGGACATGGAAAAATAGACATTTGGGAAAATAACGAGTGGGACAATGCTTAATCGACTCGACTCGATTCGACTCGACTACTGAAACTCCGGTAGTGGCAAAATAACATAAAATTCTAAATTAAAATTTATATTTACTCGCTTATATTTTTAATATACTTTACCTAAGCATATTTTATAGAACGGAAGTTAGGAATGAAAATAAGAAGTATAAGTATTTATGTGCCCTATTAGCCATAAGTTTACGAATGCTGGTATTAGCAATCTTTTTGAGTATGTAGATGATTAAGATAAAACTTTAAGCAAACACAGCTGCAGGATACATAAAGTTGTCGGCTTCATTACTGAAGGACCTTCTAAAGTAAATTCACAAACTTTGTCTGTCGATCCCAACCAATAGTTTAGTATACGTGCACACATCAGTAAATGTGTATACATATATATAAAATATATCTATTATAGAAACGCACGCCGGTTCTTAAAAATGCTTTACAGAAATCCTGCTTACTTTCTGAATGATTAAAGTTAGTTTCATTGCTGATTAATAATAATGACCCGACATGACCTTACTTAACAAAAGGCATGAGCAGAAAGGTCGAAAACTCACTGTATAATATTTTAGATATGTATGTATATACATATATATGAATGCGTTGGAACATATATGTATGTATAGGGTTTCGTAGAGGTATACACACAAAGACACATACGTACATACATGTATGGGTATGTGAATATGTTTGTGGATAGGTATGAAATGTATGGGTATGTGTTAGGTATGCGTATCTGCATGTATGCAGGTAGCTATGAATTTGCTATACACATACATATATACGTGTGTATAGCAATGCACTTTTATTTGGCTTTAATAATATTTGATTCATAAAGCATACATTTAATATTGCCATTGGGTAGAAAGCCAGCTACATATATGAGTTTTTAGCATTGATTATACCGGTAAATACGCACACACGATTTGGCACAGAATCTTAAAGAATGCATTCTAAATTAAGATTTGAGTTATTTGTATGAGTTCTATTTATTTATATATGTAGAAACACTTTGATTCTAGCACTAATTTAGTGCGAGCACTAATTTACTTTTGGACTATTATCAATTGATTCTAAATTTCGTCTAGTTATAATATTTTTTCCGTGCATCATTTCAGAATCGCAAAATTTTTATTTGGGAAGAACATTAGACGATAGTTAAACATTTTGGAGAATATATTTTCCAATATCTGCGTCTTTGAAATTTTATATATTTTTTTCAATCTAAAAACTTTGCAGATAACTTTCCGCGAACATCTTCAGTCGAACTTTGTGAAAATCCTGTTAAACTGGCGCATGCGCTTCTCCAGGCGTTTGGATGGAAATATGAGAATGAGCAAAAGCGTATACATACAAATGCGCGAAATATGCTGGGTGCATACCTCTTTCATTTCAGGTTTCAAGTCATTAATTCTATATTTAGTTTTATCACAATATTGAAAACTATTATTTGTTAAAATTATTAGTGCTTCCTCCTTATAATTAAGCATTTTCTGTAATTGAGATATTACAATTTCTTTTAAAACTGAGGGTTTCTGAGCCCATCTTCACACCAACTTAGTTTAGAGAAAACACAAATAGAATGCTAACTTAAATCAGCTTCATAATATCGAAGTACTCAATTCTCGCTTCCAGTTAAAAAAGAAAATTCAATGAAATTGCTTGAAATATAGCAATTTAAGTAGACATATTACGATATTCTCTTTTTGTAAGCCTAAAATGCAAGCTTTGCGCCCTGTGTGATATTCATGGAGACAAGTGGTAACAGCTTTATCCCTCACATAGACTCACAAAACCTGGTTTTAGAGGCGCCAATTCACTAACGAAAGACCTTCAGGTAGCCAAGTTCAAAATAACTTTATGAGTTCCCTTTTAGAAGAGCCTCTTTTGTAATCTAGGTGGACAACGCACAAAGCAAACATACTTGAATAGAAAGGTTTCAAGAGTCACTTGACTTTTTAAAAAATAGTAAAAGAGGAGAATGAGAATTAGAATGGATGTAATTTATATATACTGTAAAGAAGGGTAATTGTTCAATTTTCCATAATTTTTTTTCTCATAAATTCGAACTTAACGCAATGAAGTAACTATTAGTCTTGACTTTTTAACGCTATTGAGTTATTGCTTTATATATTATTTGAAAATTTCACTCTGGCATTTTTAATATTCCACTTGTAAAACTACGGTATGAAAAATACAATAGTTGGCAGACATCGGTAGATAGTCTTCTCAAAAATTATTAGAACATTTTTACAAATTTATTTACCATTCTCTTAAAAGTTTAGATATTTCACATTCTACGATATCGAATTTTTACTGTACATGTCATCAAACATATGTATGTATGTATGCCTTACACAGAACCTAAACAAAACATAATATAATGAAAGAACGTTGTACATTTAAGTATCAAAGTTAATTTGTAAAACCAAAAACTAAATATATATCGTATTTTAGTTTCAATTTGCAGTTTCACATGCATCCACCCAATCGTTGTATACGTCGATAGGTTCTGACAAAAAGTTTATTCCAGTTTGAAAATCCTCTAGACAAACGCGACACGTTATCTTGGCGGTATTCCGACCTTTGTCCCTGTCAGGATGGTAGAGAAGTATAAATCGACTGAACTAACTTTAAAAATATACGTACAAATTACATTTTTACTTCGCATGACTTCTCATGATTACAAAATGGACAATTAAACTGCTGATCCAAAGGTTCGATGTTCTTTCTTTTAGGTGGAGGCTTTCTTTTCGACTTTCTTCTTCCCATATTTGATCAAGACAATCTATTTGTTTATTTTAATTGATACTACTAAGACTGTTTACCGTGTTTATAGAAATGGGTGAGGAACTTGCATTGTTGCCATTAAAATAGAGATGGGAGAAATGTCAAAACAGCCGGCAATGAAAATTTTTAATTGAAGCGATATATCGGTAATGGCTTATCGATAATATATTAACCCCTATGTATCTCTTAATATTTTTTTAATTCTATGTTTATTAATTGTAAGTTTAGTAATATTGACGGTATACATTTAACTTTCAATCGTTAGAAGACAGTTAAAAAATCTAAAACGCAAGATAAAATAATCTATTATGTTAACTATTATGTTTTTAATATAAGATGACTCCCATTGGAGTCAAAAGTCAAAGTATAAGCATAGTCTCCAAGTAAACTTTCCATGCTTTACAGGTTCCCTTCTTTAAAATTACAATTCAATTTTTGCTTTACAATAAAAAATGCAGTTCTAGTCAACTCTACGCGTAAATTAATGGATAAATTCCGTAGAATTCCGTAATCTCTTTTAATATAGACTTTTTTAATATATAAATATATAAAGCAATACATATAGAGCTTATCTATATTATTGCAGATTGAAATAAACCCTCTTTGCTGGTTACCGTGCAATTTTCGCTACTGTAATGAAACTCGCAAATCGTAATGATACAAACATATTACTGTATACACCATTTTAACATGTATTTTAAACGTTCTTGGCTGAAACATAAGTATTTAACGTTTCCTGTGCATATGCTCGCGATTCTTGCGTTTCCAGGCTGCACGTCTTGATCCGCCAATGGTTTGCGAGTATCTGTAGCCCTTGCCGATTCCGCGAGAACTCTTGCCTGCAGAAGTCAGACCACGAAGCTCACGGTGCTTGTGCACGTGCTTGCAGATCCAGTTAACCTTAGGGTCACGGCAAATTGCATTGTGATGAATATCTATTAAAATAACTTCGAAGTATTTATAGGAAGCGTCCTGGGCCACCCAGTAAGAATTCAAAACACGCAGGCCTCCAAGTCTCCTACCAACTCGTTCCTGAAAACAATTAATCGAAATGTTAATATATTGATTAAAATCGGAGGAAGTTTTTATTTAAGTCATAAAATCAGACATCTAAGGAAGTTAGAAATCATTATTTTATCACGAAACAAGAGTTTATCATCATTAAAAATTATTGCACAAAATTACACAGGGATACTTACTTCAGCAATAGATTGCAGTCCACGGTAAGGCTTAAGTTGGTTAACACCATGGCTCTTAGGCTTTCCATATGTGCATCCCTTAGGCACTGGGCGCTTGCGACCACCACGGCGAACACGAATTCTATAAATGACATAACCTTGCTTTGCACGGTATCCCAGACGACGAGCCTTATCTGGACGAGTGGGTCTGGGAGAACGATGCAATTTCGTCAATTGACGATACTGCCAGACGCGGATACGAAGCAGGTAACGCATAACATCACTCTGCTTCTTTCTATACAACTCTTGCATATACCGGTAGGCCCCCATGTCCAAAGTTTGATAGACCTAGCAACAAATGGAATTTGTTATTAGTATGCATAATAACGTGTCACATCATTGGTCTATTAAAATGATAGTTTGGTTTTATAAATCTAAAACAAAAAATTGTTGTATCAATTATCCAGAATAGGTTAAATATTCTCTATTAAGATCAACAAATTTATCAGTTATCCTTAATCGTCATTTTGCCCCAAAAGAGCATTGGAGTGGTGCACGGAGATATCATCATTTTTATATGGACTTTAAATCTAATTTTTAACCAATAGCTGTATTTACCTGCAAAACAAAATAATAAAAACATTAATTAAATTTGAAGTGATTGCAATAAAAAGAATAAAATACTATTTGACAGACTAGAGATTCACACCCACCTTTAAAGCCGACCAAAATTCAAAAGACGGAAGTTTGACAAAACGTCACCAAGACTTTCTGACAGAGTTGCTTTGAAAATTGGAGCTGAATTTCAGTTTGACATATGACAACAATATCTTATTCATAACTATTTTGAAACAGTGGAATCAAAACGCGAAATAAATTTGAAGCACTCCACCCAATTTTTGTAATTATAAATTTAGAACGTAACAAGCTAAAAATAAAAAATTTTAAGAGACTAACAGTTTTTATATTTAAAATAAAATAAAATAAATGACATAAGTCCAAGCACACGCTTATATATTATATCAAATTTATGAAACATATAAGCTGGGATGTTCCTTAAAATTTCATTTTTTGTTTATTATTTACTCATTATATTTTACTGATTTTTGAGCCTAGTTACAAAAATATTATTTTAAATTACTGAAAAATGAAAATATTATTTTTCGCCCTGAAAAAAAAAAAATGTGATATCTTGCCACCTATTCCGGTTATTCCGTTAATGAAAAAATGATATTTTTATGTAAGTCACATTTGTGAATCTTTTAAGCATATGTATGTGGAATCCTTCAAGTTCCCAATAGTCTTATACATACTTATGTATACGAGAAACCCTCTGAAGTTATTTCAGTAGTGCTATAATTGTAGAATCTGAATTTCTGCTTCTGGTTCCCCCTATAGTCATAAGATCATAGATTGATAAATTATGAAATTTCGTAGTCCGATTTTCAGTATAATTTAGAGGGGAAATAAATCATTTCGATTTCAAAATTCATATTCGTAAATACAGAAGCCTTTTTTACGAATTTATGAAACTGACTGCTATTTAAGGGAAAGAGTAGACGGTCAATCTGTTATGTAATATTATCTAAACTTTAAAGAAATATTTTATCAAGACGACAGTTAAAATTGTGGACCTAACCTATTCTCTATTATTTTTTGACGTTTGAGCTCATCTAACGACAAGATGATATTCTTGCTTCCTTGCCCTTTAATAGATTTTTATTTAATTTCTGATGAATTAACACGAAATATTTCTGAAGTCGGACGCTACTCACTTGCTGTCACGAATTTGAAATATATTCTTTTGTCTGGTAGAAATATTTATGTATATAATTTGTTTTGTAACTCAATAGAAATTTAGGTTACATTTTAAGTTTACTATCACATATTAGAAGGGGCCATCGAAAAAATAAGGTTTAGAAATTTTGCGGCTTACCTCGATTTGATTGTCTTGTGTTTAAAAAAAGGAAACTTTCAAATTGTTTTGTAGTTTTTTTTTACATATTTATTGAAGACTAATATGCAAATCCTTTATTTTAAATTATATTATAAGTCTTGCAAAATTTTAACTCTACATAAATATTAGAAGTGCTTGGAACTGTTCACCAAGCCACTTTAATTCGGACCACGTTCATACTTATTTTGAGAAGTTAATTACAATTCATCATGACCATTCTCGTCCGATTCGGACTTCGCGTCGGCGTTTTCTTCGTCATCGTCGTCATCATCCTCATCTTGATTGTCCGAGTTCTTTTTCGATTCCTCTTCATCTTTCTTCCGCTGAACTTCGTCCTGCAACTCTTTCATTTTCTTTTCTCCAGCTTGCGTATCCTTAACGCCAGCTGCTGTTTTGGCTGCCAGTTCGATGTCATCAGTGATAAGGACGTTGTCAAATATCGTGCCAGACTTCACTTGCCACAAATCGAAGCCGAGAGTGCAAATTTCATTACGCAGATAGATTTTGTCATCTGGGCTATATTCAGGATTGTCGATTTCTGGGTGCTCCCAAGCGCCCTTATAGTTGGGATTGTCCAGTTGCTTGGGCTGCCATTCGCCTTTATATTCAGGATTGTCGACCATTGGGGGCTCCCATTCGCCGTCCATTTCATCATCCCAATCTTCAGGCTTGGTGGCATCGGGATCTGGAATATGCTGTGGCTTATCCCAATCTTCGGGTTTCTTATCGTCTGGGTCGGGAATGGTTGCCTGTTGACAAATTTGAATAAACATTACCAAATTGTTTTTTATTTTTGCTCAAACTAAAGTTGCTGCAATTTTAAAAACCTTTCTACTCAAGTTAATGTTCATTTTATACATTTTATAGTTGTGTATCATTCCGCAACTAATTTTCCATAACTTAGTGATAAGACTTTCAACTACAATTATTTTCCCGTTTTATAACCACCTAAACCAATTGAAAATTATATTGTAGCTATATATACTATATACACTATATATATATATATATATATATATATATATATATATATATATATATATATATATATAAGTATCCAGGATACTTGAATGACTCAGACTTTTTGGATTAGTAATCAATTAAAGTTGTTTAGTAATTAATGAAATTATAGATGTTTTAACATTACATACCCTATCATCCCAGTTTTCTGGCTTGCTTGCATTTGGATCCTTGATCTTTTTGGGCGCCAAGAAGTCCCAATCGTCTTCTAGATTTCCAGACTCCACCTTCTCATTGTCAATCAGAACCTCATAAGTATTGTCGGGCTTAACAATTAGAGTGTAGAAATGAGTGTAGACGTCATCCTTGCATCTGATATCCTTGTTGATCAAATGATTTTTTCCCTTATAGCTCAGAATGACATGTACTTTTTTGGTACCGGGTCCGCAGATATCAGGTCCAAACATAATCTCGTAGGGCGACTCGCCATGCATATCAGTTTGGTCCAGAGAACAATCGAACAGTTTCACATATCCACCTCCACAATCGATATTTTGTTCGTGCTTGACAGAGAACTGAACTACCAATGGCTTCTGTTCATTTGAAAATCCATCGAACTTTTTAGACAACGCATAGAATCGGGCGTCTTGTGATGTTTGGATGCCTAACAAAAGGGAAGTTTTTTTTTTTCATTATTATTGGGTGTTGCTAATATGTTTATACACACATCATGCCCGAGAAGTATTCACAGGCACACACATGCATGTATGTATGTACATAAGGGCTCGACCACACACACATACGAACATATGTATCTGTATGCATGTAGGTAAGCCATATGTATGTACGTACGTACATACATACATACAAATAAGTGAATATTAATAAAGCGTTGACATACCTTTGTCAGCCTGAGCATCGTTGAAGAATGAGCCTGCGGAGTGAATAAATTTGCCAAATTCTTTTCCAGGATGTTTACTGTAGATCCATTCATCTTTCCAATTTTCTATATAATTTACATATATATAAAACTCACGTTAAACTAAATTTTCTACATATCATTTTATACACGTTTACCATTTTCAAATTTTTCCTCGAAAAATACTTCGGCATTTACAAATCCTATTGTAAATAGTGCAACAATCGCCTTAAAATACATGGTGCACGCGTGTTACTTCACCGAACTCCCGAAACAAACTTGTTCTACTGACTGAGTCAATCAGTATATTTGTTCGCAAACGCCGGCTATGTGGAAGGTTATTTAGATAGCAATTGGAAAATGCCAAAAAGAGACAACTATAGTTAATTTGTAAAATCGGTGGAACGTTTTCATTGGGTACATGTGGACCAATCACATTTGTCTACGTATCAAAAGTGTTGTAAAATAGCACACTATAAAACGATAAATAACACAGTCTATCGACGTATAATTCATGTGCCTAGTATGCTGGTACTCAGTTTTATTTTGTATATATTCGATAAGCAAAGTTACTATATATATTTATTATTTATATTTATTTCTAAAAGAAACTTAAGACAAAATACAGTGTACAAAATATATATATAAAAAAAAACATTTATGTGTATATATATATATATATATTTTTTTTTATACCCTGAATCCATTGTAAATGGAAGTTTCAGGGTATAATGTTTTTGTGCGAATGTATGTAACAGGCAGAAGGAGGCTTGCCA
Source organism: Drosophila mettleri (assembly GCA_035047625.1). Lineage (NCBI taxonomy): Eukaryota > Metazoa > Arthropoda > Insecta > Diptera > Drosophilidae > Drosophila > Drosophila mettleri. Next base: position 21,135,239 of record JAWNPI010000035.1, read on the forward strand.
CACCCCATAAAGTATATATATTCTTGATCAGCTCGATGAGCTGAGTTGAACTAGCCCTGTCCGTCTGTCCGTCCGTCCGTCCGTTTGTCCGTCCGTGTAAACACCTGGATTTCTTAAACCACAAAAGCTAGAGACTTCAAATAAAAAGCAAAATGCTCGATAATACCATACGCAGTACGAGATTATTTTTTTTTCGATAACTCGTCCCATTTCTTTTTTATCGATAACTATCGAAAATATCGCTTTGTTTTTAGGTCTGGCGTGCACACCGTTAAAGATAGAATCGTGCACTAAGTTGTGTTTGGTTGCTATATTGAATCCGCACATTTTGTCATTTTTGGATTTTTGATGCCACGCCCCTTTCGCCCACAATTCAACAAAAACGATAACTCACGTATATCAAATACTAGAGACTTGAAATTTGGCAAATAGGTACATTTGAATGTCATAATCACTCCCCGGAAATTTCATCAAGAACATAGGTCGAGAAAAAAAGTTATTAAACAATAAAGTTTCCATAGCACAGCCTCTTCTGCAGCCGCAACACTGCGCAGTACGCATATTACGTGCATGCATATGTTTGTGTGTGTGTGTGTGCATGTGTTGTTTACTATTAATGAATAAATGAAACTTTTTATGATTGGTATTACAGCTCAATGGATTCAGGGTATCTCTTAGTCGAGCAGTCTCGACTAGAGTTTTGTTACTTGTTATTATATGCACCAAGCATGTGCTCCTTAGTTGATTAAGGTACTCGAAAAAATTATTCTCGTAAAAATTGTTAGAGCTAGATCGCTTAAATGCATTATAACAATGTGCTTGCCATGAGCTCAAAGTATTTAATTACTTTGTTCAATCCTAGTTGAACGATAGCTCTTAATCGCTTTTCAAACACGTAGATATATAAAATTTGTATGAGTGTAGTACGAATTTTTAATCCCTTTGAATTAGGGCTAAGTTTGATATACTAAAGGATTTGATTTTTAATTGGAAAATTTGCTCATTTCATCTTTTACAGGTGGTTTTTTAGTATAGAATATATATAGTTATCTAAGTTATAGCACCAATCAGTTTATGAACCCATAACTAATTTAAAATCTTTTTTGTCATGTTGCCCTTAAATCATTGATATAAATACATATACGTATAACATTTAACAAGTGAATTTTAATAGATTTATCTCATTTCTATTCTATTGGAGTCTATAACTTTTGTCCGCTATCTGAACATATTTTAAACATTTTAAAATCTTGAGTTCGGTATGTTATGTTTGTACTCGAGCTTAAAAATTATATACAATGATATACTTTAAAATCTGTTATTTCAATAAAAAATAAATTTCAATAAAATGTATATCATATGATCTATAATCTGCAAATTGTATTCACATATCTGATATACCCGCAACTGATTGAATTTAACACTTTCCGGCAGTAATGGACAAGATAAGAAAACCTAAGAGATACTCTGAACATTTCGAGCTGACTTACCTATCATCTGCACGTATGCATAATCACGCGCTCTGCTTACTGCGCAGCTTAAGCAGAAACAGCGATTCAATTTTGTAAGGGTATGCACGTTGGTCACTAAAAAGGAAGCTTACATTTCGCTATCGATAAAAAAGAAGTTTAATGACTTATCGAAAAATAAAAAAAAAATTGGTACTGCTTATGGTTTACATGAATACTCTCCGTTAAGATACTATTTTAATAACTGAACTGCGTAACTAAATCTACACCGAAGTCATCATCTATAAAATTTCTGGTATTCTGGTTGTGTTCCATGTCGAATGAATATGAAAACTTACATAATATTGAAGATGTTACAAATAACTTCTGAATATAAGATATAAATAATTAGATTACTTTATGAACATCATATAATAACATAAATAAATTAAAAATAGTTTTTCAGTGTATAATATTGTTGTAAACATTTATGTAAAATTCAGATGAAGTCGAGTCCCATAAAGTATCATCAAGACTAGGAGCTGAGATTAATTTGCCTTGTCTGTCGTTGTCATACTTGAATTATATACGTCATACTTGAATTATATAACGTCAATAATCGGTTATTTAATTCTAAAGAATATATGGAATATGCTCTCCCCGTTCCCCCTAATTCACAAAAACTTATTTATTAAATATGTTCGCATAAATCTCAAGAGGAGCTATAGTATTTAATTTTAAATACTTTTGACGTATAATTTAAATGTTTTAGCTGTGAAAGAATAATCTATTTTATACGTATAGATTTATAAAGAAATTAAATTAATTTTAAGCATTTTTCTTGGTTATGTTTTTAGCTGTGCAAGAACTGAACTGAACTGAACTGAAAAGCAGGTAGTGGAAACATTTAGGAATGCAATTTATTACCATGTGAGAGACGATTATTTGAAATCGATAACTACACAAAACATTGATATGTGTCTGTAGATAGCTACACATAACTTCTCTTCAAAATTTAAATTTGTTTGGATTTTTCGTCAAGATGGCTTCTGCAGGTTTGATTTAAAATAATATTACATTTATTTTATAATAGTTTAATATAATCAAAATACTTTTATAAATATGTATGAAACCAAAGAACTGAATTCAATCAAATTTTCTCCCCTCGTGGCTTTTCGTTTGACACGTAATGTACACTTAACATTAATGCGTGTATGTTGGTTCGGTATATACATATACATATATGTAGATACGCTGTTCAACGTAGTATTGTATGTATGTCGGTTAAATATGTATTTACTCCTGCATCTTTATGAAAAGAAAAAGATATTTATTTTTAATCTATAAAATTGTGTACTTCATATAATATAAAATTAACAAATGTGTTTTATAAAAATAATTTACCTTCTGTTTATCTTCAGGCAAAAAAGGGAAAAAAAATAAAGGCACTGTTATTTCGTTGCAATCGTTTTTATCCAATGGTGATACACCCGCCGGAACAACACAAGTTTCAAAAAAAGTTAGGAATTTGGATGGTGATGAAAGTGATGATGGAGGCCATACGTTACCTTTAGTTTATCAACTACCAACCGCACCTAGAGCAAATAGAATATTTGATGATGATTATATCCCTCATAAGCCACCCTTTATAGCTTACATTAACAATTTACCATTTGATGCCAGTGAGGATGATATATATGATTTCTTTGGAGCCATTAATCTCGCTTCATTGAGGCTGCCACGGGAAGATGGTGAAACTGGTCGATCCAGAGGATTTGGCTATGTAGAATTGGAAAGCAGGGAGGACTTAATAAACGTGCTAAGTTTGCCAGATCCCTCAATTAAAGGTCGCCGCATTCGCATTGAATTGTCTAATGAAAACGACCAACAAAATCGCCAGAAAGGCAATCGTCGCTTTGAAGGATTTGGAAATTCAAGTGAAAATCGCGATTCTGGAAATTGGAGACGAGATAGTCAAAATAATGGAAGTAGTTTTGGTGGATACTCTGGAAATTACGATCGCAGTTTTAACCGTGACAGGAAACCCATAACAGAAAGAGAAGAAAATAATACTCCTGGTTCATGGCGTACTAGTACCCGGCAGCCGTCCACAGACTATTCGCCTCCGCGAAGGGACCGCGAGCAAACATCCGATAAATATCGCGTTAGAAATGATGCCAATGCAAGAGACGATACTGCTAATTCGGAGGAAAGACCAAAACTAAATTTAAAACCACGAACACTACCAATGCCGGAGATAGTAACTAAACCAGATGATGATCAAGTCAACGAAATTGATACAAAAGTCAATAATAAGCCAAGTGGAACACCTTCGGTAAATGTGTTTGGGTCGGCCAAACCCGTAGATACCGCTTCAAGAGGACTAGAAATTGAAGAACGTTTAGCCGAAGCTCGACGACAAGAGAAGGTACGCCTTGACGAAGAGGTTGTCAGTGAAAAGCTGTCGGAGGTTCAGCTCGATAAAAATGATAGTGAAAATGCTAATGCTGGAACTATAAGTTGGCGCCGTACACAAGAAGTTAGTGATGATACCAAAGTTAGTCAAGGTAAGTTGTGATTGGACAACAAATCAGAAAAGCTTTTTTACAAAATCATAACTTACTATTAAAGGTGAACGACGACGCGATGATCAAGATTACAATAAATTGAACAAACCGCGGGACCGAAATGACAGGTAAAAATTACTCAGCTTATAAGTGAGTTCAATATATGTGTAGATATATAATTGAACAGCGCTGAACATCTGTTGTGAGAATTCTATTAGTTATACATATATACACAAAAGCACTCACAAACACTTTTGCTGTGTATTGTATATTATAGGTAAACGAAAAAATCTAAAATGTAAATCCTCTCTCCACACCAATTAAGAAGTATTTGACTAGTAGTCAGTACTGCTCTAAAAAAACTGCAAGTGCTACAGCTTTTAAATGTCATGTTTATTTATGGGCACACCTATACAGTAAAATATTGATAAAAAATCGTCAAACAAAGATCCAATGCTACAAATTAAATTGAATTAACCAACGAGCCCAGGCATAAAAAAATGGTAAAATGCTCAGCTGTAAACGTGGTAACAATTCTCTTGGTTAATGAAATACGTCTCTGAATTACACCGATCCTATGATCGCCTAACGGTCATAAGGCAGTTTCACCTTTCCTCAACAAGGTACGGCGCGTAAGAAAATTGTGTCGTCAATGCAATTTTATGCTAAAAGAACCCCACGAAATATATGACTAAGAAATTATTATTGATAATTTGTTCTATTAGATTGGAGAATACGAAGGCAAAAAATAATCAGAATAATGAAGGAAAAATTAAGGAGGAAAACAAAAATAAACGAGATCCTCGGAATGAACGTGTTCAGGCCAAGAGTGCACCTCAGCAGGGTGAACCCGTAAGTATAAAAATTATAATGCAGGATCACAGTTTTAAAAAAATATCATCATTATCAAGATACTTAGCACCACAGCACATACACATGCACACATATGCATACTTATTTTCCGGGTAAAACAGAATATTGATTTTCGGCATGTTCCGTCCGTCTGCTTGCGCTTCCTAGAGATGAAAACAATTTGACCGACTTCTGGATACCCTCGTCTCATAAAGAGTTTACAACCCAAGATTGAAAATATTTTTCGGATGTATTGATGATTGGCAGTTAGAACCATTGGCATATACAGTAGTGAAGTCTATAGCCTGTAGCATAGTAGACATATACAACTATATGTCCAAGTCTACTGGGGGTTTGGTAAACAGAAAAAAATAGAAACTATTTATATGCTTAGTGAGTCGAAAGAAATCATCATATATAAGTTATGTTGGTCATTTTTCCAAAATATATAAAAATGTATGTTTAACGACTGAAGATTATTTTACTGTGTTGTGTTAGAAGACAATTTCAAGGACTTAAGCTTCTTAGATATAATAGTTGATAGCTAAAAATTAGAAATATTATTTTATGTATTACATATATATACTTTCAGATTTTGCAGTCTTCCAACAAATATTCTGGACTTGACGATGAATCATCCGAATAAAAACTATTTCTATATTTGTAATAAATGATTAAAATAAAAAAATTAACGAATACATTTTACAAGTTAAAAAAATAAATCACAATTTTGAAACAAATCAACAATTAAATAAATCAAAATGTAAACAATTTTTATCAACTTTTAATTCTTATCTGGCGAAGTTATTGACGATAGGTTGAAGTTGTAGCAAAACCTCATCGAAATTTTGCGTTTGCTTACCGAATATAAATAATATATATTTTTCATTGCTTTAAAGACTACGAACCCCGCAAAGTTAAAAATATTTCAAAATTTATTTATTTATTTTTTCGTGATTGATGTTTTTGTGAATAACAATCGATTATTTTGGTTTCAATTTAAATATTTAGGTTTACTTGCGCCAAAGAGTCAACGTACTTATGCTGAATTATACGATTGCTCCTTTAATATATTATCTTTCGTTACTCAGCATTTCTAAAAAAAAGTGTCAGAAATATTTTATTCAAATATTTTTTTAAAATTATATTTATTGGAATGTAATTATTACATCACATTTGGTCTGCGCTGCACATTAACTCTTTTAAAATTCACTCGTAAAAGTGTTTCTCAACCCATCGAGGTAATGTGAAAGCAGCCTCATGTATATCACTTGAGTAGTACTTTAAATTCAATGCATCTGTTTCAGATTTTTCAAATCTTTTTGATGGTTTTTCGAGTTTGCGGCTCGCATCCAAAGAGCCTATAATAAATCCGATGTGACCGCATGGATAGGATGGAACTGATGTAACAGCGTAGCCCACTTTGGGAAAATGCAGAGAGCATCCTTTCAATGTTTTCTTAACATAATCGAAGTCTAACCAAAAACTGCCCGCCTGAGAGCAAACAACACCTCCTTCTTTTAAAGCTTGTTTTAGTAATGCGAAATAGCTTTCGTGGAACAGGCTGACAGCAGGTCCAACTGGATCGGAGCTATCAGTTATAATTACATCAAATTCGTTCTTATGATTTTTCATATACTCAAATCCATCGCCAATAGTTAAAATTAACTTGTCGCTATCAAAGCCACAGGCCATAGATGGCAAGTACTTTTTAGAAACCTCAACGACACGGTCGTCGATTTCCACTTGGTGGACTTCCTTAACCAAGGGATGCTTAACAACTTCGCGTGCTACGCCACCATCACCACCACCAACAATTAAAACTTTTTGTGGGTTCGGATGACAGCAAAGTGGCAAAAAAGATATCATTTCCTGGTAGGAAAATTCGTCTCTGGTAGTACACTGAATGATTCCATCCAATATCAGGCATCTTCCGTATGTATCTCTGAAAATTTGACAAAAATTGAATTTGTAAAAAGGTTTTTCATAGATTTAGCTAACAACGAGACTATTGTCGTGTTAATTAAAGGCAATAAATGTAAGTATTAAAAATAGGTACAAGGAAACCTTAACAACAAGTAAGAAAACTCTAGTCAGGGTGCCCGACTAGAAGATACCCTAATCCCACCCGCTCTTAGTTTTTTAATATACACAATAACTTGTATGAACAAAATGGTTATTAAATACAGAAACAAATGATTTAAATATTGTCGAGGTACCACGCGTGGAGTCGAACTCACATCCCCTACATTCGTTGTTGAGCTACGTTTTTAATAACAACGCCACGCTACTACTTGAATATTGAACAGCAAATTTTAAACCTAAATAGCATTTATTTATTTTATATTTTATAAAAACAAACAAATCTCGATCCACTCAGGATTTGCACCTCTACCTCATTGCACTTCGGGCATCATCTCACTCACTAGGCTACAGCCCTGCTTGGCGATCGATCAACTTAGCCTTAGGAAGCAGTTCACAATGCAACTACTTTGTAATTCGTAAAATATAAATTTCTGCTGGCGCTGAGACAAATAGCTGATTGTACGTAGCCCGCCTTTTGCGTGTTTCGCGCATTTTTGGAAAGTGGTCAAATATTATTAACGGATTTTAATGAGACTTTCACCATATGTTCTGAATATTTTTTTCTTTTTTAAAAATCAAATTTTTTGTACATATATGCCATATTTGCCACTGAACACATTTTTCAAAATTTTGGGGAAATTTGGGACCGGTATCTAAAATTAACAAAAACCGAAATTGTTAAAAATATTCATAAAGCTACATGAGAGGTTTGGAGATTCTAGGTACTAAGATGTAAATGATAAATCTTAACTGATTTTTCATGTGGTTTTAAATCGACTGTCGACTTTCTGGAACAAATGCGTTTCGTATACACGGGCGAGACGGACAAGGTTCAATTAACTCGGCTTGTCCTCCTGATCAAGAATATATATACTTTATGGGTTGTGCATTGTTTCCTTTTGCGTGTTACATACTTTTAACAAAACCATTATACCCTGTTTTCCCATTTTTAATGGGATCAGAGTATAATAATGTATAATATAAACTAATTATCACGTTTTTGCGTTATATTCTTGATCGACTGAAAGAAGACCGATGATTAAAATTGTAGGGTCAAGCAGCATGGCTTAATAGATTTCAAGTCAAGAGATAACAAATTTGTTTTGCGAGTTCGTCGGGCGCAACGACATGTGGAGGATTTAAATCAATCACTGCCGCTGTTCACCCTAAAACTACAGATTACTCAACTATATCAAATCAGTTTTTAAATACATTGATAAACTATTGGTATTTGGATATATTTAAAAAACTAAATATATTGAGATTTTTGTAACTAATAATATCTTATCTCAAACCGCACCTATAATAAGTCGCTTAGTTCACACATCTGTGTGAAATAAACGAGCTATGATTAACTGATCAGATCATTAAGCAAGTCTTTAGCCAGAGCTAACTCTCTTGTTTTAAGATCAATTGAAGCACATACTTATTTGTTTGGGAAATTTATGACGCAACAAAATTGCCTTTGAGCTGAAATCAGGCTCAACTGATTGTCATCAGTGGCTTTTTGTATTGTACATTCTCTTAGTTAACAAATTCAAATTAATTCAATTTAAACACATAATTAGAACAATGACAATTTTTGAACTTCTTAAACCCATAATGTAAATGTGAAAAGTATTTTACTCACGTCTCCACTATTTGAATATCTTGAAACGCCGACTTCTCTTTATGGAGAATATTTTTAACTTTTAAGGAAAATGATTGTCCAGGCCATAAGTCATCTTGGACTTCACTGAACCAGCCTTTTGAAATTGTATCCATTAAAAAATTTTGCGAGGTGAAATGCTAGTCCGAATTATACTTTGGATTAATATCAATCCACACACAACTATGTTCAATCTGGGTCCGATGTAAGCCAATGCAACACGTGGTCATGGGCAAAGTAACCGTATTTTAAAAATACTAAATAACTCAATTATTGAAAATACTAGCAATTAATATAGCTTTTAATACCCTGAATGTTAGTGTGTTAAAGGGTATATATTGTTTCATTATATATATATATATATATATATATATAACGAAGAGAAAGATATATACTCAGTCCCATGAACTGTACAAGCTTATCTTTTTGTTATATCTCGTTAGATAAAATCAATATTTTTCTAAAGGATTAAGATATTAATTATTATAGTGAGCAAATAGTAAGTACGGCCCAACAATTCTTAGGCATTGCTTTATGGATCAAAATGTCGATCTACAACATCATAAAGTACTATTTATTCAGTAAATGTAGCCAGTGTGAATGGACTATGAGAAACGATTACATACCTTAATTTTACGTATTCGATATTTTACAGACATCTAATGTATATCGATATAAAATTATAGATTAGTATCGAGCATCTCTAACAAATTGTTATATGAATGAGGTGTTGTTGCGGTGTGTTAAATAACATGTGCACAGTTCGAAATATTCTTCTTGTTTGATCATATATAGATTGTTTTTGTGTATTTGTAGCGAACTAACATAGTTATGGAAGAATACGCACGTGAACCATGTCCATATCGGATTGTGGATGATTGTGGTGGTGCTTTCGCCATGGGTTGTATAGGAGGTGGTGTTTTCCAAGCAATTAAAGGGTTTAGAAACGCTCCATCTGGAATAAACAGGCGAATGGTATGCATGTTCTCAAGTATATACTGTATATAAGCAAACATTAAATTTATGTGTACACGTAGATCGAAACTGAAACAATGAAACTGTTGAGTAAAATTTGGGATTCTAGTCACGGGTTTGTTGTGTAGATACATTTTAAATATTGCGGTTTCGATAAGTAATTCTTCGTGTTATTTCGCATTGTGTGTTGCGTGCCTCTGACGTCTTTTATTACATGGTCCCAGGTTTCGGCCAAATAGTGGGAGTTCATATTGATAATTTTTCAAATAACTTGTACTCTACCACGCGGTCAGGACACAATAGCGCAACGAATAGAGAGTCCTGAGCTTCTTTAATTATATTTAGGATTTTCGTTTTATTATTTGTGCCTTCTGTTGGAAAGCCTATCTAGAAAACATATTGGCAGATATAATAGATAACAAGAAGATAAAAATGGGAAATATATATGTACATATAGACTGGGAGGTATAAAAAATGATTGTGATTTGATGCTTTCACTCTATTAACCGCGGTATATTTTGTAAATATTTATCTATAAAATACTTTACTATTTTGTATGATACTAATGTATTTTTCCTTTTGCCCAGATCGGAAGTATAGCTGCAATAAAAACACGTTCACCGGTAATAGCCGGAAACTTTGCAGTTTGGGGAGGAATGTTCAGTACAATCGACTGCACATTGGTTCATTTTCGGAAAAAGGAAGATCCATGGAATTCAATTATAAGTGGGGCAGCAACGGGAGGCATATTGGCAGCGAGAAATGGTAAGCTATAATTGTAAATTTCTATTCATCAAAGTCATCGAGTAAAATAAAAAATAGCCTGCTAAAATCTAAAAGGAAATTGCTTAAATCAGACTACTGTCTACCTAATAGGGTACTACAATAACAGTCTGATTGTGCACTTAATTCTGATAAAAATATAATTGGTTATTCTGATTCCTTAGTATATCGATTGGCTCAGAATTTTTACAATTTCACGTCTCAAAAATTCTATATATGCCAAATATCATGATAATAAATGTTTAAATATTAATTCCCTGAGAATTTAAGACTACTAAAACAAAGTTAAATTAAAACAAGTAAGAAAAGTCTAGTCGGAGGTGCCCGACTACGTGATACCCAAATCACATCCGATCATAGTTTTTGAATATAGCCCATAACTCGTATGTAGAACCATATCACGCGACTTAAATCTATGACAATGGTACTAAAAAATGCAATCAACGAAGGACACATTATTGCAAGCCCACAACAATTGTTCCTTTAATATTAAAGAAGAAGAATCGAACACATATTCGCACTTCTGCAAAAAGCTCCGAGAAACAAATTTAAAGTAGCTAGCAGACAATTCAAATACAATTCAAACGCAATTCGAGCCAAACTCATAAGCAATTGCGATTCGTAGAATATCGTACACATGTATGTATAATGAACATGTATGAGCGCCAGCTTGGCTTTGTGCGCTCTGAATTCGTTTAGTGTTTTTTAACGGATTTTGGTGAAACTTTCACCATATGATATAAATATGCTTTTGATTTGATGTTTTTTAAAAACAAAAATTCTTAATATATATGCCATATTTTCAACTGAACATAATTTTGGGAAATTTACAAATGTAACAAAAACCGGTAAAAATATGCATAAAGCTGAATGCGAAATTTAGAGACTCTAGCTCTTAAAATGAGAAAGATAAAAAATCTTATCTGATTTTTCATATGATCGATAATAATTATTCTGGAATAGTTATCGATATTCTGAAACAAACTAGATATGTCCGTGGTGTTTACAAACGTAACAAAAAAAAAAAAAATTCAAGTCTCTAGGTTCTGAGATCGACGCGTTCATACGGACGGACGGACAGACAGACCATTTTTAATAGGATCAGGGTATAAGCAAGTACAATTATGCTAGGTTGGCAAAAACTGTATTATACAAATTGAATCTAGTTATGTAATGGAGACTCCTGATAAGACAAGAAAGTTATAAATTCCGATTAGAAATGTGACAATCAGCCACTCACATGGGATTATAAAAGAAATATATACAACATTAAATATTATCCAATTTTGTTTTAATAATAACTTTTCAATGATATTTTTAGGCATTCCCGCAATGGCTGGAAGTGCAATCATCGGAGGAGTATTGTTGGCTCTCATCGAAGGAGTGGGAATATTATTTACGAGAATATCCGCTGAACAATTCAAAAATCCTAGCCCGCCAACTGAAGATCCAGCTGCTTTGGGAGACTCTGTTAATAATTTCGGGTTTGGTACTTCTAACAATAAACAATATCAATAAATTATGTTCTTCCCTATTTAAGAATAAACTACTTTGTATGCACAATAAAATCTAAGATTTCAAATCATTCTGTTATCCCCTGAACTGCTGGAAAGTAAAATAATAAAACAAATTGTTATTGGCTGAAGGAGGAATGCCCCTTTAGGCAACATTAATTTCTTGCCAAAATTTAAGTTTATCTAGCTTTGGCTGTCTGCCCGCATCCCCCATTTCGGTCGATGAAATTCAAAGTGAATTCCAAATAATTTCAGTAAATACATAAACAATTTTCATCTGTTTATCCACAATTTGAAACTTAGGTCATTCGGATGTATCTATCGCGCAGGGGTTGCCCATAAAATTAGCATCGCCACAACTCATCAATCCCTTTGTTGGTCTGTAAGAGTTGCCATTCTATGTGGACCCACTGTCATCTGACAATGAACTAATAATAAGATTGATGAAGGTCTTTGGAGCACAGTAAAACACTACTGAACGTAAAATAAAATTATTACTAAATTATATTAGAATATTAAGTAAAACAAATATTTAGAAACTACAATTGAATTTTATAAACTTTCCGTTAATTTGTTTCTTCATTCAATAACTACTTGAATAAACCGTAATAAATTGTCAAACGTGTAAGATTCAATGTTAAACAATACATCCAGTTTAGTAAAAACGATATATTTTTTTTCAATAAATAATTTATTAAATAATTTACTATGAACACAAGCAAGTATTTTCTAGATTGGACTTAATCCAAGGGATAAATTTACTTATCCGTGTATAGACTCCAGGATATCCTTCACGCCCGCAACCAACACCCCATGATACAACGCCCACTATAAAATATTTAACCCCATTGGATAATAAGAGTGGTCCCCCACTATCGCCTTGACACGAGTCCATATGAGGCCTTCCAGCGCATAACATTGTTGACGTTATTCGCGTGCTTTTATATTTCTGAGTTCGGCATTCCGCAAGAGACATTATTGGAACCTTAACTTGGTTAACAATAGAGGGTAGCTCCCCTCCTTCGGATGTACGACCCCAACCGACGACAGTTCCTATGCGGCCTGGAATAAAAGATTAGTGGAACTTAGTAAAAATAAAGACTTGAAAGAGAATTAAACGAATATAATGATCCTTGTCTTTATATGTTAGAAGATAAATACCTGCGGGATCATAGTTATATCGGGGTAGACAAACAGGCTTAATTATTTTTGAAAATAGAATAGGTTTCCGTAGCCTGAGCAATGCAATATCGTTGTTATAAGTATCCGGATCAAAGTTTTTGTGCTTTATGACTGCAGTAACAGCTCTCTGGATTGCCTGAGACTCCGACGTTATCTGTTGGTCATGGTCGCCAAATATTATTCGAATTTTGGATCGTCTCAGCTTTTTTATACAATGAGCAGCTGAAATAACGTAATCTTTGGTTAGCAAAGATCCTCCGCAGTGGAATTTGCCATCATAAATAATTCGTGCCATCCATGGGTATTGGTTGATGCCCGTTGGTTTTCCACCGACAATTCTATTTTCTTCATTCGAAAATCCGCAATCTGTGGAAGAAATTGATTGTTGTATTAAGGCAGAAACAATAAAGCGAACTGCAACTGTAAAATATGTTTTAGAGAAAAGGAAAGCTGTGAACTCGCCGCAGCTACTTTTTAATTAATTTGAGAAAGAAACTGATTCAAAAATATATTTCTGACCCAAATTTAATATATTCTAGCCTAGTCTGGTCCTGTCTTCCACCTATTTTAGTTGTACTAAGATACCAAATTCATTTCACAATTTCACATTGTGATCTGATCAGCGACAGAGATCACCAGGCAAATACTAAAAGTTCAAGCCACGGCAATAAGTTGTGATTGCTAGTTTTAAAAAGTTAAAAATTCAAAGCATATTTTATCAATAACATATCTCGGTGAGATTACAGATGGTGCGGGACAGTAGCTAGCTGACAGTCCTAATTGCTTTCCATCTTGGCAAAAATGAGTGGGAAATGCTTAACTGGTGACACACTATAGAATACACATACGTAGGAAATTAATTAGCACAAGCCTACTTTTCCCATAGTCGTACACACATATATTATAGTTATAGGAATACATATCATTAATGGGGAAAACAGACTTATTTATAAATTTAAATTTAAATATCTCACCGCAGTCACAGGTTGATAGACTGTTGTTCTCACTGTATTCCGCATCGTCTTCTTTGTCAACGTCGAAAACGCTTGAAACCCCAGAGCTAATGCGAAAAATAGTGTCAAAGAGAAATTTACTGGTTCTCTGTGTGTTATTTAGAGATATATTATGTCTCGGCGGAAGCTGCTCGAAACATGTGACACTTTTATTAAAAGTCACTAGTAATATTACTACGCAACATAATATATTCATTTTTGAAATTGAGTAAACATATTTCCTAATTATATTTTAGGATTACTTCTTAGACTTTAAATTTTGATTATTATTATTATACTTAGTTACAATTTACAAATGTAAATATTGTCACTCGTAACCCACTCGCCTAATATAGGAACGTAGAGTACAAACTGGCTAAAATAATACTTACAACCAGGGATCTTAGTGTTTGTTTTAAAATATATGTTAGTTTTTCATTGCGAAATTCATGTAAATCATTAATAATAATAATAATAATTATAATACAAATATTGATTTGTAATGATCTATTTCCTAATTAGGGTATTCCATAATTTGTATTACCAATATGAGGATGCAATGTAATGTGTGTTCAACAAAATGAATTTGTTTGAGATTTATGTTCTGACTCAGATTTTTTTTTTTTATATTTATAAGAAAATATATAGATTTTATTTAATTTTATATTTATATTAGTAGGGATACAAATACAACGAATTGATTAGACAAGGAATATCAGATTAATAAACACCAGGAACTCTGAGTTAGCCCATTGAACTGGGATTTCCGCGTATAGTGGTTATGTAACAGTCAGAAAGAGGCGTGGCTTACCCATTTGCAGCCCCATCGTATATAAGAAAAGACATACACTTTAAATTTAAAATATATTTTTATTTATTCATTTTTTTCGATAGTTCACAGCATTTCTTTATTATCGATAAAATTCGATAAATTCATTTCTACTTCTCATCGGAAGTAAGTTTCAACAACACTGTGTATACATCACAGCTAAATTTACTGATTTTATTGAATTGAAAGCCAATAAGAATGCTCCAGTCGAGACAAACCTCTTATATGGTATTCTAAACCTTTGGGAGACTTTCTATTATTACACAGTAAACACGCACGCACAGGCACACACACACCCAAAAACATTCATATTGCGCTCTACTTACGCAACAGCAGTGCTATATTAGGGTCTATGCTATAGGAACTGAATTGTTGAAGTTTTCTTTCAGATGGACTTTTGATTAATATTTTTATAACGTCTTTAAGGAATTCATATTTGAGTTTTTGCCGAAGCTCAAGTTTGCACGGGGAGATAAAATCCAAATTCCAATAGAAAAATCACCCACTTTACCGTCTTAAAGCTTTGCTTAAAAAGCTATTATAAAAGCTTTTATATTTGCGAACATACTGTGAAAATTTATAAATTTAAATTATTCAGTTTAACCAGTCAGCTTCGACACTCGCGATATTAACTTATCGATTTCAATCGATAAAAACGAATGTGATTAGTTATTTAAAAATCGTGCTGATTTTATTTCTTAAAATTTCGAGCATTGAGCTTTTGTGATTTACAAGGCCGTTACATGGTTGCACAGAGAGGTGGATTGAACTCATATATACAGCAAAGTTCATCGTTCTCTGGCTTGCAATTGAAGGAGTCCTGTATAAAAATAAAATACCGCCATCGTCAATCCGTAATCTAGTCTACAACGTTTTTTAATCAAATTGATATAACTGAAATATGAAAGAATTAATCAAGATTTTATCGGTCATTTAGATCAAAGATGCAATCTGCAGTAAATAACTTTGAAGAGGTCTATTCAATATACTAGCTGGGAATCTGCAATTGTTCTTTACTCCTCAGCCTGACCCGAAACAATTATGTTTATATAATACACAAAGTTGAATTAAGAGCCTCTATTAGTAGTATAATATGAATCCATGTACTTCTCGAAAGACTGTGGTATCGTAGAATATATCACTCCAATTCAGACAAATTTATATAAATAAAATGCTAATCATGATATGATCATTGGATCAATCTATGCCCTTCCGCAGATAATGTAAGGTAAGACTTTGAATTGTGAATTGATTATTTATTGATAAATGATGATGATTTTTATTTTACTATTACTATGAGTGTGCACTACTAATGGAAGATTCATATAAGTCCCAAAATATTTATGTCCTCTATTGATTTATTAAATAACGACAGCAGAAATTATAATTGAAGCTAAAATCTCAATCTTTTATCAGGCTGATCCCTCCATTCTGACCTCTCCCGCAGATAGGCCAGTCCATAAATTAATGATTTTCGAATGATTTTAACTGTTTTTAGTTCTATAGCTTATCTCATTCATATACTTAAGCGTGGTGATGGCATTAAAACCGGCGCATATGAGAAATGTCGTGGAGGTTCCGAAGATTTGTATAACTTTCATCCCAACTTGACTTCACAATAATAAAATAATGAGAAATTGTGTTTTCATTTAAAAAATTTAATGTTGAATTTTTTAAATAAAAATTGTTATAAGTAAATGCTGCAAGAAGTATTAATATGTTTCAGGTTCTATGCTTCCGCAGCAGTGTTCTTTCTAAATCGCGCTTCTTTTGCTTTTTTGAAGGGCAAAAAGATATAGCACTCGTACCAATTTCAGCTTCGTTACTATTGGTCGAAGTCATATCTTTTGTGTCGAAGCTAAATTCATCATTGGAATTGGCCAATTGTTTTCTAAATACGGCTGCACTGTTGGTAACTCGTGCATTGGGATGTGTTGGAGGCAACCAAGAAACTTTTCGAGTTGCAGAATTGTAAAAGTAATAATAGCCACAGCCATTGTCATAAATATCTGCCCAATCTGCGGGAAGTGGATATTTACGAATTAATCTTTTATAGCGGCGGAGATATTTTTCCTTCGGCTTTGGCCTCACGTTCGCCCACTTGTTAACACAGTATAATGTACAGGTGTGCCATATATTATAGGTGTTGGGACAATATTTGAATCCATGGTGTGATTCTGTAACTCCTATACGTTCTTTGATCCTTTCTGGCCACAGATTTTCATTGCCTGCACTGTGCTTAGTAACAGGTGCACTGTGGCTATTATATTCAGATGCGGGGTTTTTGTCGTCCTCGTCATAATTTTCTGCAATAATTTCCTCGATTGCCTCGGGTATTTGTTTTTGATCTGAAAAAAGTAGTTATTTAAATTGTATGCGTCTCATAAAAATATATTGAGAAAAAATAATGTAAAACAAGTAAGAAAACTCTAGTCGGATGTTTCCGACTACGTGATACCCGGATCCCATCCAATTATATTTTTTGTATGTTAATCATATGTAGAACCATATCACGCGACTTAAATCTATTACAATGGTACTAAGAATGTCGATCAAAATGGAATTATGCAAACAAATTCGACAAAAAGATAATACCAACTCACTTTTGCAAGCTTACAAGAATTGTTCCGTTACTATTAAAGAAGAAGAATCGAAAACATATTCGCACATATCGCAGATCGGCAAATTGAAAGTAGGTAGCAAAAACAATCCAAATACAATTCGACCCAACCCCAAACGCAATTGCGATTCTTAGAATATTGTGCGTAAGAATTTGAATGTATGTGTGCACATGTATACATAATGAACATGTATGAGCGCCAGATTGTCTCTATGCGCTTTGCGTTTCGATCTCTTGATGTGGCCAAACATTTTGTTTAATAACTTTTGTGTTTATCAACGGATTTTGATGAAACCATCCAAAAATCCAAAATTCTTCACATAAATGTTATATTTGCAACTGAAAATAATTTTTAAAATATTGGGGAAATTTGAGGCTGGTAACAATGTAACAAAATGGAAAAATTCACACAGTTACAAGCGAAAGATAAAAATTTTAACTGATTTTTCATATGGTTTTAAATCGATAACAATTATTCAGGAATAGTTATCGATTTTCCGAAACAAACTCGATATGCGCGTGGTGTACACGAGATGAACAACAAAGAGACGGACAGGGATCAATCAACTCGGCTTGTCGTCCTGATCAAGAATATATACTTTATGGGGTGTGGCACGTCTCCTTCTGCCTGTTACATACTTTTAACAAAAGCATTAAACCTTGTTTTCCCATTTTTAATGGAATTAGGGTACAAAAAATAAATGGCTTAAACTTAAAATATATATTTAACTAACCGAAAAAATTTGTATTTGTGGGTGGAAAATGTCAAGAATACTCATAGAATTTTGATCGAATTCATAACTATCTATTCGAAAGTTCCTAAAATACAGCACATCAATTTCTTTGCAAAAATTATGGTATTTAATTAACAAACTATGCTAAATGAATTTATAAACTATTTTATTGTGTCGATGACTGCTGACTGGTGGAAAAATCAGCTGCGGTTTTCGTAAATACATTTTTATAAAATTGTTTCCCATACATTTTCAATGTCTTCAGAATATATGTACAAATAACAACTTTCTGAACTATATATGTATGTATGTATGTACATACATATGTATGTATGTATGTATATACATGAATACATACATATGTATATATCAAACATTTTGCGGCCTAAGAATAGAATAACCAATATTGGCAGAATTTTATGTGGACCTACCACTGCTAAAGAAGAATTAGACCATTTTGTTTTAATATGCTAAATATAATATGTCACATGTTTGTTTGTTCATATTGCCAAAACATAAAAAAAAATATTATATAGACTATTTTGTCTTACACTCGGAATTACACTTTGTATACGACATACCATTTTTTGCATTTACTAAGCCACGTGACTTTAGTCGCTGCAATAACATTGGCGGCAAACTCATATTGTCAAGATTTTACATATGCTATGTTTACGCTTTACACACCAAAATATTTATTTATTGCTATTTGGCCTTAGGGATGATACCGACTAAGCGATTTGCAAAATATCGATATTAATTAATAATCAACAGAGTTTAAGATCTTATATGCACAGGCCTATAATTCTTATTATTGATTTTTGATAATTATCATAATTAAATATATAATTTAAAAACATTTTTTTTTTATGATTTCGAGAAGACTAAAAAATCTGAATGCAACATTATGTAAATTAAAAAAGTGTATATTTATTTAATTATTGTCGAGCACATATTAAATGCACTTTCTCTTCATAGCTAACACTAGAAAATTTTTGTAGCATTTCACAACCATCGATATACACAAATAATCGATAAGTAAACAGGACATGCTTAGAAAAGGGCGCGTACACAATTTTTGAAATGAAAAAGTGAACTACAAGTGAAATTCGAAAATATCTTATGATCGCCTGTGATCATTCTACTTGAGTGAAAAGGCAGGTCACTAGAAAACTGACCGAGCATTCAATTGATTGCTTGACTCTGACCAATAATGGCATTTAATATGAAACTAAAATGAAACAAACTATTGCATATCGAGAACGGCTTTGTCACATCTGCTTGCTTTCAATGTTTTAGTCTTACAAATGGCTCCTGATATACAAGTAAACTTAGCATCTGGTTTGCTATAATATATTATATTAATAACTTAAAGCTCCTTGTCAAATGTGAAAAAATAATCAACTTATATCGTAGGTGTCATACTATGACAATATATTTGTTGTCCTGAAATATATTGTTGAAACTTTTGACTTTTGTCAGTATAGAGGTATAACACAAAGGTCTTGGCAGCTTTGCCAGATTTTTCAATCGATCGTGTGACTGTAATCTTCTAATCAGTAGTCAGTGATTTTTATTTATATTCAATACATATAATATTGAATTGAATTGAAAGTTTCCTTGCGAACAGCAATTACCATTAAAATGAAGGGACTAATATTGTTTGTTTTGGTTCGTTTATTACTTCCAATAACATTAGTATTGGGTAAGAAATACACGCGTATATTTTGAAAATATATTTAAGCTGATAATATGGATTCATACAGCTTCGCTATCACGTCCCATCGCCTTATCAATGATCTATCTTCTAATGTTCTTCGTATCACCATGGCTATTGCGAAATAAAAGTCATTCTCAACGAAATATTCTAAAACGATTTCTCATTTTTTCTTCTATAATAAGTGGTATCTCTGTTCTTGGCCATCTGTTAATAAACTTTTTAAATTTATTTGTTCCATTTTTTAATAAACAAAGTTCGTTATCAGTTATTTTGCGTCAAATTGGATTCGTTAATTTTACTGGACTGAGGTAAGCAATATTAGATATTAGGGTTACGAAGAATAATCTAGAGAGTTTTCACTTTGCAGGTCTATCGCAATATTCCATTGGGTTATCCCAGATATATTGGTTTTAAGTGAGGCTTTGACAATACTGGTTTTTTTCATATTATCTGGTAAGAAATCACAAGCGGCGAACCAGAATAATGAAGGCTCTCAAACAAACATACAATATTCCGATATGAATCGTCTTCTAATAATTGCCTATGTGCAATCTGTGTTAAAGACATGTAAGCATCACTTATATTGCTAGTTCGTGTTAACCGAAATAAACTTCATCTGGTCACCTTTCTACAGCTCCAATCTTTTCGCTAATCGCTCTCTATGGTGCTGCAATCTTAAGGCCATCATTACCTGGCAGCGTATATTTCATGTTATTCCTTGTGGCTGGCACGTATTGGGCTTTATACAAACAATTAAATTGGTATTTATATGCATATATATTTCTTGTTTATTTTTCCAGGCATATTGCATTTTAATTGAATTCATCATTCTTGACTTTCCTTACTCATTTATTTTTTAATTTTTTATGTATATTTGCACGCAATTTTATGTTTGGGGCTTTTATAAATATGCTAACGTTCCATATTTTACAGCGGCATTCATCACATGCTAACGGCAGTTGCTATAGCTTTACTGTTACAAATTATTTGTTTTGTTTCATATCAATTGCCAATAACACAGAGCTATTTAAATAGCGAATCGATATGGGCGCGGTGAGTTGAATATGACTTCTGCAAGAGGAATCCATCCGTAATATAATCCTTGCAGAATTATGGGATTTGAAGCACTACTTTTATTGTTTAACCATAATCAGGACGGCATGATATTGGAACTAAATAATAAACTGTTTTTCGATTCATACATGTGTATAGTTGCATTCATGTGCGCATATTTTGTAATTATAATCAATATTATACACCACGAGCGCTCCAAATTTATTTATACTTCAGTGCGAATGAAAATTGCTTCACAACATGAAATTCATACACCGTCAATAGCCCGACACTCCGACCTGCATGATGGAGCCGCTAATAGTGTGAAGCCATCTACTCTGGAACAGTTCTTTTATTTGATTTGCGATCTGACAACCTTCATATACAAAAACAGCTATGTACTACTCAACATAATCATGATGGCAAGTACAGTAATATTATTTCGATCAGCCAAAGCATAAACATAATCGACTTAATTGGCGATTTTTTAATTTGACTTTAAATTACAATACTATAATTAATTCAAACCTTTTTACAGATCTGGTCAATAATATATCATAGCTGGTTAACTTTCGTGTTGCTTATTTGGGCAAATATCTTATGGATGATACCCAACCAGCGTCGATCCATGATGCGCTCCAGCTTCTTTATTGTCCTGTATGCGGAGTTCCTTATTATTTCACAATATATATATGGAATGAATTTATACGAAACAGAACTACCCACTAAGGTAGGTGAAACACACTGGCCCTCTTTTCTCTTATAGCCTGCTTCAGGCTCACGAGAAACTTCATTTAAAAAATTGATTTTATGTCTATGAAACCATTTACTTATATTTTATTTCTCTATAGGTTTACGGATTAAATCTTGAACAGATTGGATTCGTTCATCCTCGGGATAGTGGAGTACGACCTTGTATTCCATTATGCGTAAAGACTGTCTTCCTATTTATATTCTGGATAACGTCTCACCAATATTTTAAAGAGAAGGTTGAAGATAAAGTTGAAAGTGACATATTACTTCATGTTTTTGGACCACGGCATTCGCGGTCCGAACACACATTGTTCGAAAAGTCAAGGGCACCTCGGACAATCATTTTTATTTTCGAATCTGTTTCAAATTTTGTGACTCGCATCTGGATGTGGTTGCTGATAATTCTAATATTTCTTTGCGCTATGATTGATCAAGTTATGACGGGATTCCGAATATGCTACATGTCTCTATTCCTACTGTTCCTAATGGTTTTTCAGATGTCCTTGCAGCTGTGGATTAAATTTTTATATGGCTATTGGATGTTCGTTATATTCTATGCGATGACCATTTTAACTATTATATATACTTATCAATTCGATTACTTTGACCACTATTGGGAGACGTATCTAAATGTTCAACATGACTTGTAAGTGCCACCAATGCCAACGGTATTGTAGCAATTTCTTAACCAGATTTTTACCTACATTTAGACAAAATGATATAGGCCTACGTCGTTATCGTACAAAGGATCTTTTTTTACACTTGCTTGTTCCAACACTAACAGTTATATTTACGGTCGTTCAACTTCATTATTTTCACCGACGTTTTATAGAATCGCTACGCGTACCCAAACCAATCAATGATAAGCGTTACAGCTGGCGATCCCGCTTTAGTGGGGATGGCAGCCAGCAACGAAAATCCAAAATATCAGGCAAAAAATCCTGGAAATCTCGACTTGGATATGCGTATGCGCGCATACGAGCTGAGATGCATCGCTGGTTCCGTCCCATCAAATTGGTTGCATGGCGTTTTCTCGAAATCCACATGATTAAAGCAGTTATATTGACAACCTTTATATGTGCAATTTCAGACATTTGCTGCTTCAACCTATTTTTAGTTGTTCTCTCACTCATGAGCGTTGGCGTGAATCCGTTCTTTCGACGCGTCATCTTTCGCATAGTGACATTCTGGGTATCGGTCTTAATACTGATGAAGATGATCTATCAGATTAAATATTTGAACCACAATCAATATGATTATTTATGCGTAATAATTCTTTTATATTTTGTTACTTAAGTTCTCACAGCTGTCTTTTCAGCAAAACGAAACCATTAACTTTGCTGATTGGATCGGTCTGCGAAAAACTGAACAGGTTTGGGGCTCGCTGTTGCGCTATATAGCCCCGTACACTGTGTACATGATCATAACGACATTGCACGCGGTAGTAAAATTACGAGATCATTTGATACGATTTTCGATGGGTGAAATTCGGGATCGAACGGTTCTATTCCCCGAGATATCTCGACAAGATGCTGAACAAAATTTCCCCGGACTCCTAAAGTATCTCTTCAACTATGGATATTTCAAGTTTGGACTGGAAATCACTTTAATTGCTCTAGTCTCGACAATAGTTCATAGATGCGATGTGCTTGCGGTGACATATATCGTTTGGCTCATCATTTTACTGTGTCTATCGCGTCAGCAGTGCGCTCGCATTTGGTATATTTTCCAGCTCTATTTTGTTCTTTCGATCTTTGTACAATACATTTACTTAATACATTTCCTACCAAATCTTTGCCATGGTAAGTATGACACATGTTTTTAGGCTATGCTCAACTAATAGGAATTATTTCAGTTTCAGCCCAAAAATTCGATCACAGTGAGTGGAATAACCCAAATTTTGATAAGCTCTTGGAGACACCGATCAGATCGAAGCTCTTGTTAGATTTTATTGTTCTTTTACTGATAGCTCGCCAGAGAAAGGCATTCAAAGCGGAAATTCGGCAAGATACCTCAGCACACCTGAGTGGAGATAACAAAAATATTGTTCACAATATTGCTAGGCTGGGCCATGTTTACTTTAGAAACCCCACGCACGATTTCTGCTCATTCGTACGCAACTACTCCGATGTCTTCAAGATCATCATATTCTGTAGCTTTCTCTGGGTCTCGCTAGCCATCGTGTTTATGGGCGGAGTGTGCAGCATGGACATGCTATCATTGGGGTATTTGATATTTGCACTGGTATTTATGCTTCAGGGCTCGGAGGTTTATTTACAAAACATTTACTATATCATTTGTCGCTGGAACTTTCTTATCGCATTTAATGTCTTTAACATAGTAATCAAAGTCTGCATAATTGTTATAGGGAATATGATGAATATCAAAGATAAACAAGATTATCAGAGCTTATTTGCAGTTATGCAATACAATCCGACATTGCCGCAGCATGAAAGGTATAATCAAAGCGAAGAAGCTGACAACTACTATTATGGTCCTAACAGCTTCATCTTCAAGAACACTCTCATCTGGCATGCGATTATATTTGCTTTCCTTATCTTTCAACATAGAATATTTCGATCATATTATTTTTGTCATATTATAATGGATACTCAGGCCAATACAGTTTTGGCGTCCCGGTAAGTTTTTTATACCTCAAAAGGCAAAAATACCTCTTATTTTGAGTTATTACTGCTGTTTAATTTTTCCTGGTTTCTTGTGACTCTCAATCTAACTTATAGATATAGAGAAGGAAAAGGTAATATAGATTAACTTAATCTCAGATTTTCTTCAGTAAAATGCTGTACAACAGCAGAAGATATAGTTTGTCCAATTTGTCCCTTTTCCGATCTATGTTGTTATATATACATATACATAATATTATATTTAACTAATAAATGTTTACTTTTCTTACCTACCAAAATATTTTCGTAGTGGTGCTATAATAATTGAAAATTTGCATTATAAGCAAATCTTTGATCGAAGCGAATACGAAAAAAATGTACTTGAAAGAGTGAAGGCAAAGATGGAATTAATCAGGGCAAGCAATAGAAAAACCTACAAGAGTAATAATACTTATTGTATTTTTGGCTTCAATGATAAAATGATCTTTCGGTTTTATAGAGACACATGCGATAACTCAGCATCCGGAAATCAATACGGGGGAACAGCCCAGTGCTAAAGACGACAATATTAGTTTGGTATCACTAAGCACAATGTCCAGACCGGAAACGACGAAGAAGCGAGACTTGCGTCTTCATGCCCACGCTGTCAGGATAGGGAACTATTACATGTTTCAGGAACACAACGATATTGATGATCCTATTCTGTACGAAGAGTATGATTTTCTAGAAAAAGAGGATAGGCGCGCTCGTGATGTTCTAATAGCTGTAAAATCACGCCCATTTTTTTTTAACTTAATCGCTGAAAGTTGTTCACTTACAGTCTAGGAAAAGGAAAGAACGTACAACACCGCAAGGCAACAAGTACAGCTCGGATTCTGAAATCGACTTTAAAATAAATCCCGTTGTAAAGCTTTTTTCCGAGCTTATTATACTAGTGACATTTCGCCTAAACCGGTTGTCCCGTAACTATCGCTTTGTTCATAGGGTTCTCTCGGCTGAGAAGAAGACATTACAAGACATAAGTACCATGAATCGGCTTGGACTAGTCAATACTGCAGCAATGTTTAGTTTTTTAAATCAGTCCCTCTATGAGTAAGTATTTACTAGATTTAAGTTAACCAAGACTGTATAAAATGCAATTATCTTATATGAAATGAGTTATTATTTGTATATAGAAAGCAGCTGAACGCAATCAACTCTTCATCAAGAGGATCGACATTTCGCCTTAGAGCAAAGACCGATAATTTCACTACCCTGGATCACAATTGCTTTGTTCAAATGTTGATTTCCCTATGGTATGCGATTATTGCTAATACAGAAGTGGTTTGCTATTTGGCTGTGTGCGTGAATCAAGCCGCCAATTCCTCGATAATTTCATTGCCAATGCCATTTCTCGTTCTGTACTGGGGCGCGCTTACATTACCACGGCCCACAAAGACCTTCTGGGTTACGCTCATAACTTACACATTGTCAATGATTTTTCTGAAATGCATAATGCATCAGAAAATCGTACTTGACCCTAAGCTTATAAAACTGGCCAAGACAACTGATTTTGAGCTGTTCACAAAGAATGGCAAGGCTGTCTACGATCTTTTGCTATTGGTAGTATTATTTTGGCATCGATACATGCTTAAGAAGCAGGGAATTTGGAATATGCCACGATCAGAACAAGACTCACTAAACACGATAAGTAAGTGCTCTGTGAAATAATATATATGTACCTTAGCTGTTGTAAATATATTATATATATTCGCAAGGCAGCAAAACCCTAGTGAAGGAGCGACCAACTGATATATTAAAAAAACTGAGGTAACTCATATCTTATTTTTTGTGAAAATTTATTATGATTGATTTTTTAAATATTCAAGGGAAGAGTCTGGTAGTGAGCGACGGGGAAATACTTCCTATAATGCAGAGGAATTGGAACAGAATATAAATGACTTATTACGACCTGGAATAGAAAATAAATATGTTTATCGTAATATTGAATCCGAGTATTACCGCGCTGGCATGAAGGACTTAGGGTAAGCATTAAAGTTCAAGTATACGAAGACTATCGGCATATTACATTAATATTAAGTACAACACACGATTTGTGAAAATTTTCTAGAACTGTAATTAATAGTGTATCTGACATACAGGATTTATTATATCTTTATTTGGCACGGCCTTAATGGGGCGTATTCAACTGAAAATAAAACAAGTATGAAAACTCTAGTCGAAGGTGCCCGACGACGAGATATCCTAATCCCATCCGATCTTAGTTTATGAATATAGTCCATAACTCGTATGTAAAATCATATCACACAACTTAGATATAGTACTAAGAATGTCGGTCAAAAAGAATTATGCAAAAAAAAAAAATAATCGACAAATAGATAATAACAACACACTTTTGCAAGCCCACAACAAATATTCCGTTACTATTAGAGGAGAGAGAAACGAAAACATATTTGCATATAGTATGCATTACTTATTGCACTGTGGTACATACCACCGAGCACCGAATTTGAAGTAGGTAGCTGAGAATTCAAACACAATTTGACCAAAACTCAAAAGCAATTGCAATTCCTAGAATATAGTGCGGAAGTATTTGAATGTGTGTGGGCACATTTTTAAACAATGCTCATCTATAGGCGCTAGCTTGGCTCTGCATGCTTTAACTTTCGTGTGCTTTTAATAAGTGACAAATCGTTTAGTTTAATAACTTTTGTGTTTATCAACGGATTTTGATGAAACTTTCACCATATAATGTAAATATTTTTTTTTAAAGCAAAATTTTCCACATATATGCCGGTATCCAAATACAAAATATTAATAAAGGTACAAACTGATTTTTCTTATGGTTTTAAGTCGATAACAATTATTTGGGTCGATTTCTTAAAACAAACTCGATATGCGCATCGTATACACGGGCCTAAAATTCAAGTATCTAGCTCTTATGGGTTCTGAGATCGACGCGTTCCCATTTTCAATGGGAAAGGTATAAAAATATTTATTTATTTTTATATATAAAAAAGATCAGCTAATCGTATAATTATTTTATAATTATTTTATCATTGCAATTTAAAATATTTAAACTATATTCTACTTACAGGAAAAAGGGTGGATTTATATGTGGAATCCAAGAATTCTTTCTTGCTTTACTTCACAAAGCTCGTTTATCAACCGATGTTTATACATTACTTTTTTTATGTGATTTTATAAATTTTTTCGTTTTGTTATTTGGATTTCCTAAATTTGTGGTAAGTGGAAAATTTTCATTGATTTGAATCCTTATGTCTCTGCATACACTCAAATTACTTTTATAACTGGAAAAAAAAATAATTATAAAGTAAGCAAATCATAGTATCCTAGCACACGACTGCAAGGTGAGAATCGAGATTGTCAACTCTAGCTTCAGCCCATCAGTTGCTTTAAATGCTTTAAAATGAAATAATAAATTATTTATTTATGCTTAGTATCGCCATAAATATAGTACCAGTGTCTTAGAGACGTATATACAAGGAAACAAGGTGCCGTTCAGCTTCCTATTTATGCTTGTTGTGCAATTTTTAACAATTGTTACTGAACGTGCCATTTACTTACGCAAAGCTTTGGTCATTAAAATTGTGTTTCATTTCGTGACGGTTGTCGGAATACATATATGGATGTTCTTCCTGGTGCCCTATGTCACAGCGCACAGTTTCGGAGCTACTGCACCAACTGTATTTTATCTGATCAAGTGCTTGCATATGTTATTTTCAGCCTATCAGATGCGTTGTGGATATCCGAAGCGCATTTTGGGAAATGTCTTTACTAGAAGTTTTTCAATGGCAAACTATTTGGTGTTTAAAGTGTAAGGAAAGCTCAAATAAATGAATGAATTAAGATGTGGTTATATTTGTAATATAAATCATTCTAGATATATGGAAATCCCGTTTCTCTATATTTTGCGGACAATGCTGGACTGGTTGTGCATTAAAACTACACTTACAGTTATGGAGTGGATTAAGATGGAAGATATCTTTCAATCCGTATTTATTGTCCGTTGTTACAGGCAAATGGACGCGGATTTTCCAGTCTTACGGGGAAAGCCTAAGGCATTTTACACCAAATGCTTAATTGGTGGAACAATTATTTTAATGTTGATAACTCTCATATGGAGTCCACTATTTCTTTTTGCCCTGGTCGGAACTGTCGGAAAAGCAAATGTTCCTCGCAGAGCTGATATCTCTGTGAAAATTGGGCACTATGAACCAATTTACGTTTCCCAAAGCTATTCTGGGATCCACCAGTTTTCGTCGAGTAACTATAGAAAACTACTTAAAACCTTTAATTATGATATACTGGCCACTGATCACATCATGATTTATGATTCAGTTGATGTTACAGCTGTTAAGTTCGATGCCAACTCTGTGACATTGTGGAACATGTCTCCACCTGATAAGAAGCGGTTGCTGACTGACCTTAAGACAGGTAAGCGAAGGGTCTATTGATAATTACAACTTTCTATAACATCATCTTTTTCATCAGGCAAGAACATCAATATTCGTATAAAATTGTCCTTTAATAGCGGCGCTGTATCGAACACCATATTGTTTGAAACAACATATGTTCTTACGAGGAACAGAGAATCGACTCGTGAAATGCTCATAAAAACTATATCTGACGAAAATAGCAAGGACAAAGTTATAATCCCTGACATATTACCCAAGTTCCTTACAGTCCAAAAAATGAAGGTGCATGTTGAATTTATCAAAGACTTTGATGGTGCGTACTTTCGAGCTATATTTAATTACTTTTCTCCATAATTTACAAGAATAATCGAACAGTTTATGACTATGATCTTTTAGATTACGCTCATGCCAAAGTTTTACAATCCTAGAGCATACTATATACGGGTGCGGTATCAATCCGTAACTACCATTACCCAAATTCATTTCTTACAACAGTTACTTGATTGCTAAAGGCAACTTCTTACTAAAGTTTTATCGTATGAGTTAGAGATACACTCGTGAAAAGAGTATATTCGCTTTGTGTTATCAACTCTAATTCATTTCAATTATATACAATTTATTTTCTTTGCAGGTAAATTTTATAGGCCAGTAATATTACAAAAAAAAAATGATGACGGGAAAATTTGGTGGGAAATGCACGACTTCTGTGTGGACAAGTTCTACAAAAACATCCTTTCTAACCTGCCTGCAAGTGATTGCGAAGGAGGCATCGTTTTTTATATATTTAATGACAAATCATTCCCTTCAACAATGAGTTTCCTAGAAAAAACTGGGTAATTACATTGTTTAAATAGCATTATTTAAATGATTGTAGCTGATTATTTCATTCTGTTCTCCTTACGATGTCCTTTAATTTCACATACATTTATTTTAGGATTATTGGTCTTTATACAACATGTGTCTACGTTGTGTCGCGCCTCATCAGAACGCTGATTGCCAACAACCATCGACGAATTATGTTTGAGGACTTACCATATGTGGATCGAATATTGAAACTGTGTAACGATATCTACTTGGTGCGGGAGACCAAAGAGTATCGGCTGGAAGAAGATTTATATGCCAAGCTTTTATTTCTCTATAGATCACCGGAAACGCTTATTAAGTGGACACGGTACAAGGAAGAGTTTAATGATGATATGCCACCTCCAGAAAAAAGCACCACTGGAGGCCAGCACAACGTAGACCCAAATGACAAGAAAGATGCCCCAACGCAAATACCCCCTCCCACATAATTAACTTATATTCTTTAATATATGTATAATATAAAAAAAAAAATAATTTTAAATAAGTTCTTTTCTAGATATACGTTCTTAATGAAATTATCAGAGCATAAATTTGACATTTATATGAGCCTATTTGCCAAAATTTAAGTCTCTAGAATCTGATATGCGGGATTTGTGAATTGTGGGCGAAAGGGCGTGGCATTAAAAATCAAAAGATGAAAAATCATGATGATAATCAATCACAACTTAGTGCACGATTCTATTTTGAAAGGTGTGCACGCTAGGCCTCAAAAACAAAGCGATATTTTCGATAGTTATAGATAATAAGGAAACGGGATGAGTTATCGAAAAATAAAAACAAACTTGTACTGCGTATGGTATTGTCGAGCAATGTAAACTACTTAATCGATCTTAAGAATTTGTTAAGTAACTTATGAGAAAGCATCCACATTAACTATCTGTGATGTACAGCATTAGCACAAATACTGGAATCCGGTTTAGCCTAGCGATGAGCCAACTGTAATTACTGCTTGCTGGATGATAGTAACTGACTTTAGTTACTGTTACTTACTCTTCTTCTATATCATTTGGTATATGTAAGTTCTAAGAATATTTGTAACGAAAAATAATCATGCTAAAAAATATATACGTTATATTTTGAGAAAATTATACGTTATATTTTGAGACAGCTACTTTTAAATTAAAAATTAAAAGGATTTCTAATTAAATTTTCTAAAATTAATCCAAAGTCTATTTTTACAAGACACATATTAAGAATAATAAAAATTAAGCTAAACGAAAATAAATAAGCTAGACAAAGGTATTTATCACAAGGAAGCCATTAACAACTATATATATTTTTTAAAGTGAGTCAATTTTTCGACTTAAAAGTTACACTATCAAAATTATATTTAATATAAATATATCATATAAATATCTTTTGTCAAATTCAGTTGGAGTTGAGAAACGAGTACCCATTTCATAAATTTCACAGCGCGCTAAAATTTCTATGATTGATTGCCACCCTGTTCATTTAACAGTGGACTTACAGCACTTGGAATCGATTGTTATACCTAATATTACTCATAATGGCACATACAAAATTTAACATATCTTTAAATATCGATTCCAATTCTACTCAAATGGTAACGGAATATTAATAAAATAAGATTTAAATAAATAAGCAATTCAACTTGTTTTGTTCAATGGACAGTAAGCAAAAATTCAACCGTAAGGGGCTTTCTTTTCTTATTCTTATTACAAATAAGCTAAAATATTCGCAGTAAAAAATTGTTTAAATTGAATTTTGACACTAGCTTACTTATACGCTTATCAAACTATCGATAGCTTAAAGTACTAAGTGCTTAAAAGTGAGAAAGAGTGCAGTTAATAGAGTGCAATCGAACGCGAACAGCAACGGTCATACTTTGAGATCGCTGCGGAGTAAATATTATTAAATCTATATTTTTGTTTGGTTTAGACTCCTAATTTACGAATTTTGCAATTTTTCAAGAAATTGTCAGTGTACTGTGTGTAAATATAAAAAAATATGATTGTATTCCATTTTTTAATTTATTTTTTAAAAAATATTTAAAAATTATTCACTTAAATATTGTTTGGATGGATCGGTAAAATTTTATGTAGCAACTAAAATTAGGTTTGCGCGGACAAGGCTTTATAGTTATGATATAGGTCATCTAAGCACATGCAAATTTGCAATATTTTGTTCAAAATTTAATGATACTATGAATGCTGTGCACTCTTATTGTTTTATTTTCTCAGTTTTTCGTTACCAGAACAATCATGAACTTAAGAGTTGGGCAATACAGTTAAAGCGGGTGATGACCAATATTTCATGTTGCTTTCATTTACCAAAAAAAAAAAAAAAAAAGGCTGCGAAAGAAAAGAAAACAACTTAAGCTTTTGCAGTCATACAAATGCTCACTTAACTCAAGCAAAGAAGTAAATATATGAACATACATATGTACATACAGATGCATTGAAACGGCAGTATGATTGTATTTTGAAGATGCTCTTTACCGACTGGTTCGCTTTTAGCTGCGGCACACTTTCGCTTTTTATATTGATATTACAAAATTAAGTTTGGCGGACGTCCACTTCTGATTAAGGGTTTTTCTCTATATTTGTAAAAATGCAAAGGCAAAATACCAAAAAGTTGTGTATCAAAGCAAAGGCTTTTTATTGTTCACATACGTTATCTGTCAAATGTATTTACATATTACATTTCAATATATTTGCATAAATATGTATAAATTATTGTAAAACGATCCACAATACTTGAATACATGATCACATAATTTTTTTAAACTAAGCTGAATAAAATAAATAACCGTCCATATATAAATTTGTATTCTGTTGGCAGTCGGATTCCACAAATCACTTGGATGCTCAAATTTGTATTCTATTTTCAAAAATCAAAAACTGAATATCTGTGTATACTTAAAAAATGTAATAAAAGGGAGCTTTCGCTTTTTAAACGATTCAAAGATCTATATCGAGTTTCAATCGAGATTACGAAAATAAGGAAGTGCTATCGATTATTTGATAGCAGATGGAACTATGTGCTCTATCATGGAGTATGATCGACATGCAGGTGAGATCGACTCGAGATCGACTCGTACATGCAGATAGACAGTCAAGTCCTATGTTGAAAATTATTTCGATATAAAGATATATTGTAGCTGCAATTCCTTTATTTTCGCAGTTCATTTAATATTCCATTTTCTGGAGCTTAAGAGTAAAAAATACAAGTTCTGGTGTAATGCTAACTGAAATAAATGTTATTAAAAAAAAAAAAAACAGAGATAAAAACGATAAATAAATAACAGGCACGAGATAAAGTCTTCTTAGATGATAACTTTCCTTGAATACAGAAATTAGTAAGATACTCACGATCTTGACGGATGTAGACGCACGCACACAAATCATATCAAACTTACACGCTAAAAACAGTGGCACAAGTCAACGAAACTATGTGTTACAAATAACTTTTGATCTAAATGTAAATGTAAATGTCAAAGGTCAGTGATCATATAAAATGTGTATGAATAGATCGGTTGGTGCTTGCATCTGTGTTGAGAACTTAGTTTTTCTAATTAGTACACGATTATAATAAGGTATGCAAGATAAACAAAATTAATAATTGAATTAAAATAACAATATTGATCAATAATTATTGCTATACACGCAACCATATTAAGTACTTTGAAAGTTCTTAAAACTTTTTAGCCGATGTGTACTTGAGCGAAGTGATCAGATTTCAAGCAAATAGTATATATTCAAGGGAAGAATTTGTGTCATTACATTGAATGTATCACATTAATATTGGGTTACTAAAGCATCTAGTATGAGTTATTGTCTATTGAATGATCTACAGTTATTAAATACGCATCAACTGAAATATGCGCATAGGAATTCATTATTTAAACTTTATTTAAATTCATATAATATAGTTTATTTGCATTAAAAATACTTAGATAAAGCTGTAGATAAACGAATGCCTTAACATTCCAGTAAACAGATTTTGAAAACTACGTCAGGGAACAAAAGTGATTTCACTATGGAAACTGAAGCATTGATACTCTTACAAATTTGCATACAGCGCACTTCATATATGTGGAAAGATATTTCTTTTGATTCATATAATAACTTTTATTTTATTAAATAAAAAAATAAGTAGCACGCAAACAAATTTATCAAGTTTCATTAAGCTAATGACTGAGAATAAATATAGCCTATGATTTTTCTGAGATATGTATCTATATACGTAACAAAATATATCGATTTAGGGCTTTTAATTCACAATTTCTTTAAAAAATTCTTATTTTTGTTTTTATTTGCAGATTGTAACTAATCTAAAGATAAAAGATTATAATTTTGTTTTAAGAAATATAATGGATGCATTCACATTTTAGCAAATCTCTTATTGTGAGTATAAAAAATTCAACAAAACAAATTATTCGGATCCTAATGGTTTTTCCATTTCAGATATAACAACTATATCAACCAATGCTTCATCAAGTGTTACATCATTGCTACAGTCAGCAGTCGGAGTTCATGAATATTAAAAATATATCAGCGTCGGAAAACGTAGAGCAATTAGATATACAACAACAACTGAGAGCAGAATACAACAACAACAATAATGAGGATTACGATCCATTTATGCAAAAACAAAAACAGATGCATCGAGTGCGTGAAAAGCTTCAGCGCCTAAACGAAAATGGTTCAGAAAGCTCGCGGGCATGGATGCTCTGCGAAAGGTGCTGCGGAGAGAGACAGCAGCAAGAGAAAGAACAAGAAGAAGAAGAAGAAGAAGAGCGTCAACAGCAGAAAAAGCAGCCTGGCATCGTAGGTTTTTATCGCTCGTATATGGATTCAGTGTCTGATTTGTCGTCGTATCGTTTTGTCTCCGATGAGGAGCAAGCCAATGATAATGATGTTGATGTTAATGATGACGTTAGTGTTGGCTCGTTGTCGCTGTCGTGTGTAGAAATAGAACAACACAAGTCAAAAACATCAACTATAGCACAATACATAAAAGAATCGACGACGGATAAGGCCTTAAACGTTGAAGTGCCCCACGCGTCAGCATTTTTTCTACCCCACAAAACGCGGAGTGTGTTACCAATAATAACTAACAATGTTACTCAGCAGCAGCAGCTGGAGCAGAAGTGTTTAAGAGTTTTTGATTCCGATACTAAACCTTTCAGCAATAGTTATGCTACTATTGGACATTGGACCAATGACGCGTGCCGTTCTAGCAGGCATTATAATTATAGATCTTATTTACGTTGTGGTCGTCGCTATCCTCCGCCAGTGCCGCCGAAGCCCAAATCTCGCAATCGCATTTGCTTTGAAGTCACCGCCTGCAATGGCATCTATAATGCCGAACCTGCACTGAAAACACGTCGATTGGAAAATTTTCAAAAACAGAAACTTATCCAACCGCGATTTGTGCCATTTGTTTTGTCAGATACTCGTGCTTCGAACCGTGAAACCAGGAGCTGCTCTGATTCAAAAAATATCTACTCGAACGTCAACAGCTGGACGTCAGTGAAATCTGAAAATAGCCGCAAATTTCATGCAGCTGACACCGAGCGGACCAACTATAATTCTAAATTCGACAGAAAGTCAAATAAACATTTGCATTCAAAAAAGACTTGTACACTGCGGTACGATCATTACGGATATTTAAAAGAAATATCTAATCCAAATTGCAATTCGAATCAAAAAGGTTTCGGTATCCCTGGAGGGGATACGGACCATTCGCACGCCAATAGTGGCGAAATTGCTGAAAATTATAATGCTGTCAAATCATTTGCGCCCAAAGTCGACAGCCACATTGAATTGGTTAAAGATGCAAACTCGAATGAGTTTACTTTATCCGAATCATCTGAGATAACAACTAAAGTACAAATTTCTGAAGCAGATTCTGCAATTGATGTTGCACGGTGTATATCCAATTCAGACAAAAAATGTTCCCCATCAAACTCAAGCTTGGCTAGAATATCTGTGGACAGTCTTACATATACCGGTTGCTGCGTCTTGAATTGTAGTACACCTCAGCATAAGATTAATTCTCTGCAGTTAAAGGACGTTCCCGTTAATAAAACTTTGGACAGTTCTTTTCATGAGTGCCCGTCAGACAGGACTAACGGCAACAGAGATGTAAGTATTATTTGAAATTATTATTTTATATATTGTAAGTTTATATAAGTTGTTTTAGTTAGTATGATAAGACTCTTTAGTCTAAGCACAGCTTTAGAAATTGGTTTATTAGTAATCCATAATCAATTAACATTAATATATTTTTCGTTTTCGAATACCTTAGGAAATCGAAATCAGTTACTCAAACGGATAATTTCTAACTCTGAGATTTTTCGATTGATTCCGAAGCCGCTGGGCACAAAAGCGAATTCGTCATTCGTATACTTGAAATTAAATTTTATACATTATTTTCTTGCTGAATTGCGTGGGGCTATAATATAGTTAGCTCGATTACGTACTAGTATTTACTTACAGATATAATTATGACTATACATATGTATTATTATACATACACAAATATATATATATATATTATATGCACATATATTATATATAGATGCGATATTTGTGCCACAATTTGTTTGACATGTTCTTGCTCTCTGGGATGCTTAACGGTGTGCTTTTTGTTAGAGTCTTTTAAATGTTCCCTGGTACATAGATATATATGTGCATATTTACAATTCTAGGTGCTCTTCACGCTCGCTCTCGCTCAGGTTCTCTTTTGTGTTCGGCATAAATTCTTGTTGTTTATACTAAAAATATCACTGTGTGCGTCTTTTGTTGTTTTATATATATATATATATATATATATATAGATATGCGTATATATTTTGTATATATATATATAAATCCATAGAATTTTTGTTTTTTTTTTTACAATGTGCTTTATGTATCACAATGCACCAAAAACTCTTCAGCATTTCTAGCGTCAAGCATGTTATTTTTCAACTGATAGTTACTAAAGCAGGTTAGTTTGATCTACTTAGTGACTTATCCATTGCCAAATTTTCTTGGATTTCTTTTATGTATTTTTAATTCGTTACAAACGCAGCCTACAGAGTTTCATTTATTTGTTTCTTATGCTAGTCTTAATTAATTTATTTTAGTAGAAGAATCACTTATTGCTAATATACATTATTACTCATGAGTTAAATTGCGTATTTTATTTGTAAAGGAGATATTGAAAATAATTACCTGAATTTTAGACTAGCTTCTGTTTACACAAAATAATATACATTTCTTTTGACTTGTATTGACTTTGTACTGATTTGTAGCACACGATGGATAAACGACGCAACACCTTAGACCGATTTCAACGTCTGACTTTTGGACGCAAATCAAAGCCAACAACTTCCTCTGAGGCTGTCTCTCCAGAAACTTGTAGAGCGTCCAGTGTAGACAAGCAACGTAATAGTTCCGAAAGATCTGAGCGTCTTAAAGAACTGACGGAGCTTTTGCGTGGTGGCAATAGTTCACGTGCCTCATCAACGCCCACGCCACCACCAGTGCCACCACCACGTAAACCTCGAATACCTCATAATAATTCGGCAACTAGCAGCATTGAAATTCAGGAAAATCAGTTATTATGTGGCTTAGAAGATTCGGATCCAGCAATGACTGGTCACTTACAAAAACAGAACAGTACAAAAAATAACAACAAGAGTGCTGGTGGCAACGCTAGCGTGCCTGCTGCGACCACACGAATCTTGCACTCAATGAGACCAAACGCAAGTCTCTCCAATTTGGACGCTTTCATGTTATGCACTCGCGAGAAATCAAAATCACCGCCGCCCCTGGCAGTAGGTGACGAGGTCGACGCAACCAGTAGCGAATGGCCTACGCAGCTGTCTACAGCACAGTCGCGCACTGGAAGCAGCACAAGCGCCCAGAAAGGGATATCGCCGTTTCGTTCTGTTTCTTTTTCACAAATTGACTGTAAATCAACCCTAAGTGCTTTGCGCGATCGATTACGGCGGGACAAGGCTATAGAGAGCCCCACCACAATTCAAAGAGGGACGAAAACGATAGAATCTTTGGATATTTCTAGCGATAAGCCAGACCCAGGTTGGATACACATACCGCTAAAGAGCACCGGCCTGCCGATAAACCTAAACTACGGGCAGGAGAAGTCACTTGAGCATGTTCTTGAAGATGTACCTGATATCATAGCCGAAGAAGATATATTCAATACAGACAATTGCAGTGTCACTGGTATATTACCAGCGACTGCTAGCAGTGTCATCGCGGCACACGCCAAAATGGAGTCCTTGTCGGATATTGTACATTCGGAAGGGGAATATAGCAAGGAATGTGCGACGGTGATTGTAAATATAACGGACACACCTAATATAGTCGAACCCCCCAAAGATAGTTCGGAATCCAATGCATCAAACTCAGAAAATTTAGACGAGCAGCCACGCGAGGAGTCCTCCCCGTCAACAAATATGCTGCAAACAGCTACTACTTGTCTTATACCTGTTCCTGTTTATGAATGTGCCTCACAGGAGTGGTTGGAAACACCCGCTCAGGAATGGGTTGAGCTAGCACCAGAGTTTGGTATGGTGCCCGAAACAGTGCAACCGCCCGTCTCGCATGCGGCATGCAAAATAATGCAAACAGAGACACTAACGACTACACCCGGCAATTTGTTGCCAACAATTTCGGTGAGTCGGAGCTCTGAAGAGGGTGACGAACATAGGAAGGAAATAATCATATCACCGTCAGAATCAATACCGGATCGACTTAATACTTTCGATTCAGTCGATGATCAGCGTCAACAAGAAGAGGTTGATGTGGACCTGCAAGGTTCAGACGCAATAGCTACACCGCGGCACAGTACTGGGGAGCGTCAAAAGCGGCATTTGGAAAAATCCACGAAGCGTAAGGGAATGTATATAGATAATTCAGACTGGCATCAGCCAGTTGAACAACATCGTGGACTAGCATTAGATTTATCTATTGTCAACTTTCAAGTCATTAGCCCAGATTCTCCAGATGAATCACAGATAGATACCAACAGTCCCGACATATTTGTAGCGAAAACACCAGAGTTTGAAAAGAGTTTGCCTTTATGGAGAAGATCCAATGACCGGACTCAACTGCTAAGCAGCTTTAGCTGCCAGAGCAGCGAAGAGAAGGACGACACCATCAGCAATAACAACAGCAAAAACAATAGCATTCTACATACTGATTCAATGTCAGATACCGAAGAACGCGTTAGTTGGAGTCCAACACCTAGCGGAGATTATGAAAGCAAGCGCTATTCAAAGCGACCTCTCACAGTGCGCGGCCCTTATGGTCAGATGTTGGAGGCTGAGCTGAAGAACCCAAATCGGAAGAACTACGACGAAATTCTGGAGGAAATGCGTGACACCGACAGGTAGGTTGCAACTAGTGTGATTACATCTTAATATAAACTTAAATAACAATTTTTCCATAGGCTTCACCCACGTCATGAGCATAGCAAGTCTGAAAGAAAGTCTTCACTGGGCTCCGCACGTAGCAACATGCCGCAGTACTCGAATTCGATGCGTGTGCGTAATTCTAATGCATACTTGCCAGTGCCATTCCATGCACGAGCTGCTTCGACTCCCTCACAAATTGAGCATGTCGACAAGCCAACTTCGCTGTCCAGCAAGGATCCTAACGAGACGATACTAATGGCAGATAAGCAGTCGCAACATTTGGTGAAGCGCGCCGCATCCGAAGCACCCACAACGAAAACGCATCATACCAAGCGTAATCCGTCACTGTGTAATGAAAACAAGACCCAGCATCATCACAGTCATCACCACCAACATACAAAACGAAGCGTTGATGATACCAATAGTAGCAGCAACAAATCAAAGCTGCCTCATGTCGCTGGCGTTCCACCCACAGCAGCTTTGCTGGCGGAACTGCTTAAGGGCTCCAGTGAAAACATGATTTCCGAGCGGCGTAAGCAGAATATGATTGCGGTAAGTAATATCGTTCACATTTCGAACTCTTAATAACCTAAAAGAGGGGAAATGCTACTTTAAGAGCAAATCTTGTCAAAGATTTTTTGATTGTCTGCTGATCTGATTTGATCTGCATCTATCGACTTCTTAAAGTTCTTCTGTTTTTATAATCTCAAAATTGATTCCGAAAACAGTATATAAATCGGCCATTAAAATATTTATATTTGTAGAAGACTCATGTATATATGTGTGTACATATGTATATACATGTATGAGTCTTTTATTGTTGGCCGAGCCAGAGCATTTGGGAAAATCATTGGAAAATTCGAAAATGCGAGTCTGCGCATGCGCCAGCAAGTAATGCGCACTGGAAATGTGTCACTGTGTTAGAAGAGAGCCTCTGAAGCTTATTTCATCTCTTTGTTTCGCACCGTGCACCGTGGTTAAGGCTAAAGCTTTTTAGTATCATTTTTTTTTGGAGACTTTGTCTTCCCATTGATTATATAAAACAAAACTGATTTCAAATATTATCGAGCGGATAATATCTATACAAAAGTAGTTTATGAACCAATCGATGCTATTTTTTATGTTGATAAAGACATAAATATGTCGATATATACATTATTTATACATATTTATTTAGTATTTACTTTGGCATTTGCATGACCATGTCTCAAAGTATTTAAATAAGAACTGAATGGCAAAATTGAATGAGAATAAATGCGTTTGGCTCTCGCATACTCTTCCTCGGACACTTGTCGCATGCGAACGGCAAGTTTTATTCCAATTTTATCGTGAGAGTTAGCCTGGCTGGAGTGTGTCTGTTTTCAGTTGGAATATGAAAAATGGAATTTAAGTGTGTATTTGGCACAATGGAATGCTTTTCAACGTGTTGAGTAGCACACTCCTGTGCTGTGCAGCTAGTTGTATGCGCCACCGACAATGTGAGTATTAAACCGCATCACATACTCACATTCCCACACACCTCACACACATTAATAGTCGATGCTCTCCCGCGCAGCAACAGAATCTTCTCCGCCAACGTCAATGCGCGCGTTTAAATTCGTGTTTGCTTTTTGTACCTCAGTTGTATGGCGAAATTTTTCGTGTTTCGTTTGTTTTATTTTGTGGTGTTGTGGGAAATAAATAAATCTTAACCGCTACCGAAAATTCAACAACAATAGCAAAACACCAAATATCAGCTATAACTCACTGAGTTTGAAGCATAAATCAATACACCATTGAGAAAGACAACATCCGTTGATGGAAAGGCAACAAAACACTTTCGCACCACGATAGACGAGTATATACACAAACCTATGTGCTCGCATGTAAGCCCGTGCAGATAAAGCAGTCCTCGTCCATTAGGATAGAGTGGAGCGCCTAGCGGAAGGCCAAAATATTAACCAGTAGAAAAGTGTACATGCTCTGTAATTAATTACATACATACTCATGTATACAGAAAACCACTTCGCCTACAATACCCAACCTCTTGTTGCGCCGCGCAGATCGAACAAATTGTAATTGTGTTGTGTTGTGTTGTGTTGTGTTGAGTTGTTTCGCAAGTGCACTGGCAAATCACTCCTTAAACTGAAATGGGTGCATAGTTTTGCGTGGAAGAGCCCAATCAATTGAAGTTGAGATAAATATATGTATTTTGCATATATTCAATTCGATTCAATAATAAGCAACAGTTTTTCAGTTGCCCCAAGCACCTCAATTTTATTATTATGTATACCTTGTGTGGTATGTATTTGCATACATATATTCAGTCGCATATATAAATGTGTATATACATATCTCTGCCATTTTTATGTACGTACGCATATGTATGTACATACGAGGGATTAGGGGTTCAAGCTGAGTGGCTAACAAACTCCCACACAAACACCTTTTTGTTTTCTTTTTCTGAAGAAGGCATCAAGTATCTGCAGTTCTGAGCTGTAACAACAAAATAAATAATTTCGCAAGCTGCGTAAGGCCGTGGGCTGAGAAGCGGTTCCCCCACTCGCACATCTACGCAGATTAATCAATGAGGCTCAGAGTATCTGAAATTCCTGCTCCTCCAGTCTGATGTTTCCTGTTGCGCAGCGCATAGACCACTGAAATGTAATGCAAATTTAGTTACCTGTCTTTAATAGATGGACAAGCACGCGGTCTTACTTTGTCTCACACATTTTAGTTGAATTTGAGTTGAGACAATCAATTGCTCAGCTAGACAGTCACGAAAGCAAATGGTGTTATTAACCAATCGGTGTACGCATTAATTCAAACTAACGCAACGCAATCAAGTATCAGAGAAAGGAAACAAAACAAAGTGCCCTAACGAATCACAATTGAAATTGAAATTGAAAAATGTCGCTCAATCGCGAAAATCTACGCTTAAGTTTGTTGGATCTGCAAGCTACCATAACTGCACCTTCGAATACACTTGCCGCCTCTCTGTTGCCACAAACACAAGCTCAGGTGACACAACCGCATGCGGCAGCGTCGATACTGCCGACTAGCAGCAACAGCAGCAGTGTATCACAAGCCGTCTCTCAGGCTACTACCGCGGTTGCTCGGCTCAGCAAAGCCGGTTTTGGTGCAGCGGCCTATCAAAATGACAAATGTGATAGGCTTAAAAAAATGACTTCAATCACCTGTTCCGATTCGGAAGATGACTCTGAAAGGCGAGCACAGTTTGAAATGAGCTGCAAATGGAATTTGGGCGGTTACGATGGCGTAAGTGTGGCGGCGGTGTGGTCAAGACTAGATCATAATACTTATATTCCTTCCAAATGATTTCTCTCCAACGAATGGTTTTATTTTCATTTCTAGGACACTCGCACTTACGTTGTACAAGAGATTTACCGCAATGAGCAATCCTACGTCGAGTCTCTGCAAACAGTTGTGCTGAAGTATCTTAAAGTGTTGAAGTTGCCGGAACATGCCGCAACGATCGATGCGCGGACTGTGGATGAGATATTCTTTATGGTGCCCGACATTCTGGAAATACATGAGAAATTTTTGTCTGAGTTAAAGCGCCGGCTTGACGACTGGGATGTCCAGCAAAAAGTTGGGGATGCATTTATTGAAACGGTAAGTCAACATATATTACAATGAAATTATTGAAGTCTATCCAATTACTTAAATCAAACCGAAAAACTTTGCAGTTTTCGAAACTTGAGGTTCTCGAGGTCTACACATCATTTGTCAACAACTGTAATCGAGCCAAAAATGCAATTCGTTTGATGAAGCACCAGCGCCCGTCTTTCTCCAAATTCTTGGAGTCAACGGCCCGGGAGCACAAGGGAAAGCTTACTTTGGACAATTTACTCATAAAGCCGGTACAAAAATTTCCAAAGTACGTACAAATTTTTTTCTAACTCGCAGTGATTGTGCTGTTAAGATTTGTTTTTCTGTTTTTTTCTGCAGCTACGAACTGCTTTTTCAACGCCTCATAAAGCATACAGATCACGATCATCCGGATCAGAAGCATTTGCAGGAAGTGCTGAAGCTCGTGCACGATATATTGGTTCACATCAACTGTAAGGAGCGTGAGATTATGGAAAATGGACAGCGGGAGGCGACACTACGTGAATTGGAAGGCGTTATAGAAGGCATTACTGATTTAATAGCGCCAGATCGCCAATTCCTGTTATTCGATTTGGTATCAATGCCATCGGGGCAAGGTGCTCGCAAGGATCGCGGCTTTTTTCTGTTTAATGATCTATTAGTCCTGACTAGTATAAAGAAACGCAGTGGGACCATTAGGAAACCTAATAGCTCCATTTGCCCCGGGTCAGTGGCTACCACCTTGGATACTAACAAATATAAGTTCCTCACAAAAATTTCTTTGGATTGTCTAGAGATTGTCAAGTGTGAGTAAATTGATTTGTATCTTAATGCTGAAGCTTTACCTAAATATTTCCTAGCTAAAGATGAAAATGTAAAGCGCATCGTAAGCGAAATTGAAAATATGATCGAAGACTGCAACAAATTGCAGCAGATAAGCGAAATAACGGCATCGATCAAATATCCTCATCAGTATCTCGAGGACGTCATTCGTGAGTTGCATCGTGACATTCAGAGACAACTCGCTGAGCGTCAGACAAATGACACGCAACTCAATATGTTGGAACTGACAGTTAGCTCGCCGTAAGAATACTTTGCATTCGCTCCAATACCATTTCTGAAGACTTCTTGCTTTCCTTTTCAGTAGCGGAAGTCAAAAGTTGACGGTAGTATTTAGCAAAACAGATAGACGCTCCAATTGGGAGGAAGTATTTAATGAAGCTAAGTTGAAATTGGGTATGTACCAAGCTAATACATTGGTCTTGATTTATATAAATATATCTATATTAATTAATGCTTTCATCTTCTTCATATCCAGCCGCCACCCAAGAACGGCATCCCATTCCAGAATTCCTCACATCTATTCCTATACGCAAAACACGTGCTGGCTTGCAGTTTACTTGCGCGGCTGCTACACTGAGCGACAAACGTGATGTCTGGGTTTGCAATAGTGATGGATACGTGGGCCAAGTGTGCATTATGTCCCTACATCCGGAACCCAATGTAACCAGCTGCAACGGAGTCTGCAATGCGCGTATACTTTGCGTTGCCTCTGTGCCAGCGTATAGCAGCAGCCCCAATGAACTTCTGAGTGGACAGGAAGACAAGCCACAGACCGGGACCCAGCAGAATAGCTACACTCAACAAT
The DNA here is from genome assembly GCA_035047625.1 of Drosophila mettleri. Taxonomy (NCBI): domain Eukaryota; kingdom Metazoa; phylum Arthropoda; class Insecta; order Diptera; family Drosophilidae; genus Drosophila; species Drosophila mettleri. Next base: position 21,179,554 of record JAWNPI010000035.1, read on the forward strand.
TGCGCGATTACCGTAAAAGCATCTCGCCTATTACCCAGCCTTCTTCTGCATTAATCGTATCGGATAAAAAGAAAATCACAACTTCTAATATTGATAACGGCTCTGATGCTGCTGGCGCCAACAGTGATGTCCAGCTAGACTTAAATCTGAGCTCAAGCGATGATGAGGCGGATGCCGTTTCCACCGCTCCACTAGAACAACGTATTCCCAGTCCTGCACCCTCCTTACATGCCACATATCATGGCCAGCAAGTAAGTATTTACATAAATCTCGATTCGATAATGTTTAATTGACAATGGTTTGCTTAAAGGATTCTATTCCCGATGAAAGCGAATGCAATCAATCAACAATGTGGATCGGTACTGAAGACGGCTGCATTCATGTCTACAATAGTACTGATAATATTCGTATAAAGAAAAATCGTATTAAGATCGAGCATCATTCAGCTGTATTTTCAATATTGTAAGTGCTTACCCATAAGATCCAACACAATGGAAACCTAATCGCTCAATCATTGTAGATACCTGGACAATCGTGTTTTTGTATCCTTAGCTAATGGCGACATATGTGTTTATCTCAGAGATGGCGGTAAGAGTCTTATTTAGAAGACCGAAACTATTTCAACAACTTAAATGAATTGCTTTGCAGCCACCTCATGGAATACGTGCTCATCGCATCGTCTCTCAATTGGCACGGTTGCAAGCCCGGTGACTAAGTTGCTCAACGTAAATGGAAAGCTGTGGTGCTCAATACAGGGCATTATCAAAGTTTTAGATACTGAATCATTTTCGGTATGGAAACTAAAACTCTCAACTTATAGTCTAAGTACATACTTCATTTGAATATTTCAGGTCATTAATCAAATACAAATATCCTCGGACTCTAAGCCAATTACAAACATGACAGTGGCAAATAATTTTGTGTGGATATCAATACAAAACTCAGCTCACATTAAGTGCTTTCATTCCAATACGTGAGTGCTACCATAACCGAGTCCATTCCTGAACTATAATTAATTAACTTTATTCAATAGCCACCAATTAATTACTGAGGTAAACCTTGCTCCCGCCGTCAATAAGATGTTGTCAAATTGTGACGAAATAATTAGGCAACATAAAGCTGCTTGCCTTCGCGTAACTTCTCTACTGTGCTGTAAAGATCTTATTTGGATTGGCACGAGCGCAGGCGTTTTGTTAACTATACCAGCCCAGGGTTACGAGAAAGGAGCACACAATATAGTACCAACAGGCATACCGCACGGTCACACGGGACATGTGCGATTCTTGACCTTTGTCGAGTCACCATCGCATGGCTTGGAAGGTTGCTCGCAAATTATATCAGGTGCCACATCACGGGAAACTGGAAGCGGTACCAGCGATGACTACACAAAACAAGGGTGAGCCATTGCACAGTATTACATATTCAATTTATATAAAGTTACATATTTGTGTAAATTATTTCATGACCAGCAGCTTAACAAAGAACTCCAAAGCCAAATCGGAAACCAAAAATATACTTATTATATCTGGTGGTGATGGCTACGAAGACTTTCGCAACTCTGGAGCCAATTCCTTGAGTGAAATTGCTGGTCGCGAAGACAGCACTAATCATTTATTAATATGGCAAATTTGAAGCAGAAGACGTAAAAATCGCTGGCGGTTATTGCTTTCAAGATGGAAAAACAACAACTGAAACTGAAAGCACCTCTGACAGTTGCCCATCTGTAAGCCACTCAAACTTGAGAACACCTAGTACACTTCAGCGATTTTTATTGTACAAAGTTGCCAAAGAACAAATCTTGACAGACAAGCGTTACACATATCGTTAGTGTGCGTATGTTTGTATTTAAAATAAACAAAAATCCCATTGCTTAATATATATTTAACTTAAAAGCTGCAATGTGCCGAATTTTTGTATCGATAGAAGACTATATGGAAAAGGAAAACATAATTACGAGTGCCAAATATATACATGTATTGTGCCGAACATTCGGAATAAATTATTTAATACGTTAAAAGAAAATCCTTTAGCTATGCCCAATGGCGTTTTATTCCAAGCCCAACACGTATAACTACAAACTCCTTTGTATAACATTATTTTTGTAAAATTTAGCAGATATACTGACTAAATATTAAATAATTGTATTTATTACGTACGTGTATATACATACATACATATATATATATATATATATATATATATATATATATATATATATATATATATATATATATATATATATATCTTTATATGTATAAACGTATCTTAATATCCAAAATATTAATATGTACATATAGCATGTTTATTTAAATTTAATACAAAATAAATATTTAATACTAAACATTAGAATGTCGCCCTGAAACACATTAAATTAAATGAAAAACTTTATCGAATTTATTCTAAAAGTAATTACTGAATTCCAATACATTCATTATTATAATAATACATACTAAATGGGCAAGAGATATTTGAATAAATAATAATTTGTAAAAATCATAATGTAAACTGGTTAAGAAACGACTTGACGTATTCAAGGTTGTTTAACTTAACGGCGTTTTAAAAATGCAATGTAAAACAACTTTCATGCAAGAGAATTGAATTTGAAAAACTAACTACCCATACATACCAAGTGATATTCAAGTGTTTGGGAATGTATTTAAATATGTGTATATTTTTGGAAACAGCATATTACTAAGCTTGACTAATTTTAGCGAAGTTTGCAGTTTTAGCTATAAATGAAGCCCCTCTGTCCCAAACACACCATAGCTACTCTCTCACTCTCTTTCTCTCTCTCTATCTCTCTCTCTGTCTCTTCCTCTCTCTCCCTCTCTCTCTCTCTCTCTCTCTCTCTCTCTCTCTATCTATCTATCTATCTCTATGGCTAACAAAGTTGTGTGCTATTTAGTTAACACACGCATTTCCTAACAAGTGACCTCTCACCTTTTCAACAGAGTGGACATAATCAGACTATATTTTTATTGCAAGAATAGAAGTTAATTGGATTTAAATGTTTGTATACTCCTAATGTTATGATAATCCATTTAAACTGTTTTTCCTTTAAAGTATATCAATTTTAATTACATATAAAATTTGCCAGCTTTTCAGCAGATTTTTGTAAGGTAATTATAAAATGCTAGCAATGAATATTTTATTTTGATTTTGTTATCAATGGCATCTGACAATTGTTATCCTACCTCTATGAATACCAGCAGGTGTTAGAATAGAAATTGATAAAATTATACCAGAATAAATCTGAAACAGAACTGTAATAATAGATTGTGAAACAATAACTTCCCCTTTACAAATTGCGAAGTAAGATTTAACAATAAAAGCGTAAATTGTAAAATGTAATAAACAAATGTGGTTATATGTATATGTGTATGTTACCTGTTTAATAAACCAAATTTTCAAACTGACCTCAAATTATATTTCTATTTGTATTCCTACGTAGTATAACCTTATCCCATACTAGAATTATCCAGTCGCACGAATAGATGGCTCATAACTTCACTCACAGCGGACATATGGACATAAAGCTATGGGTGGTGGGGAAGCGTAAAAACTTTCATCCTCAACAGGTTATTTTGATATATTGAATTTCGCTTACGCCAAGCCTAATAGATATTGCCGTCTTTCCTATGCGCCTAGTTTTTATACTCTGTTCTCAAAGCGAAAGTTGCTAAAGAGTCAAGATTATCCTATACCTTCTGTGCTGTCAAAGTTAGAAAAGAAATTACAGAGTCAGACGGTACAAACTTCAACCTTCCTAATTATTTGGCTTCTACGTTTGTATTAAGATTTAGATATTGCCTATTTGTAGAGGAGCTAAAAATAATCATAGCTTTTTTTTTTTTAACTGAGCTTTAGCAACAAATCAATAGTTGACACAAAAATAGTTATGCTGTCATCATGTGACTCATATTATGAAGACATATAGACTTAGACCGCTATCCTGTGTCGTTTTGCCATAAAATAAGTTGTAACATATATTCTACTGCAATGGAACGTACAAGCGGAATATTAATAGCATTTCTAATGGAAACACTACTTTTATATGCTTTGAGCTTAACACTTAATTGTGGCATGCTAAATTTATGGAATCTATTTACTTTATTAGAAACTTCACGCGAATTTTATTTTTTTGGTTTCTAAGTTTTTTTCGACATGATAAGAGTATATTGGATGCTCCGAATGCTGAAGCTATATTATCTAGAATATATGTATTCTTGTCTGTACGCAAACTTAATGCTGAAATCGGACTGAATCTGTTTCACAATTTCATAGCTGGCACCCATATACTTGGCAGATCAGCTTAAAAAAAAGAGATATCTATGATAATAGAATGAGACTTGAACGAGTATTACGCAGTCGATGGCGCCTGATAGCAATCTTCATGTTGGTTTACTTGTGGCATGGTAATAATTAAAGGTTTATCTAAATAAAGAAGCATTAATTTAATATTCTGAACTGTCGGCGCGACTTAACTTTGAAATCCCATAAGTAATAGGGTCATAAAGGTGTACTAATACAGTTATATAAAAAGCAAAATGAATAATTTTCAAAGAACGAAGAAAAGAAAACAGGCAAGATAAGTTGTCTTTGTCTAGACCATAAAAACTCCGCAGCATAAGCGTAAGTAATTATCATATCCAAGAGAATTGGCTGGTTTAATCTAATAGAGAGCATTCATTGCCGCTGTCAACTACATGTTTAATATATCAGTAACAGTACAAATAAAAGCATCAACATAAATTCCAGATGTATGCAACAAAAAACGCATGCGCGTCATATGTGCCTGCCTTCCATTAGTTCTTTTAGCCTACGTTCCACATTTTATATTCCATGAGTATGGAAATGGGCTATGCTCGCTTCGCAAATTAACTCGTAAGCCAGAATGAAATAAAAAACTTTGTTATTGCTGGTCACTATTTTTCAATGCTCCTCCACGAACAAAAATATTTGTCAATTCCATGAAATTTTATAACCATCGCAGCCAATGTACTATACGCAAGCATATCATAAATAGCATACATCTACACATTGGTAAAAAAGCACATCTTCAAGTGTTAATTTGTATACATGTATTGCGCGTTTGACTTTATAGAGAAACTTTGAAAAGCAAACAGAAACCACAACCGCGATAAAAGGATTAAGAGCAGGCTGCACTGTACTGTCTAATCTCAAATACACAATACACAGACACACATACAGATACAGACATACCTATATATGTGCATTTATAAACGAGTCCCACATATTGGAAACTGTTGAGGTATGCCGCTTGCACAGAAAAAATACATTTTCCCCACATACGTACTGTGGGGGAGACGTGCAGAGCACTCGTGGCATGTATATTTTGTGTTCAAAGGCCCATTTACTCATACATGCAGACATGGATGGCTACAAGCATACAAGCAGACATGTATGTATGTATGTACGTTCTCTCTGTTGTAGCATGTTACGGTTGTCAAAGTGGACGGCAGTTTTGGAAGCGCTCTGAAGCGATGCAGTCGCGTCTCTGAGTTCGGCTAAATGATGTTGCATTATCAAAGAATTACAAAAAACAATACAAACTCAGTGATTGAGACAGCCAGTTGATCATATATAATCTTTATAATAATAATATATATATAATAAACTTTATTATGTAAACTTTTCATTGGCGCGTAATAAGCTTTGCCTTTAAATGCAACATAAAACGTCTTAGTCTAAAGTTACATCTATCTATAAAAAAGTTGTCAGTGAACAGTGTGAAAAATATATATATTACTAACTGTAAAATATCACTTAAAATACTGGACATACAAGTGAAATCCAATAAAGTATTCTGAAATTAACTGTGTCTATAAGCTATCCTCTTTTCTTTCAATGTAATGCAAAGAAACACTTTAAAGATCTGTCCAGAGATAATTTAGTTAAAGGTATTGTCTCAAAGGTGTCTTGGACAACACGTATACGTACACGTACTAAGGAACAGTGCTGATAATGAGAATAAAGAACAATAGCTATATCAATTAACAAATTGGTCAAAAACATAAATTTGTGGAGCAAACTGTCAGAAATGAGAGATAAATAGCAAGCGCAAAATGCTGTTAAGGTAATGCATTCACTTTTAATGGAATACATCAATGTAATTATTTGCAAAAAGTTACTGTATGCTTAATTTATAGACTCGTACCATCCCTTAAAATCATGGCGAATAGCACTGGCATTATTTCAGAAAATGAAGTTCCGAATCGATAGTAATGGCAATTAAATTACAGAGTAGCATTGCTAAAAGTAGAGCACAAGGCCAGAAATGCATTTTACAATATCAAATCATTTACATACGCCAAGTAGTACTCATATTGTGAAAATAAAAGCAAATGTTCCAACAGCTGTTGCTGAAACTATTATTGACAGCTGGTAAATTTAATGGCATTTTCATGCTCAGATTCAACCCAAATAAAGTGCTTTTCATGCCATTTTTTTTTTTTAATTTCATTTATTTTAGTGATGTATATATACATAAGCAGACATAATTTTGATTCACATAAGTATGTATACATTCATAAAAAAATATAATGAAATATGCATGCTTCATACGTTCATTAGCACTGGAATTATGTGTTAGAATATAAATATTCATTAGAAGCTCTGTTGTGTAATAAATAATTATTTCTTTTTGTGGGAAAGGCAATAAGGGGAATGCCGTCGCCAGCTTTTCCCATGAAAACCAAATGGCAGATAATTTTGTTAATATGTGTGTCCGTGCGTATAAAAGCAACGGAAGGGAAAATTTTCCAACATAGTACATGGTCATATCCACATATGGCATGTGTGTGCGTATGCGTGTGCTCTAACCGCTAAACATCGATGCAACGCTGCATATTGCTAATTCTATTAATTTATAAATTCACTTTCCAATTTGTTTGACCATCATTGTGGGAAACTTTACGTCAAACTGATTTGATATGCCCAGTATCCACTGAAGGTAAAAGGGTGTAATTTGACAGTATGTCACAAATATTGTCTGTGTGTCACAAATACTGGGCCATCATATCGACTAAATTAATACATAGACGACGACCTGACCTAGTCTAATTATATCAGCAACTCGCAGATTTAGAAATATAAGAATAAAACAGCTCCAGGCAGGACTCACGGTATCTCTCAGTCGACTATTCTCGACTGTCAATTTTTGGTAGAGGATAAACCAAACTTTTAGCAATTAGAGTAGGACTATGAACATTTCGATAATGCATGAAAAACCCAGTACAGAAAAACGTTTTTTTTTCCTCAACAACATATCTAAGTCATAAATAACCAGTAAAAACAAAGCTGGTGGAAATATTTAGTTAGCATGTGTATGAATATTGAGGCTTATAAATAATTGCATTAGCAAATCATTTGATTTGTTATCATGAATGCGATAAGAAATTCCATGACAGAGAATACTGCTCACTTATTTGTGTACTTTTAGAAGCCTATTTTTAGGTTTTAGCTTTAGGCCCGAATTAGATCGAAGAGGAATTCCAGTGAAGCATAGCTCAGACCATGTAAATGCTCAAAATGTAGTGTAAAGTTAACTTTGCCCAATTCTAAGACTTACATAAGGTGCTCTTTGTGCATATGCGTGTGTACATAGGCTCGCCAACGTCACATTGTCTATCTCGTTTGTGGCTTTAATTTGCTTATCACATATATATATATATACATTTTTATACTCATTCATGAGGGTATATATGTACATAAGCAATAGCAATCAGCCACAGCCATGGTATTTGGTGAGCGCTATCAGAGGAAAAACAAATAATACTTAATACCACATTATTGTCAATGGCAACGTCGAGAACTGTCGATTTTTGGCAGTCCGAACTCACTTTCATCGCTCCATCAGTTTCTTATTGTTTGTCGCTGCGAGTGTTATAATGAAGAAAAGTCGGAAAATTGCTCTATATGAAAAATGCAATATCTAGTGAACACTCAGACACTTTTAATAGTGCTTTTAGTTTTAGTAATCGGATAACGGTCTTTGTGTTTTACTTTCTGCTTACAACTGTACTTAATTAATTACACGACTATTCCATATTGTCTCTTTGAAAGCGTAAATACGACTCTGAGGCGAAAAGTAAGTGCGAACTGTTAATAAAGGTTCAATAAAAAATGAATTTATATTCCCAGTTACTTATTTCGAATTAAAACAAATAAAACAACTAAGAACGTTGCGACCGATTGCAACCACTGCGTGATACTCTGTTCTCGTTGGTGCAACGGTCATTTTGGATGAAAAGAGAAGCGCACCAGCAACAAAATCTTTTTTTCGGCCCGATAGCTCAGAACTTATAGTTTTTCGATTTGGCCCACCAATGGACGTGGATGTACACAGTCTGATTTTTTCAATCTTACGGTAATAGAACCTTAACGGTAATAGATTTATAAAATTGTAAATTTCTAATTAAAAAATTATAGGGTAATTTATAAATTACAGGACATTTTCCATATGCCAGGCACCTAGAAAGCGTAAAATTTTTTTTGGAAAGAAATACGATGAAGGAACACAACAGCTCATTTTTTTTATCCTGGTTTGCTAACGCAAGCATATGTTTCTGACATATAGTATTTAGAATGTGCTTGATTGCCGATTATCCTGAGTATTAGGATAGCCTTATCTGACGAGAACACGCACGAGTATATATTCTAAATTTCAGTATATAGCCGCACGGACATTGCACAAAACCAATATACTCTTTGTGGTTTCCGGCAATCAACGCTTGTATACATATTTACCATTTGCAGTCCCCACATTAGGTTTATATGACTCTTTGAAGCAAGGTACTTGAAGAAAGTATGAATGCTATATATATATATATATATATATATATATATATATCAAACAGTCACACAATCTTAACTCTCAATTTGTCAAGGTCTCAGTGAATGAATCCACGAGTATACATTTCAGCTCTCTGGCTTTAACAACGTACAAGAATACAGACGGATATTGCTCAAAACCAATCTACATTTCGTAGCGAAAATGATTTAATTTACAAATTGTTTCAATCGTTGTATTACTAGCATCAGCTGGTAACCATACACTGCCAACCATACCCTAAAAATAAATCTCTAAAATGCTAGAAATGTTTATATGGTGTATCCGTCGAATCAAAAATGGCTCCAGAATACAAGCAAGCTCAATTTTGTATTACTATTATTCGAAATGCAACATAAGGTTGAAAACATATTGAGCGCGATCATAGACTTAGCTAAATTTACAATTTCATTTTATTTTTTTAAGTTGCCTCTTGTTTTAATGATTCATTGCAGAAGATCAGTGGAAGATTTAAACGTGTTAAAATAAGCAATATGAAGCATAACTATGCAAGAGCATTCGGATCTCGATCGCAGCTGAGGAGTCGTCCAATAACTGCAAAACTTTAACTGTGTGGCATCAACACCACTAGATAGTGCTGACTCTGATAGTGCATATATGGCTGTCCATCCACAGTTGGATTCCCAAATCGGCCTTCTCCCACCACTGATGTACGTGGCCAGCACTCTGCTAGCCAGCAGCGGTGTTATTGGATTGCAGCAGAACATTTCAATAGGCTACGATAGTTACCTAGAAACATGGCAAAACACTGGCAATCGCAGCTTGGCCCAGACATCATCAGCAGCCCCTACAGCCTCAGTGCACTCCAAATTGAATGACTCCGCCAACCTGACGATTGATACAGTGCCCACCTTAACCGTTTTCAATTACTACAATGAATCCGCCGCGGCTGTCGAATGGGCCCACTTCTACGATCTCATTTTCTCATGGCAGGGCATTTGCCTCATTGCAGTGTTCTGCACGTTTATCATTGTCACCGTCATAGGAAATACTCTTATTATTCTAGCTGTTTTAACCACGCGACGACTTCGCACAGTCACAAACTGTTTTGTCATGAGCTTGGCAGTGGCTGACTTACTGGTTGGGATTTTTGTCATGCCACCGGCAGTAGCTGTCCACCTGATTGGTAAGCAACTCAATTCAGTCAGTCCCAAGTATATTTATATTTAAAGGACAATTCTATTTGCATTTTTTTATTTTGTTTTACGCCCTCGCTTCTTATTTAGGTTCGTGGCAACTGGGCTGGGTGCTCTGCGACATTTGGATATCATTTGATGTGCTTCTGTGCACAGCATCGATTCTCAGCTTGTGTGCAATCAGTGTTGATAGGTATTGTGGCCTCAAGCGACGCCGCTAAAAGGGTACTCAATTGACTTTTTCTTTCCAGATACCTAGCTGTCACACAGCCCCTAACTTATTCTCGGAAGCGACGCTCAAAGCGTCTTGCGTTCCTAATGATCCTCATCGTTTGGATTCTGGCATTAGCTATCACATGTCCGCCCATGCTAGGATGGTAAGTAGAATAAACATTAAGTGTAATGTTAGAGGATACATAAATGCTAAAGCATTCTCACCATGTAAAGTAGCTTGCTTACATCCGTATGAAACATGTATTTCTTCGTAGGTACGAGCCCGGCCGCCGAGATCTGCGAGAGTGTCGATACAACCAAAACGAGGGCTATGTAATCTTCTCGGCGATGGGCTCTTTTTTCATACCGATGGCAGTTATGATTTATGTTTATGCAAGAATTTCCTGTGTAATTGCAAAAAGACATGACAACATGACTGACATTCATGTACACAATAAGGTAAGCATGATATTGATTTAAGCTTTGTCAATTGAGAATAACTGAGAGTGTGCTAGGCTCTAGTTACATGCATTTTTATTATAACATTAAATTCAACATCACTTAAATTATAATAATACGAGCAATGGCATAGACCACACATACTGATTCTTGGTAAACTAATCTCCCTCTAACACAGAAATTCAAGCGGTACACAGCCGCCGATGTGGAAAACGATTATTCCGAGCAGGATCATAGTATGGGCTACAAAAACAAACAGACAACCACGCAAACGTTCTCCAACCAAACCATATCCAAGGACCTACATGAAATCGTACTTAGCGAAAGTGACAATTGTGGAGTGCAAACAACTGGTGGGAATTGTCAGTCATTGCTAGCTCTGCCATCGAGTCATTGTGCTAGTGGCAAGAGCAGTTGCTACGAGCTAACGCGGCCGTCCTCACTGTCGCTGAAGCGCACTTCCACCGCATCTACGACAATAACCACAATGACAAGTGGTGTAGGTCCCAGCTGCAGTTTGCTAGATGCACAGTGGCAAACACAAACGCAAACACAAACCCAAACGCAATTGCAAACACAAACACAAACACAAACGCAACAACAACCGCGCACACACAGTTTTCGGCATTCTCATCTCAGTGTGGGAGGTGGGGACAGGTTGCGGGGCCACCACCATCACCATCAGCATCAGACCGCAGTATCGGCAGCGGCGGAAGTTGTGTCTGCTACAACAACCAATATGAAATCACTTTCCAACCGCATCACTTCCCTCAAAAAGGAGAACAAAACAACACAGACATTGAGCATTGTCGTTGGGGGCTTCATTGCTTGCTGGCTACCATTTTTTGTTTATTATCTTTTAACACCATTTCTGGCCGTGCATCAAAAGAGCGCCACCCTGACCATAGCCCTTACCTGGCTCGGGTGGTTCAACAGCGCAATCAATCCCTTTATATACGCGTTTTACAGCGTCGACTTTCGTGCTGCCTTTTGGCGCTTGACCTGCAAACGATTTTTGAGCGACGAGCAAAAACCGCAGTTTCCCGCTAACACAATGTCGATTAGGCGATAGGCGACAGGCGACAGGCGACAGGCGACAGTCCGTAGGCGATAGGCGTGGCACTTCGCCACCTCAAATTGTCCCACAAAACCACAAAATCTGTGAAAATAGCAATTGGAATTGGCGTGGCAGCGCGAATACCAATTCTGTTTTGGATTACGCAACTAAAAATTCAAAATGAAAATTTGCGACTTTATCCAGATTTTCAGAAAATAATCAAAATTTCACTCATGCCAGCTCGAAGAATATTTTGTTGGACAAATATTTTCTTCAAAATATAGTATTCAATACCAAATTAATATTGCAATAAGTATTAGCCAGATTTCCGCCAGATTAGCAAATAAACGCAATTAGAAATCAATACACCCATATAGCGTAGCAGCGTAGAATAATGCAACGGCTACAATAAACAAATCAATTAACACACTTAGTAAATGTAAATACAAATGAATATGTATACATAAGTAGAAAGCCAGTACCTAAACAGTTTTCGACTTCTTATTGTATCCTTATAAGAGCAACTTCCAATAGGAGCAGCGTAGTATTTTTCTATCCAATATGATCGAGAATATTGATGTACGTCTATTATTGCATTACATTAAAATGTTTCATTGTGATTTAGCCTTAATTAAACCTTAAAAACATTTACACCTTAGATGTAGTCAAGTATATTGGATCGATATACATTGGTGTCACAAATGAATGACCAAAACATAAACAAATCAAATTGCTCTCATCTGTAAGGAAATATGGAAATATTTTAAAACATTTCTCGCTATCGATTCATATATATACATATGCCTATAATAACCTGTAATTTTTGGCAACTTTCTTTTTGTATGTGATTCCGTAAGGAAGAAAAAATCATTTCTCAGCGGACCCGAGAAAATGTTGCTTCAATTCGAATATATTTTTAAATAGGATTAAAATCTATTGCCATGTAGTATACACATTCAGATTGAAATGATGTCAGTGCCAGAAATATGACAACCAACAATTCAAATAACTACAGAAGCAAGTGTGTTTTAATTAATTGGAGACCAGCAGAGGAGGTATTGCAGTCGAGTGTATTCATGGTAAATACCGTATTTACATACATACATACATACATGCAGTGTTGCGTAATTATAATGATGACCTCAAGTTTTGTTATAACTCTAAGTTATTCAAATAATTTGCAAGCCAAGAGTTACACGATAGATCCATAATAGTTCAGATATGTGAATGAGGAAAATCCTATTAAGTCACGTGTATTATGAAGATAAGTCAAAATGCCAAATTCGAATTCTGAGAATCGTATATTTGGCAAGATAAACAATTTTGGAGACATGAGGAAGATAAGATCGAGAGAAACATTTAAATAAATATATTACTATAAATAGCAGATCGAGTTAGTTTTTGCCGGCCTCTATGAGATTCAAACGATTTTCCAACTTCAATATCCTTGTTTGTATTCTTTATTCTTCATTGGTACTGGATTATGCAGATCTTGTGCTGATTGCCAATCATTGCAATCCTATTTAGATCGTAACTTTGTTTTAATAATAACAATAAGAACATAAATAAAGGCTTTAAGTAAATCTATTTATTTTATACGTGCTCTTACATCTATTTAAACTAAAATAAAAAAATTGTGGACTTCCTAATCAATTATTATACACCCGAAAAAATACTTGTTTCAATGTGGGGCTTACGCGCGAAACATATTTATGTGGTTCCGGGCCAGTTTCTGCTTGCAGATTCTCCTGCATGTCAAGCGCCAAAACGCAGCGCGGAAATCCGGATTAAAGGCGTAAATGAACGGGTTAATGGCACAATTGACCCAGCCAACCCATGTGAAAAACGACATGAGACTTTCGAATTTCTTGAGCTGGGGCAAAAAGGGCACAAGTATGTATAAAGTAAAAAACGGTGTCCAACAAGCGATTAGGCCTCCCATGACAATCGTAAGTATTTTGGTTGTTTTGCTATTTTTAATCTTTGTCGAGACCCGCATTGGAATGCGATGAGTGGCCATCTGCCGCTGCATCTGATGCGACGTTGTGGACGACCGATTGGTTGATATTTGATTATTGCTTGGCATTTCCATAGATGTGTCGGCCATGCACTGGTTCTCCTTGTAATACAACGATGGCATGGACAAAGTCGAGCCACCTTTTGCATGATACCGGCAATTATCCACGGAGCAGTGCATCAGCGAAGACATGCGCGAGATTTCAATCAGCTCATAGAATGTCGGGTGATGCTTGAAACTTTTCCTTCTATCGGCTATTTTTGTCTCCTGGCATTTAGTGCATTTAACGTTGCTAGTGCCAAATATGGGGTTCACCTGAGATCCTATGACACTGCAACGGGCCACACAGTTCGGCAGACATTTGTGTTGATTGCATCGATAAGCCTCCGATTCAGATATGAAATTATCACCATCCACATCATGATCGGCGGTGCGTTCCGTATTCTGGGGGAATAGGAATGAATATCAAACTAAAGAACACTTATGACGAGAATGAACGTCAGGGCAAATACCGCATCGTGAACAATTCGTTGTCTGCGCGATGTCAGAACAAAGCCAATCTTAACGTAAACGTACAGCATGATAGTGAGAGGTATAAAAAAGGAACCCATCGCTGAGTAAACGACATATCCCTTGTTCTGATTATAGCGGCAGTTCACTTCACTCTCATGCCGTTTTCTACCCGGTTCATACCTGGACAGTAGCAAAGCAGAGGAATATAATCTAATCACATCCGTGCTTGGGCCTACTCACCAGCCAAGCAGTGGGGGACAAGTAATTACAAATGCTAGTATCCAAACTCCGAGAATCATTAACAATGCCAATCGCTTGCAACGCCATTTTTTCGAATATGTCAGTGGTTGTGTCACTGCAAGATACCTAGGTAAGAAGAAAAATAAAAAAAAATTAAAGAAAAAACAATATAAAATAGAGTAAGTGAAAACAAAAACCGTTCGTTCGGCATATTGTATATTAAGCTGTTGACGAACGTCCCCAACAAACAACGCAGCTTGGCGTCAACTCGGAAATGTCATTTAAATGTAATTGAAACTTCCAACAAAAGAAACCAATTGTAAATATGTATATGTGCGACCACACACAGATGTACCTATGCACCGCCCACATTTTTGCCACTGGGAGCCATGTACTCACTATTGTAGCCTTCGCTCAGCTCGCGCTCAAGTTAACTTTAAGCGACCTGCACAGAATGGGTCAATAAAATATTTTTGCACAGTATTTTCACCTTTTTATGCGGCATGACGTCATGGCATCATGAATTACTTTATTTTATACCAACAAATTAACGCACGGCATAAAAATTAAGGGCTTGTTTGCATAGGTGTTGGATGGTAGCCTTTCTCCCCACATACATATATACATACGATATTAATAAATATATATATTAGTCATTAGCTCATTCCAAAGGCAAGAGTTCATGTTCACATATGCACACATATAATGTATGTGCAGAATATAAAATGTGTTCTTCGGAGACTTGGCTGCTTGTTACTTACCTATCTAAGCTAATGGCACACAAACTGTGAATAGATGCCGTGCACAGTAATATATCGAAAAAGATCCAAACGTCACAGAGTACCCATCCAAGTTGCCAAGTGCCTGCATAGAGCATGAGATAAAAATTAACAGAGAGAGAAAGAGAGAGGGAGAGAGGGAGAGAGACTCCTAGCCGGGAATGACCGACTAATAGATACCTCGAACCTGAGGTCGGGTACCCAATTAAACAGAAAAGCGTTAATAACGCTTTTAATTAACGTCGAGACTTAACAATCCCTCTTTAATATAGGATATCCTAGCTAACATAAATAGACTGATAGACAAACGAACCGAATCTGATTACTAATGTATATTGATTACTTCATTATATTTCGCCTCTTTCCGCATGTCGCATATATACACTTTTCCATGGATGCAGGTTGATTCGACTTTTTAATTTTCCGTGGCTCGAGAAGAGACTGAGAACACACTTGATGCACTTATTGTAGTCTGCTAACGAAGTCAAAACAAAATATTAAATAATTCAAAATCGAACCCAACCCTTTCCTTGTGTTGGCTAGATGGCTCTCCTATTGGCAACCTTGAGATTATGCTGACTTCTACACCAGGCTCAAACATTTCAAGGTATGTAGAAATAAATTGTGCAAAACTAAAATTGTTTTTCGCAACACTCAAAAGGACTTTTGAGAAGGAAAAGTTTTTGCTTTGGCAAGTTCAACCGAATTTGTTAGGTATCTAAAACAACACGCATACCTATTGCGGCATAGTATCACTGCATCTACATGCTTTGAGGGACTATTCAGCTTTACATTTTTTTAATTTGACCATTTGCTGGTGAAAACTTTGCCCTTTCAAGAAAAAAGTTTTAATACCTGGCATTTTGGGAATCATAAAAGCATGTAATTACATTTTGCGTTGCCTTTGGCAAGCGACTACTTTTTTGGCGTATCACAAATTGTTTATATACTTCTTTTATGCTGTGAAATTTAATAAAAATACACAAAAAAGACTTTTACACAATTTACACGGAGTCGACAAACAAAAAGTTCCATAAATTGTTTGTTCATAACTCAATTATTTTATGTGTAAGGCTACTTATATCCTATGGGCTTACTTGTAACTACCGACCAACTTGAAAGCTTTCGAATGAGTGCGGTGGGGTGTGGGGAATAGGCTAAGTTGAACCAAACATGATTACTTACCAATGACATGCAAAGCAACTGCCGGTGGCATTACGAATATGCCCACCAGCAAATCAGCGACTGCTAAGTTCATTACAAAGCAATTCGTAACGGTGCGCAGTCTTCTCGTCGTCAATACAGATAATATAACAAGCATATTTCCAATTACCGTTACCAATATAAGTAGCAAGAATATAGCGACAGCTATAATCGTCGGCCAGGTCATGCTCTTCAAAGTGGAGTTCATTTTTATGCAAAATGGTCGCAGTCCGCTTCACGCAATTATCCTAATGTTTAATGAACTAGCATCTTTTATATATTCTAATTACAAACATTAATACTTACCGTTACCGTTTGGCGACTCCGAGGTTACCTTAAAATAAATAAGAAAATAAGAATATAATAGTAACAAGTCATCTGAAAAGACACAATTGTGTGGGTCTACCAAAACTGGAAAATTAGCTCCTGTGTTATGTTATGTACATATGTTGCCAAGCCCATAAATTGCTATGCGGTGTATCGGTCAACACTAACTTAAATTGTTTAAATTTTTGTTATGTAGTTAGTGACTAAGTCTTTTGTTTCATGACAGTCAGTCTGAAACCGTCATCAAAATGAATTTGGGACTATCGTAAGTTTGAAAGATAGCGACAGAGCTTAAAATATATAAGAGATTTGAAAACAAGGACCCGAATCATTATCCTGTCACTATACTGCTTCATTGCAGACTTGAATGAAAAGCTTCTGAACATAAAATTTTCTTTGGCCTAAATTTTATTGCTTGCTCAGCAAGGCTGGAAGATTATTGATTGATATGGTCAAATACATTAACAGATGTCACACTGCACTATTACTCGAATATGCTTTTTAAGATTCATAGTCAGAATCGCAATTTTGTGATGCACACTTTACTCACGCTGTCATAAATATAACCATAAACACCCGCTGCTGCTGTAAACCTTGAAGAGACAGCTGTGCTTCGAATACCCTCAGGGCCGCACTATAAAAAACAAATTTTGGAAACATTAGTCTCTGACATTAAAAATTGATTTCTACATTTTCTGATTATTTTCTATTTCACTTCAAAAAAACATATATAAATTGTGCACTGAAAAAGAAAAACGAATACAGTGTGTTCAGTCTGTGAACAGCATGCAAACTTCTGGCTGAGATTGTTGTAAATAAAACTGTTAGTCAATACTAAACAACGCAACGCTTATGATTTTGCAAATAATATTCACAGTTTTTTTCTCTCTTTTTATTTTAAGCACACCTTCTAAACAAATATGTAAATTACATACAAACTTACAAAAAAAACTTTGCATACCTCCAATTGTGAAAACAGTTCATATGGATAAACTTGTCTTTATTGCTTATTTTTGGATTATTAATTCAGTGCTTGTAAATTATATTTTCTGCTGTTTCTTTAATTTTTCATTACATTTTCATTAAAATGATAACATTTACCATATTATTGGTTTTAATTGCGAAACATCGTGCGATACAAACTGTCTACACAGTCGCACAGCTGCTTAAAGCAGACGCTCTTCCCAACTGACAGAGCAGCTTTTTGCCGTTTGGATGCTGCTGGAACCGAGCGTAGGCAATGCTGCGTATGAACAATATATTTTATTATTGGCTGCTAAAGTACACAAAATACAGCGCACTAAACCAACAACATGGGCAAATTCTTTGGCCGTTCAACGCCTTTTCGTTTTGTTGCTTTTGGATTTTGCTCTTTTTTTTCCTTTTTTTTATTATTTTTAGCTTTATTAATAAACCCGAACACCCGTTCCTATTGCTGATATGTTTAGGAGATACTGAATAATCACTTTACATTAATAAAATTAAAAATAATAAATTAAAATGTAAGAAATACAAGAAAATTTTCTTATGTTCAGTGATAAATTCATTGAACGAATGACGTTTCAATTTACATTGATAAATATTATTAGATTCATAAATATTTTGATACAATATACAATCCGTGTGCTTATTATGACAAGCGATGTATAAATGGATTTACATGTATATATACATATACATATAAATATATATTGTAATTTTTCCGTAGCCCCATCCTTCACCAACTTTGAAGTTTGTTGTAACAAAATATTATTTAAATATATTTCAAATAAAACATGTAATATAATTTTTCTTATATTTTAGCTAAAAGTTAGCGTTCTTGACCTAATATTCGGTATCAATAGTCTATTTCATTTAATCTTCTCGCCCGCCTCTTGTCATCTATATATATAAACATATATAGGAAGATTTAGTCAAATAATGTAAGGGGATAGATTTTATAGATGTCAACAGGCGAGCGTGAAGTTTAAATGAAAAAAATACTTCTAAAATATTTAGACGAACGACTGCGTGATACTCTGTTCCCGAAGGTGGAACGCTGTTTTAGGTTGAAAAAATTATTAATTTTTATACCCTGAATCCATTGAAAACAGAAAATCAGGGTAAAATGTTTTTGTGAAAATGTATGTAACAGGCAGAATGAGGCGTGCCACACCCCATAAAGTATATATATATTCTTGATCAGCTCAACGAGCTGAGTTGCACTAGCTTCGCCCGTGTAAACACCTGAATTCGTAAACCACAAAAGCTAAAGACTTGAAGCATTTTCTTATAGTCGATAACTATCGAAAATATCGCTTTGTTTTTTAGGCCTAGCGTGCACATGGTATCGTGCACTAAGTTGTGGCTGATTGCTATAATGAATACGCATTATTTGTCATCTTTGGATTTTGGATGTCACGCCCCCTTCGGCCACAATTCACAAATCCCGTAAACCAAATACTAGAGACTTGAAATTAATTTCCATAGTACAGCCTATGCTGCAGCTGCAACGCATATTGCGTGCGTGCCTATGAATGTGTTGTGTGTGTGCATGTGTTGTTTTTATAAACAAGGTTTTTTTTTCAGTATAGAATCCTAATCGCAATAGACTTACAGCTTCAACCTGAAGAATTCAATTACAGAGATATTTTAATAATTGATTTTCACGCCACTATTGAGTATGTCAAGATAATCGAGACGCTTTTTTTGACGAGGTACACACGAGTATATTCAAAACATGGCATGGGATTTGCGTTTATACGGACAGACTGAAGATGGACAAACGGATGGACGGGCGGCCGGCAGGTCATACATTACCCAAAACCAGTATACTCTTTAGGAGGGACTGCTTGACTATAAGATTCCGTTATTCACCAGAAACCTTAAGAAACATGCCTTTTAAATTATTTTGATGCTTATCTTCTGAAAAAGTCAGGACTTGGAAATTTACTTGCGCCCAGATTCAACTTTCTAATCAACAAATTAATTAATACTGAGTGCTTGTAATGAGTACAGAAGAAAATTCAGAATCATCAGAGATATATGTGCGTGGTATCAGGCTGATTTAGAAAAGTTTGATTTGGCCTAACAGGAGCTATATATTCATATAGATTAATACAGATTATGGAAAGATGGATGGACTGGCAGACACGGCTTAATCAACAGTTACTTTAGGTGGATCGCCCTTAGCATAAACATTATGTTATTTACATTATATCATGAGTTCTCGTTTTCAATGACTTCAGGCTATAAAACACAGCAATTAACAGCAATTAAATTCGGGCCCTCTAAGGCTTGAACAGCCTCATCAAGCGGTGTCAACACATGCAATGGCGTCATTGTTCTTTTTTTCCTTTTTTGGGAAACTGTCGTTAACCAACCAAACCAGTCGAGGGAAGAAACTCATTACGACTCGCGTAAAGTTAACTTTTGTTTACATGAAATTAGTAAAATGTTTGTATATCAAATTAATGCAACAAGGCGACACGTAGACCATAGCTTCGTTACGTATGTTGGCTTGGTTATTCTCTTTGGCCATGAGTTTTGATGAATTTTATGTATGCGCCAAGATCTAAATATGTTAATAGTGTATCTGAAACAGATTGGCCTTTAACATTGATTGAATTATTTAGACTCATGATCTTCCCTTACATAAGAACTACATTTTAATAATAATATATGTGCACTTAACACTTACCATTAATCATTAATGATATGTATATTTAAATATATACATATTTTATTCCCTGAACCCATTAAAATGGAATTAAAGGGTATAATATGAATATAACGGACAGTATTTTTAATCAGCAACGGGATAAGTCGATCTAACCATATCCGTCAGTCCGTCCGTTAACGATAGAACCTTGGGGCTTGAAATAAAAATCAGAAAACTTTTGAATAGCGTACTCAGTATGGGTTAATTTTAGTTTTTCGAACATTCATCCTTGTTATCGATAACTATCCAAAATTTGGATTGGATTGGATTTTTGATTTTGGATTCCACCCCACTATTCGCCCAGAATCTACTAAAATTCATAAACTTATATCAAATACTTGAGAATTATTTCCTGCTCTTTACAGCTTTTATTCGAAATGCACGTCTAGAACTAGACAAAATCATATGGATGTGAAGTAGAATAAACTTTTAATGATGTATCTCTTAGTATAGCCGTGGTATCTCTTAGTCGAACCGTTTTGAATTTTTAACTAAATTGCATAGAAAGCATTTTTATACCCTGAAAATGGAAAATCAGGGTATACTGTTTTTGTGCAATTGTATGTAACAGGCAGAAGGAGGCGTTCCACACCCTATAAAGTATATATATATTCTTGATCAGCTCGATGAGCTGAGTTGAACTAGCTCTGCCCGTCTGTCCGTCCGTGTAAACGCCTGGATATCTTATACCACAAAAGCTAGAGTCTTAAAGTAAAAAGCAAAATGCTCGATAATACCATATGCTGTTCCATTTTTTTTTTTTTTTCGATTATCGTTAACTATCTAATCGTTTCCTTATAATCGTTAACTATCTAAAATATCGCTTTGTTTTTGACGCCTGGCGTTAAAGATAGAATCGTGGACTAAGTTGTGTTTGATTGCTATATTAAATCCGCATATTTTGTCATTTTTGGATTTTTGATGCGACGCCCCTTTCGCCCACAATTCAACAAAAACGATAACTCACGTATATCAAATACTAGAGACTTAAAATTTGGCAAATAGGTACATTTGAATGTCATAATCACTCCACGAAAATTTCATTAAGAATATAGTCGAGAAAAAAGTTATTAAAAAATAAAGTTTCCATAGTATAGCCTCTTCTGCAGCCGCATAACTGCGCAGTAAGCATATTACGTGCATGTTCGTGCATGCATATGTTTTTTATGTCCATGCGTTGTATACTATTAATGAATAAATACAACTTTTAATGATTTGTATTACAGCTCAATGGATTCAGGGTATCTCTTAGTCGAGCAGTCTCTACTAGAGTTTTGTTACTTGTTATTTATAAATAAAAATAATTTATTTTGAAGTCACAATTTAAATGCACTTCATAATTAGTTTCATATTTGAAATTACCTTCTCATAGGATGTCCAAGAAAAATATTATATCAAGCTCACAGATTCTTCATTAAAAAAACTATTTCACTTGAATTTTACCATAAATTTGACAATAGTTCAATGCGCTTTAATGACGGATACGTATTGATCGAGTGCTCTGATAATTAATAAATTGATGTGTTGATTACCACTCGAATAGCTGGCTGTTGACGTATTGTTCATTATATTTTTATTTGCTGCATAATTAATTTAAGATAACAGCACAACATATGCATACATCTGATTTGATATCACATGTGAAATCGGTGTTGATTTAAGCATATGTCAAGCTCTGTCGATAACAGTTTTAATTGCTAAAAATAATGAATAACTTCCACTCCATTATGTGGAATGAGTTGACTAAATTTGTTTCATTTCGATTTTAGAAGTCGAAAGAACTTTCACTTTGCAACCAATCGCCAGGACGTGTCGTGTTAGACTGAAACACCTTTGACTGAGCGAAACATTTAGCTAATTTCCCAACACGCTATGGTTAGTCATTTCCAACTTTTCGCCCAGCAATGTCTTTCATTAGTGGAATATGTACATAAGTATATAGGGCATATATAAATATGTTTGCGAACGGCTTTCTGCTAGTCTGACAGTGTGCTTGTAATTCGCCTTAGATAATGACTCGGATAATTAGAAAGGTTTCTCCTGCAATAATTCGTGCATAAAAAACAGTGAAGACTACTCTACTGGGCAGGAGTGTTCGACTGAGCTGCAATCATTACATGTACATATATATGTTAAGCATCAAATAATTCAATTTTATCAAAGTATTTATGGTCATACATCTATTAATAAATTAATAAAAATAAAGGAACCAAAGGTACGCCCGACTAGGATATACTCTTAGTTCCGGTCCCGCAGGTAACAAATATAGATCTCTATAAATACACACATACACATGCAAAACTCGAACAGTACAATCCATATCCCAATTGTATGACTTCTAAAGCTTGCGAAGGTTACTCAAAATTTTGATAATAACTTTAAAGGGATGTGTGAAATTAAACGACTTCATCTGCATCAATGGCATCGACATAAATGAGATCTACATATAAATTTCATAATTTCTCTATTATTGTTTCGCAATATAAAATAACAGAACCAAAATATATATATGGATTATCAAATAAATGGACTATCACATTAAAGATAAATTTATAATAAACAAGAAAGAAAACTCTAGTCCCATCCGTTCATAGTTTTTGAATAAAGTCCATAACTCGTATATACGTATATACAACCATATCACGCAACTTAAATCTATGAAAATGGTACTAAGAAGCCGATCAGGAAAGAATTATGCAAACAAAGTCTATAAAATTATACCAAAGCTCTTTTGCAAGCCCGTTACTATTAAAGAAGAAGAATCGAAAACACATTCGCACAACCGCACAAGCGTTGAGCGGCAAATTCAAAAGCTATTATGACTCTTAGAATATAGTGCGTAAGCATTTGTACGTATGAGTGCAAAACATTTTGTTTAATACTTTTTGCGTTTATCAACGGATTTTGATGAAACTTTCACCATTTGATGTAAATATTTTTTGTTGTTTTTTAGAAACCATATTTGCAACTGAACATAATTATAAAATTTTTGGGAAAATTTGGGGCTGGTATCCAAATGTAACAAAAACCAAAATTGTTGAAAATAAACATAAAGCTACATGTGAAATTTAGCGACTCTAGCTCTTATTTGATTTTTCTTTACTGATTTTCCATATGGTTTTAAATTGATAACAATTATTCTGGAATAATTATAGATTTCTTAAGAAACAACAACAAAAATTAAAAAAATTCCAGTCTCTAGCTTTTATAGGCTCTGAGATCGACACGTTCATACATACGGACAGATGGACGGACGGACAGGCGGATGGGGTTCAATCAATTTGTCCTCCTGATCAAGAATATATTCTTATTGGGTGTGACACGCCTCCTTCTGCCTGTTACATACTTTTAACAAAACCATTATACCCTTTCTTCCCATTTTTAATGAGATCAGGGTATAAAAATTAATAAATTAAAATGAAGTTAAGTTATTTCCACACAAAAGTAATTTGGCCCCAAGTCTCAATTTGTGACTCGGATATTCGTCTAAATAAAATTTTTCTTGATCTTGTTAATCAACATACAAATAGGTTCAAGTCTATAAATCGATATTTAACAACCCAATGACGTATTTGACACATTTCGTACATAACTTATACGTCTATTGCCAATTAAAATAAGGTTTGTATGTACAATTAATCTAGCATAGAGAGTATCAGCGGACTCGCTTACGCTCAACCACCTCGTCAACCTCGCACCCACCACATTAAATGTAAACTAATAACTAATATCGAGTCTAGGCATATGCAAAAAAAAGTAAATATATTCTTATCAAATACTTTGTGAATGAATAGCGTATCTGAAATACATAACTTTCTATATATTTTGACTAGGATATCTAAACTGATACGTATCAAGCTTTGTATCCATTTAAAAATGTACTGTGAAATCTTCCAGTGTAACTCCTGCAGATAGTTTGGGAAGTACAATCGATGCAGGATCGGAGCCTTATGCTACATGCGCTGGATAACGCAGCCCTTAAATGAGTTCATCCTGACATCAATTTCACCATCCTCGAGCTGCATTAGGACAAAACAACAATTACTCGTAATTCGTAATAACACAACTTTTGTTTGCGGCTATACCTCATCAAAAGCATAGATATCTTGATAGCACGAGTGTGATATGCATTGCCTCAAGCAGTTCATTTTTGAGACCATTGCTGGATTGGAATCGACACATAGCGAGTTCTGGCTACAGGCCACTTCGAAATCGTGATAGATGATTTCCTTTAAAGCATGCCAAACGCCCATTTATTAGGAAAATCAATAATCCACGTAAAACGAAAAATACATACATTTTTGCTGGTTTCTTTGTACGCGTACTCCGGAAAATGAAACGTGGCTGCCTTAGATGGAGGCTTGTTATCCCTATAGTTTTCCGAAGCACATAGAGCCACTTTTGTGGCAATTATTGCCGCCAATATATTGTAAAGAACACACATATTTGACAGACAGTCAAATGGTAACCGCTCCCCGGTATATTCCTCGCTCAGTATATTTTCCTTTTGGTATTTTTCTGTTGTAGATTAGGGATGCATCACAAAGCCTTAAAAAGTATTTTTTAGTTGAAGAATAATTCGTTGGATTTTATTACCAATGAGAACTTTCTTTATTTAAATTGAATGTGAATATACGTTAGAATATTTATTTCGAGATATATAATGTTCGTTTAGATCTTACTATATTCAAATCTGATTATCATTTAACACATGTTTTCCTTACATAAAATATTCATTACATAACGTAATAATATATATATATATATATATATATATATATATATGTATATGTATTTTGAATATGTATGTATTTATTTATATAACTAGTAACTAATTAAAGGCTTTACTCATAAATAAACTTATAACGTTATGAAACAAATGATCTCGAGCTGATTAACGACAGTTTTGATTGATGGCTGATGGACTGGACTCCAAATTATTATTAATAATATTATTAAATAACTTACAGAGGTCAACGAAACTTACTTACTGAAGCCGACTTTATGTTTCTGCACTAATCTTTTTTTGTTTCGTTAAGCTTGAATCTAAACCAATTTAACAAAATACCTTCAGAGTAATAATAATTATGAAAAGGACCTTTGCCGCATCTGAAAACTCATACCGTCTTTAAGTTGTCGTCCATTTAATTTAATTGAATTTCATTTCATTGTCTCTGTCTGAGACAAGCAGGTTTTTCATAATTTTAAGAGTGCATGAATTCAAAAGATTGTCTCGAAATAAAACTGTGAGCCATGTCAAAGAAAATCTAGTAAAATGGGTTATTCCCCGGTATGATCACACCACAGACTCTCAGGAGGTTATAGTATTAAGTTGTTGTTTTGTTGACCTCTGTTATTTATACATAATCCTCATTATTCCTCAGCATATTTTGCGCCTCCGCAGATACAATTTGTTGACACTTTTGACCAACGGAATGTTCCCGCTCAATGGAGCCGCGAATGGTATAGTGAGATGTGCCATGCATCGAATCCTTGTTCTTGTACTTGAGGGCGCTTTGACGACAAATACCAAATCTGCAGGACATTATTAATCTAAGGACTGTATATTGCTTTGATTCCGATACATACTTTGATAATAGCGTCAGCAAGTCCTGTCGATACTGCGATGTTAGGATGGCATATAAATATGGATCAGCACATGAATTCAATGGATAGAAGAATACTAGCAATATTTTGGATTTGGTAACATTAATTAAGGGGTATCCAGCTAATGCAGTAAGACCAAAAAAGGCAATTGGAGCTCCACAACTGAAATTGATGAAGACCTGAAAAAATCAGAGAAATAATGCAATCTGCAAGTAACTTTTCAGGAATATATGAGTATATATTCTTACTAGAAGGGCCATCTTCTTGGCTACGCTCATCTCGCCTGGATTGTTCTGACGTGCACGTCGAGTTTCCTGACCGAGAGACAGATATATTTGCGAATAGCATATGGCAATGATTGTGAATGCGACAAAATTGCAGCCCAAAATCAATATCAAGTATATGGAGTCGTATATATCGCGCTTTTCCATCGGCAGACAAATGCTAAGGGAAATTGGATTAGCCCAGCAAAAACTCCAGGAGACTTGTCTCTAATCCCTCACCTTGTTGATGAATAGTTACTAATGCCAAGCAAGGGCAACGCTGACATTACTATGGAATAGATCCAGCCCATAAGCATAATGATGGCGGCTGGACGCAACTTTATACGTTTATTAAGATACATTGCGTGCGTGATGGCAAACCAGCGCTCAATCGTGATGACAGTGAGGGTGAAGACCGACAAGTGACTAGCAAAGACGGTTAGAAATCCAGCTATCTTGCAGCCCCAGCCTGTGCATAAGTAATACATACAAAATCTCCTGAGACATAAGACTAACTGAGAGTTGTGCCTCACCGTACTGCCAATCATAGGCATAGTTGAAGTATTCGCCCATTGAATGTGCATCGATTGAGGCAATTAGTAGCAAGTAAAGGCCCAAGCATAGGTCGGCGAAGGCCAGATGACAAATGAGGAATCGTGGCACAGATGGACTTTCGGATCTAAGGTAAATCAAATACATATACTTATTCGGGATCGAAATTTATAGAATATATAGATAGAGAACACTCACTTGATTGACAGGATAACAGTAAGAACCGCTACGTTGCCAACTATAGCCAATGCAACGACTATCCAAACAGCTATTCGAAGCCACTGATAGCCCATGACGTCCTCGCAAGGATTTAGAGCGTTCGGCATGGGGTAACACTCTATATGAGGCTTTCTGTGAAACATGAAGTCTTATAGAATAATATCAAAGGACTCTATAGGCAATCACCTAAACGTGAAGTTACCGCAATACTCAGCCAGTTGGTCATCATCGGGATTTATTGTTATCTGTTCATGGAAGATTCCAATGTTATTCATTGTAGAATCAGCCATAAAGTTGTGCAAATTGGGAGTGGACTCCGCCAGTAGCGCGTTGATGGTGGACTCGCTTGAATTGCAATAAGAATGCTCGTATTATCCAACTGGTTAGATAGCAATAAGCAGAATGCCTACCCAGGACGTACTGTCGACAAATTCTCCAATGGCGTGAGATTGACATTTTTGAAACTGCTTTCATAATTTGTATGCGAGTTCCGGTTGCCATTGCATTGATCTCTCCACTTTTGCAATTCCTGCATGCGCTGAGCGTGCCTCTTGGGATCATGCCTCGAGGGAAATTGGAACGCACAGCAGTGGAACGAGTGAGTTAGGTGAGCCCTCTGTAAGTTCTGTAATGACGATGAAGTGGAAGAGAGCACCACATTGAGGGCGACAGGAATAGATTATACCTGAAAATTGTAGATGGAAGGTATTGTCTTCAAGGTATGCGTATTGGTTATGTATAATACTTCGACGGTCTGAAGCCCAGCCGATGGTAGGCGGACTAGAGATGTGCCTGAGAGATCACTAGGGTGAGGAAATATATACATATAGGTATATGTGTGAACAACTGGAAAATTATATCACTCACAGTTCTGTCATGTCTATTATTCCATTGAATGCATTCGGGTGAATGTCGCTAAGTCTGGGATTATCATTCAATGAACTAATTGTTAACATTGTTAATAAGAAGCAGAAATGATTTTTAAAGTCTTAGAGTTTCGTTAATCGCATCATCGAAGTTATCTTACAGTTTCGCTATTTTCGATCCCAGAAATGCAGAGTCATCAATAAAAGCTATGTCATTGTTTGCTAAAACCCTAGTCAGTTAAAGGAAGTCATCATCAATCAGTTTTGGCGGTATTACAAAAATATTACTTACAGTTGTGCAGTCTTCACTTGAATCGACTTTGAATCAATCCGAGAAATTTGATTATTATCGAGATCTCTGTAAGTAAAAAAATACATAGCAATATCTCAAGTTCAATGCAGCTGTAACAAGATCTTTTTCTGCGCACTTACATCATTTGTAAAATATTATAGGGCGGCAAATCTCCCAGATCTGGTATAGTTTTTAGTCCACTATTTATAATCCGTCTACACAAAGAGTTTAAATTCGAAATTTAGATTCTTAACGTAGCGCGTAATATTTGTATACACAAAATGGAAGACCTTCAATATGAGTTACGACAATATCGATCTGCCTCTTTGTAAATACAAATTATATATTAGCATTGGGTCGCTATCTGACATACTTCTCTAGCAATTGCTATTTGTTATTAAGTTAAGTTTTTGCAATTGGTATTTAATACAAACTGCTTTGAAACACAAATGTCATGCGAGGCATATGGGCCCATGTACCAAGGCTCAGCAAGAATTTATTTTCTATTTGTGGGAACATACCAAACAAATATGAAGACTATATGGATTTATTCCACACAATTTGGAAAGCAAACTCACAATATCGAACAAAAATAATGATCTGAATCAGAAATATATTTTTATTATATTATAAGCAAGAATGTGAATTTGTTAAAATATGAGGTTAATTAATGATACGGATGGCCAGAGCATATCGACTCAGCACTCAATTATTCTTCCACGTCTCATTCTGACTGTTACACAGATCAGCACACAATAACATAGACTTCCACGCATTAAGTGTTAGGGGTATCATTAAAAAGATTTCCTTATGGTACACAAAATTAATTTTAAATTAGCGCATACTAAATAAGAATCAGTCAGTGGAATGTACGTCTGCTTGATAAGTCTATCCTGACAAGAAATACATTAACTCAACTCTTTGCTATAATATAAATTAGATTTACATAGAGACATGATGTCCCGTTTCAATGACTTTTCGACTTAATGTGCTTATCGAGCTTGCCAGTTTTCTCCTTCCATTATACTGAAGGCCCTCTGCAATTTTTTTGCTGACTAAATCAAATTTAGAAACAATAAAATGAATGTCCGATGAATAAGTTTTTGCTTACATGATTTCAATGGTGTCTGAAATTCCGTCAAAAACATTTTTAGAAAGGTAGCTTAATTTTGGTGCATTCGATATGTATCTATAACAGAGAATAAATCATTGGTGAACGACCCATATACGTCCAGATTTATATACTAACATGGTGCGAAGAACCGTCAAATTTGAGAAAGCTCCGTTCTGTATGGCCTCAAGCTGCAAACAGTCTGTGAAGGCACTAAAAATAAAGTATATTTTACACTTTTAATTCGGGTGCATTTAATATTTCCAGGTCAAGAGTCACTCACACATCCAGCAAAGTAGGGGCATACACTTTTAGTCCCATCGACCGCAACCGAGGCAGCCCGGCTGATGCAATTGTGAGCCTTTGCAGTGGTAACTTTAAGGTCTGTGGCACTCGGGTCAAGGCCTCGCCCTCGCAACGGCATTCGAACTCGTTCTGGGAAAAATATTTGTGCATATTCGAAACATAAGTATATTACAATTAATTACAATTACAATTACAATTAAGCTTGTTATCTTCGGGTATAACCTCTAACTTATAGTCCTGTCTGTTAACAGGCAAATCTTGCCAATTACTCAATCTAAGCAGGAAAAAGAAAATATAATAATAGTTATGATACATTAAATAAAAAAATATACATAAACAGCGGATATAGGAAACAGATATATAGGATATAGAAAATTGCCTCTACGCGAAAGACGTTAATTAGCTTCAATAGCTTATACGGACAGAGGGGCAGTAATCTGCGCAAGCTTATATACTCGGCTGACTAAGTCAGAGCTTGAAGATACGTGCAAATGTGTTCTATGAAATCGGAGATGCAATAGCTGTGTAAACCGTGTGTCTTGGCAATATTCAGTTACTTCGTTGGGCTATCGACAGGCACTTACTTGATTAGTTGCTTCCCAGCAGCAGCACTTCCAGACGGATGTATCAATAGTCGGATTGGATGTCGTTGTCGTTGTCGTTGTCGGAGCCTGGGTGATATCAGTTGCATTCCCATCGTCGCTCGGCAGATTATAAATAAAGGGGTTGAACCCGTTGCCGCTGTCATAGCAATTAGTATTCGCTGCTTCAGAAAAAGTGACCAATGAAAGCAAAATGAATGTCAAGAAATCAAATCTTGCTTTAATTAGAGTGCAGTTCATGTTCGCTGTGAGAATCCAATTGATTTTAAGCTTTGCCCTCGTCGATGTGCGATGTGGGATGTGGGATGTGCAATGTGTTGAGACTTAAGTGTTCACCTGGTGGATAATCAACTCTAAATACACTCTGGTCTTGTAATACGTCGACTTCTGATGCATTTTGCTAGTTTTCTTGCACTCGGATGAGGTGTAGCTTTGCTTCCTTTGCGTCGTGCTCTGTAAAATGAGAAATACCTTTATTTTATTATGTTGCAGTTGGAGCTAGTTGGAGATGTGCAGGTTCCGTATTGATTACCCTCAATCAGATCAGAGTTCAAATATTGTATTTATGTATGTAGCTAAAGAGTGAATACACAAATTTACAAAACAACCTCAAAAATTTTGCACCTATTGATGAAGCTGTGAATTGAAATTTCACGTATTGCCCCGAACACATGTTTGATTGACTTTTCAATTATACAAAGTTATGATTTGATTCCGTGAATGTCGTTTAATGTGCAAACTGAATAAATTCACCAACAAATAGGAAGGGCAAACAGAGCTATGGTTGTCTTTTGGGCCCAGTCAATGATAGACTTTCATACCTGCAGACTGTGAATATATATTTTTATTGCTTTGTTAATATTTATATACAACATTTTATTAATCACACTTACACCTAGCGAGTACAAAAATAACCCAATTTGTTTCATATAAATTATAATTAATAATTCGACGAGATAAGCCAAAAAATATTTAACAAGTCAAACAACTTAGAGGACTCTAGTCGGCAGTGCTTAACTAGAAGATACCCATTCTTTCCCAAGCTTCATTTATTTGCTTCGCTGATTATTTACTGGTTCTGATATACATAAAGTTATGTTTTTAAAATACAAAATAAACTCGAACATTGTCAAAGCGGCTCATAGAGTATACTTATACATTAACAGACATAAACTCATGATATGAAAGCGACGCCGCCAAGCGCCTGAGACGATTTCTACATTTTTAATTAGCAAATATTTGTTTGCTAAATATGCACAGTCTGCTGTATTATTTTCTATCTGGGCAGAAGAATGACAAAGCCGTCGGAATTTTTGAAGAAGCATTAATTGCTGTCTTTGTAAAAACTTTTAAATATTGTTTAAGATAGATAAATATAAATTTGAATTAAATTTTCTTTTTCGCTATGATTCATAGGGGTACTTAACAATTACGATCTAGTTGGAAGGCTCGACTAGGATCTTCTCTGAATCCTTCATCGTTCTAATTTATCAATACATATTTTATCTATACACAGAGAAGACGCAGGCAGATGCAGATTTTTATTATATAAAGAATAAGTCATAAAAAATCTCGACTATATCGCTGTAATTGGCTCTGGACCTAGATCAACGCATTCAAGCATGAGAAAAAACGGACGGACATCGAGAATATTTTTAAATTATGGGCAGACCGACTGTTGTAAAAATGTTGACGAGAATTAGATCGTCAATTTTTATTTAGCTATCACTTTTATAATAGTCTTAGAAATAAACAAAAAAAAACACAGATCTGAAACTGCCTGATCAAAGAAAGTTCAACAAATATTTTGGGCAATTCCAAACAGTAAAAAGAAAAAAAATGTTGTTGTCTAACCTCTTTCGTTCTCTAACGTACAATTCCTTTTAATTATTACATAACGTCTATAATATTATATTTATTTAATTGTATACTTATACAGCGCTTACTTGCAACACTTACCGCACTGCATTAATTTGTTGGTTTATATTTTTAATTGTAATACTTTATACTAATATTTGTTAATACTTTATATATATTGTTAAAAATTTTTAATTATAAATATATTTTACTAGCATAGTTTTAGCAGAAGAGAATGAATGTCTCTTGTTTGATTTTAATTACACTTATAATTCATTTTCTATTTTATTTTTATTTTAGTTAAAACATTACTTATTTATTTATATTCCATTAGTCTTTAGCTTTAGCAAACGACTTTTAAAATATTTCGTATTTTTATTTATTTTGAATTCGAATATTTTATAAGTCTAGGCAATTATTACCTGTCACTCACATTAAATTGCATATATATATGTGTACATATATATATATATATATATATATATAATTATTGTTAATTTTGTGGGATTTTTTTCACATTAAACTTTTTTTTTATTTCGAAATATTATTAGGTTTGTTGTGTATTTTTTTTCTGTATTAATTGCAGTTAATCGTCCACATATGTATTTCAGGTAATTGTGCACAATTCAGATAACTCTCTGTGCAGTTGCCTCGGACCGTATGACTGATAGCGACGTCGTGCACCTGTTGAATGGCAACAACTGAGATATCTGATTGGCAAGAGAAGCTTCAATGGAACCGGAAATCAGAAATAGACCGAAATCACACAGTCGATTCGCAACGTCGTCTATATTACAAAGCAGCCCGAGTGACGGAACCGAGCGACGCTAAAGAGAGCACATCCCACCTGTGATGGCAAATATATAGTGAGAAATAAGCTTCGGAAGCGTAACGGGCGCTATGGGGCTCATTTGTAGCTTTTGTGGGGACTAAGCTCGAACTATTTTTAGATGCAAAAGCTTTCGCTTCCATGAACCTATTTAGCTGCGCCAGGGTAGCTGGAACAAAAGGCTTTCATATGTAGTAAGCTTAAGCTTGACTAGTCACAATCTACGCACATTCTTAAAAAATGTTCAGGTAGTAAGCTTTTTAAAAACAAACGTTTCAAAATAAAACTATCACAAATAACAATCATAAATTCTGAACGACCTAAGAGCATAAATCAAACCTGATTCGCACTTAGGTACAAAAATTGTAACTCCTTTAGATTTTATAATTTTACAACGACGCTTATCGATCGCCTCAGGATGAATGTGAACTTTCAGTTCAAAAAGGATCACTCATTTGAGAAGCGGCGGGCAGAGGGCGACAAAATACGCCGCAAGTATCCGGACCGCGTACCCGTCATCGTGGAAAAGGCACCGAAGACTCGTCATGCAGCCTTAGACAAGAAGAAATATTTGGTGCCCAATGATCTGACAGTTGGGCAATTCTATTTTCTAATACGCAAACGCATCAACCTGCGTCCAGATGACGCCCTCTTTTTCTTCGTAAACAATGTCATTCCGCCCACATCGGCTTCCATGGGCTTATTGTACCACGAGCACCGTGATAAAGACTTTTTCTTGTACATGGCTTACTCCGATGAGAATGTCTACGGCCAGGAACAGTTTCAGCTGTAATTCATCAATCTCGAATGCTTTGGCATTACAACAAATTGCAGTTCACCAATAAAATTGATTTATCTTAACACTGAACACAGACTCCAGAAATTTCAAATTACGATTAGACATTAAAGCGTTTAGACAAAAAATATGAGCAACAGAGCATTATTATATAACATGATATTTGCATACCTTCATCTAGAACTCAGGTCTATCTACTATTTAATTTTATATATATTGTGCAAAAAATACTTTAAAATACATACTAAATCACTAGGCAATGTAAATTGGTAAATGTAAATTTAATTAACACTGAAGCGTCAATTTGAAAGCTACATTTGTTAGTTAAGCGCTATTGTTAATTTAGTTGTCTACGAATTCGACCAGCGGCACCAGAAGGGGTGTTTGCCAAAGATCAACCTAGATTCCAGTACCATTTTTAACACTTATATATATATTTTTATCGTTCGATGTTATTACAAGTAAAATGCCTTAATCAAAAGTCAAGATCTATTTACTTTTCACAACTTTATCGATGTTTACTGCGGCTCGTTGATTTGAATTGAGTCCTTCAATTTTGAATATACATACGAGTATTCATGTATATTGGTTGTAAAAGGTCTTTTGACAAGTTCACCCGTTAAATTTTACACTTGTGATATTTACACTAAAGCATATTTGTGAAGTTGAGGCAGCAGCATTTATATTTTTAACAACTTTACCAGGTAAGACATAATTTTAAATAATTAAAGGGCTAACTCAACATTTATGACCTCCATGCATTTAAATTCACTGTAGGAAGCCTCGGATCATCGCAACGTACTTGTGTATTTCTATTAAGAAAATGGGTTAAAAAGTATTTATAGTGTTATCTTGGGGCTCATCGATGTTATCAAATTACCCAAAAAAGTCGGCGCGTATGAATCCGGCTGTGGGCACAGATTTTAATGTCAAATGATCGGCGTTGTCACATATTAAGCGGCTAATGCTGGCCTTCCGCACTTCCTGTAGTTGTGCTGGGTTAAATGCTCCTGGATTAACCTTATCGTTATATTCGTAAAAATACCGATCTCCATGCTTAAATCGTGCAAACTGATCGGCAATTATTTCAGCAAAAGTAATTCCAACAATACCATCTTCAACAGCTCTTTCTAATAGACCGCCTACCCATAAATCAATATCATCGGGCGATCTATAGACTCGAGACAGCTTTTCTCCAATCTATAAAGACGTAAAGCTTGGAAGAGCATATCACCTAAAAGCTAAAAATAAATAATACTTACATCTTTTGGAAACTGATCAAAATTTTTAAGTTTTGGCGCTCCCATCACTTGGAGGTAATCATTATAGCAGCGTATGCCTTGATCACGACCCCGTTGAATATTAATTGCCGCTAAATCCAAGCCAAACGGACTGTGGCCACGGAACAGAAATCTACTGAGCTTTAATGCTTAAACATCAGTATATATACCATTATTATCAGCTTTAAAATACATACTCCATGTGTAATAGAACTGTCGACCTCTTGCATTGGCTGCGTATAAAGTGTTTGAAGCATATCGTCATAGAACTCACGCTTGCGCATGCGCGAAGGATTAAACATAACATCAGGAATATTTATTATTTCATCATGTATATGGAATTTACCAGCCACACTAAAATTCACGTCAAGAATAAGTAAACGTAAGCACAAGCATAGCCATGGTTCTATAATTTATTAATACTTGCCTGGAATGACCCATTCGGAAGGCAGCTCCCGAGAATTCATTAGTAATTGCTGGATTAACTTCAGAATTGTAATCGTTTGAGTATCCCTTCTGACGAGGCACTAAACGGAATCGGTTCATTTGCTGGGGACCAATTAGTGATGGAAGGAATTCATTATACGTAATATGCTGAAGCTCTGCAATAACAATGCGGCGAGCCTCCTGGTAGATCCATTCATCACTTGACGATGGATTTAATTTAGCCAAGATGTCGGCAATACGATTGTGCTCCCGTGCGAAAAGAATGTGTAAAGTGATAAGAGAGATAATTTGATTTGTGCGCCCATCACCTAAAATATATGATATGAGATAGTTTTTGGCCGTAGCTGGTGAAGATATAATATGACTCACCCGATTTAAAGCACGTACTACCCGGTTCCTCACTGCCACAAGCATTCTTGTCGTGTGTTAAGGGAAGCAAGTCGCGACCGAAATCATTAAACATTTGCAGTCGACCGCCACGGAAAGTGCGCAACTCTCGAGCCGACTCCTCATTGGACCCATATATTGGAGAAGCATCCAAGTAGTGTGTTACTTTACTGCGTTGTTTTCCATAACCCAACTGGCAGTCGGCACTGGGTACCAATGATAATCGCACCAAGTTTAAGCACCGCACGCCAAAGGCGCTATAAAATTCATCATCTTTAGACACAGGTATCGGCAGACAGGCAAAGTGTGATTTTTCTGGCGGCAAAATGCTTCTGCCGTCTGGCGAACAACATTGCACCAAGCCGCCGTTTTCGTCGAGACGTACTGACGCCGATTGAGAAACATCGTGCGCCAATAGCTGTGCAAATTGCATGATCAATAGGTTAAACTTTGGATGGGGTCGATTAACGTCAGCAAATAGAGCGCTTGAGATGTCACGAGTGCTCAACAAAGGAGTTCCATCTTTTGAGTGGGCACGGGGTGTCCAGATCCCATCTTCATAGGCAGGTGGAAGCAGACGCTCCATTGGCTGACCAGCAGCCCCCCAATGCAGGCGTTGAGGCAGCGGATTATTGCATGTGCCATCCATAGTCCGATATTTGCGTACACCTCGACAGATAGGCATTGATTGGCAATGCTGGGCTAATGGTGTTTTTGAAAATTCTACTTGCACATTATTAGTGATAAGATCATCAAGAGGCACTTGCTCCTTCTTCCCAAACACTTGACTGGCAATGACTAATTCGAACGCACTATTCGACAATGCAAAGTGATGTAAATCGTCTTTGGGCGACGACTGAAACATGATACCATGAGTAAAATCTGGACGACCACGACTCACTGGCATTTGGGCAACACCATTCATTAGCTGCTTGAAATTTTTTCGTGCATCTTCAATCACGTCAGGTGGCAAGATCGTTTGAAATGATGCTCGGCGCGCTTTATTATGTCCGGCCGTGTGGTTTTGACCGGTTTTGCAACAATAACCAAACTTTCCGGCGGGCAGATCACAAATTTGTGGCTTTTCGTGCTCCGCCATCCGTACATGTGCAGGGCATTGAATTTGAGGTACACATTTTACCGATTTGCAGCTTTTGCACATTTTCAGTAACCCAGTTGTGGGAACCTCTGCAAACAAAATGGTATACATATATAATGTTATGATCTATTCGACATTCGCAATATGAAATACGCCATAAGTCAATTTTCCGCCATTAGATATTAATAAGTGATCTTACCAACATCTTCATTATTCTCTTTCTCATCAACCAAGTCATTTTTTCGTAATGAAAATGCGCCTACATATTTGAGTTCGAATTGCACATGTAATAGATGCCACCATATTAAAAGAATGCAAATGTTACGCATATCACAGGTTAATTCGAATTTTATAGTTGCATGTGCTAGAAACAGGAGGCAAAGTCCATTTAACTAATAACGGTGCTTCTAAAATGCAATGTGGCCAGGTACAGTAATATTCAAAATGACTTTTAAGAATACCCAAAAAATACTGTAATTAATAATACGACAAATATTTGTTGAATATCGATATATTCAGGCATATTCTCAATTGAATTATATCTCAGAATCATTAATATATAAGTAGTAACCTCAATGAATATTCTTCACATTTTGGTTTTTAAATATTGAAATTCAGTATTACTAAATATCGATAACGGATTTGATGGAAAATATAAGATGAAATTTTTTAATATCGATAGTATCGATATCAGTGAATTTTTTTTGTTAATGTACTATCCGCCATATTTGTTCGCGTCAGTGAAAATATCTGGCAACGCTTAAAATCGCTTTGTATAGGGCCAGCTCGTCGTCATGCTGAGAAATAATGAAAAATAAGTAAAATACACTGGATAAAGAGGATAAAGTGTATATATTATGTGTACAACTCGTCGAGTTGATACCCGAATGCGAATTTACCAAATACCAGGTGTTTTTTCTTGTGCACTACAGTAATGAATGATTTTTTTCGGCCGACAAGACTCGCATACAATTTAATGTTCGTACTCGTACCGAGCTTGTCTTCTCACGCGAGTTCGTTTTTAGTGTATATAGCCAGTCTATGGACGGTCGATGCGTGAATATATTTCTATGTGTAAGTGTGGGTGTGTGCATGTGTTTCGATTAGTTCAGAAAAAGACTTAAATCACCAATAATTTACCGGACTCGTTCTACTAGCGAGTAAAAAGTACAAGCTTGCTACATAAAAATCAAATATGTACATACATGCAGGCTCAAAGTTCGGTACGGTACAGATACATGTGTGTGTATACATAAAATATTAAATTGTCGGGACACATCCTTGCATCATCATCACCAAAGGGTCAAACCAACACCAATATGTATTAATCTAAGCCAACCAGCCAAAAAAAAAAAAAAAAAAAAAAAAAACTCAACTAAAAAGATAATCACGCAAAAAAAAAATGAAAAAAAGTCTTTAATCAAGCATAAACGAGACGACGAGAATGACAAACGTCAGCAGTCGTGAAAAGTACAATTGCAACTGTTTCAACACTATAAAAAGCCTATCAAATGAAAAATATTTAACTTAAATTCTTGGTTTACAGTGCGATTTTTGTAATGAAATATGAATAACCAACAAAATAAAAAAAAAAAAACCAAAAACAAATTGTAAAAAACGCGATAGCTAAACTCGTTTTGCTCTCACACTCGGCATTAAAATGTACATGTAACAGTAGTGGTCTCGCTCTTACACACCTTTTTGCAATACAAAAAAGACCGCATTCAATACAAGCGAGATAAATAGCTCTCCAAAACTGAAAATCAGTGGGAGCGCGCAAAAAATCGTAAAGCAAATTAAACAAAAAGAAATCAACTGCAAGTGGATAAATAAAAAATTATAAAACAAATGCTGCATATATTTTAGGCACTTTGACATGCCATGAAATGAACTGCATATATTTGCTCGAATTGACTGTGTCATTCGAAAGCATAACACTGTCTGTAGATAGATGAAAGTTAGCCTACAATAATGAAAATGGTCTGTTGTCTTACTTATTCTAAAGATAAAAACCATATATATTTTCAGACTTCATAATTTGAGCGACTCACTGTACAAAAAAATGTCGGACTAGCTAAACTCATAAAAAAAATGCGTAGATTTTAAAATTTGTAAATATTACCAATTAAATTTAAAGCAATCAACGCAAAGACTATGTTACTAAGTTTAAAAACCGGTCGTTAAATTAAAAATATTTTATATTTCGCATATTTAAAATATTGCAAATAAAGTTCACAACCATTGACCGGGTAATATTAGCGGGTTTCCATGTAATTATACTCGATGTAAATGTTATTTTATATTTGAAACATATGTATACAAAATTTGGATCTATTGCGCGGGAAGAAAAATATAGTTCAAAACTATCCCAATGACCAAACCAACATATAAAATATTATTAATGCATTATTTATTTCTCCTATTAAACAAAAACTAATACAGACATCCCATAAGCGCACATGTAAGTGCGACAGTGAGAGCCACACTCTCATGCAAGTGAGATGGCGTTTGCGTGTTTAGCTGCCAAATGTAAAGAGCGCGAGAGAAAATTGAGAGAGCACTCTGTGGCTGTCAACGCGCGACAATTTGTAAACGGACAGTCAGAATGCTGTGGTAGTGGTAGCTGATTTTTCAATACACAGAATGAAGAGTTACAAAATCTTTGGCGGCTAAATGAAATACATATTGAGGCTGTTAAAGTCCTCTGGTTTTGATTATGTGTTCAATGGTGCTGTTTATATGGTGAAATTTGCGTTAAGTAGACTAACGAATGCTTTTCAAACTTGCAGCTAACATAACCTCAAACTTGCCGCTGCAGTCGGGGAAGTCGTCGTCATCACCGTCAACATTGTTGGTGGGTATTCCACAGCCACAACTACTTGATACAATAAGCATCGCCAGCAAAAAGTGGACGCAATGAATGAAAAAATAAAGTCGCCCTCAACCCAGAGTAGTGGCGCAGCCGGGGGAAGCGCAGCTCCAACGACAACCGCCAGTACAGGTGGCGCCACACCACCTACATCGGGCCCGCCCACACCGAACAACGGCAACGATCCTATTATACAACAAAGTGGCACTGTACCGCATCCTTATGGCGGGCCGCCTCCTGGGGCAGTGCCTGGTGTAGCTCCCGATTCAGCTGCAGCTATGTCGCACTATCATCATTTACATCAACAACAACAACAACAACAGCAGCCACAAGGTCCACCGTTACCGCCACACATGCAACACCATGGAGGACCACCACCACCACAGGGACCACTACCGCTTCCACTGGAGCATACGCCTGGTGTAAAGGATGAATATGGTTCAGCACATTTGCCGCCGCCACCTGGCGTTCAACATCCACATGCTCATCCTGCGTACGCGCGTTATCATTCAGCCGATCCGAACGTAGATCCCTACCGATACGGTCATGCGCCACCGCAGCAACCACCTCCTGGTAGCAAACCGCCGCACCAGCAACAACAGTCGCAAGGCTCAGGCGGCTCACCAAATCGACCACCACAACAGCGTTACATACCCGGACAACCGCCGCAGGGTCCAACACCAACATTGAATTCATTACTGCAATCGTCAAATCCTCCCCCACCACCCCAACATCGCTATGCGAATAACTATGACACACAGCAAGTGGCTAATGCAGCTGCAGCCGCTGCGGCAGCACAACAGCAACATCAGCAAAGTGCTCAGCAACAACCTGGCGTGCCACCACCCCCACTACCGGGCCATGGTCCTCCACCACCACAACACCAACAATACGGAACGCAACAGGGCGGGTGGGCACCACCCCCACGACCTTACAGCCCACAGTTGGGGCCATCGCAACAGTATAGGACACCTCCACCGGTAAGTCAAAATCCTTTAATCCGAAGAAACCGCTCCGCTGTCGATTAAAGAATGCTTAAAGGTTGCTCAGGTTAGTTTGTATGTTTCACAACTGATTCAGACATACTGACACATATAACATATTAAAAGTACGACCAAAGAACCAACTTTTAAGAACCTGCCCTGGCGGTTGGAAAACAATAACAAAACATGAAAAGACAACGAAAAAACAGTGGTGTTGGCAAGAGCAGTTGCCGGTACCACCACCACCTGACAAAGCAGGCAGAATCAGACGAAAGAGACGCGGCATGTTCGCTCGAATCTGCTTTTCATGCATACATGTGTACGTGTTTGCGTTTGTATGTGTGTGTGTGTTTGAGCTACTGTTGGACGGTTTGTTTGTTTTTATTTTATTCGTTCATTGTAGCTTATATCGCTAAGATTCTTCGATTAGAATTTGGAACTATAAGTTGCAGAAATCTAGTGACCACTTAATGTTTAACGCTTGAAACTCAGCTAGAGCTAGACATTACCATTCGGTTATAGATTAAAGTAAATAATAACATTGCTTCAATCTCTTTCACTAGGTATTAGATATGCCCTATCTTTCACAAACAATATTTTGTAACGCTTTTTAACATTTTGTACATTTGCTGAGTCTGTAGTTATTGATTTTTTATTTTCGTTTTCTGAAAGATAAATTGGCAATTTAAAATAACTGCAATGTAAGTAAATATTTGCTTTCAAATTCGGCTCTTTGAGTATCCTCATGCAACTATTAAACTGGAATGCAAAATGTTCGTACGTCTGTCGTAGCATGGATCTCAGTTATGAAATTATAAATACAGGATAGAGTATAATCACATACCCTGTACTTTTAAAACTTTAACATAGGGTATATTCAAGTAGCAAATTAATATAAATTAAGTATTTTAAAAGATCATACAGAATAATCGGCATATGTGTTATTCCCTTTCCAAATACTCAAAATATATATTTTTTCAAATGGAAAAAAATAATATTTTGACGTCGATCAATGAGAAAGAGAGCGCTTTCCTTCATTCTTAATTCTGCCATTGTGTTTTCCACTCGGATCGGCTTTTAAACCACCACCATTAAAGTACCACACAGAATAGAGCATTGCAGTTGTTTCGCCTTGCGTTTAGCAGCAGCCCCTGTTTTACACAAACGTTATTTTCTCCGTTTCGCTGTCATTCGTTTGGCCGTCGTCGTTCGCCCATTCATTTAGTGTCTGTGCTGTTTCCAACACAAGTTGCGACCCTTGCTGCATGAATTTCGTCCCTCTTCAGCCCTGTTTGGCTGGTGTATATATTTCTGCGTTTAATTTTCATCCATGATGAGTTTTCCCTTTTTAGTTGAGTTGAGTTCGCTTCTGCGTTTGCCATATATATATGTGTAAGCCAACGCAGATAGATGCCCCTCTTCGATGTGCATCAGAACCATCCATTCATGTTTCCTGTCACCCTGTAGTGGACCAGCCATCGTTGTTGCTGCTTATCCTGCTAGTTTCAGACTCAAACACGCACAATGCCGCTTATTGGTAGCATCTCACATTAGATTTATTGCCATGTCTTACTTTGGTCTGCCGTTTGCACCCATACTATGACGACTTTGTTGCGTCTTGCACTGCTGTTGCTCCTAGCTGCATCAGTTATGGGTGTCAGAGTGGGCGAAGGGGAGTGGGGATCTACATATAATCGTGTAAGACTATCAGATGCAGTTTGCGCCTGGGTTATGTTTGCCGTGAATCCTTTTATTATTTATAAGATCATAGAGATTGTTTTCGAATATAGTTAATATATAATTACTTGATAGTGATATTATTACTTTGGCTTTTTGTTTGGGTGTACTCTGACTATATAAGCCTGAGCTAATAACAATTAAATAAAATATATAAACAGAAAACATTTTGCTTTAATTCACAGACAAATACTTCCCGAGGTCAATCACCATATCCGCCAGCTCACAGTCAAAACTCAGGTTCCTATCCAAGTTCGCCACAGCAGCAACAGCAGCAGGCCCAACAGCAGCAACAACAAGCTACACAACAGCCTGGTAGTGTTGGCACTCCCGGAGCGCCGGCGCCGCCATCCGGTCCCTCACAACAGCAGCAGCAACAGAATACACCGCCCACTTCTCAATATTCACCGTACCCTCAAAGGTATCCAACACCACCAGGCTTACCGACAACTGGGCCCAACCATCGAACTGCCTACACAACGCACCAGGTAGGAAACAATTTTATTTAATCTATCGAACTTTATTTGAAAGTCAGTATAAAACAACGAAATATGGTCATCAAACAAAAACTATATTATGGACTGACCCCATAGACCACCAAATTTTATAATCAGTTACATTTGACATATATCTAAGTCACAATTATATAGTTGAAGACAAAATGAAATTTTATAATTATGTACTTTCAGTATCCGGAACCAAATCGACCGTGGCCGGGTGGCTCATCGCCTAGTCCTGGGCCCGGTCATCCATTGCCGCCTGCCTCGCCGCACCATGCCCCACTGCAACAACCGCCGACGCCACATAGCGCTGGTGGTGGCCCGCCACCTAGTAGTAGTCCTGGCCATGCTCCCAGTCCATCGCCTCAGCCTTCACAAGCATCACCATCGCCGCACCAGGTACTTATTCAATATTTTTCAATTATTATTCGGCTTGGGGCTTGCAGAACCCCTCTACTCAATAATGCCCACCCACATTAGGGGCTTATTTTACTCCACTTTTTGGACCAAATACACTCTTCTACTGCTCGCGCAATTTGGCTCCATTGATATTAGTTATTTGTTGATGCGCTATCAGTATTCAGGACCCTGACAACAACTTTTATGTTGTCTGACTATTTGGCTCTGTCCCCTTTTGTACGCATTCTGGAATGAAGTCAGTATGTATAGGTTTTACATTTATTCATTCAGAATGTCCGTAATGGTCGCAGTTGCCGGTGCCGTCGAAGTGTCTCATACCATATTTTTCTCATTCCCTTTTTGTTGTTGTTGTTGTTGTTGTTGCTGCTGCTGCTGCTGCTGCTGTGCTGTGTGTGTGTAAAAATACATAGATAAAACACAAATACACTCAAGATCTCACAAAGAGCATCTGTGTTCATGTATGTATGTATGCATTTAGGTCAATGCCAAGGTCATTGTTGTTGCTTTCGGGCTGTTTGCTTTTATGTTTCGTGTTGAAAACGCAGACGCATTTTACTCACATAATGTCTTAAGCTTTAAATAAAGTTGATGCCTTACACTCAATAAAAAAGAAAGGAACCAAACAAACATTATCTAAAAGGCTTTTTCACAATTACCATAATCCTCGCCAAGCACGGCGTATTTTAAATAATGCCAATCTATAGTCATCGGGCAGTTTTTGAAAATAAAGTTTTTTGTTGTTAGTATTTGGCCAACGAGCACCTATATATCATCTATAGTCGATTTTAAATATATCGATAATGGAAAATACTTCAATACAGCACACCAAAAACAAAATATAACTTAGAACATGCAGGTGGCACACGCAAACTGAAACTAACACATGCATTTCAAAAGAGATACAA
The DNA here is from genome assembly GCA_035047625.1 of Drosophila mettleri. Lineage (NCBI taxonomy): Eukaryota > Metazoa > Arthropoda > Insecta > Diptera > Drosophilidae > Drosophila > Drosophila mettleri. The sequence continues at coordinate 21,223,997 of JAWNPI010000035.1, forward strand.
AAGAGCGCGCACAGACCCGAAATAAGCGGTGAATGTTCCACAAGCTGAATTGGGGCTTTGGTGTTAAACGTTCAGTATTGAGAATTTCTAAGATCTCAGCTGCGCTGAACACGAACACGAACACGAACACCTTTTACCGCTCTTTACTTGGTTCCGTTGTGTTGGTACAATTTCTCATCGACTTAAATATGTACATATGTGTGCATGCATGTATGTAGCATGTACCCCACATACAAATAGTAAGTACATTAGTACATTGCCCATGCAAGTAACTCTGAGTGACTTCTAATTAACAAGTGTACATTTACAATCTAAATAATGTATATCAAATAATTACAATAAATTTCAGTCGCTTTGTATAAAGGACAGAATTATCAAAGTATCATTCCTGCTCTCGCTTCGCAGGCCGCAACATTAGCGATGATCACTGTTTTGGTAGATTGCAATTTAAGTGTACTCCCTGCTGTATATTGCCTAATCTTATCTACATTAGGGTAGTGTATTATAGTATTAATCCGAAAATCTTTTACTTCAGTTATACGTTTAAACGTTGCTTGAGAGTATTGTGTTTCGCTCTTGTTGAATTCTGTTTGCTCTTAAAACGATATAAACAGCAATAGTACTAAATGCGCGCAAGCTATAATATACTGACAGCATACATAGCGCATGTTTGTTATAAATGATTTCATTGTGCTGTTTTCCCGTATTGGTGTGTGTGTGTTTTTTTTTCCAAGTAATTTTCTACATGCCGGCAAGTTTTACGTACACACTCGCAACTAAAAACGTGGGCCGCCTTCATCTCGAGGAGCGTTGCCCCATCGCTCATCGTTTTTTGCCTTCTGCTGGTGCTGTTGCCCGTCGCCTGTGGTGGCTTTGCTATTCTCGTCATCAACGCCGCCGCAGCCGTCGCCTATGCTACTCAAGTATACTCCTTGCTTGGCCCCATTCCCCCGAGTTCGCTGTTCAACCATACACGAAACACTCAACGCTTCTGCTTGGTCTTCTATTTAGGTATGTGTGTGTGTGAATCGCACGAAAACGAATGAACAGAGAAACGAGAGAAGAAACGAATGGCTGGCGCTGTTTTTTTTTTTTTTTTTTTTTTCATTTTCTTTATTTTATTATAGTTTAGCATTGAATGTGTGCAGTATACATGTGGCTGAGTGTGTATGTGTTCACGTTGCTGTTTCTTATCTACGTCTTTGTCATCGTACGTTGGCTCGCTCAACGCGCGCCATAACTACCACTGCCACATCTCCAATCCGCGCCCCTCTGAACGAACGCTTTAAGTTGCAGTCTACGTCGACTTTGTCGTTATTCGTTCCACATAGCTTTTGCTCTGCCGCTACTGCTGGTGTTGTTTTTGTTTTGCGCTTTGACTTTGCCGTAGCTGTGCCCGTCAGTTCGTCGTACATTTCATTTCACTTCACTTAATTTCTCAGATACCCAAACGAACAACGTAACGTCGAACGAAGAGAGTATGCCGGCGTGGGCACCGCACCCCTCATCAACATTTATATCGACAATGTTGATCCCGCGCTGGTCGTTTTACTGTGCGACTCGAATAGCTGTCGGCTTAAGCCCCTGTTGTTGGTATTGGGTGCATACATATAAATATATATATATTTATATATATATATATATATATATATGTATTTATTTGTATCTTGTACACACATGTCTTGTTTGTGCTCTCTTGGGCTGAGCTTTTTTTTTAAATTTTTATAGACAAGCGGCAAACTAAAGTTACGTTCGACTGTTTAGAATCTGAGCATGGAAATTTGGCATTGTTGTTCCCACAAATTTAGTAGTTTGTTTTTGACGGCGATGACCAAAATCAATGAAAAGATTTAGTCACTTTATCAAATTAAAATAAAATTCGCTTATGTGCAATGTCACCTAAAGGTTGTGTGGTTTCTAAAGTTTCCGATATTTAAGTTAGTTCGCATATGTCATCAAACTTGGCATAAATAATTTGGTAGTAATCAAAATTGCACTGATTGATGTAACACGAATTTGTATATTAATATAGGAGCTGATCGGGCAAAATAGTAACGACAGTTCAAGTGGTGGAGCACACAGTGGTATGGGTTCTGGTCCGCCTGGAACACCTAACCCGCAACAAGTGATGAGGCCAACACCGTCACCTACAGGCTCATCGGGCTCAAGATCAATGTCTCCGGCAGTGGGTATGTATCTGAAAATATTACAATAGCTTACATCAATATTAAATTGATTTGATTTCAGCACAAAATCATCCGATTTCGCGACCGGCGAGTAATCAGTCAAGTAGTGGCGGTCCAATGCAGCAACCAACAGTGGTTGCTGGCCCACCCCCTATGCCACCACACGGCTTACCAGGTGGGCCACCATCTCAGCAACAATCTCAGCAGCAACAGGCTTCAAATTCAGCATCATCAGCGAGTAATTCGCCTCAGCAGACGCCACCACCTGCACCGGCGCCAAACCAAAACGTTAACAATATGGCAACACCACCACCACCGCCACAAGGAGCAACCGGTGGTTATCCGCTCCCGCAACATATACATGGCGGTTACAAAATGAGCTTACCAGGTCAAAACCCTGGTTCGCAAGGATACCCTCCACAACAATATCCTCAAGGTATGAAATAATTCAAGTAAATAGTTAACTTGTCTAAAAAATAAAATTATATTTATTAGGTAACTACCCGCCACGTCCCCAGTACCCGTCAGGTGCCTATGGAAGTGGGCCACAACAGCCACCAACTAGCCAGTCCTCTGGAGGCACTAACAGCATGCCATCTGGTACCCAAGCTGGTTACCCTCGGTCTATGCCAAACCATGGTAGTGGCAGTCCCCATCAGCAGTATCCTCCGTATCAGTGGGTACCGCCGTCACCACAACAGTCTGGACCTGGTAGTGGATCGGTGCAAATTTCCACTGGTATGGGAAATCACGTGCAAGGCAAGGGCACACCACCACCAGTTGGACCACCCCCGCCACAGGGCAGCGGCTCGCCACGGCCTCTTAACTATCTTAAGCAGCATTTACAACACAAAAGTGGATATGGCGGTAGTCCAGCGGGACCACAACCACAGGGTTATGGCAATGGACCAACTGGAATGCATCCATCGATGCCCATGGGTCCTCCACATCATATGGGTCCGCCGCAAAGTATGGGGCCACCCACCAGTACACCACCGCAGTCTATGATGGGCGCACAGAGTGGCAGTGACGCCGAACATATATCCCAAGACAATGGTATTAGTTCATCAGCGTCTTCGCCAGCTGCAGGTTTGCATGCAGTGACTGCAGTAGTTACAACTGGACCAGATGGTACACCGATGGATGAAGTTAGTCAACAGAGTACGCTTTCCAATGCGTCGGCTGGTAGGTAATCTAAAATATTTGTCTAGATTAGTAACTGAGGTTTTGACATCTTTCAGCATCAGGTGAAGATCCACAATGCACTACACCAAAGTCGCGCAAGCATGATCCATATAGCCAAAGCCACTTAGCTCCACCCAGCCCTTCCCCACATCCAGTTGTAATGCATAGTGGTGGTGGACCTACAGGCGAAGAGTATGAAATGAATTCACCTCCAAACTGGCCCCGTCCAGCCGCTAGCTCAGTAAGCATATTTTAATTACAATTTTAATGTTTAATTAAAACACATCTATCTATAGCAGGTTTTCAATAGTCATGTTCCTGTTCAACAAGAACCATTTCGTAGCACTATAACGACTACTAAAAAGTCCGATTCACTTTGCAAATTGTATGAAATGGATGACAATCCGGATAGACGAGGCTGGCTAGACAAGTTACGTGCTTTTATGGAGGATCGTCGAACACCAATAACGGCGTGTCCAACCATTTCAAAACAGCCACTTGATTTATATAGGTTATATATTTATGTAAAGGAACGTGGCGGATTCGTCGAGGTATGCAAGGTGCCGTAGTAACTCCTTTTACTAACTTCTTTTTAGATTTACTAGCAAAACCAAATCAAACAAACCAAATTTAATGCTCAACCAACCAATCAATCAAACTACCAAACACCACCAACCAAAGTAAAAAAATGTAGCTAACACATTAAAAACTTTATTAATTCCTTAATGTGAAACAAACAAAAGTCGATCATGAATTTTCAAAAATATTTCATTAGCATGACATCCTACCACATTTATCTGCCTGTAAGCTATGGAAAGTACTTACCGTCTCTCTTACAGCATTAAAGTTGATCGAATCAAAATCACAAGAATTCTAATAGTTTTTCTCAATTTTGCATGAATTATTTGGTTGCATGCTTTTCTAAGACGATTTCCAAATATGTTTGAAACTCAGTGTCGACATTTTTCATATTTAATCTGAAGTGGTTTCGTTAACAATTTTATTTAACAATATTACATTTCTTCAAGTTTAATTTACATTTTATTACTAACACTGTTACAAAAGATTTTTTGAATGCGTGTTTACACAACGCCATTGCTCGTAATTTATATTTTTCTTCTTTACTAATTCACCCAGATTTTATAAAGTCTACCCAGTCTAGCCTATTTTCAAATATATATACGCATATTTTCGTTGTTGTCAGGTAACTAAGAGCAAGACCTGGAAGGATATTGCCGGTCTGCTCGGAATTGGCGCCAGCAGTAGTGCTGCATATACACTTCGCAAACACTACACAAAGAATCTTTTGGCATTTGAGTGTCATTTTGATCGTGGCGATATTGATCCATTGCCCATTATTCAGCAAGTGGAGGCTGGTAGCAAAAAAAAGACAACAAAAGCAGCATCGGTACCATCACCAGGTAAGTGTTTACCAGATGATATCAAATTTTAACACCATAGGAAAATAGTAATAATTTTTTGCTTTCGAAACTATGAAAATGTTAATGCAATAGCTTCGATAGTGGCTTCTGTTCATACAAATAGACGAGCGGAAAGCACCAAACTGATATACACCTTTAATAGAATTAATAAAAGTTTCTACTTGAGCATTTTCATACTCCCATTATTAAGTAAAATACTAAAATGTGACCAAGAAATAGGATACAAATATGTTAAATTTGAGATAACCTAATGCTAATGAAATCAGTTAAAATTGTACGTTTAAATTTGAAAATATGCTATATATTTTTTATACCTTAAATTAATTGAAAATTAAATTTCTGAGTATAATGTTTTTGTGCAAATGTATGTAACAGGCAGAAGGAGGCGTTTCACACCCCATAAAGTATATATATTCTTGATCAGCTCGATGAGCTGAGTTGAACTGGCCCTGTCCTGGATTTCGTAAACCACAAAAGCTAGAGACTTAAAATAACAAGTAACTAAACTCTAGTCGAGACTGCTCGACTAAGAGATACCCTGAATCCATTGAGCTGTAATACCAATCATTAAGAGCTTCATTTATTCATTAATAGTAAACAACACATGCACACACACACACACACAAACATATGCGTGTATGTAATATGCTCACTGCGCAGTTTTGCGGCTGCAGAAGAGGCTGTGCTATGGAAACTTTATTGTTTAATAACTTTTTTTCTCGATCTATGTTCTTAATGAAATTTTCGGGGCATGATTATGACATCCAAATGTACCTATTTGCCAAATTTCAAGTCTCTAGTATTTGATATACGTGAGTTATCGATTTTGTTGAATTGTGGGCGAAAGGGGCGTGGCATCAAAAATCCAAAAATGACAAAATGTGCGGATTCAATATAGCAACCAAACACAACTTAGTGCACGATTCTATCTTTAACGGTGTGCACGCCAGACCTCAAAAACAAAGCGATATTTTCGATAGTTATCGATAAAAAAGAAATGGGACGAGTTATCGAAAAAAAAAAATAAACTCGTACAGCGTATGGTATTATCGAGCATTTTGCTTTTTATTTGAAGTCTCTAGCTTTTATGGTTGCAGAAATCCAGGTGTTTACACGGACGGACGGACGGACGGACAGACGGACAGGGCTAGTTCAACTCAGCTCATCGAGCTGATCAAGAATATATATACTTTATGGGGTGTGGCACGCCTCCTTCTGCCTGTTACATACATTTGCACAAAAACATTATACCCTGAAATTTCCATTTTCAATGGATTCAGGGTATAAAAAGCAAAATGCTCGATAATACCATACGTTGTGCGAGTTTACCGATAACAATCGAAAATACCGCTTTGTTTTTTAGCCTAGCGTGTACTAAGTTTTATTTGATTACTATAATGAATACGCATATTTTGCCATCTTTAGGTTTTTGATGCCACGCCCCCTTCGCCCACAATTTACAAAAATTCACAAATCCTATATATTAAATACTAGGGACTTGAGATTTGAAAGGCACATAAATGTCCTGAAAATTTTATTATAAACGTGTATGTCTATAGCATATAGTATAGTCTATGCTGCAGCCGCAGCGCTGACGCCATCGCATAAACATTAATGAATAAATGAAACTTTTAATGATTAGTACTACAGCTCAAAGGATTCAGGGTATCTCTTAGTCGAGCCGTCTCGACCAGAGTTTCGTTATTTGTTGTTGTTGTCAATGTTACCGTTAGTTAGTTTAGGCACGTTTAATCTTAATTATATCGCATTCATAATTTACATTATTATAACGTTTCATTCAATTTATTTTACAAAATTAACCATATTCCAACCAATCGGTGGTGGTCATTTGGACGCTGGAACAACAAATTCCACAGGGTCATCGAACTCGCAGGATTCATTCCCTGCACCGCCTGGCAGCGCACCAAACGCAGCGTTAGATGGCTATACAGGGTACTCTGGTGCTGGTGCGTATCCACCATCTGCCGGTCCGCAACCAGATTATACAGCAACAGGTCAGATGCCACGACCGCCGTCGCAAAACAACCCACAGGCACCACATCCTGGTAAGCAATGAAACATATTCAACAATTCATAATTTCAGAGTTGCGTACATATACATATACTTTTTACTTACGTACACATGTAAATATATACATCCATATATGATATAGCCTTGCTATGAATACTGATTATTTGTTGTAAAACTTAAATATTTATGTTTTCAATGTTATATGTGTATTAAAATTAGATAATGCATATATTTTTGTTTTCCTAAAACTTAATTTATTAATTTCATATGTTTAATTTGTTTATTCATTTTTATGTTGGTAACGTAAATATGGGCGCACTACTTTTAAAAATCACCAAAATCACAATCACCTGACACCACCAACAACTACACCACATCGCTCCACTAAATCATTAAAAAATAAAAACAACTTCGATCTTGCTCAACAAAACCTTAACTTCATGCCAATTACAACAATTTTTATTATGTGTCATTCATTAATTTCTCCATCACTCCATCATAATCGTCATCAATGCCGCTTGCCGACTCAGGCACTCAAAATCAATCAGCTGCCACTGTTCCCGGTGATAACATAAATGTGAGCAATCCTTTTGAAGATCCAATTGCTGGCGGTGTGGCCGCTGGTGGTGTTGCTGTTGCTGCAGTTGGTGGTGCGTCACATGGTGCTCCTCCACCACCCCCACATTCACCACACACAGCGCCACAATCGGGCAACCAGCACCACCAACAAGGCATTCCAACACAATTGCCGTCGCAGCAGCCACCGGCGCCACCACCACAGCAACATGGGCCGCCGTCGACGCAGCATGTGCGCCCTGGAACTGGAGTACCTTATCCACAGGGTAGCTCTGGGTATCCAACGCCTGTGTCTAGAACGCCAGGTACATTCATCATGTTTTCTTATGTTTCTTATGTTTTGTTATAACATTAATTTCGAGTTAATGGTCAAGCAACGTCTCCATTGATTTAATTTTACGATCGTTCTGCATGTGGGTTACATATATATATATACAAATACTTTGCTTACTTTCATCATGTACTTATCATTTAATTTCTAACTTCTGATTCTTTAATGCTTTAACAACCCTACCCCTTTCTGCCTTATCAATATTTTCATTACTATCGTTAAAGAATGTTTTTTTTAATAATCATTTAGAGTTTGTTTTAATGCCCACTAACCGCTTTACTTAATCTCAATTTGATTGTCTATGAAATATTCAATACCATTAATTTGGAAAATATCGGAGTAGTGTTTAGATGTTATTATTATTGTGATGGCGTCAAATTAAGCACTTATCCTATATTTATGTATTTGAAATGATGAATTTTAAAAAATTTGGCATACTTTGGAAAATTGCTAAAATGTATCTGAGACGGAACTGTTGATGATCCCATAAATAAATAAATATTTAAATAAATCTTACATATGAAATCTTATGTATTGCGTGATACGCTGCTTTTTCAGATTAGTACATCTCAAACGTTTTGGATTAATTTGTATTTTATTTTTCCATTTTATATACCACCACTGACTTTTGTACTGCTTTACTTGTGTATAAAATATGAACATTTGCAATTAAGCACTTATTTCTGATTATTACAGGTTCACCCTATCCAACACCACCTGGTGCTTATGCGCAATATGGCTCGAGCGATCAGTACAGTTCCGCTGGCCCGCCAGGTCAACCTTTTGGACCGAATCAAGGCCAATATCCGCCACAGAGTCGCAATATGTACCCTCCCTACGGATCCGAAGGGGAAGCGTGAGTGAACAATATAATTTACATACATCCTCATTACACTCAGACATACTTACTCATCTCACATATACTGAAATTCAACCGTACTGAGCCTATTTTACTTGCCATGGCCTTGAAGAATTGCTATGTGCAATGAAATAAAAATTATTTAGATGCATTTTTGTTTTCATTTTCTCAGACCTCCAGCTGGCGCTAATCAGTACGGTCCGTACGGAAATCGTCCCTACAGTCAAGCACCACCCGGTGGACCACAACCACCAACACAAGCTGTTGCGGGCGGACCACCAGCTAGTGGAGCACCAGTAGCCCCGCCGAACAGTGGCTATGCTCCAAGCACTCCTAATCAACAGGATTATTATAGGCCGCCAGATCAAGTAAAGCTCTTAATCTTACATTTAATCAAATCAAGGTCGAATTTAATTTGCTCTTTTCTCGCAGAGTCCTCAGCCACGAAGACATCCAGACTTTATTAAAGATTCTCAGCCGTACCCTGGCTATGCAACAAGGCCTCAAATTTATGGTAAGCATGTTGTGTAATATATTCAATACCTAGTTAATTAAACTAAAATTAATTGTATTTTGAAGGTGGTTGGCAAGGCAGCAATCCGCAGTATCGTCCTCAATATCCCACATCGACTGCACCGCAGTCATGGGGAAATGCACCACCTCGGGGTGCAGCTCCACCTGGAGGTCCACACGGACCACATGGACAACAACAATCAGGGGTAGCTCAGTGGGAACAGCATCGTTATCCACCTCAGCAGCCCCCGCCTCCACCGCAACAACAGCCCCCTTACCAGCAAAGTACGCCGCCTGGACAGCAACAACAAACGGCACCACAATGGGCGCAAATAAATGCGGTCCAGGCGCCACCACAGACAAGTATTTCGCAGCCGTCGTTGCGTCCACCTGTTGGAGTTGGTCAGCAACAGCGTATGCCTAGTGGAGTGCCAGTAATGCCACCGCAACAGCAGCAAGGACAAACTGTACCTCAACCACCTCATGGTGGGGTTCCAACGTCAAATATGCCGCCTGTACCCGGCATGGTGAAGCCGCCTTATGCTATGCCTCCACCATCACAATCTGCCGGTGGATCACCTGGCGTGCCAATGGTTGGTAATGCACCAGTTACCATGATCACGCAAAAGCCATCTCCCATAGTTGGACAAGGAATGCAGCCCACTCAACAGCAACCTTCCCATCAGCTGGCAAATCAACAGGCTGTCTATGCCCCACAAGTAACTGGCCCAGGAGCACAGATGGTTAAAAAAGAATTAATCTTTCCACATGATAGTGTAGAATCAACTACACCGGTACTATACCGTCGAAAACGTCTAACCAAGCTTGACGTGTGCCCTGTCGACCCGTGGCGAATATTTATGGCCATGCGTTCAGGTTTACTTACTGAGTGCACATGGGCATTAGATGTACTGAATGTTCTTTTGTTTGACGATTCTACAGTACAGTTCTTTGGCATATCAAATTTGCCTGGCCTGTTAACCCTGTTGTTGGAACACTTCCAAAAAAATCTAGCTGAAATGTTTGATGAACGCTGTGACGAAGCATCAGATGAAGCCGATGATGACGCAGATAGCGGTACTGTTATATCAGTGAAAGTTGAAGAAAAGCTGCAAAGAAAACAAACTCGTGCTGTCCATAACATTTCTAGCTATAACCGTAGAAGGCACTATGAAAATTTGGATATAAAGCGTGTTGTTCACAGTGAAGACTCCGATGAGGCTGACGAAGGTATTGACTTGGGACAGGTACGTGTTCAGCCTAATCCTGAAGAGAGATCACTTCTCCTTTCCTTTACACCCAATTACACCCTGGTCACACGTAAAGGAGTGCCAGTCCGCATTCAAACGGCTGATCACGACATTTTTGTTGACGAGCGTCAAAAAGCTTGGGATATTGATACAAATAGGTTGTATGAACAGTTAGAGCCAATAGGCAGTAATGCTTGGACCTATGGCTTTACGGAACCAGACCCACTTGATGGCATCATTGATGTTTTTAAGTCAGAAATTGTTAACATTCCATTTGCGCGATTCGTACGCTCTAAACACAAGAGCAAAAAGGTAGCCGCCGCATTGAAAAGCAGTAGTGCTCCAAGACAAGAAGATATTTCCCCTGCGGTCAAGCAAGAGGACACCACAAGTAGTACTGAAGATAGTAGTTTACTCCAACAGACTTATAATAAAAAGAGGCGCCTTGTAGGTAATGTTGGTACAGCCAGTAGCGACAACAAGAAGTCGAAAATTGTTGACGAGTTTGCACAGCCAGTTGTGGAAGCGAAAAAAGAGATAGACAACGAAAACGTCGGAGCCAATATAACCGACAGTGATTGCCGCACCATTGATATGGAAATAGAATCTCCGCAACAACTGCGTCTTACAAATGGAGTCGCCTCAATGCCCAAGAGATTTGACCCCAAGTCAACAGTACGTGACGATGCGCATGTTCTACAGCGACGTCGCGACTCTAGCTACGAAGACGAATGCTACACGCGGGACGAAGCCTCTTTGTACTTAGTTAATGACAGTCAGGACTCATTAGCACGTCGTTGTATTGCGCTTTCAAATATTTTTCGTAATTTGACCTTCGTGCCTGGAAACGAAACAGTGCTAGCTAAGTCGTCGCGATTTTTAGCAGTACTTGGTCGGTTGCTTTTATTAAACCACGACCACTTGAGGCGGACGCCTAAAACGCGCAACTACGACAGAGAAGAGGATACAGACTTTACCGACTCTTGCAGCTCACTGCAGGGAGAGCGCGAGTGGTGGTGGGAATATTTAATTACCATACGAGAGAATATGCTCGTGGCCATGGCTAATATAGCCGGACATCTAGAACTTTCCCGCTATGATGAGTTGATTGCACGTCCGCTTATAGATGGATTACTCCACTGGGCTGTATGTCCCAGTGCGCATGGTCAAGATCCGTTTCCGTCATGTGGTCCGAACTCTGCTTTATCCCCACAACGTCTTGCACTAGAAGCGCTTTGCAAACTGTGCGTCACGGATGCAAACGTTGACTTGGTTATTGCGACACCACCATTTTCACGGTTAGAAAAATTGTGCGCAGTACTTACGCGTCATTTATGTCGGAATGAAGATCAGGTGCTGCGGGAATTTTCGGTCAACTTGCTACATTACCTGGCTGCAGCAGACAGTGCCATGGCGCGTACCGTAGCCCTGCAATCCCCGTGCATCTCTTATCTCGTTGCATTTATTGAGCAGGCTGAGCAAACAGCATTGGGTGTAGCCAACCAACATGGAATTAACTATCTTCGGGAAAATCCCGATTCAATGGGTACCAGCTTGGATATGTTGCGAAGAGCAGCCGGAACATTGCTTCATTTAGCTAAGCATCCCGATAATCGGTCCCTATTCATGCAGCAAGAACAAAGGTTGCTCGGATTGGTTATGTCGCATATATTGGATCAGCAAGTAGCATTGATCATATCTCGAGTGCTATACCAGGTATCACGTGGAACCGGACCACTGCATTCAGTTGAGTACAGACTGTTGCAGCAACGACAGCAACAACAACAGCAGCAACAGCGGCTAAACCAGACGCCATCTGAAAAACAAAATGCTCCAGCAACGATAACTGTGAAACCTGAGCCCACCATCCCGCCAGAGGTGCCTGCTGAAGCTAAGCCCACAGCTGCAGCAGCTACAACAGCTGTGATCAACGATGATAACAGCAACGGCAGTCAACAATTGCCCCCAGCGGCAACATTCAACGATGTTAGCAACAGTAGCACCAACAGCAATAGTTGCGGAACCGTCAGCAGCAATCAGACCAATAGCAGCAGCTTGGGTAGCAGTAGCCAACCTACTCTTAACAACCTAATAACACCTAGCGAACAGCATGTCGGTAAATCACCTTCAGTTGCGCCTCCCGCTGTGTCATCTAACAATTTAGGTCACATCAATGACGCTGCTTCTACATCGTCGAATTCAACAGCTCCACCAGCAGTGGCACAGCCGGCTGCACCGCCGCCAGCAAATACAAACACAACAGCTGCCGTTGCGTAGTATACAACAATGATGCCGGCAACGACTCACTCTTGGCAGCGTGCTAGAGGTGGTGGTGCACTCGAAGAAATTTGCAAAAGAAAAGATTGAGCATAGCATATATATATATATATAATATATATATATATATATAACTTGAAAATAAAATGTTTAATCAAATAATGTAAATGTACTAAATGGGATAGAACATGATTTGCGACTTTTAGAGCAAATGACCTTTAAAGCATACCCACAGATTGATTGTATATGCTTAAAATAAACCCCTGAAAATTTAGAACAGCTTCAATAACACCATGACCACTCATTACGATGGCCACACAATAACTGTATATTTTTTCACTAAAATCTATAGTTAATATAATATATTAATGCGTGAAAATGGTCTGGCGTTCATTAGACCCTTAAAATTTTAGCAATGAATTTTCAACGTCAAACTTAAGGCAGAAGGTTTAATTGCATATAGATGCATGCGTAAGGATTAAGCACACGATATACTTATGTATTAAATTTAATAAAAAAAATAATTAAAATATACACACATGCATACGTCATATATAATATATATATATATATATATATATATATGTATATTTATCTATGTCAATATATATTACATATATAAATATATGTATATATATAAATATATATATATATATATATATATATATATATATATATATATATATATATATATATATATATATATATATATATTATAAACATAATTATATTATTATATGCATATAATTAAAAAAAAAAAAAAAGAATTACGTGTGTTAAAAAACATATTTAGAGTTAGTTTTAAATTCTAAAATATACTACTAACAATATTATATGTCGTATGAAGTCATATAGTGAATATAAAACCATACACCATATGCATATATGCGTAAGAAACCAGATAAGAACTATGTAATACAATTAAATGGATATTTATGTGGACAAATAGAAATGCAAAAAAAAAAAAAAAAAAAAAAAACAGAATTCAACACACCACATACATTACAAAACAAACATAATGGAAAAAAGAAAGGAAAATCTGTACATACTTAACTAATTTGTAAATTGTATCTTGTATTTTGTTTTTGCGTTGCTTAAGGCAAATGTCTTTTCGTATTATGTGTGTGATGTGTCGACGAATAATTCAGATTGATTGAATTCGTTTTGTAATATTTTTTGCAAAACAACTGCACAAAAAACTAAAATTATGGAATGAGAGCACTTAATGTTGTAATTTTTATTTTGTTTTTATTATTTACTGAAGTGCTGCTGGAACAAGGTTTAATTTTATATTAAACGTAATTTAGGCGTAAATGACAACTTTATAATATAAGTTTTTATCTTAATCATAATTTAAAAATTATTCAACCTTAATGAAACACAGTTCATTCAAAAATGAAAAAAAAAAAGAAAAAAAAAACAAAACAAAAATGCTAGAAAAGAATACGAACTAATCCATACAGAATCACGAAAATTAACTAACTCGCTTTATATCATAAAGGCGGAAATTCAATAAAAAAAGTATTGCAGATTAATTGAGCACTAATTTCAGCATGTGCGAAATGTTGTAAACTGTACTTTGAAGCGCATACGCAATTAAATCTATAGTGTACATGGCAATATTACAAAATGGACTGCTGTTTAAAAGAAAATTCAAGTAGACTGGGCAATTAGTAAACCCTTTATACTTACGTCATGTCGATCAACAGGAATACAAGTATCAGTTGAAGCCCTAAAGATATACGTTAATTTATGTAGTTGTTTTCCAAAACACAAATATGACTCAACATCTCGATATCGATATATTTACTTGTAGTTATTAGTGTATAATTTTGCTAGGATGTAAATGTATGTCCCTCAAACTTAATTTAATTATTTAATTAATATACATATATAATATATAAAGTTGCGTTTTTAATCATGGGGGAGGCGGTAAGAAGTTAAATTTATGGATATTAATAAAATTCTTATTTTTCTGTTCAGTTGAATAGATATATACATTTATTTATACAGGCATGTTTAAAAACATATTACTTCAAAGGTAAGTAATTGGCCGTTTTCAGTGCTACTAGGGAAATTAGACATTAGACCAAAGATTATTCCACAGACAGTGGTAAAATAAATTTAATTCAATACTGAAATAAAATGTAAGCTAAACTGGGTTGAATGAAACACCTCAAGTATACTAGAACAAACTGAAACTGTCATACAAAAATTATTAGCTACAAATCATAGGATATATAGGATTAAATGAAATTATAAAATATTGTATAAATTAAATATTCTGAGTTATGTATTGAATTATAAATTACATATCTTGAATTATAAGTTACTTTTAATAAAATGAAAATTACATTATATAAATATTTTACAAAATAGGGAAACCTAATATAAATATACTGAGTAATAAGTAGTAATAATATATTGAGGAAATAACTGAAAAAATGCTTGAAGTTTCATATATTTGTAATTTTTATTAATTTAAAGCTAGCTAACTTATTTGATAGTTATTTACTTCATGTTAGAGACATAAAAGATATTGTTTTTGTATTAATTTTTTATTTATATTCATATTTTTGCATGCATGTTACTGTGGTACTGTGGTGGTAGAACATACATACATATAAATAGGAAAAAAATTGATAGTAAACAAACTCATAAAACATGGCCACACTTAAGCCATCGAAACATCGACGACAGTAATCGATAAATGTACTCATCAGATTTTTTTCCTGAAAAAGTGGGTGTGTACTTGTTGGTTTTCAACATTAAATTTCAACAGTTTCAACGGTCACATACCAGAGAATATTAAATTAAATTGGTAATTAAATTTACTTAGATTTATTGCTCATTTTTTATATTATTGGGCAAATTAATCACAATTGACGAACTAAATTATTTTCCAAGTGACTTGCATTCAATATAGTTACAGGTTAATCTCATGTATGTAGTTATAAAATTTTGACATATAAAACATTAATTTTATATACATATATGCATATGAAAAATTTAATAAGACAGAAAATTGTGAGTTTTTATCAACATACGCAAGAGTCAACTCTTGAGTCCGCTTTAAATACATATGTATGTATGTATATTAAAATTGTGCTATAAGCGAGTCATCGTATCGATTCAACAAATACAGAAAAATGTATTACCGTTAGTAAATTTGTATGGATGTATAGCTGTGTGTGTGTGTTTTAGTTTTCTAATATAAAAGGTATCCAATAAAATCATTATTATGCTAAATCAAACATGGTAAGGTAATTTTGCCTTATCAGTTCTTAAAATAATATTGGTCCTCAAAAAAGATCCATTTATACACCATCAAAAAGTTAAAATGAGTAATTATTTAAAAATATGCCTAAACCGCGTTTCTTCTGGCTTTGAATGTGCAAAGGATAGTGGCTCACTGCAATTTGTTTCCATTTCCCCATAAAAAGCAGAAAGCATAACCAACTTCATGAAATCAGATAAAGGTCAATGCTCGCTTGCGTGTTCTCATTAACCATACATAGTACTGTATCGATCTAACTAGTTTGAGCACATTGATGAAATTAGTTGTAAGTGCAAAAGTTGTCATCACATAATGATGGACGTTTTTCAATGTTTCAATTGTAGAACCATGTCCGGCAGCCCAAAACCTGTTAAGAAAGTGCCCATCCACTTACAAAGTGCCCAAAATCGTATTTATATTAAAAACGGAGAAATTGTCAATCATGACAAAAGTTTTAAGGCGGACGTTTATATTGAGGATGGAATCATTAAGTATAAAATAAAAAAGTTTAAAATAAAAAGGATGATATAACAGGTGTTGGATTGGATTTTCTGCAGATTTGTTGGGCCGGCTTCCGAGATAACAATACCCGGCGGTGTGCGTATAATAGATGCAACTGGACGAATGATTATTCCCGGGGGCATCGACCCTCATACACATTTGCAATGTCCTTTGGGTGAAAATGTTTCCGTTGATGAGTATGCTTTTATTTAGTAGATTTGGTGAATTCATTTGAATTTGATTCATTTTTGACAGTTTTTACCGTGGAACCAAAGCGGCAGTGGCTGGGGGCACGACTATGATAAGTAAGATGGTGTTAATTAATCACTTTAATATTATTTGATACCTGTAATATAAAAATTTGTAGTTGATTGTGTTCTACCGAAAAAACACGAGTCTTTGGTGGAAGCTTATGACAAGTGGCGCAGCTGGGCGGATCCAAAGGTGTGTTGCGACTATGCTTTACACGTAGGCATAACTTGGTGGTCGAAATCGGTTTCCGAGGAGATTGGTATTCTATGCAAAGAGCTTGGCGTGAATTCCTTTAAAATGTATATGGCATACAAAGGTCTCTATATGTTAAGCGATTCTGAGCTTTTAGATGTTTTTGAACGAATTCGATTTTTGAACGGAGTCGCAATGGTAACTTACACTTATCGGAGTAACTCCTAAGATATAAGTTTTATAAGATATCTTTCTGTTTAGGTGCATGCTGAGAATGGGGATATTATAGCCAAAAACACAAAAAGTTTATTAGCCGATGGTATCTGTGGACCTGAAGCACATGAGCTTTCGCGACAAGAGGAAGTTGAGGCAGAGGCTGTACACCGAGCATGCATTTTAGCCCACCAGGTGAGTATTATAAAGTGTAAAAATCAACTAAGTAATTAAATTTAGTTGAAACTTGTATAAAATAAATGCTCGTGGATCTTGGGAAATGTTACAAATTATGTATATAAATATAATTCTTTAATTGATGATTTATCTTTTTAATTTATTATTATTTCCATTATGTATGATGCACCCTTGTACATAAATAAAAATGTATGCGGTATGTGGCACTTGATATAACTCCAATAAAAATAACACTGATGTTGCTGCACTTTTACAAAATATATAAAGTTTGATTGTCTGCTGTATGTACTCTTGTATACGATATACGATTCGAGAGGCAGCCAAATAGCACGGCACTCAGAATCGGTGCCAGCACTAAAATCAAGTAACTGGCTATAAGCCAAGCTAGTCCTTGAGGCCAGTAACTATACAAAGACGATCGAGATCCTGATCAAGCTTCTGGCGAAGTAAGTAATATAGTTTGGATGACCAAAAGACTTAACGCCCAATTCATGCATTTGTGAATATTATTTTTCAAAAAACCCTTTGCAAAATAAATCCTTAACATTATTAAGATAAATTTATCAATTATTCTTTATAACACTCAATTGTGCTTAGATGAAGACACCACTATATGTTGCTGGTGTCACAAGCAAGTCCTCGGCAGAGCTCATAGGACGCGCTCGTCGCAGCGGTTATTCAGTTTTTGGTGAAACTCTTGCAAGCTCTATTGGTCGGAGTATGAGCAGCGTTGGCAAATCAGAGCGTGTTTACTATATTACGAGTCCACCGATTCGTATGTCGGCAGAAACACCAAGGCAATTGATGAAGTCTTTAGCATAGTAAGCGTATTATCGAGCGAGTCCATGTTCAAACTTAAAGCCGTTGAAAATTGTTTTCTATTTGACAGTGATGATCTACAGGTGACGGGTAGTGACAACTGCACCTTCAATAAGAAGCAAAAGGAACTTGGCTTACTTGACTTCACTAAAATTCCAAATGGCGTTAATGGCGTTGAGGATCGAATGTCGGTGGTGTGGGAGAAGGGTGTTCATCAGGGTGTTCTCGATCCCTGTAGATTTGTCGCCGTAACAAGTACTAATGCTGCAAAAATCTTTAATCTTTACCCACAAAAGGGGCGAATTGGTATGCTCGATCGATTCATATATTCAAAGCTATCTTTAACGTTAAATTTTTTCAAATAAATATTTTATTTGAATTCTTTTGCAGCTGTTGGTTCTGATGCAGACATTGTTATATGGAATCCACAGGGTACACGAATCATTTCCAAGGATACCCACCATCATGCTTGTGATTTTAATATTTTTGAGGGTATGGCTGTACGTGGAGTGGCTGAATATGTCTTAGTACGCGGTCGGGTTTGTGCCGAGAATGGATCTGTTCGCGTTGCAGAAGGATTTGGACGTTTTATACCGATGGCGGTGCGACCGCCGTATGTTTATGATATTATTAAGGAGAAAGTACACGTGCCTGAAGAGCACCCAGAAGAAAATCAAAATGGGAATTTGACCAAGAAGTTTGCTGAGTTAGACATTCTGATCCCTGAAGAGAAGACAATGTCTGCTTTGCTCGCTGAAAATCTCCCGATTATGGCAGGAAGTTCTCCTTGTAGCACACCTTCTGTTCGTGGTCGTGTTGATGGCAAAAGAGACATGCAGGAGTCATCATTTTCGATTAGCGGTGAATTGGCTTATCCTTCAAATTTAATTGATCTTAATTGGCTATGTATTTTTCAGAGGAACTGGACAAATCGGGCGTTCGTGCTTGCATAAAAGTCAAGAATCCACCAGGCGGGAAGTCTTCTGGATTTTGGTAAAACGTAATCGTCTAGACAACTACATTGTATAATCGCACAACGCGATCCTTATGACCAGAATCAGCGCTTATCTAATCTTATACACATACATGCATATGTAAACTATAGCCGAATATAATTTATTCATATAGATTTCCAACATATTGAACAGATTTAACTATATTTGAAACTCAGCGGATATTTTTTATTCGTGTGTGAACAGAATCAATGTTTTCAGATTTTATTATTCATTTTGAGGCTAAAATATAACCGAACATTTTTGGTATTTTGAAGATAATTTATGGGAATATGTACAAAATTTTATGATTTCTATTGATTCTACGTTACGTTAGTTATGCGTTCTATTTAAAAAATATGATTGGTAAACTAAATATCAAAATTAAATATTTGATTACAGATTAAATCAGAATACAATATACAATTAATTTCGCTGAATATATAATTACATTTGTTTCTTCATCAATATACATATAATTTTCCTGTTGCAAATAAAATACGCCTATAACTGCCTGAATAGATAATTTGCATTTAATAACTAGCTCTAATTTTATTCCAAATATTTGGATCTTAATGATCCCGAAATTTAATAACACATAAATTTAATAAATTAACTCATAAGAGAGGAAATACAATTTTTTGTTTTACCCGCCTGCTTTCTTTTCATTACTTACAGTTTGTTAAAGCAAAACAGTATTACTCATTATAAAGTCATATGAATAAAAGAATTAATCAAACAATTTTGTTTCATTTAACTGAGTCTGGTGTAATCAAAATACATAAAATAGACGAGTTACTGCTTAATTTATATTTTCACTTCTGTATTGCCTTACTCTCTAGAATCATTCGTATTATAATCTAGAATTGACTTAATAACTAGAGTTCAATAGCAATGACAATTTATGTATTTGCGCTTACGGGCGGCGATTGTGATTATGGAGGCGTAGGAATGCATGCGGCCGCTGAATAGAATTTTATGGTTTGTGAAGAAAACGCTGCGGAGAGATTAATTTTCATATAAAATGATCTATTTAGTATTTATTCGCAAATACATACCATATCCTCTCCCAAAATTTGCTTATAGCTTTTTTAAGTAGGCAGCACATTTCACAGCACTGCTTACTTGCCCGGTATTTAGCAGACTCAACTTCTTGTGTTTAGCGCGGAATTTCTTTACATATGCATCAATTAAATTTTTGATTTTATGGGGATTAATTTCACCAGAGCGACTGTGACAAATCTATGAATTTGAACAATAAAATTATTACATTGTGTTTAAGTGCTTGCTGGCATCAGACACATACTTTTGGTACAGCGCGTCGCATGATATCCTTATAATCATCTTTAGTGATTACTTTTTTGTTAAAATGGGGTTTCAATACCAATTTTACTTCCTCAACAACACGTTCTTGGCGGTTTAGCTTACGTATAAACTGAAAATGGTGTTCGACCAAGTTTTATTAGGATTTAATTCTTATTATCTTTACTTACCCTATCCTTGACTTGTAAGTCGACCGCCGAACTGGGCACATCGTCATATACTTTGACATGCTCATCGACTTTGTTTCCTAAAACGAGTAAATATCAAATTAAACCTTTATTTAGCAATTGATGACAATTATTGTTTGAAAATGGCAACAAACCAAAATAGTAATATTAGTTTAATTGAACGCTTGTTTTAGCATATATCAAATTATTTTTAAATCAAATCATAACAATATAACCAATAGAAATTCTGATTCAATCCACGCAAGCCATGTCGTACGCCCTAAATCAGGTCAGAAGCTCCAACTCGTTCCTACTAGCTGAGCGACATTAGAGCAATAACGGAAAAGACAATGTTAGAAACAGAACCCAAATAAAAAACGGATTTACACAGATTGCATTAATCACAGCTTAAGCGTAGAGTAAAATTAGATAATCTGCTAATAAACGTATTATCAATTGAACCCACCTTTGATTTTTGTTTTGCGTTCGTTTTTGCTATTTGCACGTTGCTGTTTTCTTCCGCCAGAATTATTATAACGCGATGACATTCGATGCTGGCCCACTGGAGAACTGCTTCCAAAAAGATTGTCAAACATCTCAGCTTTACCCTGAACACTACTTTTGGAGCGTCTATTTGATCCGACAGCGTTGCCACCTTCTGGTGGGGGCTCAAATAGATCCTCGTAGTCTGCGGAACCTGGGGAGTACGGACTTTCGATGTCCATATTAAAAGAGTCATCCATCACATTCGCCATACCAGCAACTCCGGTGTTGCCATTGCGTATTGTGCCACTACCTGATGGCAGATTCGCTATGCCACTGTTACTGCTAGCCACGCTACTTCCCGTTTTGGGCAGGGTGCCTAACTTTCTTGCTAGTGTCGGCGGCGGGCTAGAAATAACAGGTATGTGCTGCGATGCGGACACAACAGTGCTACTCGTAAGCAGGACATTTGACAGAACTGTAATTGTATTGTCGGCAAGCTTATCGTCGGCACCGGACACAGCCATAGCTGTGCTCATTGTAGTACTGTTGAGATACGAAGCCGACGACACATCGCAGGATTTGTTGGCCAGCTCTTGCTGAATGCTGTTGCTTGGCTTATTCATAAGCGCCATGACCAGATCTACTGGATTAATGCTCACACTCGTATTTGCTTGCGACGTTGGATTACTAGCTGTCGAGAGTGTTGGTGTGCCTATGTTCATGTCAACCAGATCCTCACTGTGGTTGTTGTGTTTTTGATTACACGATTCAATTTTATCCACACCGCCGCAAACAGTTCCGCTAACGCTGGCGGAAGTCTGTATTGCCATTGGCTCTAGACTCTGGGCAGGAGTTGGTGTTGGGGAGCGCGGGGACAGTGAGGGTGACTTTGTCGGTTCGAATGGATCGTAAGCATCGGGAGAACACGGCCCCGATTCAGGTGGTGTATTCGGGCCAATCTTTTGCGCTGAAATCATACCTTCATTGGCATGTGGCTGCTGTGGCTCGTCGTCAATTCCACCACGCATAGAGGAAACTGTATCTAACTCGTCTGCAGAGTGTATATCGTCGGCGTCGTCATGCAGCGGATTATTACGCACTTTGTGTGGTTTTTTGGCGGGTAAATTAAACTTCACTAAATGTGGCTCAGGTGGTGTCTTTGGACCAGTCGTTTGTGGCAGGTTATCATACGAAGCTTCCAAAATAGTTTCCAAGCATGTCGACGGCGTATTCTCACGCTGTCCATTCTCTCTCATCATACTGTGATCTGTTGCGGAGGCCACGCTGCTACGACGCCTATCGCGTCGCGACAAAAGTTGGTTATCATTTGCATCTTCGCTGTCAGTCAACACAATAACATCGGCAGGCTCTTGATGAACTTGAAATGGTGAGCGCTCCAGATCGATAATGGCTACAGGTTTGGCATCTAATTTTTTTCGCTTGCGTTTAGCCTTCTTGCTCGTTATGCCGCTGCTGTTGGTGACCCTATCGGTGGATGTGCGCCGGCCTCCAAGGAACTCATCTCTCGTCGCCGGTAGTGTTACTACAGTTTGCTGCTGAACTGAGCCTACCAAGGCGTTGCTGTTTGCTTCCTTGTTGAAGCTAACGCTGACAAGGATATTGTTGCCTGAGGCGAACACTTCCTTGGAGGGCAACGGTTCAGGTGTCATGGTATGGCGCTTGCGTTTTTTATCCTTACGCTGCTTGTCTAGCGGCTTCTTTTTCTTCTTAGTTTTGTCCCGCTTCGGTTTAACTTTCTTTCCTATTACTGGCGTCATACTGAGGTGAGGATTTCCAGTGTAGTGAGTAACAGGCGCCTGGGGAGACCCCAATGGCGGTGTCCATGAAGCAGGCTTTTCTCCACTTATTCCAGCTCCGCTATCGTGAATAAAGTTTAGGTGTTCCACAGAAAGACTTGGCGAAGGAGACGGTGACCAATGCATTGCCGGTAATCCCGCTGATGATTTTTTAGACTTCTTCCCCGACTGGGGCGCAAGGAAGTCATCAGCGTCGTCAAATGGATCACGTTGTCTAGATATACGGCGCTGTCGACCCATTGGACTACTGCTAGCTGGTCGTTTCTTACCTTTCTTCTTCTTATCACTCTTCTTTTTCTTCTTTTTTCTTGGACTCTTTGATGGGCTGCGACTTAACCGCGGCGTATAACGTGGCGAATAGCACGGTGAATTCTTTGCTCCCTGCAAATTGCGGTTGCCGTTCATCCGAGCGGGAGTATTGGACCGGGAACGGAGTGACATTGTGCTGGTGCTCCGCTGCAGCGGACTGTTACGATGCGTTGCCTGTAGTACCTGAGAATTTGAAGGCGACCGCTCAAATCGCCTTCTGCTTGGCGATATTGATCTTCGACGAATGTCTTGTTCATGTTGGTGCCTGGAAATGCCTAATGGTGGAGAGGGCGAAATACTAAAACTGCGAAACCGTTTCGGTGATACTGAGCGCGTGCGTGTTCGCGTAGAGCTCCGTGAATAACTACGTGAATGTTGTCGCCGCCCACAGCTGTTGGAGCGACTTCTGGCAGATCGAGTTGCGTCGCGGCCATAACGATCCTTTTGGTGATGACGCGAGGCACTGACAACATTGCGCACATCGTAGCGTGGCAGCTCGCGTCGTTTAGGTCTTTGAGAATTTTGCTGCATTTGATATTGATTTTGAGTCTGATACTGATGATGATGTTGGTGGTATTGTTGTTGGTATTGGCTTTGATGCTGTTGCTGCTGGTAAGGTCTATGCTGAAATTGTTGGTTTCTGAAATTAAATCGTGCTCCACGGCCGCGTGCACTTCCTTGAACATTTTCGCGACTTCTAAAAGTAGATCGATGACGACCACCATTAGGGCTATGCGAGTGCGATCTTGATCGGGAATACGATTTAGAGCGAGTGTTACGCCTACGGCTGCGTGGTGATCTAGTGAGACTACGACTGCGAATGTGACTACGAATACTACAGCTGCGGCTGCCAGAACGAGGCGTATTAGAGTGGGAACGACGGGAATGAGTGCGATCCTGGTGATGTTTGTCACCACGGTAATTGCGGTCCCTCCGGCGCTTTCCGATTTTTTTGAATGTCTCGGAAGTTTCCTTGCCACGTTTAGTACCACGCTTGGATTTACCAACTTTATTATCGCTGTCATTATGATGGCGACTACGACTCCGACTACGTCGTTTGGACTCATTTTCATTTGTTAATTCTTCGTCTTCCGAAATAAGTTCGGTACTCATGCCTGCCACGCGCTCCTCATCGTCTTCGACTGCTTCAGACGCTTTCGTATTGCTTTTCTTGACTTCACCCGATATTTCCAACTTATCGTTTTGGCTAGCGACCGTGACATCCTCTTCAATATGTTTCTCATCTAAACAGGGCGTATAGGACCGATCGTGGTCTGAATCGCTGCTTGAAGACTTCGGTGATTCGTCGCCTTCGTTTTTTTTCTTTTTCCTAGCAGACGGCGCATCCTTAATGTCTTCTTTTAGCGCCTTCTCAAATTCTTTCGGCTTATCAATATCTAATTCTTCCCAATCACTGTCATCGTAGAGTTCTAGGACACCTTTACCCCGGTCTGCCGTGCGGCTATCCTTGATAAGAGGGCTAGGGGTACTACGGGCTTTCGTTTCATCATCAATATCAGGTGCCTTATCAACAGAAGTGGCTGATGCACTTAATTCACAATCCAAATTGCTACTTTCCAAATTGGTATCGCGCTCATCGATGTTGCAGTTATCGGTTCTAGTGGATTTTTGTGTATTCTGCTTCTCGTCATCTTCTTGTTCTCCTGTTGGATTTTCAGGCTCATACAGATCACTAACGGTATTGTGATCTTCATTGCCTTTGACGACATCATTATTTCCATGGGGTTCTGGCGGCAACGGTATGTCTTCATCATCATCTAATTGTACTAAATCTTCATTCATGTTGTCATCATCCTGAGTAAGTAAAATAATTTTAAATTTGAAAGAAAGAAAATAACTTGTGAAGTTTAGCATGCAAAGAAAAATCATGTGCTACATACTGACAGACTGCAGATAAACCTCAATAGTAACTGTGAAGCCCAACTTAGTTACATTAATTATTAATATTATACATTGTACTCTTGCGATTGGATAATACACAAATTTATACTTATTTCATCTAGACCAATATCAAATTGATTTAGTAACATTTAATTACATTGGCCAAGCAAGTGTTGGTTACGTTAAATAAAATAATATTAGAATACTATTTTTAGTCTATCTAGGCTCTTAATTTGTTATTTTTGTATTAGTATTGACTATTTGGACTCATCGATTTATGCCATTTTTTAAACATACAGTTTAAAATTGATCTGTTCTGTTCGTACCTGATCTATGTTTCTTGCGGGTTTTTGCGGTTGCGCAAAAAGATCTGTGGCGACTGCCTGTGATTCCTGTGAGTAAATGGAGAAATTGGGACAGTTCTCATCGTCGTCGGCGTCATCGTCACCTTTTTTAGCATTAGGATCCTTCCCGTAATCCGTATTTATTTTAAACAGCGAGCTATTCCAAGATAAGCTAGGAGGTGGCGCCGGAGGCGGTGGTACAGTCAATACCGGCGGCATTGATATGCGATTAGGTGCATTAATTGGAGCGGGCAGGCCGCTAAAAAGTTGTCGCTGCTGCTGCTGGGGCATTATGTGTGCAAAACTTGTAGATGGGGCCACAGCTGGCGCTAAAGGCATACGAATGCCGCCAGAATATGACGACTGGCGGGATTGCTGTATATTTTGATTGCGTTGCTGTTGATTAGTTGAATTAAAGCGAATGTTGAATGGCGTAAAGTTGGTGTTGGGTGTAGAATTGTTGTTGCCGTTGTTGGGGTTATTGTTGCTATTCAAGGTTTGATTGCCATAACTAGATTCTGCAGCCGAATTATCACTGTTATTCGACATGCCGCTATTCGCGTGCTGTTGGTACTGATTAGTGGGAATTGAATTGTTACCACTGCCGCCACCGGTGCCTCGAGAATTGTTACCGCTATAGCGATTGTTGTAGTTTCCAGTACCACCTCGCCCCAAGTTAGGGCCGGAACCACCACGTTGATAAAGTGGGACTTGAGTGATATGTTCCTTAGGCTTCTGTACATCAGTTGGCTTAGTTGGTTTGCTCATTATGCTTGCCATTGTTCTCTGCGGTAAATTCAGGCTACCATCTGCGTTAATATGGACTTCGCTTAGATTACGGGATGCATTATGCCAACGATCTTGCAGTTCCATTATACTGGATAATATATCACTGGCGGCACCAGAGGCCGGATTGCGGTTTGGTGCTGCCATACGTGCTTTTCCTAGAAGAAGTGCTTTCCGATTCCGCGGTGCGCCTATGTTCGAGTTTCGAACTGATGTTTGAACTGCAGTTGATGCAAAGTGGTCGGTATGAATGTCTCCTCCTAGATCATCATGTACTTCATCGGTATCGGAAAAATACTCCAAATCGTTTCGATTGCCAAAAAGAGTGAAGCTTGAGGCGCTTCCGCCGCTTATGTGGGACCCACGCACTCCGTCTATTTTGACTCCGAGTTGTTCAGCTAATCGTTTGCTGGCCGACATTCGCGAAGTATCTTCGGCCTTTTTCACAGAATTCTGCGAATTTGTTTTACGGGTCACTTTCCGCCTTCGTCGACGCCGAATAACCTTTTTTCTAGTCTTTACTGCGAACTTCTCATCAAAATTATTGAGATCATACTCCACTACATAGGTGCGATGAGTTCGTCGACTACGACGTCGTCGTCGTGATGTCCCGTTACGTCTTGTTGTTGTGGTACGTGTGGTCCTTGTTGTTGTGATATTCCGACTACGTCGAGTTGTTGTTTGTGTCATTGTTGTAGTTTCCAACTGAGCCTGTACTCTAGACCGTCCCGAGGACGTCGTTTGAGTATGACGCAGGACTGCTGCCCGTATGCGTTCATTTTGACGAGTGCGTAAAATACGTGGCTGCTGGACTTGGCGAACACGTAAACGTGTTTCTGGCAATCCCATTCCGCGAATGTCTTCGTACAGCATATGTAAGTCCTCGGCAAGCTCTAAATCTTCATCTTCATCCTCATCGTTTGAATCAATGCAGTTGTCGCAGTACCACGAGCCTGCAGGAATTTCTAAAAGAGGGGGATCCAAGCAGTCCATGTGGTAGCCCTGGTTACAGCTGTCACAAAGAAGCATTACATCTTCACGGTCCGGACTATTGCAAATTTCACAATTAGTCACATCATCATTGGCCATAGAGCCAGCACTATAATCGTCGTCGTCTAAAACTAGCTCCTTCTTGGACTTGCTTAGATCCACGCGCACTTCGCGCACGATATTGCGTCGTTCGCAATGATCAAGCACAACGATTTTATCGAACGCAAGACGATCGATGGGGCACGTTTGCACATTAATTGCCCATGCCTCAATGCAGGTTGCACAGAACATGTGGTCACATGTTATTGGTTTGCCGATCTCTTGGTGACGGAACGTCAACAGGCAAATTGGACATTTCTCCAACAACTCATTACTGCTGCTGTCGGAACTAAAGCCGACATCCAGATCCACTTGTGCATCCGTCCTGGTATTATTTTTGGCAATACCTTTGTCATCTTCACTATCATCGTCGGAAATGACAAATTTCGTTCGTTTTTTCACACGCTCGCGCTTTCTTGTAATTCGTTCATCCACCTGAGGCAAAAGTAAAAAAATAAATGTTAATAGCCAGATATTAAGGTGCAGCGTATCGAATAAACATATATTTCTATTTTCGTACACCAAATTTAAAAAAAAATATATATATACTGCTGACCAAATTTGTATCTTATATATAGATGTTATAAGGTTTACCCGTTAAACAATCCTTACCTCACTGTTGCTGTCTGGATCATTGTCTGAGGGGAGACGTTTTGTATCACTACGTCTTCGAAGCTGACGCCCTGATGTATGTGTACTTTGAATTATGTTATCGCGAATGATATGTTGACTTCGGGTACTCCGACCAGGTTGAGAAGCTGACGAGCCTTGTAGCCGTGTACCAAGGTCAACACCCACACTCACATACGATGAGGAGGCATCATTGTCATTACTTGAAACGGAGCTCGAATCCTCCGCGTCTGTGTCATCCGAGTCCTTAAATTCAATTCGCATGATTACGCGACGATTTCTCTTTTCGCGATCATTACTCTGTACAGTCTTCCTGCTGCAAGACGGCTGATTCATCTCTGCATCGCTGCAGTCGCCGGAATCGGGCATGCTGATGCAATTTCGTACGTGTGTATATGTTAAAGCAAATGGACTCCCGGTTAATTAACAACTCTGGTCTTAAGAGTTTCCACTTGTAAAGAACGTCTTATCCGAGAAATTTATACGTATTTCTGTTTATTTTCAATTTTTACTGCTTGTTCATATACGATTTTTCTACTTCTTCGTAGCTACATTTTTCTGTTAAGTTGGTTGCGCTTACGCACACCTATCGATTTATTGTAAATAAGCTGTTTATATCGGCAGCGTCTAAAACTGTGGAGGCCGCTGCTCTCGAATTCGACACAAGCTTCCAATGCCCTCAAAACTGTTATTTCAACTGGTTGTCTTAAGAAATCAGTACCATTTGTATATGAACGTATTCAATATCCTCATATTACATTTAAATTATATTAGTTAAAATAAACAAATCTGATGTTTTTACTGCTGCAACACTTAGAATTACAAATTTTCTTGTACAATTTATACACACATATACACACAAGCACACACACACCAACAAAGCAAGCCAAGTTAAAAGCTATCGAAAAATAATAATCATTGACCAATATCGTTAATATCCAACTTAATCGATAGTTGGAATTGTTTAGCATTATTAGCTCATTGATTAATTTTATTTGCTTTGGTCATACTTAACTATAAATTTAGACATACTTATCAAAATATTATAATGCATACTTATGTGTATAGTGTGGCAAATAAACATGGTTAATCTTTGGGTTCAATAATGTAAGCTGTATCTAAATTATGATAAATGTTTGCATAGCCAACCAGTCTTGTTAGGTTTTTCGATCAATTCGTATTTGATATTATCGATATACCGATATAACTTATAAGCATATTCTTAGATTCCGGCGCTTTGTGCGCGGTAAAAAGTAATTATTTGCCATTTATATCTGTGCAGAAAATATATAACGTACATTCTTTTAAACAACAAACAATAGTGTAACTTAAGACAACGAACTAATAAAAATTTAATATCATATTTCTTAAATTTAAATACTGCTTCAATCTGCCGCTTAGTATATGACGAGCGAGAACGAGGCACATTTTTGCACACAAAAAAGTGAAAAATACAAGCATTATACATTTGAAATATAAAAAATGTTTTCAACTCGGAAAGAAGTGGATGAGCACGTCCACAAAATGTTTTTGAAGGTTCCGCCTGGGTCAGAGGTTAGTTAAATGCATCAATAGTATTCGGGAATTGAAGTTTTTTTTAGCAACGCTTGCGAAATAAAAGGCGCCCGCCATTAATGCGCTTACATATACATATGTACATGTATATAGATATATGTACGTATTTTTGAAAGGCATAATTAAAATATGATGTCAAGAAGCTGATTTGAGATAAATTTATTTATTGTAACAATTTGTTTACCATTTTAACTATAAATGCAGAATAAACTAGAACTAGTACCAAATTATTTCTTATACAATTAAATATAATTCGTATAGCAATACTAATTGAGGTTATGTTCATTTTACTTATTTCTTATAAACAGCGCGACATGAAGGGTTGGGCGGTTGGCCGCTTGTATAGCAAGATACAAGAATACTCAAAGGCTATTGAGCACTTAAATGCTTTTTTAAAGGTCAACGATGATGCTGGGGCTCACAAGCTAATTGCTCGATGCTACAAACAACTCAAGCATCCGGATTTTCAAAAGGCTTTAGATCATTTCCAGCGTTCTATTCAGCTAAATCCGAAGCAGCCAGACATCATTAAAGAGTGTTGTAAATTGCTTATTGAACAAACTAACCTTTGCACTCCAGACAGGGCCTCCTTTTGGTTGGAGTTGGCTAGCAACGTAGAGGATCTGCATGGAAGCGAGGTGTTGCTAACTCTACGCATGCGCACTACTGCCGGCGCAGTAGATTCAGCTGAACAGAATAATTCAATGGAACTCGTTATTAAAAAGGAGCTGCTGTCGCATCCGCATAACGCTGTTTTGCAGTTGCGCCTTATACAATCCTTCTTGGAAACAAAACGCATCGACGAGGCCTTTAATTATGCTTATAAAACGGAAATTGAAATGCCAGCTCAGTCTCAGTCTATCGAGTGGTACGATGCTGTTTGGATGGTGCTACGTAAATACGAGTCGAAAGCGACATCAAAAGACTGGTCTTTCTGGCAGTTATTACTTATCACCATAGATCGACTCCTTCAGCTGAACCTCCAGTCCGATACTAACAGCAGTTTGGGGGAAAGCATTGCGCAGCTCTTCAAATTTGATCAGTATATATACAAGTTTAGTCTCCTTACCGATCAGCTGTCGGTGAACGGAAGCAATGAACTGCACCAGCACTGCTTGGAACACTACTCTGGACAATTTCTTCTACATGCAGTGACGGTGATCTTTAAACGTGAGATGTCAGGTAACAAAAACAAATGGTTCAGTACGGTGCGTGCAGCAGTGCCTTTACTGTTACTTGGATATCAACAGAACTCAATTAAGAAAAAATCATCATACTGGCAACGTCACTGTAGCAGTGTGCAGCAGAAACTGCTTGAGATTTGGCAGAATCAAGCCGCTTTTAGATGTGCCCAGCTAGGTCGGACGCTGCACGGCTGTGTGCAACCTCCAACCAATGATGACGGAAATGAAATGCATGGGCTTTGGCCGAGTTCTGCTGAACTATTAGCGACAGTACGGCAACATTGCGTTGACAGCCAATGGCGATCTCAGCTCTATCAACAGTTATATACGCACCCCGAAACAAAATTGAAGGAAAAGACGTCTCATTTGGTACGTGATCAGCGTCTACAGCAACCATTATATGAATGGCCAACAGTCTCAGAGATTGAGGAGTACGAACAGCAGGCACTTCACCTAGCTCCACCAACTCTGGAACAGCATGTTTACTTAGCACTTTGTACAGAGAATTTGGCAGAGGCGCCGCGAGTACAATTCTATAAATCGTTCCGACGAGACTGTAAAAAACTTCTGAGCAATTGCAGTGTGGACACTCTCAGTCAACTGGATGTTGACATATTTCTGTATGCTGTTGTGTTACAGGCACAGCGGAAGCTGCAGGTTCAGCGAGATAGTTACGATAGTTCCCATGTTGGCAATCGCAATGCGGCCAATCGTCCATTTATGTTACCCTTTGCAAATATAATTGGACGGAACGAGTTGATTACGACAGAGCAAAACACCTGGTGGAATGTTATGTTGCGAATTCACGATAATATAAACATTGGTGAAAACAGTCGCGTTGACTATCGAGATCAGCTCCAATTTGGTCTTGAGATTATACGTTGCCAGAATGAACCACACATTGAAATAATAATGCTATTGCAACTTGGCAAGCTACTAAACAGTCGTGACGATGCACCCAATTTGGAACAACGAATTGAGGCTTTTTATAAACTGGCCATAAACATGATGATACGACATCAAGAACATAAGCTTGAACCATTTTACAGATACTTTAAGTATTTAAATGCCAGTGCAAGCAGCGTCTGGACACAGATTGAGAAGTTGGCCGAAGAAGCACTTGCTTATTTAAATAGACGGTCAATAAAGTTGGGCAATTTGCAAGAATTTGTGAGAGATATACATGGCCTTAAACTACCAATGGCAACTTATTTACAAGCGGAGTCCTATCGTCAACTAGCAGATTCCAGCCACACTTCCCGTGTAGGACGACAAAATTTTCAGGATCGACGCATAGAATGCTTGAGAGAAACAAAGGCTTTACTTAGAAATAGTATCGATCATCCTTTGAGCTCTGTGGTGCAGCGTGAACTAAAGGTGTCTTTAGCTGACGAGCACTATAGTTCACCTGAGCATCATAATAATTCCAGTGCATATGAAGATGCAGAGGATGATTTTTATGCTGGAGCTGCAAATGCTTTTAATCGATCGCACAATCGGTCGAGACGCCAAGCGGATTCGCAGGGGCTTGCCACCTTACAGCTCGAACATACAATAAAAGAGCTCAGCAAGCAATTGGATACACTTAAGGTGGATGTAGGTGGTGGAATGGAGGCCATGCGACAGGAAGTTAAAATGTTATCTGACAAATTTGGCAGTCTTGAAGAGATACTGAAAAAGTGCAAGATAAATGGTAATGAAATTCAATCACGTGATGTTGACGCTGCTGCAGCGGCCGCTGCACTTGGTCTAGATGAGTTCTTGAACATGGATGATGTGATCCAAACGAATTACCTAAATTCTGTGCCACCAACTCATAATACCCAAGAACGATTCTATCCCTCATCTGGAAATACTTCTCATTCTAATGTGGCATACGGCAGTCCAATGTTTAATCAGAATCAGATGTACAACTACTACGCCAGCCAAGCTCAATTTATTAGAACTCCGCCAGCGCCAAACAACATACCACCTTTCTATGGTAAGTAGACAAGTCTAAACAAGTAACTAAACTCTAGTGGAGACTGCTCGACTAAGAGATACCCTGAATCCATTGAGCTGTAATACCAATCATTAAGAGCTTCATTTATTCACTAATAGTAAACAACACATGCACACACACACACACACACAAACATATGCATGCACGTAATATGCTCACTGCGCAGTTTTGCGGCTGCAGCTGAGGCTGTGCTATGCAAACTTTATTGTTTAATAACTTTTTTTCTAGACCTATGCTCTTAATGAAATTTTTGGGGAATGATTATGACATCTAAATGTACCTATGTGCCAAATTTCAAGTCTCTAGTATTTGATATACGTGAGTTATAGTTTTTGTTGAATTGTGGGCGAAAGGGGCGTGGCATCAAAAATCCAAAAATGACAAAATGTGCGGATTCAATATAACAATCAAACACAACTTAGTGCACGATTCTATCTTTAACGGTGTGCACGCCAGACCTCAAAATCAAAGCGATATTTTCGATAGAATAGATAGAGCTAGATTCACCAAATTTCGCATATAGCTTAATATTTTTACAAATTTCGGGTTTTGTTACTTTTAGATACCGGTCCCAAATTTCCCCAAAATTTTAAAAAGTATGTCCAAATGGCAAATATGGCA
Source organism: Drosophila mettleri (assembly GCA_035047625.1). Lineage (NCBI taxonomy): Eukaryota > Metazoa > Arthropoda > Insecta > Diptera > Drosophilidae > Drosophila > Drosophila mettleri. The sequence continues at coordinate 21,257,327 of JAWNPI010000035.1, forward strand.
TAAATGTACAGGGTTTTTGGTCTTTTAAAAAACGGGCACGCCGATTAGAGTTTTCTTACTTGTTTTCGATAGGCATTCTTAGTACCAATGTCATAGACTTAAGGCGCGTGATATGGTTTTACACATGAGTTATGGAGAATATTCTAAAGCTATTATCGACTGGGATCTGGGTATCAAGTAGTCGGGCACCTCCGACTAGAGGTCTCTTACTTGTAATACCCCGAATCTATTGAAAATGGAAATCAGGTTATAATGTTTTTGTGCAAATGTATGTAACAGGCAGAAGGAGGCGTGCCACACCCCATAAAGTATATATATTGTTGATCAGCTAGACGAGCTGAGTTGAACTAGCCCTGTCCGTCTGTCCGTCCGTCCGTCCGTGTAAGCACGTGGATTTCGTAAACCACAATAGCTAGAGACTTCAAATAAAAAACAAAATGCTCGATAATACCATACGCTGTACAAGTTTATTTTTTTTTCGATAACTCATCCCATTTCCTTATTATCGATAACTATCGAAAATATCGCTTTGTTTTTGAGGCCTGGCGTGCACACCGTTAAAGATAGAATCGTACACTAAGTTGTGGTTGATTGCTATATTGAATCCACACATTTTGTAATTTTTGGATTTTTGATGCCACGCCCCTTTCGCCCACAATTCAATAAAATTGACAACTCACGCATATCAAATAGAGACTTGAAATTTGGCAAATGGGTACATTTGAATGTCACTATCACTCCCCGAAATTTTTATTAAGAACATAAGTCGAGAAAAAAGTTATTAAACAATAAAGTTTCCGTAACACTGCACATTACTTGTATGTTCGTGCATGCATATGTGTGTGTGTGTGCATGTGTTGTTTACTATTAATGAATAAATGAAACTCTTAATGATTTGTCTTAAAGTTCAATGGATTCAGGGTATCTCTTAGTCGAGCAGTCTCGACTAGAGTTTTGTTACTTGTTTTGAATACAAGTTGTTTTTTTAAGTGAGAAAATATAGACGTCATTACGCTTTAAAAAAATATTTTATACCTATTAATTTGACCATGACTGCAGTGCATATGAAACATTTGCAACTGAAAAAACCGAAATTTGTAAAAATATACATGTAAAAATTTGGTAACTCTAGATAAATATCTTAACTGATTTTTCAAATGGTTTTAAATCGATAACAATTATTCACGAGTAGCTATCGATTCTGAGATCGACACGTTCATACTTTACTTTATGGGGTGTGGCACTCCTCTTTCTGCCTGTTACATACTTTTAACAAAACCATTATACCCAGTTTTCCCATTTTTAATGGGATTAGGGATTTTGGTTCAAACTAGTTTGCCATGGGCTCAAGAGCATAGTGATCACTTGTATTTGACAGTTTACTGATTATTTTTTAAGATTTATCATAATTAAAATATATGATTATATATATTTGTATATATATTGCAGGTCCACGTCCACCAGCCAATTTTGTAGTGCCGCCAAACATGTACCAAAATCCTCCAGGCGCGCCGTTTATTGAGGGCCTGAATTATGGAATGGCACCGCCGCCACCCAGCTTAGTAGTTCCGCAAGCTCCACAGTTCAACCAACCGCCAGTGTCGTCAAACATGCCTATAGTTTCTAATGCAAACTTTTTCAACAATGCGCAGTTTATGCCAGCGCCCGTTCAAGTTTCACAAATTTTTGGACAAACCTCTCAGCAAATAACACCATCAGTGCAGGCTCCTGTGACGCAGCAAAAGTCTAATGTAGCGGTAACATCGATTTCACAATCTACTCCTGCAGTAAGTGCTCCAATAATTGCATCTGTGGTAGCACCTCCAGTTTCTACAAATTTGGCTGCATCTCCTGCGTTTGGTGTGAATACCGCTGTCACTTCTGCTACAGTCACTTCGGCTACGGTGACATCCGCCACGTCAGTATCAGCTCTTCCAGCGGTTTTCAATCGAACACTTAATAATCAACCCGTGGAAAAAGAACCGCCAGCCAATGTGGTTATTACTAGCTCAGATCCGCTTCCCAAAACATCAGTCGCCGCCACTGCCCAGCCCACCCTAAGCGTCACCATACCACCACAGCACATTAAGCCCAGTCTAATACAAGCCACAGAGCCACCAGTCGTTGCCGGTACTGAATTTACTTTCAATCTTGGCAACAACAACGCTTCTAGCAACTTGTTAAGTGGGTTAAAATCATCCACATTTTCATTTAAGACACAGGTTGCACAGGCGGCAGCCGAGAAGCAAAGGGAATTGGCTGCAGATGCTGCCAACGACAGCGTGGGTAATGAAACAAACAGCAGTCTTGCTGGTGGCGATGCTTCAGCCGAGCTTGACTATGATCCGCGACCAGATTTTCAAGGCATCATACCGTTACCTGACGAAGTGGAAGTGCGCACTGGTGAAGAGAATGAAAAAGTTGAATTTAGTCATCGAGCTAAACTATTTCGACACATAGACAAAGAGTGGAAGGAACGCGGTATTGGTATCATAAAAATTTTAACGAATCAGACAAACGGTTGCACACGTATTTTAATGCGTCGTGAGCAGACCCATAAGATTTGCGCAAATCACAAGATTACTTCGGGTATGACTCTTACCACACCCGAGCAGGATAAGGACGAAAAGTCTTTTCTCTGGGCAGCCAACGATTTTGCAGACGAAAATATAAAGCTGGAAAAGTTCCTTGTGCGCTTTAAGTTGCCCGAGACAGCCAAAGAATTTAAAGTGGCTTTTGAAAAGGCGGAAAAGAGTGCGGTAAAATTGGATGAAAAAACACCCGCATTAAGTCTTGCTAAGAGTGGTGTTGTCAACAGCTTTGTGACCAGCACTCCTGCAACAAATCCGTTACCCAAGCCAACAGATTCAAATAAGGTGGGTGGTACTCAGCCCACAAAAACAGATTCTGTGGTCCCCAAAACACTGTTTGGTAATTTACCCAGTGCAACAAATACTAAAACTACGACATCGCCATTCGCTAATATCAACTTTGCTAGTTTGGGGACTAAGCCAGGAGCGGTTAATCTGTCGTTTGGCAGCGTTTCAGCTGTGGGTGACACTAGTACCACAAGTAATAACAACACAGCTTTTACTACTGCCTTTAACTTTGGTAGCAACCTGTTTAATAAACCTGACAACTCACAGCAAAATCAACAACAAACCACAACACAATCCCAGCAACAGAATTTGAATCGGTCGAACGCGTCGGATACCGGTGCTGAGGACGAATATGTGCCGACAGCACAATTTGCGCCTGTGATTCCATTACCAGAGCTGGTGGACGCTGTTACTGGCGAGGAGGATGAATTGGTACTATTTGAGCACCGCGCCAAATTGTTGCGCTTCGAAAAGGAGACTAACGAGTGGAAGGAGCGTGGTTTGGGCAATATTAAAGTACTACAATTGAAAACTGATCCAACTATTGTGCGTTTGCTCATGCGCCGCGAACAGGTGCTCAAATTGTGCTGCAATCAGCGTCTGTTACCAGAAACTAAGTTCCAATATGCGAAGAATTCGCAGAATGCGCTGACTTGGGCAGGACAGGACTATGCCGACCAAGAGCCAACAACAGAGTTATTATGTGTGAGATTTAAGACCGCCGACGTATGCAAAGAGTTTTATGACACAGTACTAAGGGCGCAAGAGGTTATGTCACAAGAGCCCAATAAATGTAAACCAATTGAGAAAAATGTAAATAAGGATACGGAAATAAAAGTTCAGGGCTTTGGAGATGCGTTTAAGCCGAAGGCCGGAAGTTGGAACTGTCAAGGCTGCTACACTGTTAACGATGCTGCACAACTTTATTGCTTAGCCTGCGAAGGTCCCAAAGATGACAGTGTGCCACCTAAGTCATCAGCAATCGGACAAAGTGGGGCTCTAAATTTAAGCAGTAGCGCTGGAAAATTCACGTTTGGGTTCGGCCAGAACACTGTAACGCCAAGCTTTAGCTTTGGTACAAAACCGGCATTGGATAAAGTACAGCCTCCTGCAGATCCGGTTTCTACTAGTGCAAGTCAAATATCCTCTAGTAATTCTGGTGATAGTGTAACGAAGAGTATTAAGCCCATAGCCTCAGCGCAAGATGCGCAAAAAAATATTGACTTCGGCGATGCATTTAAGCCAAAGCCGGGTAGCTGGAGCTGTGAAGATTGTTATACTCAAAACGACGCAGCGCAATTATACTGTGCAGCTTGTCAGGCGGCAAAGGATGACAGCGTGCCAAAGCAAGGTAACAAACTTGAAGGAGGCGGCTTAGGAAAACTTCAAGCTCCTTCAACCAAGTTTAGTTTTGGTTTCGGTGCGCAACCCCCGGTATCAACAGCTAAATCATCAATCATGGAAAAAAGTGCATTGCCAACTAAAAACACCGAGGGTAGCATTTTTCAATCAGCTAGTTTTGATTTTAAGCCAACGAAAGCGACACCCAGCAGTTCCTTGGCATCTAACACATTTAGTTTCTCAATGCCAAAGGTACAGCAGCAGCCCAAGAGTCCCACTGGATTGGTGGGAGGAGCCGATGTAAGCAATGATGATGAAAACAATTTGGAAGAGGAGAATACTTCATATTTTGCACCTGTCATTCCACTACCTGATAAGGTAAGGGAAATACATAAATAATCTAGGTTTTCTCCGATTGATATATTTTTATCAAAACAATTTAACCTTACAGATTGATGTGAAGACCGGCGAAGAGGATGAATTACTGCTCTATGTTCAACGTGCGAAGCTCTATCGGCTGTCTAAAGATGGAGAATGGAAAGAACGTGGGTTGGGAAATGTAAAAATCTTGCGTCACAAGGAGACCAATAATTTGCGTGTTGTTATGCGCCGAGAACAGGTCCATAAGATCTGCCTGAACCATGTACTCAACTCAAGCGTGGTCTATAAGAGCAAAGATGAAAAATCCTGGTTGTTTGCTGTTTATGACTTTAGTGAAGGCGAGTCTGTATTGGAACGATTTGCTTTGCGTTTCAAGAACGCCGACCTTGCACAGGCATTTCATAATGCTGTAAAAAGCGCACTTAACGGTACCGCCATACCTATTAGTGAGGATGAAAACCAACAACGAGAGCAATCGAGTGCCACACATAGTAAACCAAATGATAAAAAATCAGTAGTTCCTGATGAAATCAAGAAGCTCGCAGAGAAACTGACGCTTAGTTGCGAGTTTTTAACTGCAGAGACGACCTGCAGCGGCTGTCGTGGTTGCGACCCAGAGAAGTTCGATTACGGAAATCCACCAAAGGTTAAAGAAACGATTAAGTCTCTTCCGTTGACTTTGCCCTCCTTAAAATTGCCTACACCCAAACCACAGGAACAAACGCAGGTGCAAGAAGGCGTTCGAGGATTACTTAAGGCAAGCTCTCTATTAGCTAACAACGCTTCAGATAAATCGGGTAGTTTTGGTGGTTTTAGCAATGCTGTCTCCGCCAACTCTACAACAGCTACAGAAGCGTCACCAAATCAAACTGCAAAGAAGCCGGACAGTTTTGGAAGTGGTTACGTTTTTGGAAACTCTGGTAAGAATTGAACTTTTACTAAATTAGTTCATATGAATATATTTTTTCTATTTCTATTTTATCTCAACAAATTTTGTTCTTAGATAGAGTATTTGGACAGAGTGCTTCGCTGTTTAGAAGTAACACAGACAACACGCAGCAGTCCATCTTTGGAGGCTTTAGTGGCTTGGATAATAAGATAAATAATCAGACAACTTCGATATTTGGTAATCAACACGAAACGTCCAAAATAGTTTTTAGCCCATTCAGCGACGGCAACTTAACAAACACCATCAGTAACATCTCATCGGGCGTTACTTTTGGCAACATCGCGGGATCGAGTGTGGCCTCCCCATTTGGCAATCAAGCAAAAGAAACCCAGGATAAAATCAAGGACAATAAAGAGAATATTGCGGAAACTATTGGGACGAAGTCAGCTATCGGCTCTACATCAGAACAAAGTATTGATTGTTTCTCTGGATTAGCTGGGGGCGATGATTTTGCAAGTTTGGCAGCCAAGGGATCCGCTAATCCCATTGGCTTTCAAAAATCAGAGTCTGGCGGGTTTTTTGGATTGACTCACCAAGATGCTTTTAAGAATTTCAAAGCGTCATGCAAAACATCTACACCAACAGCAACGCAAGACAACAGTGCCGAAAACAATAACGACGATGATAACTACGATCCGCATTATGAGCCGATCATAGCCTTGCCCAATGAAATTGTGGTGACCACCGGGGAAGAAAATGAAGAGAAACTGTTTGGTGAACGCTCAACGATATTTCGATACAATCCGGATACTAAGGAATGGAAGGAGCGCGGTAAATTTAACCAAAAATGTTTCTGAATTGTATTTAATGAATGTATTCTTGATTTTCATAGGAGTGGGTGAGCTGAAGATTTTAAAGCATAAGGACTTAAACACTTATCGTATGATTTTGCGTCGTGAGCAAATTTTTAAACTAGTACTCAATATGGTGATTGGTGAGACATTCTCAATTGAGTATATGAATGAACAAAAGAAAAGTTTCATTTGGGTGAATTTAAACTATGCCGAATCTTCTGAAGGTGTAGTGGAAAGTCTTGCCTGTCGTTTTAAGAAGCAAGAGGTGGCTGATAAATTCTTGGAGACTATACACAAGTGCGTAGCTGACGCCAAAGCTTTGCATACGAACAAAGTGTCTCAGCAAGTGGGTGAAGTTGCCGAAACTTGAATTAATACTTATGTATCCTAAGCTAAAAACTAATTAATTGTTATGTAAGATTGAAAAGTAATTAATAAAAATGAAATGAAATTATATTTGAATTTGAATTTATCAACTTGTACTGTATGTTAAAAGTCTGGCAGCATGGGTTCGCTTCTTTTTTTTATGATTTACAGCACTGGTTAATTTGCAGAATGTAGCACCGATATTTGCTACTTATACAACACTAGTATGCTTGACAGATAATGCTTCGAGAGAGTGCACTATATTTGACATAATGACGTGGTGAACTGTGTGAAAAAAGAACAATAAATTAGTGATGCCGATACAATTAGTAATCTAATTAATATATTATTTTGTAAACAACAAACTTGATATATTTAAAAAATATATATCGTCAGCAGCAGGCATTGATACTTTAAATACACGTTGACAGCACAGTCGGCACGAAAACAAGCATTTTGTGTTAGAAAGAGGAAGGAGGTCGATCAGGTGGAGACATCGCAGCAAGGCAATGAAATAATTTATACTTGAAGAAGTGATTGCAGTCGTTTTCTTTTCATTTGATTTTTTTTTTATTATTGACGTCACTATTGCGTCGCCATCTGCACTAAAAAATTAACATCAAACTATCGAGAAAACAAAAATTCCACGTTATCTACTATTAAGAGTTCGAAAAAGCGGGTAGCTGTTTGCGGAGGGGTAGTAGGCGCTACAGCAAACTGCGGGCACTATGATGAACGAAGACAGTGCAAGTCCATCGACGTCGACCAGTGGCGGTGGCGGCGTTAAAAAGTTATTTTTGCGTTTATCACAGGTAAATGAGTGGCCACTAATTTAAAAACGTTTATAGCATAATTGGAGTTATAATTTTCGATTGCAGACCTATCAATCGTCACTTGATCGCTCCACGCCGCACACACGTATGCGTTGGGTGTTCGCTGGATTCGTGTTGCTCTTATTTGTGTTGCGAATATTTATTTATCAGGGCTGGTATATCGTGTGTTATGCCCTTGGCATCTATCACTTGAATCTGTTTATTGCTTTTTTGACGCCAAAAATTGACCCAGAGTTCGATCCGTATGCGCAAGATGATGAAGATGATGGACCGAATTTGCCAACGCATAGCAATGAAGAGTTTAGACCATTCATACGACGACTGCCTGAATTCAAGTTCTGGCTGTCGGTGACAAAAAGTACTGTAATTGGTTTATTTTGTACGTTCTTTGACTTCTTCAATGTGCCGGTCTTCTGGCCGATATTAGTCATGTATTTTATTACGCTCTTCTGCATAACAATGAAGCGGCAAATTAAGCATATGATCAAGTACAAGTACTTACCATTCACTCGGAATAAACCACGATATCAGCGTGTCAACAATGCAGCGGGTGGTGGCCCCAATGTTGGAGCCAGCTCAAAGTGACAATTAGCCGCACAGACGCCGGACATACAAACGACAACATCGGTAACAGCAGTTGCAACGACATCAACAGCATCAGCAGTAACTACATCAAATAGCGACAGCTTGTCCTCAACGGTAGCAGCAAGTTCATCGGCTGCGGGGACGTCTACGGTTACTGCTAAACCACCGCAAATCATAGCAATTGAGGAATATTAGAAGTTGTATCGAAAACTAAGTAAAAACTCAAACAAATCCATGTAAAACACATATTTGCAATAATTTCCATCAGTGTATTCAACATAGCTTGCTATTTTGTTTATGAGGAATTCATCAAGTTTTTGATCTATTGATTTTTTAAGTTGTCGTGCGGCGTTTTGTGCACAACAGTGTTTATTGTTTAAAATTTCTTTATTAATTTTATATTTATTTATATGCAATATTTTGTTCCAAAAACAACAGTTCAATATTCTAGCTAACGACTATAACATAAATTTATGTATTGTACTTTACGTTTACATTTTTCAAATCCAAAAAGTAGATTTACGGAATCATAAACCTTTATTTGATTACACACATTGGCTAGATATGTATTTTTGTTTTTACATAATATTGTTAGCGTTAACTATACAAAATGTTAGAATATATAACGAATGAATGAGGGTTTGAACTGGGTGCATCATATGAATAAAATAACAAGTGAAACTAAAATATAATGCAGATGAAATTTAATTTTGGCGCGAAATCTGCAATAAATTGGTGATGCCACTAAACCTTGACAAACGTTGACGGCCCTGGCATATTTAATTTTAACATGAGCTGGTCACACTATTATCCAGCCCTAAGACACACCGTTGTTGCGAAACTGCACCACGCAGTGTGTTGTGATAGTCTAAGAAGAGAAGCTATTGACAATTTTTAATTGTTTTAATTGTACGGCGTCCAAGTAATGCAGCAATGTGCCTTAGCTTTGATGGGCGCTCCTGCTGCTATAATCACCAAAGTCAACTCCTTAATGCCGTGGACGAACCTGTCGCCGACGTCGTCAAAGAATCCAATTAACAGATAACTCAACATTCGGCTGTCTTAATATAAAATTACGGCACTCGCGTATAATGGCCATAAAAAATGTTCTAAATGGCCTCACAATACGTCGTCGTCGACTTATCCTGTACACCATGATCACATCCATTGTTACAGCCGCTTTAGTAATACCTTCAGTTGACTCGTCCGCATCAGCATTGCCCGAAGAGTCCAACGAATCGGATCTACAGGCGGCAAAGCCAGCTCCACCAGCAATACCTCACTGTGTGGAGCAGCAGGAGCGAAGCATTGGCCGAAGGTAAGAAGAAGCACATACGCAGTGTGCTTGTAAGAAATATTAATACATACATGTACATAAATATGTGGATTTGTTCTAGAAAGTTCGCTAATAAATAAAGTGTAAAGAAAACGCAGTTAAAGCTAAGAACTATGCACTACCAAACCTATGACCACATCTGCAAAAGTAGTGCATTTGAGCAATAGTTGAAATTAAAAAGTATAGATCATTAATGTGAATCAAAAATATCCCGGCACAAATATAAATTATGTCAAATAAATTTGATGGTTGTTCAAGCTTATCAAACTTACGGTGAGTCATGTGCCAAACGCTTAACATTAACTAATTGACTTTCAGCTGGCACACATTAATAACAAAAAATAAAAATTTATGCGAATTCTTGCCAGGTTATTAGAACAAGCTCTAGCTGTGAGCCTTGCCACTAAAGTTCGTCTCGACGCGTAGAGTTTCAACGAGTTTTTTTTAAGTAATTTCGAATTTCACCATTCTCTCCGTTTTTGTTTTAATGTCTGGTAAGACGCCAAAATCTGCGTCTTTCCATCTTTAATATGTGTAAGTGTGTTTGTGTGTGAACGCTTGTTTGCGGCGCGGGCTGAACACTTGTTGACTGATTTTGTTTTGCGCATAATTTTGTTTACGTTTAACTATTCCACTGAAAGCGCTCCCTTCTCAAACCATCACCGCAGTCGTAACAGTGATGTGTATATTCATTATTGGTGAGTTAGATAACAGTGTGACCCTCTTGATGTAAGAACTATGTCATGCTCTATATAGACTTATTATATTCTATTCTAGTCTTATACTTGAAACTAATTATTACTTTTATTGCTTTTCATTCTCTTTTTCTCTGTAGATTATTGTACATCACAACGCTAGATGGTCGCCTTAGCGCTTTGGATATTGCAAAATCGGGGAAAAAGCGATGGAGCATAGAAACGGGACCTGGCCCACTTATCTCATCCAGCATTCATCGCCTAGAGTTAACTAATAATGGACAGTTTGTACGAATGATACCATCCCTAAGTGGAGGTATTTACAAATTCGATGGAGATTCTATAGATCCCATACCCATTACTGCAGAACACTTGCTTAGTTCCAGCGCTAAATTCAGTGATGATCTTGTTATTTCCGGTGGTAAAGAAACGCGTAACTATGGCGTTTCTGTGAGAACTGGGCAGCTACTTTACGAGTGTTCCATAAATGGCTGCGTGAATGCCACAAATGAGGAGCGTGTAATTAACGATTCAATTACTGAACAAGATAAAAACGATGATAATGAAGAGCACTCTGATGAGCAACTACGGGATGAGGATGGTTACATTGTTCCACACAATTCACTTCTGGATGACGTTGTTGTGGTCCGTCGCCAGACACAAACAGTACGTGCTGTCGAGTCCCGTACAGGCTTAGAGCGCTGGAATTTTAGTGTTGGAGAGCATGAGCTCAATCTGATTCGAGCCGATGATTGTCACGGGGAGCCACGCAGTAATTTGGAACTGGCTGTATTAGATGTGGATATTAAAGTTATAGTACCAGAGGGCATTGTGTGTGCATTCAGCAAAAGTGATCCGCAGCTGATGCTGTGGAAGCACCAGGTGAGTGTTTAGAAATAGTTTATTATTTTAGATACAATTATTTTATATCAATTTGTTTTATTCGTCAGTTTAACAATCCTATCGTGAGTGCGTGGCATACAAATGAGGCCGATGAATTGCAGTCCATTGATCTTTTTAGTTCTGCACATTGGCAGGGTGAACAGCGAGCGGAAGGCAAACAGCCTAGCCTTGCACCGTCCATTTATCTGGGCATGTACGAGAAGCAGCTGTACATACAAGAATCCATTCGTTTGCGAGACGAAATTATTTTTCAGTCACAGCATTATCCTCAGCTGTCTGGTGAAACTAGTTCGCTGCCTAGAATACCCTGGCGCCCAATTGCAGCCAGTAAAAACTCGTTAGTGCTATTTCAGGACGAGCGCGATGAAGTAATCCTACCAGAGGAATATGGAACAAACGAATTAGTTCCATATGACGGTCAGAAATTGGCAGTGGCAGCTCAGTCAGTCTTGAATGCCTCGGAGTTTGTAAATGGCAATGGATTCTACTTCTACACTGATTCACAGCTAGGTAAAGAAAGTGGTGTGCTGGAATGCGGTACGAATGATACGCCCAGTAGCTTGCCTGCCATAGATACGCCATCTAATAATAACGAAGCGGAAGACAAATCGAATGCAGCTGCCGGAAATCAAAGCGTCAATGATGACTTGGGCTTCAGTTTAGATGATATTGATGCACCTGTCAAAGTTATTATACTCTCGCTGTGGTTTTGGTGGAAGGAGATAGTGGTTATTGCGTTTACCTCAGCGGTGTTGCTCAACATGTTTATGGGTCATCGGAATCAGCGTGTAGAACGTGAGTATTTTGTCATTGAGAGGCATGTACCTGTTCAAACTGCTATTGAAGCGACGGAAGCATCGACGCAGGCGCTCTTGGGGCCAGTGGTGCCTTTGACAGGAAATAACCAGCAACACCGAGGAACTCGTATCAACGTTTCAAGTGTTAGCCGTATTCAGAGGTCCATTTCAGAGTCAACAACAAATTCGGGTGAACATTTTATATCGCGCTTTCAGTCTGACTTCGACCTAATGCAATGTCTGGGTCGCGGAGGATTCGGCGTTGTTTTTGAAGCAAAGAATAAGTTGGATGAAAACCATTATGCGATTAAACGTATAACATTGCCCAATAAGGAATCATCACGGCAGCGCGTGCTGCGAGAGGCACGGACCTTAGCCAGCTGTGAGCATCACAATATAGTGCGTTACTTTCATGTATGTCAATATAAGCAACTTATGTATTTTTCAAATTGTGCATGTATATATATAATATGTATTATTTTTGTTGCAGTCCTGGGTGGAAACACCGCCTGTAGGCTGGCAAGAAGAGGAGGATCGAAAGCTGTTGGCACATGAACTGTCAACTTCTATACAAATTGAAACGCCTGATGGTAGCACTATGCCATCTCTTCCAAATCAAAAAAATAATAAGCATAATGATCTGATTTCGTGGGTCTCAGATACAGTGCACAGCACTGCCTGTAGCAAAGAGTATGGCCGTCGCCACGACAAATCATTCAGCCGCATTAGGAGATGCACCGCAGATGATGAAGATGATGATGATTCACTTATAGAATTTCGTAGTGAATCACAGTCAGCGGCTCTACATGCAGATGAAATAGACGTGAGTGAGGAGAAGCCGAGGAAATCAATTAACGAGATCCATCAGCCTGCCGAACCGAGCTCAGTTTCTATTGATGTACACTCTGCGTCTTTTGATCTGAACAACATAAATTACACGCAGCATCAGCTATCTAATTCGTTTCAAATCGAATCGATTCGTTCGAAGAGCAATACCAGCGATACAGACGACGACACTGAAGTCTCACCAAAGCGCAAAGCACTGACTTTAGCGTTATCTCACAATCACAATCACAATCAACAGATACAACAACAGTCACATAGAAACCAAATAGTATTGCCAAACGCTACTATGCAGAACGGAAACACAGTCAAACCCAATAAGGTTTACCTTTACATACAAATGCAGCTATGCCGCAAAGAGAGTCTGCGCGACTGGTTGCGAGATAATCGAACTGAAGCGCGTGTCTCTCATATTGCTCATATTTTCCACCAAATTGTAGATGCGGTAGACTATGTCCATCTAAAGGGCCTAATACATCGCGATCTGAAGCCTAGCAACATATTTTTTTCCAAGGATGGACAGATAAAGATTGGTGATTTTGGTCTTGTAACCGATATGGCGGATATTCCAAATATTTTAAATGATTGCGGTGATCAATCCGGTCTACCATCTTGCGCCCGTCACACGCAATTGGTGGGCACGCATCTATACATGTCGCCAGAGCAGTTACGTGGGCAACATTATGACTACAAGGTGGATATATATTCACTAGGCCTAATATTTTTTGAGCTTCACGTTTATTTTTCCACCGAAATGGAGCGCATTAAGACTCTTCGTGCCTTAAGAGATGGCCAGTATCCTGAAGATTTTGTCATGCAACATCCGGAGCAATATGAGTTGCTTCAACGAATGCTGTCTTCACAGCCAGCCCAGCGACCGCAAACAAAACAGTTAAAACAGGAACTACACGACATTCTTCAACTACCCGAACGTCTGGTAGATGGGCACAGCGAACAGGCAGCGATGGAGGCTGCCACACGTCGTTTGAGTCGTAGTCGCACTTTCAGCAGTAACAGCGAACAGCATCAGTGATATGGACATTAGCTGAAGGACGTTCGTGTATGAACACATAGCTTAAGTTAAATTAACATCTGAGTATAAGTTATTAAGTTGTTTTTAATCAGAGCAATTATTACTCAAGGCACGTTGGCTATTCCTTTATCGGCTTCACAATTGAAATGTTTATAAAGCATTCTGCTGATTTTAGGCAATTAATTTTATTCAAGCTTATTGTAAATTGTAGTTATTACTGAAGGTTATATCGTGAGCTATGTAGTTTATTGTGCTTTTATAACTCAAGGTAAAAAATGGATTGTTTTTCAAATAAATTAACTTTGTAAGCTATAAGTAAACTAAATATAATCATAGAGTAAATGTAACTTCCTAATAATTTGTAAACTTATCCCGAAGCTATTTTATTAGTTTACTACATCAAGAGTTTTGAATTTTCAAAATCAATTATTTTTTTAATGTCGACGAACTGTGTATTCCACAAAACTTTTTGTTTTTACGCTAAGTTAAGAAAATAAAAATATCTAAAATCATTTTGAATTATTGTCGCCTCAGATGAAATTAATGCTCCAATATCCAATAGTTTTTTAAAAGTTTGGTTAATTAAAATATAAAAAATAAGAAAACGAATCGTTGGTAAATCATAAATAATATGGATACTTCAATTTACAATTAGGTTTTATTAGTAACATTCTGATAATGGGGAAAAATTTATGGAGACTTAAAATACATTTATGTATTTTGAGTCAACACTTTTCCAACTCATCGAAAACTAGAGCTACTTGAAATAAATTGTGAACTAGAAATAAATACTAGTACATAAATATCCCATCAAAAATAATTAAAGACCCAAAAATTGTTGTATTCTATTATTTCATTCTTTTTATTTGGGTTTGCAGTTTTCCAAAAACGTTCTCTACATTGCTAACGGATTAGTCGTTATATATAGTTATAGTTGCGTCTTAACGCATGCAGATTGCAAAAACAATACATACACATGGCATAATATAAGCACATATATAAGTGCTAGTACTATAATGATTATTATGTTGAGGCTTCATTTTCATTCATTGCTTAATATTTAGTTAGTTGCGGTGTGTGTTTCTCTTCCTCCAACTCTTTGTCTTTGTTTTTATCGTGTTCTTTTCCTTTTTGTGGGTGTATAGATCTTGTATTAAAAAGAATTTATTTTCTTTCGTTTTTGTTTTTGTTTTTTTGTTTGTTTTCTTAATTTTAATTGCTAGCACTTAATTATAATTCTTTTTAAACACACTAAAACAATAAGCGATTGAAGCATATTGCATTTAGTTCGTAAATGTTATTAATTAAAATTTTAATTTTTAGTATAATATATTATAGCTACAGGCAACGCGTTGCTTAAATATATAACTCAACCGCAAAAGTTTTATAAGCTATAATCGTTATATTAAGTTAGTTAGTTTTATGCTTTGTTGCTATTAATTGTGAGTCGGCGTATTATATATTCAAAAAAATTAACAGCCATTTTGACGAATTTGTAATCGTTCGAAATTATGAGAGAAAACTCGAACTAAATTCATGTTCAATTATACAAAGTTTACGATATAAGTACAATACGTATATTTCATACAAATGCGTTGATGTTCGTGTAATCAGTTTAGCTATGAAACAATTTTATAAGAATTTCAGCTTTGTAGATGTTAAATTTTTGTCTGAGTTTTGAGATCTAGTGAACACATTCCAAAAAGACAACGTATTCGGCTGTACATTTTTATTAATTATTATAATTGTTAATCCATTTATATTCTTGTTGCTTTGTTTCTTTTTTCCTTTAGTTTTCGATTAATGATACTCATACACTTGTATTTTCAACTATATTTTAATTATTTGTGTCTTCTTTCTATATTTTTAAACATATTATTGCCTATGAATTTTACCCTTTTCTAAATTCATTTCCATCGAAATGCAAATTCTCATTATGTATGTGTATTGTGATTAGCCTCAAATGGCCAATTGAGCACTCAACTTGAGTGGATTCCACATACCAGATGAGCAGTGTGCTCAATTGCTATCAGCATAGATGTATATATTTATATAACAATGTGTAGACTGGCTAGATATTTTTTTTAAAGTACAGACATGTTCATTACATTGCTATAAACATTGTTCAAATGTAATTACGTGTCGTGTAGTGTGTGTTTGCTTTATATAATAACTATATTGCAGTTTACGAAAAATCTTGAAATCTCTATGTACAAAGTCAGACTTGATTGCTTATCTTTCGAGTTTTGTTGAGGTAAAGAAAGAGTTTGGTATAGAGACATAGATTTATTTTGTGAAAATAGTAAATGTCAGCAATTTTATTGTGGAAACTTAAAAGTTACCTACCTAGTTAGCTAGTCAATATTCTCTGACTACGACAAATTGTACATATTATATTATATATATATATTATTTTTGTATTCCATTTTAAATTATAATTTCTAAATGTTTGAATTTGATCTTAACATTCATTATATAAAACAATTGTTTCTTGTGCGTTTTATAAAATTGCAACCTTAATTTTAGTATTAATCGGTTATAAGAAATACCTTTCGGGTTGCATTGTTTTTAAGGCTTGATGCTTAAATTATTTTATTATTATTTATTCTTTAATACTCAACTAGTTATATAACTGATTTGCGTCACTTTGGGTAGCGCATAAAATAACAAAGAAATTGTTTTAAGGCAACAATTATTGTTATTATATTCTTATTTATATATTTTTATAATGTTATCTAAAAATACAAAATGACTTAATTAGTTTTTTTTTTTAACGAATAATAATTAATAAATAGCAAGCCTAAGAATCTTTGTGTCTTTTTCACAACTTATTGTGACTTCTTCTGTTTTTGTTTTATTTTTATAATTGCTGCATTAAAACAATTTCTAATACATGAGCTTTTCTTTGAATAAATTATATTTTCTTCATATTTTAAAGATCATTTTTACTTGACTTCAACATATCTTTCGCCGTCGTGTGCCTATTAACTAATTCTTGAAATGATCACAACGTTAATGAATTTATATATATATATATATATATATATATATATATATATATTTGTTTTTTTTTTTTTTTCTTATAGATAGCTACCGTATAAGTATACCATTTATACTTAAGGATTTTAGGTTTATCGCTGTTGTTTGTGTTAACAATATTTTTTATTTATATACTCATAAAATGTATTGTAAATTATGGTGGGATTATTTACCTATTACGTACAAAAAATAATATATATTTTAACTCAAGCTATGCATTGGCAGCATTTTATTTAATCTGTTTTTTATTTTTTTTTTATAACAACTGTAACGCTTTTAATTATCTATTCTTGTACATTTTGCGGTTATTTAATAAAAATAGTTGCGTTTAACAACTTTGCAATTGTGAATGCACAAAAGTT
Source organism: Drosophila mettleri (assembly GCA_035047625.1). Taxonomy (NCBI): domain Eukaryota; kingdom Metazoa; phylum Arthropoda; class Insecta; order Diptera; family Drosophilidae; genus Drosophila; species Drosophila mettleri. The sequence goes on from JAWNPI010000035.1 coordinate 21,274,463, forward strand.
GCAATGGTTCAGCTAGGAGCCGCAGTGAGCAATGAAAGTAGCTTGGCTCACGCTTGGCTTAAATAAAATAGCGAACATAATGTTCAAATTATGGCAAACAAAAGCTAAAAACGACAATAGCCAATAATGGCGTGAGCATGAGCGAGGGCGAAACGAGGACGAGAACTAAAACGAGAACGAGAACGAGAGCCGTAGCAGGTGGAAGAATGTGATGTCTGGGGGTAAAGTGTGGCTAGAACTAAATGTATATATATCCCTATATATTTATATATATAGTGTTGGATAAAATTATGCATCAGAAGGCATCTAAAAGGGACTTTCTCAGTTACTATGTTTAAGAGAATTCAAAATGATGCCTACGACCCAGACCAAACCGAAGGCAAGTTGGCGGCTCTCGTCGGGAGAGATCGACTAGCCGATACCCTGAGCCATTGTTGCTTGCATACACACTCACATAGGAGCCAAGACCATGGACAAATTACTTTTGCATTGTCAGTTTATAACAATGAATTAAGAAAGCGATTAATTCCTTGCAAATGTATAATATTCCACTTTAAAATAAAATCAAGTCAAAATATTAATCTTAATTGAATTAAGGACTTAGATCATTATATCTTTATCTTATATTGAAAATAATATATATAATTCGCCGATTTCTGCAATTATTACATTTATACGGACATCCAGACAGCCAAATTAACTCAGCTCCTCGCTCTTATCAAGCTTATATTTTCTGCCCCTCACGTACATTTACATAATCAATATAATCCTTTTTGCCATTTGTAAAGATTTCTGGGTACAAAAACAAACTCACTTGTGTATTATGCGTTCGAATAAAGTGTTTGCCTAAAAAACGTATGCAGCATTTGCTACAGTATTGTACAGCGTCCTTTACTCCTAGTTGATTGTGAGAATTCAGTGCCAACAAGAACGCCAACAGCTGCGCCATTGACGCCTCCGCTGCTGCAGCCCATTAGTTCTCGAAAAACGTCGCCAATTTTGTAGTTGTATCTGGAATCGGAAAATATCATTTACATATTTTGTAATGCTCAATATTTGCATATTTGCAATAGGTTGTGAAAACACCGGTACTCACTGTGCCGAGCACTCTACGTATCCACAACGCCAGTGCTTACGCACCAACGTAGAAATGTCTTTAAGCTCCTGAAACAGTTTTGGCAATATAGATTTACCGTATTAAATATATATTTTTTTAAATTAATATATGTTAATAAATAAAGCCTGCGTAGACGCACTGTCTGCAAAAATGAATTTATTCAATAAAAACCAAATTAAATTTTAAATAAATTATAGATATACAAGAATATAAGTTGAATTTATGGCGAGGGGCAAAACCAGAAAGGAATTTGTTGACTTAAAGCAATTTAATAGGATTAATTTATTCTCTTTATAAGTAAAAATATTTTATGTATTGTGGATACCTGCGAGTTAGCCTGCGCCTCTGAGACATTATCATATTTATTGCCCACCACAATTATGCTAAAATCACGATGACTGAAACTGTCCAAGATTTGATCTCTTATGGAGCGGCAGTACTGAAATAAAGGATCTCATATATTAGTTTTACGTTGAATATTGCATTTTTGTTTTTGTCGTTTACCTGAAACGTTTCCAGATTGCCCATGTCGTAGACTAAAACATAGGCGTGCACTGTTCGCAGCCCCAGCGGATGTCCATTATTCCATTCAGCAAAGTTGTCAGCTGGAAATCGCTTCTGGCAAGGTTCCCATGGCAATTTGTTAAGTGTTTGTTTTTCATCAGTGTCGTCGCAACATGTAGGACATGAAACATGTTTCCATTCGCATGCATATACACATTTTACGTGTGTGTATGAGTGTCATAAACAAAGAGCAAATGCAGATTTAATATGCAGAGCATTATATATTTTAAATTTTAATTTTATATATTTATAATTTTATATAAACAATGTTCAGTATAGTATATGTGCAAATAAAATTTACAATGGCTTTAATTGTATGGCATATATATATTCTTAATATGAACTTTCCTTTTTATACCCTAAATCCATTGAAAATGGAAAATCAGGGTATATTGTTTTTGTTCAAATGTATGCAACACGCAGAAGGAGGCGTGCCACATCCCATAAAGTATATATATTCTTGATCAGCTCGATAAGCTGAGTTGAACTAGCCCTGTCCGTCTGTCCGTCCGTCCGTCCGTCCGTCCGCCCGTCCGTCCGTGCCAAGCCGTGGATTTCGTAAACCACAAAAGCTAGAGACTTCAAATAAAAAGCAAAATGCTCGATAATACCATACGCTGTACGAGTTAATTTTTTTTTCGATAACTCATTCCATTTCTTTATCATCGATAACTATCGAAAATATCGCTTTGTTTTTGAGGCCTGGCGTGCACACCGTTAAAGATAGAATCGTGCACTAAGTTGTGTTTGATTGCTATATTAAATCCGCATATTTTGTCATTTTTGGATTTTTGATGCGACGCCCCTTTCGCCCACAATTCAACAAAAATGACAACTCACGTATATTAAATACTAGAGACTTGAAATTTAGCAAATAGGTACATTTGAATGTCATAATCACTCCTCACTCCCAGAAAATTTCATTAAGAACATATGTCGAGAAAAGTTATTAAACAATAAAGTTTCCATAGTACAGCCTTTTCTGCAGCCGCATAACTGTGTGTGCAAATTAGGTTAGGTGTCCTCGGGAGCGTGTGGATTCTTCAATCCTCTTGTCCCTCGACGATCCTTGATGAGCAGAGCTTATGAAGGCTATGGTGCTCTCTTCACGATTGGCCTTGTGGCTCAAACGTATAATAATTAACGGCAGATTAACTTCAAGTGCCGGAGCACTGTACAACTTTATTTCTCAAGGTCTGTTACAGAACTGCCCTATTAACTAAGACATAAGCCGAAGGTTATTGCTAAGATACAGATCTAAAACGGCGATAATAAGTTTGTAGCTTTTGGCAATGCTTGCATTATATACTTATTCGCTACTTACAGAATATTCTTATGTGTTAACTTGTATGTATTGTTTACTATTAATGAATAAATTAAACTTTTAATGATTGGTATTACAGCTCAATGGATTCAGGGTATCTCTTAGTAGAGCAGTCTCGACTAGAGTTTTGTTACTTGTTTATTATGGCATATATTGTATATTAAAAACACAAGTCTTCAACGAAAACTTTTAAAATATAATTTCGTTTTTACTGCTTGTATATCTATGCCGAGTTTTGAAATTGTAGATTTTATTCAAGAAAAAACAAGATTAAAAATCAATTTTCTGGAATGAAAGCCAAATAGAAATATTGTTCAAGAACTTAAACTAAGACCCCGCGCTCTGACGCCATTCCGTTTCTCTTTCAATGCGGCTCGAGAACCCTGCAAACCATTCATTTACCCCCATTTGTCTATTTGTGTCTGCTGGCAGACAGCCAGTCGGCGTTGTTTTCGTGGGCGGAAAGCTTGTTAGATTTACGTTTTTGATTAAATTTCATTTCATTTGCGCATTCCCCAAGAAATTTTTTTCAATTGTTATTCTCGATTTTTGCTAATTACGGGTTGGATTGGGATGAAACGAGGCAGCATTCCAGCTGTCCAGTTTGTATTGCTGTCCAATATGACTAATTTTCGTATTTTTCTTGAAACTTTCTACACAGCTCTCTGTGATTAGCTTTGGTCCTTACTCCTTTTTCTTTTTATTGTTTTTTTGTGTGATTATTTTGGTAATAAAGATAGGCCCATTTTACCGATTTTCTTTGATGACTTTTCATTGGTTTTTTGTGTTTTTGTTTATTATCAAATTGATTCAAACCAAAAGAGGAATCCTTGGGTATTTCATGTGCTGTGATGTAAGAATATAGAAATAAAAATTTGTTACTTTCAGAATAAACTGCTGTCAACACAATTGGAAGACATTAGATAGTACTTTGAGTAATAACTGGCCATCATCGACAATGAAAAATGTCCCACAATAAGCGTCACTCGGCTCCTGAAGATTTTTCACGTCATTTCTAAGCGTGTATCTAGGATACCTAACACAAAACTATTTGGGCAACACAATAAGCATAAAAAGCTGGGAACAAAAAGTATCTAAAAACAAACACTCAATAAAAGAAAAAAAATCAGTTTTTTGTGAGGAAGAGGCAATACCCTTATCCGAGTATAATTGAGTTTATATTTATTAATTTTAGGGCTTTCATCTAGGACGAATGGGAACTAAAAGCAATAGTCTTCGCAGTTTCTATAGATATATTAGATGTCCATAAACATTTTGTGGTGCCTGTACGTGTCCCATGTACACTATGCCAATATGCAGTGGAAGAGTATAAAAATGGGTTCATATCAAATTTGACATGAATAAATTGAAAGCCATTGAAACCTGGCAACCTCAACAAAAGATGCTTAGAGGATGGGGGTGGCTGGCGAGAGAATCGTTCACAAACATGTTATATGTTGTTCTCACGACAAAAGCGAATGGCCAATTGTATGGCAACTGCCAAACCGGACGCTGTGTGCTTTTGCAAGTTCGTATTCTGTATTTCTATGACATAACTTTGGCATTCTATGAAAGTATTCATATTCATAATTAGATTGTAATTATTTTATTCCTATTATTTATATTTTATATATATATCAATATTGTTACTACTATTAGAACCTTAGTATTATTATAATTCTAAGGCATTTCTCTTTATTGTTAATATTTGCATATTTATTTAGTTACGAATATCAGTTACTACTGGGCAGCAAACAAAAAGATCGTGAGGGGTTTCAGTGCCTTGATATTCGTTGACATAGTGGCAAGGACACAAAGGCTTTGGGTATTGCGTAATATGAATATTGATAATGGGGGTGGACAGACAGGTTCTGCTATTTTTAAACCCTGAATCCATTGAAAATGGAAAATCAGGTATAATGTTTTTGTGGGAATGTATGTAACAGGCAGAAGGAGGCGTGCCACACCCCATAAAGTATATATATTTTTGATCAGCTCGATGAGCTGAGTTGAACTAGCCCTGTCCGTCTGTCCGTCCGTCCGTCCGTCCGTGTAAACAACTGGATTTCGTAAACCACAAAAGCTAGGGACTTCAAATAAAAAGCAAAATGCTCGATAATACCATACGCTGTACGAGTTTTCTTTTTTCGATAACTCATCCCATTTCTTTATCATCGATAACTATCGAAAATATCGCTTTGTTTTTGAGACCGTTAAATATAGAATCGTGCACTTAGTTGTGTTTGATTGCTATATTGAATCCGCACATTTTGTCATTTTTGGATTTTTGATGCCACGCCCCTTTCGCCCACAATTCAACAAAAATTACAACTCACGGTATCGAATACTAGAGACTTGAAATTTGGCAAATAGGTACATTTGAATGTCATTATCACTCCCCGAAAATTTCAGAACATAAGTCGAGAAAAAAAGTTATTAAACAATAAAGTTACCATAGTACAGTCTCTTCTGCAGCCGCATAACTGCGCAGTAAGTATATTACGTGCATGTTTGTGCATGCATATGTTTGTGTGCGTGTGTGTGTGCATGTGTTGTTTACTATTGATGAATAAATGAAACTTTTAATGATTGGTATTACAGATCAATGGATTCAGGGTATCTCTTAGTCGAGCAGTCTCGACTAGAGTTTTGTTAGTTGTTTCTAGTTATGTCTGTGGGGCCGGATCTGCTCCACTCTGCCTGCTACATATATTTGCATACAGCTTGTATACCTTTCCGTTAGACTCACCTGGGGAGGAACGTCCAGTACCATCAGCTCCCGTATGCAGGTGTCACAGACCAAACAGTTCTTATAAATTTTCCGATGAGTTGTCGTTTGATGAGTCTTGGGGAAGTCGTGGTAAAAAAATTGCTATAATAAAAATATCACAAGTTATAGTCAATAAATAAAAACTTTTATCTTTTTTAAATTATTTAGTAGTGGCTAAAATTATAAAATTAATTTACCATGGTTAAACAATATTGAAAATTAAAAGGAGGCAAGCCAAGTGCATAAATTTTCAATATAGAAACATCGGCTATTAAATCTCGCGAAGTAGCCCCATGGTCATAAAAATAAAGTTTGATTCAATTACTGGGTCGTACCAGCTCAATAAAAATGAAACACAAGGACATGCAGTGGGACATAAAAACGACGAGCCAAGCTCTGCTGCACTCGATGTAGCTACCTCCCATCCTTTAATGTATTTATGTTAGTGTGCTAATAGAGTATAAAATGCGCATGACATAAATTTAAATTGCTATCCGATTTGGTCTGTGTGAAAAGAATCAAGACATGCTAAGGCATACTTGCATTTGATTTCGTTTTCATTCATTTCAATCTGTTGCTATAATTTTAAACAGCTGACTTAAAAATGTCTTTTGCATTTTATAATACATCATTAGACTCTGAATTTATTTAAATCGTGTCTTTCAAGACTCTTTAAACTTGACGTGTGATGAGTGACAATAGCCGTAATCAATAGCAGAAATTTAAAAAGTATCTGGTAGTATCAAAGGATTTCAATATAATATATATAAACATATACACAAGTACTCGTATATTAAAACAAATATATTAATAATACTTTTGAATAAGCAGATAATACCAACACACTTTTGAAAACCCACAATAATTGTTCCGTTACTATTAAAGAAGAAGAATCGAAAATATATTCGCACTGCCGCACAAAGTGCTGAGCGTCAAATTTAAATCAGGTAGCAGACAATAAAGTAGCAGCTGACATTTCAAAGACAATGCAAAAAAATTCAAACACAGCTGAACCCAAGTTGAAAATCAATTACGATCCTTAGAATATAGTGCGAAAGCATTTGAATTTATGTGTGCTCCGCGCGCTCTACCTTCGTTCTCTTTTGATAAGTGGCCAAACATTTCGCTTAATAACTTTTGTGTTTATTCAAGCAAAATTGTTAACACATATGCAATATTTGTCACTAAACATAATTTTCAAAATTTCGGGGAAATTTGGGACCGGAATCCAAATGTCACAAAAACAGAAATTGTTAAAAATATTCATAAAGCAAAGTACGTAAATTTGATGACTCTAGCTTTTAAGATGAAACAGATAAAAAATATTAACTGATTTTTCAGTTAATACCTACGGACGGACGGACGGACAGACATCAATCAACTCGGCTTGTCGTCCTGATCATTATGTACTTTATGGGGTGTGACACGCCTCTTTCTGCCTGTTATATACTTTTAAGCAAAACCATTATACCCTTTTTTCCCACAACATGGCCCCTACCCATTGATCGAAGGGTTTTTGTGTACCTTTCGCCTGGAGACTGCTAACAAAGTTGACTAATCTCTAACCTAAAGGTTTCCCAAAGCCATATGAGAAACAGAAGAACGTCAGCTGGCCACTGCAATAGATTTAAGCATTACTTGAACCATCCGAGCATCTTTGCGATGCCTAATATTAACAAAGAGATCAGGTAGCTTGTGCTTCTGGGATATTAGTGATGGGGCCACTTCAAGAGACCGTAATGCAATGCTTAGCTACGGGATCTAATTAATCTTAACGGTGTTCTTTAGCTGATCATTAAAATTCTAGAAACAGGGACAACCACAGATGAGAAAGGCTGCAATCGTATGTTTCACTACGTTGCTCAAAAGTTTTTATCACAACTAAATACACATGAAATATGTGTTTAATTTGTGTTGTGGCATCTCAAACCGTTCTAGTTGGCTCCAAAGTTTCGATGAATAGTCATTATGAAAAAGTAATTATAAAACAAGAAAACATAGATACAGATAGCTTTTAAAAAATAAGATTTTCGGTGACTACGCAAAAGTAAAAATTGTTTGTTTCAAAATCCTCAATCACACCTATACTCATAAACTGAGGTTACTCTGTTCCGAATGTCACGGTATATAGTTTTAATAGCGGCGAAGTGTTTGAATATTGACAGATGTATGTTACACAAAACCCACCAATTCTTTTACATTCATGAACGAGTATAAAAAGAGCGGTTTGTTGTGGACAACCTCGGCTTGATATGTCTTTTCTATGGAAAATTGACTTTTGCTAAAACTTTATAACTAACAGGGTAAGAGCACTTTCTGCCCAGGGCAAACATTGAAGCACGGGTGCTGTCGGCAGCCAACAATGTTTCTCTCTTTCAAGCCACACAGACCTGAAATAAAGCGATGTGACGCATCGGCGAAGCGGAAATCGAATTAGCGGTTCTTCCACATTCAAATGCATTTAATGTCATTACAGGAAAAAATCACAGAGAGGGAGAGAGAGAGTAATAGAGAGAGAGAGAGAGAGAGAAAGAGAGAGAAAGAGAGAGGGAGAGAGACAGAGATAGAGAGATACAAAGGGAGCGAGAGAGTGTGGCTAGGCAGGCTGTGAGGAAAATAAGGAGGGCTTAATTAAATGTTTAAGCCCGCTCCCCCCATAAATGAGACCGAACACGTATATGTATATATAAGTCTGAAAAAGCTAGTTACATAAAGTGCATAATTGATGTTAGTCTGATATATTCCCATTATGTATTCACTTAAATGGGTATATTTATTTCACGTATAAACAGGTTACCTGTAGTATGCTTGTTTTGCCGACGCCAGAAGCCCCCAAAAATGCTGCTTTAAGGGGGCCCTGCAGCCATGGGGGCTCCGCACCACCCTCCAGAGTGATACGCTATGCTGAAATGCACTTGTTTTGTATATGTATCTCCATTTCAATTGAGATCTTTGTTGTTTTTGCTGGTGTTGTTGTTGTTGCTGTTGCTGCCTTTTGTTGCGATTTGGCTGTTGCTCCTTTAATAGCTGCTCCTGTTGTTTTATTGTTGAATCCTGCTGCCGTTGTTGTTGCTGTTGCTGTTGCTGTTGTTGTTCTCGCACTATCACCGACATAATCAACGCTTCTTGTACTACCGATCAATAGCTTCTTAGAATTTGTTGGTGATATTGTACTACTCCACATTATATTGCTATTGTAATTGCAAAGATTGTCGTTAGTCCGCTTAAACGACTCCAGTTTGCTTCCTTTACAAATAATATATGGTACAATGAAATATATTTTATTCAATTATGGATTTAGTCCGACTGTCAGCTGCTGGACAAAAAGGCATATGTGTGTTGCTTCTTTAGGATTCCAAATGCATTCTGAAAAACAGATAAGTCAAATTTTAATATTCATGTCTCATTCATTTATTATTCTATTGATAATTAGGCAGTAAACGTATTCAACGTCCAAATCAGAATTAAAGTCCAGATGCTTTTCCCATATTTTTACCCATTAAAAATGGGAAAACAGGGTTTAATGGTTTTGTTAAAAGTATGTAACAGGCAGATCAGGACGACAAGCATAGTTGATTGAGTCTGTCCGTCCGTCCGTCCATACATATGTATGAACGCGTCGATCTCAGAACCTATAAGTTCTAGGGACTTGAATTTGTTGTGCTTGTGTTTGTTTTAGAAAACCGATAACTATTCCTAAATAATTGTTAAAACCATATAAGAAATCAGTTAGGATTTTTAACTTTATAATTTTTAAAAGTGGGAGACACCAAATTCACCAAGTAGCTTTATTTATATTATTACCAATTTTGGGTTTTGTTACATTTGGATAACAGCCCCAAATTTCCACAAAAAATTGAAAATTATTTTCAGTTGCAAATATGTATATATATTCTTTATCAGCTCGACGAGCTGAGTTGAACTAGCCCTGACCGTCTGTCCGTCCCTCCGTCCGTCCGTGTAAATACCTGGATTTCGTAAACCACAAAAGCTGGAGACTTCAAATAAAAAGCAAAATGCTCGATAATACCATACGCTGTACGATTTATTTTTTTTTTGATAAATCGTCCCATTTCTTTATGATCGATAACTATCGAAAATATCGATTTGTTTTTGAGGCCTGGCGTGCACACCGTTAAAGATAGAATCCTGCACTAAGTTGTGGTTGATTGCTATATTGAATCCGCATATTTTGTCATTTTTGGATTTTTAATACCACGCCCCCTTCGCCCACAATTCAACAGCTAGTTCAACTCAGCTCGTCGAGCTGATCACGAATATATATACCTGCCTGTTACATACATTCGCACAAAAACATTATACCCTGATTTTCCATTTTCAATGGATTCAGGGTGTAAAAACAAAATGCTCGATGATACCATACGGCGTATTGAATTATTATTTCGATATGTTTACGAATGCCGTTTTCAATGGGTTAGCAGCGCTAAATTGCAAAAAGTGGCATCGCTTACTTTAGAATTGGAGGGAAAGAAATTAAAAGAAATTACAGAGATTTTAAAAGGATTGCTTCACACCAAAAGTGGAATAAAAGTAAACTTAGAGCCTTCTGACAAACACCTAAAATATTTTAATCAAAACATGTATACATTTTTGTAAAACATGTACATAAATGGATATGTATAATTTGAATAATGCAATTTGCTTTCTAAAACGACAAATGAAATTAAAAACAACGAAGTACATTAAAGTTAATTTAAAAATTTAATGGTTTATTAATTTTTTTTTATTGTTTTTAAGCTTTTAAAAAAAGTACGTAGATCTACGTATTTCAGCAAAATTGTGCTACGTAAAAATACGTAGATTTTGGAGCCTGGCTACGTAATTCTCAAATTTTGACTTGGCATCGCTGCCATACGCTGTATTATTTTCGATAGCTAACGAAAAAATCGTTTTGTTTTTTAGGCTTAGTAGGCACCACCGTTCAAGATAGAATCATTCACTAAGTTTTGATTGCTATATGGAAAACGCATATTTGATCATCTTTGGAATTTTGTTGCCACACCCCCTTCGCCCAAAATTTAAATTTAAATGTCAAACTTATGCCCTAAACATTTCATTAAGAACGTATGTCTATAAATTATTAAGCAATTAAATTTTCGTAGTACAGCCTATGCTGCAGCCGCAGCGTTGCCGCCGCGTGCGTGCGCATATGTGTGTGTGTGTGTAAGTGTACACGTGTTGCTTGCTATCAATGAATAAATGAAAGTTTTAATGACTGGCATTACAGTTCAATAGATTCAAGGTATCTCTTAGTCGAGCCGTCTCGACTAGAGTGTCGTTACTTGTTTTTAATCGTCTGTGAATTGTCAGCTACCCACTTTAAATTTGCCGCCAGCGCTTGTGTGCCGCAGTGCGTAGTAACAGAGCAATTGTTGTGGGCTTGCAAAAGTGTGTAGGTTTTATATATTTGTAGATTTTTGTTTACATAATTCTTCTTTGATTGATATTCTTAGTACCATTGTCATAGACTTAAGTCGCGTGATATGGTTCTACATACGAGTTATGGGTTATATTTTCATTCAAAACCTATGATCCGATGGGATCTGGGTATCTCCTAGTCGGGAACTTCCGACAAGAATTTTCTTACTTGTTTATCATTAAACCCTATAACTTTGTTAAATTTAATTATCTGATACACAAGCACATTTTCCGTGCATGATATCATCCTTAACTACTTAAATATCTGCCCTGTCACCAGATATCTCTCCATTTGTTCTTACTGTTTCTTTTTTTTTTTTTTTGACTAGACTTGACTAGAGAGTATGTTTTATTAATTATTATTGAGATTTGCAATCTGCTAGTATGGTAAAAATTGTTTTATAATTTGTCTGAATAACATTCATATTGAAATTTAGTCAACAACACATCATGCAGAAAATGCACTAGTACGAAACTCGTTTAATATATATATATATATATATATATATATATATATATAAAACAGTATACATCATCTCTGTTAAGCGAGTGACTGCCTATTTGTATATTCATAAAATAAAATGAATTTATTTTCGTTCAAGGACTTAAGCCCACGCTCATATCTCAAACTCAACGATGCTTGGGCTAATGTCAACAAATAATAAGTCCCAACTGGTTTTATTTTACTAGCCTAGAAACAAGCACCCATCTCCAGCATGAGCTCTGGACAAGAAAGCGTTATGAAATTAGTTTATGCAAAATTCAATCATTTAAATTCAAGCCAGATGACTCGTTTCTCAGACTGCGTCGTGCCCGAGTTGATATGTGCACCCGTTCAATTCACAGTGGCTCTGGTGTACACAGAATTTGGGCCTTGCTTGTGCGCACATATGTATATATTTTTAAAACGAGTAAGAGGCGGGACGCTTGACTACAAGATACCCTAAAGCCTGTGTTGGACTCTTTTAAAAGGTGAGTAGGGTATCCAAGAGTAAACAAAATCAAACAGTTCTTGTGTCTGCTGTATGGAAGTACATACGCTTTCAACTGTTCTGAAGATGAATAGTCCGATGCACATATAGACAGATCGCGAACCCAGGCAATTGTACTTTCTATGTGCATTTATAATATTTGCTATGCTTAAGTTGTACGGCAAAGCAAGGTTAACCCGGTAATTTGCACACCGAATTAAGCCTACTTAACAAAGCTCAAGTGGCCTAAATAACCAAAAAACATTTATCTTATATCTAAACATAAGCACAGGACGTATATAAATATTGTGGGATTACCACTTCTCAGCATTCGAAGAGGCAAGGCTGCAATCGCATTGAGCATGTCAAACGCTTTTCACCCAACGTTTAGCGATATTGAATTTTAGTTGCTGTTTTTGAATTTTAATATGTCTAAGCTCTAGGGGGCTACCACAACAGGTGTGAAATTGGGGAGAGACCCAAGTCGGAGGAGGCGAGAAGGCAGGCTTTCGACTGGAAGTGTCGAAATTGCCGAAAAGCGTAGAAATTATGCTGATGTGCTACGTGACCGGATGGTGTTTCGCAAATTGTATATGTATTTTAAAAATAGCTGGTTTTAAAATTTGGTAGCGCAACCTTGTCTTTATAACGGTCTAAAAATATGTATCGAGAGTTTTCAGGAGGGAGAGAGAGTACGAGCCTGTGTGAGACAGAGTGAGACGAAATAATTTCTATGTGGTTTTTAGTTTATTATTTATATTTATTTGAAATAAAACTTGTTCATATAATTATGGCGCCGTAAGCTATAAATAAATGTTATTAAGCTAATGGCTCATAAACCGAGCATGCGCATCCAAATCTAGTTAAGTTAACCATGTATGTTGATGTAGCTTGCTGTTTTTCGATTTTTGATCCATAAATCAGGGATTAGATTACATCCGGACTGACAGCGGTAGTAGCATGCTGAAAGGCTCGTCATCATAATTGGTTTTCATGAATCAAAATCGCAAATTTCTTATCAAAATTGTCAAAATAGTAGCTTATTTCAAATTTATTTCATGACAAAAATGTTATGGAGCGTGTTTATCTGCGCAGAGTGTTGTTAAACACTGAAACACTGGCCTTAAATAATAGCATAGCAATTCCATTGAGTATCATTTGTTCATGTTTTTTATTTATTATTAATAGGGTAGAGCACAGTATATCCTTGACTTTATGGTTCTATTGCAGCACATATTATATTTTTGTCTCAGTGACAGAATATATTTCCACACAAGTCATGCTAGTCATGCCTAGCGACACTTTAAATACATTTCTTTAACATCCAGCGCGCAGCCAGGCGAGCACGAGAGGATGGCTCAAGTAAGATATCCGAATGAAAATCAATGTTGGTATCCACAATTACACGTTCAATGTCAGCTGTTACAGAAGCAAGCAAAACCTGCCAAGTCAGCAGGATCCTCAAAGCGTAGTGGCTTGCGGGACGTTATTGTTGGCGGCAAGTATCGGCTACTGTGTCCAATTGGCAGCGGATCCTTTGGGGAGCTATATCGGGCCTCTGGGGTACATTGCGGCGAAGAAGTGGCTGTCAAACTAGAAAGTAGTTCGGTTAAGTATCCACAGCTGCCGCGTGAAGCCAAGATATACAATATACTCAGGGGCGGCGTTGGCTTCCCCCACATTCGTTACTTTGGAACCGAGGGCATCTATAATGTGTTAGTGCTAGATCTATTGGGTCCTACCTTGGAGGATCTGCTTAACTTCTGTGCACGAAACTTTAGTCTAAAAACGACGCTAATGCTGGCGGATCAAATTTTGGCTCGCGTGGAGTACTTACACATGAACTGTCTATTGCATCGCGACATCAAGCCGGAAAATTTTCTAATGGGTTTGGGTAGTCAGCGAACTCGCGTATTCATGATTGATTTTGGCCTGGCCAAAAGATATTATCGCCCTAGCACCCGAACACATATTAACTATTATGAACGGCACGAGCTCATAGGCACCGCTCGATACGCCTCTGTGCATGCTCATTATGCGGAGCAGGGGCGACGAGATGACTTGGAGTCCGTAGGTTATCTGTTGCTCTACTTCATGCGCGGTCACCTACCTTGGCAGGGTATCAATGCAGCCACGCGAACACAGAAATATGAGAAAATCGCTGAGAGCAAGTCCACGTTGCCATTAAATATTCTTTGTTCCGGAGTGCCAACCGAATTTTACATGTACATGAAGTACTGTCGCAGTTTGCACTTTACCGAACAACCCGATTACGTGTACTTGAGGCAACTCTTTAAGGTCTTATTCCGAAATCACTTTTTGCTCTATGACTATCTCTATGATTGGGTTGATATCAATTTTGAGGTGGCCCATAATAAACGTATATTGGCAAAGCAAAATGTTAAGGATCGAAATCGTGAGCAGGAGAAGGTGGATAAAGTTTACAAGGACGAGGATTCAGATGCGGATGCGGATGCGGATGCGGATGAGCTGGACAAATATGAGCAAATCAAAAAACGCTACCAAAAAAAAAGGAACAAAAAAATAAGAGCACTATAAGGAACGATGCGTTATGATAAGTACATCTATATTGGTTGGCATCAACATATAATTTGTATGTGCTTAAAAAACTGTCGGTATAAGTGTACCTCGATTACAAAATGAGTTACATAGCCTACTAGCTTAGACGATGTAATCGAAACAAACTTGAAATGAGGTGGAAACTGGAATTTTTTTTTTTTTTTTTTTTTTTGTGCAAGATGTTTGCAAGTTGCGGTTTTAATATAAGTTTAGTTGTAATATCGTATAAATATTTCTTTAAATTATTATAGGTTACTGCAACTAATTATATTTGACAGGGTCAATTTTAATCAAAAAATGGGATAGGCCAGCATGTTGTCATGCCTTGAAAATGAGAAACAAGTGTAATTTGCAAAGCATGTTGATAAAAGGGTTAATTAGAACAGCGAATAAGCCCATCTGTAGACGTTGACAGAAAAGTATGGAGAAAAGAGGTCAGCGAAGGCAAGCCAAGACAAGACAAAGCATATTTATTCGCTCTGTAGTAAGGCGGAATGGAGAACATTCCCTACATGCAGATCTGAACATGTAAGTATACAGCGCACACCCACAAGCACAAACACACACAAACACAAACACTTATGCACAAATGGCAACTTAACTATTTTCTGCCCCAAAGCGATGCTGCTAAGCTCTTCTCGCGTGGTTGGGTGAATGAGAGTAAATCTAAAAATAACTTCCTGGCAACACGTACGGCAGCCCACGCGTGTCTTTCTATGGTTTTGTATTTGCGCCTGCTGAGCAGGGAGCTTGGGACTTACCCGAAACCAAATCCCTCAAATGCCACATATCAAATCCGTAAAATTACCGCGTGCTGATGCTTGCCTAATGACGACCGCTGCAGATACACCCAACCTACCCACGCACTATAGTGCGATGAAGCATAATATTATTAGGTTTCCATTTGATTTTGGCTATCGATAAAGCTTTTGCCATCAAGACTACAAATTTTTATTTTATTTATAAGTCCCGCAAATATCAATCTATATTGACCAAGAGCCATAGTAGACATTTTTATAGTGCATTCTCAATAAATTGGATTGATTTGCAAGTCCTCATTAAAATAAATGCGCAACAAAAAATTGATTATTAATAAATTGAGTCATGCAGCAAACACAGAGTTAGTCGACCAGTTTAGCTTTCATTTTAATTTAATTGCAGTTGGACCAGCTTTCAAATTCAGTGCTAAAGGGCAAGCATATGACTGACTGAGCACTATTCATTGCCTACTTTTTTGGGCACCGCATAATTCAGTAAGAACTATCAAGTGAAACTTAATACGAACAAGCAGAACAAAAATTGAAGTATTTCTTGGCGAGAGTCAATAAGCGGCACGTGTGGCGCATGATTAATGTGTGGGAAGCGACCATAAAGCTTATATTTTATGCTAATTTGCATCTGTGAACTCATGTTGAATATAGCTGAAGTGTGTATACCAATGCAGTTATTTGGCTATCGAACAAAAACACAAAAACAAAGAATATATTGTTTTTAAGTGTTTTTTGTTAACTTTATGAGTTTCCTCACTTAAAATGTCGGTTTCTTAAAGTGCTTGGCAGAATAAGTGAAATATTAGAACTATTTACCATTATTAATTCCACATAAGTTCAAAATACCAATCTTAGTTCCATTTCCTTCAAAAAAGACAAAAATATAATAATAATTTTAATGGAATCAGAAGAGCTGCAGAAGCACCTTCAGGTATGTATATATGCAAAATGGAATTGACACATTTGAATACATAAGTATTATGGGCTCGGACCCTCCTTCTTCTGATAGTTACATAAAATTGGATAAAGCCAATTGGCTCAGCGTCCCCATTTTCATTGGAATCAGGCATCTATACGGAATAAGGCTAAATAGGCAGCACTGCTGCAGACCATCTGTGCAGCGGGGATTGAATGGCAGGCACTCAGCCATTTATTTGACTAGTTTGTCCCAAGTGATGGCGATGGCGTTCATGTGCCATTTCCAGTGTGTTTTTGCGTGGCTAATGCATTTTAATTTAAGCTGAAACTGGCATCTGATTGCTACAATGCTTCATACATTACGTAATTGACTTTCCAGCTTAGTGGCGAGCTATTGGTCTGTTTGCCAATTAAAGCTCTTGGTAGGTAACGTACCTGACTGTATGCTACTGCTATTGAAAGGGCGATGCGTTGGAGCCGTTTAATTAAATTATAATTGGTCTATGCTTTGCCTTACTTTTGTAATTAATAAGTTTTGTTTCCCACAAATTTGTGGACTCTGAGTAAGCGACTGCAAAATTAAATTATCTCACCTTTTCTCTTTCGAGGTAATTATTTAACATTTCGCCATTAAGCTTGCTCTTTTTGCGTGCCTTTGAGCGTATGCTTAACTCATTTGCAAATTACTCCAATATTTGCCAATAATCAATCTCGTTAGTAAGACTTATAAACACATTCCGGGACCCAAACTATTCAAAGAAACCCCAGCCGGCACCTCCTTCCGCTCACACACTTACGTACAACAGAAGGAAAACAAAAATAAAACGCGCTTTTGATTGATTTATTAATTGAACGTTTTATCAAAGGAAAATATTGATTTTATTCTTATTACATTTCGAAGCTATTAGAACGGCTCTAAAGAATGTCACGATTAAGCCTTGGAATTAGATATATGCACTGCTGTAAACGACCACGGGGCAACAAGAGTATCTTCTACATACATACTTATATACATACATTTCAGATGCTTAGGAGTATGACTAGCCCGTTCTGCAGATGGAGAAGTTCAGATTCTGTTGTCTTTTGTTCAATTTTTACAATCAAGGTCTATAAAATGTGTGATGAAACAGCAGAGGAACAACAGCCTCTTTGAGATGACAAACCTTTTTAAAAGGCCTAAAATGAGCTTTTAATATTAGGCAGCAAATCAACCGAGTATTTATGATTGGGATGCGAATAGCAGTGTAAATCATTGCCATTGCCATTGTTATATTATTTATTTTGATTGTCGCTGGAGAAAAATCCTGTGTCTCTGGCTGTGCCAACGCACAAGTTAACCCCCAGGTTAATATAAACTTTTCTTGTCTGTTGTAAGTTTCTAATATTGCATTAATAATGTATTTGGAGCTAGCATGAACGTAATGGTCAGCTTAATTCTCGTAAGTTTTCACTAT
Organism: Drosophila mettleri; assembly: GCA_035047625.1. NCBI lineage: Eukaryota > Metazoa > Arthropoda > Insecta > Diptera > Drosophilidae > Drosophila > Drosophila mettleri. The sequence continues at coordinate 21,292,370 of JAWNPI010000035.1, forward strand.
ATATTTGATGTCCTTTCATTGCCGCGTAGCTATCGACGTGTCTCAAATTATAAGTGTCTTAGGTGGGCATTAAATTGCCTTGGTGATTAGTAGCAGGGTACAACTATAAGTCGATACCTCCACATTTTAAAGTAAAAGAACATAAATGCAATATGGAGGTATGATAGTCCAAATCAATAATTCCAAAGTATAAATGTTTTCAAATTTTTTAATGCATGAGGTAAGAAGTCTATTTGTGACATTTCCGACTAATCTGTTTGGAGTATTCCTATTCTCGTTCGTTGAGAGTAATCAAACGATAGACACTGTGGATAAACCTATCGACAAGCTGTAGGTAATAAATTACAAATCGGAATTATTAATACATCATCTTGATCATGCCGGAAGCAATATAATATATAAAAGATGCAGCTGTATACAATGAGAAATAGAGAAATGTAAATATAAAAACCTTTCTTTGTTTTCAGTGCTGCTTGGACTTGCACTTTAATTTCCGCAAGGTCGCAGTTGTTGTGGTTGTTGTTGTTGGTGTGACTCTTGTTTTCTCTCTGCACTCAGATTGCAACAAAGCAGATAATCCATCATCATTATGCATTTGATTTCTATTGTGTGTATTTTTTTCTTTTATTAAACGTTTCGATTTGTTGGCGGCGTTGCTTGGACGTGGCAGCTTCAGTTGGCACTCGTCTAATGCTGGCAGCAACACAATATTCTTTCTTTTTTATTGCTTTTTATTCAATGTTGTTTAAATAACAGAAGAACGTGCGAATAGAACTGCTGCATTTGAATGGTTAAGGGTCAAAGCTTAAGGGGCTTGCTTGTTTAGTTATTGTTATCGTCACGTGGTTGTCTCTTCAGGGCGACTAGTCTATCTGTCTATAGCATGATTCAATTCGTAACAATTAACAATAATTACAACCAGCACGTGCATACTCTACGTAGCCATTTGCTGACGTAAAAAAATGTAAAAATGTTGATTCAAACGAATTGAAGCTGAATTAAACATTAAATTCTCTTTAATTTACTCTTAAGTTTTCGCTTAAGTTTGTGTATTGATGCCAACAGCTATTCACAGCATGTGAATCATCACTTCCCAAAATATTATATTTTTTTAGAAATATTCATCAATCATTTAATATAATTTGTAATATATTCTTCTACTGAATAGCTTAGAAATTAATCGCTTTAATCGGTAATTGAGTTAAGAGATTTGTTGCAGAAATTCTTTCTGTTTTTGGTACATCATTTCATTGCCATTGGCCAATAGCCTTTGGCCGTGGGCCGTTGTTATATGCTTACAGCTCAGTCAGGGGCCAAATCATCGGGGCATATGCGCGCCAATAAGCGGTATCGATGGTAAAGATGTTGTCTCTGTTGCTGCTGATAATGATGATACCTTATGTAACTAACGCTGCATAAATCCGTGCACAAACACACCTATATCGACTCCCCCACACCCAGACTCGCACACATACACACGCTTAAACTCACACTCACAGTCACGCATTCACACGGATACGAAGACTTATACTAACTTTTCTTGCTTAATTTTTTTAATGCTAGTTCCCATGACTTCGAATCTCTTGTTCTAGTCCGATGTTGTAGGAACTTAAATATATTTATAATTTCAAATATTCCTATGTATCAATATTTGTATTTATTTTTGCTTTCATAACTTTAGTGAAATGCCTTAACTATTTATTTTTGTAGTGTTCTTTCAACTCTAGGCAGCGGGAAGAACATATTGGGGCACTTTGCCACTTCACATTTGGTCTGATTTTGTTGGCAACGCACACATAGTTACGCGCACGGACATGGATACTACTCACGCACACACACACGTACACGTTTTGCGAGTTTGGTTTCCGAGGCTAACAAGGCTGCGGCTGCGGAAGCTGCTGACGGTTCATGTCGCGTCGGTGGACCATTTCTGACTGGCTTCGAATCGAAGTTATTTCAAATACAGAGATCTTATAACATTTGTTGTTTTCTGCTGCTGCTGCTCTGTTCTTGGCATCTATGAAAGGAAGAGCGAGTCAGCCAAAGAGAGCCCGCAGACGAGAGCATAGCGTGACCCTTGTTGCATATGCTATACTTTTATATAGCTTTTGAAATACGCACGTGGGGAACATTAGGTACATCGGAAGTTGCCAGATAGGTAACAATTGCATGGATAAGATTATTGCGATTATAAGTTGTCGGCAGAAAATGCTAAGGAGTTCGACAATAATCCGTTTCAATTGTTTTTGATTAAAATCAACTGAAATCTTTAGGAATTTATGTGGTTTTCTAGGAAGAAAAAGATGTACTAGAGCAAGAAGTAGTCTGTACCTAGATATAGTATTCAAGCACACAAAAAATTGTAAATTTGTGATAATTTCTATATATTTAACTAATATAGTTATCAATTTATTGTGGTACTGCGATTGCGCTTAACTTATATAATCTGCAACCATCTGGCACCATAGAAATCTTGTATGTCTCTCTCAATACATTGCTCTTATATTGTATCTCCTCTTCTACTAGGTATTGCTCTTTCTCTTTCTCTTTCTGTTTCTCTTTCTCTTTTGCTGACATGCGCACTGGGCAGCCGAACAACTTCTTTGAATATAAAACTGGTAACAACAAACAATAATAACAACTGCAACTGCCAAATCAACAACGGTAATGGCAACAACAGTAATAACTATTTTCTACAATGGCCATAATCTACTTATTTAGACAACCACGGAGCCAAAGCGCACTTAGTTTGCGCGTTGCCAACCTTGTGGTAGGCAACAACCCACAGACTCGCACACATGCAGATTTCACAGATACAAGCGCAGTACATACATATGCCTGCTGTTTAAGGAAGAGTAGAGTAGTGAGAGTTTAATTTTTTTAGAGAAGATACCGAAAGGTTTGGTAAAAGCATTGACCTGATTACACACTCACACATACACAGATCCAAAAGCAAGATTTATGCTGGCAGAGAATTCGATGCCGTAAGAGCAGCGACAACAACAGTACCAATAAGGAATGTCATATAAATCTAATGTTAAACTTTTGCTGCTGTCTCGGCATGGAGCCATGAAGGTACTTTCCTCCACTTCCGGTCTGCTCGCCAGCGACAACAAAGCGACCAAGTGACAGACTCAAGAATGCAGACTCACGTACTCCGCAGTCCTACTAAAATTTATGATCTCTCATTCTTTGGATATTTTATTTTTAGATATTTTTCGCGCATCCACGAAATAAATAATAATAAATTTCACGCTTTTTATATCATGTCTTAATTTCTTTTCTTTCCTATATTTCGGGAAACACAATTTCAATTCGACATTTTATGAATTGTACATTTGTACATTTTAGAATATTTGTTATGTTCAACTTGTTAAGCTGCCAATTGGGCAGCAGAAAGCCTGTTTAAAATAAATGTAAATTATTTTTTGAAAAAAAAAAAAAAAAAAAAGAATATTTGTATATATTATTGCGTATTTCGATTTTTAGATAATATAAATGAATTTTTTATCACACACAGATAGAGTTCCAATTCATTTGAATGAAAATGTGCGACACATCTATTTGTAGGACCAGATATATAAATGGTTAGCAATAATCTAATTTGAAGACTTGCATAACTTGGCTATAAAATATTGGTCGTTAAGAGATTCAAATTTCTAAATATTAATATTATACCTGTGTCACCGTGTAGGTATCTCGCCTATTAGACCTCGCTTCATCAGATGAAAGTAAATAAAGTAAGAAAACTCTAGACGGAGGTCCCCGACTACTGATACCCAGATCCCATCTGAAAACCATGAAACCATATCACGTGACTTAAATCTATGACGATGGTACTAAGAATATCAATGAAAGAAGAATTATACAAAAAAATCTACAAATAAATTATACCAACACACTTTTGCAAGCCCACAACAATTGTTCCGTTATTTTTAAAGAAGAAGAATTGAAAACTTATTCGCAATGCCCGAAATTGATAAAAATATATATAAAGCTAAATGCAAAATTTGGTGACTCTAGCTTTTAAGATGAGAAGGATACAAAATCTTAACTGATTTTTAATATAGCTTCTGAGATCGACGCGTTCATACATACGGACGGATAGGGCCCAATCAACTCGGCTTGTCGTCCTGATCAAGAATATATATACTTTTGGGGGTGTGGCACGCCTCCTTCTGCCTGTTACATACTTTTAAGAAAAACATTATACCCCGTTTTTCCATTTTTAATGGGCTCAGTGTATAAAAAAACAAGTATTTATTTCGTGTATAATCCTTAACTTTAATATTGAAATATTACCATGCGTTGAAATAAATTGTTGAATAGACAGACGTAAATTGAACAAAATCAATTCAGTAAAATCCAAATAAATGGAAAGTGATAAACACAGCTTGATACATGTAAATTAATTGAGGGGATTATGTGCGCTTTGGCTGTGCCAACAGTTAAGTTAAAATCAGTTCAAATAACGTCGCAATATTTAACTAGCATAATCACGAAATATATATTTAATTAAATAGATAAGCAAAAATTGTTTTTTGAATGAGAGACATCTGCTTTGCGAGCCGTGTTAGTTGCAAAAGGGATTTGTCTGCATGTAAAAAGCTAAACGGACAGTACTAAGCCAACAGTGAACACACACACACATTACATATTTGCAGAGATATTTTCTTACGTGTACTTTCAATCAGTTTATTATCATTGTGGTTGTTTCTGTTCTTGTTGTTGTTTGCTTTGTATGAAGCATTTGTTCAGGCCCCATTTCTCGAAGGCCACGTAGCTTAAAAGTAATTTGCGAATAAATTTAGGTCTTAAGGAGAATGGGGTACAACAAAATTCATTGAAGTAAACGAATTGGATTTGAGTCTGCATGTGATATTGATTTATAATTTTTCATGTGGATACTCAGTACACACACAATACGAGAACTTAAATTTGAGAATTACCATTCGCCTATTGCATCTTTTATTAGTCATATTAATATATTAATGGTGCTCTCATTAAATACTGTTGGATATTGAAAATTAAGGCACTTAGGATGTCGACAATGGGCCAAGATCTACTAAATCAACCCCATCTCTTGTTGTATATCCTGTATATATGTATAATGCTTTTATGAAAATGACATACATAAATGACAACAGACAGAAGAAGGCATGCCAGTGCAGCGATCTCGCAAACGAAAAAAGCTAGAGACTTGAAATAAAAAACAAATAACTCGTATATACCATACGCAGTACGTATCGATATCAAAAATTTGGCGTTGTTTTTGAGGCCTATCGTGCACACGATTCAAGATAGAATCGAGCACTAAGTTGTGGGAGGTTTTGGATTTAATTTAAACGTATGTCTAAAAAACTTATTAAAGTAAGCACGCACTATGCATACGATAGGATGTGCGTGTGTGTGTGGGTACACGTGTTGTTTGCTATTAAAGAATAATAATTGGTATAACAGCTCAAAGAATTCAGGGTATCTATTATTCGAGCCGTTACTTGTTTTTGTATTTTGTATTTGAAATATATAATATAATAATAAACTAAAGAGCCAAGTAAACTAAAGAACTAAGTTAAGACTCCAAAAGAAAATAATCGATGTGCCTAAAATATGGATATAACAGATGCTTTATAAATCAACTAAAGAAGCCAATGGCACACTTTGCAATTGCACATTACGAATTTATCAGCAGGGACAGGGGGCGAAACTATGCGGCATGTAATTTAATTGTGGGAATCTTACAATCTGTCCGCTGTAGCCAATTGTAAAGCGTACATATAGAGTGTCTATAGGCCATAGGTTTTCATTAACATGCGCTGGCGGTCAAACAATCAGGGACGGAGCAGAGCAGAGTACAGAAGAGCGGACCAATGAAGTCAGTTTTCCTTAATAGTGTTGAACGGACGTGTCCTTGCCTTATGTACTTGGCCCCTGAAACACTGATTTTATCACCGTTTATAATTTGAAAAGGCTATATTGGTTGTACACATAGTCTGCCATAAATCTGTCAGTCTCTTTATAGGAATTTCAAATCGGAAACATATGATACTTATAATAAATAAAAAAAAACCAACCAATGCAGATTATAGTTAATGTCCTCACATTATTGGATTCTGATTGGAAAATATTAATTCCTTAGAATATTTTGATACTTTCGTGGCATGAATTAAGTAGTTGGGTGCGACCGACTGCAGCGCTGCCTGTGTAGGCGTTGCGTGTGAATTTTATTTTCAAAGACCACGTTCGTCTAGGTCTTGGATCTACATGTACGCGGTATATATTTAACCAAAGAATGAGTAAAAGGAAATTTGATTTGCTAGCAAACTTTCAGTGCTTCGAGATTTCTGATTTCATTACCAGCGAAGACTTGAAAGAGGCAAGTTAACTAGCAGCGATATCGTCAACAATTCATATTCAATTATTAGCATCAAGCTAATTAATGAGCAACGAAAATAGTTTACTAAGTGCTTGAAAGTGTAGCTGCTTAATTATTGACAATTAAAAAAAAAACAACAGATAAGGATACTTATCACTTGAGTGAATTAAATAGTGATGGCAATATTAATAATTTAAAACAAGTAAGAAAACTCTAGTCGGGGTGTCCGACTATGAGATACCCTAGTCCCATCCGCTATTAATTTTTGAATATACACAGTAAATATGTATATGTACAAAATGGTTAATGATAATAAAAAAAAAACATATTTAAATATGTCAGATACCACGCGTGGAGTCGAATCCACAACCCAAACATTCGCTGCTTGGCTACGTTTCTAAAAACAGCGTCACACGCTACTCCTGGAACATTTTAGAGCAAATTTTAAGCCCAAATAGCATTTATTCACTTCATATTTTATAAAAACAAAGAAATATTTCGACCCCTTTCGGATATGAACCTTGACCACAATGCACTTCGGGCGTCGTCCCACTCATTGAGCTACTGCACTGTTCGACGATCAAATAGCAAATTTCAACTTAGCCTTAGAAAACAATTCAAAATGCAACCACTTTGTAATTCTCAATTCTTAGAATATAAATTTCTGCTGGCGCTGAGACAAACAGCTTATTGTGCATTGGCCGCACTTTGTTTATGGGAGTGGCCAAACATTGAATCTTAACAAGTAAGAAAACTCTAGTCGGAGATGCCCGACGAAGTGATATCCAAGTCCCATTCGATCATAGTTTTTGAATATAGCCCATATCACGCGACTTAAATCTATGACAATGTTACAATGAAAGAAGAATTATGCACATGTATCTAAAAAGAACATGTATAGGCGCCAGTTTGGCTCTGTGCGCTCTGAATTTCGTGCGTTGTTGTCAAACATTTTGTTTAATAACTTTTGTGTCTATCAACGGATTTTGAAAACCCGAAATTGGTAAAAGTATTCATAAAGCGACATGCGAAATTTTGTGACTCTAGCTTTTAGGATGAAAAAGATAAAATCTTCACTAAGTTGTCATATGGTTTTAAGTCGATAACCAGTGTTCAGGAGTAGTTATCAATTGTCTAAAACAAACTTGATATGCACACTGTATACACGAGCCTAACAAAAAAAATAAAAATCTCTAGCTTTTATAGGTTCTGAGACCGACGCGTTCATACATACGGACATACTTTTAACAAAACCAATAAACCCTGTTTTCCCATTTTAAATGCGATCAGGATATAATTAAAGCTATGCTTAGTTAATAGTCAGCTTTTTCAATGAGTTTTTTATTTCATTTACAGGACTTAGTATAAAAAGATAAACATTTAATTGTGTTAAGGATCTTGTGACAAGATGTCCACAATGCAGCCCGGCAAGTACACGGGCTTGGTGGCCGATTTGATGCCCAACATTCGGGCAATGAGATACTCTGGGCTGTTTATGCACAACTTTACCGGAGGGAGCGTTCTCTTCAAGAGGATTTACTCATCGATCCATTTGGTAGTGATCGTAATGCACATTGGATTTATCTTAGTTAATCTAGCCTTGAATGCCGAGGAGGTTAACGAACTGTCCGGAAATACAATAACCACGTTGTTCTTCACGCATTGTATTGTGAAGTTTGTCTATTTGGCCGTGAATCAAAAAAACTTTTACAGGTGAACGTGGTAAGGGTATATACATTGCGAACTTTAAATAAATATTCTTTTCTGTTAGAACTTTAAACATTTGGAATCAGGCCAATACGCATCCCCTGTTTGCGGAGTCAGACGCTCGCTATCATTCCATCGCTTTGGCCAAAATGCGAAAACTCTTCTTTCTGGTAATGCTAACAACGTTTGCTTCTGCAACGGCTTGGACAACAATTACGTTCTTTGGGGACAGTGTCAAGTTCGCAGTTGATAAGGAGACGAATTCTAGCATAACCGTTGAGATACCTAGGCTGCCCATTAAAGTCTTCTATCCGTGGGACGCCAGTCATGGCATGTTCTATATGATAAGCTTTGCTCTACAGGTGTATTACGTGCTCTTCTCCATGGTTCACTCGAATTTGTGCGATGTTATGTTTTGCTCCTGGCTAATTTTCGCATGTGAGCAACTGCAGCACCTAAAGGGTATAATGAAACCACTAATGGAGCTATCCGCTTCCCTGGACACCTACAGACCTAACTCGGCGGCGCTGTTCAGATCGCTGTCGGCCAATTCAAAGTCTGAGCTAATACATAATGAGGGTGCGTTTATTTCGATTACTTAACATTATTAGAGAATTGGCTGCTTAAGCCTTAGCTTATATTTAATATTAGAGAAGGAGCCAGTCACCGACATGGACATGACAGGAATCTACAGCACTAAGGCTGATTGGGGAGCGCAATTTCGAGCGCCGTCCACGCTGCAGTCCTTCAATGCTGGTGGAAATGGTAACGGTAACGGCGTGGGCAATAATCCCAATGGGCTAACCAAAAAACAGGAAATGATGGTTCGCAGTGCTATCAAGTATTGGGTGGAGCGACACAAGCACGTCGTCCGGTGAGTTCAATTGTGAATATTAAATACGATTTGCGTACAACACATTAATTTAACAAAGAAATTGTTGGGAAAGTACTACAATATAATTGGTTGCATATAGGTGCTGATTTTTCGATTTATTCTTTATCAACTGATTTAGTCTAGGAATCTAACGTCAGCCCTCTATCAGAAAATGTATTTATTTAATTTATTCTTAAATTTACCACATTTTTCTTCAATATTCATACAAATATATTACGTTTATAATGCTAGGTAGCATTGAGAAATTGTAGATCAAGATCAAGGTATATTTCCTCTATAGACTAACAGCTAGCTTACTGTTGACCTTCTTTAGAAATCAAATCAGATCAGGTAGAAGTCTCTCTATATCTAGCCCTGACTATAAGACAAGCTAAAAATAAACATCAAAATCCTCGAACTCTTACTTCGATTATTAAGTGCAGTTAAGTCTTCACGAATAATCGCGGCAGATTGAAAAATATAGATTTTTTAATACATTTTTGGCAGTTGACAACTTTGTTCTCTTACATATTTATAATGTGATTGGAATGCGCTGAGTTGATTTTATTTTAAAATGAAATTCAAACGAAAGAATACTTACATGATTTTAAAAACAATATCTACCATCACTTCAAGCATTCATATCACCATAATCGTTTCCATTTGTGTGAGGGTTTCTTATTCGCACATTATATCTACAGTTTGGTGGCTGCCATTGGGGATACGTACGGAGCGGCTCTGCTGCTGCACATGCTTGTCTCGACCATTATGCTCACCTTGCTGGCTTATCAGGCAACCAAGATCAATGGCGTTAACGTGTATGCGTTTACGGTAGTTGGCTATTTGGGTTATGCACTGGCCCAAGTGTTTCACTTCTGCATTTTTGGCAACCGTCTGATCGAAGAGGTGAGTAAGCGTTGATGAAGGCAAAAAAAAGGCATGAAAACTAATCTAATATAACCGCATATAGAGCTCTTCTGTGATGGAGGCTGCCTACTCATGTCATTGGTATGATGGCTCCGAAGAGGCCAAAACTTTTGTCCAAATCGTTTGCCAGCAGTGTCAAAAAGCTATGAGCATATCGGGTGCAAAGTTCTTTACTGTCTCGCTGGATCTGTTTGCCTCGGTACGCATTGCTCACTCTTCCTTTCTTTCTCTCTCTCTCTTCCTGTTGAAAATATATAATACTTTACATATTTTACAGGTGCTCGGTGCTGTTGTCACCTACTTTATGGTGTTGGTTCAACTCAAATGAGCTCTGATTCACACCCATTTCAAATATGATGAACTTTTGTCGCTTGTTGTCCGAGTTATCAAATTGTGTCAAAGTCTATATCTAACGATAACAACGAAGCTACGATGCTACAAATACGCGTTCCTTTCTTAAGCTACATCCTGGCCACCCCGAATGATAAATCGAATATAAATAGAAAGTCTTAGTTTTATACTACTAGCTAAGCACATTTTGTATCCATTTTGTCACTATTCTTTATTATTGTAATGCAAGCAATAGACGCAATCAAATAAATGTGTAGTACCAAATTATATTTATATACATATTCGAAATAAAAATATATTGCATACATAAATTACGGAATAAAATCGGCATCAAAATTATCTATAATAGCTCTTTTCTGCTGATATCGAGGTAGTCAAATTCTGAAATATCCCATAGAAAGCCTCTGCTGGTCTCTGAAGTCTAACTTGTACTTGAAATATCTAATCACACTATTTATTTGTATTGATATAAATGAAGTAATTTAATATGGAGAAATGAAAGTCAAGTTTTTGTCCTGATTTAGTATATAATTTATGTATAGTATATATTCAGTATATTTTATGGTTGATCTACCCATCCCTCTATTCACATCTCACTCTCTTCTTTCCTTCAATAAATGCAAAATACAATACGCCAAATTCTGATTTCTGACTTGAATCATTTAAAGAGCGACGCCCACCGTCGCCACTGCGCGCTTCGCTGCATGCCAGCAATTTTTGACCGGCAGATGAGCGAAACTCGCTTAATTCAATGTAAATTATTAATGCCGATTTCAAGTCTGCCATTTCTCATTTTGTTCATTTTGAATTTTTGGCAGCCGCATAAAAGCCAAGAAATCAACTGTTAGCTAAGTCCGTTACTGCAACAATTGAAGTTGGCAATTAAAGTGTGTTGAGTGTTTTTTGAACGAAATGTGGCAAAAATGTAATTTAAAAAGAAACACATACACGCGCAGCGATACTCACATACACACACACACACACACCCGTACGCACACTTAGTCACACATTTTGAAAGCGCGCTTTATGTTTATGATTTCTCGAATTGCCCAACCCCAGCTCCAACTGCAACCGAACTGAACCGAGCTGAACTCAAGCCAACGCTACACAACTCGCACTCTGCTGGAATTGCGGCCACGGCAATTCGGCTATACGGTTGTACGGCTATAGACCCGATTGTCTGCAGTTGGGGGCTGGTGCTTGGAGATGGAATTTTATATCTTCTAACTGCTTTCATATGCCTGACACTAAACCTCTGCGCACTAAACAAACACGAGATATGTACTTATTTGTGTCCATGGGCTTGTAACAACAAGTTACCTTCCTCTGCTAAAGACTTTGGCAAGACTTGATCGTCTTCAGCTCTTCCTCGCGCTGCGTCTCTGCCAAATCGTCTTCTTCCTCTTTCACCACTGCTCGCATGTGTGATACCGACTAGTCCGTCTTCCTCTTCCTCTTCCCCTTCGTCCAAGACAGAGCGGTTGCTGTTAATTTTTTTATGGCACAGACTTTCGTCTGGCAATGAAAGTTTCTTGACTTGCGCGCACTGCAACAACAAAAGTGGGTAGCTGCTGCTTAATTTATTAGTCTACTGTTTAATTAGTTTTCTACTCTTTATCATTGTATGTAGCTGCCCCTAAGTAGTTGCTTAGCCTCAAGTGTGGACAGGTGAGGAAGAAAGTAGAAAAGGGGCACATTTTCATGATTTTAATTTCTTAGTTAAGACTGTATATATATGCATACATTTTATCAAACACGATTTGACAGTGTTTCTTGGATTTGTTATTGCCTCAGCGTAAATTCCATTGAGTAGATTAATATAAACTGCCAAAATTACATGTGCAGCACTAAAAGGTTTTTTTTTATTGCTGCCAACATCGGTTGACCCTTAGCTTTGCATACTACATAAATTACGTAATTATGTGGCGAAAGCTTAAGCTTGAGCATAGTAAAGCATTTCAATAATTCATCGACTAATCTACATCTAAAAACATATATATATATATATATATATATATATATATATATATATATATATATATATATATATATATATATATACATATATATACGATTATTTTTTATTGAATATCAATTACCTTGTCCTATATGAGTATGATATTCTTATTTCCCAGTGAACTATACTTAGTGTATACTTACAATTTTATTTCTATAAATGCCATATTATAAAAAAGATTCTCGTGTAATTCATATATTTTAGATTTATACTAATATGGCTGCTATATTTATTAGAAAGAAAAACAAAACATATTTTTCACATATTTACCCTTGTGAATGAACTCATCTACTTTAATGAATGTCAATATGGTTAATGCGTAACCTACAACTCTTGGGTGTTTAATATCGTTCAAAAAGGCCTATTAACAAGTGCTAATAGCTGGTAGCAATCAACAGCAATAAACAAACAAAAACGAATCTGTAGCGCAATCCATTGCAAGTTATGGCAGCAGTGCATTAAGGGAAATGTTTTTTTAATTTAAATGAAAATGAGGAAATTTTATTGCCACTGGCACAAGTTCAACGACATTTATTTCTATAATAAAACAAAATTTCATATTACAGACTGCTTTGTTAAATTGCTTAATTAAAATATGTCGAAAAAAACTCAAACTGAAATAATTATGGCAAAACTGATTTGAGTTGAAATCCAATGTGCACGCAAAGGCGTTTAAATTATCTTCGCCAATTGGCAGCGATTTTACTCCACATTTTGTTTGCTGCACAGATTTCGCCACGATATATGACGTGCCTAAACAATATTTATTACAATATTTTCGATAATGGAAATATGAAATATTTATACAATATGATTATTAAAATCACAAAGAGCGGGTCAACCCACTACACATCCAGAGGGATCCAAAGAGAACGAATCATAGAGATATTTTCGTTAGTGGCTGATTATTAAATACCCTGAACCCCAGGAGAGCTGCCGTTATCCAATCTTTACCTCTATATTATCACTCCCGATATTTTACTTTTTAACTTACAAAATAATTACTTTCATTAGATTGTAATAGTGTGTAAGAAATGCTCAAATAATTTAAGTATAATTTCCATATTTATTAATTTCATGGAAATAGAGTAAATCGAAACGAAATTAAGAAGCGTTTGCTATACATGATCTTAATATATATATATATATATATATATATATATATATATATATTTAGTCAAAAGGAACTATTAACTCTGCCAAATGCATACATGCTAATGAAAAATGTATTTATATTTTAAATGGGTATTGGGTAATCAAAAGAAAAGACTCAAGCAAGAAACTTGTCTAGAGACAACCACAATACGGTTTGAAACTTCGCTAAGCAGCTGACAGAATTTAGACCTGGCCGTTGTATTGCTGCAGTCTGAATGACTTAAATGACCGGCAGTGGTGCGTGGCGGGTCTGTGGCCGGCGCGCGCTCATTGAACTTTTCTTGCGCAAATAGCAACGTAGCTCTCCTATCCACGAGCACCGATCATTGCCCCGATCCCCCTAAGCTACGAAGCCGCGAAAACTTACGCTGACTGGCGACTGCTGCTGGTTCGTGCAGATTTTTCTCTTTGGCCGATTTTCGTGGCATGATCTGTTTAACGGCTTTCGGTTTTCTTCCACTCATGTTGTTGCTATCGTCGTCATCGTCATCGACGCTTCGTCGACTCGTTCGCCAGCTGGTCGTTTCGTCTGTTCGCTGTGTTGGTTGCTCGTGAGTATTTATATGCGCTGTAACTTGTTTCCAGACGTTCAGATTTAGTTACCGTCTTCAGTGCTTCGGTCAAGTTTTGTGGTTCCATTATCCATTCCGCTCCTGCGCTACCTATTGGATATTTCAACCAAAAAAGCCCCTCCATATAAGGATTATCACTAACTGACTAACCAACATAATCAAGGTGAGCTGAAATCCTCAAGCAACATTACATTGAGCCGGTTATTCAGGAAGATACAATTAAATAAATACTAAAGAATCGGTCTCTTGGCCGATCTTTTGTACAATCTCCGCATACCATTATAAATATTTGCATTTGACGTTATTGTCATTTCGAAATGCAGCCAGGAATTTTAATGAGTGCGACAACAAAATAAACAAAAAAATAAAATGTGTGCAAATCATGTGCGGTTAAATTGTACTCAAAGAAGAACAATTGTAATTATAAGTGGTTTTCTTCACATAAATAAACGTCAGATGTGATACTTGTCTGATTGTAAACAATAATTCTGCAAACCTCTTCAATTCTTTGTGCAGGAATTTCAATTGAGTTACCAAAATGATGTTACTTTGTGCATTTAGCAAAAGCCAGAATTATACAATTCGAATGTTAAGCAAACTGAAAAAGATATTTAGACACTGCACTCAGATGCACTAGCAAAGTCGACTGAACCAACACTTGTCAACACTCAATTTCACTCTTAACTTAATCAAGAACAACAACACTTACAACTTGCTTTATGAACGGAATAAGTTCCCTCATCAACTTTAGGTGGAAAACTCGAGCCGTAAATGTGTCTAAAGAGCCACAATTACTAAGCAGTTACACAAGCAACATCAACAACATTAAAGTACTATCAAGTAAGAGTGCAGACTGCCCGGCTCAGAAATACCCTCGAAACAGACTCGTCTAGTGTTCATAAATTCAAGAATATATTAGATCTGTATGGGAGTCCATTTACTTTTCACAAATATTGCCACAACATTATACCCCAAATTCACACTGTCAGTGTGCAGAAGTTATCATAATGATAGCTTATGTCCAAGTAAAATGGGTGCACAAAGACAAAACTGAAACGAGAGAGGGATACATAGAGAAGTATAAGCAGAGTGTCAGATAGAGCTAAGACCAAAAGCCAAGCAATAAACCCGTTTCTATTTTTACCGCCTTACATTTGGTTTCGCGAAGATTTTCGCAATATTTGAAGTTGTTGCAGGCAACATTCGCAATAAACGTAATGACCATTAGCAGCAGCAGCAGCAACAGCAACAGCAACAGCAACAGCAACAGCTACTGCAGCAACAAAAACAAAGCCACATGAGTGTGCATAGAGAACTGTGAGCTTAGTTTCCTCATAATGGGCAAGCCGCACATACAGATCCAAAAATTACATCCACGTTTCTCAAATTTGCAACCGACAGTAATTGCCAAGGCTCATTGTGGTGAGTTGATATTAGCT
Source organism: Drosophila mettleri (assembly GCA_035047625.1). Taxonomy (NCBI): domain Eukaryota; kingdom Metazoa; phylum Arthropoda; class Insecta; order Diptera; family Drosophilidae; genus Drosophila; species Drosophila mettleri. The sequence goes on from JAWNPI010000035.1 coordinate 21,307,788, forward strand.
TTTTATTGTTGCTACTGTTCCTGCTGCGAGAATTCAGCAGGCAGTTGAGTTGTTTTTAGCCGAACCGCAAAATACCTCGATTCAATCGCTTATTCGCAGCTCGCCCAATAATTGCTGATTGCACAGAGCAGCGAGCATGGTGAAATTTTTAATTTATCTTAATATCTGTTGATATCCCTAATCAATTTTTATGCTATGTAGTGACTACTGAGTATTGACATTAGATGACACTTGGAATATAAATATCTATGACAGAATCAAAATGTATTTCAACAGAAGCAACAACTTCGCTCAGATGCGACCGATTGGGTAGTAAAAGTGAGGCTGAACATAGTAAGATTATTGTAAAGTTTCAAAACTTAAGTGCGAACTAAATAAGACAACGAATCGTTAACATATCTTTCCCGGCACATTTGCTGTGAGCTTAGTTCGAGCTGTTGTTGCGTTTTGAATTTGCATAAGAGATACATTATTTAAGCGAAGGGCTTACGTATAAGTATATAGTTTGTTTCGCATTTTGCACTCACTTTTATGGAGTCTTATATAGTTGTTGTTGCAATCAGCGATAGTACATTAAAAGTCAACTGAAATTGCCGAATAAACGCAAACCATGAACAGTTGTGCTTTTTAAGGTCGCTTCGCAGTTGATTTGGGCCCAGCTAAATACCTTCTTACGCAAGGGGGCGTGACTGCGCCGCGACGCGGTCTCTATACCTGGCACTAACTAAAGCCAGAAACAATTTGACAATATGTATAAACAGAGAGTCGAATAAGGGGTCTGACCATGTTAATGAATCGACGCAGTCGCGTGTGACTTCAACTTGAGATCTCTGAGTATTCCAATTAAAATGTGAATATGAAAATGAATTTAGATAAAAAGATAATACGTCAAAAATAATGATTGGGCAAGTATCAAATGGGTTTGACGTTCAACATTGAAAACAAAACGAGAGCTGCCATTCAAGCCATTAACTTGTGTGCAATTAGAGGGTCCTAAAACCCACTCAGTTGAAATACGAGTTGAAGGTAATTCAGCTTTAGCATGTGCATCTCTAAGTATTTCTTAATCTTATGACTAAATCAAAACTGTATTTCTCTCTCGTTACCCACTCAGATGATGATGCTACATCCAACTCCTGCACAGCGCGTTAGCATTCGCGAGGAGCTGCGTGAACCCGAGGATCCAGCTGATATTGAGCGTGACATTAAGTTGATTCGTGAATGGCTGGAGACCCAGCCGCATCTGCCGAAAGACATGGATGATATGCGTCTGACGACATTTTTGCGAGGCTGCAAGTTCAGCCTGGAGAAGGTGAAGAAGAAGCTCGATATGTACTACACGATGCGAAATGCGGTGCCCGAGTTCTTCTCAAACCGGGACATAAATCGCGAGGAACTTAACATTGTGCTAGATTATGTGTAATAATAATCAGGAGGAATCATTCGAGAGTCTGTCCTAATGTCTCATGTATTTTCACAGTCACTGCCCCACATTGCCAGGCATTACTCCCAATGGACGTCGCATTACATTCATTCGGGGCATCGATTGCGACTTCCAGCCACACCATATTCTGGATGCCATGAAGGTGGCTTTAATGATTGGCGATGTCCGCTTGGCGGAGGAGTCAGTGGGCATTGCTGGCGACGTGTTCATCTTGGATGCAGCTGTTGCCAGCGCCTCACATTTTGCCAAATTCTCGCCGACGGTGGTGAAGAAGTTCTTGATTGCCGTGCAGGAGGCGTATCCAGTTAAGGTGAAGGAGGTGCATGTGATCAACATTTCGCCATTGGTGGACACCATTTTCAACTTTGTTAAGCCTTTCGTCAAGGAGAAGATTCGCAGCCGTATAACCTTCCACAATGATGTCGAGAGCCTTTATAAGGTGGTGCCACGTGAGCTGCTGCCAAACGAATATGGCGGCAAAGCGGGTCCCATTGTTGAGCTGAATCAGTGGTGGAAGCAGAAGTTGGCTGACAACACAGACTGGTTCAAGGAGCAAGAGGACAAGAAGGCAAATGAATCACTGCGCCCAGGTGCACCAAAGACTACCGACGATCTATTTGGCATGGAGGGCACGTTCCGTCAACTAAACATAGATTGAGATTACAATTATTTACAATATGTTTTATACGTATCTTATATATATTCTCTTAACCACTTAACCACTCACTCAACCATTTTTTTCGTCCATTCACATTTATATTGTTCGCTTTACGCTTCATTCCCTGCCTATCAATTTCATGTTGTTTCACATCGCCTCAAATTGCAGTAATTACAATAAAGAACCCACACATATTAAGGAATGAATATTAACTCTAAACCCGTTTACTTTGCGATTAGTTTTCTATCTTCATAGTGGGAATATCCAATTCATATATATGCATGTATATATATATATATATATATATATATACAAATTACTATGCAGAACTTTTTATACTTATGGTGTCTAATACAAAAGTTTGAAAGCTTAAAGAACTTGGAATAAAGTTTTAGTGCAAATTAATATAATTAAGAATTTAAAGAATTGTTAATACTCGCTCACATAGGGCGGAGAGTATATTAGTTAGGATAAACATTTATAAAAGGGATTCAACTTTTTTCTTATGGTCATGTGTTTTTTTTTTTTTTTTGACGCAGTTCATAGATTATGCTGTAGCCGACGATATTTAAAGATTTGCTTATCGACATTTCTAAGCTTGATTCTATCTTTCACTGCATCACACATATTCGTTGTTTTTGGCTTCACACAACATTCCTATATGGCTTGTGGGGTATTTAAGTGAAACCATAGCAAATAAGGATAATGAATTATTAATAATATATTTAAATTCATCAAAAAGTTTACAAGCCTAATGTGTGGGTTGTAACTAATAATTTGGAGTTAATTAAATACAAATAGTCCACACAGTGGGTAGCATATTTAAGGGCGTCGGAGCTGAGTCTTAACTACCAAATATTAATAATATCATGAGGTGCACAGACACTCCCAGAGAGGAGCCGAGCGAACGCCGCGATCTGTTCGGCTTCATAGTAGCGACAATGCGCGTGGCTGCAATGCATTCTTTCGGAACGGGATATCGAAGCAGTTGCCTGAATTCATTGATTACAGTGTGTGATTGGACTTATGAGATATTTAGCTATTTCGTTTGTGTGCACATTGCGATTTTGTTCATATGTTCGATCTACATTTATTACGATCAAGGTGACCTGGAATTCCTTGCCAATTGCCTTATTCAAACTATTATCTATCTGTGGACCATGACAATGAAGCTCTACTTTCGACGCTTCCGGCATAAGCTTTTGATCGAGCTGATCAGCAGAGTCAACGATAAATATCAAATTCGTTCGGCACATGGCTTTACATATGTGACAGTTAGAGGAGCTCTGCGGCAGTCAAATCTGTGGATCAGAAGCTATGTCTACTGCTGCTTTATCGGAACCGTTTTCTGGCTGGTGCTACCTTTGGCATACAGAGACAGGACTCTACCTTTAGGCTGCTGGTATCCTTTTGACTATACCGTAAGTCTGGACTCCTAGCTAAACACTGACAATTTCGTTGCTTGATACTTGTTTTCTTCAGCAACCGCTTGTTTACGAGTTGGTTTTCTTTCTTCAGGCGGTTGGGCAGATTCAGGTAGCTGCTGCTTTTGCGTCCTCCAGTGGTTTTCACATGGTTTTGGCTATTCTAATATCTGGACAATATGATGTGTTAATGTGCAGCCTGAAGAATATTCTAGTCACTAGTTATTTGCAGGCAGGCGCAAATATGGAGGAGCTAAGGTTATTATCATTACAAGAGAGCACTCGTGCAATCCACGACTCAACTTTACCTATTCACAGTAAGCTCCAGGAAGCACAATCCGTGGCGGATGCGGAATTGAATCAATACAGCTACTCAATCGAATTTCATACATCAGCCACAGAGCTGAGACAGCAACAAAGATCTGGCCACTTAATGGACTTTCCCACCGCATTCAGGCACTCCCTTAAGCGGTGCATAGATCAACACCACTATATCATCTCTATTCTACAGCAAATGGAACGCTTCTACAGCCCCATTTGGCTATTTAAAATCGGCGAAGTCGTATTCCTCATGTGCCTGGTGGCTTTTATGTCGACAAAGAGCACAACGGCTAATTCGATCATGCGTATGGTATCTTTGGGTCAGTATCTGCTGCTAGTCCTATACGAGCTCTTCATTATTTGCTACTTCGCTGATGTGGTATACCAGAATAGTCAGCGATGTGGAGATGCTCTCTGGCGAAGTCCTTGGCAGCTGCATATGCGCCAGCTGAAGAGCGATTATATTCTTTTCATGATCAATTCCCGTCGGTCGTTCCGCCTTACAGCTGGTAAAATATACAATCTGAATGTGGACCGCTTCAGGACTGTAGGTGCCATAAATTGTTTAATTTTCTATAATAATATAGAGTTTTGAGTTCTTGCAGACAATTACGACGGCCTTTTCTTTCCTGACTCTATTGCAGAAAATGGATGCGCGTGGATAAATAAATAATGCGTTTCGCATTTATATTTTATTCTGTATCGTAAATTTGTTAAAATAATAAAAAAATTGCATAAAAAGTAATACATTTAAGCTTCGAATGGCAGAGACAACGCACACATGTCAATGCCTTAAACACAACACTAATTGATTCTGTTTAATGTTTAATTATTCAATCATTTGTATAGTTTACCCACGCTGGCTCATGATTACTGATGTCGTACAAACATATATGTTTAATAATAAAAGCGAACGTTCAGAAACTGCATTTGCTGCATTCGATTGTGATCTCATTATTAAAATAAATAATTTAAAAGAAAAGTATAGAAAATTATAGTTTTTTTTTTTTCAATAAATAACCGCTTCATTGTATTTTTTTTTTTTTGTATGGCTTTAAGACTATAAGCAAAAATCATATACATTTATAAGGTACTTGGGTTTACTCTCCGATATTTACGTTTCCTTGGCCAACGATTTCCTACTACTTTGTGTTAACTACAGTGAGCAAGAAATATATTTAACAATTTCATTTGTTGCAAAAATCATTCAGTTTCAATTTGTGCCTGGCGCTCATTCTTACATTTATGCTTCATGTATAGTATCAAAAATTGATGTAGTATCTCAACAGTTCAAGCAAATTATTTGCTTTGTTGGTCTATTACAGCCAAATACTACGATTGCTTGAGTTTTCTTTTCTTTTTTTTTTTTTTTTTTTTTGTTTGTTTTTGTTTTACAATACTTAGAATTTTTTTTAAATATTCGCTTATAATTAGTTAATAAACAGTTTCTATTTATCTTTTTTTCCATCTTATTTTTTTCAATTTGCAGTTCTACATTTTTGTTTTCATATAAAATTTACATTTGTTTATTTGAATTTCAATTGTGAATTTCATCATTGAAAATTGCAGATTATGTTTTATAGCGACTGCTTAATTTTGTTAACATATATAATTATTATCAAAAAAATATATATTTATATATGAATCATTTTTTATATTTATAGTTTTTTTCCATAATTTGTTGCTTTTGCTCAATAGCAATTCAGCAGCAACAACAACAACAACAACAGCAACTACAAGGCGAGCAGCAATAAAGAAATAAACAAAAAAAGGCTATCAGCATTGTGCGAGTGCTTTTGATAAATGCAGTACGATTGCTGTCGATGTTTTTGTTGTTGCTCTTTGTGCATTAAATGAAAGCTCATTGTGCTGTTGCCTGAGTATTTGGCGTTGTTGTTATCGTTGCTGCTGTTAGCCGGTTGTTGCTGCTGTTCACAAAGCTTGTTGCTGCTGTTGATACCTAAGATGACTAGTTTGGAGTTAATGCATTGCTAGCTCCCAAGCGACATGTGAACAATACTCGTGCTGTTGTCGTGATTATAGTGTTCCGTATTAACAATGACCTGCACCACATAGCCTTGGTGTATACTGCACTCATCAATTGGCACCTTATCGCCTAGAAGCTTGCCGCTGTAGAACCAACGTTGGCAACACGCATCAACTCCTTCAACCGACTGCATGACATCAATCAAAATATTATCGGAGCCTGTCATCACAATAATGTTTAATAGTAACCCACCTGCAGCTTTTTTTTGCATTGTCCCACCGTATCCTTAGAGTATACCGGCAGTTTAACATCAGTCATTGAGGATGATATGCGCAGCTTAAGAAAGATTTCGGTTCCTCCATCAACAGGCTCCGAGTATTCAGCTGGCGAATCACGTCCATTCTCCTCCTTTACAATGTTTATGGGATATGACAGACAGTAAATAGGTACCTTGTATTGTGTGCCCAACTCATCGTAGCATTCTGTGAGGTAGCTGCAAGAGAAGTCTCTAATATTTAACTAACTAAATAGATAAAGTGCATCCCAATCGATTCAATAAGTATCAAGTTTAGCATAATGCAAATAATTTACGTTGATCGAGGAGACAAAAGAGTGAAAACAAATGAGAAACTCCAACCTTGAAGTGGAAAATAAAACATAGTTCAAAAATATTGTAAGTTAAATCGTAATAATTATTTTTAACAGCTAAGCTTTTAATAATTATTATGATCTTTATAATTTCCTGACCCTTATATCTCTGATCTCTGGGGAATTCCTACAGACCAATGAACGAATGTTGCCAGAGTTAAGAATGCTAGCATAAATTAGAAGTAAATTACTTTGAAAAACATTGCTAAACGTTTCAATCACTGTTGGGTATAAGCATCTGTTTCGGGTAATTTTAGATTCTTTGACACATTTGCTTTGTTAGGCTTTTCTCTAGTCAGCATGTTCTCAGTTTTCTAAACAGCGAACAGCTATTGTAAATTAGACGTGTATTGATAAAATTAGATCCAACGGAATTTACTTTATTGTATTTATTGATTTTTTAGGACGCGTCAAAATCCATTAGTGTTTAGTGCAGTCGATACGTCATTAAAGTTTTTGCTGGGGATGTAGCTAATTTGATAAGACCCCCTAGTTAAGCTTACCCATTGGGAACAGATACATTAGCGCCATCTAAAATTGCCTGGGCCATTTGAAAATCCAGGCCTTCAGCTGCGTTTGTGGCCGCTCGAAGTGCATCCCAAATCTCCTTTCGTCCATCGAAAGCAGGAGCCGTGTCCCAAAACTCGTCACGTTTGGAGCGCAGTTGTCCTTCGGTTAAAGGAACGTCTGACCGCCATTTAATGGTCTCATGGCACAAAGGGCGATTCTTACGTGCAGCGCCCCCCAAAGCAATGCCTATTTGACAGATACAATAACAAAGAATTACATATCGATAATGGATGCAAATAGATGTGGCTGTGTAGAAAAGGCTACTCACCTGCGCTGACCGGACGCGAAGCGCTTGCCGAGGAAACACTCATTGTCTCATTGTCGGGATTCATGCGACATACACAGGCTCCCATTGTTGCTGCCTTGTATTAATACTCACATTAAATTATGTGGTTACGGTTTTTGCGTTTCTGTGATTTTAATAATTTTTACACGAGCAACAGCCGAACAACGCGACATACAATTTTGACGCAATGTGACCAGAGTTGTGATGAAAACTTCCCATAGTTCGATAAGAAGAGTCAGAATGAACGAACCAGTTCGTTCCCAGTCCCAGTATAAATTCTGCACGTTCATACTTTACAGAAATTGTAAAAGGTAGTATTGTTATAACAACCTAATAAACTTTTCTAGACAGGTGATGATATTCTCATGAGCTTTAAAGCTTTTAATCGTCAAGCCATTAGAGAAAAACGGAGTTGTAAACGCACTTAAGTTATATTGAGCCAAACAATACTATTATAATATATAATAATAATATGATTAATGAATTATTATGTAACAAAATTTATTAATACATTTTAAAAATGTTTTTTTGTAGCATGTGTATCAGATTTAATTGCTGAGTTCCGCGAAAATTTTCTTAACATTGTTCAACTGTTCCCAATCAAGCTGACAGCTCGATAGATCTATCGATAAGCACAAAAATTTATTTAATTCCATTTTTTATATTCAACGAATCCAAATAAATTTACAAATTATTCATTTAATTTGTGACATTAAACTAGCTGAGGTCATAACATCATGCAACTTATCTTCATTTCGCGGCGTTAGTTGCTTGCATAGGTGGGCGCCGGTTATTTCATAAGGTTTTAGATTCGCTGCAATCTCCAGTGACGTGTATATGCCCGTACATACTAGTGCGTAGGTAAGAAAGGTCAAGACGATCTGAAATATGATGACCACTGAGATCTGAAGGAATTATTAATTATTTATTGCTGTTATTGATATACCTAATCGATTAATATTTACTCACAATGAGCAGCACATCGACAGTTAAAATTAGCCATTCTGTTGGACTATAACCAGCTAGATTATTCATTATTCCGGACTTAACTATGACATCGAAACCACCAAGGTCAACCGTCTCATTGCTATGTGCCTCCTGTACTGTACTAATCCCTTTTGGGGTTTCCATATTATTAGTTTTAGTATTCTCCAAACTATTTTCTTTATTCAGTGGCATGTAAAAATCGTAGTAGAAACTTCGCAATACAGAATTGCGTAATGATTTTTTCTTAAGTTTTTTAACTACAGTTGACTTAACAGTTTTCGTGGTCGCTACTGTTATTATTGGATCGTTTAGATGTTGGAAACAATTATTGAAATCAATTAAAGATAGTTTAGTAGCAAAGTTGCATTCCTTTAACGCTTGTCTTCGCGGGTGTTTGTTTTCTTTTATATTTGGTACATTTGGGGGCTCCTTTTTATGGTGTAATAGATAAAAAAGGTTTAAGAAAAATTAGATAGAGAGGAGTAGTAACACAATTAAAGTTAATTTACTACTCTCAACAATAGGCCCCGGCGAGATTCGAACTCACGATCTCCTGTTTACTAGACAGGCGCTTTAACCAACTAAGCCACGGCGCCGTTGACAATTATGAGAGAATTTTTAGTACTAAGATAAAACAACAACATGTGTAACAAGTTTAAAGTATGTTGATAATCTTTAACGGCAGATGGCGCTTGATTAATGAGTTGTACATTTATACACAGATGGCGCTACCAATATATTTCACCTACCGTTTTCTTATCCGCATGGGGCTGCAGGTCTAAAAAGTTATTATCGAATTTTCCCTGCTTCAACTGCTCTATTTCCTCATCTGTTATGTAACTGTTCATATCCATGCACTCATTGGCATAGAAATCATATATGAATCCCTCTCCAAAGCACGGTGGTACCGGCTCACACTGCTCTGTCGTGCGATTGTAGAAGCTGCGCTTGCCAAAATAACGCTCCTCACAGTTGACCGGGGTGCAGTTGCGCAAATAGTTCTTATCCCAGTTCTTGCAATCGGTAAAATCTTTGCGTCGTCGGAGCGAATGATTTCCCGGATCCAAGGTCTCGAATCGCGTATCAAAGTATAAAATTTGGTTCGTTTTAAGCACCTCGTTCTGATGATTTATGGTGGTGATCACAATGGGGCAGCTGCCGACGCGGTTGTAAAGGGACTATAATAGTAGTTGATCAAATAAGTCGTATACCTGGGCATAATATAACTGACCAAAGTGGGCCACACCAAGGAGACGGTGATGCTGTTGCCTGGTTCAATGGAGCCAAAGTCGCCCCCAAAAACTGTGCCGGCTTGCAGTTGCTGCCCGTTGGTCAAGTTTAATGTGCAATCTTCATTGGAGTTTACCGAAAGCTCCAGCAACTCGGACTTATCCTTTTTTCGATTGCTTAACGTCATATCTGTTGGACTCACACGTTCTGAGACTGGATTCAATAGTATCCCCTGGCACACGCTTACCGAAGATGAGGCCTATGTCGTTCTCTCGAGGGACGCGCATGACTACGCGCGTCACGGTGCAGCTTGCGTCGATGCTGACTATATTTAGTGACACGAGATAGAGTAGCAGCTGTTGTAACATTTTCAACCAGGCCTACGATGTAGTAATCTGAATTGGTGAATGTGCTTTCCCAAAAGTATACAGCTTAAAGTTACCCTGTAGCGAGTGGGAGATTATTTAAATTAATTTTATATTCAGCTTTCAGAAATGGATAGCACATGTACAAGAAGGTGGAACGGACACCAGAGCTAGGTCTGTGTCTCGATCTTTTCGACAATGAAGACTTGTCTTAACTTACTTTTCCTTCATTTATATTTTTAGTATACTCCCAATTTTTTGGAAATGTTGAGCTGTGGAATATCTAAATTATTTAATATTTCTTGAATATTCTACTAAAAGTTAAGCTACTTATAAAAATTGTTCTTTTTCAAGTTATCCTTTAAAATCCTACAAAATTAATAAATTAACCTGTTAACCTGTTTGAAGTACAAAATGATTTAAATATTTCGACTTAACGGATTTGGCTCAACAGAAATATATCCCTAACTTTGCAGGCCATGTTAAATATTTGCCAAGGAGTTAAGGGAATAACTAACATGCCTCGTCTTTGGGTCTTAAATGAAAAAATAAAAAACGCTAATGTCCTGATGTTTAATTAAGTGTAATTTTAGTGCGCGAGAAGCAACCCCTTAGCTACCCTAAAGACATGTCGTATACAAATACATACATACGTACATACATATATGGTTTATAGGATATCAGACGCAGAAGGGCTCGCATCCAATGCAATTTATGTTTTAATCATCAAATGCGACCCAATTGATCAGCCTAGTTGCTATTCATTTATGCGGCGGAACATTGTTTTGAAGTGGCTGAGCAACTCAAAGACGAGTTGCAATACCTCAAAATTGTCTGAGCTGTGCAAACGGCGACAGGTGACACTTTCTGCGTTGCATATTCATTGACTCAAGCCGTAATTTATGCCAGAAATTGCAAAAGAAAACAAAAACTAATTTAACAGGAAATAATTAATTTGGCGAAAGAAGTGGTGGTGCTGCTGCTGGTGTTGCCAGCGACCCAATTAAAATTATTTCGTTTTCATTACCCAATGAACCAGGCGTAATAATAATAATAAGCAAAGCAAGTAAGACTCCTTGAGTCGGACGCAGATGACTGCGTAATACTCGCTCAAATTTTAAACATTGTGCTTAACTCGGAAACGGGAAACGGCTTTTTCTCATCTGATAAGAATGCAACGATAATGAATTCATATGCCGATTTATAGAGAATGAGGGAGAGAGTTTGATAGTGGCCGACGAGCATTATATCTTGATTCTGATTTTATATATTTATGTGATTAGTATATTTGAAAAGTTAGAGTATATCAAACTTTTTTATGAAAGCCTATTAATATAAATTGAAGATTGCGATAAGGGTATACTGACTGCAAATCCGTGTAAGGAACAAGAGATATAAGCATTCTAAGCGCCGAAATTTGAATACTGATGAAAAGGGGAATTGTAGTAAATATTATGAGCTTCAGCAGACCATAGGAAAATATGCGGCTCATTGTGTCAGAGGCAGACGGGGAAGGGTGACCAATATACTCGTTTGCCTTGGTTGACGAGCATAGTACGAGACCAAAAGTCAATACAATAAGCCAAGCAACAGCAGGCGAAACTCCAAGTTGAAAAGACGAAAAAAACTGCCAAAGCAAAAAACAACAAAAACAACAGAAAGAAAAAAGAAGTTTAAATAATGAAATCACTTCGCACCATCTCGAAATTGCTCATTAACATTTTGTGTTTGCGATATCAACTTGTGAAAATCGCAGACCCGGCCAGCCTCCAACCAACGTGCCAACTTGCTTCTGTAAGCCACGTTTATGCGATGCTTTTGGCGATATTTGAGCTCTGTTAGGCTAGGCTAATGAGCATTACTAATAGGATACCAATTTCAATGCTGGCTAATACTCATTCGTGTTAAACTAAATATTGAGTGTTTAAAAGACATATATTGAGTGTTTCAACAGTAATTGCCAATCTAGTGATAGTTGTGATAGCTATAAACCTGAAGTATGACAATAAAGTCAATTTGTGGCTTTATTGGGCTGGGCTCACGTATAAACGCGACTAAGAAATTCTCAATGTGGCCAGTTACAAAGGCTGACTCTAAGGCAGCTACTTGGCTTTTATTTATTATGCCAAGTTGTTGCTGTTGTCGAGGTCTCTTCACTGTTATGGTGCAGTTGGAGCCTGGCTTATTAGTTGGGTCAGCTTTTGGCTTTTGAGGTGTGAAACTGACGACAGCCTGAACGCTTCTCCGCCCCCGCTCTTAAGGCTGCCTGCCTATGCAGCAGGCTTGCTGGAGTCTGTCTGTCAGTTGCCCTCTGCCTTGTTTTACGGGTCGTGATTTGTCTCTGGTTGCAACTTCGTCTCTGGCAATTCTTGTAAAGGTCGTTTCATTTGGCTTTACTCAATGAAAATTGCCAACAGACAGTGGAAACATTGTGAGCTGGACGGAACGAGTCTGTAGCCCGGACACTGTCCTCGCCAGCAGATAAGCCTCGGCTGGACGTGTATTCCAGTAGCCATTCGATTTATGTTAAATAAGCTGGATGCAAGCTCTGTTTGTTGTAAAATACCAATTGCTGTGTCTTGCATTTGCCTTGTGATTCACGTTCCTGTTTTCTTCTCTTAACTTGAAGAAATCCTTAAGCTATCGATTCTAGACGACTGCGCTATGCTCTGCTCTGCCATGCTGTGCTCTACTCCCAGCTTAACTATGAGCTAAATCAAAGCTCACATTTTTATAATCATTAATAAGTATTCACTTAACAGCTGCTACCCACACATGATTTTTGAAAGATCTATTTTAAACTAATATACCCCGACTGCAAATGTGAAATGTGAAGTACAGAACTGCGAAGCGCTAGCAGAAAAAGAAAAAACAAAAATGAAAAAAATAAAAAATCATTGGCACTGAATCAGATTTCTTAATTTAATTGGCTTTATGCAAGAAATTCCTTGGCCAGGCTTTGCTCTTAGGCTCGCTTTTATAGACAAGCTGTCTGGCCAGGTGCATGACAACAGCTACAGACACACTTACAAATATTTATATTTGTGTGTCTGTGTGTGTGTGTGTGTGTGCGTGTGTGTACAGATCCCTCACTGGCAGCAACAAAGCCAGCAACAGCAGCGACCTGAGATAAAATCTTTGTGGATTTTGCAACGTGGGAAATGCAGCGCTGGCCACTGCTTAGCCTAATTCTTTAAAAAATAAAATAAAATAAAATAAAATAAAAAGTAGAAACAATTTATGGCAAAATAATCAATAATAGATATTTTCATTAAAATGAAACTCGTAGTTGAGCCACAATAGAGGGAATTCAAAATTGGTAAATCAATACCTTGGATGGCTTCGACTAGCAGATGCCCATTAGAGCACAAATAAACTGTATTAGCTGAGGCCCTGCGACAGCCCTTTTGCTTAATTGACTATGGCATACCCTGTAAATAAATAACTTTACTACTCCTTATCGCTTGTGCCTCGCCTCTACCCGTTTACTAATCCTCTTACTCCAGGTTATATGCAAAGAGAAAAATAAATGAAAATCGTTCAAGTTTTCCATCATCGCGTGCCATGGCTGCATTTTAGGAACAATTGCAGCGCATTTAAGCATAAATGCAGGCGAAAAGTTCAGACCAAGTCGACAGTGAATGAGTGTAAATGAGTGTTGGCTGTGTTAGTGAGCGACAGTTAATCATCAGCGTGAAATGAGGCACAAGAAATGCGGCTGCGGCTGCTTCTGCTGCTGCTGCTCTTGCAGCTCTAGCCAAGGCCCGTCGACTCCCATATGTATAAAATAAATAGTTATAAATATACATATATATGAGCTCATATATATGTATATAATTAAGCCATAAATTCAGTTTTTATGATTTTCCACAAAGTTACGAATTTATGGCAAGTGCTGCAACAAGGTAAGCTCACACACACACACACACACACACATGCATACAGAAGCCAAAAAGAAGGAATCGAAACGGAAGTGCATTTAAATGCGCGCGCATGCGAAATGGCAGAGGCTCAAATGTGGGCAGGGGGTTGGCGGCGAAGAGGGTGCGGTGCTTGAACCACTTTTTTTGTTTGTGCTGTGAAGTGCACCAATCCGCTGGCGACGCCATGTTGCCCATAAATGTCGAGCATTTTTCCAGCCCACCTGTCGTAAATTTAACGCTTTCGGGCATGTCTTGTGTGTGTGTGTGTGTGTGTTGTGGAGAGCTGGCAAGGGAGAGGGGGAGCATGGGGCACTCTATAAAATTTAAATATTTATTATACTCTACATATTGTGCTGTGCAATTCGTTATGCAAATTGACTGTTGCTGCCGCTGCCTGCCAAAAACAAAAACCGAAACTGAAAAGCGCCTTCAATGTAAAATACACAAATTTGTTGCATTAATTGCAGTAAATTGAGATGGTGCCTACGGAGGAGCCAGCCATTGGACACGTTCACTTCCTTAGAGATGGACGCGTGCCGAAAGCCCCAGCCAAGGCCTTTCGGCCTTTGCATTTTAAGGCATGTTTTTGATACCCTCAGCTTACTCAATTTCTCAGCTTTGCTAGTTCCATTTGCATAGCTGGGAATGTCGTAGAAATATAAAGCATAAAATCTAACATCTGTCTAACTAATATCTATATCAAGTAGAGAATATTCATCTCAAGTCTTTTGTCTTTTATCTTTCGTCGTGGATATTCGTGCTCTTTACGTGCCATTTCTAGAAGGGGGAAGGCACGAGAATATAATTTAAGATGACAAACTGTTTGCATTACATCGTAAGGCATGGACTACCCCTATCTTGGAAGCTATGCGGAGTGCCCCTTGCATCGGTGTGTCGCTGCTGCCTGCTGCAATTAGCATAATCGCTCTCCTTAAATTGCAAGTTGAGACCAAAGCTCTACTTATATCAGACATTGTTAATCGCCGCTGTCCGCTGTCCGCTGCCCGTTGTCCGCTGTGCACTGTTTAGGGTTGCTTATTACCAGGGGGATCCAGTGGAGTCAGGAGAGTCCAGTTCTGCTAAAAGTGAATACCGTAATTATGGGCAATTAGGTAAAATGCTCGTGAGTGCTCGTGTCATGGCTGCTTCCTAATGCGAAAATAACGTCATTAATATTTTCGCGAGAGAGAGATAAAGTAGCGGACCGCTCGAATCGATCCCATTCGTAGCGCAAATATACTTTGGCCTTCTTGCTGCAAGTCCTGCTGCAAGGAATGCCACATGCCACACGTCATAAAACTGCATGGATCGAACAGACATTACAGGACATGCGGCTAAATGGGGCAGGTGCAAGCCGCACTCGCAATGTCGCGAACTGCACTCGGTTTTTTAATGTCGAAAAATCTTTTGGGGTGCCTCGAAGGACGCGCAAAACTTTTGTGCCAACTGCGGCATTGGATGAAATTAACCTGCTGCAGCTGCAATACCCTGCGTGGTGCCCTTTGCCTTCTGCCTTCTGCCTTCTGCCCTCTGCCTCCTGCCCCATGGCCCCATGTCCCCGTGTCCCCTACCCGATGCCCCGTGCTAACTGCCACATTGCACACATTCGGCTTCATGCAATAAGCCGCTATGCGGCTTAGCCCGCGATCCGTGGCAATTAAATGCGATTAAATCGCAAGCGCAAACTCTTCAACTTCAAATGAAATGCCAGAAAAGCACTCGCAATTATATTTGAAAATGTGCATAAAAACAACGACAATAAAAAAATATGGCAAGAGCAAAAACTACGTGCAATTTGCATAAATATTTGTAGCAAAAGAACAACAACAATCACACAAACTAATAATAACATTTTGCCACTGATAGCATTATAGATACCCTATAAAAAATCGAACTAGCGAGCTACGAATTAAAAATAGCTAGATTCTGTATATTCAGATTTAGTCATATTAAAATTAATTATTTCGAACAAAAGAGAAGTGGATCAATTCATGATCTATAAATCAAAAACATTTAAATGTTGATTTTCATTTCGATCAATTGGAATCCAATTATACCCCATATAGAGGGAGCTAATGGGTGCAGGGTATTCGGCTGGCTACTGAAGGCAGCAATGGCGAAGCATAAATTACACTCATGGAAAGGCAACGAGGTTGTGCGGCTTATCTGAAAGGCGAAATTAGCTGATAATATGCAAAACATGGCGAGAAATTGCAGCCTGAGCCAAATTTCAAAATTATTACTTTGCACAACTGCGCACACACATACAGACCCACACACTTGGACACACATCGCATAAATCGTAGACTCCACTCTCAATAGAGAGCGCACAGACTCATTAATTACGATTCTTTTGTCCATTCAGCTTGAAATTCTCAGAATTTTCATTTAATTTGTTCACTTGTTATTTTGCCCCAAAGGCAAAACTGATTTCATTAGCTTCCTACTCGCCTTGCCTATGTTTAGAGCTATCTATTAACTATTTCGAATCGATTGATGTTACGTATCTTGAAATAGTTGTCCACACATTCGATCTGCATATTGCGTCATTAGCCACAGCGGCGATCGAAGTAGCCGTGGCTTAGTTGGTTAAAGCGCCTGTCTAGTAAACAGAAGATCGTGAGTTCGGATCTCGTTGGGGCCTATTACTTTATTTTGTTAATTTTTAAATCATTTTGATTTATTTTAATATCTATAAATATACAAATTTTAATTTTAGAATTTAGACTCTGCATTAATATGATTTGCTCCTCCCATCAACAGCGCCATTTCATGTTATCACCAGTATCATTCGCTGTTAATAACATGTAAAACAAGTAACAAAACTCTAGTCGAGCAGTCTCGACTAAGAGATACCCTGAATCCATTGAGCTGTAATACCAATCATAAAAAGTTTCATTTATTCATTAATAGTAAACAACACATGCACACACACACACACAAACATATGCATGCACGTAATATGCTCACTGCGCAGTTTTGCAGCTGCAGAAGAGGCTGTACTATGGAAAATGTATTGTTTAATAACTTTTTTTCTCGACTTATGTTCTTAATGAAATTTTCTTCGAGTGATTATGACATTTAAATGTACCTATTTGCCAAATTTCAAGTCTCTAGTATTTGATATACGTGAGTTATCGTTTTTGACGAATTATAGGCGAAAGGGGCGTGGCATCAAAAATCCAAAAATGACAAAATGTGCGGATTCAATATAGCAATCAAACACAACTTAACGGTCTCAAAAACAAAGCGATATTTTCGATAGTTATCGATAATAAAGAAATGGGATGAGTTATCCAAAAAAAATATAAACTCGTACAGCGTATGGTATTACCGAGCATTTTGCTTTTTATTTGAAGTCTCTAGCTTTTGTGGTTTAAGAAATCCACGTGTTTACACGGACGGACGGACGGACAGGGCTAGTTCAACTCAGCTCGTCGAGCTGATCAAGAATATATATACTTTATGGGGTGTGGCACGCCTCCTTCTGCCTGTTACATACATTCGCACAAAAACATTATAAATGAAATTTCCATTTTCAATGGATTCAGGGTATAATAAGAAGCGACAAGGCACGAATTGTTAATAGAATGACAATTATTTTAGAACCGACCTTCAAAGGTCGTCTTTACTCATTTTGTGATCCAAACAGATTCGTTGTGCAATTAGTTTTGAAGACATGCATTAAATATAAAGTATATTGTTTCATTGCTACCCATCGTCTGCTCTATGTACATATACATATATTTATTGACTTATATATAGCGCAGATTAGGCTCTCCTTTTAAACTAATTTAAAACATATGTACATAATCATACCCAAAAGACGATATTAGCTTGGCCCAATCTGTCTATCTGTCCGTTTGTCGACACCTGGGCAACAAACGATTTTAAGATTTTACCTTACGAACTGGCTAAAATTATAGCTTTTTCTTTGATACTCTAAAGTTTAGAATCGTTAGAGATCAGAAATAAGTTACATGTGGACATACACATGTAATGTTTTTGATTTGCGATTTCCAAGTTTTGCCAATGGATCCATTGGGCATTGGCGAATCCGAAGTTTGGGTGAACTCGTCTGTGAGAGCCGCAGAGAAAAGGGAACTAGTATTATGCAGTCAGTTACTTGCTAGACTGATTGCTTTATAAAGGCATTGATTAGGTAGTTTCACAATCTCAAGCTTTAGATATCGCGATATGATTAGGTAAACTGGAATTGGAGCGAGTATACAGATTTGTACATGTGTCTATCTGCAGAGCAAATAGTCTCATTTAAACATGAAATCGCTTCTGATATAACAATTGCGTTGTCAATAACAATTTGTAGAGCTGTCAGCTGGGTGGATTGAGATTCTAATGAATGGCTGACTGACTGCTGGAACTACTATTTGATTAGTGCGCGAGGCCAGTAGCAATAGTGGCAATTGCCAACTCGTTCTCCCCAACAAATCAACGTTATAATGCGCTCCGAAAAACGGCAGCGGCGGCAAATGTCGATCAAGTGTCACGATCAAATGCAGCCTGGCAGATCAATCGATTGGAATCGGGTGTGGGTAATTACGTGCAACACGCAACCAAGGATCAGTGTCTGTTCTCAGCAATTGCAGTTGAGCGAATGCTGAGGCATCGCTTCCTCTTCTAGCCCAGTTGTTCGGCACTTTCGCTTGACCTTGCTTAAGCCTTAAAGTGGCCACAAACTGTTAGGCCCGACTCGGACAGCTGTGTGGCACCGCATCAATGTCAATGTCAATTGCTTGGCCAAATGTCTTCAGGGCGTTGCCTCATCCGTTGCTTAGCTGGGGATTAACTTTGCCAACGAGGCGCTTCCAACACATGCTGCAAGTGCATCATCTTAGCAAAATACAATTGCGAATGGAGATTGAGATGGGTTGTGTGTGAGTGTGTGCGTGTGTGTGCGCGCCTGCACGGGTGTGTGCGCCTGCATGTGTGTGTATAGAGGGGATGCAGAAAATTATGTTGGCAGTGTTCGCAGCGGCAATTATTTATTATCCTTGCGCCCGAAGCCAATCGCCATCTTTTTGCTTTGTTTCGTCTGTTTGCCCTGTCATCATAACTCTCCGCTCCGCTCGCTCTCCGCTCTCTCCAGTCGTGCTGCACAGCGCAAATCAGCGCCGTCGCCATTGCGCCATTGCCTGGACCAACATTTAACTTTTTCCCTCCACTTTTGTGTTTCATAAATTTTTGTGGTTGCTCCGTCGAAGTTTTTGTTGCTCTGGGCCACGGTCCACAATGTGGTTGTTGTTCTTTTTTGCTGCCGCCTGCTGGGACAGAGATTCATTTGGCTGCCGCCTCAGTTAGGCTGTGTGTGTGTGTGTGTGTAAGAGAGAGTGTCTCCTCCCATATTCCAGTGGCCAGTTGCATCAGCTAATCGCTTTGCTCACTCGCTCTTGAGTTTGAGTGGAATGCTTGAGTGAAATCGCTGTGGTTAGTGACTACGGTTCCATTTCCACTTTGTTGCTGCTCAGTGGCACTCTCCAGTTGTCGGCACAGCCACTGTGAGTGCATTTGTGTGAGCATCTATAGGCATATGTATATTGTCGGTTATATATAACAATTTTTATAAGTTATTTTCAAATCGTAAAATATATTGGCAGCTGCATTCCATGTTCAGCAGCGAGACATTTTGTCTTTATTTCAAATATTTGTGCCTTTTTCTTCCGACCTTGTTCTTCCATAATCGCATTAGCTTTACTTCTCGTTCCTCCATAATTTTCATCATCAACGACTTTCTATGTGAAGGTTGCGATGCTATTGGCCTCTTACGTCTCTCATTTTCGCTGCTAACGCTTTATTGCGTTGATTTTGAAAATGACAACACAAAGATGTAGTTACTCCCGCCACAGTCGGCATTGGGTTTGATGCCAGGTGCGTGCGCCCTTCAGCTCCACCTACGCCTCCTCGCTAGCCCCCCCATACCTGTTCGTGCCGTGCATCTGCATTGTGAATGCATTCTCAATGGCATTTTTATTGCAATTGGCTTGTAATTGCTATATTTAGTTTAATGACAGCCAAGAGCACGGTATTACGTCTGCCTTCATAACTGTTTAACTGGTAAACACCCACACACGCACACACGCACACATGCACACACATGCACATCTCTGTACTTTCAGTTTCTATGTCGCTAAACTGGAAAGCCTTGTATGGAAAAGTGGGTTAAATTTCACATTCCTCGGTTGGTCTCTGGTCAGGTGCCATTTGCCATTTGCCTTTGCTTTGCCCACAATTCTTCGCGTTGCACATAAATCAGCCCACTCATCGACACATTTTTGTGCCGCGAATCATAAATTTCGGTAACAAATTTTCACAGCATCGAAATGTCGAAGCGAATGTCGCGTCGCATCGCTTCGCTTGCCCATGTCAAAGTTCCCGCAGCGGCGTGTTGCAGTGCCAACAGCTCCCGGGCAACAAAAACAACAACTGACTGCTCTCCGGCCCGGCACTAGCAACACAAACACGGACACACACACACACACACACACACAGAAACAGCAACGGCATGGACTCTCTGTACACATGTCTGAGGTATGTCCAAGTCGAAGCGCCAGTCGTCGCCAGTCGTCGCGGCTTTTATCCTTGCTTACGCTAAGATGGCGTATTGTATAACATCATTATGTGGACTTCGTTCATGTTCATGTCATAATTTTGCCCAGTCACAGTCAGTTCAAGCAGTGCACGCCGGCCCGCACCCCTCTCCTAGTAACCTGTATTGCCAAGCGCCAGTTGCTGCATCTCCAGCCGAGCTGTGCTCGAGGTTTGCGAATTGGGTATTCGGGTTTTGGGCTTTGGGCTTTGGGCTTTGGGCTTTGGCCTTTGGGCATATGCCAGCATTTGCATCGACATCGAGATCGGCATCGGCATCAGCATCAGCATCAGCCTCAGCCTCAGCCTCAGAATGTTGTGGCCGCTGTTTTTGCCATGTTTTGGGCTGCGTAATTAAAAATAAATTTTCGCGCGCTGTGATGCCAGGAGCGGAGTACGGTAGGTTTTAAGTTTAGTCAAATATATATTTAATATTGGACTATTTCCAAGAATGAAGATACGACCCAAAATAATAGATTACAGGCTATCTATATGGGCAAGTTATATATTTCAGATAATCCCAACGGATTGATATATACTAGATATATCTTATGGGCTACGAATATATCTGAAAAATATGTCTACATTTGTTAATTAAAATAATTTATTCATGACTACATTTTTGTAAAACATAAAATTCTGAATTGTTTTCCTTTTAGCTTGGCCACTTGTTGCAGCTGGCAAGGATGGCCCACTAGCTGACTGTGCTGGCTTCGAGCCTCTCCTGTTTCTCGAACGAACTTGCAAAACGTTTTTTGTTACTTTTTTAATTTAATGAATATTCTGGGACAATTTATTATCCAACATATTGATTTCAGCATTTGCCGTGTGTTCTCTTGCTCTGTTGTCTCGTTTGCATGCATTTGTTGTTGTTGCTGTTGTTGCAACTTGTTGCAGCTATTGTTGCTGTTGTTTTTGGGGCCAAGTTTATACGGTAGTTACCAACATAAATAGCAGCAATTTGGCCAGACACCAGCCAACACCGGGGTCCAGACCCAGCCAAAGTTGGCCACGGAGTCCAGGTTCGGAGAGCTTGCTGAACAAGCTCACAATTAATATGGCCGGCCCGCTGCCCGCTCCACGGGCGGTCCACAGAGGAGGGTACTCGTAGCCTGTCCTGTTGCGGGACCCGAGCTTAACCCTAAAAGACTTCACCGACAGCGGCCAAGATACGAGTGCGGTTGCGGCTGCGGCTGCGGCTGCTGTGCCCGCGATTTATGACTCTTAACAAATTGTTAATAAATATTTTATTTATATTGATGAGACATCACCAAAATTATTCACAATTTATTCACGCTTTACGGCTCTTTCATACAATTGTGTCTCATATTTTGTTGTATCTGCTTTTTTTAGGAACTTATAAGTTGATGAAATAATTTCGTTGCCCGAACAGATGCGCATTTGTTTCAATTAGCTCGGAACTGACCAAATGAAGTGGAGGAGTACTATATGGTATTCCCGTTATATGATTGATCTTTGTTTGTCCATCTTTGCGCACTCTGGCACCCTGTAATTAGCGCGTGAAATGTTCATCCTGATGCCCTAGCTGCAAGTTGTCTGGACTTAAATGCAACATGCAATTATACAATTTCTATATGAGAGTATCCTATACATATTTGATATATTTAATATTTATACTATTTATTTGTTGTAAAAAAAATTGTTTCTATTGAATAAATAAATTAAATAATAAATAATAATAATAATAAATAAATAAATAATAATAAATAAATTAAATAAATAAATAAATTAAAATCCTCAAAATATGATTTCATACATTTTGAACTTCGAATAAATGAACTATATTATAGATTCTTAAAAAAACGATGTATCAAAATATTCAGTATTTAAATTTAATATAAAATTGTAATGTAGAAAACTTTTCGATAACAATAAATTGGATACAAGCTGAACTTAGCGTATATCGCAGCTGCAATTCGCGTTAGGGTATTCATTAGTTGACGCGGGGCAGTTACTGAATTTCACTGCTGTTATGTTTTGGACAATTGTAAGTGGAATTTAAATGAGTTTAGTTGCGGGTAGTGGAAGCTACCGCCTCGCAAGCTGCTTGAGCTGAGCCTTGGACTCAACCTCCTCCCAGCAGCTGTCAATCACAATGATTTATGTCGCCGCCACAATAATATTGAGAAAGAGACGGCCAATATAAAACACAGAGAGAAGGAGATGGAGTGAACAATGAGCGAGAGAGAGGGGGAAACTGAGTGTTTGTATCTGTGTGCATTTGCCTACATCAACGCGTCAATTTATCTTTCCGCAGTTGCAACGAAACTCATCAGCGGCGGCTTCTTTTCTTTTATAATGGAACCCTCCTCGACGACCCCCTAGTCAATCCCCCTGGCGCTTATGGACGTTTACTACACATACACTGTTCGCCAGGCATAATGGAGAATATTGGTTACGCAATGTGTTCTATTATATCATAAATCTGGAATTCGTATTCTCCTATCTCGGTTGATCTCTATGGAAGTTTTATATTATAGTCCGTTCGCCAAGCGAATCGTGTTGATCATACAGTAAATAAAGCTATATACCTGTAAAGAGAGGGCAGGGGCTCTGTGTCAACAAATAGTTAAGCTCAGAACATTTGGGCTTATGATAGCCTAGGAATTTTAGTAAAGGTATATAACTCGAAAGTTATAACAGTCGAATAATTTTGTGAAATCTCCTTCTCAGTGGTAAGGCAAGTCATTTTGCCAAAAGATTAAGATACTCATATTCATCACTAAGTTTTAAGGAACATGTCCCTCTTACAGAGTATAGCACTGTCGCTAGCTTACTTCTTTACTAGTTTTTTCTTCATAATTTTTACATTTTTCATTTGAATTTCGTTTTATTTATTGCTTAATTGTCGCAGCTTTTGATGAACTGTTTGTTTGGATTTGCCGCGACAGCTTTCATAGTTCCACAGACACACACATATACACTTGGATAATATCGCGCTTGAGGTGTGGCCTGTGGCTGTGCTTGTGCCAGTGGCTGGGCTGCAGTTACGATGCGGAATGAGATCTCTTCTCCCTCGTACCTGCCACTGGGACTGCCACAGCCATTGCCGCAACTTGCAAATTGCGGCAGCTGCTGCTGCCACTGCTGTGTGCCCTGTAATTTTGGATTCGTTTGGTTTTGTGTTTTTTTTTTTCGTGACACCCAGCGCCATCTTGGCTACCTACTGAAGTCATTTACATTCCGGGTCCCAGAGCCAAGGCAATTGTTTTCCTCCTCGGATCCATGCCGCTGCTCAATTTACCAATCAAATAACAAGTAAGCCGCCAAAGCTGCTATTAATGGCGGCCAAAACGGTTCAGTTTCAGTCTCAACAGCAAAGGCCTCTCTATATAATTTCCACGAACTCTCCCATTGTCGATAATAATTGATTTGATTGATGTTTCGACGGCTGCTGCCGCTGATTGGTTACGTTTCCTTTCTCTCTTTACTTTGATACTCTGTTTCTATCTCTCTCTTTCTATCTCTATCCCTACGGTCTGCCTTGGAAATTTTGTATGTGACCTTATTTAGTTTTTGGTTTCTGCCAGGTTATGCAGCAGCCCTTTATTTTATTTATTATTTCTTACTTATTCTGCACTTGAGAATCTCCTAAATAGATTTTTGTCCTAGATACTTGATTTGTATTATCTGATCAATATTTTTAATCTTTGTAACTCAATAGAATTAAACTACCTTCGATGGTATTTAGTGATAAATAGGAACTTCCACGTTGTTGGAATTTCAGGATATTATTTAAAATATTTATATAATATATATATATATATATATATATATATATATATATATATTGATAACTACTTTTGTAGGCTTTTGAAAATTTCTGTAATGTCGGAGATAATTCATCTAGCAGATGGCGTAATCCGATGGCTTGTTTAAACGAAAATTGTAAATCATTAAGTGAGCTTGAGTGGCTCCGCAGCTTATATAATAATTAGTTATCCCCATTTTATATTATACCCATTATATTCTGACCTACAGCCCCGTACTTGTTCACAAATTAGGCAGCTAAATTTGCATGCGGCTCAGATTACGATCTGCAAATTGGACAATGGACGCATCGCTGACCTTAACCTCATGAGCTGTTGAGGGATGGGAGAACCTGAACCGAGGATGGAGCAAGTGAAACAAGTGTTAAGCTTGCTGGCAAATTGAGTTCATGTTAAATGCGGCTGTAGCGTCAGATCTCCCCATCCAGAGCTCTACGGCTGAGCTGCTGAGTCGCCTTTCCTCAAGGATTTTGTGTTGATCGGGAGGCTTTGTTAAGTCGTTGTCTTAGTTTTCACACAGCGAGAAATTCCACTTAAATTCAGGGCTATGCTTTCGAAAAACAAAATTAATCTTCATTGGAAGCCATCGACAGGAGTGGAAAGGAACCCAGCGAACATCATTCGAGCCAACGGGCCAGTTTCTCAGTCAAAAAAAATTAGCGCAAGTGATTGACAGCCTAAATGCGAATTTAATGGAGAACTCTTTTCCTCCTCTCTGTCTGTCTCTGTCTCTCTCTGTTTTTTTCTCTCTCTCTCTCTCTCTCTTGTTGTTGTTCTTCTTCTTCTTCTTGTCGCTGTGGGGCCACAGGGCTCCTCCGCTGTCCGCCACCATCCTCCTGCCCATCTCCAGCTCCAACCCCTTAGCTCTGTTTGATTCTTAGTCGGCTTGCTATAATTTGCCAGCCGGCAATGTTTCGTATCGGTTTTTTGTAAGAAGTAAACCCAAATTGTTTTCCAAAAAATGACTCGAAATTGATGCTCGAACTGAAGGCTAAACTTAAGTTACCGTTACAAAAAGAGACGTTCAAAATCACACAGCGACCCGAACTCGCTAGTCGAGGCGCATCTCCAATCGACCTGCACAGAAGATTCCAAAATTCGATAATAGCAGGGAATATGTAGGAGTTAGTGCAGACATCACGAGCAAATGAGATTTGGGTTTATTAAATGGGTTAAGCAGCCCCTATCAGAGCGAGCCTTATCCAGCTGCCTACACTCACTCAGCATCGAGCTGCCTCCACCCACTTTACATCGCTATCTGTTTGTGTTGTGCATTTGAAATGTTTTATTTGCATTTTGATGTGAATGCGACGAAAAGTTCTGCGTGCCACCGGGAGACGTACGAAGTCGCATTTTTGCACGCGATCCTTGCTACAATCCTGTCCAGCCGCGACCCATGGACTGGCACTGGCTCTGACTGACGTCACATGGCAGCAGACAATTTATGCGCCCAGGACCAATAGGCCCCCCGTCAACCGACTGTCCCGACTGTCCCGACTGTCCCGACTGTTGTTGTTATCGATACGATGGAGAGAGCGAGAGACAGACACACACAGAGTGCGAGAGAGAGGCCAACGGACAGACGGACATGCATAGGTGTACGCGGCATACCTGGGTGTACCATGTGCGTGTCATCAAGTCGGCCTAAAGTGACAGTCGCGATTTAATGGCACCAGGGCCAGGGCAAAAGTTACAAATTAATATAGTTGCCGTTGCCGTTGCTGTTGCTGTTGCTGTTGGCGCAGTGGCTGTCCTTGTTGTTGCTGTTGCTGTTGTCGTTGTTGCAGTTGCAGAGCCCGTTGAGCCCGTTGAGCAGCAATTGCAATGAATAATCAATCGATTTCAGTTCAATTAGCACCTTTTAGTGTGCAAAATAGCGCGCCCAATCCACAACGGCCCACAACTTTTATAACCTGACTCCAAACTCTGCCGCCCTGATTGTCGTATCCGTCTCTCTGTCCGGCTCTGTCAATTGCCCTGTCAAGCGTTGCTCAAAACTTAAGTGCATTGCTTGAATCACAGACAAACTAGCTGTCGCGTGGGCCTTGCCCAGGGCTGCTTGTCCAGTTTAAGGCCGATCCCAAAGCGAATGAAACCCGTAATCGGTCTCTCTCAGTCACCCGCAATCGCGAGCTCTCTCTCTCTCTCTCTCTCTCTCTCTCTCTCTCTCTGTCTTACAAGCTGCACTTCAGCTAGTGATGGGCTTGGGCCCAGCAACTAAAAGTGCACAAAACGTTGTCAGCTTCGATGAAGCAATGTAATTCATTCTTATTATACCCTGATCCCATTGAAAATGGGAAAACAGGGTATAATGTTTTTGTTTTATAAATATATTCATTATATTATTATTATACGCTTAGATCCGAATAAAACTTGATTCCGGACGGACGGTAAGACAGACAAGCAAACAGACATGACTCGATCGGCTCAAGTCGTTGTCCTGATCAGAAATACATTTTGTTTATGAGTTCCATGAACTCTCCCTTTTACTTGTTACATAAATTTACAATTTACAAAATCATTATACTCGGAATTTTCTATGAGTTTAGGGCTTTAAATTTTAGTTCCGATTAGTCACTCTCGGGGCATGACTAAGGTCCATCGCTAGCTAAATTGCTCGCTCAGTGGCAGTTAGTCGCGCGCAAAACGCATAGCTGCAAATTATTTGCCATTGTAATGAAAAGTTGATGCAGTTTTTCCACCATTGCCGCAGCGGACAACCTTCACATAGAAAATCTCTCAACAAGAAAATTACACATAGCAACAGCGACACAGATGGGCGTTAGACATCGAAATGGGCGTAAGGGGCGTAACCAGCATTGACAATTCCGATGCGAGGGTCAGGGGATTAGGCCGTCGGCAAACCACAGAGGGCCACAGAGCCAGCCAGCCAGCCAATTAAGCGTCAAACTAAAAATTATGATGGTTATAATAATTCTTTTCAGTTCGAGCGTAATTATTGCTTCTTAGTTGAGGAAATTGGGGTCCCAGAAATATGAGAAAAGGAATTTAAGAAAATAAGAAACGTTGAAAATGTTGCGGTTTCCGTTTGTGCAACCCACGTCGAATCATCTGTCGCTTCATCCATCTAACTCGATCCCTCGATCCCTCAACCCATCAATCAAACTTTAGTATCTGTTGGTAGTTGCTCTAGTTGATAAATTAACGCTAACTTATTCTGGCTGGCGGTTTGGCTGCTGTTTAATTATTAATTATTTACATAACTAATTAAAATGATCGACTGTAGCATGTTCATGCCCAGTTTTTATTAAACTGGCATTAGGGGCGTGGTGCGCCTTTAAATCGTTGTAAAACGCTATCTATGAAATTATATTGCAGTCGCGCCAAACGCCGCAGACAAATTTGCATTAGAGATTTGACTAAGCGACGCTACAAGCCAAACCAGAAACTCTGAAAATGTTTGCCAAAAAATCATGTACTACTTGCGACTTAAGTCGGCTTTGTATACCCTGCACTGTCAGTAGTTCTCTGCGATTCTCAGCATCTAAAAAGTGATTTGAATAAAGTTTTAGCAAACTAGCAAACTATGCTATCAAGTTGACTGGCTGGAAATATATAATCGAGGAGTCATGCTCCTCCAATATAAGCATTATTTTGCTGTTCGACTTTTGGAGATTTTGTCACTGTGTTTCTTTCAGTGGAGTAGGATAAGTACCGAAGAGTAGGGTAGAATTGAAGACATGAATGAGTCTTAAGTCTTATGGGTATGGTTAGGCTACAGCGGGCAATGTCGGTAGCTGGCTAATTGCAATTAATTATTTAAGTAATCCATCATAGTGGAAACGCTGCAGTGGAAGTTTGCTCTGAAGTCGGGAATGTAATCGGGCTGTGGCTAGAAGCTAGCGGTAGGCGGTGCACGGGACGTCAGCGTCTGCAAAGTCGACGTCGGCTTTTTGGCAAAAGAGAGAGAGAGGAAAACTTTGTTGTGCCGCACACGCGAATGTCGTATAAGTAATACATTTTTTCTGCCGCTAACAATAATGCAAAATGCAAATTAATGTACAAAATAAAAAAGAGTGGAAAACAAGAAAGGAAAAAAAAGAAAAAAATTAGTAGTATTAAATTGGGCTTACATCACCAAGACGCCGCTAAGACATGGCCCACATCAAATGGCGACATGGCAATCATGTATTTGGTGAAGAGTATTATATAATACAGGGTCTAAGTATATCTTCCGAAAGTTCCCACGACGCCCAATCGAAACCAAAAATGAAAAACTATGTCAAACTCTAGCGTGTTATCCACTATTAAAGATATTTCAATTAGAGCTAAACAAATTGTTGAAAACTTTTGTAAAAGCTTGGACCAAGAAGTTATATTTCGGACCCAGGTGGAGAGTGGGAAAGAGAGCTGTGCCAAGCGATTAGCATATGTTGTGACGTGTAAACCTAAAAGCTTAAACGCTCATTGAGACAATTGTCGAGGCTTAATTATTCACTAATTGTTGTTGAATTATACAGTACTCAGCAGCTCAATTATATGGCCAATTCAAATGGTTGGTGGTTTTGTTTCGGATGAGATATAAAAACAAAAAAAAAATTACATTTTCAACTCAATTGCAACTTCAAAAAGCACGTAAAAATCCAAAAAGAGCTAAAAGAAGCCTAGCTCCGCCCCACAAGACGTTCGCTCGGTGTGTGTGTGTGTGATGTGTGTTTGCTCTCTGGTGTGGTAGCGTGTGAAACAACCACCAGAGAGCAGTGTTAACAACATGGCGCGGTTCCACTTCCATAACGTTCCGTGCAACACTCACGCTGGAATTCTGAGTGAAATGCAATGAAATCTTCAACGCCTTGAAAGTACAGACGCAAGCAAGCAAACACACATCGTCAAAAAAAATAAATAAAAATAAAATAAAAATTCATGAAGCCAAAGTCACAAAAGGCAATGCAGAGCAATAAATTAAGGAACAAAGGAAAACAAAGCTGCGTTTGTATATTAATAATTTGAGCATTAAAAGCAACAACAACAAAAAAAGCAAGCTCTTGTGTGCGCCAGCTTAGACGCACTTAAGATGGCCAATTGCCGATAAAGCCGCTTTGTGGCCCTGCCTCTGCCAGTATTTCTGCGTCTGCCTAAGCCCCGCTTAATACGCCGCAAATAGCTTGTGTTGCTCCGACAAAGACAACTTGCAACTTACACCTTGAATCGTGCTACGTGCAACGAACTATGTGCAAACCATAAAATTTACATAAATGAAATATTATGCGCCAAAAATCAGGCTTCACCGAGCGTTCCAATTACTCTTGCCAAAATCTCCTGCCTCACCTGCTTCATATAAGTTATATTGCAAGTAGGCTAATTTGTATTGGCTGTGACAGTTTGTATTGATTATATACGAATATATGAATGTATATGATTCGAATGCTCTTCTTAAAAAATGATAAAATAATTAAAATTGCATTTAGAATCTATGACCAATTTCGCCTATTGTAAGACCAAAAACTTATTAAAAAATCCCTTAGAGCAAGCTCTTCAATTTGGGAGAGCCACTTTAATATATGTTTATAAATATATTGCTGTTATTTTTCATAAAAATGAATCAATAAAATAGTAAACAAAGTGATAGAAGGCCATCGACAATTAGTTTTCAACTAAAATGTATAAACTGGTCATGGGCGCCTCTTCTAATCGACTTTCTTTGATCTGAACTAAAGTTTTGATGTCTTTCAGCCACTCGGAACTTCCCCATTGAAGAGCAATTTACGACGTCTGGGGTTGGGGCGGCGCAATTAATATTTCATTTTAATTCACATAATTTGTTTACGATTATTGGTAAACAAAGTTTAATTTCGGTTTTGGGGTCGAGTGGAAATTCGCGTGATATGCAGGCTCGTTGCTTTAATGGCATTATTGATCTACTATGTCCAGGTGGAGAGAAAAAGGGAAGGTGGTAGGGGGCAAGAGGAGGCGGAGGACATTTCAGGCTGAACGATTATCTTGATGGATACGTTTTCCCATGTAAATGAGCTTCAGGCATGTTCCCAGCTAATTCTTCTCCCTCTTCTCCAACTTTAGCTTCTGCTCTTTCTTCATTTTACAGCCATCATTTTTTTGTGTCGACTTTGTGGTGAGCAAAGCGTTAATAACGCATTTAGCATAATTTCACTTTGCGCAAACATGACTTTTGCATTTGCATTTGTAATGAGAGCAGTCTCTTTCCTCTCCCGCCACACTTGGCACACACAGCACAATTAAAAAGTCACAAGAAATATGAATAATAAAATTATAACAAAAATAAAAAGTGCAAAAATTGCATTCGCTGACCCACCTGAGCAATGCGCATTTTGCCCTCCCTTGTCCACTCCCCTTCCTTTCTCTCTATTGCTCTTTCTCTGGCCAGCTTGATACTTGACAGATACATAAATAATCAAATAATTTGTATAAAAATATGCATGCCGTGGAGGCGCATAAAACATAGTCATAATTTAAAAATGATTTATGAAATGCACTCAGAGAGTCTCATTCTTGCTGTTGCTCTTTATAATGCGAGGAATGGGGTATATAAACTATGAAACGTGATACAGTTTAAAATATAATTTTATTATGAATTATATAATTTATATTTATCATATTTTTGCAGTTCGTCATCGTATTTTTTACGAAGGTTTATGATAGGTATTTGATAGTTGTAAATGAATATATATATATATATATATAGAAATATTAACAATATTTGGGTTTTTATTAAAAAGTATCTTAGGATTGCTTTCAGACATTAATCCAATCCATCAACCTTTCAAATTACATTTATGAGCATTATTTAAGAAAGAAACTTATATTCTTTAAAATAAATAATAAAATAAATAAATGTGGTTATTCAAATTTGTTTTTTTTTTTTATTTATACAAATAATTATATTGTAACAGACTACAAATTTTATATGTGTCAAATTACTTTTTTTAATATAACAAAATTCTGCATTTTCGATATATTTCTTAATTAAACTGTATCTTGTGTTTCGTGGTAAAACAGTTTTAAAGTTTTTGAATTGGCTTATTATAATACACTTAAGATTATTTTCTTTAATTTCTTTGCTCAATGCAGCACCTCTTAAAATTAATTTCTTGTGCTGAATTTGCCAGATGTTTATACATTATATATATATATATATATATATATATATATATATATATATATATATATATATATATGCATTTCACATATTTTTTGCTGGCTATTCAAGACATTAACATAAGCCAACACGCATGAGGAACCCAGGCTAACTAGAAGAGCAAGAGCGAGAGAGAGAGAGAGAGAGAGAGAGAGAGAGAGAGAGAGAGAAGCTCTGGAGTAAACTTGAGTTTGGGCTCGGAACTTGTTAAATTTGACATGGCCTCTTATGATTAGCTGAATTATGCTTAATGCATTTGCATTGTGATAAGATCCAAGCAGAACAACTATATACACATACGTACACCCCTATGTATGTGTGCATATCATATCAGCTGAGGAGGAAGTTAGACGCCTGATAATCATGCCATTAAATCGCCAGCATTATAAATGCAAAAGCACTTTTTTTTGCTATTGCTCAGGCTTAGTCTCTCGCTCTCTTTCTGTCTCTCTACCTCTCTCACTCTCTCTTTTTGTCTCTCTCATTCCACATTGTTTGAATGTACAATTAAGCGAGAAAAAAGTTGAATTTTTCATTGGCTTTCAACAGCAGCGGGTGTCGGCAAGGAGTAACTGCAGGGCGGTGCGGTAGGTGGGCAGTTGGTCATGTTTAGATTTGCATTTTAAATTGTATGCTTTATATTTATAATATACACACATACAATGCATATTTCTGCCGCTCTCCCTCGTCAGTCATTTATTATTTATTGCAGCGAGTGCAACAAGGCGTATGCTTAACTTTATTGATAATTGGAGTGCGAATAAGCGCATTCACAATTTTGAATGCAACATTTTTCTTTTCTTTTTTTTTGCTTTAATTTAATTTCTCTCTGTTTAGTAGTTTTAGTAGTTAGTAAGCAACAAACAGAACTCTAGTCGAGACGACTCGACTAAGAGATACCCTGAATCCTTTGAGCTGATATACGAATCATTAAAAGATTGTTTTATTCATCAATAGCAAACAACACATGCACACACACACACACACACGTATATGCTCTGCGTACTGAGCAGTTTATGCGGCGGCAGCGCTGCGGTTGCAGGCTGTACTATGGAATTTAATTGTTTAATAACTTTTTTTCTGGACATAGAGATTATAACTTGCTTATGTATTTGCTAAATCTCAAATCTCAAATATTTGATATATGTGACTTATCGTTTTTGGTGAATTTTAGGCCAAGGGGGCGTGGCATTAAAAATCCAAAGATGACAAAATATGCGTCTTCAATATAGCAATCAACCACAACTTAGTGCACGATTCTATCGTGAACGGTGTGCATAATAGGGCTCAAAAACAATACCAAATTTTCGATAGTTATCGATAATAAGAAAATGGAATGAGTTACCGAAAAAAAAGCAAACTTCAACTGCGTATGGTATTATTGAGCACATTTTATATCAAGTCTCTAGCTTTTTTCGTTTGCGAGATCGCTGCGTTCATACGGACAGGCGGACAGACCGACAGACGGACGGATGGACTAAGACAGACATGGCTATGTCGACTCATCTCATGTAGCTGATCAAGAATTTATATATATGGGGTGTGGCACGCTTCCTTCTGCCGGTTACATTCATTTTCACAAAATCTTATACCCTTAAATTTCATTTTCAATGGATTCAGGGTATACAAACATGAACCTGTAAATTGATTTATATGTTTTTAACGCGTTCATTTATTATTTTTCTGTAGTCATTCATAACGGGCTCTGATTCTTTTTATACGCTGTAAAGTTATGACTAGCCAAGGCATGGCTGATAGCATCGGCAAGATCTCATGATGAGACTCAGTAAGTGCTGAAATTGGATATATTTCTGTTCATTAACTCGGCTTTGTGATGTCAAAATAGACAATATATTTAATTCACTTTTGAATGACTCTTCATATCTAAGGCAATCATAATTTTATATTAGATATAATATCCGTTTTATTGAGGCTTCTATTTCAATTCTCTGAATTCATTTAACACATTCTTTTGTGAGTTTATAGGGCAATGTCGGGCTGTCGTCCATTTTCGCTAATATTTGGAATTTTGGTTTTCCCTTATTGTGATTTCAAAAGTTGTGCATGGTGCCAAAAGGGCATGACAAACTCCTCAGATCAACGCAGTTTAACCCTTAGCAATTGCAAAACAACCCTATCAAATTCTGCTAGTACCCGTACATCACCTCCTCAGCAAGAGAGCGAGCGGGTCGCTTGTGGTTGAACATGCATGTTTAAGCGCCAATAATTTCGCTATCATTAGCTGTTTGCATTAGCAAAGTGGCGAGCTTTAGGTGGAGTATGAGGGGACTGCAGGAGCAGTGGGGAATGCAGCTGGGACAACGTGTGTGGGCGTCACATATATCGGTTGAGAAACCATGCAGTGACATATGCACCCACACAATTCAAAATATATCGCAAAGTGCAACCGCAAATTGAGAGTCAGTTTCAATATGCTGAGACAGAAGCTCTCAGTGAGAGGGTTGGCGCTGGGGCACCTCTGTGCCTAGAGAAGTGCGAAGAGCCAACCGGCTGCGGCTGACAGGTTGCTAATCGGTTTAATTAGCCGTGAAAGAATGCACAAGTCATCGGGTTTCGTGGTCAACAGTCAGCTACACCCTCGCAACGTGAGAACTGGGTAAACCAACTTGCAGCGACTCCTTGACTGTTCGGCTGTTCGACACCTCCACTCCTCGACTGCTCGACTCCTTGAGTCGACTGATCGAGCTCGACTGCCTGATTTATGATAGACGTGTGCCACTCTACTGTGTGGCTGCTACACTGTCCACAGACACAAGCCGTAAGCCATATCAATATCAATGTCAACAGGTTTCGCCTTGTTACTGTTGCGATCCACCAAGCTTCGCAGCTACCAAGCTGGCATCTTGATCTTTTCAGTTGCGGCCACACAGTAAAAAATGAAATATAATTTTTTATCCACTTCGCAATAAACATTTATTTTTTTTATGATTTTTTAACAAAATTTAAATCTTTTGCTCTCTTTTCTGGTAAGTTTTGTATATTTATTCAAAATTGATGTTGAGGTTTGTCTTATTAATTGTAGTCTCTCTCTCTCCCTCTATCTTCTGCTCTCTCTATATATCTTCATATTCTCAATCTCTCTCCTCCCCTCTCTCTCTCCTTCTCCCTCTATCTTCCTCTCTTCCCGTTTTCACTTTCTGTGCAAATTGTCAACATATATCTGAAGGTTCTATAATACGTCTGTCAAATGAAAAGGCTCAGATTAAGCCATTTTAGTCTCTTCACCTCGTGATTTTATATACTATGATTATCTAAATACACATTATTTAAGATAATTTATGATTTTATTTATTTGCTGGTTGTAAATTCAATTCATGCCCCCGCATGAATTCAATTCATACATAAACTTCAATATGTTGGCGACTTTTGATAGTTTGGGGACTAACAATTTGGATAGCATTTCGGTGAAATCGTTCCTTGTATTGCTTTCATTTGAAGTAAGAGTTGTATAATTTGTTTGCAGTGCAGATAGCGCCGTGGGGCTCTCACACTCGGGCGATCTGCTTCTTGTCGTTGATCGTCTTCAGTGGCTCCCTTCACCGCTTAATCATTGTTATTTGGAGCCATTAGTCGCGCAGCGCGGCTTTTGCTGCTGGTGTTTCGCATTGCAATTATGTTGACAATTCGGCAGCTGGGGCCGAGGCAGAGATTATGGCTGGGGTCGTCGTTGGGGCCTGCCTTTGGGCGCTTATCATTAGGCGCAGTTTACTGAAAAAGAAATATCTACATTTTGGGCTGATTAATGGGTCCGCAGAGGCCGACAGGTGCTCCTCTTGGCTGGCATCTTAAACGCTGGCAATTAGGCTAATGCCAAGGCTCGAATGCTTCAGATCGTGAGATAAGTCGTTGCGCGCCTCTGCAGTTCAGCGCTCATGCAGACAGGAAGCGCAACGTTTGTCCAATAAACGTCGCCTCAAAACGTTGCATATAAATTCTCAATTATCGCCCACGCCCCCAAAGCGAGCAGTCGCGCAAGGAGTCTGCAATTTGCCACAGTTTTGAGGCGTATAAATAAAAATGTTTTGTTCTTTGTTGCTATTTAGACATCACAGCAACATGACCAGAAAACAACGTAGAATATATAATAAAACTCGATATACCCTGTAGCTTTTATCTTCACACACTCACATTTTTTAATTATATAAAAAGTAAATCACTTTATAAAATGGTTTTGGTTATTTATTGAATTAATTCTAATTATATTTTTTTGCCATGCAATTTATCCTTTTATATATTGAACTAATGAAGATTTTTTTATATTTCTGTTCATTTTATAAACCTGCTAAAAATAAATGAATTTATTTCTGTTTCTTTATTAAATATACAATTTTTATTTGTTCTATATTTAATTTTAATTGTAGTACATGTTTTCCATCTTACTCATCATAATCTTCTGTATCTTCTATAGTTCATCGCTTCTATGTGCCCAGTCTGTCTGTACTCTAGCCAGGCTAACCCTAGGTTAGCTGCCTTTACAGGGCATTGCTCAGTTAAGAGATTGAATCGCTTAGAGTCTAAAGGCTGTGCTAACTGCTGCCCCAATGTGGAGCGCGTTCTGTGTTGGACGTGGCAGCAATATCATTACTATTTACTTTTTGGGGCCTGCGGTGCTGCACAATTGATCAGTTGGGAAGAGAGAAAGATCGGTGTTAGCCGGGCAGGAGCCAAACAAAATGCGGAAACGTGCCGTGCAGTCTGGAGGTTGTTTTAATTCCTGGCCGCGATTCGCATCGTATCGCGGCTCTAGCTGTAGCTGTAGCTAAAGCTGGAGCTGGAGCTGCGGATGGTGTATGGAATTGAAACGGCCGCGCACAAATCCATCAAGAGCTGGGCGAGCTGCTGTTGCCAGCGCCATCTAAGCAGAGTTTGCAATGGCAAATCGTAGCTGCTGCTGGCAACTGCATTAGAATGTTTCTCTACGAGATTTCACTCAGTTCTTGTTGTTGTTGCTGTTGCTGTTGCTGTTTCTGATGGTTGGTTGTGTAAACACCCACCAAAAAGCGTTTGGTTCATAAATCATCGCGATAACAAATTACCGCTGCCGTCTGTTAAGCTTTTTGCCAACGAGCCTGAAGAGCCACAGTTGGAGCTGGAGCTGGGGTTGGTGCTGGAGCTGGAGCTGGAGCTTTAGTCGCAACAAAAGAGTTGGAAGTTACAAAAGATCAATCTTATTTGCGCCCAAAAAATAAGAAAAACTGCAAAATGTGGTCAAAATAGCCAAAGAGGCGCTTGGCCACTGGCAATCATGAGCGGGCCAACTGAGAGACAAAGAGAGTGTGTGTGAGAGGAAGAGCTAGCAATAGAGTGAAAGAGCCGATTAATTTGGGCGATTTACGGGGACCAACGCATTGCCAGACTCAAACACAAAGTCGAGCTTTATTATTATTATGTATTTACCCTATAAGTTGCAGAGACAGGGTAGTCTGAAACTGCAAGTCTGTAACGTTAAGCTGCAATTCGTCGCGTGTTATTTTCTTGAGTGGAGGCAAACTTTGAACCCAGCGTAACCACCCCCATAGGTCCTGGGAAAAGAATATTTCAAGTTAGAAAGTAAGTTGAAATAAATCTAAAGGTTTTGCTGAAAACTATTTTGTTGGGATTTTGAGTTGTGCCAACTTTTCCCCTGGGCGCCATTCCATGTTTATTATATGCGATTCATAGGGTATCTCTTGTTGGGTAACAGCTACAGTTTTTGGCTGTTGTTATTGTTATTACTCGCATCTTTCGTGTAGGCTAAACAAACTTACAATTTAGATTGAATTTATTTATGCGCCGCTAGCCGCTAGCCGCCAGCCGCCAGACGCCTGTTGCCTAGACGAGAAGCAGCCCATTGAGATCTTCATTTGCTGATCTTTCTGGGAACATCTTTGCGGCGTTGACCCCAAAGGCAGACACAACGCACACTCTGCCTTGGCCACAATTCCGACATCGAGCATCGAGCATCGACTGTGAAATGTCTGTCTCGCCGACCAGTTTCCAGTTTTCCAGTCTCTGATACCCTGTATGCATTGTAGTGCGATCGTACCGAGGCTTGCAACCGTTGAGACAGTGACTAGCAGTAATCTAAACAGACTAGCAGCTGTGTTTTATGTATCGGGAATATAATTTGCTTTTTAAAATAATAAATGAATTGTTATAGAAATCGCAAAATATGAAGCAACTACTGAGGTTTTGCCACTTTCTGGTGCTCATCCAGGATATTTTGTCGTCGCTCACTCTGGACTAGGCCATTCATGTACTTAGGCTTTTCTTTCTGCTGCTTTAGCTGTTCCTTTTGAACTCTATTAAACTCAGCGAATTTATTAATTTCGTTGCTGATTAACTGTTTCCGATAGCGCCTTGGTCAATGCCCGTGTCTGGTATCCGCTAGTCGAATCTCCCAATAAATCATATTTGTGCCACAATAATCTCCTTGCTGCAGCCCGCGCTCTCTCCGACTCCTCGACTCCACGATTGACACTTTCAGAGCTATGACCAGTACTGATCTTTCAGTTTTTTTTTGTGACCGATTTACCATGCATACTGATAGCCAAACTGCATATGTGAATGCAGAAGAAGTCAGATGTTTCATAAAACTAAAAAAAGTGTCACGAGACTAAAGATAGAAGCTTGAGTCTGGCAACTGCTGGATCTGCAGCTGATCAGAACACAAATGATGATCGAGTTGTTGAGCAGCATTGGTTCTAGCTGGAACATAGGGACTACGGACGTGGTCGCATGCATCGATTGGTTGCCGTATGAAGCGTATTAAGTATAATGACAGCGTCAAATACAACACACGGCACACGTCGCGACGTGACATGCAGCTACTAGTTTGCAACTACATTAATAAAGCCATATACATATAAATAAATATGTATTTGTGGATACATTCGTAGCTATTGTAGATAGATACATTGGTACTAACGACTGAGACAATAGAAAAGGAACAATGGCAGCATTCACTTGCCAGCTGCTAGGCGAACTAGACAATGCTCTCTCAATAATCTGTGGAGTTTTAGGTTCACAAAACTTTGATTTCTTAAAGGCAATATCTAAAAGGAAATATATATATGATGTATGATAATATATGATAAATTTATGTCAAGTTATCGATTGCCATAAGGTCTTAAGCATAACTCCTTAGATTCACAACACTTCTCGTATGCGGAAGGTGGTTAAAAATGATAAAAACTCAGTTTTCTGCACAACAGAATGACTATATCTATATCGATAGGGTATCGTGGAGTCATGATACAGCGCACTTTGCTATCATAAGTAACCCTACGTATATTTTATTTTTGATTTTTTTAGCTGAAGTTTTGATTTGGTTTTGGTGGTGTCCACGTTGACGTCCACATTTCGCTTATCTCGCGCAATTGATCGCTTTTGCTGGGTTGAGTTCTGCCTGTTGTCGTTGTTGTTGTTGTTGTTGTTGTTGTTGTGTCGTGGTTGTTCGCGGCCATTGTTTGCATTCTTTGTGTGGTTGTGTGTGGTGTCTAAAATGACATACTGCTGTGCCTGTCAGTTGTTTGTTTGTTTGCTTTGCCACAAAGGCCGCCATTTTGTGCTGCAGTGAGTTGTCGCAAATGGCAATTAATAATTGCAGCTACTTAGCAGCCAGCTCAACGGGGCGTGCGTGTATGTGTGTGTGTGTGTGTGTGAGTGTGTGGTGCATATCTAACAAAGGTAAACATTTGTTTATTGCCGTTGGCAGCCATTAAATGTGCACTTTGTGTATCCTTTATGGCTTTGCCTTGTTTTTACTCTTTTACTTTTCACTTATTTATTTTGTATATTTTTTAATGCTGTTTGCCTAATAATTATATTTAATTGATGCACACACAAACAATATGTGTCTGTGTTTTTGCCTAGGCGCCTCTTTAGCTCTTTGCGCATGGCAATTTTTTGTCTGTTTTTTGCGCTAATGTCGTCAGCCTTTGACTGTGGCCCGATAGGGATCCGATTGGGGGCATGAAGGGCAGCACGTTGAGCCACTTAATTGGCAAATTATAGCGCTTGTCTAGATCTGCATCGCCGGCCATCAACTTTGACATTGATGCGTTCAGGCAGCTGCCCTGCACCCCAAGCACACAGCCAAAAGATATAATATCGAAACAAAAAAGTCGCGCGAGTAATGAGAAACTTGTTATAGGAAATTAGGCTGGGAAGGGGCATAGCTGACACTCCGGAGCATATTAAGTGCTTGCAGCAAAAAGTTATACAAACACATAATTCCTCAAAACAACTGAGGACTTCGACCACGACTTTGACTCGAACACAGACTGCATAGCCCGCCTGTCCGTCTGTCGGTCTGTCTGTCTGTCTGTCCGTCTGTCTGTCTGTCTGCATGTCTGCATTTCTGTCTGCCTGTCTGTCTGCATAAGGGATCGTCGTGGAAATTGATATGCGAAGACGCCAAGCGAAATGCTGCGACTTGGACCTGGACTTCGACTTGGACTGGACTGGGCAATGCCAAAAAGCACCTGCAACTGTCCAGTCTCTCGAGTCAAAAGCGTAAATTGATAAGCTGCAAGTGCTGAACTTGTTGCAGCGGCAGCATGCAAAGGGTGAGTGGGCAGCTGTTGCAGTTGCAGTTGCAGTTACCAATGCCACTGCACTCAGCAAAAAAATATGTGCCTACATCTTTGCAATACTAACACGACGGGGATGAGATCCTCTCTTGTTTGGTGTGCTTCGAATTAAGTTCAAATAAATAGCAAAGCTTTGATAAAATATTCATTTACTTGAGATAGACCTGATAATTTCTTCGAGTGTACTTCATACCAGTCGCCTTATTAGTGGCTGCGATTGACATTGGCTTTGCCATTTGCCTTCTGTTTTCTTGTGCCATCTTCTCAGCGGGGATTTGCGCAAGCGCAAGCGCAAGCTCTGCAGCTCTGACCAATCCCAATAGCCAATACTCAAAACACAATACTCAATACTCAATACTCAATACTCAATACTTAATACTCAATACTCAATTCCCAAGACCAAAAGAGGACTCCCTTCGAAGACTCCTAGACGAGACACGAGATAAACATTTGGCTGCAACCTGGCAAAACCTGCACGCAATTGTAATTGCCTTCAATTCGATTCTACCTAAGACACCTATTTTTTCCTTATTTCGCAGCGGTCGCGACTTCACAGTCTGAACACTGAGAAGAATTTTTGCAGACCGTTAACTAGATGTAAATATCTCTAAAAGACTCTGTGAATTTGCTGTGCTCTGGTGTGGATGTCCAACTGCTCGACTAAGCATACATTATATCTATATATTATACAAAATTCAATGATTATCCTAGAAATAAGTGATTAACATTTCAAAGCTTACATTTTTATTTCTTGATGGAACGACTTACTTACAGTTCCTGAGTGCCGAAAATGTTCTATTATTATCGTTAATTTAACTTCTTAAGTCTCTCTATTTATTTTAATTTAGTTGATAAGATATGAGATAAAAATAATTTGAATAATAAAATTAGATTTTCGTTTTTTTTAAAACTTTAGAAGAAAAACTCGTCGAAAAAAGGAAGTTAAAAAAAATTGATTAAGATGAACGACAGTTCGGACTCCACAATTAGTCAATGAAAATATTAAAAAACTTTATTTAAATATATACAGAGCTATATATTGCACCTTTAAAGTTAGCTAGCGAGTTGATATGGCAGAGTCGATAAACCCGATTGGAAATGTAGTTCTCGAGATGGTATTAGACAGTTATCATATAATTAATATTTGTATAGTAAGTATATATATAGTTTAATTAAATTGAATTCCATTAGGCAATTCAATTAAAGGAACTACTTCTTCATTGCAAGCTTCATTTATGATCATCTATGTATTTTGGCTCTGTGTATAGAGGGCGAGCGAGCGAGCGAGCAAGTGAATGAGGTAGCGTTATTAAATGTCGAACTATAGTTTTCATATTCTCCCTTTCTCCGTCGCACTTATTGGCTATGCCATCTGTTACGAGTGTCTGCGGTTACATGCATACATATGGCGGCATTTTAGTTGCTGCCGCTGATCCTGCTGTTTTCTTGTGCTCTTCCGCGGGTACCCCGCTCTCTTGAGTGCAGACATTTTTCTTTATTCCTTTTTGGCGCTTCCGCGAATTGTGTCTTGTGGTTGTCGTCGTCAGAGTGACATAAATAAATCATTGCGATAAGTGGCAACGCCACATATGTTGTCCCATGACTTCTGCTGTTAGCTAAAATATACGTATTCACCTTTATGAGTTGTGAGCTTAATGGGATTATTTCATATGTTTTTGGATCAAGCCGATGCAAAATGCTCGCTCGATAAGCGATTAACCGATGGCTGCAAAATGATAACCAGCAATAACGTCCCAGCGTAAAATGTAAAAAAATACTTTTAATTACAGCATAATGAATTATCACACACACAGTCACACGCAGCAGTAGGCGAATGCTAAAGAAAGAGTCGGCAATACATGCTGTGGCTGGGTGTGCACAAGTGTTAGTGAGTACACGCCCCGTTTACTTTGAGCGCAAAGTAAAGTAGCGAACAACTTGTGCTAGAAAGAGATGAAACATACGCTTCCATAATTGGCCGTTGCAATAGGTACTTTCCAGGCGTGCGCGTGTAGCGACACAATGGGAATGGAACGACCACTGTTTGTTCGTTCGATTTCGCTCGCACACAGTGGCGCCTGCTTGATGATCGCGTTGCCAGGACGACTGGAAAGCGAAAACACACACAGAACACGTCTAGGGCGCAGTGGCGTGTGCCAAATGCCAAAACGTTTCAACCAGGACTGGTTTTTTCCAATTTCGTTTTCAGTTCTTGTTGGATTCTCAAAGCGTCGACGTGGCCGCGCAGTCACCGAGCCACACGAGAGTCGTCGCTCGCGTAATACCAAAAACCAAAGACAACAAAAAGAATATATACTAAAATAAAACAAGAGAATATTTTTTCGGCAACGGTCAACGCCGTCGGCACTTTATAGTTGCTTGGCCAGAGAGCGTGAGTGAGTGACTGAGACTGCAACTGGGAGTGGGAGTGGGAAAGGGAGAGAACAGCGGACAGCCTGTTTCATTTCAAGCGTCGTCAACATTTTCAGCTTTGAGCTTGGACCGCGCATTCACATATTCAGTCGTTTCTGCCGCTCGCGTGCAGTCGCTGCTAACGGTGTTCGCCGCCGTCGTCGTCAACGCCAACGCCGAAGTCAGCGTCCGGCGCCTCGTCCGCCGCTCGTCACACATTGAAGATCAGTGCCAGTGTTGAAAAGGTGCGTGCCCGAACGCAAGTGAAAAAGTGTACAAAACAACAAAAATTAAAAAAAAACCAAGGATAAATAAAATTTAAATAAATAGATTTTCAAATTTTATTCCGATTTCCGATTTTCTTTACTCTCTGTCACGCGATACCCTACAAATTCAATAGTCACCCCCACACGCAACAACAGCTTTGCATTAACAGAGACAAGACAAGTGCAAGTGCAGAGTGCTGCCAATTTCGCTATTTTACCGGCGGTGCGGTCATTCACTTTACTTCGCTTCACTACTAAATGTCATTCTGACAGCTCTGGCGACGCCTCTGTCGCTGTCGCTTGCGACGCCTCCGCAGTGAGCTTTGGAAATGATTTGCGTGCCGTTCTTGCGTTTGGCCTGCTGATTTGTTGCATGCGTCGTTGGCGTCGTCATCGAGCGTCAACACCAACAACGCTTAGCTATACCAGCCAACCTACAACAACAACAACAACAACAACAATAATGCCAATGCGTGTCAGTGAAAAGCAAAAGTGTTACAATTAAAAATAAAATAAAAGAGAGAAACAAAATCAATTTTACAGCACTGCAAATCGAACTTCTACCTATTTACTAAAGCGTAGCCAATTGAATTTCTATTAAAAATAATTGTGAAAAATATTTTTGATGGCAGCGACTGAATTTTTATTTTAATTTAATCGTTATCCAGATATAATTGTTGATAATAAAAATAAATTTTATATTGTATTTTTAGCTTCAATGGCTGGGTAAATCTAAATCTTACATTGTTTTT
Source organism: Drosophila mettleri (assembly GCA_035047625.1). Classification (NCBI taxonomy): domain Eukaryota; kingdom Metazoa; phylum Arthropoda; class Insecta; order Diptera; family Drosophilidae; genus Drosophila; species Drosophila mettleri. The sequence goes on from JAWNPI010000035.1 coordinate 21,351,184, forward strand.
TTTAGTAACTAAATTAAAATTTGTGATAATATTATAAAAACTCAAATTTAATTTAATAAATCAAAACAATATTATCAAGAAAATTAAGAAATAATTTTTCAACTTTTTAATTTTTTCAAATATTCTAACGAATTTCTGAGAACAAATCAAACAATTTCACATTCCATATTTCTAGCTAATCTCATAACTAAAAAAAAAGAAGAAGTGCAATAGTAAATAAACATAAAGTAAATGCAGATAAACAAAATGTGAGGCGTAATGTTGGATCAGAGTCAGAGGCAAAACGAAACGAATTCAAAACAGTTGCCGCAGCTGCTGAGATCCTGCAATAGCAGCGGGACTCCAGCTGAATTATAACAACAAAAATAAAACAATTAAAAACTTGCAACAGCGATGCAAACAGTGTGAATGCGTGTTAAGTAAAGTAAAATTAAAAAATAATCAAAAAGAAACGGAACAAAAAACATTCACAACGGCGACCATCACGAACTCCGCCCTTGCAATGAGCCAATTGGGCACCGTCTACGCCACCAAGCGAAGGCGACGCAACGGCAAAAGGTGAGTGCTGGGCCAGGCCCAAGACAGCGACCGCAGGGCTCACTCAGAGATTTCATTCAATGAAACCGAAAGACTTCAATCAATTGTTGCAAAGCCAATGCGAGTTTTTTCGTTCTTTCTATCATCAATCTGCCACTTGTTAGGCCGAGCAACTGATAAATGATGCCACAAGCAGCATGTGTGCTACTGGTCTTCTGTCCTTTTGCGCTACAACAGTGGGGCATCTGCACTTCTACAAACGATTTGACATAGAACGTAATATATCGTCCGCAATTAAATTCATTTCATTAAGAGTTCTCCACTAATACCCTAACCTTCACTATTAACTAGCTTAAGATGATTTAGGGAACAATTATAGTTATCGATTATTAAGAAGTTAAAATTCTCAATACGGCCTACAGAGCTATAGGCTTCAAAATATACTTTTTCGAATCCAGACTGAATCTGAGGAAATAAGTAAATATTTATTTGCTACGAAAGTTAGGAAAATGTTTTTCCAGTAATTTTAATTTAATTTATATATTATAAACAAAGAATATTAGAAAGGTCTTGGCTCAAAATCTACTCAATTCTATTCAAAATCTTCACAAAAAATGTATAAATAAATTTGAGTTCGGTCTTACGCTGCGTATACGCAATGCGTCTGGATCTTAGCTACAGCTGAAGCAATTAATAAGGAAATAATGAATATTATGCAGGTCGGCAGACTTGCGTGAAATTATAGTAATGCCTGCTTAGAAGGCACACGGGGTGCCCTTTTCTTGCAGCCGCCTTTACTCCATCGCTTCCACTTTATGCTGTACACTCTTTGCTCTATTGCCGCCTTATCGCTCGAGCCCAAATCGCCTCTTGCCGCTGACCCAAAAGTGCATATAATTTCTGATAATTTTGTGTGCTTAACTTGTAAACACAACAGCAGCAGCAAGAAAAAAGCATAATAATAATAAAATAAAAGATGCAAAAATTGCAGCAGTAGCTGCTGCTGCCAAGACACGCCTCCAACTGCGCACAATAATTGCGCCCCACCTGATCAGCAGCGGGAGAGCAACAGCGGTCGAGTCCAAAGATAGCGACAAAGTTATTAATTTTTTGTTGCCTGTTTCTCACTCTTTGCCTCTCACTCTCTCTCTCTCTATCTGTCTCTTTACCCCTGTTTTATTTTGTATCTTCATTGTTATACCCTTCAAGTCATGCCCTACGCAGGGAATTTATTTCAGCATCATACAGTTTGTATATACATGAAAGAGTCTATATACGTATATATATATATATATATATATATATATATATAAACCTTTTCATAGATCTTGTCTCGCTTCCATAACAAAATAAATTTTTAAAGGGTATTTTCTCTTCGTCGCCTTCGCAGCATTTTTGCTTTGTTTTTATAATTGTATTATTGCTGTGCAGCCATCGACAGGCAGCGCGCATAATTTGCAGAGTTTGTGGCGGGCTTAAAAAACAATTACTTCTCGCCAAAAGCTCTGCACCCTTCGGGAGCTATCGGGTAGGCCTGGTACTCCACTCTTTTGCTCGAGTCATGGTGTGCTGAGCTGGTTGCCGCTTTGCTCGGTCGACTGACGCGAAATTGTCACCTTGCCATGCACACCTGCAATTAAGTGGTAGTGCGGCCAGCTGAAGTGCCCGGCTCCTACCCCTCCCCCTCAAGCGGCCCCCACCCTTCGCTCTTTTGGAATTGCTGCTTTTAATGAAACGATCAAAATGTGTCTGTCCAAACAGCTTGTGCGCTATTTTAATTGCGATCCCTGCATTTACAGGCAGCTGTTGCCAGCCTTCGAGCACTTGTCAAATATCTCACATACGCCACATATGACGCTTGTCGATTGTCATCAAATTTGCTAAGTTCGCATATAAGTTTCATGATTATTTGAGCTAGTTCTCCAAATCCTTTCCTTCTGAGTTGTACTTGGGGATTCTTCGAGATTCAATAGAAGCTCAGCTCTGCTTGAGGATTTTTATTCGTATACTTATCATATCTATTATGATGAATTAAAAATGATTTATAAATGGATTAGGGTTGGCTCCATTTATATATTCATCGTAAAGTTCATTTCATATATTCTTAATTGGCTTTATTCACATTTTTCAAATAATCTCCTCAGTTATTTGGCCAATACCACTGGCAACAGTCGCCTAGATAACAGACGGCACAGTCCAGGTGGGCACAGAAGCCTGGCCTACCTTGAATAATTCAGGCTTCCATCGAATCCTCAACGCATTGCCTGACACTTAATTGCAGGCCATGGCAGGCTGATCCGCTGCAATCGAGGGCCAGCAATTAACACGAGTAGTTGAAGTTCGTAGAGGCCCACCTCTAGCAAATTCCCTTGGGCCCAAACAGCGATAACAAGAGGAGAAGAGGAAGAAGAGAAAGGCTAAAACAATTGCAACAAGAGCCACAAAGTTGCAACTTTAACTCCAACTTGGGCTGATTGGCCAGCGGCATCGGCTAGTTGGTTCCACTTGTTGGTTGTTATGGATATATGAGTCCTGCTTTTGCTTTATTGATTATCAGCGAGCCGCTGCTGCTGCTGCTGCTGTTGTTGTTTTCGTTGTTGTCGTAATTGTTGTTGTACAGTTGTAGTTGTTGTTGCATTTGGTTGTGCTTGTTATTGATTGCAGCAAGTGGTGCAGGACCCCCTCTGTTGCCATTAGAAATTGTAATTAGCCAAGTTAGCTGTAGCTACAGCTAATGTTCTTGCTGCTGTAGTTGCTTGTCTTTAAAGTTCAAGCGTTCATATTTTGAGTAACTTTATTGAGTTATGTAGGAACGTGGCCAACGCCTGTAAGACTTTTTTGTTTGTTTTGCTTTTTATCATTTTCACAGAAAAATTTCTTTATCAAATACGTGCTTGTAGTGAACATTAGATTAGATTGAAATATAACTTAAAGTGCAGTATCGACATGCTCCAGTCTAACTTTAGAGGCCTGTCTTCACAATTATGATAAATGATTCAATGCTTGAATTTTTGTTCAATAAATTGCTTGCTTCCCACATATAAATAAGCGTATATTTTACAAATGCCCTTCTCCTCCTATTGTAAACCGCAATGCCGCGCCCGACATATGTCTCTACGTTTTCGGAAGGGTCAGCGGACCAACGGGCCAACGGACCACGGGCCAGCTGACCGCCTGACCATATGCCAATGCCATAGCCGTCGGAGGCCAGCCCATAGAGCACAACATAAATTTTCACAGCGAAGTCATTTCAAGTTCGGCCGGCGAATTGACCAAAGGACCAACAGAGGGTGTAAGTTGGGGATTGGACCAAGCACATAGACAACAGTTGGCCATCGCTCATGGTGGTGGTTCCAGTTTTTTAACCGCCCTCCCTCTCCCCTGGCTGCTGCTGCTCATTAGTTGCGCCTGCGTCGCCGACACCGACGTCGACGTCGAGTGCTCTGCTTTGGCTTTCAAGAGTTCACATGGGGTTAAAAGTATATCAGACGAGTTTTTTGGTTAATTACAGTAGCTCGGGCGTGAGACCTGAAGTGATATCACTCATAGATAGCCCAACACTAAACTCATCTTTATGTTGCTGTCTATTAACCTAGCTGGTCCACCCTTATCTATTTTACTTTTTGAATTAAGAGCAAAGGTTAAAAGCTGGCGAAATACATGCAAATTGACTGAATATTATCATCTATGGCCAATTTATCATTTGATTAGGTCGCTGCTTCTTTTCTCACTTTACTCTCAGTTCATGTGTAGCCACAGTTTTATTTTTTTTATAGATGTCGGGAATTCATATATATATATATATATATATATATATATATATATATATATATATATATAGACTCGCATCCGCTTATTTATTAACCAACTTCTTATCACTCACATGATTAACTGTCCTCTATATGCAACTATAATAAGCAACTAGTCGATAATTCACAATAACTATTATCAGTTAATATTCCTTTAATTGTTACTTGGTCATTAGATTGACTTGACTTGACTTGATTGTCGTCAATTGACACTTGATTTTGTTATTTTTTTTAAGCTAATTTTCTTATCATTGCAATTATATAAAATTTTGTGCTTGAGACATTAAAGTATTAGAAATTATTAACCAAGAAGAACGTAAATTTTTGTAAACGGGTTTTCTTTATAGTGGGTATTTTATTCACAGTTTGCATCAAGTTAATTTTATTTGTAGACGCACTTTTTCTGAGTGTAGACAGCTGTGATTAACTGATTTCCACTGGTTAAACACTGTCTCGGTTTTCCCAAGCTTTTTTGCTAACTGTTGCGACTATTTAGTTGAAGCTTTAGCTGTATCTCTCTTTATATATATCTCTTTCTCTCACTCTCTCCCTTTGACTGTCTGAGTGTGTATGTGTGTGAGTGTGTGCAATTAACACCATTGCGTAATGCAGCGTATCGAAGCCTAAATAGTGCTGCTCCATATGCCCAGTCTTCTGGGGGTAGGCGTGGCAGCCATTAAAAGCGCCAAACAGCTGTCTGCCTCACTTTCCGTCGTCTTTCTCTTTCCCTCCCTACCTCTGTCTTCCCTAACTACAGCGCACTGTAATTTTCATCCATTTGGTAAAACTTTGTTGCCATTTTCCCCCAAACACAACTCCTCAGTGGTCCGTCCTTGGCCATATGAGAAGGCGCTAGAACGCTTTGGGTTTACAATTTGAAACGCTCTTAATGTCAGTTTATAGGACTTAGCTCGAGCAGCTGATGGGTTGCACTGCATCGAAGCTTAGCTAGGGTGTCAGTGAACTCGGGTTGGGCCAATCCTCAATCCTGAATCCTTAATCCATAGGCCACCTGCCTGAAACGCGCCTAGTTTAAATATGTATAGAAAACATGTTTTTTATTGTTTCTGTGCTGACCAAAAGAGAAGAATTTGTGAATTAAGCCAAAGCGTCCATAAAAATCCACCCTACAGGATCAGGACAGCGGGACGTGGCCAGCAATCGGGCGACTGCGGTGTTCGCTGAAGTGGAGCGTTCGAGAAGGGCGTGTTGTTCCGTTCAGTTCAGTTCAGTTGAGTTCATTACGGGCAGGTGATACTTTTCATAGCCGTATCTCTTGCTCCCCTTGGACAGCGAATTGCAATAAAAAACAGAAAACATAAATTCATTTACCTTTTTGCCGTGTTTTTCGAAATCAAAAATAATTTTTATAATTATGCCATGAATAAATAAATAGATTGAAGAATATGGCAGGCAAAATAAATGCTCCACGAGCTGTGACTGGACACAGCTCATCACATTTATAGCCACGCTCACACACAGACACCACTGTAGACGCCTCCAAAAATGAAGAAGCGGCTGGCTAAAGCAGTGGGTGGCGGGCGTAGCCAGCAGACCGCGCCCACACGTTGCCGAAAGCGGGTGAAAGCCCAGGCCAACCCCCACTAACCCCAAACTCGACCGGCAGCTGCTCCTCAGTTACTCCACAGCCAACCCTCTGCTTTGCCCTCTGCACAGCTGTCAAAAGGTTTTCAAAGTTGCTTTGCCAAACGCTTTGATGTCGCGCCGTCTCGTTGTGTGTGCGAGTGTGTGTTAATATATATATATATATATATATATATATATATATATATATATATATATATATATATATATATTTGTGTGTGTGTGGGTGTGTGTGTGTGTGTGTGTGTCAGTAGATACATTTTTCCAAGCGCGCACATAAAAATGTTGCTCGGCTCGTTCAAGATTCCGCTGCGCGAATCGCAAAAATGTTTAATCGATAAAATAAATGAGTTGCCTTTGCCAAGTTGTGTTTGTTGTTATTGTTTGCGCTGTTGTTGTTGTTGTTTTGGTTGTTGTTGCTGGCACAGTTGACGTTATTCATGTGCGCAACTCTCTCTGTAGATGTTGGGCCAATCATAAAAGAAAGCAAAACGAAAAAAAAACAACGGCACATATTAACAACTATAACGGTTTATTTATGTACTCGGTGTGCTCACAACTAATTTTAAAAAGCTTTTTCCCGAGATCATAAAAGCTCTCATAGGGCGAAAGCTGTTCCTGAATGTCCATTAGCTATGAAGTTCAATTGTGAACGGGCCTTAAATAACCCTGCCCAGCTTCGATCCCATCCAATCTAAGCATCCACGCACAGCTCAACCTCCACCTGCTTCTATATACATATATATATTTCCTGAAAGTTAATATTGTCCTTCAAGATAAATCGACAGTTTTCATTATTATCTGCTTATATCTAATTATAATATATATATATTATATATCTATTATAATGTATAATATATATGACTTTAGATTTGATATCTTTATAGCACATATTTTGACAGTTGTCAGTGCGAGTTCGCATAGCTAAAATATCTGATGGCTCATCGTCGAGAACCTTGCCTTTAAAGTTTGCCGCTAAAATATTTATCACTTCATTAGGGGCAGTCCTTAAGGGAAGCTGCCAACAGGTCTGCTGCATGGCCGCCTGGCTGCTTGTTCGATTGTCACTTGACAGTTTTCTGGCTCCTTTTTCTCGTATTCTTAAAATTGTTTTGTACAATTAATATGCAAATGAAGGCATCTTAATGTGGCATCCACCGATTCGAAATATGCAAATAATGCGTTAACAACTTAATTCGCTGGGCCATTGAGTGAGTACCCGAGTGGTTAGAGGCCCAGCTTGTCTTTCATACTCGTTCACTAAGTTGAAGCAGAGTATATGGCCTTTACATTTATTTTAATGGCCTTCGGCTCGCCTGCATGATATCTCAATCTATTCTTGTGTATACCTTCGACTGATAGTCCTTACAATGACTTGCACATAACTGTGATCTCTTAGACTTCGGGAAAAGTTGAACCCATATACAGGAGACATGAAACGTGAACGAGTATTATATAGTCGGTTGAGCTCGACTAAAACGTTATTGGCGCTTTCTTCATTCATTTTTGGTTTAGTTGGACGATTAGCACGGGGTCCTGAACTCGGCCACTGTAGCGCCTACTAACCAGCTGGGTCTTGGGTAAGTCTTAAGTGTTCAGTCTTCTCTTCAGTTGGCTCACAGCATCTTTTCGATTTATTTTGATTTTTTATCTCAGTTCGATCGTTTTGTAGTTCGCCTGCGTCTGGGTGCAGCTACTGCGATTCTTCCTTTTGCCTTTGTTTTGCGAGTTGACAAAATTAATGAGCTAAGCTGAGCCGAGCCGAGCCGAGCCGAGCTGAGCTGAGTTGAGCTGAGCTGAGCAGCGCTGAGATCCGTGGAGAGCAGGGCAAAGGATCTTCTCGTTAAATGTAACAGCTCAGCCGCTACGCTTTTCTCACCCGACTCAATGGCAAATTTATGCGTGAATTTGGCGCAGATCCATTAAGTGGATCCATAGATTAAGTAAACGTGTTGTCTCACCAGTTGCTGTTGCTGGTTATTTAAGTGGTCCCTGCGACTCTGACTGCGACTGCAACGGTAGCAATTTGAATTTCATGTTTTTGTTCTCTCCTTTTTGTACGCTGACAGCTTCTTTAAATGGCGCTTAACTTTTGTTTTGACATTTTCACGCTGTTGACATTTCAACAGAATGAACATCTTTTGGGATCCTATTATTTTTGTTTTTGTTGTGCATGCAAATTCAATTAAATGTGACATTCATTGAGAGACTAAGCAATCAAAATGCCACTTCAGTAGAATGAGTCTTTTGAGTTAAATTTTTTTAATATATTTTATTTGTTTAATAATATATAATCATGTGAGTTTTTTATTGAATTTTTAGTATTTTAATTTATAAAGAATACAAATTTGTTGCTCTCAGAATTAAATTTTGCTTGTATTTAATGCAATGATTTAATGCAGTTATTATTATTATTATTTTTATACCCTGAATCCATTTAAAATGGAAAATCAGGGTATAATGTTTTTGTGCGAATGTATGTAACAGGCAGAAGGAGGCGTGCCACACCCCAGAAAGTATATATATTCTTGATCAGCTCGATGAGCTGAGTTGAACTAGTCCGTCCGTCCGTCCGTGTAAACACCTGGATTTCGTAAACCACAAAAGCTAGACTTGAAATAAAAAGCAAAATGCTTGATAATACCATATGTACGATGTACGAGTTTATTTTATTTTTTTTCGATAACTCCCATTTTCTTATAATCGATAACTATCGGAAATATCGATTTGTTTTTGAGGCCTGGTGTTCACACCTTTAGAGATAGAATCTTGCACTAAAATGTAGTTGATTGCTAATTGAATCCGCACGATTTGTCATTTTTGGATTTTCGATGCCACACCTCTTTCGCCCACAATTCAACAAAAATGACAACTCACGTATATCGAATACTAGAGACTTGAAATTTGGCAAATGTGTACATTTGAATGGCATAATCACTCCCTGAAAATCGAGAAAAAAAGTTATTAAACAATAAAGTTTCCATAGTACAGCCTCTTCTGCAGCCGCATAACTGCGCGGTAAGCATATTACGTGCATGTTCGTACATGCATATGTTTGTGTGTGTGTGTGTGTGCAGGTGTTGTTTACTATTAATGAATTAATGAAACTTTTAATGATTGGTATTACAGATCAATGGATTCAGGGTATCTCTTAGTCGAGCAGTCTTAGTCTTACATAGGCATTTACGTAACAAGCCTGGAATATATTTCTACTGAATATAATTTGTTTCTCTCAAAAAATACTTTACTGAAATTTTCAGCTCTCAGAATGACCGCTCAATCGTCTATAGGGCTTAAAGTACTTGGCTGCAAGTTAGGTTCATGGCAATGCAATTCGCCCAGTTTTGAGTTGCAAGTGACCTTTGCCAAGGCTCACATGATCCACATGCACTTGAAAAGCAGATGGCAGAATATTAACATCAGTGAAACATGCAAAATTCAATTAGTTTGCAACAATTGTGCCAAGTAGCAAAAGTGGCCGCCTTTTTGTTGCTTTTGCTGTTGTGTTGCTGAGTTACTTTGTTTGTTGTATTTGTTGCGTCGACGCCTACGCGACTCAGTTAATTTTTTTTTCTGTTTCGGACATGAGACACGCTACTTTGCGTTTTTGGCTGCCAGACGGCGGCAGAAGCGACATTGCTGCACTTTTGTGGCACGCAGCAGAATGTTGCGCACGCATAGAGACAGCTGGCTGAGGTAAGAGCGAGCGCACATGCCATGTATGAATGAATTGGCAAGTTGCGTGTGTGTGTGTTTGGGCTTGTCGTACGCAGAGATTTTTGGCGCCAAATTGAGCATGCAAAAAAGATCAACGCTGTTATGCGTAATTCTGTTGCTTGCAAAATAGCTAACACGAGTTGAGCTCACGTGCCGGCGCGCACATACTCACACACACACTCATACAGGCTGACCCGCCTACACCCCAAAGGATTGCGTGTCATTTGTTTATAAACACATCAACTGAAACAAAAACAACAATTGACTGACGCCTGATGCCGGCTTACCCAAAGCCCCAGTGCTGTCGACCCTTGACACCCATGCAACAGCAACAACAACAGCAGTAACAATAGCAACAGCAACAGCTGCTGCAGTTGCATCTGCCTGCGCCCAGCTTGGGCTTAGTTTCACGCGGAGCTGCAGTTTGCACCTAAAGGACACTGCGACCTCTTTTTTCGTGAGCGTCGCTTTTTTGTTTTCGTTGCTATTTTTTTTTTAAATCGAAATCCAAATGGCAGTCCTTGGGGCAATTTCTGGTGGCTGCCGCATTGTAATTTCTTTAAAAGCAATTCATTTCATAATGGGGAAAAAGGGGCGAAAAAAAAGAAAGGCGAAAAATACATGAGGCAAATTGCGAGCGCTGACAGAAAGAAAAGCAGCCAAACGAAAATGGCAAAAATAATGCAGGAAAATGGAATGAAATGAGCGAAGCTAAATAAAAATGAAACGGAGTTTGGGGCTAAGAATAGGTTGGGCTGTGCTCGCTACAATTCTTGCTAAACTTGTGGCCGACACACATACCATACCATGCCATACCATGCCATACCATGCTGGCTATGCAGTTATCGTTTGTTCGTTAGGATTGTACGCCATTTTTAGCTGGGACGCTTTATGGTCTATCCCCCACCTTGAGAAAACTTCCCCAAAGAACAAGCCGGCAGACAAAAGCTCTGTTTCTTTCACTACACTTCAGCTCTTTTCTCTTCTCTTTTATTTTGGATACCCTGAAATCATTGAAATAGGGGTATATTGTCTTTCTTCGTGTGTATGTAAACGGCTGGTTGAAGATAAAAGTTTTCTTTTGCTACATTCTAATCGAAAATAATCGATATCTGACGTTGATGCATGAAACTTGAAAGGACTTAATTAAGACTTGCCAGAGTTTAAGGTATCCCCAAGCCTTACACATCCGACTAGAGAACTCTTACCTGGTTCTTTTGAAGCAGAATTGCTTGATTATTTTCTTTTTGGGAAAGTTGTTTATGGAATTCATTTTATTAACTTGTGCCTTCCTCGCAGGGCGTCTCTCTGCTCGAGGTATTTTTTCTGCTGCTGTTTGTACATAGTTGTGCAGTCCCGTTGCCTTCTTATAGATAATAAGAAAATTATACATTTTATTCAGCGGCCACGTTGCAGGCGAATGCCGCAATGCCCTCAATTAGGAGTAGTCCTTAATTTTCTGTTAAGTTATTTAGTATTGTATCCCTTATGTTGTTCGTTTTAGTATAATTTGCAGCCTTGACTCGAAACTCTAAATTCGAAATTCGAAATCCGAAATTGGGTAAGGCTTCACTTCAAATTGCATTCCAATGCGTCTAACGGTTTTATCAAAGTCTGTGATCATACTTATACAATATGGACTCATCTATATAATCACCCACTCCTTCAGCGATTTGTCGTTTATCCTCGGTTTCGTCTTTCTTCGTTCGTCATTTTCGGTTGTTTCCCTTCTTTTTTTTCGTTCCGTGAGACACCAATAATTTTCTAAACTCTGCTTTTTTCGCTTGTGTGCCGTTTTTTGTTTCGCCTACTTCGTAATCGCCCCAAAGTTCTGAGCTCGCATTTAATTAAATTAATTAACGTTTATTTGCCATTTGCGGGACTTTATGGATTTGTATTGTGAATTTACATTCCAATGATTCACAGTGCGACAGTCAGAGAATTATACTGTATGCGTATGAAGGTCGAGGATAGAAACTCTGGGAATAGTTTCTTCAAGTACCAGAAGACAATGCTGTGCAGTGGAACTTCTAGTATCTAAACATAATCTAGTCCAGATTAAACACTTGGGCTTACTCTATGAAAAGTAAATTCACAGAAAATCGCATTTAATGCAATTGGCATTCGTATTATTTGAGGTATTACGTCGAGACTTCAGATTCTAGAGCTCTTAACTATGTATGAATGATTCATGATAATTATTTTGTTCATTGCCGGGTGTTATCTTTGGCGACAGTGTTGCATACCACAGCACACACCTAACTCTGGCAGTCGGATCAGGCACTTCCAGCTGGGGATTGGAGGTCCTTCAGCAATTTGAAGTACATGTCGTCCTGGCGTTGACACCGAACGGACATGCCACTGACAATTACGTGGAAAGCAGCTCAAAAAAGTGCCAAACTGCAGCAGAGGCAAAAATGTCGAGCAATTAACTTAAATACATTTCAACTTTTTACGTGCACTCGCCCGACCATGTTCTCCTGTGTTCTAGTCCTGTCCCCACTTGCCAGCGTGCTCAGCTCAACAGAGTGTACTCAACGCTCTGTGCGCGAGTGTGTATCGAAGCAAAAAGTTTTGAAAAATTCAAGCCACAGCGCAAAACAATAAAAATGTTCAATGTACTTACGATAAACACAAAAAAATAAAAACGACAAATTTTTAGAGTCGAACGATAGATGAAGGGAGAGGGACGAGGGCAGCAGGAAGCGGGTTATGTGGGTTGCCGTTGGCCCTGAAAGGGGTCGCCCATAAATTACAACAGTAATTATATTTAATAACCGCAATTAACTTTGTAATAATGTCAATGAAAATGATGAGACAAAATATGATTAAAACAAAAACACATAAACAACTTGAAAATAAACAAGACACAAAGCAAAACAGAATAGGCACACAAAAAAACTAGAGAATACAATGCGAGCAATGTCAATCCCCATCAAAATGGCAAATCCCTTAACTTTGGACGCTCACGACCAAGATAATCCGGGTTTAAGCGAGCTGGATGCTCGAGGACTGGAGTGGAATCGCCAGCTATCATAAAAGACCCGAGCACTTTTTGCATTTATTAGCTTTATTGCCAACTGGTGCCGGTTGCTGTTCGGTATCATATCACATGCCGCATTTAGATTTACAATGGCTTTGGCTGCGATTCCTGACTGTTAGTCGTTGTTCTTTATGACATTTAATTGGACATTCAGATTTTGTGTGCTCCAATTTGTGGTGGGACTTTATGATTTGATTCGCGGAAGGAGCCCAACAGATTATTATTGTTCGAGCCCGTTTTCGGGGCTGTTTATGTAATTAACAGATCAAGTGGCCATGGCTAATCGAGTGGCTATCCCTGCGCCCTCCTTGACAGCTGTGAGGGTGGTTTGCTAGTGGGCTCACCTTGTAGGTAGTATTCTTATTCTGGGGTAACTGATAACTGCAATTAATGTTTTTGACCTTTTCGTCCATTTATTGTTCTGTTTCCAAGTTCACGCGGCGGCGTCAGCTGCGTTTTGAAGGTTGACTCAACGCTCAAATGCATGAAATTTGTTTTCATTTTCCACTCACTTTCTCTCTCTTTCCTCTACTCCTGCAGCCTGAAGCCCCCGCCCAAGGATGGCGTCACTAAGAGCAATCCATCAAAACGGCATCGAGAGCGCCTCAACGCCGAGCTGGATCTGCTCGCCTCGCTGCTGCCCTTCGAGCAGAACATACTTAGCAAACTGGATCGACTGAGCATACTAAGGCTGTCCGTTAGTTATTTAAGAACCAAAAGTTATTTTCAAGGTGAGTATGGGCATACTTTTAAAGCTAGAGCGGGGTGGCTGTCGTGAGACTGGGCAAGGGCAATTCGAGCTAGGTCCAAAGCTAGCTAGGCCCAAACGCGTAATGGTATGCCAGACCTCATACCAGATGGCTGACTGGCTACGTCTTCTTCTTATGCCATACGGTGCGATATATTTCGGCCTATTAAATCGATTATGCTGCCTTTGCCAACGAGAATGGGGGCAGACCCTAAACATGACTCATAAATGATTCAAAACTAATTTCAACGCCGCAACGGGCGTCCTGTTCGTCTCTCTCTCTCTCTCTCTCTCTCTCTGTCTCTCTCTCTTTCTCTTTTTCTATGTCTCTCTAGTCTTGATCCCTGCTTAGGGATACGCACACATCTACTCTGGGAATACACACACACGCGCGCATGCCGAAATTAGTTCTGTTGACGGATTAAAGTCGAACTAGGAAAGAAACAAAAATAGGAAGGCTCATTTCATTTAATTTTGTGTTGCTTTCACTGAATAAGTTTGCAGAGAATTTCAGATGTACGAAATATATAAAATATTTAGAGGTTGGCCTATATGCCTGCAACTTTTGTTGCATCTTTAGATATTATATTAATTTGGATGGATGGAATTAAAGCCAGTTTTGTCCAATCTTCTTATTGTTGTTATTCCCTGCTTGACTCGCCTGGTAAATGAACCAAAGGTGAGCCCAGAACGAATAGAAAATGAGGAAATGGTAAAATTTTTGGGCCCGGTGAATCGAATCACACCATATGAAACATATATGAGCACACACATACACACATACATTGCTGTAATTGAGGGGGTTGTTTTCTGTTTCTTTTCCACATTTTAGCATAAGTTATTCGTGTTTATTTTTTTCGTTTCTAATTTAAATTAATTAAAACAATGCAATAAAAGGAGAACGAACTTGGACGCTTTGAGGGCTTTATTATTGGCTTAGTTCATTGGCATTTCGCATTGGTTAACGACATTAATTTAATTGCCTTTTGCGGGGCTATATATATCAGGAAGATGAAGTACTCGCTTTGAGCGTAATTAAATGTGAGTGCAAAAATTGTTCGAGAAGAGAGAGAAACTAAGGCAGAGTAACGAAAGGACATGCCCGCAGACCCTTTGTGTGTCATTTGTGACTCACGTGTCACGTCCGGCTTTTTGGGCTGGGCTCATCCTGTGGCTCTAGCAGTGGCTGGACACGAGCTGGAGCGGCGAATACAGTAAATATTTTGACAATTAGCGGTCAAAACGCAGTTGGGCGTTAATTGCAATCGCAAACAGTTGCAACGGCCAGTTCAAGTCTGTCAGCCAGGACACGTGCCCGCTGCAGTGCGCTAAGTCAATACATGATCCTAAGTTTCCTTTCATTAGAGGCCAACAACCACTTGGTTTTAAAACAGACACGCGCTGCGTTTCCTTTGCGCATTTCGACCAAACCAAAAAGGACGAGGCCGACGACGACGACAACGACGACGGGTTAATGGACCAGAACCGTTGCGCCGTGTGCTCCCATGAGTGCCCAGTGTCCTGTCTCTATACACATTTATATACATGTCTTTGTACATCTAATGTTTGTCCGGAGGTTTGACAAAACGACGCGGCACAGGTCAAAGTTTGTTTACGTTTTGGCTTTATTTGTTTGCCTAGATGTTTTTCGGATATTATCAGGATCATTTAATTTACAATTACTGGCAATGTATGGGTATAGAGTTTCCAGGAGCAGGGGTGTGTGTGTGTATGTGTGGGGTGAGATATAAATGTGTAAGCCACGGCTTGTGGGATTTCGAAAACTTAAGCACTCAATGCAATTAATTGAGGCAGCCAAAAAAGGTTTAGATTTATAGAGAGAGAGAGAGAGAGGGAGAGAGAGAGAGAGAAAAAAATTAGATTCCTATATAAAGCTCTATGTGGTATATATATATATATATATATATATATATAAACATTTAATGGCCCACTGGAGGGTTGCTCGCCAGACACCAAACGTCCTGCATCTATATAGGGGCAGTTGTTGACCCTGACTTGCGCAAAAGCGAAACAGCGAACAAGTTTTCTCTATACCAAAGGAAAAAATGGAAAAGAAAACAAAATGAATGAAAAGCAAAGTTCGTTTTCATTTTCGCCAGGCTTTCGGAGCAGTTTTCCTACACACCCAAAGACTTTACGGCACTAACAGCAACAGAAAAGAAACTAAATAATTAAAGCTCGCTGCTAATGGCCCATTGTCTTAGCCTGGCCCGAATCCCTGTCTCTTCCACCCACACCATAAATGCTACCCAAGAGTTGGCGCCTTATGGCCAGCAATAATTGTTAAGACGCGCAATTTGTACATTTTTAATGTACTCGTTACGTCTCTTTGGTCCTGACAAAGGGCGTCTGGCAGTTACTTCTTCCCCGCGCCCATCTCCGCCTTGCTTAATTGATGAGTTGCGTAATTAACTGCAAAATGAACTAAAATGTTCTCATTGATAGTTCTGTTTAGCCATTCCTAGTGCTGATTGCACGCAATCGAACAAAACCTCCGCATAGTCCAGTCCCCAACAGACCTGAGCAATTAAATTCGCCAATACTCAAATTGAAGCCCAATTCATACTTCAAATCCCATTTGGCAAGGGACAATCGATATCATGACAGAATGAGTAACTTCAAATATATCGCAAAGATGAGTTTGGAAGTCGGGTTGGTTATCAATCAAATACTTAAGCTTTTGCTAATTTATACATCAATTAAAAACCCATATGTATCAAAGCTGTAATAGCAATGGAGATTTGAATAACTGACAGACAAAGACTGGTAACGAGCAATGAGTCACAGTTGACTTTAGATGCTTTTGGTAATTGGAGCTAGGCAGTGGGAAAGCGTTGATTGTCAACTAGTGTTCCCACACATGATTAAAATATGAAAAACATATATACATATATTCGTATCTTAACTTAGACCTGCACTCTGGCTGGCAGGCTCTTGTGCAGCGACTGGTTATGGAGATCTAGTTGTCTCTGGGTTTCGGTCTCGTGGGAAGCGAGTTGCAATAGCCGCGGTGTGGCAACTCGAGAGCTCTTGCAAATTCGACATATGAGCTTGGGCTCAAGCGCTGGTAGCCATTTCTGTGCACACCCTAAGTGTTCAGTTTATGTTAACAAGGTCACCTGTCCAGGCTACGAAAGTTATGTTAGTTTGGGTCAGGTGGTTATGCTATTATCAAAATTGCCGCTAAGCGTTTGTTAATGGAGCTCATGGCCATGAGCTATGCGAATCGCATAGCCCATGGGGCCAAGGCTCAGCTCTTAACCTATAAACATACTAAGCTCCGAGACTCGCCAATTTTTTCGTGCATATACATGACTTTCGTGCGTTGCTCCAGTTTAGGCCCATTAGCAGCAATAGGGGGGATGGATGATGGCTCTAGTAAAATCTATAGCCAGACAATGGCTCGCCGTGGCGCAGGCGGACATGCAATCAGTCAGGCGATGCACTTTAAATACAACTGTCCTCCCTCGTGTAAGCCTGATACCTATTGTTGTTGTTCTCGATTGTCACGCCGCTCGGCCGACTTGAGTTTCGGTAAAGAGTTCAGCTCTAAAGCAAGAGAATGCGGCAGACAACATTGCGTGACTTACGTAGGTCGAATTTCGATTCCCTCTCTCTGTCGCATTCTCTCTCTCACTCTCCATCTATCTGTCTCGCTTTATACTCGCATGCAACAACAAAAACAACAGGTACATCATCTAAAGGCCTAGTTCAATTTAAATCGGTTAGGCGCGAGCTTAAAGACCTGTGTAAATTGTTTGTGATTTATATATACTATAATAGAAAAGTAACATTTTTCACAGTTGTTTAGATAGTATGAATTTCAAAACAGTTTTGTTTCGGGAGAGAGATTCCATCAATTATCGCAAGGTCATTCTACAGCTAGGGTTATTCAATGTGTCTATGAAATATATCTAAGTGCTAGAATGCATTTTGGCGAAAAAAACGCTCCATGCTTGCCTCTCTCCCTACAAGCTTCTGCCCACTTGTCAGACAATGCCCAGCATTTATGCCTGCCAGTTTTTCAATCAGTTGAGCTGATGAGTTTGACATTTCCATGACATATTTGCTTGTGAGCACGAAAATATTTGCCAAAATGTCAGATTTTAAACTTTATTCATGGCTTGCACCATGCCGTGCCAAGGGACACGCCCCCATCACAGCCCCCAAACGAACAACCGTCGAGCGCATAATTGACGCCATTTTGCAGCAGTCGTCGCAGCTAGTATCGCTGTCAACGTCTCGACGCGACGCGACTTCACTGCCGACGTCGCTCCCTTTGTATCTTTCTGCACCCATCGTCGCCATTTTGCAGCAGCAGTGCAGACCTACAGTGGGGTATTTGCCCATTTTACCCATTATTTCTCAGCGAACAGTTTAAGCATTAGAATAAATTCCTGCAGAAAAAGTACACCTCGATCTGTGGGGCTTGTGCCTCTTTAACTCTTAGACAGCTTATATAAGATTGCAGTATCTTTAGTCTTCTACGAATCGCCTCACGGATTTATTCATTTTGGCCATTGTGCTACGTCAGTGCTATGTATCTCTCGGGTCGTCTGCTCGCACACTTTTCCGACGTCGCGACGTCGGTTTTCCGACCTTCTTTTCCCGGGCGAACCTTGTGTTGGGTGGGGTTTTTGGCTTACATTTTGGCCGTCGCCATTATTATGTGTATAGCCCGGGACCCCGCCCAATACTTGTCCCGCCACTAGCCCGCATTGCATTGCGCGCTGAGATTTTGCGTTTTTCGCTTTTCCAAGATTTACGTTCATCCACCAAATCGACGAAGAGGCATTGAACATGGCGAGGGCTTAGTGGTGGATTTTAACTTGTGTTGCAGGCAAGCTCTGCAGCGAGGGTCATTCAAGCAGTTTCAATTCTGCTTAGAGAATATAAATATGGTTTATGCAAAGTAGCTAACGAGCTGGTTAGCTAAGCACAAGAAGAAACATATAAGAAACACGCCCAGAAATAGAGCCAGATTTGCGGCCAGTCCCCCAATCCCCTAGTCCTAGCCACTAGCTAAAGTTGAGCCTAATTAAATGTGTTTATGCACGTGAATAATTTAACGAAAGCAATAAAAAACCAAAAAATAAGGTAAAATAAAAAATATAACTGTAATAATAAGCAGTACAGCAAGTCGCAATGTAAACTAAACCTAATTAAATTATGAATAATTACCACAAAATGTTGCTCTAAAAGGCTTTCGCAGCCATCGCACGCACATGATGCAATTTGTTTGGGCCGCATTACGTGAAACCCAACGATTCGGGCACGGAGTGTGGGTGGCGGTGGCGGTGGCCCTCGGACAGCCAACAGAGGCTCAACTATTTGTTTTATCGCACTTTCGCTAAAATGAACACTCTAACACACATAGGCCTGCGGCACTTTTGTTAATTTGATAAAAAGCTAAAGCAGCGCACAGATTAGCCAGAAGAGAGCCCAGCCGTACCGAGGCAACCTCAGTACACCGAAAAAAATTCAGTGGAACGCTTGAGTCATATATTTAAATACATATATTGGTTCGCTAAAAGCATTGGTTCTTAAAAGTAGAGGCAAAGTCGTATAGCCACAAGACATGAAAGAATTTTAAGAAAGTTTTTGTTTAATTTTATGTAGTTTTACAGCAAAAATCTAATAATACAAAAATGTATTTTTTTGCTGTTTATTTATATTGTTCAGTGCGTGCGAGCATTAGGGGTAGGCCGTAGCCTTTGGAGCTGCTAAATGAAATGAGAGACCCTGGAACTGTAACTGGACTGCGGTTGCTGTAGGCCTTCCTCTGGTCCTTGTTCAGGTCCTTGCTGTTGTTGTTGGATCTAACCCAGGGGTTGCTTGCAGTTAGTCGTGGTGTAAATTAGGTTTTAGGTTTTATTCATTCTTCACATTATTTTTTTTTTGGCTTTTGTTTTTATTTCACTCTCATTTTTATTATTATTTCCATTTGCGCTGATAAAAATCATAATTTATGACATCAGCTGCCGTGGCATATTTTATTTCAACTCGCATATAAATTTACTTATAAAATTCGTCCTGAAACCAGAGACAGAACTCAGAGAAAATATATTAGCTCTAGTTTTGTTCGTTCTACGCCATTTTATTTTTTGGTTTTTGTTTTTTATTTTTCGTTTATCGCGCATAAATCAATTTTTGTGACAAATTTATTATAAAACTTTAGACGCAGGGAAAGCCCCCAACCCCCCAAAATGGCGACAGCCTAAGGGTGTTTGTCTAGGGTTGTGTGTGTGGGGGTGTGCAGCTTTGGAAGGGAATGAAAGCTGGTGCCAGGCGCTGGCTAAGCGGGCGAAATGGGATTGGGTAAAAGAGAGACATAGTGAGATAGAGGGAGAGGGAAAGCGGAAGGGGAGTCTCATAAAATATTACAATGACACCATAAACAATTTTTAGTACTTTTCCATGCCAGCTGTAAATATTTATTGTATATTATGGTCTATTATATAGTGAGTATATACATAACTATATTGGATTTTTATGAAGTAACTATGGTATCCAATTGGTGGGGACTATGGTTGGGGTCTGTGTAAAACGTTTTCGAGCGGGCTTATTTATGGCGCAACAATACGTCTAACATATTAATGGTTAATAAAATATAAAATTTCGAGCCCATAAATATTTAAGCTTGCTCCATCGATATCTCGCTCTCTTTCTAAGACTCGCTCTGCTTTTCTCTGTTTCTCTTTGCAGTTGTTATGCATAAGGAAAAGGAGGAGAATGGAGTCCTGCCTCACATACATGCTCACGATGGCTACAGAACCCGCGAGCTGGGCGCCTTTGAGCACGGCCTGCTCGATGGTGATATGTTCCTGCAGGTGAGTCGCTACTCCCCCACCTGAACTTACCCGAATCCGAAATCCCCCCGCCTTGCTTAATTTGTCTTCATCAATTTGATTGGCCATTTGATGGCTTCATCGCCCGGATATGCCGCATAATCAATCAGCGCCTGTTTGGCTTGGAAAGGGATGCGAAGGCCCACATACATATATTATATATGCTACAGATGTACATATCCACTATATATATTCTATTGATAAATGATTTCTGGTGGCACGCAAAGCTTCAATCTGTAAATGCTCTACAATTCTGCTTCTTTTTCTCTAGAGTTTATCCGTCGATGATTGTTTAACAATTGAGTGCAATTGTCTAAAGTTTCGGTCTCGGTATCGGTGTTACTGTGGCTGCATTCAGTCAATTGACTAATGTGTAATTGCCGCTTAGACATGTGTTACCATAATATTTATAATTAATTTTGGGCCAGTTGCATTTCAAGTTTATGTGCCACGCGCTGAATTGGTCAAACTTCAATTAAATTGTCTCACTCACACACATACACACACGTACACATATGTACACCGGGACATGTTGCAAGTTGCATGTTTTTGCTGAATTAAAGCGCTTTTGTGGGCCGCTGTTGCTGCTTGTGGCCAGGCGCGAACATATGCACTTGTCACACTCATGACAGTTTAATTTAATGCACACATAGCTCAGCCGGTCAGAGCTAGGCCAAGGGTGAAGCGACAACGAGCCACAGCCAGAGGCAGAGCTAGCCGACGGTAGCCAAACTGCGGAGTCGGAGGCACGCAATTGTGCAACATGCGCTTTATGCAAGTTTTTTTTGCATTTCTATTTGCCTTTCTTTTATTTTTCTTCTGTTATGTGTTTTGTTTTCAGGCCCGCCGCACAATTCAATGTCAAATTCTACAAGCCGGCAATGCTAAGCGAAGTCCCAACCTTCATGCCCAAGCAGTTGCGTTTCGCATGAATTCAAAATCAAACAGAAGCAAAATCTCATAGGGCTAGGCAAGCGGCAGATGTCTCAGAATGTCTCAGATATACTGCTCCACACATAGACCTAAAAGGTTCGATGTGTAATAATTGTAGCTGTTTTTAAGGTCGGACGAGCATGTAGCAGTCAATTGTGCGAATATTGAAATATCTAGGACCAGCTTAAGCATATGCAAAGAAACAAAAAGTGCATATTGCACTTGGCATATGTCACATGCCCCGTGCCACGTGTCGAGCATGGGGCAACGCAGCTGCAGTAAGTATACGCAGAGTGTGCATCAAGACAGGACAGCAAGGACTCGGACGAGTCGTGTGTCTCCTTGCAATTTGAATGCGAGCCAAAACTCGTTGTTTCCAGCGTGTTCTGTTGCCCTTCCGGCCCTTCCGCATGGGCAAAGTTCAGCTAATTGCCGAGCTGCACAATTGTGCATTTCCGTGCATATTTTTGAGCAGCGGTTGGTTTTTGGGGGAAGCGGCTGTTGCATATTTAGTTTTAATAGCTCAGGTATTTGTTACCTGTTGCCCGTTTCAATTGCTCATGAAGTTTTGTTCTTGTTGTTGTCGTTGTTGTTGTTGTTGATGTTGATGTTGCTGTTGCTGTTTATTATGGGTCACATATTATCATTAGAAAATGGCGTTTTGTCACGCAGCGTAGCTCATGCACATGCAGCCATCTCTCTTGCACTCACACAGCTGTTGCTACTGCTGGTGCTGTTGTTGTTATTATTATTGCTCCACATTGAAACATTGGAAACAGTTTTGGAGCAACTGTTGACACACATTTGCGGGCAGCTTCGAAAGCAGTTTAATTAATTAAGGCTTGACTAAATAAAGACATTGATTTTAAAGCAGCGAAAGCAACAGGCTGCAATTGAGAAAGAGACAGAATTGTAGATATAGAGCAAGAGAGAGAGAGAGAGAGAGAGAGAGATAGATAGAGTGATAGAGATAGAGTGAGATAGAGAGTGGGAGAGAGAAAGCATAGAGAGGCTGCCCGCATGGCGTATGCGCAATAGAATCACTGCAGGCAAAAGCTAGCTGTAATTTGAGCAGCTTCCTTCGCATTTTATTAAGCAATTATCTGCCAGAGGTCCAAGTCAGCTCATCTAGCCGAAAGACAAGCCGGCCAAGGGGTCAGTTGGCAGGCCTTGGTCAAGGAAATGGTAAAATAATCGGTGCCAACTTATCAAAACACAAAACAGTAATGCAAGCCGACAATCAAATGAAAGGCTAGATACGAAATGAAAATTAAGTATGGATATATGTATATCTATGTATATATATACATATATATACATATATATGCTGTTACATATGTATATTTGTGTATTGCTGTGCCGCACAAGACGGGCGTGTATTATTAAAATCGCATTAGAAGACGCCGCTGCCTCAAAGCACATCAACTGCTACGGACAGCGCGGACAGTCGCCTCGTATAAACTGATGCACAGGCAGAAACGGATTTCAGGGGAAGGTAACGCCATGAGAGGTAAGAGCTTGGCATCAGCGTCAGCAACAGCAACAGCAGCAGCAGCAGCAGCAGCAGCAATATCAATGAAAGAGACAGCGGCAAAGAGAGATATCGCAAAGAAAGAGGCAAATAAAACAATTAAGCGGCATAAAAGAAATCTCGCTTGGCCTGAATAAATGAGCTAAAGTTTTGAATGACAGCCCAAGCAACTTAAGTATCGAAATTAACATTTGGTTAAAATCTGAAATTGAAATGAAAAGGCAAATTTTCTATGAAAAAATCGATTGAAGTAACTTAAAGCTAAAAGGCCTTAAAATAGTTTCGCGTAAGATATGCAGCAAATCAAATGCAATGCTGCTAAGCTCATAGTCTTTCTCCATCCTTTACTCTCTCTCTCTCTCTCTCTCTCTCTCTCTCTCTCTCTCTCTCTCTCTCTCTCTCTCTCTCTCTCTCTCCCTCTCTCTCTCTCTCCGTCACTGTATTGCTATCCTTGTTTGGCTCAGCTACCGTTGGCAATCCTTACGAAGATTATTGATGTGCTGCCGCCGCTGGCTTGATGACAATCAACACAAGCGCACAACGAGGCAAGACGGAGCACAGCTTCAGATTTATAGGCTCTTTTTCTACTTGTATCCATATATCCACATCCACATCCACATCCATATCCATATCCATATCCTTTGGCGGGCTGTGTTGATGCGTTTTAAATTATGACGCCACTTAGTGCTTATGTCGGTTAATACCAGCTCTGGAAACACACCAACCGTCTGTTTCATATTATTTCTGCGCTGCTCTGTAATTAGCAGCAATCGCGCGCATTTGTCTCAGAAAACTGCGAGGATGGAGCGAAGCAGCAGTTGCTGCTGTTGCTGTTGTTGCTGCTGCTGCTCCTCTTTCTTGCCCCCGCTGCAAATTGATATTTAAATACGCTCATATTAATTACAGTTGCAGTTTCGGTCTGTCTTTCTCTTTATTAATTAACACCGTGCCATCCCCTAGACGCTAATAAGAGCTTCAGCAAATTTGTCTTCTGAAACTCACACGTTTCGCACGCTGCCTTTAAAGCTCTATATAAGAATAATAATATAAAAACTATATTTTGTTTCAATACAGTCACATACAAGCCAGAAAACGCTCTCTTTCTCTTCCTTCATGCTTACACAAATAGCATGATTTGTGCCCATTAGCAGCTTTTAAAAATTATATGTAAAACAATATACCATGTCGAAGGGAAAATATTATCAAAATGTTATGTTTTTGCATCTGATATTCGGTTTATTCACACCTGTTCCCAAAAATTGTATTTTCTATTGCTTGGCCGTCAGTCTATTGATAATTACAATGCTTCATTGCTCGATATGAAACCTGCAATTAGGCAAGAGCAACAATACAGAGGAAGCATTGCACATGGGGAGAGGTGAGGGGGTATGAATGCCATGAGAAAATGGGCTATACTTAAATAATTTTGTGGAGTAAAACAAATGCTTGTAGCAAACGGCGTCAGAGTCTGCATTTAGTTGAAACTCATTGATTTAATTGCGCATCATTTCCTGGTTGTATTTGATGTGGAACGTCTAAGTCTCCGTGCCCGTCTCCATAGCTGTCTTTGTCTCGGCTGTGGCTCCAATGAAATGAGCCCGCTTAAGCGCTGATTACGCTTTAGCTCCAAGTTAACGCCGCTCTTATTGACCCTCGATCTTCTTTCTCATTCCCTCTCAGTTAGTCTCCCTGCCTCTGTGGTTCATTCAAGTTTTTGGGTCTGCATCTAGACCGCGAAATGATGGATTAATCCATTCAAAAAAACGGCAGCTACTGCAATTACGACAGGTTTCAGCCCCTTGCCAGTGTCTGTAACTCACATTCATTCACTTTCTCTGTCTTTCTTTCTATACTCTCTCCCTCTCTCTCTCTCGCTCTCTCATTATCAATCGATTTTGTGAATGCTTTCTTTATCTTGTCAATTTGGAAGTCTTAGACTCCCAACCTTTCCCTCAAGCTACATTTAATTCCTAGTTTTGAATTAATTTTTTTGTTGCTCCCTCCTTCAGAGTATATCTTTCGCTCTCTTCCTCTCTCACTCTCCTCTCTTTCAAACAATTTGACTTTTTCTTTATCTCTTGTTTCTTATTTGTTCTTGCAGGCTCTAAATGGATTTCTAATGATACTGACATGCGAAGGCGAGGTCTTCTTTGCCACGCACAGCATCGAGAGCTATTTGGGTTTTCATCAGGTAAGTGGACAGGAGCACCAACGCCCTCTGGGGTGGCTGAGGCATCTAATCTTTTTTGATTGATTTTAATTGCCAGTAGCTAGCTAAGAGTTTCTTTGACTGATACCCAGAGCTACTTCGCCTTTTCATTCTCCATTTTTTGGTTCAAGCTCATTGCGTGAATTGGACGCTGTTCGCAGCGAAGCCAAGCACAACGACTAAAGCTTTCTTATCAAATTCTGACTAGTATCTGAGTGACACACGTATAATTATAAAATCAATCGTAACTTTTGGAGTCGCTGTTTGACTGAAAAATAATTCTCAGCCAGATTTAAATACAACAAGTAACGAAAATCTAGTCGAGACTGCTCGACTAAGAGATACCCTGAATCCATTGAGCTGTAATACGAATCATTAAGAGTTTCATTTATTCATTACTAGTAAACAACAAATGCACACACACACACACAAACATATGCATGCACGTAATATGCTCACTGCACAGTTTTGCGGCTGCAGCAGAGGCTGTGCTATGGAAACTTTATTGTTTAATAACTTTTTTTCTCGACTTATGTTCTTAATGAAATTTTCGGGGAATGTTTATGACATTCAAATGTTCCTATTTGCTAAATTTCAAGTCTCTAGTATTTGATATACGTGAGTTATCGTTTTTGTTGAATTGTGGGCGAAAGGGGCGTGGCATCAAAAATCCAAAAATGACAAAATGTGCGGATTTAATATAGCAATCAAACACAACTTAGTGCACGATTCTATCTTTAACGGTGTGCAAGCCAGGCTTCAAAAACAAAGCGATATTTTCGATAGCTATCGATAACAAATAAATGGGACGAGTTATCCCATTAAAAATGGGAAAACAGGGTATAATTGTTTTGTTAAAAGTATGTAACAGGCAGAAGGTAGCGTGCCACACCCCATAAAATATATATATTTTTGATCAGGACAAGCTAAGTTGATATAGCCCTGTATAGTTATCGATTATATATATGCGCGTGGTATACACGAGCATAAAAAATGCAAGTCTCTAGCTCTCATAGGTTCTGAGATCGACGCGTGCACACATACGGACAGACCGACAGACGAACGAACGGACGGACAGACAGACGGACAGACAGACGGACAGGGCTCTATCAACTTGGCTTATCGTCCTGACCAAGAATATATGAACTTCATGGGGTGTGGCTCGCATCCTTCTGCCTGTTATATACTTTTAGCAAAACCATTATACCCTGTTTTCCCATTTTCAATAGGATCAGGGTATAAAAATGATATTAGAGTGTGGGGCATTCCTCTGACTGACTGACACAAAACTTGTATACCGTGTTGGCGCAGTTTTGAAGGTACCACACAGCAGATGCCACCGATATCCAGGCACTGCGGCACTGCGACCCGGCGTGTTGCGTGGCAGGTCTGTGGCTATAAATAAAAATCAGATCAGCGTGAGGATTGCGCAATCGCAAATGCCACAAGATTTGCTTACGCAGCTGTCAAAGGCACCAGGCGAGGGGAGCCTTCGCACAGGGCGTGGCATTATGCTGTGCATTGGTATTATTAACTTGCGACGCCTTTGCAGCTGTGCGACCAACTGCCCCCAAACTGGGCAACATGTTTTGGGCCTAACTCGAGAAGACAGTGGCTATCTCTACCTGCTGCTGTTCCTGCTCTTGCTTCACCGCAACGCCCCTTCCTGACCAGTTTGTATTATTTTTTGTTTGCCTACTTTATTGTATTGGCGCTTGTCGAATGGAAATTGAAAATTTCAGTTAACTTTCTTTGGACCTATAGAGAGCCAGTGGTCGCCTTGTTTTACTTCGTCTCGCCTCGCCTCGCCTCGCCTCGCATCGGCTTCGCCTTCGCCTTCGCATTTTAATTTAGTTGTAAATGTGTAAAGCGGCATTTGACACGCCCCGTTTGGCAGCTCAATTAAAAAACGTAGCTGCCTATTACCATGGCCATTGGCTATCGGTTGCTTATTCTTGGTCTTATTCGAGAATATTGAAGTATATTCCAATTGAGATTGCGGTCAAATTATTTGCTTTGTTGGTTTTACGTGTGTTCACATGTAGAAAATTTCTTTGAAGCGCTGCCTTTTAGTTCCTCCTGTTCCTTACGACTGTGTCATGTAGGCTATGTATTCGGGATGGGAGCGTGTTTCGCCCGTTTTGCTTTTATTTAAATATCGTGAATTACAACTCGATCACTCTAAGTATGAACTACGAGCTTCACGGAATAATGGAATAATACATCTTTAATTTATTGAACGATGACTGCGACTGAACCTAATAGAATATGAGCCTCGCCTCTAGATAAGTGACGACTTAGTGAGTACTCACATGATTTGATCATATGATCAATGCCTATTGAAGAATAACTACCGCCAGTTATCACATGCTCGTGCTTGTATTTGTCGTGCCGATATCACGCATCTCTGAACTGAGCATAGCTGTCTTCCGATCTTCTTCCCGGCGCGTGCAGAATTTATGTCTCAATTTGTAGCCAACATGGGGCGCATTTTCAATTTGCGCGCATTTTGATTTATACACCAAAAAAAAAGCAGATCAAAGCAAAGCAAAGACCCAAAATTGAACGCGAAAGCGAAAATCAATAACAAAGTTGACTGAACTCATGAATGTGGTTTGAACCCAGAGCTGAACGCACAAAATTTTCCTGTCTTACTTTCAGTCAGACATTGTGCATCAGTCGGTTTACGAGCTAGTCCACTCGGAAGATCGTGAGGAGCTACAGCGCCAATTGCTGTGGAACAGCTTTCTGCCGGCGGACATGTCCAGCATGCAACTGTCGGAGACATTGGCGCCCGACAAGGCACTGTACTTGGAACGCAGCTTCACTGTGCGCTTCCGCTGTCTTCTGGATAACACATCCGGCTTCCTGCGCTTAGACATACGCGGTCGCATAAAGATACTTCATGGACAGAATCGGAAGACGGAGGAGCCTCCATTGGCATTGTTCGCCTATTGTACCCCATTTGGACCGCCCAGCCTGCTAGAGATACCGCACAAGGAAAACATGTTCAAGTCCAAGCACAAGCTGGACTTTTCGCTTGTGTCCATGGACCAGCGAGGCAAGCACATACTGGGTTATGCGGATGCCGAACTGGTGAACATGGGCGGCTACGATCTAGTCCACTACGACGACTTGGCCTATGTAGCTAGCGCACATCAAGAGCGTAAGTAGAGTCATCCGAGCCGGAATCACAGTTTCAATTCTTGTTTTCACCGTATTCCATTGCAATTTTAGTATTGAAGACCGGTGCCTCAGGCATGATTGCCTATCGCTATCAGAAGAAGGACGGCGAGTGGCAGTGGCTCCAGACCAGCTCACGACTGGTTTACAAGAACTCCAAGCCGGACTTTGTGATCTGCACGCATCGCCAGCTAATGGACGAGGAGGGTCACGATCTGCTGGGCAAGCGCACTATGGATTTTAAAGTGAGCTATCTGGACACCGGTCTGGCATCGACATATTTCTCTGAAGCAGATCAGCTGGTGGTGCCGCCCACTAGTGCCAGTGTCTCGCCCACGACGCATGCGCTGCCGCCGCCGGTCACGCCTACCCGACCCAATCGTCGCTATAAGACGCAGCTGCGCGACTTCTTGTCCACGTGCCGCAGCAAGCGCAAGCTACAGCAGCAGCAACATCAGCAACAACAGCTGCAGGCACAGCAGTCATCGCCGTTGGCTCAGGTGGGCTCCCCCGCCCCGGCGGTCGTGGAATACCTGCCAGATCCAGCGGCTGCTGTAGCAGCTGCGTACTCCAATCTGAATCCCATGTACACCACATCGCCGTATGCCACCGCTGCCGACAATCTGTATATGGGTAGCTCCATGCCGGCCAATGCCTTCTATCCGGTCAGCGAGAATCTCTTCCATCAATACCGTCTGCAGGGCGCAGTCGGTGTTGGCGGATACTACACGGACTATCCGCATACAGGCGCGCCAGCCTCGGCGTATGTTGCCAACGGGTTCCTCTCGTACGATGGCTATGCCATTGCATCTAAGGCGCAAGACGACAAATGGCAAGAGACAGGAAAATACTACAGTGGCTATAGCAGCGGATACGGTAGTCCCACGTCAACGCCGCAGGTGAGTGTTTCAAATATAATCTCGTCAGGATTATAATCTTATACTTAAAGAAACCGTTACACCGCAGCAGATACCCCTGAAGACGCCCAAGTCCTCACCGCAAGTCATGGAGGTTATATCCTGCTCCTCGGACGGGCCCTCGCCTGTAGGGGTTACCAATGCGACGCCGAATGGAAGCAGTGTTACGCCCAAAGTAGAATTGTCCGCGACAACGGCATCTGCCGTCAGCCAAGATCCCTACGAGCGTCAGACGGTGCTCATGTGGGGCACAACACAGTCCAGCGGTGTGCCTCTCAACAGTCGCAGCGCCGTCAATGCCGGTGGCTCGCCTCAACGCACTACGCCCCTAACCAATGGCCTAAGCTATGCACACAACAACAACAATAATGAGCAGGAGCCCGTTGCGGCAACCAAGTGGAATGGCAGCAAGGCTGAGCTGACGGGCAAGTCAACCAGCGAGAGTACCCCTGAGAACTATCAGCTTCAGCACGACGACTCCGGGCTGTATTCGGCCTCCTCGCACACCACATCGCCCCAACAGCAGCAACAGCAGTCACATTCGTCACGTGGCCTCGGATCCAATGTTAGCAACTCCAGCAATTCCGTAACACACCCAGTCAGCGGCACCGAGCACCCTACGTTGCAGCCCAGCCATGCTCATCCGCATGCACCGCCGCAACAGCAGCAGGCTCACCCACAGCCGCCCAGCTGTGCAGCTGGCCTTCAACAGCAACCACACCAACAGCAACAACAACAGCCGCAGCAGCCGCATAGTATTCACGCTCATCCACATAGCCAGCAACAGCAGCACCATCATCATCAGCATCAACCTCAACCACAACCACACACCCATCCACATCATCAGCATCACAACGAAAGCAATGCAGCCGCTGCTGTGCATCATTTACATCCGCAGGCTACAGCCGGCACCGCCAATGGCAGTGAGGTATGGTCGCCCGCAAGCTATACGCAATACTCGCAGTATTTAGCTTATCACCACCATCACCATCACCACCATCCGCACCACCATCACGCAGCGGCTGCGTCCACGCCAGGCGCGGCTCATCACCATCTGCACCACCACCACCACGGCCAGCACACGGCAAGCCGCTAGACACTAATTCAACTAGAACCGCACCGTAGACGCACCACACACACACACACAAACAACACCCAACACACGCACACATAGCGCATTACTCAGTGCTACTGCCAGACTAACTAAACCTAAAACGCTACTCCCCCTACTAGATCCTAATCAGCACCCAACTGCAACAACATCAACAGCAGCAGCAGCAACAGCAGCAACTCGTTGGATATACGCTGCACCACCATCCACTGGAATCGCCGCCCCATTGTCGTACGTCTCCCACGCTACCCGCGGTGAGCAGCCTGCTAAGTGGTGGTGCATCAGCTAATGCCTCACCCTATCAGCAACTAGCGATTGTCTCCTCTGCAGCAGCAGTAGCCGCAGTTGCTCCCCCGCCGCTTATTATTTGTGCGGAAGAATCGCTGCAGGTGCTCAACAGCAACAGCAGTAGCAACGAGGCGCACATCAGCTCCACCCCAACAAGCTCTGCTCGTACCGCACGCAAGACTGCTAAGCTGCAGCATCAGCAGCAACAGCAACAGCAGCAGCAGCAGCAGCAACAGCATCACCAGCAGCAACAACTTCAGCCAAATTATCAACAACATCACACACAACATCTACTCTATCCGGCCAATATAACTGCACACACGGCGCTCGCCTATGCCCCGCCGTCGGCTGGTGCCTATATCGATGGCAGTCCCCTGCTCTCCTTCTCGGAGGTTACCAACACCTTGCTGAATCAGTAGACAGCTGTAATCCCTTAAAACACACACACATATAATATATATATATATATATATATATATATGCATATATTTATTTAAATATATAAACCATGTTCAACAGTTTTGCCAAAATGTGGACTATGACTATCGTATCTTCCATAATCTCAACTCAAAGACACCCACACACACACATATACGAATGAATGTTGAGAGCACAAACAAGTAAGAAAAGAGAGTGCAGTTTTTAGATATAAATTATATGAGAGCCTTGCCAATTTGCCAATTTGAGCTCCGGCATATCTAAGTGCTGTTAGCATATTATTGCTGGGAGGGCGATGATCGAGAACAGAAAGGAAATATCATTAATAAGGGAAGAGAAAAAAATTCAACAGGCAACCCAGCATTGCTAAGTTCTCAATCTGATGACTGAATTGGGAGCACTTCTATCTAATGATTAGTCCCCAAGCTACAGCATCTGGTTCGAGTATTTCGACTTGGATAGTTCATGGCAAGAATACAAACTTTATACACCCTGTCCATATCGATTGTCATCTCATACCCAATCAACGCAATGACCCCAAAAATTAAATGAACTAACCTCCATTCCAAGTTGTTTCTCCCCATTTTATGAATTGGTTGCCTTTTGTACTGAACACATTTCTCCCAATCAAGCAATCTAATCTAAGCAACAGAAAAGAAATCTCAGTGTAATAGTATTATTTAAAATGCAAATATTCCGAACCGAACCGAACCGAACCGAATTCAGAAAGGCATCTTTCTTTTAGTTAATCCTTCGACCCACACACAATATAATTCTATTTATTTTACTGTGATAATTTATATAAACATACATATGTACATGTAATACTTAACCCAAGGCAGGCAATTTGACCCGTATCCATAATTCCAATTACTTCCGTAACACGTCGAGCGATGTTATTATGGCAACAATAGAATACAATTAAACCTGCACAAAGTATGTATAATTCAGCGTCAGTTGTAGTAACAACCAAAGATTTTTATTTGTTATATTGAACACAAATTAATCTAATTGTAGAAAATACACATAAATATCAAACCAATTAATACAAAACTCAATTTGGGTTTTTCGATTGTTGCGCCAAATTTTAAGTTCTATATTTTCAGGCACTATAGTAAAAGAGCATTAGAAGAGGGAAACAAAATAATATAATCCGCAATTATTTGCTTAAGTATTTATAAGATTAAACATAATGAAATATTTATATATATAAATACAAATACATGTATATCAAAATACTTATTTTAATATTATTAAATAACTTAAAATTTAGAGGTAATAACAAGCAAACTAAATGCAAGTTAAGTAATTTTCATGATTCCTATCATTTAGCATGTAGTCCGAAAGCGTGTTGGATATTTTAAATATTTCTTGAACTTCTAGTCGCCCACATAAAACATTTACTATACATACTTACATAGATAACGTATAAATATATATATTAACCCTTATTCGAAATACTTTAATTGTAAATTTTGATTCGATAAGCCTGAGTTAAGGCAACAATAATATTAATAATTTGGTAATCAAAATTGTATTCCAAAACCTTAATCGAAGGTAACATACAAAATAAGTTTAACTTAAACGAGTTTTAAAAAATATACGGAAACATTTTATTTAACAAAAAATATTAGATCCCAAATTTCATGTACTCATAAAAAGCATATTCAATCAGAGCGAAATAAATCTAGAAAATATTCAATCGAAAACATGAATGAAACTTTAGTTATTCAGAAAATTATTTACTATCATAAATGTGTTAAGCAGATAGGCTGCTTAAGCGTCTTTCATCCCTTGCGAATATATGTTATAAAAATACAAATTACTAAGACAACATACACAGATAAATATCTTACATCCCGTTTTACAAATCAAATGTGGCGCCAATACTTTTTATTCCCATTCAATAACTGCTAGGGCTGTACTCAATGAGTACACATTTTGCCGAATCAAGTATTTAATAAGAAATAAGTATCGAAAATTCGTATATCACATTATTCAACACTTAAACTGCCAATTTGAGTATTTTATCGATAAGTGTATCGATACAACTCTTAACTAGGCGCTCAAATTTAAAATACAACCCTATTGACCAATTTGGTAGTTCTAGCTAAGCGCTTGAAGGCTTCTGGCTTTTTATTACTTATTATTCATTCGTGTATTTCTTTCTTATGGTACTCACCAATAATAAGATGTTTCAGCAGCAGCAACAGCAGATTTATGTGCTTCGAAATTAAGTTAAGCGGGAAATGCAGCCCAGGTGCAGGTTTTTATTTATGTTTTCATGGGCAATACAACCACAAAGCCACAGCAGCCTGCATTATGCCGTAGCTTAATTGGTGACTTTTCTGCTGCAATTGACAAACACAAAATGCATTGATTGACACCTAGCGAAGAATTTACTATTTAATATATTATATGTCATAAGCGTAATCGCCAACGCAACAAATTATAGAAATAAGTACAACAATGGTTGGAGTTGTCTAAAGACTTCTTAATAAAGGTCTCATCAATCGCTGGGCACCACAATGCCAGCACACCTAGACTGTAATCATATGTGGGCTACGATATTATAGATATTGTTCAGTTTTAAATGTTTACTGCAATCATTACGCCAAGTAAATAATGCGTCTTTCCAAATTTTCGGATATATATATGTACGGCCACATCTCGTGTAAATATGTGTGTACCATAGATAAAAAGCATCGCAATTAATCATATACCCTAATTTCTATATACAATGCATCATTGAAGCCAAAATTTTTGTTAGTTGATTCAACATCAGCATTGAGCATTGAACACATATTTCTAGATTGATGGCTTCATTGTTCAAGTGGCAGTTGCCGAAGTCGAGTGGAGCCACTTACTTTGGATAGATACAAATAATGCCTTCTGGGTCTATCCAACAAGCGGAGCAAGTGCTCCTGGCCTCATTGCCAAGTTTTCAAGGTCAAGATGAGCCGCAAAATAAATATAAATCCCCAGCAAAACAATTACTATCGACAGACTATTGTCGTCATTTCAGAACATGTATGCGACTGCCATAAGATGTGGACACTCACAATTAATTAGCATGAATAGATCGTCCATAATCTTTTCGTACAATACACACACCTATTTGGTATGCTATTGCACGAAAAGGCTTTTTTATACCCTAAGGTAATGACTCAATGGAGTATGCCAAAAAATATATGACAAACTTTGCATTCACCTTCCTCAAATATTAGTTTTATGGCATCTGTATCACGAGCTTTAGGATATCTGGTAGTCCGCAAGAGAACCTTTATTTGCCTTACTTGAAGAGGAAGTCTTTTATTATGGAGTAAAGCAAACCTGACAACAAAAGTCATACTCTACTTTACTTGAGAGTAGACAAATATTGCATATTTTGTTTTCAGTGTGCGGCGGGAACTTCGTGGCTTAAGTCTTTCGTTTGCGCCATTTTCTAACGTACAACAATTAACAAAGTGAGCCGATTTTTTATTTATTTGTTTTATTTAACATTGTTCGCTTTCCATTACCTGACCTTTAACAGTCGTGTTGTATACATTTAGTCCCAACGGCCATAACGTCTAAGTAGGTCTATAGAGCGGCGGCGAGATATGAATATATGCTGAACTATGCTGTGCTCAGCTTAGCTGTGCTGTGCTGTGCTGTGCAGTGCCCACAAATTGAACTTCACTAAGTGCAATAAATGAATCCAAAGGTGATAATCTTGGCTTATTCAGTGCTCTTCAGATTGCCAGACGCGTCACTTCGAATCATCACTTAAGGTCAATGTGGGCACGGGGTATGCTGGCTAAGATCATTATTCAGCGACTTGGCTGCTGCTGTTAGGTGACCTTGAAGCATTGTTGCTTGTTTGACAAATTTGTAGCACCCCAGTTAGAAAAATTGCCACTTAATGTCGGCCGCTATGTGACCGGATGCTCGGCTAAGCCGCTCGCATCGCATCGAACTTGGACTTGAACACAGCGACTTACAGGCAAAGGCGAAGGTATTTATGTAAATGTAGTACATACAACATACTTTATACATATATATATATATACCTATATATATATATATATATATATATATATATATATATATATATATTCTTAAGGCAATTTTATCAAACCACACTACACTCCCAAAAAAATTATGATCGTGGACTATGAGTGTTCACCATTTAATTATTTAGCATTACAACTTAGTTTGCTGTCCCTCCCTCTCTCTCTCTCTCTCTCTCTCTCTCTCTCTCTCTCTATCTATCTATTTCTCTCACTCTCAATTTTTTGGGCATAAGGAAACAAGAATCATTCCTCTATCGGCTATACAGTTTCAATTTACGCTGCGATTTTGTCAGCGTATGCTTGTCTTACTTCAGTGAAATTTGACAGGCTTGGAAGCACAAGTTAGGCCACCACATCTTAGCTACTCTATACTTTCATTTTTATGCTCATCAGCAGCTCTTGGCCCGCGGGTGTGTGTCGCTTTAAACAATTTTAATCAACGTGTGAATCTGTGTTTACTATTGTTGCTTTGGCTGTTTTTGTTGAGCCGGTTCAATGGGACCTTGCGAAATTCAGCAACAAGACTTAAGCTATCAACATGAATTATGCCGAATTGCACCAATTTAGCAATTAAACATATGTATGCTGCCCATTGGGCACGAACGTCAGAAGAAGAACTAAAGAAAATGAGCTTAAGTAAATGGCAAGAAGTCATTGTATTCTCTTTTAATACCCTGTAATTTGTAAAACTAGTTTTAGAGTGTTAGCAGGTAAAAGAGAAAGAGAGAGAAAGCTAGTGCATATTATAACTTCTTCCTACTCCTAGGAATATTGCATTGAAAGTCTGGATGTAGTGCCTTAAGCATAAATAACAAAATCCATTTGTTTTTTCAGAATCACATTATTCAATTATAGTAGAACCGTCATATCTTCAGATTTGAGTGTATCAACGAGTCGTATTAATCAACAACTGTTGTAGCTTATGTTGTTATTGTTTTTACAGCGCTGAAGGCCACCTTGAATAGAATCACACGCCTTTGTCACCCCCAGCCGTTGCCGCTTGAGTCAGAGGAACGAGAACTTAAAGATGTCGGTGACACACCTAGCCGGAATGTTCTGTTATGTGGTCTATACAGAAAGCTTGGAAGCAAAATTCTGTTTCAATGAGTATTTGTAGTTGCAGTCGCTTTGCAGCGAACATACTGAGCTAGAGGCCCCACACCTTCTCTTGGTTTCCATTGAACCCGTTGACATCGCCGCTAATTGCCAAAAGATGCGCCAGCAACAAGTGCAAAGCAAACTCGTGACAAGTGAGAAACTGAATTCGACATTCAAATTATCGTTATTCTAATGTAATTTTGAAATAGCTAACGGGAATCCCGACCTACACGCTATTCATCGTTCGTTATCTGAGAAAGTTGTTGATCTTGAAATGCTCATGAATATTGCGTAGATTTCGTATCCTTGGGCTTGGATCTAGCAAATTACATATCAGCCAATCTGAACTGATGTTGCCCATAACGAAATCACCTCATGTCGCTTGCAATTACTTGACCTTAACAACGGCTTTTTGGTAGCGTGTGCCAATCGCAGGTGGCGCTAATGCTGTTGCTGTTGCTGCTGCTGCTGCTGCTGCTGATGATGATGATGATGATGATAATGACAATGATGCTGCCTCTGATAAACATAATTTTGATGCTGCTGCAAGTCATTGCTCACCCAATTTCAAAAGATATTAACACGTACAAGTGTACTCACACTCACACACACGAGCTCGCACACGCACACGCACACTCACACATGTGTACGGACGAGCAAATGAATCTTAAATCTACTTGAGAGCATGTGGGCATCTAGTTCCATTAAATCCGCGCTAAGACAATTCAATGCAGTGCAGCGGCATTCACAGTACGTTTCGAATTTCTCTAATAGGCAACAAAAAGTCGCTGCGGGTTCGATTTCGATTTCGATTTGGACTTCATTTTGGAGTTTCGATTTTTGATTTTGATTGCCACAGCGAAGGTTAAGCTGTAAATTCAATTCAAATATGAATTACATTTACATTTGTTTATTGTTTGTAATTGTTAACGATCTGAAGATGGGCCCCAGCAAAAGGCATAGAGTACACGGTATTACAATCACCCATTACATTGGAATATTTCCAGAGTTTTATTAAACAAATATAAATAGCTCCCGAATTAAATTTAAATGATTTAGCAGAAAATGGGCAGACTCGTGATACAACAATCTCATTACATAGTTTGAGCTTTGATTGACAGCCATAGATACCAGCACCATGCATCTGTGTATAGTCTCCATTTTAAAGCGATCTATTACAGTAACCAATTGAAATTCAAATTTAATTGAATCTCAGCAATCGTAGAGCACTTGTGTGATACTAAGCTGAAGGCTGTGCTCAGTATTTACTCACAATCTAGATTTGTTGTAGCTGTTTTAGTTCTCACATTTGAAAGAAAAACTTTACATAAAAAGTTTGAAGAAATTTCTTTTATATTTAATATGAATAGCAAAGAGACAGAGTCTGGCGCGAGTTGCAATCAGAGCTATGAGGATGAAAACGGCTGCAACAATGGCAACTCCGAAGCCTCCCAACCGAAAACAGAGCCAGATGTGGAAGACACTGTACGAGATGAGCCGCCTATACGCGTTCGCGATATGATTAATTTATATAATTTTGCGACGCAAAAGAATCAGGAACTGGCGCAAGCCAAGTCCATATACTTCGGGGGCAACAACAAAAGTGCAACATCAATGGAGCTCAACGATTCGGAGCTGACACAGCAACAACAGTCGGAGCAGGAGCTCTGCGATGGTATATACCTTCAAATTCCAAATTTGGAGGGTATGGGGCGCGCCAGCAACAGCAGCAGGTAGGGATGCTCACGATTCAAACCTGCCGCGCTTACAGCCTATGTCTATCGACTAGTCGTACACACAATAAGAAATCGGGAAACTTTCGTGTGACCACAGCCAATGATCAGACATCGCTGCGGCAATCGCTGCAGGCGGATGCCGAGGCCGGGGCATCCGTTGAGAAATCATATCAGAGCAAGACTACTATTAGACGCACCGAACAGGGTGGGTATGATCCGATTGTTGTGAGGACGATCAACATTTCACTATTATTTCACTCGAATTCTAGGTGTTCGCATTATTATTGACATCTTCTTCGACAAGAATGAGAGTGAAATTGACATCGTAGGCAGTCGCGTGGAGACGGACATACCGGAGAGTCGTATTTTGGCCGATTTCCAGCAACACTCGTTGGCCATGCGCTCACAGCAAGTCAAGCAACAACCCAATGTTTAAGTCGTTTTAATTAGTTCCATGCACACATACACATTTACTTATGTAGGAAAGGACGTCACAAAATTTCTTGTTAACCATACGTATCGTTGTGGAGTTTGTTTGTTTGACAACACGCATTTATTTCATTGAATTGTAGTAGTTTCTATTTATACGAATATTGGCTTTTCCTTTTTTTTATTTTTCCCCCTTTTATAGACAGCGCATTCACACAACTTCCTGCCCAGCTGCGGCATCACGACCTGGGCATAGAAACAGCCAAATAATAAACGCTGCTGCCGCCATATGAATATATAAACCTAGAAATGCAATGAGGCAACACCAAAATAAAACTAGCCCCAGTTGATCTCCTCCACTCAGCCCCCCTTTCTCTATCACTGTCCTCTCTCTCGCTCTCTCTCCAACTATATATCTCTCCATTGCGGTTCTCAATTTTTTCCTTAGCTTTTCGCTGCACGACAAAGGGCTTTGAAAGGCGGCAAAACAAGTAAATAAACGGCATGAATTCAAAATGGAAATCTCATCTTACAAAACTCACTGCAAACTGAAAACTGAATACATAGGTCTGAAATGTGAAAACGGCGACGCCAACGCCAACGCTCGAGAAGAGCAGTACTAGATGTTGTTGCCTTTCGTAATCCCTTCGGCCCAATCTGACTTAGATCTTGAGCTGCTGTTACTGCTCGATCGCTCTATTTAGCCAACAACTGATGATGATGATCCAATAAATTAGACAAATAAACATTTGGTAAACGGTAGCATGCATACTCGACTCTAATACCCCGATTCCCAACCATTGAAAATGAAAATGAAATTGTAGCTGCAATGTTAACGCTTTGTTGACTACCCTGGTCCCTGGCTCTAGCTTTGGCGCTAACTGTGCCTCTGACTCGGACTGAAGCTGGAGCTGTGCTGCCCACATCGGCAACATTAGACGATCTTTGACTCAGCTTCGTTTATTAACGAAGATGGTTGTCGCACAGTGGTCGTCGTCTGCTTGTTTCGTTAATCAATTTAAAAAACTTAACACATCTAGTACAAGCGATAATTAAACTTCTTGAAAATTGTAGCTGTCTTTGAAAATAAATTTCAATATTAATTTATTTCTTAAAATAATTTATTTCTTAAAACCGTAAACATCTATAAAATGATACATAAATAACTTGCATCCAGTCAAGTATTCAATAATTTGAATGAACTCGTTTGTGCCACTGTGCGCTGTGTCGGCGTTGATGACGATCGCTTGGCGCTTCTTTGGAGCTGCGTCTAGTGGGCGGACTTTGCCAGCGGCCTAATGTGAATTTTAAGCCAAGTCGAATGCATTCGCAGCCATCAGTTGACTACGAGACATTGTGCGGTGCGGTCGACGCAGCGGCAAAACCAACAGCGACAACGACATAGATGCAAAAATACTGAGACACAAAGATTTAAATAGAGAAGACGAAAACAGAGGCGCGCGTCTTTTGAACTGCAATTTGCAAATGTGCATTAACCGATAGGCATTAAGTGTTAAGTGGCGTACCGTAATAAATATATAATTTATGCCAGCTGAGTCTTGTGGATGTGATTGAATCTGAAGTTTCAAAGTTAACGCGTGTGCTCTTGACTTTGTTTCCACATTTGATCAGTCAAACAGCAACTGACATTTGATCTTTGCAAAAGATCGCCGATCGGGCGACTCGTGTGATTCGCGATGTGTCTTTAGTGCGATACTCAACCTAGACCATATGGAGTACCATCGAGAGCACCACCTACGTGTAGCACAGCAATTTGTTGATTTACTTTAAGACTCAGGTGAGCCGTAAACCAACTATGATCTCTGACTAGTTCCAGCCCATTGCCAGACGCTCGTAATTCCTTCCACTCAGTTTCAACAATTAGAAGAAAAATGCCAAAGTCGTAATCAACCTGTAAAGCCATCTAATTGGAATAATTGTTATTGCTGTTGCTGTTTTTGCTGTTGTGGCTGCTGCTGCTGCTCTCTGTGGAAATTGCTAGCAAAAATGTCAAATAGGCTTTGAGCTTGGCTGTTTCTTTACATTTTTTTTCTATGTTGTGCTGCAAGGCACAAAGCTGCAATAAACAAAAAAAAAAAAAAAAAAAACAATAACAAAACCAGCATCACGAGCTGAGGATAAAGTTGCAAATATTGTGTTGCTAGTTGCCGTTTATTGTCAAAAAGGTCAAACCAAAAAAAAAAGAAAAACTCCCGAAACAGACATCAACCGAAGAAATACAAACTACAAATTTTTCCATGTTTTGCTGTTGAGCTTAGAGAACTGCCTCAAAATTCGGAAGGGATTTCAAGTGATGCTCAGTTTTGAAAGCTCAATTAGTTAGTATTTGCTCAGTACTTATGACTTTAAAATTTCAAAAATTTAATCAGCAAAATTATATATATTTTAAAGCTCATCAGATGGTCAACGATATGACTTGATAACTAAAAAACTCAGCTAACTTTATTGAATATTTCAGAATTGATTGAAAGCACTCTAGCAAGTTAGCCGTCAAATGTAGATTAAGAACAAAAAACTCGAAATGAAACAGCTTGAAGACGATTTATATACTTGTAGATTGCTTAAAATAGTTCGATTTATGTAACTTCAAGGAAATCAAGTAAATAAAACTGAAAATTAAGAGAAAAAAAACGCAAAATAGTTCAAAGTTCAAATTTACAAATTTGGAAAGCTTGGAAAGCAACAAGCAACTGCATTTAATACAGCACGAAAAGAAGCTTACTCAGAATGTATATATATATATATATATATTGTTTTGTGTGTGTGTAGTCTGAAACTGCAAGGTTGCAAATTGAATTGTAGGTGGAGGTCGAGACAGAGGCAAGGCAGAGGCAACGGCAACGGCAACGGCAACGGCAACGGCAACGGCAATGCGTTGCAGATCTGCCAGCCATAAAATAGCAACAATTTATGCCGCTTGTTGGAACAGCAACAACAACAACTAAACTGCAAATGTTTTTTTAAATTACAATTAATTACGAACTTAAAATCGAAAATTGTTTTCACCCTGGCTGCTGCCCCCAGCCCCATTGTTGCTAATTTCAACAAAGCTTTTGAAGAAAGTGTGGCTTGAGCATCTTTAGTAAGTTTTAAGGCATACACAATTGGAGTATAATAGCAATGTAAAAGTCAATTAGTGAACACTTTCGAGCCCCGTACTTACAATATTTATTTAACACTTTCAGCCCCAACAAAATTCCACTAAGTTGGCACATTGATTAGGCAATTGGAGACAGCTATAGAAAACCGAAAGCATAATAAATAATACAAAGACAACAAACCGTTGACGAAAATGCCACCAAAAATGAAAGATTTTCATCTGGAAGCATTCGCAATTTGCTGTTTCATCATGATTTTGGCTAATGTGGTAAGTTTTTGACAGCGCATACCACATCCCTTCTCATCAGCACATATCACATCACGGCTATATTAAAACAATAAAGCTTTTATCTTTCTTTTGTTTCATTTATTTATTTATAGACATAAGAGATGTCTTCAGATTTAAAGTGTATATTTGAAAACATTTTTTGTATATTTTTTTTTTTCGTATCTCAGACATGTTAGAATTCTTCATTTCTATTTTTGGCTCTTATCAAAGTTATATTAGTGAAACTGTTCCTGAATTACAATAGGTCTTTGAAATATGCAAAATAAATAAATAAGTCAGAGTTATCTAAGATGTATTTGCAATTTTGATTATGAAACAAAATTCCAAGAAGTAAAAGTTTATTTTTATCTATGTTTTATTACAATTAAAATACAATAATTTTTAGGAAATTACTCCTCATCTCAAAGATATATATCTTGAAACCAACTTGAAAGGTGAATATATTTATACGAATGATTAGCCAGTCAGATCAAATCTGAAACAATTACTCAAATAATTAAAGTTTGTACTATGCACATGTCTATTTAATTCTATAAAATATATTTATACACATATCTATAAATATATATGTAAATGTATATACATATCTCGAAATCATCATTAACATTCCTCAGGTTTTTATTTACTATGTATATATTAACAGTCGAGCTTTGGCACATTCGCTGTTCAAATGGCTCATCAAATATTTTTATAGTACATCTTAACTATTGTATTTAGTAATTACCTTATTCATATCTATTCATTTATTCATTTTCCTTAATAGATTTATCAAAAATTGATGTTTATTAGCTAAATTGTTGTCAATTATATTTGGAAGATTTTTTGTATCTGAAATGAAGTTGGCGCTAGGTTCCAAAAATATAACTATATACTAAAGATTTTTATATTTTACGCGGTATGATTCAGAACTAATACTTCAACAAATAATTATCTGCATTTAACCGGTAAATAGAAATAGACATCTCATTTTATCATATATCGTGATACTACTTTACACTTCCTAGTTGTAAATAACTGTCTATTCAAACTTACTTACACAGAAATGCAAAGAATTTGTATGCAAAACAAAAACTGCATTAATCAGAATATATTATTCTTTTAATAATCTCTATTTTTGGTATACAGTATTCAGAATTTAATAATATATTTATCTAATTTCTGAAAAGGTAATAATTATTAGCTTATTAATATTCGTAAAAAATCTACAATCAATATATAATTTAAATAAATTAATAAAGTTTCTTCAGTGACCTCTATAACAACAATATTTTATTACAACAAATTCAACAAGTAACAAAATACTAGTCTAGACGGCTCGACTAAGAGATACCCTGAATACTCCATTGAGCTGTCATTCCAGTCATTAAAATTTAATTTATTCATTAATAGCAAACAACACATACTTACTATGCAGTTATGAGGCGGCAACGCTGCGTCTGTTAAGTTTTTTTTAGACATACGTTCTTCATGAAATTTTCAAAGCATAATAACGACATTTATATGTGCCTATTCACCAAATTTCAAGTCTCTAGTATTTGATTTACGGGAATTGCGAATTTTTGTTAATTGTGGCGACCGGGGGCATGGCATCAAAAATCCAAAGATAACAAAATATCGTAATCAACATTAGTGCAAGATTCTATCTTAACCGGTGTGCACGCTAGGCCTCAAAAACAAAGCGACTTTTTCGATCGTTATCGATTATAAAGAAATGGGATGTTATCGATAAAAAAAACAAACTCGTACGCATATGATATTGTCGAACATTTTGCTTTTCAAGTTCATTTCAAGGCTCTAGCTTTTGTGGTTTACGAAATCCACGTGTTGACACTGACTGACGGACGGACGGACGGACAGGGCTAGTTCAACTCAGCTCGTCGAGCTAATCAAGAATATATATACTTTATGGCTGTGGCACGTCTCCTTCCACCTGTTATATACATTTTCACAATGGGTAAAATAAGAAACAAAACTCTAGTCGAAA
This sequence comes from Drosophila mettleri, assembly GCA_035047625.1. Taxonomy (NCBI): domain Eukaryota; kingdom Metazoa; phylum Arthropoda; class Insecta; order Diptera; family Drosophilidae; genus Drosophila; species Drosophila mettleri. The sequence goes on from JAWNPI010000035.1 coordinate 21,394,833, forward strand.
CTGCTCGACTAAGAGATATCCTGAATCCATTGATTCATTAATCATTAAAAGTTTCATTTATTTATTAATAGTAAATAGTAATATGCGTACTGCGCAGTTATGCTACTGTAGAATAGGCTGTACTATGGAAACTTTATTGTTTAATGACTTTTTTCTCGATATACGTTCTGAATGAAATTTCCGGGGAGTGATTATGACATTAAAATGTACCTATTTGCCAAATCTCAAGTATTTGATATAGTATTTGATATACGTGAGTTGTCATTTTTGTTGAATTTTGGGCAATCAACCACAACTCAGTGCACGATTCTATCGTGAACGGTGGGCATAATACGGCTCAAAAACAAAACAAAATTTTCGATAGTTATCGATAAAAAGAAAATAGGATGAGTTATCGAATTATTTGTACTACGTACGGTATTATCGAGCATTTTGCTTTTTATTTCAAGTCTCTAGCTTTTACTGTTTGCGAGATCGCTGCGTTCATACGGACGGTCAGACGGACATGGCTATATAGACTCAGCCCGTCGAGCTGATCAAGAATATATGTGGCACGCCTCCTTCTGCCTGCTTGATAAGCTCTCACAATAAGAAATTGGTTGTTAATCATTTCAACAAAATTTCCCGCTCTACCAACTGGAAATGGCCTTTGGCGTAAGCTCTGACAACTATTTCGTCTTGAGCTTCTTCATATAGTTTTGTGTGCTTGACTTGGCTGTTTTCTTGCATATAGCGTTACTTCCCAAGTGCTTTTGAGCAACGGCGGAAAGTGTTGTAATTTTGCGCTCTTTACGCTTTGTTTCATTTTTAATTTATTCTATGGTCTGTCTATGTGAGTACACCTTCTGATATGGGTATTCATTCACACACATGCCACAAAAAACAAACGGCAAAGGTCTTCAAGCATATTAAAACAAAGACGTTGATGTAGTCGCTGGCCAAGTGACCTTTTTACTGACACTTTAGCAGCACAACAAAAAAGAGGAGAAAAAGCGACAGCAAAATGGAACAAAATACGTAACAAAAAAGTCGGTTTTCTGTCTTTTTTATACCACGGAATGCAAAAGAAGATAAAGTTGAGTTAAAACTGAGGTTATATTTATAGTTATGGAACAACCCTCCAAAGAATCCGTTACTTTGCGCTATTTAAAAAAGGCTCCCTAAGCATCGAAAGTAAATAAAGTGAATTTAACTTTAAAATTAAATATACCTATTCGCAGCATGTGATCAAATCACAAATTACTTAAATTGGCCCCGAGTCAAGTATTTGGTTAGTTGACTACCCAAATGGTTTGCTATGCCAAATTGCTAGTCAGCCACATCTTTAAGATCTTCACAGATTCCGAATTGAACACTGTCTCGATGCCCGTAAAAGGCGAATGCAAAACAATTTTGTCAGCCCACAGTGTCGCAAATTAAAGCTAATCACATTACCTTTTAAGCCAACGGGAGACCTAATCAAATAATCGCGGTGCAATCGAAATGCGCTTCAGTGAGAGACCGCGGCTTTGAAATATAAAATAAAATATTTTTATTTTATGCGAATTTATTTAACACTGATACTATAATTTTTCAAATGAAGTCAGCAATCTAGATCACGGTATAAATGCTGCACTTCAAAAATATTACTAGATAGATTTCATTTAACCTGGCCATAAATGCACTAAAAACAAAAATGTCAGCAAATATCTTTTATTTTTTAATGTGGCCTAAGTTTAGTCACAGCTGTGGAATTAACTGTGAAACGTTAACTCAGGAATTTGAAGGGTTTCGCAAAAAGCGGACGTCCAACGAATTTATCTGAACAAAAAAATCGGTTGTCCAGCACATGAACATTGTTTTTGCCTTTTTTACAAAATTATATAAGATTTTGTAGGGCTACGCGGCGGTAGCTTCACGTGCTTTATTATATTGTTTTGAGGCAGCTGGGAAAATAATTTTTCACGGACTTGGAAGACTTGGCTGCGGAAACTTATTCACATATTCACACGTAGCTGAAGAGGCCCAGTGGCAGATTTCGATAAGTCATTGGGCTATAATTTGCGAGAGGCACATGAAGACTTTTTCTATATAATTAAACAAAAACTTTGAAAGACACCACAGTTGACATTTCACACAGCAGCAGGTCGCTGCATTGGGCCCATCGACTGTTGCAACAGCCGTGGCACCATGTGCCACGTTATGACATCACTTCAATTCATCAAATGTTGGACTATAGCCTAAAGCTGTGGCATACACATCTAACTCAGCCAGTCAGATACAATCGCAAACGCTCTTGGTCTTGGCACGAGACCTCACTTCGACTATGAATATATCTTGATCAGACAGCAGGGTACTCGCTATCATTTGTTTAGCTTCAATAATAGCTTTAGCATCTACAGATGAAACTCTATATTTAACAACATTTTTTCATATATTTTCATATATATCATGGTCTTGGTTCACTGTTAAATCTAAACTTTCTCTCTCTCCGTTTCCTCATCATCGAACATATTCATGTTTCGTCTTAGTTTTTAAGATCATAGAGCAGAAGATATCACACTTTCTTTTAAGGCTCCTGTAACACATACCCAAATTATGAATATTATTATTCCTACTTTTATCTAGCATAACATATACATACACTGTAAGTAAATATATACTAAAAATTATATACATGTATATATTCCAGTGCCAAGCTGCACTAAACGCGCAAAAGACGTCCTTCTCTTGTACAGGACGACCAGCAGGCTACTATGCGGATGTAGAAACCGGCTGTCAAGTAGGTGTCATAATAGTGTACACAACTTTATGTTCGTAACGTTGTCATGTTTCCACACTAGGTCTATCATATGTGCGATGGTTTGGGCCGTCAATTCAGCTATACCTGTCCGAATACAACACTCTTCCAGCAACGCATGCTCATCTGTGATCATTGGTACATGGTCAACTGCTCCAAGGCAGAGAGCAACTATGCTGCAAATCTTTTGATTGGTATGTTTCAGTCTGAGTTCCTTGAGTTAGTCTGGTCTATATTTCTTATTGATATACCGGCAGGTCAACGCGATAAGCCGTTCGTTAATGATGAGGAAAATAATTTGCGTACCCCACGTCCCGATCTTCTAGATCGTCCGTATGCACCCGACTATTCTGGTGAATCATTTAGGAACCAATATAAGGTGAATCATCCTGAATTGAACTCACCCTTCCAAACACTGACCACTTTACCTCTTATCTTACCTAAGCAGCAACTGACGCCAAGTCAAAATCGAATACGCGATGATTCCACAAAGAGCGGCGAAAAATTTGAAACACAACTAACACAAAATAGTCAAACACGCTGGCGGATTCCCCCGCCCAGCCGCACTATCCTCCCACCTGCCTTTGAACCACAAATAGAAATAGCTAGCAGCACCCCACAGCCCCGACCCAGAGTAATCAGTAGCAGCAGCAGCAGTAACACCACCACCACTACTACTACTACTAGCACTCGCAGACCCGCTACCATTCCACCTACAATGCCACCAAAACGTACGGAAGCTCTATATCAACGTCTGGCGGATATGGATACGGATGACCTGGGTACGAGTCACAGTACACGCTACAATACCTCAGCGGACTTTAATTCCGCTGAGGTGGCATCGACCAAAAACTCCACCAAACTTGTTAAATTCATCAAAATGCCATCGAAAATCTATGAGCCTCCATTTGTGTATCCCATTTATAATCAGGACATGCATGACGTGCAGCCTGTTACAGAAACTTTGCGTACATCATCAGCGATGCCTTTTAGCACAGCCTCTACTCAAACGCGTTTTTCAGTGACAGCCGCCAGACCCAGCACCACTACAAGACCACTAAGTCGTCCCACCACATATGCCGGACAGCCCTTCTCCCACAGCACAGTCGCCACCACAGTAAGAAGCACAACGCCCAATTATCGTCAAGCTATGGCAAGCACAGAGCATCGAACACCCACGCCGGCGCAAGCATTTCGCCTGGCCCCACCTATTTCAACAGAGTCTCCCAAAATTAGGGGAAAGGGTGAGCTACCTTTTAATGATCTGTTGCCTCCATTTGTGGAGTTTGTGCCACATGACATAGCCACAACCCAGGGACCGCCCATTTACTACGAATGGAAGGTGCCAGCCAACGGGCTTGTGCCACCCAAACTGGACCCGCCCATAGGCGTAAACGGACGAGAGTACCCGGAGACTAATAGTGACTACAATATTAAGGTTAAGCTGGAGAGCGTTAACTCGAAGCTAAATGATATTGTGAGTCACAATGCTGTCGCAGCTGCTACTGGAATTGCACCCAAACGATTGCCCAGCTCGCGTTCTATTAAACCCAATGAGCTTCCCCCAGTGGCCCCGGAAAAAGCACAACGACGTGCGGACGTGGTCAGCACTAGCTCCAGTTCCACACTGACATCGGATATAACCCAGTTACGGAAACAGTTACTCATACCGGAATATGCTTTCCCGCTTGAGACTATCGGAAGGACGGGCTATGCACCCGGCTCAAGTGTGGCCGGTGATCTTTACAACTCATTTCAGCTAAAGATACCTGAACGGAGGTCCGGTGGCGGTAGCAGCAGCTTATTTAGCAGCAGTTCTAGTTCCACTCAAGGAAGATGGTTCGGCGAGAATCCTAAGTGCCCCGAGTGTCATCCATCATTTGTGGTGCCCGGCACCTGTGAGCCCTGTTTGCGTAGATAGTTAACTTACTCTTAAGTTTCATTCTTCCTTCCTAGTATTAAATGACATAATGTTCATAACCGCCCAGAAAATCCGCCTTCGCATCTTTTCATGCATTTAAATGTTAACTTTATTGTATACACTCACAGTAAAAATAATGCGCATTAAATAAGTGAATAAAAACTACGTATATTCAAACATGAACCACGGTTCACAATTACTACGCTTCAGGTGGTAAGTATTCAGTATTTTACAATTAACTGATATTATAGCAATGCAACAGTTTTGCTTGCCTAAAACGGCAGACTAACTACATATGTATTGTCGTAAATTCTATAGAAATGGGCGCCGAGAAGCCCAAATTTGAAATTTGTATATGAGTATTTGCGCAAAAAGCTGATGTAAAAGTCTTATCAATATGCTTATAGAAAATATATATGTATGCATATAATTAGTTGTGATAAAATTGCCTGTTATCGGTTCACAATGTAACATATTGAAGACTGTCAGCAATTTCACATTTAACAAGGTTCAAATGCTATTCATTCACTTTTTTTTTTTTTAACATTGACTTGGTAGCCTTCAACAATAAAATGTAATAAATGGAGCTTAATTAATTTTGAATAACCTTTCAATGCGATTATTCGATGCTTGTGACTCATTAGGATAAGCTCAATTTGTATAGTGATTAACCGTATCAACTGCTTGGCAAATATTTTGTGATTCTATATACAATATGCAATTGTTGCTTCGCAACTCGCCGTTTTTGTTTCAAACGCAATGCCGCAATGATTATGGATCGTCTTCTGGTACAATTTTAATAGTTAAAAATCGTTTTTGACAGTCAGACGGATAATTTTGTATTGTTACAATTTGTTCGAATGTCCATCTGCAATTTTGTTGATATAACAGAATCAAACACATTTGATTTGAAAGGCACATTTCAGTAAATGCATGATTAGTGATCAATGTTGGCTTGATGGAGCATGTCAGAGCAGATACGACAGAGCGATTTGACAGTGTATAAAATCGATAAAAGCAGATCATTAGGAAATCTTAAATAATGGGACAGACAATAGGATATGATAAAATTCGAATAGAAACTTTTGACTAGCATTTTGTTCAAGGCTCATAAAAATAAACACTCGGGGACCAGGGTCGGATAGCGCCCACCGACATTTCCGGGTGGGCATGGACTATCATATTTTTGGGGCCAGGCTCATCGCCAGGGAACTCGTGACCCACCGCTTGGGCGCGCAAAATAATTTGATGCCCCTTGGTTACATCCACATTAGCTACAACGCCCGATTCGTGGCGATAGCTGTAAAAACGATTGGTCAAATGACCATCCACATATATCTGAATAATTAGACAATAGAAACACTTGATTAAAGCTATCTGAGATTATAATACATGTACTCACCTCGTAGCCACCAATGCCGGCGCAGTCCTCCAATTCCCATTGGACATACAGCGCACGACAGCCCAAGCTGGAAACACTCGTAATGCTAGCCGGGAAACTGTCTCCCGGTGCATTGCCCATACACGCAGATGGAGCTGGAGTCTTCGGAAGTGCACAAGAAAATTATATAAATATACTTATGTATAAATGTACTCATTGAATATTATTTACCTTGGGATTTATCTTATTCTTGTTTAGCACCTGATTCATGGCATGTAGGTCACAAATAATAGAATCAATGAAAAATCTCTGGAAAATTTTAAACATGTTTAATAAGAAAAGTAAATATATAGAGAAATCAATATTAAGTGCATGTAGTCCTTCAACAAACAGAGCAGCTGTTATCTCAATGAAATGTACTCACAGTTTCAGCAACTGGATCGTATTTAACGGCTTCCAGTGTCTTGGAAACAGTCTGACATTGATTATCACAGATGAGAGCTCGACAATGACAGCAAACGCATGGTTCTGGTGGATCTATGTGCTCTGTGCCCTCCTCTTCGAGCTCTTGTTGATCTTCACACAATTCACACATTCGCCGCATCATGTATTCGCACAGGAGTCTCTCTCTTTCCGTAAGAGGACTCAATGAATCATCAATTTCAGACTCTTGTAAGCCGGATGCTTTTATCATGGTACCAGAGTCGGGGGAAAGCTCTTTTGCTGATTCTCCATGATTCTCCATGTTACTATCTTTTGACGATTCTTCTCGCTGACTTAAAAAGCTGCTTACCTCGTTGGGTAATTCTGCTTGAGGACTTATATTACTACACCGGTCATTTGAGGATTCTTCTAAATGACTCATGTAGCTGATTTGGCCTTTTTGGGATCCTGATCGAGGACTTATATTGTCGCCGCGCTCTTTTGACGATTCTTCACCGTGACTTATATAGCTGCTCAGCTCTTTTTCTGATTCTGCTCGAGGGCTTATGTTGCTGCTATGCTCCTTTGATGATTCCGCTTGAGGGCTTATGTTGTTGCTCAGCTCTTTTGGTGAATCTGCTCGGGGACTTATGTTGCTGATTCGCTCTTTTGGTGATTCTGCTTGAGGGCTTATGTTGCTGCTATGCTCCTTTAATGATTCCACTTGAGGGCTTATGTTTGTGCTCGGCTCTTTTAGTGAATCTGCTTGGGAACTTATATTGCTGCTTCGCATTTTCGGTGATTCTGCAGGAGGGCTTTTATTGCTGCTATTCTCTGCTCGAACCGATTGTGCTCCAGGACTTATATTGCTGCTCTGTTCTTCTTGCACTGGTAGTGACGTGCAACACTCTTCGTCGAGAATAATTTCATCATCGGTTTGCGCAGGAGGCAATGCGTCGATTTTTTGAGATGCTTCCGATTTTTCAACTTCTGCGGTCGGTATGGATAATGTAATACTTTTCTTTTCCGTTTCGGGTAATTTGGAATCACATAAAATGTCATCCGTCAGTTTCGACTGAAACGATTTGAAATCTTGAGTTTTGGAACCACGAGATTTGCAACTGCACGATGCATAATCGGTTATTTTGGTTACATCACATGATTTATAGTCGTTTGATTTCGAACTAGACGCATCGGGGGTTTTATAAGTAGTGGCGGTAGTACAGCTACATACTGGAGTCTTCGAGCTATTATCTTTGGATTCAGGATCGGTTGAATGGGATTTGAAACATGGATTAAAGTTTGGATTTTGTTGGAAGATGGCTATTTCCGTCAGTTCCATAGGCGAACACTTTTTCTTATTAGGAAAACATTCTTCTACACATCTTTCCACTTGTTCTAGGCACTGCAAACGCTCCACTTTATCCTTCGACTTGGTAAGCTTATTTGGGGACATTCGACCAGCCGTGACTGCCGCCATGCAATCTTCATAACCCAATGGCACGTCCTCCTGATCCTCGTCTTCATCTTGTTGCAGCATCAAGATTAGCTCACGGAACAGTTTCTGTATAACAGCCGAGCGATCCATTCGATAGTCGTTTCTACCGTTCATCAACTTTATTATATTAACCATGCGTTGATTTGATGCGTCGATTTCCGATTCACAGCTTATGAAACTAGATATTTGTTGATCTGAAGCGCACTCACAATAGATTTCATGCCGTATATGATTCTGCTGTTGACCACACGGATCACTCCAGTTCTGTTGTTCTGAGGCACACTCATAAAATTGAACACCTCCGGAGCTTTGGAAAGTGGATTGTGGTTCCTCCCTCCATATCATACGTTGTGAGATATTCTGTTGCTCAGCCTGTTGTTGTCCACAGGGTGGAATCCAGATGTGATCTTCAGACATACAGCTCTGAAAATTGGCCTCCGATTCTTCCATTGTGCATTCACAAACGACGTTATTTTGTTGCTGACTCTGTTGAGGACCACAAGTAACTTCTGAAATCTGCTCTTGCGCTGAGCAATAATCACAATAGATTAGACTATGCTCATCTTGTTGCTGACCACGTAAAGCAGCCTGTGATGACTGTTCATTCGGTTGACTTTTTTTACTTCGACACGACAGTAAGTCAAAAAGTCTGCATTTATTATTCGCATCCTCGCCATGATCCGAGGTCGTTATACAAGATTTGGACTCTTTAGTGGCAATGCCTTCGGATGGTTCCATACTTGAATGGCCTTTTGACTGCTTGTCGTGATCGCCGCATAAGGCGGATGACAGAGATGGACCCAAAGACTTTGAACAAACTACTTTTGGTTGTGCTGTTGGTTGCGTATTTTGTTCTTTGGTGCCTCTAGAACAGCATATGGAAGTGTCTGATGAAGAATAACAGTCACAAAATTTGTCAGTGGGGCTCATAAACACAACTTTTGTGCTCTGTGAAACACTGCAATTGGGATTGACATTTTTATCCTCAATCCTTTTAAAAGGTGGACCATCTCGACCAGTTGGACATAACTTCATCTTATCAACAGAGGAGCACAAGCACGTGACGTTTGCCATGAAGGACTGTGAACGAGACGATGTCTTGTCAGTGTAGCCCATCGACGATTTCTGACAAGAAGCTGTCACATAGTCGTCAGTTTTTGCATATTTCTCGTTACCTTCGACAAGTTTAGTGCACTTAATGGATGTTGTTATGTGACTGGTGTCTACATTAAAATACCGTTCACTTTCATTAATCATGCTAGTAACTTCAGATGGTTGACAGTTCTCATTTGGACAAATCGTTTCCGCGTCCCAGTATTCATCACTTTTTATATATTGATCAAAGGGTTGAGGTGGTAGACATGGTGGCATGTCGACATATTGCCCACATTTTATAGACTTCTCTTCATTAGCTCTGTCCTCTTCGGTGAAGTTCGACTGACAAGGATAGCTTTGATTATCATCCTTGGCATTATTCATGTCCTTGTTTCTATTATCGACCAGCTGACTAGGGCCAGATGTAAAACTATAGAAGCCAGTGCTTCCCATCTGTGGACAATAGTTATCGACTGCACGAGAAATATCGACTGGGTCAGCAATGCTGGGTTGTACACTTTGAAAATCTTTGGCATTATCATATTGACCGCACTCGCATGGTGTTTCACTTTGGTCCGTCTTCACGGTATTTATGTCGTTTATCTGGCAGCGAGGCTGAGTCGTGTCAGTGTTATTGGCATTTTGACTTTGACTCACATTATTTGAGTTTAAGGGGAAGTACCGACTAGACGCGGTGACGTGGGAATTAGCAACACAGGTTGTCTCAAGTCCGATTGAATGTGGATCGACGCTTGACTGAGGGTCATTCTTCATGATATTGAAATCTTCTGACGCGATATACACATCGCTTGCATATGTGGGTACATTTCCGTGTTCGACATAGTTGGAGCTAAGATCGCAGGAATCGATAAGTCCGTTATCTTGAACGCTACAGTCAACTTCAGGCTTCGTGAATTCAATCGAGTTACATTCATCATTCGTATCGGCTAGCATGGTATAGCAGCTCGTAACTGGGCAATTCGATCCGGGTTTAAGTGGAGGTGGCGGTGGCTGTGGCGGATGCGGGTTGTTAACCGCACAAGCACGATTATTTACGTCGTTAAAAGTCGAGGGCTCTACGGCTGTAGCGGATGGTATACTTGGTTGAAATTTTGACAGACTACATTTATCTGTTTGCTGGTATTGCGGACAAGACTCAGGAATGATTATTTTCCTCCAATTGTTGGCCCTATCCTGAATGGTACTCGGGCCCTTATATTGGTCATCGGACTGGTTCTGCTCTTGATAATGCTCATTTTCATCATTCTTATCTATAAGTCGGCATAAGTATTGTGTGGGATAATGAATTTCATCCATGGAATTTAAATTGTCTTGAAAATTCTGATTCAGGTCATCCGTCTGCAATGTCTTGTCCTGAATAAAGTTACTACAGTGCGACCGCATATAGTTTTTGTGGAGATAAGTTCTATTTGTCTGAGATACCTTATCCCCTAGAGCACAACTCTTCATTTGTGGCTTTCGTGATTTTGAGTTTTTTACAGTCTGTATACCTGTTGACTGACAGGGCACTTCGAAACAGGTGCTTGGCAATTGGTTCATAGTTCCCTGAGACTTGCTTCTTAAATAGGATTGGTCGTCAGTTAAAATGTTTTGGTTAAGACAAATACTTGGGTCGCGGTGCTCATCCTGCATATACATCAGAGCTGGGCAGTCTGCAAAATAATAAAATAGAAAAGATTCTGTTAGATTGCTGTTGGACATGATTTACACGTTTATTCTGATGGGAGAGAACATTAATTTAGAAAGCCATGGAATAAGGAACTGATTAATTGAATGACAAAGCAGGGTACTGTTGAGGTCATGTTTCAAAGACGGGATTGCGGCGGTATCTTAAGCTCCTTGATCTCTGTGAGTAGAACCTCGCGACCACGTGCTATATTTGGAGCAGACCACATCTCACGGTGATATAATTCAAGAAACTTGGCCTCTGCCTTCTCCCGGCAAGGACAAAAATCAAAATACGATGTCTGACTACAGGTCTCGCGTTCGTCAAAACCGGAAAAGATGGTTCCCCGCTGCACGCACCGGCAAACCTTCACATTAACGTGTTCGCGATTGTCATCGAAAGAACGTCGTTTCCATGGGCACTGACAGCATCCACAATTTCCCGGACAAAACACGTTGCCCTCTTCGTCCATAATGGGGCTAGGGTCAAAGCGGCACGGCGAACAATTTGAGAAATCCTTATGTTGAGGTAACGCCAGAAAATACTTTTTGGCTTCTCCATCGAACTTCAATGGTTCTGAGGACTTCTCGAGGATAGGTGTTAAAGCTGAATGGGACGAAAAGTCTACAACCTTCACATCTTCTAGATCTGGTGTTGGTTCTGGTGTTGGTTCTGGTGTTGGTTCTGGTTTTGGCTCTGATTTTGATTCGGAAAGAGAAACTGGTACTGGTACGGGCGCTGGTATAGGCTGTGGAACCCGACTGGAACTTGATTTTGACTCTGGAACGAGTACTAGCTCTGGAGGGGGTACAGGTATTGGCAGGGGTACTGGCACGGGGACATTTTCGTGTACCAGGCACGTAGATACCGCGCAGCTGCAATCTTTGCCAAAGCAACAGGAGTTATTAAACCAAATTTTAGAATTTTCAATATCTGATACATCGCTAAAGCTCACATATGAGCTTTACAAAGATCCCTACCTTTGGACGAATGCTTCGAAAAAACCGATGCTTCTGATTTGGCAGCTAAGCATGACGGTTCGCTTGTAACCATTTCGCCCGAACAGGGATCAAATTTCAATGGCATTTGCACTGTAACTGGCCTGACATGAGGACGGCATTTTGAGCTATTCGCCTTGGGATCGGCTAATAAACGTGCTGTTATCTCAAGGATTGCATTGCAATGCCGTTTACTTTCACCTGGATTCTTGTCATAATCTGTAAGTAGCTTTTGTGATACATTGTAAACACGTTGGATTGCATCTCGTAAAGCATCTTGATCATCATATTTGCTAGTTGTTGTTATGCCACTGCACGTGGGCTTACAGCTTATGTTTACCCGATTGTTACAGCTCTGCTTGCTTTTGTTTTGGTTGGTCGCTTGTGACTTGCAGCGGTCAACGCTTTTACAGTTTTGACCCTCTCGCGGAGAATCCATGTCGCTAATGCTCAGGCAATCAAAGAATATATCTTCATCGCTGCGTTGTGCTTGAAAATTGGGTCCACGATAAAGAATTTGGGTAGAGGGATTTATCTGCTGCTGCCGCTGGCTGCGCAAATGGATACAGGTGTCGGGTCTTACACATCGCCGAGAAGAGCACGATGCTTTCTTATCAGCATTTGTCCTACTTCTGTCCTTATCCATGGCTAAATGGACCAAAACACCAAATGTATTCCAACTATTATATGAATTTACACAAAATTTGTTATACGATGTTGCCCCTTGAAAGAATTAAAATTAACTAGCCATAAATTGAATTGTCAGACACAGTAACAAAACCCTGCCTACTATTCGATTTCGTTTGTATCACAACCTGATCCGATTACAAAACACAGAAAACCCTATTAGGGGGTTAGGTTTTGAACATAGTCCATAACTCGTACGTAAAACCATCTTGACAATGGTGATAAGAATGTCCATCAAAGAAGAATTATCCAAAAAAAATGTACAAATAGACAATACCAACACACTTTTGCCAGCACACAACAAATATTCCGTTACTATTAAAGAAGAGCCGAAAACACATTCGCACTGAGGCAAAAAACGCCGTGCGGCTTCGGTAGCCGAAAATTCAAAGACAATTCAAGCACAATTCGACCCAATTTCAAAAGTAATGGTAATTTTAAGAACATAGTGCGCTAGCATTTGAATGTATGTATACACATGTATAGATAATGAACACGTATATGCATGCGAACTTAGCTCTGCGCGCTCTGCCTGACGCTGTTGATAAGTGGCAAAATCTTAATAACTTTTGCGTTTTTCATCGGATTTTGATGAAACTCTACATATATTATATGAACATGCCTCTGAACACATTTTTTTAAATTTCGGGGAAATTTGGGGCCGGTATCCAAATGTAACAAAAGCCGAAATTAGTTAAAATATACAAAAAGCTACATGTGAAATTTGCAGACTCTAAGAATATTAATAGATTCTCTGAAAAGCCCGATATGCGCGTCGTCTATATGAGCCTAACAAAAAAATGCAAGTCTCTAGCTCTTATAGGTTCTGAGGCGACGCGTTCATACATACGAACAGCCGGACAGGGCTCAATCAACTCGGCTTGTCCTCCTGATCAAGAATATATGTACTTTATGGGGTGTGTCACGCCCGCGTCTGCCTGTTATATACTTTCAACAAAACCATTATACCCTATTTTCCAATATAAGGATAAGGAAATATTCTGAAGCCGACTCGCCTCGAACCAAGAATTTTTGTTGTTGCCGTCTCAACTATCCGCATACTTTATTACTAAAGTACCGAACAGCGAATTATAGTACACAAGCATCCGAAATTTTTTGGTAGCATTTTGGCAGCTTGTCTTTACTGGGCTCTGCGTTTACTTTTTGCTAAAGGAAACCAGCATGAGACATGACAGACTTCATAAAGTATATATTTTGATCAGGACAAGCTGAGTCGATTAATATTTTAATATTTTATATATATATATATATTTTTTTTAATCCACAAATATATAATTTCATATATTATCCAATGATAAGAAATTCAGAACTACATTTAAATGTACATTCAGATGACTTGATCGCAGACAATTTGATGGATGAAAAGCAGCAATCATTTTCATCTCTAGTGAACATCATATTACGTGTGTTTAGGCAATTATAGCCATTTCCCATTTGACGATAGGAGTTTCAAAGAAAATACGGAAATTCCTATGCATCCCAACGTACCCTCCGCACGGCTTTTCGGGCGATTGCATTACGATACGATTGTCGGCGAGTACTGCTTTGAGGTTGACCACAAGCGCGCCTATCCCCAGCGCCAATACCAACGGATTCGGCGGCAGTAGGCAATTTGTTGGGTGCCGGCTGAAATATGTTAACCTTGACCTGGCCATTGTAGGGATTCAACTCCATGGGGAGACTTAAAGTGACCGGGCTGCCGCGAAGTATACACTGGCATCGAGGGGGGCAGCCACATGACGGTTCCGTGTGCACTTTTGCGCTTATCTCTAACGTTGCGGGATAAAAATGCTTACATGAAGCTGGCGTCTTCTCTGCCTCAATGGGCTCACAGTGAACGCCAAGTCCGCGTAATAATTTCTGTGCATTATGTGCGGCACGTTTCAGTATGTCCCGCATATCCATAGGATCCTCACATTGCTCTGGCTTATTTCGCGAACAATCTCCATGACAAGTTTTCAGTATGCCCTCGAGGGCTTTAGGTACAGTCTCGCATTCACATTCATCCTCACTGCGACAATCATAGAAGAGGTCACCCATGGTATTTATTTTTGTTGTTGTTAGCTCTATATTTTTATTCTCTTATTTATACATGCACGCATAATTTGGGAAATACTCTGATTCTAAATTTGAGTTTTGAAGTGTTAACCAAGGTTATGTACAAAAAATCAACTGAAAAACTAAGATCAGAAAACAAAAACTTACACCGCCAGCTATGCTTGGCTAAAGCTAGCGATAGTTCCAATGAATTTGGAAATCACATTTCCTCGCCAAGTTTCAAGGCATTGTGCCGTTCCACCGGGTAGTAAATAGTGCAATAAAACTCCGACTCCACATTATGGTTGTGAAAATTCATCAAACGCTCGTTAATTCGTTCCTCCAGCTGTTGCAGCAATTGCGAATTACCTGGCTTCAGGGCGAATTTCAGAGCACGCACACAGCCTAGCACTGCGACAAATACATCGTAACTCTCATAGAGATGCGGTGATGTTGTTTGTTCAGTGCACAGATCCTGCAAAAGCTCGATATGCTCTCGAAACTCTTCGCTGCTTTCCCATAGTTGCAGCACATGTGTTCTGAACATTTCGTTCTCATGCTCACATTGTATACACTCCTGCAGCATCAGCAGAAATGCACGCGTTCTGCTCGGCAGCAGCAACAGACGCGATTCCACACTAACATTGTCCGCTTGAACACCACAGTCTGTGGAATTAGAATCCGTTTGCAACTGCTGATCGCACATATGGGGCTTTACCTGTACTGATCGACTGAGCTGGCTGATGGGCTCTGTCTGAACCAAGCCACTGAATTGCCCCTGATCCCACATTGCATCAACTACCTTCACATACTGCGTTCGCACCGTGCCTAAGGATCGATCCGAATGTACCGTATGAACAGAGGCGGCCGAATGGAAACTGGAAACGGAATAGGTCTCAAGGAGGTTGAGATCAAGAGGACGACATGTAGCGCCAGTGCGTCGCACACGGCTACGAAAGAGGTAACGACTAATGAACCGCTTGCACTGCTTTTGTTTATGAAGCAAATACTTTCGGTCCTCTTCAATATCCATCGGTTCCCTGGATTTGCCTAAACGACTAACTTTTTTGGGTACCCCACGGAATTGTTGCTTTAATGGCTTGGCAATGTGGACTAGATCAAGGCTGCCTCCAATGGACAAGCCGCCTCCAGCCGTGCGTCGAGAACTGGTTCTACTGGTTCTACTGGCCCTACTGCTACGTACATCCTCCTTCTGTGCTTTTTCTTTAGCAGTTTCCATTTTTTCACCTTTTTCCTTACTATCTTTTACTTCGAAGGCTTGACACACGGTCGACGGACGCTCATCAGTATCCGAACATTCACACTCACTCACCGGGGGCTTCTGGGCATGAAGAATGGTATCCGCCAACTGCTTCACGCTGCAAGCTATGGTCTGGAAGTCCTTGTGCGTGGGTAACTCCCGCTCCCGGCGCTGCAAGGAAATGGGAAAAACGAAAATTAACTACAAATATAACTTTATATTTCCTAAAGCTATCATTTTGAATGTCTTAGCTTTTTATTTTATTTTATTAAGCACCGTATATATATATAAATATATATATATATATATATACCACCAAGGACCCACCTCCAAATCTCTTAGAGCACAACCAAGACCTTGGCTTGCCGCCTGCAGGTTATCGATTTCTTCTCGCTTGGCACGTTTCTCAGGACTGTCGTAGAGTTCGTCGGCTAAGCTAAAGCCTTCTGGGCAAGCTCCCATTTTCTTTTCCATTTGCTGGAGCAGCTCATCCTTGGTTCGCAGCTCATCCTCTAGACAGCAAGCGTGCTCCCCGCACGCTTTCAGCTGCTGTTCCATTTCGGAAATTTTGGATTCTAGCGTACTCACCTCCTCCCGGAGCTCACCATTGGTCACCTCGATGTGCATGAGGTCCTTCTTTAAGGAGTAGATCTGCTGACGCAGGCAATCCGTCTCCGCTTTCAGCTGCTCCTCCATGCTCTGGTGCAACTTTTTGGTAAAGCTTAGATCGTCGGTCAACGTTTGACTACGTCGTCTCTCGTTTTCCAGTTCATTGACCAACGGTTGCTGTTTCTGTTCATCAGCGGCATGGCTGTCAATCTCCTTTTCCAGAGCAATTTTCTGTTCCATCAAATCGCGATGCTCCTTGGTTAGGCGAACCAGACACATCTTCAGTCCATGCTCGGCTTCCTCCAGTTGTTGTATTTTCTCAGCTGCAGCGCGCGAATCATCGCGCAGACAATCCTGCAATTGGTTGATCTTTTGTTTCAAACACAACTCTTTGGTACGGTAAGCCTCCTCTCTCGCTTTATACTCGCGCTCCAGATCAACCCAGTGCGAATCCGCGGTCTCCATGGCCTCATAGTGTTGCGTATTAAGTTCATTGAGGGAACAACGCAAAGTCTTGACCTCTTCCTTAAGGTAACTAATCTCACGTGCGGCCCCTGGATCCGGCAAGGCATTAGTGGTGTTACTATTGCTCTTGCTACAATTCTTTTTAATGATCTGCTTAGTTCTCTCAGAAAAGCAGGGGCCGCAGCTCGGTTTGCTGGCTCCAGCGTGTGCCCGCTCTGGCAGAGAAGCTTCATTGCCCATACTACTGGTACTACTGGTGCTGCAGTTGCTACCAGTGCTAGTCCCAGCCAACTGCAGCAGTCGGAAAATGAGCAGCAAAGGCAGCGAACGGTATAAGTTCTCTAACTGTTTCTTAACACGCTCTCGCTCCGCGTGCAAATGCTCCAACTGCCTTTCGGCTGCACACAGATCGTCACGCAATATGAGACACTCGGCACGACAATCCCGATATTTGGCGGCCAGTGCGTCTTTGCCAAATTCGAGCTCCACGTTACGTTGTCGCAGTATTTCCAGCTCCTCCTCGTTTCGCTGTAAATGGAAGCGTGTATCGTTTTCAGCTTCCTCAAACTCACACTTGGCCTCGTCCAGTAAAGCGTTCTGTTCGACAAGCAGCTCCACTCGTTCGCTTAGCTCCTTCACCTGCTTATTCAGCTGCAACTCACGTTGCAGGCGCTCCGCCAAATGTTTGGCTTGCGCCTCGCCGCTGCTCTCGTAAACAAGCAACTTGCTCTCAAGCTGAATGAGACGCTCTTGATAGTATAGCAGGTGGGGGTGTTCCGATATTGATGTTGTTGTTGAGAGATCGCATTCGACAAAGACGCCGCTCTCAGAAAGGCTGCTGTTCTGCAATCTCTGCACTTGCTTGCTGGGCGTTGTGGGAGCAGTGGGAGTGGCACTATTGCTATACGGCTGGACGGTGGCTACGATGCGACTGTGCCTGGACCGCGGTTCCGGTTTCGTCTGCAAAAGGAATCAAAGCAAGCAAAAAGCCGCACTTAAATTTTTGTTCTATATATGTATATAAAGTATTGATTTTCTTAAAGATTAAAAACTGTCTGCCTCGGCTGCAGTAAAAATGTAAATCTTGTCGCATAAAATCAAAATTTTTCCTAACTACTGACTGACTTCTCTCAACTTGTGAACAAATACATCTAATATTTATATTTATACATTTTGATTATAGCATGTACACACCGTTGCCTGCCAACTATCCTGTTCCACGATCGCATCTAGATCGAGCTGCTGCACGCACAGCAGCAACTGTTGCAAGCAACGTTTGTCCTTCTCCTCCAATTGCTGTGAATTCTTCCGCAATAGATTTTCCAAGCGCTGGCAATGGTCCGCACATGTTCCATCCATCTGATGCAGATCAATAATAATAATTAGAAATAATACCTAAGATAATTAATTACTATTATTATTTACATTATTAGTCCCAGGACTAATGGTTCTCAAACATTCTTCGTTTGTCAAAATTACAAAACAAGTTCCAATATCATTACTGTTGCATTTTATGCGCGTGAGTCATACCAGCAAAAAACTGCAGCAGTAGCGCTAGGCATGAGCATGTGCATGTAATGCACACCTGGATTTCTTGATTATATGCGTGCAATTGATTTGTTTTTGCAGCTGATTTGCTCTAAATAACTTCAGATTGCCAATAGAACTTAAAAGGAAACGTTCTTGTTATATCAAACTTTCTGCTGCTTCAATCACAGAAGATTCTCTGACAGATATTTATGATTTAAAATATTTCAGATATTCGGTTTCAAAATAAATATTTAAATGATTTTAAGGAATTTTAATTTTCATAGAATTTTTTTTTTCCTATTAACTAACATTAACTAATGAGCTCATTTAATATTAATAATAAGCTCATTAATTTAATTTTTATGATTTTGTTCAATTTTTCAACAAATAAATATTGTGATAAGTTTTGGTATCGTTTCTTTATTATTAATAGTTAATAAGCTAACAGTAATAAAGGAGAAATCTAAAAAAAGTCTGCAAACTCTGAAGACTCTTTTAATTTAATTGAGAGCAACTACTTTGATTAGCATTCGCTTGATGCTCCACTGCTCAACGATGTTTCTCAAGTTATGTTCACTTCGTAGGAAAGCTCACTGAAACTCGCTGAACTAAATATACATACATTATGGATGTATATTTATACATATTTAAAGAGTAATTAGCTTTTGTTATTGCAATTAAGCAAACGAATTAGATTTTCAAGCTGAACGACTTTACAGCTGTGGCGTTCGGCTCTAAAAACTAAAAGTAACAATACGCAAAACCAAAAACAATAAAGGTGTGTAGCAAAAAAAAAATATATATAAATTAATATATTTTTATATATATGTGTATATTTACAAATAGGGCTTGACACAGCTGAAGAACACACTCTTATGTAAACCAAAACAACAGTAATTCAAATTTGGCACAAAAATTATAAATAAAAGATTGCATGGCCTTTTTGGCATTTGATGTGGGTTTCGAGCTATTTATCAACTTATAAGGAAATCAAAAATATAAATATTTTTTTATTTATTGGATAGTTGAGTATTGTGCATATAAGGTAATCAATCTTAACACTTGGTCAACATTCGTCAATTACTGCACTAGATTTGGTTTATATAAAAATCCAATCATAATTATTATGAAAAATGCTCATTGTTATTATCACTATTATTGTTAAAATTGCTTTAAATATGTTTGCTCCAGTAAAAATGGATCCAGTTTTTAATCACAATTACCGTTGTCCGTTAATCAAAATAATTTCCACACTCTATAAGACCCCAAACAAAACTAAACCATTGTTAAGGCACGAAGCTAGCAGCTGAAGCAGCTCCGCAGCTGTAGCTAAGACACACACATTCACAAGCGTAAACACACAAGCACTCATACACACACACTCAATGTACACTCAATTCATTCATAAAACTCGTGCAGTCTTGTTTCTGTTTTGAGTCACTGCTTTGAGTGCTTTTGGTAAAAACTGGCTTCTGAGTGTTTTTTAATGGATTCATTAAACTCGTTCATTTGAGTTACGCTTTAAAGCGTCTTTTCATGCACAATCGGACAATATTATTACTTCATTAAAGGATGAGACAGTATCCATCAAAAGTAACTTCCATTGGGACTATTTGTCGGCTAATGCTCACTGATGAAAAATGTTTGTCGATATTAAACACGATCCACTGCTTATAAAAATATATTTTAATTTCAGCATCAGCTGGGCGAATCGTATAAGATGGAATGGAATCTTCGGTATACCGAATGGATCAATTTCATTATTATGAGTAGTTTTGTTGTTGTTCACCTTATCATCTTCTAGTTCGAGTATTCGAAACTCGAGTAACTCATTCTGTTCGCGCAGCTCGTTGGCCTCAGTATTTATCTGCACTTGCTCCTCCTCCATGTCCTTGATCCGTTGTAGAAGCTCATTGATATGTGTGTGATTATCGCTAGCTGACAAGGCGGCCTTTTCAGCCGCTAGCAGTTCCTGTTTGATCAGCTGCAATTCTTTTTGCAGACGCTGGTTTTCCTTGTGGTAGACTTCAACTTCCTTTTGTAACTTGTCCAAGTCCTGCAGCTGTAAGACAATGACATTTAATATTTATTTCTATATATTTGCAAATAGATAAGGATCTAAAGCAGCTGCCAGTATACTCACTGCTTGCCACATGACGCCGCTGTCGGCGCCACTCGAAGGCGGCTGTGGACTGATCGATGGCGGCGCTGAAGATAATGCTGAGTCCGTATCCGAGCTATGATCCTACAAGATAAAAAATAAGTTCTACATTAACATATTGATATCAATCAAAAACATATTACGTACAAGCTCCATTTGCTTTACATAAATGAAAAGCTGAATGATATCAAGAACATAAATTGAAAAGAGGAAAAACTACTTTATTTCTTAAGAGGCTTTTCACTCATTTTTCAACTCTAGCTGTGGATTTGTAAATTTGTATTTAATTGGCTTTGACATTTTCCTACCTTTGTTCTGTAGTCCATTGTTGCTACCTTTGTTGGCAGCGTTTCCATCCATGTTGTGGCTGTTGTTCCCTTTCCAGTCATGATTTGTTGATGATTCACTTGTTGCTGCTGCATTTGTTGTTGATTTGTTGCTTTTGTTGTGCGCATCTCGGGCTTTGATTTATGCGCATTCTTCGTATTATTGATTAGCTCAATATTCTTGAGTTGGGTAATCTTAAGAAAAGAAAACGAATGAAAAACGAAATAAGATCCACTCTTTCTGTAGAAGCTATTCCAGTTAATAGATAAATTGCAATCTCAGACGAAACCCGCTTAATAATATTTGTTCACAATCTAAAGAATATCTGAATTTGATATTTTCTTATCGCTACCGCTACCGCCAATATACTCTTTTACCATTTTGCGAACGAGTAGAATAAGCGTGCAAAATGTGTTGTCATAGTATACAGTTATCACTTGATTTGGTGCCCCGAAAAAATGGAACGAAATCGGCAATTCATTGCTTTAGAAGTTTACTGGTTGGTACACTTAAACGGCGACAGAAGGTGATTGACCCCATGAAACATGCCCAAAGCAATAACCTATAGAACCTCGAACAGACCAAAGCACATCTAGAACTCATTGTTATACCCAGTGTATTGTTCGTGGCATTCAACATAAAAATAGCCGCAGACAAACGAAAGTGTGGCGCTGCTCTTCAAAGGATTGAATTTCTATTCAACTTTTTAATTCTTCCCCATCTATTCTCTATTAGGAATATGCTTTAACAATCTTAATTCTTACTTTGCGTTTATATATAACTTCATATATATATATATATATATGAATGAAACTACAAATTAAGCAATGTATTTTAATAAATTAGAATTTTAGAACTAATTTTTGGTACTAATACGAAGAAGCAATAGTAACAATAATATATATATATATATATATATATATTTATATATATATATATGCACATAAGTTTTTCATAAAGCGAGGTTTGTAAAACGCAAAGTAAGAATTAAGATTGTGTGTGTGTGTGTGTGTGAGTGATCACGAAAAGCTATGGATATCTGTACATTACAGTTGCACGAGGTTATGCGTATTTCGTGATTCCTTTAAATGAGTAGCCACACGCATATTTTATGGTACAAAAATCATCATATATATACAAATAAAGATATATATATATATATATATATATATATATGTGTGTGTGTGTATATATATATATACCATGCACCATTCGCTGTTGTATCTTTGGAGCATGTCACGAATTTCACGGTCACGAATCGTGTTGGGCAAAGCAAAGAGCCCGACTCCTAGAGCCCCAAAGCCCCTGAAACCCCTGGAGTCGCTTGTATACACATATATATACAATACAATTGGTCTGCCGGGCTAATTGACCCCACAAAAGCAATAAAAATTTGAAATCACTTTCGAATCAAACACGCCCATTTTCGTATCAATTTTCCAATGTGGCATGGTATCTGTGTGCATGTATTTCAGCACGTATGTATATATATCAGCCTATCTCTCACTTTCATATAAAATTGATTTTTATATAACACCGATTATGGTCAGGTTATACGCATATAGCCAGGCATTATGCTAATTTGCAGAGCTCAATTGGAAATGGGTATGCGCCACAGTGAAATCATTAATCAATTGTGAAATGAGGTAGGCTACACCCAAATAATAAACTGGAAAAAGGGTCCGACTGTAAAATACCCTGAGCGTCGTTTTGTGTATTTATCTTTATCAATATTCGGATCTACATATGGTTACGTAACTGAAGTTACTAAATTAATTGCTTGGAAAATAGATTGATTTAAAACAATTATGGTCCTGATCAAAATTGTATATGGATTCGGCCACTCGTCACTCTGGCTCCTTCAATAAGATAATACCGTGCTTACACAATATCAAGGTGTTAGGCCAGAGTGCAGTGCAATGACCAATCGTCTCCCATATCGTATGGTTGTTTCACAACAGACCGACCCATTGGGCCGTTGAAAGGGCCATGAATACCTAAACAGGCCCCAAGTAACGTCGCGCCTGAATGCCTGCACGTCTCGTTGGCTCTTGTCTCGGTAGTCGTCTCAAAATTTAAATGATCGGCGATGGGGCTAACCGTTATGGTAATTTCTTGAATTGATTCCAAAAGAACATTTTGCGTAACGGCACAGGTTAACGAACGAACCCAATGAAATGGACGTGTCGAGCACATTAAACAATTGTTTAAGACAAATGGAAATGCGCACTCTCCACCAGACAGGTATTTGATAACAACGTCTGTAGCTTTTTGCTTTAATCAGTATATCGGATCAAAAAATGCACAAATTATCTTAACAGCTTAAGAAGGTGTTATCGACAGAGAATATAAATGGAAATTAATCTATCTCAATTCACTCACAGATTTGTGAGTGTGAAAAAGCAAATGATAATTTTCTATGTTTATAAGTAAGTAATAAAGGAATCAAGGACTTTAGCAGTTGTCTTCCTCTCCTCACCTTAACTTGTCACAAAGATCAAATTCTTATACTCTATTTCCAATGGGAAAATAGTATATTCTTTTGCAATTTATTCCAAAATGACCGATGCACCAATGGAAACAAACGGTTGCGCCCAATATTCTTAATTTTTTTGCTTACTCTAACTCTTTATTTCTCTCTTTCGCCCTCGCCCTTTCTTTGTCTTTCTCAGACAATCAATCTTTCTCAATATCTTGCAAAGATAGTATAAGCATCGGCCCCGCTCACATAAAAATTCACTTGTCAATGACTTTTTTAGGAAAGGGTAGTGAGCCGCTGTGGAGCTCAAAAACTCACTTTTTATCGGAACAACATGGGCTGTATAGTTAGTTGTATGATCGGCAATACAAGGCAATGCACAAGTGTTTGCTGGTCTTGCGGCTTATGCTGCTCGTGCTTGTTTTGAGAGAGTCTGTTGTGTGTTTTGTTTGTGTCGACGTCAGTTTTGTTGTTAGTTTGTTTGTTTGTTTGTTTGTTTGTATGCACACGCCACAAGGGGCCGTGGCGGCAGTGATTGTTGGTGTGAAAGATTTTCCTTTCTGCCACACAGCGGACAGGTTTCGTTCGATCGAATGCAGTTTTTGGTAGCGTTCCGGGTTCGAACCCTCGTCCCATTGAACGATTACGTGTCAAGAGCTGCAACTCCGGCGATGCTTTATATCCAAATGCAAACATATATATATATGTTGGCCTCTCATGTGTCTCTCTGATAAGTTTTTTTGTACGTATTTGCATTTGGTATTGTAATACAGGTTTGGCTGCATAAGAAAAAACTACGAAAAGATACATATATAGCCATTGCTTTGATTTGATCTTGCGAAAGCGAAAGTTTTATATGCGCTAATGAATTATATTGTTTATCAGTTCCACTCGATCGCTGTAACCGAAAACCAACCATACAACAAGCTAATTGAACTAATGAGTGGGTACAGGGAAGATCTGTTGACATGATGCTCATTAATTTGTATTGATAGGCCTTTCCTGCTGCGGTTAATACGAATGGATAAATCGTCTTCTGTTTGCCTTTACATTCCATCTGTAATTTCTCCCGTGCTGACTTGAATGCATTTCAAAAAATTATAAATCACATGTCAAGTTTTCAGATTGTTTTGACGCCTGCTCAAGGGTTCAAATCAATAATATATATAGGTACTATGTATATAAAACGGTTAAATTGCTTTACATGCCACAGCTCATCGGCTTATGAAATGTAATTAATGAAAACAAATTCGAAGACTTGATGTAGGAAAGCATGGAGAGCATGGAACACATACGTATTCAAATATTCTCTCCCCAACAGTACACCAATGTATTTAAAATTTCGACTTTAACAAAATGCTCCTTGCTCTTTTATAAGCAGAGAAACGAACGAACTATAGCGAGGACGTCCTTGCAAAATAAGAACCAATGTACTCCTCATCCTTAAGTGAGCAAGTATGCAAATTAACTAAATTAAATTAAGTACATGTTGCCTAAAATTATTTTATAATAAATCGAAATAAATTGTAATTCAGAACACATCAATTTTATTCGCAATATATGTACTGATATATATATAAAAGTGAGTGTATAGAAATATGCATAGAATGTGATAAAAATAAGTTAACAAATTGGGTAACCAAATTGCTTTATAACCAAGGGAGGAAACGCAAACATAGATTTCTCATCCATTCACATAGTACGAGCTTATGCATAGGCAAATCGCGAAGTCTCTTTTAAAATTCATCATATCCCATAGCTATCATAGCTATTGTGTGCGTAATGAGCATGACTGAATGAATGAATGCATGAGTAATGTCGAACAATGTGGTAGTCGGACATTGAGGATTTATTCTCCATAGTCTGAGTTGAACACTTGAAAGAATAAATTTGAATGATATTTTATTTGTTTGAATTTTACCTTCACGTCTCGACACTCGTAAAAGTAATCCATTGTTCGATTGAATTGGTTATTCATCTCAACATCAACAAAATAACGTATTTGATGCGTTTTACAACATTGTCTCACAAAATTGGTTTCACCAATGTTATTTTCACTACAATAAAAACACATGAATTTATAGACCAAAACACTTTTGCCAAGCGAAAAAAAGAAGAAACGGCAATTCACAGCGATTTGCATATGGTTCACATTTCACACACCCCGTTTATTTTCTAATATATGTTGTAGTTACTTTGCATATTGGAAACTTGGATGCCAGCTTGATTTTTTATTTTTTAGCAACATCATCATCAGCATCATCGCGAACATCTTCATGATCGTTAGCATTACAGCTTCGTTTTTTTCGGAGGGGGCTACGCTTTTACTGTCGTTTGACGATGATGCTGAAGATGGCTATAGCAATTTTTTGCAGTTTCTGTGTGTGCGAGTGTGTCGGTATGTGTGTATCATATTTAAAATAGCGTTAACATTTAAAAAGATTTTCACTGACCCCAATTGGTACTGCACACACTCCCCACTCAGGCACATACACATACATTTACATGTATATTGATGTTGCTACATAGATGACATCTTTGTGTTGTTGTTGTTGCTGCTGCTGTTGTGCCTGCACTTACTCTATGCAAATTGATTGATCCAGCTAGCAGAAAGCCCGCCTGACAACTGCCTGTAGAACTGTTAAGCCGTTAATAAAATTCAAATCGCAAGCTTCGACATGCTTCGATAACGCAAACCGAGAAAAAGAAGGCATCAATAACAAGAAAAATAACAGGCGAGCACGATTAATGAACTGTAAAATTGAATTCAATCAGTGGAACGAATCGAAACGGAACGCTGCATAGACAATTAATTTTTCCCAATGTTTTACTTTTGCCTCAGCTTAACTGTGCTGCAAATTTGGTGAAATTATGAGTATAGCCTCCGCAAACCGCATACTCCCTTGCTCCATGCCCTATCCCCTCTGCCTACCGCACCTCGCCCGCATCGCCTATAGTGCGTTAAACTTAACAGTTTTGCAAAACAATGGGAAAAAGTGAAAGATAAACTGTAAATATATGTTTTGTTGAGCGATTCAAAGGTTCAAAGTAACAGCAACAGCAACAACAACAAAAACAACAACAACACACAGTTCCACCGATGTTGTGTGTATTCAATGGTGTACAAAAGGTGTTATATTTATATATGTGTGTGTATATATTTATATGTATAGATCGTGTTTGATTTCGGCGCGCAAACACTAACAAACACAATGCACTTGATTTACTCTTTCACATTTTGCGGTACTTTTGAAAAAAACCAAACAAATTTCACCTAATTATTAACAATGACAAAGAAGCACACGCGTCGAGGCCACATTTGACAGTAGAATAATTTTATTTCATTTACTTTGATTTCATTTACTTTGCATGGGTTGTTTTATTTTTAGATGACTTCCACTTCGCTTCCAAAATATAAATAAATACTCAGTACACTTGACACTTGGCTCTGCGCGAATGGCGACAGGCGACTGGCAACGAGCAACGAGCAGCGAGCAACGGGCAACGAACAACGGGCGACAGCGACGCACTGGAAAACGGGCCATGCGCACCTGCGTTGCCTGCGTACTAAAACGAAACTGAACTGAACTGAAGCTGACGGCGACGGCGACGCGTCGCTTGCTTGCGACTTAGGCTTAAGCGAGCAGCAGAAGCACAGCGGCGCAGCGCGCGGCCAGTGTTGGCACTCTTGTCTCTGGCGCTCAGGTAAGAGAAAGTGAGTGTGAGTGAGTGCGACTGCAGCTGTTTGTTGTTGGTTCCGTGGTTTATGTTTATTTTTCTTTCTCTGCCTGTGTGTGCGAGTGCAAAACCGGCTTTTGTACTGCGCTCTCTTCGGCTTCGCTTCCCGCACTCTCTACTGTTCACTCTCTTGCCCGATCGACTTGCAACACTTGCACTGCAATGCAGTTACTTGCAGCGTGTTTGTCATGCGTATTTTTTTTTCATTCGATTTTATACCCTTACTTCAAGAGAAAAGAGTAGGCGGGGTATAATGAATGAGTTCCAAATTAGACAGGAGGACTGACATTACAGAAGCATATCTACAACACATACACTCTTGCTTAGGGACAAGAGTTGAATCGACTCGACTAATCCATTTAGATATGATTTTGCGATTATAGGCAAGATTATCTAAAGCTGCTACTCGACACTGGCATCAGGGTATCTCCAAGCCGGGCAATACTGCATAGAGTACTCTTGAATTTTTTATGCTACGTTTCAGCCGTATATCAGGTTTTTATCGCAAGACGGCGATTGTTGTCTTCGGTCGTTCTCATAACTAACGCAAAATTATATCATAGATCATGCCAATCGCGCATAACCGAAAGCAGAAAAAATTATAGACGTACAAAAATCTTTATAAAGTTATCTGTGGGTAGATCTTAACATTTAACCTGGCCATCTTTCACTGAAAGTGTTTTTATTTCGTACCAAGTTCAAGTACCTGAACTTAGCCACGAGGGGTCAAATGACACTTAGCTAAATTAGCAATTACACTTGTATTTTGTATAATAAAAAATTTGTTAAAAACTACTTATAGATCCAGTTGTGTGCGACAGCCTTGCATTCAGTACAATCCGATTTTAGGAGTCACTATAAATAAGATTGACTAAAGCTGGTAAATCGAATAGAGGAAATCGTTATAAGGCCGCGATAAGTAGAATAATCTTATAATATAGCTTTCAGGTTGCTGCAGCTGAGCGATTCTCAAATGTTTTTGAACTACTATTAATTTTGAACCAGTGTTGAACAATCTATGCTTTTTGTCGTTTCACATTTCAAATCGACAAAATTTGTAAAGGCTAAGCATTCTGCATGTTTAGAGCTCATTGATATATATATATATATATATATATATATTCATTTATAAAGGTTGACAACCCTAAAATGTAAAATATTTATTAGCAACTCACCTCAGTTGTAATTTGAGCCAGGTGTAGGGGATTCTGTAGTAGAGTATCTCTGACGCCTGTTTCGTTTTTAGCATTTGTTGCTGCTTCTGTTGCTGTTGTTGTGTTTGTTGTTTTCGTAGTTGGCTTCTTAAGCTTTTGGCTTGATTCGTTCGTTTTGGGTTTCGTTTTGGCTTCACATTGTTTCTTGCCATTTTGCAGTGTCTGCAAATCCTTCTTCAGTTGTCCTATATTACGTTCTTTGGTTTTGATTTCCTCTAGCTGCAATAACACACAGGGGAGGCACAAGTTAAACATCGAGACCCACTTCAACGAGGTATTATATATATATATAATAGATGTGTATAAAGTATGAGGTTTAAAAAAAATGTGAAACAAGAAATACTTCTCTAGTCAGAGCTTGCCGACTAGCAAATATACCCAATTTTGATCTTTAAAAATGTTCAGCGAGTGAAGCATAACTTTTTTCACGGGAATTAAAAGATGAATATTATTCATTCAAATGGTCTTCAAGTAATGAGTCCAAGAAGAAATAAATCACTACTACTATTAATACCGTTTTCTATAATCATTAAATAGGTTATGTTATTAACAAGTTGTTTAAGCTTATTCCCCCTATGAGATTTTACCGAATTTACTTCTTGTAGATTTCGGAATTGTATCAGACGAACAGACGAAAGATAGAATAAACGATACACAAGACTATATTGACTCAGCAGGAATATCTCAGGAGTATTTCCTATGGCTTTCATCTTCAGCAAATACCATCTACCCCTCTTCAGTCATTTAAATGGGTGTAGGGTATAAAAAGTTGCCCATCCGCTTCGACGGCATCGACGAATTGCGTTTGGGTTCCGAATTTCTCGCCATCGCCAACGTCTGTGCGTAACTTACCAAACGTGTTATTTCAATTTTGGCTGACTTTTGTAACTGAGTCAATCGGTTTTCATATGCAGTTTTCAATTGGCGCATATCAGCTGCCTTTCGTCTATCAGCTTGCCCAATGATCTGCAAGAAATTGTCACGTACACCATGTATTTATGTTATTTCTCGTCTTATATCTCTTCGAATGTGGAACCAGCTTATCGAACATCAGAAGAACTAAAACAAAAAGCTCATTTGGCATGCTGTTAGTTGCACTTAGTCGCAATTTCCATTAGCAAAACGTGACATATAGCAAACACAGTAACACAAACAAACAAAAAATAATATTTGTCCGCTGTCAGGTAGGAGAAGCATTAATTAAATTACACCTGGCGGCTATATAAGTAAGGATATGTAATCCAAATTTCGCACTAGTTCGCTATGGCGGCGACGCTTAACTGGTTGTTTATGCTGCTGCTATTCCTGAAAGGGATACTCCAGTCAAATGCAGCTGTTAATCCGATTCTATTACCCTGGGACGAGAAGGACTCGGTTTTGATGGTAGAGGTTGGTAAAATTTTGTGTCGAGCCCGCATCAAAGTACTCTTCGTTTACTTTGAGAATCAATCCACACATGATCATTCCGGCGAAATATTGCGTGAGGTTACAAAGTGTGACACATCCTATATATCAATCAGGTAAAGTTCTTATCAGTAAATTCGTTAACCTTTCAATCATCCAACCTTATATTCCTGGATTCCTGCTTTATCAATTTAAAGACAACTTCAGGTTTTGTAGCTTAATCTCAACTTTTTATTCCCTTATTAGTCTTTTCCGTCACTGAAGATTGACTTATGGCAAATATTACGTAGTTTCACCTCAAAATTTTGTATTTACTAATTTTGTTCGTTGACAGGAAGAAGATTCTTCAGCTCGAGGCAGTCAAAGATGACGGCATATTGATGTATATGGTTATGATAATCAAGGACATTTCGCAGCCGCTTAAATTATCGCTGATCAACAAGAAGTCTGCGGCCAAGCATCTGTCCCATGTTCTGCTGCTAGTACGAGACTCAGAGAATCTCTCAGTTAGCTGGATGCGTGCAAGCTTTCGTCAGTTCTGGAGCATTTGGCTTTTGAACATAGTTATAATCTTCTATCGGAGTGGCCGGCTCCACATCTATCGCTATAATCCATTCACGGATGACTTCCTACTGCCTGTCGATGTGCCTCGGAATGGGTTGCCAACTCTACAGCAACTGTTCCCAAAGAAAATACCAAATATGCATCGCAAGCCGCTGCGCATGTGCCTTTACATGGACGAGGTGCGTGCGATTTACGGTCACAAGGGCAAGCTCATGGGCACAGATGGACTGCTCGCGAGCTACATAGCGCAGCGTTTAAATGCGACTAGAATTATCACACGCCCTTTGTCCTACAACCAAAGCACGGATATATGCTTCAAGGAAATAGCTAATGAATTTGATGATTTGGCCATGAACATACGTTTCCTGGCACCGGATACGTTCAATAAACGCATCGAAGCTACCATAGCGCACAATCGGGATGATCTGTGCGTGATTGTCCCTAAAGCCAAGGCGGAGCTATTGTTTTGGAACATATTTCGATCCTTTGCGGGCTGGGTGTGGCTTGCACTAGGCAGCTCCGTGATCCTCTCCTATTTCTTCTGTAGGCTGCTGTTCTCCTGCACCTCGTTATTTCCCGATTACGGACGGCGTGAGTATTGTTTGTTCTCATTCTTATAAACCATTACTTTTCACTTATCTTTGATTGACTTCCTCTTTCGTCGTCAATTCTTCAATATGCCGTAATCGATAATTCTGCTCTCGTCCAAAATTCCATTCCAAGCAATTCCTTTCTCTTCTATCGGTATGCAACAGACAGTAATCCTCCCTTCTACATCCCACCAATTTATAGACAGACGTCGCCGTGGCCAAGGAGGCGCCCTGGAGCTGATCTCCTGCACCTTGTCGCAGCCCGTGGCGCATGTGCCGCGTAACAGTTCCGTTTGCATGTTTCTCATCTTTTGGCTGTATTTTGGCATACTGATTAGCACAGCTTTTCGTGGCAATTTGACCAGCATTATGGTCTATCGGAAGTCACTGCCGGACATTAATGATCTAAGCGCGCTAGCTGCTTCGTCGTACAAGATACTTATCCGGCCGCGTCACATGAAGCACATACAACAGTTCTTGAGCATTGGAAACGAGCATGAGGCGAAAATTAGAGAGCTCATGAGGGAGGTGCCCGACATGGAGCTCGGCAACTATTTCAATCACAATGACCAGTCCTATGCCTATTTAGAGAAATATCACATTGGCTCCTTTCAGGTGAACGCCAGACAGCACATGCATCTTGGTCGCCCGTTGTTTCACCTCATGGACAGCTGTCTGGTGCCTTTCCACGCCGTCTACACGGTGCCCTACGGCTCGCCCTATTTGGGTTTCATCAATCAGCTCATTCGTGGAGCACACGAATTTGGTTTTGAGCGCTATTGGGATCGCATTATGAACACGGCGTTTATTAAGTCCGGGACCAAGGTGCACAACAATCGGCGACACAGCGATAGCGACGATCCGGTCGTACTCAAACTGGAACACTTTCACGCCGTATTCTTTCTGTGGGCCATTGGCATGACTCTGGCGTTCTCGATATACCTATGGGAGTTGCTGCAACATAACTGGGCCAAAGCAGAGCGCAAGCGCTAGACAACAGCGTACATGCAAGCTTAATACATACATATTTATATATGTACATACGTACTCATAGGTAGACAGTATATATATACATACCTGGGTTTTCTCCTCTTTGGATTTGTTTGCTTCCTTTAGCAGGGCAATTTCATTAGTCAGTCTTTGGATTTCATAGCTGATTAGGCCATCGGCGGCCACATGGCTGCTGCTGGGCTCCGCGGAGGCCAGCTCGTTGAGTTTCTTTGTTCCATTTGACGATTTTCTGGTTGTCTCCAGAGTCTGCTGCAGCTTCTTAACTTCGGTTCGCCATTTTCGGCTGTCGGCATCGTTCTGAGCCCTGCAAGCAAAGACCCGGTTAGAACACGTGCACAACCACACACATCATTTGATTTAATTTCTTGTACTGGAATATCACCCTACATCCTCTGTACACTAATGAGGCTCAATTTGCATGCCCTAAGTTTGGCTAGTTACTCTAGACACCTTGGATTAGCTAAACACTTTAATTACTCAAATGAAATGACTGCTTATTAAAGTCAAGTATCTAAATACGAATACTAATGCACGAATGCATTGACATTAGAAGTCGTTTAACTTTCAATGTTAACTAACAGTTCCGTTGTGACGTCACATTATGGGTAGTAATTAGATAAAGGACATGGTTTGAGAGCAAGTATCGTAAATAACTAAATTTACTAGGATCTGAGCATATGCAATCCTTACTCATATCGATGAATACACCTGCCGCACAGTCTAAATCATGCGAAAAAATAATGAAGAAATAATAATAAATTGAACTCGGAGGATTATCAGCTTCTGAAATCTGAGCAACACCCGGATTCTCTATGAAGTCGATTGGGGATAACAAACAACATTTTCCAGTCTAATCAGTCACAGTTTTGTAAGATCAAATTAGTTTAGCCCATTATCGAGGTATGTCTATTCAGCTGCTCTTTCTCTATCTCAAACAATCTCTCTAGCAAACAAACGAAGTAGCATGTGTCTTCCCAGTATTGGACGGTACATACCTCAGGGCGCGCACAGCCCCACGTTCCGTTATCAGGCTGGACTTTAGCTGAAAATATAAATAAAATGGAATCTGAATCGCGCAACTAATTATCTATTATGTGTATGCACCTCATTCACTTCCAAACGCAGCTGCTCTGCGAGTGCGTTTAGCTTTTGAATTGTGTCCAGATTCTCTTGTAGTTTGCGCTTAAAGCGCTGCGGCGCAGCGGAGAGCACATTGATGCCGCCTATGATGACGGGACGCTCCACTTTGGGGGCCTGTCTGGCCGCCGCCAACGGGTTAGCGGCACTCGAGTCATTTGCGCCGTTATTGTCCTTATAACGGGGCCTAATTATCAAATTAATGCCCTCGATGCGTGTGCGTTTCTCCTGATTGACGGCATCCCCAACGGAGGTAAGCGATGCGCTAAGCTTCTTCTTTCTCTTCAATTTATTCTTGCCCAACTCCTCATGGAAGCCCTGTTTGTCATTGGATTTTCTTTCGTGCTCCAGTTTACGCACTGACCCATTGTGGGGCGACAGGATGTGTGCGTTTCTCTCATTTAACCCTTTGCTAGAGGTCGTTATTGTTTGTTTTTCAGCCATTTCTTCTGTTGTATTTATACATAAACTTTATAAAAAATATAGCTGTCGTGTGATTGTTTTTATCCTTAAATATATTTTCATATATTTAAAATGTATATGATGCATATACGGTGTGGTCCGACCTAAGCGAAAGTCTCCTCAGAATTTCCACGACTCATGGCAATATATATATATATACATATACACATACATACACAAGTTTATTGATCGATTCTGTGCCCGCTGAGTACCATTTAGGATTTATCTGGAAGCAAATTGGAAAAATACTTGAGAGGTTTCTTCAACATTCGTTTACTTCTATGCGCGTTTTGTTATTTGCATATTTTCATAGTCAGACATAACAAGAGTATACGGCCAAAGGTAGCTTACTTGGCCCCATACCCTGTACCATAAACCTATTGATTTGCAAAATATTATGTAAGCCTACAAAGGGAAAGACTCTAGCTGTATCTTCAAAGACGGGTAGGCAAATGACCTCCCAGACAGACTAATCAGTGATAATTAATTTGGGTAACTATTTTTGAAGAGTGAACGAGTATTAATCAGTCGGCTGCGTCGGACTGAACGTTCTGTCTTGTGCATGCGTTTAGCTCTGTTTTTCTATCAACAAGTTTAGACCGCTTGTATTGATTTATACAGAAAGTAGCAAGTGCCACACTAATGTGTGGCATGCGGCATGTGTCACACATGCAAGTGCATAGATAAACTGACTAACTAGCGTTACTGAGTAAGCTCTTACTACATCTAAAATGACGTCAAGCGGCGCGCCTCATAGCATGATACATGTGAAGCCACCCGCTGGGGCGTTGCTGTACCACGCACATGAAAATTGTATTTTATGATGGGCAAATGGAGCACCACACAAAATTCTTTACATTGTTCATGCATCCGCTTAATACTGACAATACAGAAATATATATGGCTATATAGTATATAAATGTATATAGTAGATTGAGGGCAGTTCATAAAGCACACGCTCTCGCCAATATATAGAATAAAGCGATCATCTCTATCAAGGTCATCGATCTACATATGCTTTATAAACTAAATACGAGTATATACATATCAAAGTAATATTTATTATACATATATATATTATATGAATTATTGGGTATAGAACGGCGATAAGGCCGATTCTCTATAAATACTGCTTAAGTAACTTCTGTTTGAAAAAATTAAGTAAAATTTTAATTTAATTAAAAAAGTGGGACTAGATGAATGAATCGTTATTCGGGTTGAAGCACACGACATGGTGACATCAACATCAAAAGGCAAGGCAGGCCGCCTACAACAGCTCGCACCACGGACACGTAAAATCGCCCTGCTGGGATATCCCCGACTTAAACATACCCAGCAAGCATAAGCGACAGATTGCTGAAGATGCTTTCCTTGATAAAAACAATGGGCATTTGATCAGATATTGTATAAGGGGATATAGGAATAATATTATTTATCATAGATTTCATATAAGTCATCTGGTCGTTTTTGGCCATTTACAGAATACAGAGTATATCCGAAACAAACGAAAATGATTGCAAATTTTTTTGGTTATTTAAAGCATTTTTCTGTCCAACATGAGCGAAACATTTAGAAAAGATGAGTCGTTAAAATACTTTCACACTATATGTATCTGAAGATAATGCAAACGGTGATTCATGCACAGAGATACATATACATACGCACCATTAATGTTGAAAACCTTGGATTTCTATTAACTAGAACAAACAGTTTGCCTTTGCTGGCATCTCGTGATTAATATAAAAGAAATGGTTGCGCCTCACTCCAAGAAAGTTTTGTAACAAAAAACAACACAGAACAAATGTTTATTTACTTGTCGGTCTCTTGTGTTTCGCGCAGTGTATTTCGCAATGACGTCAATATCTATACTAAATTTTATTTTAGTATAGAACGCGCCGCGTACTAGTGGAAACAAAAATACAAAAATATATTCTGTCTTAACATTCATATACCGAAATTGTAATTGTTTCCACAAATCATCTTTCGAATGATTTTTACACTTTTCACATCTGCTAGGAGATTAAACAGATAGTTTTTCAATGTTTATTTTCGTTCAGTTATATTTCAGCTGCTGTCGAGTATCTAATGAGTATTATTCTATATTCTAACTGAATTGAGTTCCTTAATTATTTAAATCGTTCTATTCTAGTTTCGTTTAGCTTAGCGGTTGCGGAGATCTTTCGTTTCGGTCGGACACCGATTGACTAACTCGACAGAAAGCTTTTTGTAGCTGTTCATATTTTGTTCCGTTTAATTAAAGAAAGCTTTGGCATTTGTATATATCTCCGTGCATGTATGTGTGTGCGTCTGCGGGGTTGGGAACTGGGGTCAATCGCCGCCTCGAGGGCTGTAAAGCTCTTTGGCCGACCCAAGAAAAGTTTTTAGCAGGCGCTGCCGGAAACACCAAATTGTTTGAATCTTAAGTATTTGTTGTGACTGCATTCATAACAAAAAGACGGCAAAGAAGACTGGACTACCCGATGTGATATTACCCTTCAAACGGCCTCTTCTGTACCCAAAAAAAGATAATTTAATAATTACTCTCTACTACTAAAATAGCAGCTGTTCTTACTAGTGCTCAAAGTAGGAGCAATAATCGATATTTATCGACTTAAAGTAATTTTAAACTCTTATGCAAATGATCATTTTAACTAATTAACTAAATCATCTAGTTTGTAGATTTGATGACATGTTAATATGATTCGTTAGTGGCATTCTTCGAAATGATATCCAAAGAGGAGATGCACCGTAATAATAAATTTGAATAATATTCTTAAACACTAATATTTGGAATATTTTATAGAAGAATTCTAATGATAAGTTCCAAATAAAATTATCAATATTATCCTAGCATTGCTATATCAAATAAAATAAAAAAGAATTCTTTCAAATGCTTTCTCACTTTTTATTCGACCCCATTTCTGACTATTTGTAATGGGTATGCAGGCTATGGGAACGATTTGATGCCGGCAACAGCAGCTGGAGCTTTACAAATGACACATAAATTTTGAACAACGACTTAATGACATGTTGAATGATGGACGCAATTAGGACAGCCAGATTTTACATAAATAGCACTCTTGGAAAGAATTCTGGGCAACAGAGTGCCTATATATATATAGAGCTAGAAAAACTTACTCCTTCAATGCAATTACATTTGGTTATCCAAGTTCGGTGTCGTAATCACTTTAATTTGCCAATCATTCACATGACATGTTTCGATCTTTTTTCGCTTTAGTTAACGTTGAGCAACTAAAATTCCAATTCCATTTACCGAATTAGACTTAGGTGAAAACTATTTGAACATCGTTTACAATTCAATTTTCTCTTTCTTTATTTTTTTATTAGTTCCTCTGCTCGTGACGAACAACTCACTCAAGTTGAGCGGTCGGAACAAACTAAAAACACGCAACGCATTCTAAAATGGAAAATGTTGTGTAGATCGCCAATATTATAAAAATAGCTAGAAAATAACGCAGCTATATTTGAAGTTTGAATAAAAGGGGACAAATTCAGTAGCAGAACTGTACAATTTATCTATAAAAGGATATTAACAATTTATACTGTAATCAGTTCAATCTAATTAGAAAAATTAGGTTTTTGTAATTATTTAAAAAATCAAATCTTTTCTAACGGCTTCATCCAAGTTGTCATCACAAAACGTGGTCATTACATACGTCACAGACTAATATTCGATTAACAATTATTAGTATTTGATTTCCGATAAATATAATTTGTAGTATTTCAGTTTCTATTTAACAAAAAATACTCTTTATCTGCCAAACGGAACCTTAAATAAGTTAGCAGCTCTACTTGATTGTGGTTATTGTTATCGATAGCACTCTGGTCTGCCGCTTACTCATTGCGGAAAACGTGAAAGAAAATCGTATTGCCGCCTGTCTGCTACCAAAATTGATTGTTTTAGCTAGTATAAACGTATAACGGCAAAATCCATCACTTAAATATGGTTAGTAAAGATGTAAATTAACATGTAAAATGCAAATGCATAGAATTTATACATTTATTAATAAATTTACATACATTAAAAATTAAAATACCATGTGCGCCGCGTGACTATAGTTAATTTATATAATTTTGGAATTGGTGAACTCAGCTAATAATTTGCGCAATAAGTATTTATTAAACTGCATTCAAATGCAGTTGTCCATCATGCGGCACACAAAACATAACCTTCAAAGAAGCTTCTCGCAAAACCGACAACCCCTGCAGTGCCCTCTCTTTCGCTCTTTCAGCAAGCTGTACGGAATGACGGAGCAACTGACTAACTTACGGTTATATTTTATTTCATCTACAGCAACCACAAATTGTGCTCCTGAAGGAAGGCACGGACACGTCGCAAGGCAAGCCGCAGCTGATATCGAACATCAATGCCTGCCAATCGATTGTGGATGCAGTGCGCACGACATTGGGGCCGCGAGGCATGGATAAATTGATTGTGAATTCACAAGGCAAGGCAACAATCTCAAATGATGGCGCCACCATCATGAAGCTTTTGGATATTGTGCACCCTGCCGCCAAAACATTGGTAGACATTGCTAAGTCACAGGATGCCGAGGTAAGACTCAAATCGAATATTTATATTCATGACCAAGTGAATCAAAAAAATCAATCAACAGGTGGGTGATGGCACCACTTCGGTTGTGCTACTGGCTGGAGAGTTCCTCAAGCAGGTGAAACCCTTTGTTGAGGAGGGCGTCCATCCACGTATTGTGATTAAGGCAATACGCAAAGCGCTGCAGCTCTGCATGGAGAAAATCAACGAAATGGCAGTGCGAATTGAGAAGCAATCGAAGGAAGAGCAGCGTACTCTGCTGGAAAAATGCGCTGCAACGGCGATGTCTTCAAAGCTTATACATCAGCAGAAGGATTTCTTTTCGAAAATCGTTGTGGACGCTGTCCTGTCACTGGATGAGCTGCTGCCATTGAATATGATTGGTATCAAGAAGGTTACTGGCGGGTCGCTAGAGGAATCCCAGCTAGTCTCCGGTGTTGCCTTTAAGAAGACCTTCTCGTATGCGGGCTTCGAGATGGCGCCCAAGTCCTATGAGCAGTGCAAAATAGCTTTGCTCAATATCGAACTAGAACTGAAGGCCGAACGTGACAATGCTGAGATTCGTGTGGACAATGTTAAAGAGTATCAGAAAGTCGTAGATGTCGAATGGCAGATATTGTACAATAAATTAGCCAAGATCCACGAATCGGGCGCAAATGTAGTGCTCTCCAAGCAGCCTATTGGCGATGTGGCCACACAGTATTTTGCCGATCGCAACATTTTCTGCGCTGGCCGCGTCCCAGAGGAGGATCTCAAGCGTACGATGAAAGCATGTGGCGGTGCTGTCATGACCACTGCCAATGATATTAAGCCTAATGTTCTCGGTTTGTGCGAGCGTTTTGAGGAGCGACAGGTGGGCGGCGACCGTTTCAATCTATTCCAAGGTAGATATCAATTATTAACACTAATAATGTAGATGTAATAAAATATTATCTGCAGGCTGTCCGAATGCTAAGACCAGCACGCTTATCCTACGTGGAGGAGCGGAGCAGTTCCTCGAAGAGACGGAGCGTTCCTTGCATGACGCCATTATGATTGTGCGTCGTACCATTAAACACGATTCGGTTGTTGCCGGCGGCGGTGCCATCGAAATGGAATTGTCCAAGGTGCTTCGCGACTACTCGCGCACTATTGCCGGCAAGGAGCAGCTGCTGATTGCTGCCGTCGCCAAGGGCTTGGAGGTGATTCCACGACAGCTCTGCGACAATGCTGGCTTCGACGCCACTAACATTCTCAACAAGCTGCGTCAGAAACATGCCCAAGGTAAGTGAAATTAAAAAAAAAAAAAACATTAAGTACTTTAATTTTATTTTGCCAAGGAGGAATCATGTCTTAGTTGAATTTGTTTTTATACCCAGCTTTAATGAAATTGTGAAATATTATCGATAACTATCGAAAAATAGGTTCTGTTTTTGAGGCCTAGCGTGCACACCGGTCAACAAAGTTGTGGTCGATTGCTATATTGAATACGCATATTTTGTCATTTAGAGAGTTTGAGATTAGGCAAATAGGTTCATTTCTACCTCAAAATCCCTCCCCGAAAATTTCATTACAAACATGTCTAGACTTTTTAAACAATTAAGTTTTCATACGCAGTTCGCGTAGTGCGTGCTTGCGTATGCATGTGTGTGTGTGTGTGTGTGTGCATGTTTTGTTTGCTGTTAATGAATAAATGAAACTTTTAATGATTGTTATTACAGCTCAAAGGATTCCGTGTATCTCTAAGTCGAGCCGTCTCGACTAGAATTTTGTTACTTGTTTATTCATATATTATCTATATCTATTGTACAAGACAGACGTTAAATAACTGCATTTATATATTAGATCTATTCCGATCGATCTGCTTTCTTAGTTTATTGCTATCAATTTAAGTTTTTGGCAAGAAGAAGCTTTTTTAAACTATATCTCGAACTTAATAGACTACGATCTAAAATGTTTCCATGCACCGCATTCCTCCCGCAATCAAACAAATAATTGGTGGTTGCCAACAGATCGCTTTGAAATAGACCGGAGTACACCAAAAAGTGGACTTGAAGAATCCAAACAATATATATATATATATATATATATATATATATATATATATATTGATTCAAAGTTTACCGCGTTTCTAGTATTTACAACACATTCTCAATGATCGGGGACAAAAAAAAATGTAATTTTGAATGATTTTATTTGGGTTTTATGTGAAACCCAAAGTCAGAAAAGTTATTAGGTTTATCATTGAAGCGCCGCATATGATTAAATAATTTTTCCATGTCCTCGTGATCTACTTAAAGATAGTTTTGGGCATCCATTGTCGAACGTGAATTCGGTTCATTGTGTTTTTATTCGTTTCAAATTCAATGTGAAACAGTCGGGCTCTTCTGCTGCTGCTGCAGGAGCTCGTGCCAAAGGCGAAAACACGGATTTAGACAGAGTCCCGGCATATCAGGGCAGAGCTTGCACATGTACTTGGTAAACTGTAACATGCCTCCTTTGTGGCAGTGCCTGCAGTTCTTGCGCGTTGGTTTACCATTTCGCTGAATAAGCATCAATTCGTGTTTGGCTTCGGGCTCCGGCTGTGCGCTCGGCGCTGTTGCTCCTCGCTGATGGGCAGCTCTCTTCGAATGGGGTTGCTCCTGCCGCTTGCTGTTCACATGAGCAGTAGTTGGCGATGTTGGAGGCGCAGCAGCTGCTGGCGACGCCTGGTCCTCCTTGAGCAGGGATTTGATGATGCTCGTCCGGAACTCGGCATATGTTTTCAATTTGGTGGCATCGAATCCACGCGTCGGCTGCGCATTGCTCACATAGAGGACATGTGCATTGAAGACCAGCAGATTGAGGAGAAATATGGCCAACTGCTGTTGCTGTTGCAGACCCGCGCAGCTTGGCTGGCAGCTGATCAGCTGCTGTCGTGTGGACTGTGCGGTGGGTCGCAGCTGAAAGTCCAGCTCTTGTATAAGTTTTGGTCGTGCATTTATCTTCTGCATGGACATCTCCTTGGCGTAGATCGCCAGGCAGTCGGAGCTGTAGAAATACACGCATTTTTCTCGCCGCCGCCGCCACTTGGCCATCATTAGGGGCGTGGCATATCTGGTAGCGATGCTATTGGGCGATAGCTGCTGGTAGATGAGTGCCTTGCTATTCCCATAACGATTCCTGTCCAGCAGACCGCTGCAGTAGGTGCCCAGCTTGGCCAGCTCATGTGCCAGACCATAGCTGCCATAATACTTGCACACGTAGACGCTGTGTCCGCGCTGTCCATGCGTTTGGAGCAACTGCAGCGCCAGCTCGCATCGATGCGCCACCAGCTGGCGAGAATTGCGTGCAAACTGTCGCTGCGACTCGACGCGTTCCGGCAGCATGCGGATAATCAATCCACTCTGCTCGCTCAGCAGGTGCAATATTAATGCATTGCTACGCTGCTTCAACGGCAGCTCGTTGTGGTAACTAAATCGCCCCTTCCACTGGACAATGGGCTCATTGAGCACCAGCTGCTGCCCGCTTGCGTAAATCTCCGACATGCGCGCATTGTAGAAGTTAATCAACTTGCTCGCATCTCCGGCGGCTT
Source organism: Drosophila mettleri (assembly GCA_035047625.1). NCBI lineage: Eukaryota > Metazoa > Arthropoda > Insecta > Diptera > Drosophilidae > Drosophila > Drosophila mettleri. The sequence goes on from JAWNPI010000035.1 coordinate 21,436,438, forward strand.
TACTCTCACTTGGACCCGCGCCCTGAAGCTTAGCAAAGCTGAGCGCATCCAGCAGATCTAGGAAGCGCTGTTGTCCCATTTTGGATGCGAATCCGGCAAATCCTTGAAATGTTTGCTCGCTCCAATAGTCGCTCAGCTGTGGCAGCTTCATATCACATATTAGCAGGCAGAGGCCCATAAATATTTCCAGGTCCTCAGCGGTGGCGTTAACTGCGGCGTTGCGGCCATTGCAGCCACCTGCTAGCTGGTCAAAGAACTCAAGCCGATTGCCCAGCAGCTGATTAAAGTAATACAAGGGGCAAGTCAGCTTCCTCAGGGCCTTGAGCCCCGTTTGTCCAGGTGGCGCGTAGAACTTAAATATCAGTCGCGGCGTTGTTTGTTGTGCCGTCCACTCCGGGTCATAGTCATCCACTTCATCTAAAGCGAGGGAAACCGAGTAGAAGTTGAGATTATAGATGCAGCTTCTTACACTATTAACGGTATTTCAAATGAACCTATTTACTGTTTGTTTGTTAGTTTGTTTTTCATGATATAACCTCACTTATCTTATCAATAGTGGCCTATATCATATACAATCATCATATGTGTATACGTATACGGATTATTTATGATAAATTCGTATTTTATGCTAAATCACAGGAATTGCTATTTTGAGACTGCAACATCGGCGAGCATCCGAGTATGTTTATTCTATTGTTAATTGAACTATTTTTACCATCACAAAACACATCGTGCGATGCACCAAAGTTAATTTCCGAATAGCCATCCTCGTCCGAATCGCTTTGCTGCTCCAGCTCTGGCTTCTCATCCTTAATTGAAGGTGGCGCAACTGCTTCTGCTTGGCTGGCCACTGCGAGTTGCAGCTGGAGCTCGGTCAGATCGGGTTTTATGTCCACACAGTCGTAGTCGGCCAGGGGATAGCTGCTGGCAAGCAGCGGCTCCGTTTTGACATCCAAACTTTGACGCTTTAGCGGCGAGCGGTGTACGTCTTGGCGCGGCTTCAACTGCTGTTTACGTTTGCGTCCCGATGTTGACATTTTGTTTTATTTATTTCTTTTTATTTGTATTTTATAATATAGAATTTTCTGCTCGAAATAAGCGCGTGTCTGTCTTGGCAGCTCTTTCGTTCGGCATTGCTCGTACATAGTGTGTGCTCTTTCACACCAAGTGCTAGCCGGTGTGTGCTCTTTCGCACCAATTGTCACCATCTACATATTTGCTGCTTTGCTTGCGCGCGGTCACTTTTATAGCGGAGATGCCAACGTGCCCGAAATTGTAGTTGCTTCATTAGAGAAAGTTTAGATGAGCGAAACTAAACGAGCTATTGGATATTTCGATATATCTGAAAGTTATTTTTTAAAATAATTTTATTATCTTTGTTTGTTTTTATTTTCTTTAAGGTGGCCAATGGTTCGGAGTTGACATCACCAAGGAAGATATTTCCGATAACTTCGAGCAGTGCGTGTGGGAACCATCGATTATTAAGATAAATGCCCTCACCGCTGCCGCTGAGGCCGCTTGCATGATACTATCTGTGGATGAGACAATAAAGAGCCCCAAAGCTGGAGAGCCACCCATGGCTGGTGGGGGCATGGGTATGGGCCGCGGCATGGGCAGGCCCATGTAAAACATAAAATACAATTAAAGAAGAGAAAACAGTTAAATTCAACACAAAACTAAACATAAAAAACTCACACAATCAAGGCGTTTCGCAGTTTCACATGCATTGCTCGCTTCACTTAACGCTCTGTCACATGTCACATGTATTAGTTATCATAAAGTGCAAGCTTCTTTTGTTGCACCCATTGAACAATCTATGTAATAACTGACCTATGTCTAATAAAAAAGTAAAACATTTCTCATAACACAAATATAAATGCATTTTAAAATAACTCTAATAAATATCATTATAGTAAAAAAAATGCACATTCAAAGGTTGCAGAGTAAACGCACAGAAGTATCTTTTTTCAACCATCTGGCAGCGCCATTAGCGATTGTCGTGCGCTTTGCTAGCGTTTTCATACGCGTCCTACATCAGTTCTTAGCTGTTTTTATAGCCAGCACGTTGTTTACGCGCGCGTTTTGCTCACAATCACACATAAAAAAACAGCCGTTTGCCGCATAAACAGAATTTTTATTGCGATGGGCAATCACAGAGTGCTGAAAACTGCTGGAATCAATTTGAGATACTCCATGTACGATTTTATAGAAGCTGTGAAAAAACATAACATCATTTGGGACCGGGAACATGAAAATTTTCACAACCGCGAACTGCGCGATCTGGCCTGGCAGCAGATTGGCCAACAGCTGTGCAAGAATTTCGAACTGGCGAGCAGTGTCGAGAAGCAGGAAATCGGTAAATAGAGGTATAATTGCTTAAAAATAGAGCCTACGTAAATTATTTTTTTTTTACATTTTCTGCAGCAAAAACTTTACTCAAACGATGGAAAAACACACGCGACAGCTATTTGCGCGTAAATCGACTTCGAGCAACCGGCGAAGAGATCTGCCGCGCGTCTTACATTTACGAAAAGGAGCTGAGCTTTCTGCTTGACGTCAAAGCTGAGGACGGAGCAGAGACGCTAAAAGAAGAGCCAAAGAAACGCAAACAATTTCGTATAGCACGAACCCCGGTTAAGCGCCGCCGTACATCAGATAATCCCGCAGAGCAAGACACTGAGGCAACACTAGCGGAAGACGGTCCGCACTCTGTACGGGATCACCTAAATTGCGCAATAGATACCGACGCAATGTTGCCTGCCGCCAAGTGTATCGAAACGAGCAGCTTCAACACTGCGGAGCTCAATAGTTCAGGTGCGCCTCCTGCACCACAAGTCGCTGCCGAGCCGGATCCAGATCAGTCATTTTTCGATAGCATTAAGCCGCATATGCAGCGCATGAGCAGCGATCAAAAATTAGACTTTCAGATCGAGGTGCTAAAAATTCTTCGATATTTTAAACCAAACTAATAAATATTGTTCGTTGAATAACAGTAAGAGCTTAAAGATTATTTATAAGCAAATTAAAATTTCATAAATAAATTTACTGTATTTATTCTAAAGTAAAATGTCCCAAATAGATATTTTAATATTTTTTTTTTATAAATGAATTAGAAAATCAAAAAAATTTTGTATCCTGTGGAACAATGAAAACCATGACATAAAAAAATGCACAACTATCGATATACGTATACGAGTCTAGCATAAGAATCGACGTATTAACAAACGAATAATAATAATAAATATAAGTTATGAATTGAATCGTGCAATGCGAGTTGGTGTGTCGTTGCGACAACTGTTATCGATTTATGCTGTTATTGGAATATTAACATTATTTTTTACAGTGAATTTTTCTGTTATTATTCTGATCTGAATTAAACTTAATTAAAATTAAAATATTAATGCCATAAAAATAATAATACTTATAATACTTAAGCAAGAAAATGAATATTTAGAACAAAATATCGCGTGTTACCATCAACATCATAGTTTTTTTAACTTTTAACTCTCACAAATACTTGAAGCAGCCCACGCAGATGTATGTAGCTTAAAGCGGTTCGATCAGTTTTTACTTAAACCTGTATTTGGGTAAAACTTTGACCAATCGAGTTTTATATGCAATTACAAATGTGCCGATTTATGATTTCGCCAATGCTCAGCCAGACTTGTACATACATATGTATGTATCTATGGATATGTATGTACATACAACAAAATATATTTTTCGTTTGTAGTAGTTGTTCTTATTGACACCATAAAGGAGCGTTAAGGGCAACTGACAACAGACAAATACACGAAATGGTGCCAGTGATTAAGTATCACATATGTATTTGAAATACGGCTCCACTTTTCATATTTAAGTACGTACCCGCATAACAACATATGTATGTATGTATGTATGTATTTACACACATACATATGTATGCATGCATGCAGCAGCGTTGACAAACACTCTGCACATTCTCGCCAAATTCGGCATTTTAATTGCGCAAGCAGCGGGATTTTTAGCCTTTTCTCATGTGTTATCCTCGCTTCACTCTCCACTCCACTCAACGGCTAAGTCTAACATTTTTCGAGAGCAGCTCTGATATTCAGCTTGTGCGTTTTTGGTGGTGGTTTCAGGTTTCAGGAATATCAGGACTGAAGAATGGAGAGAGAACCCTATTGCGCCGCCTGTTCTCTTCATGCACATTAGCAACGGCGGTGGCAGCTGTTCGACGCACTGTATGCGCGGCTGTGTTCGCTGCGACTACCTGAGATCCTCCACTTATAACGTATTCCCAGCGTGCATAACACATATTCCAAGGGACCAGCCCAGGGGAGATTTAGGTCAGATGAATGTCGCTCCCGTTCCCGTTCCCGTTCCAGCTCTCGCTGAAGCCATGGCTTCTACCTGTAGCAATGCCGAGCATTGAAGTGGAACACCAAAAACCAACGACAGGAAGTCCTTTTTTAATGCCACCTTTACTTATTGTTTCACTTGATGGAAGTCGCCTTTTGTTCGGACTGTTTCTTAGAATATATATGTATGTATATGTATACATATTTATATATGGTAAGGGTACACATGCTTTCAACAGCTAGGCTGCATTTATTAAAAATACTATAATAGAGAGCATCAAGCCATATATCTCATATGGATTCGGGATACTCGTGCTAGGCAAATACATACACACAAGCGAGGGAAACGACTGGATACAAATTCATTGTCTGATGTAGTATGCAACTTTAGCCAACTAGTCGAATGCGAGCCTTAAGAGTGATTTAGGCTCAGCTGTGCGTAGCTCAATAAGATATCCTTAGAAATCCATTTGCAAGGCTTATTTTAACTATCAGTAGAATAGATCTAGCCTTCTGCTAGAACAATCTGTGTATTTGTGTATTTCGCCCAGGCGGCATCCGCCCGCTGCAGGTAGTCGGCCACCTGCTGATACTTAGCCGGTAATTGATACTTCTCCAGGGCCAGCTTGAGAACCACAAATTCCAACGTGCGCACCCCGCCCGTGCTGCTCGGCGATTTTAGGGTATCCACCAGCGCCATATACTTGCGCAACTGGTCCAGTTGCTGGCCGAAATGGCCATTGTCGAGGCACGCATCGACGCCATTTACATAGCGCAGGGTCCGCTTGAGGCAGGCTGCCAGCTCATTGCTTCGCCCCACTAAGGGGGAGAGCTCCACATTTAGCTGTTGCACCGCACGCTTGGTATCCGTCAATAAGTTAAGTGCCTCTCCAGTATACCGATCGTGCTCCAGCCACGATGCGTTCGCTCTGTTGTCTTTAATGAACACCTGATTATGATCCACCAAAATGGTTTTATTGATCGGCTCAGTTGAATTTTCCGGCTGCTTTACATTGAAATCCAGCGAAAAGTGAAATATTACATTTGCCTACGATTCAAAAGGAATTACATATTCATATAGAATATTGGCAATATAGAGTAGATCCTTGCCTGCGCTACGGTGCCGATGCACAGTATTAGCCAAGTGGGGGACATCTTGCAGCTTAGCTGGCAACAGTTCAACTGGAATCTCAGCTTCGATGAGTGACTGATCACACCACGTATTATTGAACGCGCTGGCTTATCTCCCTACACGCAGCGAGTTCAATTGAACTGATAAAATTCATTTTACTACTGAATGAATGGCAGGCAGATCACAGGGTTCCATTCTAAGCTCTCGTGCCGCTCTCTCAGCGACGATCCACAAGTCACGTGGATTTGTACCAAAATTAAACAGAATGAAACCAAAGCACCAACAATTGCACCAAATTCAAAAGAATCGAAATACTTTATAAAATCATACATATATTTATCACCATATACATTTAAATATAGTGATATGCATATGTAAATTTAATAATATATGCATGTATATAATATATGTACATTGTGCAATAAATAAATACATATGTTCCATTTTGGGTCCATCATTCCGTTTTATTTGAGTTGCGCTGTAAATGATGACAGTTGACCGGCACTATTTAAATATCCCGAAGTGTACACGTTTGCGGTTGCATATATATGTATATATATAAACAAATCAAAATACATACATATATGTATTTAGGTATGACATATGTACATACATATGTATGTATATGGCATATAGGTAATGGTTGTGTATATGTACGCTTAAAGAGTTTGTTTTGAATATAGAAGTCACTCAAAACGAGATTAATACCGTAAAAGCTTTTTATAACTGTGTCCAAGTGTTTATATAAACATGTATGATTGGATGTGCATATGTGCATACATATACACATATGTAAGTATGTATAATTGGAGAGGCCGCATGACTTGGACAAATTAGACCATTGAACAAAAGTTCAGCTACATATGTATGTACATACATGAATGTATTCATTTGCACACGTATTTATACAAGTTGCATACATATATACGTAAACATACATACATAGATATATGCGTACATACATACATACAAACATACAGACTGCATACATATTTGTCTATTTGATTATGGTGGTTCTGCTTTGTCTTGCCCCAAGTCACGTAGGCCATCTGAAGTCGTTGTTTTTATTTTAATATACATATGTTTGTACATATGTACATATGTATGTACATACAAATGAATAATTAAAATTCAAAATTTACACATTGCCAATTATAAATCCATGCATAGAAATGGACATAAAGACGTGTAGATTGGGACGCTTTCCCGTTAGTTGCCTTTAATTAGGATTTTTCTAAAAAAGAACAAAGTTTGCATACATATGTATGTGCATAAATGTACAAGTACATTCGTATGTATGCACGTGTACATATGTATGTACATACATACATACATATGTTGCCGTCTATAATATGCAGTGATAAAGCTTTATTTACCAAATAGCATATTTAGATACATATACATACATACATACATATGTATGTATGCTACACACATACATTAGCATACATAACATATGAATATATTGTCATATTTGTTCATATACTGTAAGCAAGTGCATACAAATACACATACTTATACACATTTACACGCATTTGCACACAGAGACATTGGCTGAAATACCAACAGCGTTGCGGTCAAAACTTTAAGCAAAGTGCAAAAAACAAAACAAATAACAGCAGCGGGCAATCAATAGTAGAAATTGCGCAGTAAAATATAATTCCAAAGCTTGAAAAGCCGTTGGCAAACGCGCTGCAAACAAACGTACATACCTACATACATACATACGCATAAACAAAACACACATGGGATACAAGTATGTCCCAAAATTATTTTTATATTTTTCAACGCTGGCGTAGTATGTGTGCGTGTGCATGTGTCGCATATGTACATATGTATTTGCATGCACACATATACATATATACAAATGTCTTAATAAGTTTGTATGTATTGCTGAAGCGTCAGAGACCAACGCAAAAAGCTTGTAAAAATGAGCGACGTTCGAATACGTGTGTATCTATGTATGTCCATATGTACATATCTACACATCTACATGTATGTATGTGTACGTGCGCGTGTGAGGGCATATTAAATGATTACAGACGCATTTACTAAAATACGTTTGTATGTATGTATGTACATACATATATTATGAAGGTGTGTATATGTATGTATATTTTTAAAGTGCGTATGCTTTTTCATCTCGCAGATACCAACGACGTAGACAAAACTACGAACCACCATTTTGCGTCCCTCATGTTGTTTTCCATTAAAGTTTTTTCTAGGCTTTTTTATTCATGAACTCGTATTCGCTATCATGGCTAGAGCTTAGACAAAGGGAAGGCGGAGAACGCGCTTGTTGGACTCTCGGTGGACGTAAGCATTTGCGAGTCAAAGTCGCGATATGTCTCAATGTATATACACTCAATGTATTCATACATAAATATGTATATATATGTATGTATGTATGTATGTATGTCTGTATGTATGCATGTATATATATATATGTATATACATAAGTGTGTCGCGGGTGATCATTCCACTGTGTTGGTCTGCACGGTTGCTGCTTGATTGCAATTATCACAAGCAGAGCCCGTAAGCAAAAAATAACAAAACAAATGTTGTTTACGCGCTTTCTTTAATATGACATACATACACACATACATATGTATGTATGTACATACACAGTGGTGAATTAAATTATTGGCACAGCAAGCTTTTTAGTCTTTATAGCAATTTTTAAAGTCTTTTTAAACTTTTTTTAATAACACAAAAAATTAACCAAATAGATTGTGTATTTATTAGATTATGCAAAAAAATTTAAAAAAAAAATTAAATTCAAAATTAAATAACCAAAAAAACCTCAAGTTTACTGAACAAAATTATTGGCATACAAAACTCTAGTCTGAATCCATTGAGCTGTAATACCAATCAATAAAAGTTTAATTTATTCATTAATAGTAGTAACACGTACACACACACACACACAACATACATACATGCACGAACATGCACGTAATATGCTCACTGCGCAGTTATGCGGCTTCAGAAGAGGCTGTACTATGGAAACTTTATTGTTTAAGACCTTTTTTTCCGGGGAGTGATTATGACATTCAAATGTACCTATTTGCCAAATCTGATCAAGAATGTATATACTTTATGGGGTGTGGCACGCCTCCTTTTGCCTGTTACATACGTTTGCACAAAAACAATATCCTGATTTTCCATTTTCAATGGATTCAGGGTATAAAAAAACTTAAAGAACATAGAAATATTTCATTCCTTTAGCTTTAATAACCGCTGATAATCATTTTGGTATTGAATTAACTAATTTTTGAGTGACATCTTCACTAATTTTCTGCCATTCATCAATAAAAGCTAGTTGTGTGTGTGCATATGTATATGTATATATGTACATACATATGTATATTAACGGGGCATAAAATCATTTGGTGTTCAGCGTTTTTTTTATGTGAAGAGATTTTGCGTTTTGAAACTAATGCGAAATAAAATATTTACATAACATGTGTAAATTTATTATATGTATGTATATATTCATATATACATACATATCCATACAAATATGTATGTTCATACGTGTGTCAGCATATCTTGCTGTCCATACACGTGCGTATGCATGAAAATACATACAGTCTGTCAAGAAACAGTTTACACAAAGCGAAAAATTCATATTTTTCGACTTTAGACACAAATATTATGGCTATTTATTCAAATTAACTTAATTTTTTTGATGGCAATCTATTTAATAACAAATTTTAAATTAATTTATAAAAAAAAATCAGCAAAATTGAAAAGGGGTGGGAAAATAAACAACAAAAACTAAGATTACACAAGATTCACGCTGTCAAGAAACTCTTTACACAAAATGCTTCTTTTGTTGTTAGCTTGAAATTTAAAGCGTATTTTGCAAATTTTCGGTAATTTTAATATCTGGTATAACATTTTATAGCATTAGACACATATTGCAGTCGTTGTTTCAATGATTAAACAATTTTGTTGGGTATTATTTAGGGGTGTCTTGCCATGTTTCTAAAATAGTCACTTTCCGATGTGAGCGGTTCCTTAGATACGGTTTTCCCTGAGATTTTCTTCAAGAGCTCCCATTTTTTTTGATGGGGCTCTGATGGGGACTCTTAGGAGATGTATCACAATAACTTTTCCATAATTATATTTCATCCAAATCCATCATTAATCTCATTATAATTGGGCTCATTGGCTTAATGGAATATAAAATTTGGCTTATTGATGTTATAAAAGCCTTATTTCCCCTACCTAGGTTCAAAATTGTGTTCTTAATTTTGAGGTATTTAGCCGCACTAATAGTGTCCTCTGCAAGCGGGTGGTCTTAGACACCTCAGCTGGAGATGCATCACCAAACTATAACCGAACACTTTTCAAATTTTTCAGTAGAAATGTTCTTTTATTTTATTCTAGCGTAATTAAGGGCTTTGACCATATTCTAGATGGACCATTGTTACACTGCAGCATTATTATTGTTTTGTAGCAAATTTTGACGATTTCCTAGAATTCAGTCGGCCGACTAATCATATTCACAGCGAAACTTTTGCTATTTTTTGCATTATCCGATAAAAACGCAGTTTTTTTTGGATGACTCTAAAAGTGTACCCATACCGTAGTATCGTATCCCATAGTATTTTGTATGATACATCTACGTTATATTATTCCTTAAGCACCTTTGCAAGTGTACGCATTGATATTTTCCGATTTTGATCAATATTCCGCTTAAATAATAGGTCTTTACAAAAATACAATTTTTATTTTTGCCCATTGATACTCTTAATTTCGCGTTTACATCCATATTCCGCCCGATTTATAGCGCTATAACTACTTCTCTTTGACACAGACATCTATTCAACTAGTTTCCCAATAGATTTTCCAAACTTGTGATCATAATAAATCCATTGGATCACATCAAAGCTAAATCTCTGGCCAGGCACTATTACAAATTAAAGTAAATCACTTTTTAGATGCGTCATCAGCAATATTTTTCAAACACATTAAAGACGATGCAAGAATAAGCATGTTCAACGCGACGCACACTGCAAACGCAACGGTAAAGCGCCGTTATTTCTTAGAGCTCGACCAACCCTAATTGAACAACGAAGTGTGTAAAGAGTTTCTTGACAGCGTGAATCTTGTGTAATCTTAGTTTTTGTTGCTTATTTTCCCACCCCTTTTCAATTTTGCTAATTTTTTTTTATAAATTAATTTAAAATTTGTTATTAAATAGATTGCCATCAAAAAAATTAAGTTAATTTGAATAAATAGCCATAATATTTGTGTCTAAAGTCGAAAAATATGAATTTTTCGCTTTGTGTAAACTGTTTCTTGACAGACTGTAAATACAGTCTGTCAAGAAACAGTTTACACAAAGCCAAAAATTCATATTTTTCGACTTTAGACACAAATATTATGGCTATTTATTCAAATTAACTTAATTTTTTTGATGGCAATCTATTTAATAACAAATTTTAAATTAATTTATAAAAAAAAATCAGCAAAATTGAAAAGGGGTGGGAAAATAAACAACAAAAAATAAGATTACACAAGATTCACGCTGACAAGAAACTCTTTACACAAAATGCTTCTTTTGTTGTTAGCTTGAAATTGAAAGCGTATTTTGCAAATTTTCGGTAATTTTAATATCTGGTATAACATTTTATAGCATTAGACACATATTGCAGTCGTTGTTTCAATGATTAAACAATTTTGTTGGGTATTATTTAGGGGTATCTTGCCATGTTTCTAAAATAGTCACTTTCCGATGTGAGCGGTTCCTTAGATACGGTTTTCCCTGAGATTTTCTTCAAGAGCTCCCAATTTTTTGATGGGGCTCCATCATTAATCTCATTATAATTGGGCTCATTAGCTTAATGGAATATAAAATTTGGCTTATTGATGTTATAAAAGCGTGAATCTTGTGTAATCTTAGTTTTTGTTGCTTATTTTCCCACCCCTTTTCAATTTTGCTAATTTTTTTTTATAAATTAATTTAAAATTTGTTATTAAATAGATTGCCATCAAAAAAATTAAGTTAATTTGAATAAATAGCCATAATATTTGTGTCTAAAGTCGAAAAATATGAATTTTTCGCTTTGTGTAAACTGTTTCTTGACAGACTGTACTTACATATGTACATATGTATGTAAGTATTTACATCCATTTATGCTTTAAATCAAGTTTTTATTTTGAGAAAACGCCCAAAAAACTACTTGGAATCGATTAATTCTTCTTCTTTACAGTAAATAGCGCTTATTTCTTTGGGCTTCACGTCGAAGCGGAGGTGCTGCTAGGCACGTTTACAGTTTCTTTTTCTCTTGATCATCTGCATGTATGTACACGTGTATGTGTATATATATGTATGTACATAAATACATGGCTTTGTTAAAAGAGACGACGATCAAGCACCAATACGTACGCATCATACGAGTCATATTCAAACATACTTACGTACGTATACACATACACACACACACAGCACACATAAATATGTATGTGCATATGATTTCATACTAATGTGTGGAGCGTAGTAGACAAGTTTTGTTTCTTTTTTTTGTTGTGTTTACGTTTTCATTTGACACTGACTTTTGAAGGGGTATTACCCACTTACCTTTAAATCAAAATTCAATGATGTTAGCATGACCTCCATCGTGTCAACCAGATTGGCACTAGAATTGTTTGTATATAAATATGTATTTACATACAAACGTGCGGAAACCTGGTACTGTTACTCATGCTTGAAACAATGCATTCATTTACATACATATTTATCTGAAAGGGTATTTTCATGTTCATCCCTCCCTGAATCATAGTTCTCTCTCACTGTTTAACAAATGCATACATATGTACATTGTACATATACATGTACCTACATACATACATTGTACATACATTGGCAGTTTGGAAAATTTGAGACTGGATATTTGCGAATGAATGATACGCACCTGGCAGTCATATCCGAGTGTGGAATATGGGTAATGTACCGCTATATGGGCTGTTGTGCGGGGAAGAGTGGGAGGGTTTGCTTTAATTAAATGTAATAAGAACACAAAATTGTTTTTTTTTTTTTAATTATACAAAGCTTCAATAAATTTCTTTACGAAAGCCGTGTACAATTGTTTATTTTTTTTATATATTTTTTTTTTAGTTTTTTTTTTCTATTGTTTTTTGTTGGTTGGGTTGTTCTCTCATTTTGTTTCGATCTTTTTTTTTGAGTTGATTTGAACACAATTCCAAATATTGCTTTTACAAATGTTATTTTAGTCGTTTCATTACAAAGCTTTTCTTCAGTTGGTACAGTGGTCCATTTATGGTAATGGTGTGTGTGTGTGTGGTTGAAGTTTATTATTATCATTTTTTAAGTGTAATTCATATATATTTATATGTATATATATAATATATATGCATACATATAATATATATATATACATACATATATATAAATCGGATTTAAAATTATATAGCAAAGTATCACAAAAAATTGCAAATTAAATTATAAATTAGATCAATGAAGAAATTAAAATATATATGTATATAGATAAGACCGACAAATCTTTGCTTAAAATGGTAAAATTAATATTCGAACTCCAATACAAATATTTTTATTGCTGATTTTACATTTCAAAACGTCATTAAATAAAAAATGAACGATTTTTTAAAAGGTTTTTTTCTCTTCTTTTTTTATTTAGCTTCGAATCGTAGTGTGACAGACTTTGCGCTGGGGACCTGGCTCTTAAAGGCTCCCAAACTTTAAAATGGAAATTAATTTGTACTGATTGGTGTGTTTTATTTATTTATTTATTTTTTTTTTTTTGTATTTAAAAAGTTATCAAAGTTTGGCGTTCGTACGACTCGAAGGCAAGTAAAAAAATACACATTTTACATGTGCGCCATTTTGGTTCGGGTAGTTTTTTTTTTTTTTTACAGCATTTGTGTTTTTTATCATAAGGTTTTTCTTTATGTTTTGGTTTTTTTTTTTTTAATCATATTTATCAAATGTACGTTCTTCAAATTGACGTCCAGTAACAAATGTTTAATTTTTCTTCTATTTTTTAATAGCTTACACTCTTAAAAAAATGCAAAATTCTGCGCGACAAGTTCTTGAGTTTTTCTCTGCTCCTACTACTTCAAACTCTATGTATATGTATGCAGTTGTGTATGTGTGTGTGTTTCTGTTTAACTTTTAGTTTATTGGCTAGTGTTGAGCACTGCTCGAACGCTGTTGCTTCATAAAATACTCTTAGTAGTACAGTGTGAATATGCATGTGTGTGCATGATACATGCATTAATATGTGTGTATGTGTGTGTGTGTGTGTGTATGTATAGTAACTTGAAGAGTACAAGCCTTAAACTAACATGTGTATGCATGGTGTGTGTTCGTGTGAGTGTGTGTATAGTAACTTGAATAAAGCAAGCTTTAAAGCTACCAATGTATATGACAACTTGCTCTCAAGTAAACCTAATCAATAGTGCATGACTTTTTGGCTTTTATTTTCAACACTAAAACTAACATCAAATTTTCTCTTTTCCTTTTAAAAATTTTAGCTGCATCCAAATATTAAATAAACTATTTATATATTACAAAACAATAATAGAATCAAATTGTGCGGGACTTTTATTTCTTTTGGATTATCACGCAAATACCCAATACAAATGGCCAAAAAACAAAAAAAAAAAACAAAAAAAAAAGGAAAAGAAAATTTTTGAACAACAAAACTCACGCTGCTTTTCGACATTTTTTGTTGTTTCCTTAACTTTACCTGCATCTTCTACGCAAAATACAATAAACTTTGGGAAATCTGTGGAACGGGGTGGGGTATACATAGACATAGGTTACATTGGGCACTTCATGCTTAAATAATTTACACATACATATTAATTATTAACAATTAATATTAAATGCTAATAATGAAAATAAGGTACTGGGTTCAAGTGTTTTTCATTTTCTACTTTTCATGATTCTTTTTTCTTCTTTTGTGATTTTTAGTTATTTTCAATATATGAGCATAGTTTTACACAGAAAGTAGTATTGTTTTTTGTTTCTGATTTATCACCCTCCTCTCTAACTTTTAGCAAATCTTTAATCGTACATAAAGCGTGTTTTATTCGGGGGTGGAGAATTGCAACAAAGTTTCAACGTTTCGAAATTGTTAATTTATAATTCTTCTAGCTTGGGCGCAAAAACAATTTATTTGTTCAATTGAAATAAAATGTTTGCGCCTGCGCTAAAAAATTGCTTATAAAATATGAATTTTATTTAAACATAGGCAATTTCGTTTAAAATATATTTTGGTTTTTTTTACAGTTACATTATATACAATTCAAGAATGTTTAAATTAGAATTTTAAAGCCATTTGTTTATGAGTTTAAATCATTTTACAATGTTTTCATTTTAAAAACTAAAATTAATGGAAGTTTTTATGCTATATACATATATTCATATATATGTTTGTATGTGAGGCTGGCGGTTGAGTGTGTATGTCTGTGTATATAAATATTATGTATTTATATATACCCAGTGAGGCTGGCGCAAGTGTGTGGTGATTGTATTATATGATATCTTAAGGTAGAGAGGCCGTTGAGTTTTTGTTTGTGTGTTGTGTTATGTTTATATTTACGTTTGTATGTGTGTGTGTATGCGTATGTTTGTGTGTTTTGTAATAGGCAAGTTGAATGCATTTTGCGCTGCTTTTGCTGCAGCGTTGAGTTTGTCGTCTCTATATACTTTCTCTTCTTATTTATTTTTTTTTTGTTTTTTTTTTTTTTTGTTTGTTGAATTAGTCTTTTGTGATTTGGTGGGTGGTATTATTATCATTTTATTATCTTTATAAATTTTTTCCTTTTATTTTTATGTTTCCCTTTTTTAAGATTTTGAATTCAAATTGTATCCATACTCCATATTTCGCTGTTTTCTATGTTCCTGGGTGTGTGCTCATCATTTCTCAACAGTTACTCTTTCTTTAAGGTACGTTGCACATGTTGTCCGCTTGGGGAATCTATATATATGTAAACATAAGCTGTACTTATGCGTATGCGCTTCTAGCGTCATTTGTTTAATTACTCATAAATACAATCGTACATATTTTATATAATTTATAATTTTACTTATTAATTACATTTACATTTTCAAGTCTATTTGCGTATCACGTTTAAAAAACAATGTTCAGTTGTGTGTTGCTGTTGTTGTATCCGTTATACATACATATAGAGCCATTCTCTTCTCTCCAAAATTCCAACTAGCCAAGCGTCCATATACTAAATTTAATTGTTTGTTTTTTCTTCTCCTTCTTTTTGCATCTTTTAGGTTAAGGTTTTAATTTTTCATCGTCGATTGGCTATTCAAAGTTTACATATTGAAGTTAAGAGCTGAATTTAGTTGCAGTGTATTGTTGTGGTCAACGGGGAATTTTGCATCTT
The DNA here is from genome assembly GCA_035047625.1 of Drosophila mettleri. Taxonomy (NCBI): domain Eukaryota; kingdom Metazoa; phylum Arthropoda; class Insecta; order Diptera; family Drosophilidae; genus Drosophila; species Drosophila mettleri. The sequence goes on from JAWNPI010000035.1 coordinate 21,452,308, forward strand.
TTTGTTGTGTACTTTTTGTCGTTGTTGTTGTTGCTTTTCATTTGTTTACTTTTCATTTGAAAAATTTTCCATTTTCTTTTTCGTTTATTTTTAGTTTCCAAATTTTGTTGTTGTTTTATGATACATTTGAGATCACAAACATTACTCATCGTTTTTTTTTAATAATTTTTTTTTTTTTTTTTTGTTTAAAAAAGTTCAAATTTTCAGTTAATGATTTTTTTTGTTTTTGTTTTTTTTTTTTTTTTGTAGTGTAGTTTTTACAATTTTTATGTTTTTTTTTTTATTTAATTTTTTTTTTTTATTATATCGGTTTCATTCTCATTTCCAAGTCTGACGGGTTCGTGTTGGGTCCTCCATGTTCAGTTTATTGTAGTAGCTCTTGTTGTTCTTCCTATGTTACGACTGCACATTCAGCAACAGTTTCAGATTGTGCGTATCAAAATCGTCCAGTAGATTGCGCTTGGATGATTTTACCATGTATCCGCCGCCAATGCCTGGCTGCAATTTCGACGCACTGCATCTGTCGACGCCGCGCAGCAAACTTTGCAAAGCGGTGCCAGCACTGCTGGCCACCAATTTCTCCTCGGACTTAGACAATGTTGTCCAGTGCTGCGGCGGCTTGGGCAATGCCGTTGGTGCTGGTGCATCAAAGCATTTGCTGCCAGCAAAATGCGTCAAGGCGGTGGGCATCAGTGAATGCTGTGGCGATATTTTCCCGCCGATACCAAAGCTGTTCGTTGGCGTTGTTGTTGTTGTTGTTGGACTGCGACGCTGCTTACGCGCGGAGCCAAATGCAGCCGGAGAGAAACCACCACCCAAAATAGTAGCCGGCGATTGGCGCACATAGCAGTTGCTGCTGCTGGTTGTTGCTGCTACTGCTGACTGTGGCGATCGGCCACCGCCGCCATTACGTCGGTTGTTGTTCGCGAAGAAGAAACCGCCGCCGCCCATCTGCTGGGGCGATTGTCGCTGCTGGCGACTGCGTTGATTGGCGCCTGCGGATTGGCTTTGCAGACGTTGTTGCTGCTGTTGCATGCGGTTGTTTGGCGTGATGGGGGCACAGTGGGTGGGCGACGTGCTTAAAACTTGCTGCTGGAAGTGCTGATTGTTGTAGTTTGTACTGTTGCCAATACTGTTGGAATGTGCATTTACCGTGGGTGTTGCTGTTTCTACTGTTGTTGCTGTTGTGGTTGTCGTTGCTGTTGGTGGCGGTGTTGGGGTCGTGGCTCCCTTTTTCAAGCGTATGGACTTTGTTGCTGATGCTGTTGTCATTTTAATGTTGTTTCTAACACTATTGTGCGAGTATGTCATAGTAATTTCTTGATTTTCGTTGCTTTCACTATCAAAAGCTTTGCCAACACTGTTTCGGCTGATATTACTTTAATGTTAACTGAGCTTAACCCAAAGCGCGCTCTCCACTCTCCTATTTCTTCGATCTTTCTGCTTGTTAAAATTTCTGCCTTTTTTTTGTTTTTGGTTATTTGCTAAATTAATGCTTAACGTTAAATATCACACGCACTTAAAATCAATTTTTTTGTTTTCTTTTTTATTTATCGATAACAAACGCGAACCTGTTGCTACTTCTCTTTCTGCAATCTTTCCGTCTTTGTTGCTTTCGTCGTTTCTTTGGTTTTCTTTGACGATGCTACAGCGCGTTCTCTTCGACTTCTGCTTCTGCTTCTCTCCGAAATCTGATAATAGCGTCCAACGGGGTTACAATTGCTCACGTTGTTCCCTTTTTATATTAATTCTTCCTTTTTGTAGCTGCGTTCGGTTTGTTTCTCGTGTTATATTTACAACTTTAGTTAATATACTTTATATAGTTTAACTTTATGTATTGTTTATCAGTCTGTTGATTTATCTCTTTTTGTTAGGCTATACTTCTTAGCGCTAATTTTCCAAACTCTTACTTTTCTTTCTTCTTTTTGCCTCTTTGTCGTAACAGTCATCTAACCAAGCCCCGGCTCCTGTTAGTTAGTGTAAGTAAAATAGAAAGAAAACAAGTATAAAATGGTTGAGCAAGATTGTAACGACTGCGCACATATTTAAATTTAAAACACACATTAACTACATACATATATGCGCATAAATGCATAAGAGCTTGCTGCGTCCCGCATTTTATGCTCATGTATTTATGTGTATAAATGTGTACCGTGAATGTTCTATTTATGTCCATGGTGGACACACTTACAAAATGTTTGTAAGTTTGAAAACAATATATTGACCTTATTTAGGTCAAAAAACAATCTTTCACTTAGTTTTGAAACACGTATGTTTTTTTCTGATTGTCTATTGAAATAAAACATTTACGTGACGTCTGCAACGACGTCAAAACGTGTATTAATTAATTAACATATTTAAAAAACACACACTAATACATTTGCGACTTACTTTGAGTTGTAAACCTTTTCACACGAATATTGTTGTTGCTTCTGCTGCAGTATATCTTGCTCGCACACTCACAGATTTGGTAACACGGTGTGAGAGTGAAGAAGACGACTGTATGTGTGTCGCAGTTACTGATTGCTTTGTAGCTGCGGGGGGTTTTTCTTTGCCACTTCTGTTATACTGATTATTACAAATTATTTCAATTTATATTTAAGAGTTGCTTGTTTTCACTGTTTGTTCAATTAATTTTGCTTTTTCTATAGTTACTCTATAATGGAGAATTGAAAATTGTTTTTTTTTTTGATTTTCTCTGATGGTTATGTGTATGTACGTATATATATTTATATTTGTATGTATGTAAAATCACTTTCAAAATGGCGACGGGATGTTTGCTCAAAGGGATTCCGCTTAAAGCTTTCTCCTCTCACTTACAGACAAAGGTTCAAAAAAATCACACTATTAACTGATTCTGATTCGGTTCTGTTTAACGTTGTATTCTTTAGAATTTGTTTAATTATTTTCGCAAAGTACACGGCGACCGCTAGCAATCTTACTTTTGTAGTTGTGCCACACACAAGAAATGTTTTTTGCTGTAGCTTTAATTTTTTTTATTGGTGCTCTTGCTTCTTGTTTTCTTTGTGTGCGATTAGCTTCACTCGTTGTACTTCGACATGTATTAAAATATTAAAGGTTACACAAATATTTGATTTATATCACTTAAATTTAAGACATTTACAATATATAATTACATATATATTTTTTTGCAGAAATTTTAATCAATATTCAACTTTTTTCTTAGCTTATTCTTGCGCATAGGTACGCTCTCCTCGAATTTTCCACCATGACTAACTGACTGCTAAACAATGTGACCTGACTATTATATTCTGAAAATACAGGGATGGAACCGTGTCATACATTACGGATATAATAAATATCGCATATTGAAAAAACTTTTTAATTAAAAATCAACTTACAAAATTTTATTGTTTGTACATTTTTGTTTAATATCGTGTCAAGTAATATTCAAAATGTATCAATTTTATACTCGTTATAATTTAAATTTAAAATATAGGCTTCGATAAAATTGATATTGATATTTTCGATTCGGCGACGAATAAATGGTGAATAACATTGCCAAATGAGTAATTATAAGAAATAAACTACCGAATTATAGACGTTATTAATATCGAATTAGCCGATGTTTATCTTAAATTGCAGTAATGCTAACATACATTTTGGTTCGATTAATTATTAATGATTAAGATGTATACATTTTTGTGAATTTTTGTCTTTTTGGATATGTAATTATAAAATTAGAACACCTTTCATTTATTTTATCACATATGTACATAATATAGAAATCTATAAGCAAGCTGAGTTTGAATTCGTAATCAAATATTTACTGCATTATTTTATGGAAGCGGGATAACGTTAATTAGTTAACATTCTTAGCGCTATTTCCATTAATCTCATACACAATTCCGTACTGTAAGCTAAAAGTATATGTGCTAAACCTTAATGAACAATCAACAATTATTTCCCAGACGTAAAAAATGAGTTGTTGAACAATAAAATATATATTCAAACTTTGAAAATGTTCGATTATCTAATGCATATTTAATGTTATTAACTAAAATGCATAACAATAATCGATATGTGAAACGTTGTTAAAAAGACCAGTTTTTGTAAAAAAATAGTTTTAATTTTGAGGAAACATATTTTTGGATTCATTATTAAACTATTATTATATCAATAACAATCAGATATCATATTATCATCACGTTTTATAGCATTCAGTATGTCATCCAAAAGACAAACCAAATTATCGTTGCAAGCAAACCACTCCTCCTGTTGCTTGACTAGTTTATCCAAATCTAATTTACTAATCTCCTCCTTCCACTGACGCACTGAAACTGCAAACTGCTTATAATAGAACTCATCGATATGACGTTTCGACGTATCCATTGTGTCGATATGCATTTGCTTCTTAAACGTATTCTCCAATAGTTGCACATCCTGTGCATTTAGTATAGATTCTATAATATCGTCTGCCTGGTCAGCATTTGGATTTAGCGCAGTCTCATCCACGTCCGGCTCAATTGACATTGGTTCTTCGATAGTGAATGAAGAGTTGGAATTTTCACTGTTTACTGGCTGGCTGAGCGATTCAATATCATTTAAAATGATCTCAAAATCATATTCATTCAGTTTATCGTTCATCGCTTTGATTCCAGTCACAATTATGTTCAGCACCTCTTTGGCATATTCCTCGTGAAGACACTTTAGTATGATGCCATAGTAACCATATTGCTGAACTTCAGCCAAAACTTTAGCTACGCGCAGCTTAACCTCACGTCTGGTCAATGTGACAATCTTTTTGTGCTCCTTGGAAAACGTAACGGTGGGAAAGGCGCCATCAATCATGCCTTGATTGTTAAGCTGACGATTAAATTCCATACGCCAAAAGCAAAGAGCATTCACCTTCACTTCCCAATGATGGTCGCCGACCACACAATAGTTGAGTGTTGAAAATAATGTATTCTTATATTTGCTGGGTATCTTGCGATGATCATAGATCTTGCAGAGCGTTAATATGGCCTCCGACCGCACGATATCCTCATTGTCTCGATAAAGTACATAGAGCAAGTGATCCTGCAATCCAACAAGATAACATAATTTTACCACACTCTATTATTTCGATATGTGATATATAAACAAATATCGAAACCTTACCACCATATCCAACTGGCTAAGCCCGTTCTCCCACAGCGAATTGATGGGAACCATTTTCGACAGACACTTGTACGCCGAGGCACGTACATATGGCTCACTGTCATACTTGGCCATTTCATAAACGATTGTGGGCATTTTTCCATCAATAAGAAATTGTTGGAATGCGGGAAACTCTGGTAAATATATGAAGATTAGTTGGTCATTGGTTATTCCAGAGCGCTAAATACTTTACTTATGCGGGAGATGCAAGCGATAGATGTGGTCAACTCCAAGGCAGTGTCGCGCACTTCCCATGCGGTGTCGTGCATGCGCTTCACTATTATCGGACCCAGGCACACCAATGCCGAGCCCTGTAGATTATCGACAAGCAATGCCATGTTGGGGGACAGGAAATGCTCCACAGCCAATTGAACGAGCTTTAGGGCCTGTACGGTACACTGCAATTAAACGAGATAGCATACAGAGTTCGCTTCAGTCTGAGCTGGGCTACTCACAGTGGGATCCATGTTACAATTCTCTAGCAGAAATGCCAAGCAGTTGACCAGACCGATAGTCTCTACTGACTCTTTCCACGTGATCTTAAAGCGTTCGATGAGCGTGCGCAGTCCAACCATAACGGAGTGTAAGACTTTTGGATCCTTTATGATGGCCTCCGAGCCACGTGGATAGATGTCTGAATAGTTATTCGAAGTACTTGCACTATGGCAATCTTCGGGCTCTGTCTGGGAGCTGGCATGATTGAGTGCCACCACCTCACGAAGGGCATACAGCAAAGCTTGGCAGACGGTAACAGCCTGCTCGCGATCCAGTATGTGCTCCAATGAGAGAATGCTGTGCACACATTTCCAGGCCAATTCAGGCGTAAACAAGTTGCAGTTAGTGCGTCCTTCAGGTGTGATGAAAGCGTCTCTCAACGAATAGCACAAACGCAACGTTTGCTCGCAAGACATTTCTAAAAGTTTCATAATATACGTATCGAACAGTTCGCTTTTTGACTCGTCCGCCATTTTCATTGCAAACTTCATTGAGAAAAGCAGCGGCAACATATGAAAGCAAATTAATTGATTCTCAAATGAAACACGTTCGTCCTGAATAATAATTTCCTTGGGCACTCGATTGCCCAGCTTCTTCCACAGTATGTGATGCAATTCAGCCATTTTAACAAAATTAATGCCGTCATTGCGCTGTATGCAGAATTTCATGAGATTAAAAAACGAGAGTCCGAACTCGGTGAACTGTTCCGGCGGCTCTATACAATCGGGATTCAATATTTTCTCATGAACCAGCGTTGCGAAATGGTAGCTGCAAAGCGCACTCAGCATCTTTTCCATAAAATAAGTATTGTGCGTCATTTCAACAAGCTTCCAAATGTTTAGCTCTAGATTATGATGCTCTCGCAGGAGCCAAACCAGTTTCGTGCGCTCCTCATTGATCAGTGTCTGTTGCAGAATATAGCACAAAAGATCCACCGTTGAGGAGATCTTATGCAACAGTTCATTATCGTCCACACTGACATGTATGCGTTCCTCCGCGCCGCTGGCACTTTCACTGACATTTTCAGTTATGTAGACATTATCGTGTATCGGTTTCATAATCTCTGCTAAGATTTCCAGGGTGACAGCTTGGTCTTGCATCTTATCGCAAAATTTGTACAGCATCTCGTAGAGCAGTTCGCGAGCCTCTCGAACCACATATAGCGTATGCTCGTTGTTGCTGTAGTGGATGAGCAATGTCCAGGTCCGTTGCAAACGCAGAAAAGCCAGACCCATGCTATATTTTGTGACGGCCTTCATCACGCGTATGCCGCTTAATTTAATAGAGGGGCTAAAGTTGCGCTCCTGCGCCTGCATAAAGAACACAACCCTGCAAAAGTTTGTACATTGATGTCAACAAATTCGTCGCTGATGATACGCTACCTTATTACCTATGCATAATATCCAGCTCCCTCAGCCGCAGCACCATCCACTCATTGGATGTCATGAAACTGATAAGATTCAGCATAAACGATATCACCTTGGGGTGCACTCGATGAAAGTCAGCGCTGATTAGAGTGAGGCACTTGTCCACCCAATCCGTGACGAAGGGCACCTGCAGTACAAACGCATTCTCTATGGACAAACGAAATACAGTTAGAAATGCCGCCTGTTGCACACACGCACACACGCGCATATACAAGCTTACCCTTTGCTTGCAGGTGCGTTATGAGCTTTTCAAAGTAAACACTGTCGGTTGTTGAAAAGTTGTCGCGCAGAAATAAATCGAAGATCTTCTTGAGGCGCGTTGTGATCTCCTCTTGTTTTTGCATTTTGGTTGGAATTATTTTCACTGTTAATTATTTGGGTGCATAGTTTGGTACCCAATTTCAAGAGAAAACATGAAATTGGTCTGCTTATCACACAATAATACTCTTTTTAATAGCAGTGTGACCGCATCACAAAAAGCGTTCAGTTCATGTAATGCTTAATTATTCCGGTGAAAACTGTGATAATTATTATATTCTAAGAACAAATCTAATATAACTGTTAATCAAACACATTTTCTAAATAGTTTTATTTATTGATAATTAATTAAATATGCAAATTTTTTATGTGCAAGTCAATTAAGTTGTTCAGAACAAATATATAAAAATTAGATTGTAATTGATTCTGTTTGAATAATAATATATATGCATTGATAACTGTTTTAATTAATTTATATAAATGGCCAGTGCTACCCATTCCCTAAAATAGCACAAATAACAGACGGTTTTCTATAAGCATTGTATTTTAATGCTTTCGTGTAGTTGGTCACATCGCTTCAAATGCAATGACGCTGACACTGACATCGGACTTCGATATTTATTATGGACAATAATGTAGGGCAAACAGAAGAAAATCCAAAAATTGCGCCGACAACAGCAAATTGTAGCGAATTAATTGCGGCCACACGTAGCGCTGCAATTGGCGGCAAGTCAGCCACAAGCATTTTAACAAACTCGACATCGTTCTGGAAGAACAGCGGCAGAGCAGTGCCCGGGCGGCCCAGTCCAAAACGCGATTTTTCGGACAATACAAACTCAAACAACGGCAAGTCAAGCGCTGGAGGCGGGACATCGGCGCAGAGTGCGGAACGTGCCGGCGCTGGCGGGATGGTGTCCACCTTTCGGGACTATCAGCAATCGGTGAGCGATGCCTGGGACACTGGTGACGATGAATTTTGCATAATTAGCAGCAGCGAAGCAGCCGCCGCTGCAGTTGGAGGTAATCAAAAAACATATAAAAGATGACATCGTAATTGTTGAAGACTTACTTTCCTCAGATGGCACGCGCATATCGCGACAGGTGTCACAGACTGTAGCACTTAATGTAATTGAAACGCATTCGCGCAGCAATCAAAATCACGTCACAACCAGCAGTGAAATGATCGATGTGCAGGTTAACAATGCGGATCTCATTGCGGGCGCTGCTAGCTATGCGGAAGACAATAAGCAGGATCGCAGATCATCGCATGACAGCAACGAAAACAGGTGGGCATTCTACAGTCAGCATTCAACAAACAGTCAACAGCCTTTACAGCTGTGCTAACAACTTATATTTAAATCATAAATGCAAGCCGAGCGAAATTGCTGATAATATGCCGCTCAATTTTACCAAACCATGACGAAGCAACTATGAAGTGAAGAAAATCTATTTCATTGCAACTCAGACAGCAGATGAGGTTTAAAGCTACCGTCTCCTTTAGAGTCCGAATCTCATATACTACTACTTTTACCCTCCCTCACTGCTTTTACCCTCCGGTGTGCGGATTTGGCCGAATCCCTTTGCTTATGTTCGATCTACTACTACTGTCAGCATAGTTAATGCAGTGGAGAAATCATTCAATTGCCATTAGTCTTATTGCATCGATTGATTTGGGACTTAAACTCTTTACAGATCTCGGTTGCGTAACTATCCCGGCCGGCCGCAGCTGCAGAAAATCAGCAGCAATTCGCAAGATGGTGAATATGAGACAAAGATAGAGAAATTTCAGTTGCTGCTTGACTCGCCGCAGTTGGATTTAGTCGCGCTCAAAAAACTTAGTTGGTCTGGCGTGCCACGAAAGGTAAAGCCTTAAAGTGCAACCCAAAACGATTCAATTAATGGTATTTAATTTCTATTCTTTCGGCAGATGCGTGCCGTAAGCTGGCGTTTGCTGTCCAAGTATTTGCCACCATCGGGGGAGAGGCGAAATGCTGTGCTGGAGAGCAAGCGGCAGGGATATCAGGATCTGCGACACAACTATTTCAAAGTGGACAGCCAGGATGAAACTCAACAGGACACATACCGCCAGATACATATCGATGTGCCGCGCATGAATCCACAAATACCGCTCTTCCAGCAACAGCTCGTGCAGGAAATGTTCGAGCGTGTGCTTTTCATATGGGCCATCCGCCACCCTGCCTCTGGCTATGTGCAGGGCATCAATGACCTGGTCACGCCGTTTTTCATAGTCTTTTTGCAGGAGGCTCTGTTGCCGGACACGGATCTTGAGAAATACGATATGTCACAACTGCCAGAAGAATCGCGCAACATTATCGAAGCCGATTCCTTTTGGTGCCTATCTAAGTTTCTTGACTGCATACAGGATAATTACATATTTGCGCAGCTGGGCATACAAGAAAAGGTTAATCAACTTAAGGATCTAATACAGCGCATCGATGGTGAGTTCTATTATTAGAAACAAATAATCATGAAGCTCGAATACTCAGTGAGAGGTGACTGAGGTGTTCTCTTATTACATACGAGTACATACATATGCAAGCTGTTAGTATTAGAAAGAAGTCTTTGTTATATTAAAAACTAAATGTTTTATTCCTTTTTTCTTTTGTAGGGAATTTGCATCGTCATCTACAGACACACGGCGTCGACTATTTACAATTCTCATTTCGTTGGATGAACAATTTGCTGACACGCGAGCTGCCCCTCCACTGCACAATCCGATTGTGGGACACATATCTGGCTGAGTCAGATGGATTTGCGCTCTTCCATCTGTATGTGTGTGCGGCATTTTTGCTGCACTGGAAGGAGCAGCTAATGCAACAGAATGACTTTCAGGTAATTATCGCTTCAAGAAGCTGTCGCAGCTGAAAGATGAGTTCAAGAAATACGAACGAAAACAGAGTTTAGTCATTCTTCCATATTTGTATATCAGGAAATGTACATTAATATATTTTATATAATATAGGGTCTAATGTTGCTGCTACAAAATCTGCCAACGCATAATTGGTCGGATCGACAAATAAATGTGCTGCTCGCTGAGGCGTTTCGCTTAAAGTTCACCTATGCAGACGCGCCCAAGCATCTGGAGACGAAAAGTTGACAAAAGCAACCCGGATCCGGACTGATGCATATACGATACGTAACATAGAAATTAGTTTACAAACTTTTGCTGCTATATCTATACATATATATATATATATATATATATATATATATATATATATATATATATATATATATATATACATAGACACCGAGACACACACAAAAATACACAGACGTAAACTTACATATTACATATACATTATAAATTATATATACAATTTGTTATTAGCTCTTGCTTTGGTTGTTTTTATTTTTTTTTATTATTGCGTGATTTGTTTTCTTCTTTTTTGTAAAGCTGAAAGTTTTAATACGCATTTTCTGTATATAAATATGAAATTCCAAATTCCAAATGCGATTTTTAAACATTTAAATAGACATGATATTCAAGCTATAATAGCTTCCTTAAAGCAAAAGTTAATAACTAATATTAATAAATGTTCTGTAAAAACTGAAATAACTCGCAAAGCCCAAATGAAAAAGATTTAAAGCTCATATAATTAACAATAAAGTATAGTTTATCAAATTTACAAATCGAATATACCCTTTGTGTATGCCATTTTTGAAACTACAAATATAAAATTAAAAAAAAAACTGAACTAATTAAATCTTGTTTAAGAAAATTACACTAATTTGAGGCTTTCAGGAGGATTATTAATAAACAATCTCAGTTATACGTCTTTAATATTTCGCGACTAATAAAGATCCAAAATATTCTCCCCGAATGCCATTCGTTTTCGAACCACTTTTGCCAATTCGAGGCGGATTCTTCCAAAACAAGTTTTTAAGGATTGAGCAGCCTCTTCCGGCGTTAAAAAATGTTTGACTTGAATTTTAGGCCTGGAGGCGCATTTATGCAAGCTACATAAAAGATATTTTATTGTTTTTTTTTTATTTTTAATTAAGATTTGAATTAATTTTTAAACATATTTTTTTTTGGGAGCAACACTCCTCAGTAATACAAATAGACAAGTTTATAATTAGTAAAGCCGAAGCTAGATTTATAATAAAGATATAGCCCAGTGCTCTGTAAAGCAACCTCGTGGAGTGCTTAAGTTTTATTTGAGTGCATCCTATGTCTGTCGCTCCGCTATGTGCCTCAGTTGTTTGAGAACAGTTTCAAGTAGCTTTTTCTTGTCGTTTTTACGCACCAACGAGAAAATTGGCTTTTTGTCCGCTTCTCGTATTTTCTCCAGTATTGTGATAATAGATTGGGGTTCGACTAAATGATAACGGTTTTCCTGCTTGCCATAGTCGTGGAAATAAGTGCTCCATTCCTCCAATATAAGCAAGTCGAGGAGCTGACGATTGCGTTGAAAATATTTGCTCAATTCGCCTTCATGCAGGCCTGGAACTGGCTCGGAGGCAGCAAAGAATTCGCATTGCATCAAATCTAGGTTGATTTGAGTAAGAGCACCCGTAGATATTTGCTTGACCTCTTCATCGAATAATATCAAATAGATCTTATCGGCAATGTGCTCACAGGTGCGACGACAGGCAGCCTGGGCGATATGGGGCAGTTTGTATGAGAAGTTGTCAAAGGTGCTCTTCAAATAGGAGATCATGTCAGTGATGAACGCGGAGGCTATGCCGGGCGGATCCACTAGCAGCCAGTCATAGGCGCTCAGTTCGAAGAACTCGTCGATTTTAAAGCAAATACGCACCGCCACTTGCTTTTCGGCATCCTGTCGCGCCACATGAAACATGGCCGAAGGCGTTTGAGAAATACTGCGTTCCGTATTTGTCATGTGACAAACAAATTCATCAAGAAAAGGGCCGGCCTTGTCCAAATACTGTGTGTCTATTATGGTTTGTATGAGCTGAATCAGAGTTATGCTTGGCTGGCGAAAGACCACTGAAAGACAACCGCTAAAGCTGCGAGTTAACAGCAAATTGGCTGCCTTCCTCACCATAGCGGCCACTTCGTTGGGCGAGAGTGTCAGCTCCTCGGCGAATTTCATGCATGCATACATAAACTCCTTCGCTTGATGATAAACCTCAGGCACCATGCGTGAGAATGGAAATTGTTTTGGGAATGGCGCACTTTCCAGCTGCTCGGAGTGGAATGGAAACCTCTCAATAATGCATTCATACTCCTCTGCATTCTCAACCACCATGGGCACAAATTGCTCCTGGTCCAAGATCTCACGAAACACGTGAACCCATCGTTGAAGCAGCACCTGCAAAACAAGACAATGACAAGTTTGGTCGTAATCGACTAGGTAGTCTAATCTTATGAGTTCACCTCATTGTAATGATCGCGCATGTCGTGCAGCAGCTCCCAGAGGATTTGTACTGTGTACCCATAGCATTTGAATGTGTTTATCGACAGCATAATGAGATTTTTAATGCGCAACAATATGTTTGGGTCGGTGCACGAGGAGGAGCTCATACTGATCTCATTAACAAATTTAGTCAGCGATGTTGACCACAGCTCTTCGAGGTAGCTGCTCGTGACCACGTCGCCTGCGGTGTTCTTCACGTGATCTTCAACCACAAAGAAACCCACAATTGCGCATATGTATGTTTTGTAGGCCTCCAGATTATCGTGCATATTCGGTGGCGGCTGCAGAACCAACTTCGCTTGATCCCGCCTTTGCTGGCGATAATCCTTTTCGAAGTACTCGCGCTGACCAAGCACCATATAGATGTGCAGGCAGCGGTAAATGGGCGAGAAGTCTATCAAGTTCTGCGCGCTTACATTACCACCATCATCATCGCCACTACCACCACTATTGCTCTGATTTCTGTGTTCCTGTATTATGGCATTAATGTCGCGCTTCTGCAGTTGCTTGGTGTGGCTGATGGCCAACTCACCAATGCGCGGCGAAAATTTCCGTATGTTCTCCAAAAATTCACGAAAGTCCGCCGCCGATGAGCGGCGAATACTCTCCTTAATAATGGGAATCTGTGTTTGCATTTGAGTGGCAAAGCGATAGTTGTGTCGCTGCAGTCGCGATAAGTGCTCTGTTTCCAGAGTCTCTAGCGTGCGCAGTGCCTGATAGTATTGCTTGTTCTTGGCCTGTTGCGTGAATTTCATGTAGCACTCCAAGGCAGGCAGGCAGGACTTGAGCGCTTCGATGGCACTGGCCACATTTGATTCGATTTGGCGCGCGCGCACCAGCTCGTTTCCCTGCTGTATAAGTGAAGCGCTTATGGTGCGTAGCGATGAGTCCAACGAGTGGACCTCATCATGTAGCTGCTTAGCCTGCGTACGCACTTGTAGCAACTCTTGTATGGAATCTATAAAGCCCTGATAGTACAAGTTGCATATACGCTCGATCTCCTTATCGTGGCTGCGTACGCGTTGGTCCAGCTGCTCACTGATTACTTTACTATTATTGCCTGCAAATATATACCAGGGGCGTTAATCGTCGGCAAGTTGGGGCGCAACTGGCAAAATGCACACTTACCTTCGAGTATGGATCGAAATGTGGGCCCCCAGTAATCGTCTACGGCCTCTATATCCTGCACCGTGACTTTTGACATTATTTCTACTTCTATCGCGACTTATATATTGCACTTTCCAATATTTCTACTTACTCCAGCTGTTTGATTGCGTGTTGAAAAACGGGTTCGCACAGCTGTTTTCGAACGTTTCACAGCACTTCTCTCGTGGGTCACACGGACGCTACAATTTGAGAAACACTTGTTGATTTTATTGATGCAATTCTTACTGTACGGCATGATAAATGATTAGATTCCTTATAAATTCCAAATTACAATTGTTTTATCTTTGTAATTTAGGACAATACTCTCAGCATAACAAGCACAACATGAAAATGCACAACACGAATTTTTATCAGGCCGTCTGACCGTTGTGTGTATCTCAAAACTCGTACTCGTATTCAACTTTCACTACCGTTGCTTCTTAGCGGGTTTGCTTGGCGTACTGCTTTTGTTTTTGCCAAGTTACTACTGGTTGGGCGCAGATACAGTTATGCGGTCTACGCAGTGTCATCAGATTCAATAATAGTACAATTATTTTACGTACACGCACGCAAATCAGCAGCCAGAACGAAATATCATGGCTATTATGCGGAATCGCCAGAGTGCAACAGTAGAATCGCCGGAAACGGAACAACCGTTTGAAGGCAAAGGCAATGGTAACAACAATGGAAAGCCTGCTACAGCCAAGGAAAATACTGATCCAATGATATATATAATATTCGTATCACTCCTCTTCGATTTGCTTGCATTTACCATCATTTTGCCACTGTTGCCTTCCCTTTTGGAATACTATCGTATAACTGATAGCTCCGGCTTATATGCCTGGTTAACGACGCGCGTGCGCTGGTTCCAGCAGCTCCTGGGGGCACCAGACCGGTATTTATCAGTGCTATTTGGCGGATTCTTGGGCTCAATGTTCAGTTTTCTTCAATTCCTGGCAAGTCCCATTGTCGGCAGCCTCTCGGACTACTATGGACGGAAGCCCGTTTTGCTAATTTGCGCTGTATGTGTGCTCTCATGAAGGGAATTCTTTAAAACTACTTCATATCATTAACATTTAATATCACCTTTTTCAGTCTGGTATTGCAGTATCCTATTTTATCTGGGCGTGCTCCTGCAACTTTGCTCTGTTTGTTCTGGCACGCATTGTCGGTGGGATCAGCAAAGGCAACATCTCCCTCTCAATGAGCGTTATTACAGATGTCTCCAGCGTTCGGACCCGCGGTAAGGGCATGGCACTGGTCGGTGTTGCTTTTTCGCTGGGATTTATTGTGGGTCCCATGATTGGAGCCATGTTTGCAATATTCTCGAATAAAAGCGCCAGTGGCGGTGCTTGGTTTGTCTTGCCCTCACTTCTGGCTCTGAGCTTGTCTCTAGGTGATGTGCTACTTCTAGCTTGCTGTTTGCGAGAAACACTTCCTGAGGTACATCAGTCACTCTTTAGATACATATATATTTTATTTTTTCATTCCTCGCTTTCATTTTTGTGCGCAGGCGAAACGTGCTCACGAAATTTCGTCTGCATTATCATACGGGTTGCAGCTGCTCAACGTTTCCTCCATATTTAAGTGAGTACTGATTGATATTATTATTTTTATTTAATTAGCGTATCTGAGGAGCAAGTCATGTGACTTTATTTTGTTTGCCCAGTTGCTCGTCCAACTGTTATTTGCTTCAATAGCCCTTCCACTATCTCTGATTAGTCTCGTCTCGTCGTTACATAATAGACACTAATAATAATCAATAATTTCCCAACATCAAACTGTTATTTTTTTATTTTTTCTTAGAAAGATATGAATCTACATCTGTATGCGTACATTAATAAATTCGCTACAATCCATTATTTTTTTTTGCAGATTTGCTGCCATCAAAAATGTACCTAAAAAGGATATACACGCGCTTCGCAGCATAGGCTTCATTTACTTTCTGTACCTCTTCCTCTATTCGGGACTAGAATTCACCGTGACATTTCTAATGTACCATAAGTTTGGATACACATCGATGGATCAGGCAAAAATGTTTTTGACCACAGGCGTCGTTATGACTCTCCTGCAGGGGTCTGTGGTGCGTCGTCTACCAGAAGCAAAGATAAAAAGATATGCCATATTTAGTTTGTATCTGATAGTGCCTGCATTCGTCTTGGTAGGCCTAGCGGAGAATAGTCGAATACTCTATGCGGGCATGATACTATTTGCAGTCTCCACCGCGTTTGCAGTTACCTGTTTAACTACCTTAGTGTCCCGCTATGGCAATGACGATCAAAAAGGCTCAGTATTAGGGATATTCCGTTCGTTAGGTGCACTGGCTCGCGCCCTGGGCCCAGTTGTCGGATCTATAGGTAAGTTTTATACATCCATATTTGTTTTCTATTATATTAAATATATATATATATATATTTTTTTTTTTTGTTGTTTATTATTACCATTTCACTTATATTAAATTTTAAAATTCTCTTTAGCATTTTGGTGCTTGGGCTCAAAGGTCACATATATAGCCGGCGGACTGCTGCTTGTCTATCCGGCATTCGCTTTGCAACGTGCCCGAATTTAAAAGGTATTTTAAACTGCTTTGAATAGTATATGAATAAAATTATACGAGTATATTGTTTAATTATGTATAGCTATTGAACAATTAGCAACCACAAGTATTACTTGCCCTAAATACTTAACCTGCTGTCTTTTCTATGCATTTGCTTTATATATTTTAATAAACAAATATTTTACATCTTTTTCCAAGATATATTTGTTTTATTCAAGTAAAATAAGTTATATGCGATTTAAATCAAAAGCTAACGTACTGGTCTTCACTGACGTCATCAACATGGCGTTACAACTGTGGGGTATCGAGTATCGAGTACTCATTTCTGTCACTTGCATTGTCATACATGCCGCAGCTTACTTCACGCCATTGAATATATTGGGAGTGACTAAGTCTAAGTGAGTTTGTGTCGCGATTGAGAAAATTAATAATAAATGCATTAAGAAGCCACGCAAACTGGCAACTGTTGTTGCAGTAACTGTCGCACAACAGTTACGTTACGTGGAACAAGATTGACAATCGTACAAAGCCCATTTAAAATTGAATTGATATAATTTTTCTTTTCTTTATATTGTCCCGATTACAACTACAAATAAAAGTGAGCATAGAGTGAGAGCGAAAAAACGGATAAAGAAAAACGCATTAAGAAACGGCGGCGCGCAAGGATTATTGGATTTTACATTTACACAGACATACTCGCGAGTATTCCAATCAGTAGGAGCAGGAGGAACAAGTCATTTAAACACACAACAAAATGGGTGCAAGGGAAGACGAATACGATTATCTTTTCAAAGGTAATAATTATAAGCATGGATTTAACACTGCGCATCTTGCAATTAATTATCCACCAGCCGGTTAGTTAGTTTGCCTGGTCGTGGACTATAATATTTTTACAGCAACGAACTTTAGAATTTTATTTATCATGACGCAGTGGTTCAACGGCACTAATGAAAATTAATTGACAGGGTATCTACGTACATACCCAGATGCATGAAGTTCATGTTTTATCTCTAATTTCCGATCGTATTATTTTTTGAAAATATTTCAGGCAATATCACAATATACGCCCCCTAGAGCTGTATAACTGAATTCTAAACGACTTGAAAATTGTTTTGTATGTTGTTGCATGCCCTTTAGCTTCGCGCTCTCTTACAATAAAACCGTGTCTCTCAACCATTCCCATTCTTTGAGCAAATACATCCGTAACTACTTTGCCGTTAAGTGCTGTCAGTTTGTCATTGCGTTTCCATTGCTGTTCGTTCTTCGTTCTGCTGGCAGCAGCCAGCGTGACACGTTGCATAAATCGTAATAATAATCATGATAAAAACCAAAAATTAAAAACAATTGTGTTTACTTTGATTAGATTTTTAGGTATATCAATATAAATATAAATACTACAGAAAATATATGTATACAATTTGTTCTAATTTTGTTGTAGGCAGCGAATAACGAGCAACGTATTTTTTTTTTTGTGTGGCTTTTGTATTGAATTTTCGTAATTTCTTTTGCATTTGCTTATTTCGCTCAATACTGCTGTAGTTGGTTTTGCTATTATTGTTGCTCTCTTACTCTCGTTTTCCCATACATTCAATGAGCACTACAACCTATTGTTGTTACAGAAAATCACATAAAAAGCAAAATATGTAGACGCTAGGCGGATGCTTAGGCCTCTCTTTGATGGACTGTGTGAAAAGATCAATTTATGCAAAGAAAATGTAACATTGCGTATTTTTAAGCCTTAAAATAAATTATTACTGAATGCGTGTAGTCAAATAATCGACCGGCACAAAGTTCTCACTTATTCGTTGCTTGTCCGCAGAGTACTTGGCATAAATAAATCTTTCAAAATGATTCAAATTATAAAATATAGAAAAATCTTTATAGCAAACGATCCCATTCAGCGGAAGAGCCGCGTCACTAATAATTCAATTTGTGTCCATTGAGTTATCAAAAAGTTTATTAACATAACATAAAGTCTGACGCATACTGAAGAAATAAAAATAAGCGATAAGAGGTACTGAGTGAAAATAATGTTTGAATTCCGAAATAGCCATACCTTTTTACTTTGCGTAAATACGTTCAGCTATTGATAATAATAAGCCAAATATATTACTAGCACTTATTTTGCTATAATGAGATTTTGACTTCTTTTGTTATTATTTATTTATTTAAACCAGAGCGGATCTGTTATATATATAAAGCTATGAATCATCGTTACTCGTGAGCAGCTGTCAAGCAATCAAAAGTAATGCTGATAATTTCAGACTGAGCCCTCACATTTTAAACATCAGAAATAGACCGAGTCAGAGAAAAAAAGGGAGAGGGAAAGAAAGAAAAAAAGAGCGATAGATTGATAGAGAAATAGAAACGCAAGGGCAGGGCACTGAGAAACAAGTTGAAGTCCAGAGAGTAAATGCAAAGAAAATACTATCACATACCAGATAAACAAAACACAAACTTGCAAATGTGACAATAAAAATTATGCCGAAAATGTTATAAATTTAAACATATTGTGACCAAATGCACATGTAAGATTCCTCATGTTTGTTGTCTAGAGAGGGCAAGCCATCATCAAAAGCTCACGAAAGCATAGTACGAAATTTGTTCACCTTCAGCCACGCATCGCGTTTCGCCAATAAGTAAATACCAGAACATCCCCGAAAACCCACAACCATCGAATCGATTAAAAAAGATCCAACAATTATGCAACTAAAGAGACTCAATTATCAGAGCTCGACTACTCTTTGCTTTTATTAATGTTTTATGTAATCCTAATATTGCAGTTGTCCTGATCGGTGACTCTGGTGTAGGCAAAAGTAATTTGCTGTCACGTTTTACGCGTAATGAGTTCAATTTGGAATCCAAGTCAACAATTGGTGTGGAATTCGCCACACGGAGCATAGAGGTAAGTAATAGATGCTTAATAATGTTACGCTAAAATATAATTAAAGATGTGATTATGTGGGAATTTTGCTCTATGTAGTAGTCGTTCAATTGCCAATCCAAATTCTGCATACAAATCTTACGTTCATTGCATAATTGTGTAAATCAAGGACATGTTGATAATCTATGAAGATGTTCTGAGACATCTGTTATGTTTTTTTTTTTTCATCTTTAATTTATTATATAAATATCATTGCAATTTCAATGAATTTCTGATTTTTGTTAACTTAGGTGGATGGCAAAACAATTAAAGCGCAAATTTGGGATACAGCTGGACAGGAGCGCTATAGAGCGATCACCTCTGCATATTATCGTGGTGCTGTTGGTGCTCTGCTCGTTTACGACATTGCCAAGCATTTGACATACGAGAATGTTGAGCGGTGGTTGCGGGAGCTGCGTGATCATGCCGATCAAAATATTGTAATAATGCTAGTTGGCAATAAATCTGATTTACGACACTTACGGTCGGTGCCGACGGATGAAGCGAAACTGTTTGCGGAGCGCAACGGTTTAAGTTTCATAGAAACATCGGCCTTGGACTCGACGAACGTTGAAACCGCATTCCAAAATATACTCACAGGTGCAGAATTCAAATTATTTTGGAAAAAGAAACATTTTGAACGAAATTATATTCACAGAGATCTATCGCATTGTGTCGCAGAAACAAATTAGAGATCCTCCTGAGGGTGATGTAATTCGTCCCTCAAATGTGGAGCCCATCGATGTGAAGCCCACTGTTACAGCCGATGTTCGCAAGCAGTGCTGTCAGTGACCGCCCCAACGATTCACTACGGCAGGAGCAGGACTGCCGCATGTAACAGCCAGAACAGCAATAGCAAGAGCAACAACAATTACAACTAAAACAATGGCATAAGATGTTATTTTTTAAACCACAGCCACAAGCAGTTTGTCATATATGCATACAAAATATACCAACAATACAACAATCGCAACATCAACATCCGGCTGTAGTTAACTGCAGTTTAAACTGAAGTTTTAATATATATCGCATAATATATATCGCATAAAGCATCGATAACTTCGAGGTCTGATAAAAAGTTAATAAAGCAAAAAGGGAAACACTAAAACACTCCAAAATCAGTTTAAGCTGTAGCTGTAACTATAATTTATATAAATATACATAAATGCTAATATTAAATATATTAATATTATTAATTTTCACAACATAAATACATAGTTGTAATTTTCAATGAAAAAAATCAGACAACTACAAAATTGCTATGTAAGTTTTATTAGTTGCGTTGTCTTTCCAGCAAAATTAGACATATTTAACAATTACATATGTAATGAATTCACTTACGTCCTGGCGTTTTTTCATAATTTTCTATTTATTATTCAAACTTCAAGCTCCCCTTACCTTTACTAATTTCACAGCGTCTGAGCTGCTTGCGTCGTTGCAGAACTTTTTTTATTGGTTAATGTTAATGTACTACATTTTTTACGTATGAAATAAAAGTGAAACTTAAATCTACAAAATTATGCTTAGTTTTAAAATATATAAGTGAAGACATTTTGACCAACCCTTCAAACACTAGCTAATGCAACTTGGTTGGAAAATTTTTTAAAATTAGCATTTGTGTTTACATTGTTGATAAATATGTATAATTGAAATAAATCACGCTTGTTTTTCAACTTGTTGATTTTAAACTAAATTTTGCGCCAAAGCTTTTGAAAAATTATCGTGAATGGGCACTCTAAATTGTGAAACAACACTATCGACAAATTGAAATAAATATGTTGATTCACATTTTTGATATATTTTGCTTCTGTTTTTTACAGATAAAGTAGATTTATAAATCAAATTTATATACACGTATATATTTAATATCATTATATTAACATTTAATGAACTACATATACATATCATGAAATAAATAAAATGAAACTGTAAATTGCGATAAATTGGTTACTGTATAATATTTGAAAAAATTTATCGATATATTCAGTAGACCAGCTGAATGTTTTAACAACTGTGTAACACGTGTGTATAAAGCACTGTTTGTTTAATATTTTATTAAGAGAAAGAAAATGGGAGGTGGTAAAAAGAAAGTACATCCAAAAACTCGCACAGCAGCGTTTAAAGCTAGTGAACCAAGTGAAATAGTTGAGGCCCCACACTCGTTTGTTATCCATCGTGGCCTGTCATGTCCGTATATCGCGGATTTAACAATAGACTTTCGTCGAATAATGGAACCGTTTACTGCATCCAATTTACGCGAAAAGAAAATAAATCGCATTAAAGATTTTGTTAGTCTAAGCAGCTTCTTTCATGTCTCGCACATGGCCATCTTTAACAAAGCATCCACACAGCTATCCTTTAAAGTGCTGCGATTACCTCGTGGACCTTCCTTAACGTTCAAGGTATTTGTTTGAAATAGATTCGCGTGTGCCATCAATATTAATACTTAGTACAACTCTCGTGGTCGACAGGTGCATCAGTTTACACTTGCTCGTGACGTCATATCGAGCAGTAAGAGGCAAATGTTTGACGTTGATTATTTCAAGCATCCACCGCTTGTGATTATGAACAACTTTAGCGGCGAAGGGAAACACTTAAAATTGATGGCCACAACATTTCAGAACATGTTTCCAGCAATCAATTTGGCTCAGGTTAACATAGATACCATCCGCCGTTGCCTTCTATTCTCTTACAATCCAGAAACAAAACTTGTGGACATGCGCCACTATGCGGTGCAGGTGGTTCCAGTGGGTCTAAAGCGTGCTGTACAAAAAATCGTCAGCGGCAACGTGCCAAATCTCAACAAATGCGAAGAGGTTGTCGATTTTATGACCAAGTAAGATCAATATAATTGAATTTTGTAGATTATTTCTTATTAAAAACATTTTAGGGATGGATATGCCTCGGAAGCGGAGGCCGAGGATGATGAGCAATCGCATGTGGTGTTGCCCCAAACCGTAAAGGGTAAAGGAAATATGGAAAACTACAAAAGCTCTGTGAAACTACACGAAATTGGACCTCGTCTCACGATGCAGCTCATGAAGATCGAGGAGGGTCTGCTTACCGGTGAAGTGCTTTATCACGATCATGTTATCAAAACTGAAGATGAGAAGGAAACACTTCGTAAATTAATTGAAAAGAAGCGCAAACTCAAAGAACTACGCAAAAAGCAACAGAACGAGAATCGTGAACGCAATTTGCAATTGAAGAAAGAGCAAAGTAAGGAAATTAAACGCAAGGACGCGGAAGACAATGCGAGTGATGCAGATGACGATGCTCAATATTACAAAGATGAAGTTGGCGAGGATCCAGACGAGGGTAAGACTTATAGCGTTAATTTCGCATATAAAAAT
Organism: Drosophila mettleri; assembly: GCA_035047625.1. Taxonomy (NCBI): domain Eukaryota; kingdom Metazoa; phylum Arthropoda; class Insecta; order Diptera; family Drosophilidae; genus Drosophila; species Drosophila mettleri. The sequence goes on from JAWNPI010000035.1 coordinate 21,475,032, forward strand.
GTATAAATATATATCTTTTTTTACAGAACTCTTTAGGTCGGACAACACGATGTCAAGAAAGCGACCAAAATTACCAGCCGGTATGAAACACAAAAACAAAAAAGCCAAATTTAACCAGAAGCCTTCACAGAACTCTAAGGAAAAGTAACAAATATAAAATTAAAACATAGGTTATTAAATTGTGTTTGTGTGTGTGTTTATTTTTTATTTCTGTGTGTCGTATCCTATCTAGCTAAACATTCGCTGCACCAGCTGTTTGTAGTTGGCATTGCTGCTCTTCCAGCTTGTTGTTATATTATCGCGCAATTTACTAAATTCGCGCTTCTCTTCGTACTTAGGCACACGCTCGATTAACTGCTGCGCCTTTTCAAACTCCTTAAGGTAATAGTAGGCCAACGCACGACGATAGATGCTCTTCTCGCTGGGTTGCTCCTGTGTTTCCACAAACTGGGTGTGGAATATGACGTGCTCGTAACGCTTCTCCAGTAGCATGCAGGCGGCCAAATTGGTTTGTATCTGCACAAACAGCAACTGCAACTCATTGCTATCGATACCTTTCTGCTTATCCAGATTGTCGAATGGTTTGTATGTGATCAATAATTTAGCTGCACGTGAGAAATAGTCGCAGGCAAACTTTGGATATGCTTTGTACATAGTTACTCCTTTCTCTTTGTAATTCAAGGACAGATTATAAATTTCTTCTGCGTTTAGCTTGTCAATTTGCTTATTGCTAACAATTTTATCCAGCTTCAGCTCAAATTCCAAACGCTCACCGGATTTTGTGGCAATGCTGCAAGTCGAGGTTTCGCCAATTACAAACTGCTGCAACATTATCTCGATGTAGCAGTCAATGGGGCAATCAGCGGTACCCATTTCCAATGTGTGATGTTGTATATCATTAGAAGCCAAGTATTTACTAGGTCTGGTTCCCAAGTTCACGCACGGTTTCTTTACGGTAAACTCGACAGTGCTTATCAAAAGTGGTTTCTCTACTCTTTGGAAATCCAAACTAAGAACCTTTTTTTGTAGGCCACGCATTGTGTCTGTCCATTCGTTGCCAATATACCAATCCATGGCATACAAAAAGATTCCAAATATTGCAGACGAAAATTGTTTCCAGCTTTTTCAGTTGCTAGCAATTATCTGTTAAGCTCAAAAGACACTGCTTAGAAAAACAGTGTGACCGCAGCATACAATTAAAATGCACACAATAAAGCAAACTAGATAACATTAATTTTGACCCAGGCTGAAAGTTAACATGCATAAGATTCAGCCACGATATATTCAACAGGCCAAAAGCCTTACTCAACTGTTATACAAAGCAACAATGAGTTTCCAACCAAGTGTTTTTGTGACTCGTCCAGACGTGGACGTAAGTGGACTGGAATTGCTGCGTAAGAGGTAGTTTATTGTCAGTACCTATAAATTGTTTTTAAACTCGTTATTTGGTGTTTTTGAGTAGTTGCAATGTAACAACATGGTCTCAGGCTTTACCAGTACCAAGAGACGAATTGCTGCGTCAGGTTAAAGGTAAGGATGCTCTCTACTGTGCTCTCACAGATAAAATAGATTCCGCTGTTCTGGATGCTGCCGGCGTGCAGTTAAAATGTGTGGCAACCATTTCAGTCGGCTATGAACACATTGATGTGCAGGAGTGCAAGAAACGGGGCATTCGTGTTGGGTACACACCCGACGTGCTGACCGATGCCACAGCCGAGTTGACACTTGCACTGCTCTTGGCCACCAATAGGCGTCTGTTCGAAGCCAACAAGCAAGTTTACAATGGCGGCTGGAAATCGTGGGCGCCCATGTGGATGTGTGGACAAGGGTTAAAGAACTCGCGTGTTGGTTTATATGGATTTGGACGCATTGGTCAGGAGATTGCCGCCCGCATTCTTCCTTTCAAGCCAGCTCAGATAACCTATACGACCCGAACGGCCAGACCTATAGAGGCTGCGAAGGTTAATGCCCAGCGTGTGGACTTTGACGAGATGCTCTGCTTATCGGATTTTATTGTGGTTTGCTGTTCGCTAACACCTGACACTGCGCAAGTATTTAATGCGTCAGCATTTGAAAAAATGAAGCCCAATTGCATTTTTATCAATACGGCGCGAGGCGGAGTCGTGGATCAGAATGCTCTGTATGACGCTCTCCTTTCGAAGCGCATACTTGCTGCAGGCTTGGATGTTACCACGCCGGAGCCATTGCCATTAGACGACCCACTGCTGAAACTAGAAAATATTGTTGTATTGCCCCATATAGGCAGCGCAGATATTGAAACTCGCAAAGAAATGTCACGCATAACGGCCAGAAATATTTTGGCTGCTTTAAATGGTTCCCAAATGGAGGCTGAGGTGATCTAAATTAATCTTAAAAGGTTAAATGCGTCCATAAATAATAAATCCTTTTTGAACTCAGTAATGAATTATTATTTGACAAGTGAAATGGGACACATTTGTAGTAAATAAACAATTAACCAGTAAGAAAACTCTAGTCGCAGGTGCCCGACTACGTGATACCCAGATCCCATCAAAAAAATCTACAAATATATTATACCAACACACTTTTGAAAGCCCACAATTGTTTCGCTACGAAAACATATTCGTACTGCGGCACAAAGTCGGTAGCCGACAATTCAACGACAATTCAAACGCAATTTAGATTCTTAGAATATTGTGCGCAAGCATTTCAAAGTATGTGTGCACATGCAGAGATAATGAAGATGTATATGCAGCTTAGACAGCTTGCTCTGCGCGCTCAGCCTTTCGTGCGCCATTTCTAAGCCAAACATTTTGTTTAATAACTTTTGTGTTCATCAACGGATTTTGATGAAACTTTAACCATTTGATGTAAATATGTACATATATTTTTTTAAGACAAACCCAATACACACATACCATATTTGCAACTGAATGTAATTTTCAAAATTTGGAGCTGGTAGCCAAATGTAAAAGAACCGAAATTGGTAAAAATATACATAAAGCTACATGCAATTTGTAAGATAAAAAATCTTAACGGATTTTTCATATGGTTTTAAATCGATAGCAATTATTCAAGAATAGTTATCGATTTTCTGAAACAAACTAGATACGCTGTATACACGAGCTTAAAAAAAAATTCAGTCTTTAGCTTTTATAGGTTCTGAGACCAAGATAGAACTCAATCAACTCGGCTTGTCGTCCTGATCAAGAATATATATACTTTATGAGGTGTGGCACCCCTCCTTCTGTCTGTTACATACTTTTAACAAAACCAATCAAACAAATCAGGGAATAAAAAGCAAATAAGAAGACTCTAGACGAGACAGCTAAGACTACAAGGAACCCTGAATCCTTTGAGCTGATATATCAATCATTAAATGATTTCAAGTCTCTAGCTTTTGTCGTTTGCGGTACCACTGCGTTCATACAGACGCACAGACGGATCGCGCTGATCAAGAATATATATACCTTATGAGGTGTGTATATGCCTGTTACATAAATTTAAAATAAAACAAGTAACTAAACTCTAGTCGAGACTGCTCGACTAAGAGATACCCTGAATCCCTTGAGCTGTAATAGCAATCATAAAAAGTTTCATTTATTCATTAATAGTAACCAACACATGCACACACACACACACAAACATATGCATTCACGTAATATGCTCACTGCACAGTTTTGCGGCTGCAGAAGAGGCTGTGCTATGGAAACTTTATTGTTTAATAACTTTTATTCTCGACCTATGTTCTTATTGAAATTTTCGGGGAGTGATTATGACATCTAAATGTACCTATTTGCCAAATTTCAAGTCTCTAGTATTTGATATACGTGAGTTATCGTTTTTGTGAATTTTTTGAATTATGGGCGGAAGGGGCGTGGCATCAAAAATCCAAAAATGACAAAATGTGCGGATTCAATATAGCAACCAAACACAACTTGGTGCACGATTCTATCTTTAACGGTGTGCACACCAGACCTCAAAAACAAAGCGATATTTTCGATAGTTATCGATAAAAAAGAAATGGGACGAGTTATCGAAAAAAAAAATAAACTCGTACAGCGTATGGTATTATCGAGCATTTTGCTTTTTATTTGAAGTCTCTAGCTTTTGTGGTTGCAGAAATCCAGGTGTTTACACGGACGGACGGACGGACAGGGCTAGTTCAACTCAGATCGTCGAGCTGATCAAGAATATATATACTTTATGGGGTGTGGCACGCCTCCTTCTGCCTGTTACATACATTTGCACAAAAACATTATACCCTGAAATTTCCATTTTCAATGGATTCAGGGTATAACAAGTAAGAAAACTCTAGTCGGCGCGCCCGACTAGGGGATACCCTAATCCCACCCCCCCTTAGTTATCTTAATATAGTCAATAACTCGTATGTACAACCATATCACGCAACTTAAATCTATGCCAATGGTACTAAGAATGTCAATCAAAGAGGAATTATGCAAACAAATTCGACACAAAGATTATGCCAGCACACTTTTGCAAGCTCACAAGAATTGTTCCGTTACTATTAAAGAAGAAGAATCGAAAACATATTCGCACAGCGACACACAGCGCCAGCGACACACAGCGACACACAGCGGCGAGCGGCAATTGGAAGTAGGTAGCAAAAACAATTCGAACACAATTCGACCCAAACTCAAAGGCAATTGCGGTTCTTAGAAAATTTGTTCGCGAGCATTTGCATGTATGTGTGCACATGTATACAAATTGAACATGTATAAGCGCCACCTGGTCTGTGTGCGCTTTGCAGTTCAATCGCTGTTGATCTAGCCAAACATTTTGTTTAATAACTTTTGTGTTTATCAACGGATTTTGATGAAACTTTCACCATATGATTTAAATAATTGATTTAGTTTTCAAAAAGACCAAACACCATATATATTGCAACAGAAAATAATTTTCAATATTGTGGCGAAATTTGGGGCCGGTATCCAAATGTAACAAAAACCGAAATTGGTAAAAATACACATAAATGTACATGCGAAATTTGGAGTCTCTAGCTCTTAAAATAAAAAAGATAAAAAATCATAACTGATTTTTCATATGGTTTTAAATCGATAACAAATATTCAGGAATAGTTATCGATTTTCTGAAACAAACTCGATATGCGCGTCCAATATACGCGCCTAACAAAAAAAATTCAAGTCTCTAGCTCTTTTAGGTTCTGAGATCGACGCGTTCATACATACGGACGGACGGACGGACGGACGGACAGACAGACAGGGCTCAATCAACTTTTCTTGTCGTCCTGATCAAGAATATATATACTTTTGGGGGTGTGGCACGCCTCCTTCTGCCTGTTACATACTTTTAACAAAAACATTATACCCTTTTTTCCCATTTTCAATGGGATCAGGGTATAAAAACTACCATAAAATAGCAATATCAAAGGGCTTAGCACATAATATTCATCTTCAAAAGATCATGATAAAGCGAAATATATTTATATTCGGATCCTTAAATAAAATCATAGTGGCCATGGGGGACAGTTAATCAATTTGCAATCGTATGTGCAGCATTTCGGTATGTCATCTAAAAAATGATAATATTTAGATTTGCCATCGATTGTACGAACTTAAAAGAATAGTACCAATTGCCCCAGCAGTCGCCATCAAAAAGGTGATCAGCAGAATCCACTTCATAACGAGTCTGTAATCTTCTATAAAATGAATTGAAGGATATAGTCTGACACTCTTTAAATAGCCAAATTAAAATAATGCGTCCAATCAATAGTTGCTGGATCTAATTAAAAGCAAGTAAGAAAGCTGAAGTGAGGAAAATGAGATTTCAGGGTGCATAATGGTTATATGAAATTGTGTGTAACAGGTAGAAAGAGCTGCTGCACACCCTATATAATACACAAACTAGCCCTGTCCGTCGGTCGTTACGTGAGAACTGATTGATTGTGATTTGTGACTGACAGCTATAACGAATGAAGCGTGTGCTAGCTTGGCAGCTGGCCTGATTGATATTATATAAGATGACAATTCATAAATTTCGATGAGGATTTACTTGATGTTGGACTCACTGGATATTGCCACTATCAATTTTCAGGCTCAAAGAATATTTGATGCTCGCGTCGGTTGGTTAAATAGAAATAACCAAACGACAAAAGACCATAGCTAGAACCCAGCTAACCGCACAACCAAGAAATGTGTCATTTAGAGGGTATTCAAATGTATCACTAATTTTGAAAGGTGTTTCTCGCAGAGTAATCGACAAACAAGCATTGTACATACATATGTACGTATGTACATAATAGTATGTACTGATCTGACTTGCTTATTTAATGATTTTTATGAGAGAATTAAGTTTATTATTTAATAATAGAATATACATATGCATATGATTTACATTTTGACTGAGTTTTTTTTCAGTTTTGGCATTCGGTCGGAGCACCAAATAATGAAAGTTTTCATTTGAGTTAGCTGATTTGCCAACCAAGTTATATGATTCCAGCGATATTAAGCGACTGGCTATATGTGTGTACACATGTGCATGACAATATGTTAAAATGTGCATGTGCATGACAATGTTAAAAGAGAGCGATCAACTGAATACAGTGTTGAATAATGTTGTTATTAGAATGTTGAATAGGGGTATTTCAACAATCTTTAAATGGGGACAATATGTTCATTGCAGCCGGTAATGAGAAAATGAGAAGAGTTATCGAAAAAATAACAAGTAACGAAACTCTAGTCGAGACTGCTCGACTAAGAGATACCCTGAATCCATTGAGCTGTAATACCAATCATTAAGAGCTTCATTTATTCATTAATAGTAACCAACACATGCACACACACACACAGTGCGCAGTACGCATGCACGTAATATGCGTACTGCGCAGTATTGCGGCTGCAGAAGAGGCTGTGCTATGCAAACTTTATTGTTTAATAACTTTTTTTCTCGACATACGTTCTTTATGAAATTTTCGGAGAATGTTTATGACATTCAAATGTACCTATTTGCCAAATTTCAAGTCTCTCGTATTTGATATACGTGAGTTATCGTTTTTGTTGAATTGTGGGCGAAAGGGGCGTGGCATCAAAAATGACAAAATGTGCGGATTCAATATAGCAACCAAACACAACTTAGTGCACGATTCTATCTTCAACGGTGTGCACGCCAGACCTCAAAAACAAAGCGATTTTTTCGATAGCTATCGATAATAAAGAAATGGGATGAGTTATCGAAAAAAAAAAAAATTAACTCGTACAGCGTATGGTATTATCGAGCATTTTGCTTTTTATTTGAAGTCTCTAGCTTTTGTGGTTGCAGAAATCCAGGTGTTTACACGGACGGACGGACGGACGGACGGACGGACGGAGGGACAGGGCTAGTTCAACTCAGCTCATCGAGCTGATCAAGAATATATATACTTTATGGGGTGTGGCACGCCTCCTTCTGCCTGTTACATACATTCGCACAAAAACATTATACCCTGAAATTTCCATTTTCAATGGATTCAGGGTATAAAAATCTTAATAGATTTTTCATATGGTTTTAAATCGATAGCAATTATTCAAGAATAGTTATCGATTTTCTGAAACAAACTAGATACGCTGTATACACGAGCTTAAAAAAAATTCAGTCTTTAGCTTTTATAGGTTCTGAGACCGAGATAGACCTCAATCAACTCGGCTTGTCGTCCTGATCAAGAATATATACACTTTATGAGGTGTGGCACCCCTCCTTCTGTCTGTTACATACTTTTAACAAAACCAATCAAACAAATCAGGGAATAAAAAGCAAATAAGAAGACTCTAGACGAGACAGCTAAGACTACAAGGAACCCTGAATCCTTTGAGCTGATATATCAATCATTAAATGATTTCAAGTCTCTAGCTTTTGTCGTTTGCGATACCACTGCGTTCATACAGACGCACAGACGGATCGCGCTGATCAAGAATATATATACCTTATGAGGTGTGTATATGCCTGTTACATAAATTTAAAATAAAAAAACTACCATAAAATAGCAAGATCAAAGGGCTTAGCATATAATATTCATCTTCAAAAGATCATGCCAAAGCGAAATATATTTATATTCGGATCCTTAATTAAAATCATAGTGGCTATGGGGGACAGTTACTCAATTTGCAACCGTATGCGCAGCATTGCGGTATGTCATCTAAAAAATAATAATATTCAGATTTGCCATCGATTGTACGAACTTAAAAGAAGTACCAGTTGCCCCAGCAGTCGCCATCAAAAAGGTGATCAGCAGAATCCACTTCATAACGAGTCTGTAATCTTCTATATACTGAATTGAAGGATATAGTCTGACACTCTTTAAATAGCCAAATTAAAATAATGCGTCCAATCAATAGTTGCTGGATCTAATTAAAAGCAAGTAAGAAAGCTGAAGTGAGGAAAATGAGATTTCAGGGTGCATAATGGTTATATGAAATTGTGTGTAACAGGTAGAAAGAGCTGCTGCACACCCTATATAATACACAAACTAGCCCTGTCCGTCGGTCGTTACGTGAGAACTGATTGATTTTGAAATCCACAGTTGATTCTTTCTCAAAATACAACTGTATACCATAGGCTACCGGAGTTTATATTTATTTTTCCATACCTCAAGAACAGCTTAATGAACAATGTAGTTTTTCGGTATTACGTGTGCTGCAGCCCCATCTGCATCTGGGTGTGTGTAGGTGTTGTTTGATATGAATGCATAAAAGAAAATTTTAATTGTTGGTTTATCAGCTCGAAAGGTTCAGGGTATCACTTAGTACAGCCGACCCGGCAAGCATATTCTTACTTGCTTTACGTAAATATCCTCAAAAAGACAAAATAAATCCATAGCTTCGCAACATCACGGTTGCACGTGGAACATAGAGAATTGATTTTGAAATTATTTTTGTGACAGACAGCTATAACGAATGAAGCGTGTGCTAGCTTGGCAGCTGGCCTGATTGATATTATATAAGATGACAATATACGTATATCAAATACTAGAGACTTGAAATTTGGCAAATAGGTACATTTGGATGTCAAAATCATTCCCCGAAAATTTCATTAAGAATGTATGTCGAGAAAAAAAGTTATTAAACAATAAAGTTTGCATAGCACAGCCTCTTCTGCAGCCGCAAAACTGTGCAATGAGCATATTACGTGCATGCATATGTTTGTGTGTGTGCATGTGTTGGTTACTATTAATGAATAAATGAAGCTCTTAATGATTGGTATTACAGCTCAATGGATTCAGGGTATCTCTTAGTCGAGCAGTCTCGACTAGAGTTTCGTTACTTGTTAGTAATTGTAAATATGGTGTTTGAATAATAAATTGATCTTATTTAAAATGTACAATTAATTACGTCTTGATAGGCATTGTTTCTTCAAACCGTTACATTAAAGAGAAAGCAAGCTTTTTTCGAGCAATCAAAATCTTAAATTAAACGGATCTAGTCATCGCAGTTTTGAAAAATTTTCTATAGAATCGAAAGTAACTCATTTCTAAGCTTCCAACAATGTCCATACATTTTAGCATTAATACCTAACTACTAATTTGACATTTTTAAACAATATATGTTTCTTAAATAAATAGATGATTATGATATCGAATGAAAATACTGCATTGAAAATAAAATAAGTAAATACCACAAATATATTTTCCGATAACAAGTTTAATGCTCACTACGGTTTGGTTAACAGTGAGTAAAATGTTAAGTAACAGCATGCGCCATTTTTTCGTCTCGTTCCTTCTTTTTGCTGTTTCAGCGCGTGGCAGTTGTGGCCCCGATTTAGTGCAGTTTTTAATTGCGATTTTGCTAGAAATTTAAACTCATATTTTAAGACACCAACGCCAAAATGAGAATCTACAAAGATATCATTACCGGAGACGAGATGTTCACTGACACCTACAAAATAAAACTGGTTGATGAGGTTATCTACGAAGTCTATGGAAAATTAATCAGCCGTACAGAGCAGGAAATTGAAATTGATGGTTTCAATCCGTCGGCCGAAGAAGCTGATGAGGGCACAGATTCAAATGTTGAAAGAGGCGTCGACGTGATTTTGAATCATCGTCTTGTGGAATCATTTGCGTTCGGAGATAAAAAATCATATACTCTCTACCTGAAGGATTATATGAAGAAGGTTCTAGAAAAGCTGCAGGAAAATGCACCAGACCAAGTCGATGTCTTCAAAAGCAACATGAACAAAGCCATGAAAGACATTTTGGGACGTTTCAAGGAGCTCCAGTTCTTTACAGGAGAGTCCATGGATGTCGACGGTATGGTGGCTATGTGTGAATACCGTGATATCGATGGCCAAAGCGTTCCAGTTCTAATGTTTTTCAAGCATGGCCTTGAAGAGGAAAAGGTCTAAGCTGCAAGTTCCTTTCCGTATGCTTTGATTCAGTGGCTTAATTTGTGTTAAATGGAAGATCGAGCAACGCCCACTGAACAAACACATACCAACAAAAGCATATTGGCAGAAGGCGGACACATACTCACGCATACATATTACCAATTTAAAACGGATTTTTTTAGTTACGGTTTTTTAATTTTTGGCAACAGTTCGATTAAAATTTATGTTTATGTATAGGAAATTGAAAAGAAATTGTCGAGTTAATTCCGTTATATTATTTAGAATCAATGAATGTAAATGTTATTTTATGAAAAGGGCAAATTCGTAGTTATAACAGACGGAGAACCACGCAGACGAAGAACAAGTTCACCAGGAGCAGCATTCAAACAGTAGCTAAAAATAACTAAATTATGGTAAAACTATTGTAATTGAATACAGCGTAATTTAATATTTTTATAGCAACAAAGCAATTTTTGTATAGTTTCGTTTATGTTTTCAATACGGAATGTCAAAAAAAAAAAAAAAAACCATAGCAAGAAAAATAAGAACATTTGTATGTATTAAAAAAAAAATATAGAACCATGTACACAAACTAACATTTTAAATATTTGCAATTTTCTCCACCGTGGGCTTGCTTTTACTGTTATTTGTGACCGGTTCGTGAGGCATTGACTCAAACAAGGTCTGAGCAATCAAGAAGTTATTGACCTTTGACATTGATACATGCGAACATATTTATGTGCAATTGTCGTCGTGCGCATTATATATGTATTTATCATTTGTCTGCACCGCTGCTAGTAAATTGTCCTACATTTTGTGCATTTTACGATTTCAATATAACCTCAATCATCTTCATACTATTTTGGTTAACTGTGTTGTGCATACATGCATATGTATGTATGTATGTACGTACAAAAACACGCAAATTCGCTGTGTGTAAGTTTGCGAGCGTCTACAGCCTTGCTGCTGCTTATCTCATACATTCACACATTCAATGACAAATGCTCACTCCATGCATACATGTATTCATGTACACACTGGCGCACGTGTCTGCCTGTTAAGTCGCGTGTGCCTCTGAGTACAGTGCGCACTGCCTATGTTAAATATATAAATATTTATTTTAGATATATTAAAATGGACACTGTTACTAATTTGCAGCTAATATATTATTTTTACAGCCAATTAAAAAGCTTAAATAACTTTCTAGACTGGAAACAATAATCAATTAGCGCTCCCTTCTGGGCTTTCAGATTTAAGTCCTGCGGTGAACCAATATCAATTTAAACAAAATTTTGTCGTAGTTGGGGCGATCCAAATTAGAAAACAATATTATTGTATAAAAATCGGATATAAGCAATATTAAACTTTGTGAAAAAAGCGTTCAACCAATTCTGTGTATAAAAACGATATTAACAAATTCTATTTTATTTCGTTCATAATTTTGATGCAGCAAAAACTGTGGCTTATTGCAATTTTGATTCACATTTCCATTGAAACAATGGAATTTGGTAGACATGCATTATTCAGTCAAATTTCATGAAATATTTATGTGTGGTTTTCGATCTTTCGAATCGTGAAGAGACTAAATAAATTCCATATACTATTTAGAATGCACAAGTTCGTTCTTAAATATTACAATTATACTAAGTTTCTATATAGACAGCACAGCGGTTGCTGTATTCTTCCACTACGTTCACTTTGTTTCGCTTTGATAATTTTGGAATGAATCATTTTAACAAATTTAAATAGAAAATAAATTAACAAAGTTTTCACAATTAATTACAGGTTTTTTTTTTGTTGTTATTGGTAGATTATAGCGCAGCCTAGGAAACAAAAATTTGGGCAAAAAAGAGCACATTATCATCGTTCTACAAATACGCACACACAACATTCGCGCTGCTCAATATACATCGGAATTATATATATCTTTAGATATATATGCGCATGGACAAGAGACAGTTTGATCACACATAGTCAAGCTGTATGTAGATCTGTTTCACACCCACCGCCTCAAAGATCATGCGCGTATGCGTCACCACATACGTGGGATCCACATTTTTAGATACCTCCAGCTTGATGGCACCCACGTAGACATCTGAACAGAGTGTCCAAAAGTGCGGCTCCTGAACCGAGTAGACTCCAGCTAAGCCAGTCACTTTTTGATAACACTGCAGCAGCGAAAGATCTAATGCGTTTGGCTGTCGTTGCATAAGTATCAGTATAGATTCCTTAATCAGGCTAAGCACGCTTAGAGCTATAAGCAACGCTATAAATATAGAGCAAATTGGATCCGCTATCATCCAGCCAAACATTTGCATAAGCACTGCCGAGATGATGACGCCTACGGAGCCCAGCGTATCGGCCAGTATGTGCAAAAAGACGCCGCGCATGATCTGCGAATTGCTGCCACTGCCAAGATCATGTGAATGTCCATGGTTCATACTATGATCATGTGAATGTCCGTGACCTAGAAACAACAGGAGAGAAAACAATTTTCCATTGAACAGGAGAGATGCTGAAAATAAACTCAAACTAGATTCTCCTACTCCTTACCATTGTCTAAAGAAATGGCCTGATGATTGTGATTGCTGTGATCATCGTGGCTGTGACCATGAGAGTGCCCATGGCTGGAGCCACCTCCGTGTGAATGACCATGTGCTCCACCGCCGCCGCCATGTGAGTGGCCATGACCGCCATGATTGAAAGCATAAATGCCCACAAGATTGACGAGGAGTCCTAGCACAGATACCACAAAAAGTCGCTCATGCTTTACTTCGGGCGGCTCTATCAGACGCTCCACGCCCTCGGAGAGTATGAAGAAGGCAATGAAAAGCAGAAACAAGCTGTTCACAAAGCCTGCTAGTACCTCGGCACGCACATAGCCATAGGAGAACTTATCATTAGCTTTCCATTTCGTTATGACCGAGGCAGCCAGGCCAGCCAGTAGCCCCGTGCAGTCGAAGAACATATGAAACGAGTCCGAAATCAACCCTGTTTATAAATATACCAATTGGACGTAAGAATCAACTGTATGCAAAATATACATATGTATACGTTATGCTAACCCAAGCTGTTTGTCCATATTCCATAGAAGAGTTCGACAAAAGCGAAACTCAGATTTAGCAGCAAAAAGAGAAACAAATTGCGTGAATTGCGATCAGCGAATATTAGGCGCTTGCAGCTCTTTAGTTTCTCCTTGACGCGATAGCCAAAATTGCTGCGATCCTTGTGCGTTAGCGGTATCATTGTAGCGGTAAGTGTGTAGATCGTGCTAAGAGCCAGAGATACTAAACAATAAAACAAAAAAATTACTCATGTTATCACACAAACACAGACACACACATGAATTTTGTTTGTAATTGTTTGCATACGTGGTATTATCGCGGGGCTAAGCCTGGGCCCACTCCACCTGCTGCTGATTTCAACGCTTTAAGAATTTCTCTGTAGCGTCGGCGGCAACTTTGTGTAAATAGCCGCACGCAACGTTTCCTGCTACGTAAACGTGCCGACCAGACAGCCGTTTATTTAAACAGGTGTTGGTAGTACCGCTTTTGTTTTTTAATTTTTATATTAATTTACTGAGTACTTGTAATTTAATTCATTTTTTTTAAATCAGTCGAAAAAACAAACGGCATCAATCTGCTGTGTTGTCATCAAAATAGACGTCTGGTTACCCAGTAAACATTCATTTGCCAGCAGGGTTGCACAACTAACGAAATTGACATTCACACAAAACTATCGGACCATGTACGTCTGCAGTTTAATTAAATAAAAATATGTACATACATGTATTGACATTACGGCATTGTATTATTAACATATGTTTTTAGATTATAACTTTACGTTTGAAATTCCAGAAGTATTGCTGCCTTAAAAGGACAGCATTCATTCCCTTGATCTATAAGTTCCCACCACCAGAACAATATTGAAAAAGTATTTCAAAATATACTATATAATGATACTCTCATGTTCCTTACATCAAAAAGCAAGTTTATTCAACATTCTGGTACATGCAGCAGAGCCTTGGTACCTTCATACAATCAATAGCTATATTGTAATTCAACGTGCGGCCCTGTATGTTTGGTAAAACTAAATTTACGCTTCATCACCCTTGGTGGCACGTGTGTAGATGACCTGGGAATGGTGTTGCACGACTTGCTTAATGAGACCTAAAAATAAATAATATTTATTTACAAATGCTTCAATCACAATTTATTTTTAATTACCCTTCTCGGTCAGCTCAATCAGAGCGCGTTTGGCCAAAGAACCACGGATCTTCAAGCGCTCAGAGACAACCGAGGGAGTTATCAGTTTGTACGCAGGTACTTCCTTGTACAATTTCTCGTAGGTCGCCTTATCGAACAGAACTTGATTGTTCAGCTTATCCCTGACTTTGCCTTTGGACCACTTCTTCTTCTTGGCCTTGCCGCCTCCGGAGCCTTCCTTCTTCTTTTGTGTCTTTTGCGGCTGCTTAGCCGACGACTTTGCGTCCTTCTTAGGCGGCTGTTATGAAAAAAACCAGCAAATGATGTACGTGTTAAATACAATTATATCTATTTCAGTAAATATATATTATTAGAGATTTCACTTTCGAGGTTAGGGATCTCTCATGTTTGTTTGCTGCATGCACTACGAGTTTCCGACATTTTCGCTTCACGACTGCAATGGCTTTTATAGCACAACACGTTACTAGCAGTTTGTTATGGTAAATTCATCACTTAAAACTCATTTTTATATTGGAAAGTTTGCAATAATTTAAAAAACTATAGCAGTCGAACTCACCATCGTGAAAACCCAATGCAGAAAGATGGAGGACGGAAATTGATAGAGTTACCATGCATTCTCAAAAAGTAGCAGTGTTGTATATCCCTATTATCGCAATTGTACGCTGTTACTTATCGATAGCTAGTATAAAGGCGCAACTCATTAGACATGTTCATCGTGTATTTGGTCGTTTCATCAGTTAATGTCATAAAAGAGTCATCTCACATCTGTAAGTTTTAAATTTTTCAGAATTTTATTTTATCAGATTAAATCAGACTTGCTAACCTGCCCAATTGCATATCTAAAAGACTCAAGCAATGGAGCGTCGTCACAGTTACAGTTTAAGCAAGTCGCCGCGTTTATTACAGCCCATGGCTGATTCCACATGGATTGGTAGCATGTCCGCGTATGTATAAATCGGATTAAATAATTTATTAATGTACATACTAACAACGTTCAACTTTTTAGGACTCAACGATCGGTGACACAGCAAATGCGTAAAAATCTTTTCCCGAGAGAGCACATCAATTCGAGCACAAATGATTCACCAGAAAACAGAAGTCTTCAAAAAATATCAAGTGCGTCGGGTGTCTCCAAAACATCGAGACAACGGCTAGATCTGAGTCAATTGGATCCCAAGTAAGTAATTGAGGTTTCAAATACAAAACTAATAACAATAATAAACCCTCGATACAGAACATATGCGGACGTAAACAGTAGTGGATTAGCATCACGTATTGTTGAATACCAGAGGGACAGCAGCATTGGCAGTCATGGTCTGCAACGTAGCATATCTTATAACAACGTTTATAATTCGCTTACGCAGCCCCGCCGTTGCAGCATAGTATCGTCGCCACTCTCCCATAAGCCCAGCCTGCCATCGGTGTCTTTGACCCGTATTGCCCCGCCTGAGCGAAGTTTTTACTGCGGTAATACTTTGCCCAGTTTGCTGCGCTCGAATTCTCTGCTAGGCGTGGAGAAAGGAAGCGACCAGCTGTTGTCGAGAGAGGATCGACCTATTATGCATCCACCTCCGTTGCAGCACGAAAGCGAACCGACGCGAAGTGTCCTTGAGGAGCTGAAGGAAATTTCACGCAAGCGCATTAACAGCGGCGTAAGTCAGCGTCTAAACATTGTTGACTCTGGGAGTTTTTTGCTTTGACTCAACATAAATTACTTGCAGGAAATACAGCCCACCGAATACAATAACAAAAAGAGTTGTAATCGCCTAACTGACTATGTGGATCATCATTCACATCATCACCTCCAACAGCAGGAGCATCAACATCAGATATCCATGTTGCAACCACAATCGGGTTTTAAGAGACAGCGTGAATTGACTGTTACAGTACCATTGCGTTTCCACCCTCAGGCCGTACCGCTGCCAAAGCAGCAACAACATCAGACTTTGCACATGTCTGCACATAATTTTCCTTCGAACATTTCCCCACAGAAATCACCGGAGCAGTTGGCCAAGCGTCGTAATTGCAGCTACAACAATGACATTGCCGGCTCCCTGAGTTCTAGCCAGCTGCATCGTAATAAGCGTAAGCTTTACGAAATGCGCTCAACGAGCAATACGTCCACTCTCAATAGCAATGGAAGTGGAAGCAACGACAGCAGCTCACCCGACACTTCACCACGTCCACAGGGGGCAAAGATACAACGAAGTGATCCGTGTTCAAAAGATGTACGTCTAGAGCATTTGACGAGGACGCAGAGTACGCCCATCACTCCACTACCGGCAACTCCAGCCCAGCGCACTGTCTCCGCCCCTTCGGTACCGCCTAACTGCGAGCAGAAACCCAAATTGACCCTGTTCAATGCACAAGAACCGCAACCGCAACAGCAGAAGCAGCAGCAACCACACAAAGAAGAAGAACGACAGCCGCAGTTACAGCAGTGTGATTTGGATAGTCCCGATGTGGATGCCAACGAATATGCGGGTATACAGTTCGTGAAGCCCAAACAGGAGGAATCAGTCGGTACCAACAAGAACTCGCGTCTGGAGCGCACACAGAAAACGAAGTTGGCTTTAATGTTGAGTAGCCTTCGAGGCGAAATCTATCAAGATGAAACCTCAACTGATGAGGCGGATGCTTTTAAAAATACATCAGCTGTCACACCAGCAACAACAAAAATAACAGATATAGCAACAAATTTAAATGTAACAGCGAACACAACATCGACTAAACCAACTATACCAGCTATCACTACAGTTCAAACAGGCCCAGCTCAAGGAGCAGCAGCTGCAATAACAACAACGGCAGCACAATCGATGTCAGCATCAGCAACAACAATGTCGTCATTAACAGCGCCCACAAATACCAGCAATGGCACATCTTCTGTGCTAGCATTAAGCAATGGGACAAATAACTTAACTGACAAGGGCGTTCTCCTAGGCTTTAGACTGCCGACAGTAACAAACAAGGAAAGCACTGTA
This sequence comes from Drosophila mettleri, assembly GCA_035047625.1. NCBI lineage: Eukaryota > Metazoa > Arthropoda > Insecta > Diptera > Drosophilidae > Drosophila > Drosophila mettleri. The sequence continues at coordinate 21,492,556 of JAWNPI010000035.1, forward strand.
ACTGAGACAGCTACAGCTACAGCTGCAACTGCACCAGGATCAACTGTTACTCCTGATCTTACGTGTAGCAAGCCAGCAGCGGCAGCAGATGCTATACCGATTATAGCAACACCGTCGAAAGCGGATCCAGCGCAAGCAACGTTGACATTTGGCAATGTAGCAAACAAGACAGACAATCAGACAGAAGCAGGATTGGTGGCACAAACAACAACTTCAGTTCAGACAGCAGCATCACCGATCCCCGTGTTTACTTTTGGACAGCTTGCGGCAGATGCGGTATCAAGAGATGCGCCCATTTCTGTATTGACGACTGCGACCACAACAGCAAGTGTTCCAGTGTTTAGTTTTGGCAAATCTCCAACTGTAGCTGCATCAGCAACAAATGAACCTGCTGCAACAACTGCCAGCAAATTACTCTCATTTGGCAGCAGCAGCAACAGCAGTAATGAAGCAGTTGGAGCGACTGGAGCAACTGTTGCTGCAGCTGCGCATGCAGCTGTGTTGGATAATATTTCTGCTCAGCCAAAGGAACCAACTTTGTTTGGCATAAGCAAAAACAACAGCTTTGACAGCGCCGTCAAACCTTCTGCAACGACGGCAGCCCCAGCAACAACTTTACCAGCAACATTTAGCTTCGGCAAAAGCACAGCCACGTCAGCTGCATTGCCCGTGTTTGGAAGTCAAGAAGCAAAAGCACAGACCGCATTTAACTTTGGTGGCTCATCTTCTACTGCTCCAGCTGCAGCACCAACAGACGCTGTCCCGCCCTCAGCAAATAACGCAAATGTGTTTGCATTTGGTAGTGCAAGCAAGCCCATGGCGAAAGCAACTCCATTTACGCTGCCCAACAAAGGCGACAGTAACAATCTGTTCAGCTTCGGCACTGCTGGCGATGGGACAAAAATTGTAGCACCAACAACAAAAGCAGCCGCAGAACCAGCTACGGTGGCTAAGAGCTTCACGTTTAATGGAACAGCTCCGGTTTCACTCGGAGGAGTTTCAACAATAAACGCGTTCGGTTTCAACGCCACAACCAAGCAGACGCCCTCATTCGGCAGAAGTAACGTAACGGAAAACAAGTCATTCACATTTGGTAGCTCTGAGAACACGCAACAGCAACATCAACAACAGACAGCACCGGCACCGGGTGGATTTTCCTTTGCAACGATGACTCCAAAAAGCGAGACCCCGAATTTATTTAAGTCGCCAGTAGCCGTCGAAACTGGCGGAATGAAACAAAGTTTTAATTTTGCAAGCAACACTATTTCAGCCACAGCAGCAGCAGCCGCACCCCCAGCCGCAGCACCTGCGGGGGCAGCCGCGACAAGCAACGGCTTTGGTGGCTTTGCGACACCAGCAGCAGCATCAGCGCCCTCTGTCGTTAACAATCAGAAACTCTTTACATTTGGGGCCAGTGCCACGCCCAGTAATGCCACAAGTCCAGGAGGAAATCTGTTTCCCAGTGCTGTGTCTGGAGCACAGAACCAGCAACAGACTAAACCTGGCGGTTTCTCCTTCGCCGGCAATAATGGCACCAACAGCAACACCATTCGTAACGTTACCAATGACAACGCTCCATTTGCTTTTGGTGGAATCGCTTCATCACAGACTAGTAGTAACAATGGAGCTAATAAACCGTTCACCTTTGGCAGCAGCGCCGGCAACCCAGCCCCATCGATTGCCTTTGGCAACCCAGCGCCGTCCACTAATGGCGCCGCGTTTAGCTTTGGTGGTGGCCCTAATGCAGCTGTCATGACGACAACAGCTCCGTGCATGCCTGCCCAGCAGACGAATTTATTATCGCCGCCTAGTACACCGGAAGGCCGACTTATAAGACGAGCTACTCGACGTCTGCAAAAGTAGAATTCAGCTCTACCTTAATGTATACCCCGATTAAATTTAGGCCTTACCTAATGCAACCGACTTAATGCATAACATTTAGTTATAATCTTCAACTATAATTAGTCATAATTAAGTTAATTGGTCAATGTTAAACGAAAATAAAAATCATGATTGAAATAAATGTTTAATGTTGTAGCAGATTGATTCTTTTCCATAGAAGAACCGAGACGTGTTAAGAACATTGACTAAAAAGTCCTCGAACTTACCGCTAATCCGAATAACTATATTATAGAAGCTATCGGATAGAACTTCCTATGCGCCAAGTCTCTTCGGCTGACATCGATGAAATATTTTCCATTTGCCCATTTTTGCAGGGTGTTTCGAATCTGTTTTAAAAAGACTTAAGTTCGAGCAGTTCCGCTTGTCCAGTGCCAGAAGGCAGTTTTCATTTTCAGCTCCTCTGGTCAAACTATAAATTGTCGTTTCACAATTATTTCGAGGATAAGTAAACGAAACAAAAATAAATTGTTACGTTTGTTTAATAATTGAAGTTTACCATGGTTGGGATGTTAATTTTACGATTGATATTACTATCAGTAAAGCTTTTAGTAGCAGAAACGTGTAATTAAACCACTTCATGTACTTTATATCATTAATCTCCTATCTTATCCAATTTTAAGATCTATTTATATTTTTCCTAGTTTTAAATTTTACTAGGAAATAACCGAAACATCATAGAATATAAAGAAAACAACATATTTTTTAATTTTTCACTTTTATTAAAAGTTTTTATATTCAATCATGAACTCCATTCCTTTTAAGTATTACGTGTTCGTGCGATTTTTATGTAAATTTTTTTTGCTAACTTAAAGTTTGACAAAAATTGTTGTTTATTTAAGACATATTGCTGTTTTAAAAAAGTAATAACTTTAAATTTAAATTAATTGTAAGTAAAAGTGGACGTGTATGTGTGTTTCTCTGCGTGTGCAAAATAAAAGTGTTAAAGCAAAATCTTACAAATTTCTAATGAAACAAGAAACGTAAATAATATTAAAGATAAAACATAAGAAGTTAAATAAATTGTATATTAACGTTAATATGCATAAATAAATTACAATTTCGGTTAAGCCGATGATTAAATTTGCTGATTTCGTAATTATGTATATATATATATATATTATACAAAGCGGATTTACCAGCATCAGGATTATATAAATTTGAAAGAGATTCTATAATTATAATCGAATAGCTAGAAAAAACAAGTGGGGCATTTCACATGGATGAAACTTCTCTCATAATTTAAATTTATATTATTATAATGATTATTATACAATAAACATGTCACATTTAGTATGTTAAGAGTTTTATGTGTAATATTAATGTAATGCATATTTTCACAAGTGTTTGTTGTTTTTAAGGACACACAGCCCAAATTGTAAATTTTCGATTTATTTTTCAAATTGAATTTTTAATTTAAGTAATTTTTTGTTTTTAAATTTTTATTTCAATTTTTTGCTCATTTTCAATTAGGCATACAAATATAAATGTAACTAAATTTAACTAATTTGCAGGATCATTTTAATTGTATTATTTATACTGATAATTTAGTGGGTCTTTATTAAGTAGTTCAGCAAATTATTACAATTTTTGTTTTGTTTCGTTCTTGTGCTATAAATAGAAAATGATTAACAAGAATTATACAAATTCAACCTAAAATTTAAATTTACAAATAAGCTGAATAGTTAAAAACAAAAACTATAAACAATTTTATTAATCATATGTATGTGTATTCTATAACATAAAACATATATATATATATATATATATATATATATATATATATATATATATAAAAGAGAGAAGACGTAGTGAAAATAATTGAGTTGGAGGGGACAAACTATATAAATAGCAAATCTACAGTTAACACGAATATATATAATAATATATATATATATATATATATATATATATATATATATATATATATATATATATATATATATATATATATATATATATGTAGTAGTAATAGTATATATATATATATATATATATATATATATATATATATATATATATGTAGTAGTAATAGTAAGCTACACAATGCTGTATATGAATTTGTATCTTTATATTTAGCTGCTACAGAAGCAACTCACTAACATTGCTTGATTGTGTTGGGTTTCCTTCGCTTAAGCTTACAAAAAACTTATCGTATAAATTATATATGTAAATAAATTGTTGTAAATTAGTTATATATATGTCTAGATAATTACATATATATATATATATATATATATAGATTGGTACGAAAAATTGTTGCGTTCAGTGTCAGTGTATAAATGAAGCTTCGTTTTGATTTGGCGGGTTGTCTATCTTACTTTCCAGGCCTCAAACAAAATTTTACTTCAAACATAAATATCCATATTGTTTAATTTATTTATTTTAAATTGTAATATTGTTTTGGCTTTCATACGCCTCTCACGCTGTTGCATTATTTAGCTGCTGTAGCTTGATTTTCAGCTCCGCAAATGTTGGCCGTTTCACTGGATTCAGATCCCACGCCTGACGCATCATCTCGTATATCTCCGCTGGACAGCCCTCGGGAGCTTCCATTTTGTAGCCAACTTCAACATGCTTTACCACATCTGCTAATGGCTAAAATTACAACCGGTTAGTCTCTTTATGTTATAGTACAGAGATGTATTATTACTATTCGGGGATAAGGCACACGTCCAAAGGAATAGATTTCCCACAGTAGTATGCCAAAGCTCCACATATCCGATTTATTGGAAAAGCGCTAGGGAAAAGAAAAACAATATTAAATCAAAATTATTTCTCAATATATAATTAAATAATGTATATGAACTTTTAACTTTATTATTCGTTAAAATGTAATATATTATTTTCTTAGCTTTGAGCAAACTTACGCCATTTTTTAGTGCTTCGGGCGCTGTCCATTTTATAGGCAGCTTGCCAACGTCAAGATTATAGCATTCTTCGCGTGCCAGACCGAAATCAGAGACTTTAGCCACACAATCTTCAGAGATAAGAACATTACGTGCAGCCAAGTCTCGATGCACAACCTTTTTGGCTTCCAGATATTCCATGCCAGAAGCCGTGTCGCTGCAAAGCGATACGATATGCAGCGTATTAAATAAATAAATTATATTATATATGTATATATTAAAGGCTTACAAGGCGAAATTGATTTGATCCTTTTTGGTTATGTGCTGTCGTCCACGTGAACGCAAATAATCAACCAGCGATCCTTTGCTCATGTATTCCGTCACCAAGTACAGATGCTTGCTAGTAAAAACAAGGCCAATAAATTTGACTAAATTCTCGTGCTCCAGCGTTCTGTCAATAAAATAAATTAATGTTAATCAAGCAATTAATAAAGATTCAAATATTTTCATATGTAACTTACGTCATAACCGACGCCTCGGCGAGAAACTTTTGCACAGCGCCCTCATCTTTGAGCATCTTGACGGCGACTTTCTCGTTACGCAATATTCCTAGAAGGACATCGCCGAACTCGCCTTTGCCAATGCTTTCGCGCAGCTGGAGCTCCGATTCAGGTATAACCCAGCCTTTATCCACAAACTCTTTGGAGTTAATGCAAAACTCTTGTTTCCCCAATTTGGGCAAACACTTAATCAGCTGCGTGCATAGCCCATCGGCATCGGCCTCATAATGCTATTGGGCAATCGATTAATACAGATTAATAATAATTATGGCTAGGGAAATACTCTTTTCACTTACCGCAACCAGTTGTCCTAAGTTCTCAAAGTATTCCTCGTCATCTATGGTTAGCTTATTCTCAAGATATTTGACACGATAATGCTCTACCTTGCCTTGAAAACAAACGCACAGCGTGTAATCGCCGGGAAAATTGGTCGATTCACGGACTAGGAATAGTCCATCCTCGCGTGGTTGCAGCAAATGTTCAGCTTCATCACGCGTTATGCTACCATGAAACCAGCTAATGAATGAAAGAAGAAAAGCTTATGGGCAACAGTAGGAAAGTGAAAGACGAAACCTATTTCAAGATTTGCACTTATAAATTTTGTGTCATAATTTGCCAATACCACGATTAACTTGCTATAACCTAATTTATTATGTTATTAGTGTTAATAATTAATGAAGGGTATATTTAATTGGTACATAAGCAGCAAAAAAATTAAATAAAAAATTCAAATTTTTCTTAAACTGAACTTACGGCATTGCATTCAGTTTAACTTCACATTTACGTAGGTGTTGTTGCTGCTGTGCACCCGTGGGCGACAGCGATGTATGATTCATTGCAGTTGTGGATCCACTTGTCCATTTGTCCATGCTGCCGCCGCCATTTATATCAAAGCTATGCAGAGATGTGGACATGCCTGTAGTGCTGTTGCTGTTGCTGTTACTACAGTTGCTGGGGATGTTGCTGCTGTTACTGGAGGTGGTCCCACTGTTGGCAACTGTTGACTGCATATTGTTGCTATTGCTGGTGGTGCTGTTGCTGCTACTGCTGTTCAGGACTAAGCTTTTTGGAGACAGTACACCAACCGGCGCTTGTAGTGTTAGCGAGGAGGACATTAGATTATTGCTGGAAGCGCAGTTGGCTAGCATCTGTATATGCTGCTGCTGCTGTTGTTGTGTGATGGCAGCAACAGCTGCTGCCGTTACAGATGCTGCAGCTGCTGCAGGCTGTTCGGCCTGGACATGTGTTGCTGCTGGTGCGGGCACAAATGTTGACAATACGCTATGTTGTTGCTGCTGTTGTTGTATTGCCGTCGTCTGCTGCTGCTGTAGTGTTTGATTGGGCGATTTTGGCGAATGATTGTTGATTAAATTATGACTATTTAATGCATGCGATGACAGATGTAAAGCAGTTGCGGCGGTTGATGCTGTTTGGTGCTGTAACAATATAAAAGGTGTATTTCTTATTTATTAGTTAGAGAATTTAATTTATTTTCCGATAAGAATTGAATATGTTTTTATTTCATCTCATCGGCGGAGTTAATTAATTCATTAGGCTTAACATATTTTATGAGCTTCGGTTATTTGTATATCTAACTACGTTTGAGATAAGATTGTGCCGTATGACGCAGGTGTATATCTTATTTATATATTGCATTTTATATAATTATGACTCTTCATATCTATTGGATAACTATTGACAATTGTTAATGCAATTATACAATCTTACGGCCGGTCTACGTTTCTATATTCCTATATGCGTTTGGATTTAAATGAAAGACAATTATTTTCAAAATTCATGCAGCGTCAACGATATATTGACCACTTCTTTTTCTGTATACCGTTTACCCTGAGTACTATCTGATTGATATCACGCAATTAGTTTAGACATACCGCATTGTTGTCGCGATGATGGTGATGATGGTGCGGTGGTATGCTTGGCGGCATAATGTGTGGCTGCGATTGACTCAGCTGTTGCTGATGCAGCAGCGTTGCTGCAGTGCCCACACCAACACCGACCACGCCCATTGAATTGGGCTGTGGTGCGGGTCGTTTATTGTGTCTCAGCGGAGCAGTTGGCGGCATTTGATGCCCAGTCGCTTGCAGATACCATGGATCTCCGGCTGTGCCGCCGGACGCGACAGTTGCTGCGGCAGCAGCTATCGATGATGGCTGCGAGTATCCGCGATGATGACCAACGACCGTGGATTGTCCGTTCTGTGTGGCAGTCGCGTGGCTGTTCATATCCTCGACCTTGCAGCTGCCAACGTTTGGTTCACCTGTTGGCGTTTTCACTCGTCCGCCTGGCACAGATGCTGCTGCTGCTGCTTCTGTTTGGCGTTGTTGTTGTCTCTTCTGCTTCAGTTGTATTTGTTGACGCTTCCCCTGCTTGATTTGAACGGTAATCAGCGCCTCGTTGGTTGTTTTAGCTAAGTCTGCCTGTGTCTCCTTTGCTGTGTCGTATGCTTCTTCGTCTGTTGAAATTTGTGAAAATTTATTTAGTAAATTTTTACCACTTTAGTGCTAATCTAATCACAACACAGCACACAACTCCGTTGCCATTGTAAGTTAATCACACACACACACACACACACACACACATAATTGCAAATATACGCTCATTAAATATTCATAAATCACGTTAAATTTTCAACTAGACAAGCATTACTCACAAAATTCGCTAATAGGATTTCAAGTTCAAATTCATATTCAAATGCAATACGGCATGAAGCAGACACGCAACCTTGGTCATTACGAACCCGATCTGAAAAAAGTCCCAGCCAACAACAATGCATCTATATAAATTATTGCGTCTATTAATCTAATTTAATAAGCCATAATTTCCATCCAATCAACCGGTAATTCTTATTTATCTTTTATTAATTGTTCTATAGGTCAATTAGATTTTAAGTCTAACAATTCGATTATAAAGAAATGGGATAAGTTATTAAAAAAATAAACTCGTATAGCGTATGGTATTATTATTTTCTTATTATTATTAATATTATTCTGTTTTTTATTTGAAATCTCTAGCTTTTGTGGTTGGACAGGGCTAGGTCAACTCAGCTCGTCGAGCTGAACAAGAATATATATAATATATATAAACGGGGTGCACTCCTCCTTCTGCCTGTTACAAACATTTTCACAAAAACATACCCTGAAATTTAATTTTCAATTAATTCATGATATAAAAATGTTATAATAGACATAAAATACCGATATTGAGGAGTAAAAAAGGTGTTTTAGAGTATCCGATCCGTTAAATCCGATACACTGATTTCTAAAAATCAGTTTCATATTGTCAATAATTTCCTAATATTATATTTGTTTTGTTTTTAGACACTAGCCAAACTATACTCTTTATCTGTAATATGTAAAAAAAACTGGAAAAAAAAAACAAACTAAAAGTACAAGTGTTTATCGTTATCCATTGGAAGTCACATCACACATTTAGCAAGTCTCACGCACGTTTATTTAATCAGGTAAAAAACTTATCTAAACTTATCTTTAGAGGTAGAAAAAAAACATATATATGTAATACACAATGTGTTTTGTTTGTTGTTAAGTATTTACAATCCCAAATTCGATCGATCGATGAGCGCGAAAAATAGATAGCAAATAAACAGCGAGCGAGCGGGTAGAAGTTTTGAGATTTAAGCTAGTTTAAAGCATTTGCATGTGACATGCATAATTGAAACTTTTACTGCGCAATTTGGTAAGTAACTTTCAACTACTGTTCACATTTAACCCCATACCTCATAATCATTGTGAATAAAAAAAAAGAGAACTACATTTCTCTAGTTGGATATGTGACATGCAGCAACAAGTAACATTGAAAGCCGGATGGTAGCAATTAGTTCGACATATTCCTTTGCAATAATTTATATTCAGCTTTTGGTTTTTTGGGCCAAATCATATTTTACTTTAAGTAAACACATTTTCGTATTTAAAGAGTATTACTTAGTCTAGTAATGTGTTCTTAATAAATAGATTTGCAATCGTTTGGTAAAACGCTTTAAATTTAATCAAACGATGAATCAGCAACTGGCCAGGGTCGACAAATTCTCAAGGCACTTCTCAAATTAAGTTAACCATAATCAATTCACAGCGTGCCGAAACTAACTCAATTTTAGTTGCAGTCGCATAACTTATATATTCCAGTTATACTTGCTCACGAAGTGAAGAGAGTACATTCCTTTACCTATGTAACTTTTCTTATTATTATGGCCAAGCTGCTCTCGATACTGACTATATCTTTACTTAATAAGGAACGATTTGTAAATCCGTTTAGATTCACACGGAAAGCGATCATAATGCAGTCGACTGGAAAGATCTTACACATTTTAAACTTTTTCTGTTTATACCCTGAATCCATTGAAAATGGAAATTTCAGGGTATAATGTTTTTGTGCGAATGTATGTAACAGTCAGAAGGAGGCGTGCCACACCCCATAAAGTATATATATTCTTGATCAGCTCGATGAGCTGAGTTGAACTAGCCCTGTCCGTCTGTCTGTCCGTCCGTCCGTCTGTGTAAACACCTGGATTTCTGCAACCACAAAAGCTAGAGACTTCAAATAAAAAGCAAAATGCTCGATAATACCATACGCTGTACGAGTTTATTTTTTTTTTCGATAACTCGTCCCATTTCTTTTTTATCGATAACTATCGAAAATAGCGCTTTGTTTTTGAGGTCTGGCGTGCACACCGTTAAAGATAAAATCGTTCACTAATTTGTGTTTGATTGGTATATTGAATCCGCACATTTTGTCATTTTTGGATTTTTGATGCCACGCCCCTTTCGCCCACAATTCAACAAAAACGATAACTCTGGTATATTAAATACTAGAGACTTGAAATTTGGCAAATAGGTACATTTGAATGTTATAATCATTCCCCGATTTCATTTAATTTCATTAAGAATGTATGTCGAGAAAAAAAGTTATTAAACAATAAAATTTCCATAGCACAGCCTCTTTTGCAGCCGCAATACTGCGCAGTGAGCATATTACGTGCATGCATATGTTTGTGTGTGTGCATGTGTTGGTTACTATTAATGAATAAATGAAACTTTTTATGATTGGTATTACAGCTCAATGGATTCAGGGTATCTCTTAGTCGAGCAGTCTCGACTAGAGTTTCGTTACTTGTTATACCCTGAATCCATTGAAAATGGAAATTTCAGGGTATAATGTTTTTGTGCGAATGTATGTAACAGGCAGAAGGAGGCGTGCCACACCCCATAAAGTATATATATTCTTGATCAGCTCGATGAGCTGAGTTGAACTAGCCCTGTCCGTCTGTCCGTCCGTCCGTCCGTCCGTGTAAACACCTGGATTTCTGCAACCACAAAAGCTAGAGACTTCAAATAAAAAGCAAAATGCTCGATAATACCATACGCTGTACGAGTTTATTTTTTTTTTTCGATAACTCGTCCCATTCCTTTTTTATCGATAACTATCGAAAATATCGCTTTGTTTTTTAGGTCTGGCGTGCACACCGTTAAAGATAGAATCGTGCACTAAGTTGTTTTTGATTGCTATATTGAATCCGCACATTTCGTCATTTTTGGATTTTTGATGCCACGCCCCTTTCGCCCACAATTTAACAAAAACGATAACTCACGTATATCAAATACTAGAGACTTGAAATTTGGCAAATAGGTACATTTGTATGTCATAATCACTCCCCGAAAATTTCATTAAGAACATAGGTCGAGAAAAAAAGTTATTAAACAATAAAGTTTCCATAGCACAGCCTCTTTTGCAGCCGCAATACTGCGCAGTGAGCATATTACGTGCATGCATATGTTTGTGTGTGTGCATGTGTTGGTTACTATTAATGAATAAATGAAACTTTTTATGATTGGCATTACAGCTCAATGGATTCAGGGTATCTCTTAGTCGAGCAGTCTCGACTAGAGTTTCGTTACTTGTTTTTTTCTGTTGTTTGTTCTCTGGACACATTTGGTCCGCAATTGTGCTTGAAATTAATTTGGGCTGGGCATTTTTTCTGTTGGCCTTGCCTAATTTCCAAACTGTATGTAAATTTCATTGCGGAAACACTTTTTGCATATTTAATTTCACTGAGATGTGAGACAGCGATTTATCGTGAGAGAATCATTTATAAGCAGTTTGCTATGTTTCAATTGTGTGAAAGGAGGTGGTGCAACTCCAATTGCTGGGGTAAAAGCCTATCAAATTAGCCAAGTTCAGCTTTGACCTTGCCCAATCCAAAACACAAATAGCGTTTTTAAATCACATCCACTGAGCACAAGAGTCATTCCATTACTTTTTAATTATTTGTTTTTAATGTTTTTGATATTATTTTAAGCATGACTTCCCGAAAATAGAATTTATAGTCATCAGTTAACGTTATCGTCAGTTTCCTGATCAAAAGTCACGAAAATCGATACAATTTTACTTGTATCTACAACGAGTTGCAATTACTCTAATGATTGATATGATAAAGTATTTGGTTGAACAAATCAACACTATGCACATATGTACATATGTACATATATGTATATATACTACATAAAATTGTCTTTGTATGTTTATATTTTTTTTTTGTTGATATCATTTCCAAAATAACTGCAGTTAAGCCCCTGGAAATATTAGTTTTTGATACGAAATTTATACTCGTTATACCCTGTAGTCATTTGTATAATTAATTATTTTAAAACGGAAATTAGTAATAAGTATGGGGAACTTGACTCAGTTAAAATTTTGTGTACAGGCGCTATATTTAATACTTATGTAAAGGAAGTAGCTCGTAGTTAGTCGAGTATAAGACACTACTTGATTTTTTGTCCCTTCTCTCATCTCATTGGCCTTCAGCATCACCTTGACTGTAGGATCTGAGAGAGTCTGTCGCATCGCTTCTCAGTTTTAACAATTTCGCGTATTTTATTATCATGTATGAGTAAGACGGATATCTCACAGATGCTATATATGCATATATATATTTGTTGACGATACAAACTAACAAGCAAACAAAGCCAAGTCATTGTGAGGCAAAGCTGAATGTACACACGCACGATAACTGAATAGCTGTTGGGTAAATAGTATTAGACTTTTCAAAATGGAGCTGACAACGCCCACTAGACTTCATGACATATAGGTGTATCTACATTACACTGAACGCATCATTGGCCCAGGCTCTCATTTTGACTGACTTTTGAATAATCAATTCGACTTTTCTATTTGCCACTTTGCACTTGAGTTTTATGCAAATGTCTGTTTATTTCTCTCTGTTTAAATGCTTATGCAAGTTATCGATATTTTAAATTTTTCACAGTATAAAGTTGGCTGCTCTACCAAAAACACGCGCGCACGAGCTGTGTGAAAATGTATGTATATTCTTCTTGATCAGCTCGGCAAGCTGAGTTGAACTAGCCCTTTGCGTCCGTTCGTGTAAGCGCGACGATTTCGTAAACCACATCCCATTTCCCTATAATCGTTTACTATCGAAAATATCGCTTTGCTTTTGAGGCCCAGCGGTCACACCGTTCAATATAGAATCGTATAATAAGTTGTTCATTGCTATAATGAATATGCATATTTTTTCAATTTTGGATTTTTGATGCCATACCCTTTTCACCCACTATTCACAAAAACTTTCAAATCCCGTGTATCAAATACTAGAGATATGAACTTGGCAAATAGGCACATATCAATGTCGTAATTATACCCTGAAAAATTGTATTAAGAACGTATGTCTAGAAAAAAATCATATTAAACAATTAAGTTTCCATAGTAAAGCCTATGCTGTAGCGGCAGCGCTGGCGCTGCATAAATTGCGCAGTAAGCAGAGCGCGTGCGTACTTATGTGTGCTTGTATGTGCGTATATATTTTGTTTGCTATTTATGAATAAAAAAATCTTATAATGATTGGTATATCTGGTCAAAGGATTCAAGGTATCTCTTAGTCGAGCCGTCTCGATTAGAGTTTTCTCACTTGTTGTTTTTGTTCTCGCACGCGTGCTTACAAAGTATTCAATATGCATATACATAAAACAACAAAAGATAAATCTCAAATCAAACAAAAAAAAAAGTGTCTTAAAAAACAAAGCCGGAAAGCTAGCTTCGTTAAGTGCAAGTAAATTGCCTGAAATATATTTATGAGCTAAAATTGTCGCTTGTCAGGTCGGCTTTTAATCTAATTATACGCCATATATTTATATATTATGAGTATTCGCATTGTAATTTTTGAGTGCACAAAATAATCATAAATTTGGAAAGGGTTGGCTTTAAAAATAAACTTGATGCTCTGCCGGACATGATTCAAACGCATCCATAAACATTAATGATTCATGAATAATAAATTTTTATTTTATTTATTTGTATACCCTATAGTGATTCAAATATATATATATTTTTTTTTTAAATAAAGCATATTTGATAAATACATATAATATATAGATAAAATAAATATATGATAGTTAAAATAATTCTAGCAACTATTGAGACGATGATATGTAGCATATGCTTAGTGTTAACACTTAAACTAGGTTCATCAAACAGAAACTCGCTGCCGCTCTAGGGCATCTCTTAGTTGTCATTTAAAACTTTGTGTTTTGTTTCTGTCACACACTTTAGTCAATCAATGTAGGAAGCGTGCTTTGGGTGTGTGTAAAATGCGCAGTATGTCATCCAATAGATTATTGCATATATGGCTATATTATCTGTTAAGCTATGGCTATGGATGAGGTAATTCTCATTAGGTTGCGCAAATTGCCAGACGACCATCGAGCTAATTAAAAATAAAATGAATTCTAATTTAATTACGTAAGTTAAATGGGCAAAAATGCATGCGCTGTGAATAACCACAAATGATTATATTTCATTTTGATTAGGCTTATTGAAAATCGTTTTTAAAGAATATATATATTAATAACCGATTCTTTTCTATGCGCAGAAATTGGAATTGCATGTAAATAGAGGTAAGTGTAAATGGAGATAAGCGAAATTTACACGAGAAAGGGAGCTGCACGGAATCCCAAAAAATTATTTATAAATTTATATGCGCACCTCAGTAAAAAGGTATATGAAATCCAAAGATGACAACATATGCATATTCATTATATCAATCAACCACAACTTAGTGCATGATTCTATCTTGAACGGTGTGAACGGTAGGGCTCATAAACAAAACGAAAATTTCGATAGTTATCGATAATAAGAAAATAAAAAATGAGTTACATCGTATGATATTATCGAGAATTTTGCTTTATATTTCAAGTCTCTAGCTTTTGTGGCTTACGAAATTCACGTGTTTACAGGGACGGATATGGCTAGTTCAACTCAGCTCGTCAAGCTAATCAAGAATATATTTACTTTATGGGGTGTGGCACGCCTACATTTGTACAAAAACATTATACCCTGATTTTTTATTTTCAATGGATTTAGGGTATAATAAGTAAGAAAAGTCTAGTCGGAGGTGCCCGACTACACGATACCCAGATCCCTTCCGAACATAGATTTGAATATAGCCTATATATATAACTCGTAAGTAGAACCATATCACGCGACTTAAATCTATGACATATTACTAAGAATGTCGATCAAAGTGGAATTAGGCAAACAAATTCCACAAAAAGATTATACCAACACACTTCTGCAAGCGCACAAGAATTGTTCCGTCACTATTAAAGAAGAATTGAAAACATATTCGCACAGCGACACACAGCGCCTGCGACTACGATACACAGTGGCGAGCGGCAATTCAAAGTAGGTAGCAAAAACAATTCAAACACAATTCGACCCAAACTCAAAGGCAATTGCGATTCTTAGAATATTGTGCGCAAGCATTTGAATGTATGATGTAAATAATTATTGTTGTTTTTAAAAAAGACCAAGCTCCCTATTCATATTTGCCATATTTGCTATTGAATATAATTTTTAGAATTGGGGAATTTTGATGGAATTTGGGGCCGGTATCCAAAAGTAAGAAAATCTGAAATTGTTAAAAATATACATAAAGCTACATGCCAAGTTTAAAGACTCTAGCTTTTAAGATAAAAAATCTTAACTGATTATTCATATGGTTTTAAGTCGATAATAAATATTCACGAGTAGTTATCGACTTTCTGAAAAAAAACTCGATATGCGCGTCGTATATACGAGCCTAACAAAAAAAAATTCAAGTCTCCAGCTCCTATAGATTCTGAGATCGACGCGTTCATACATACGGACGGACGGACGGACAGGGCTCAATCAACTCGTCTTGTCGTCCTGATCAAGAATATATATACTTTATGGGGTGTGGCACGCCTCCATCTGCCTTTTTCATACTTTTAACAAAACCATTATACCCTGTTTTCCCATTTTTAATGGGATCAGGGTATAACAAGTAACAAAACTCTAGTCGAGAGTGCTCGACTAAGAGATACCCTGAATCCATTGAGCTGTAATACCAATCATAAAAAGTTTCATTTATTCATCAATAGTAAACAACACATGCACACACACACACACACACAAACATATGAATGCACGTAATATGCGTACTGCGCAGTTTCGCGGCTGCAGAAGAGGCTGTGCTTTGGAAACTTTATGTTTAATAACTTCTTTTTTTTTTTATGTTCTTAATGAAATTTTCGGGAATGATTATGACATTCAAATGTACCTATTTGCCAAATAAAGTCTCTAGTATTTGATATACGTGAGTTATCGTTTTTGTTGAATTGTGGGCGAAAGGGGCGTGGCATCAAAAATCCAAAAATGTGCGGATTCAATATACCAATCAAACACAACTTAGTGCACGATTCTATCTTTAACGCCAGACCTCAAAAACAAAGCGATATTTTCGATAGTTATCGATAATAAGGAAATGGGACGAGTTATCGAAAAAAAAAATAAACTCGTACAGCGTATGGTATTATCGAGCATTTTGCTTTTTATTTGAAGTCTCTAGCTTTTGTGGTTTAAGAAATCCACGTGCTTACACGGACGGACAGACGGACAGGGCTAGTTCAACTCACCTTATCGAGCTTATCAAGAATATATATACTTTATGGGGTGTGGCACGCCTCCTTCTGCCTGTTACATACATTTGCACAAAAACATTATACCCTGAAATTTCCATTTTCAATGGATTCAGGGTATAACAAGTAAGAAAACTCTAGTCGGCGTGCCCGCTAGGGGATACCCTAATCCCACCCCCCCTTAGTTTTCTTAATATAGTCAATAACTCGTATGTACAACAATATCACGCAACTTAAGTATGTGCCAATGGTACTAAGAATGTCGATCAAAGAGGAATTATGCAAACAAATTCGACACACAGATTATGCCAGCACACTTTTGCAAGCTCACAAGAATTGTTCCGTTACTATTAAAGAAAAAGAATCGAAAACATATTCGCACAGCGACACACAGCGCCAGCGACTGCGACACACAGCGGCGAGCGGCAATTGGAAGTAGGTAGCAAAAACAATTCGAACACAATTCGACCCAAACTCAAAGGCAATTGCGGTTCTTAGAAAATTTGTTCGCGAGCATTTGCATGTATGTGTGCACATGTATACATAATGAACATGTATAAGCTCCACCTTGTCTGTGTGCGCTTTGCAGTTCAATCGCTGTTGATCTGGTCAAACATTTTGTTTAATAACTTTTGTGTTTATCAACGGATTTTGATGAAACTTTCACCATATGATTTAAATAATTGATTTAGTTTTCAAAAAGACCAAATACCATATATATTGCAACTGAAAATAATTTTCAATATTGTGGCGAAATTTGGGGCCGGTATCCAAATGTAACAAAAACCAAAATTGGTAAAAATACACATAAAGCTACATGCAATTTGGAGTCTCTAGCTCTTAAGATAAAAAAGATAAAAAATCATAACTGATTTTTCATATGGCTTTAAATCGATAACAAATATTCAGGAATAGTTATCGATTTTCTGAAACAAACTCGATATGCGCGTCCAATATACGCGCCTAACAAAAAAAATTCAAGTCCCTAGCTCTTATAGGTTCTGAGATCGACGCGTTCATACATACGGACGGACGGACGGACGGACGGACGGACGGACGGACAGACAGACGGACAGGGCTCAATCAACTTGTCTTGTCGTCCTGATCAAGAATATATATACTTTTGGGGGTGTGGCACGCCTCCTTCTGCCTGTTACAAACTTTTAACAAAAACATTATACCCTTTTTTCCCATTTTCAATGGGATCAGGGTATAAAAATACTGGCAGATCCAGGATTGAGATATATACTTTTAAAGGGTGCAGCCGCTGCTGAGATATTGGTCGACCCACCTGACATATAGCCACATGGCTAGATTTTTAGTAAATATATATAAATTGATATACATAAGTTTTCTATGTAATTATTTAAGTTTGCATGTTGTATATATCTGTGTGAGTTTATGTAAATTGGCTTCCTTCTTCCTGCTGTCTGCTTGCGGTTTTTGCCTTATCCCGCTTTGTTTGCACCACATATGCATGCAAATTGCTGGCCAAAAAGGCAGCAGAGCATGTTCCTCTGTTCCTCAGTCTGTCTGACTGTCTTTTCTATGTGACTGTGGCACGCCATTCATAATATAATTATCATGGGGTCTCCACACGTTCCATTCACACCTTTTCTTTGCCTCGCACAGCTAACTGACTAAAGTCACTTCTTTCATTCTTTCTTTCCATTATTATTTTACACTTTCCAACTGAAAACTAAACAAAATTATATTGTATTCCCTTCCTCCCGCCTTTACTCTCTCATTCCACTCTGTTCCTCCTTAACTCTGTACACAATGAGGAAGCAATACAAAAGATTCTCACGTACTTTTTACCTCTACAAGTTTTGAACTTTATTTTTTGTTTTCCTACTCATTATACTTACTGTAACATATACAACTTCCATCCCTCCCATTTGCTGTTTTAAGTTCCCTGTGGGCATTCAGTCAGTTATATAGTAATTCGGTTAGCTTTTTCTTCCTTACTTTCTCGCAAACATATTTGTGTTCATCCATTGAACTTTAGAGTAGACTTAGATGATAAAAATTAAAAAGCAGAAACTAACTTTGATATGTATAAAACACGATTTCAATATAAATTTCATTTTAAATTGAAGACATTTTGAAGATATAAATATGGCCATTTCATTCTATTCACTTTAAAATATTGATATATATATGTTATTTTCTTAATGTTACTTGATTGCCTCAATGGCGAGTGGGTAACAACTTGCAATTGGACACTATCTAACCCAAAACCTAACATCAATGACAACCAAAACAAGGCGCTGAATGTGAAGTTGGTTGGTTGCTGCCTTAGCTCTTGTCTGGTTTCGATGTTTGATGATTTACCAAGCGCAACGATGGTAATTTGATATCTTTCTATGCAGCACAGCCTTGCGACATTGGACACAGATCTGCTAATCTTTTTATACCCTGAATCCATTGAAAATGGAAATTTCAGGGTATAATGTTTTTGTGCGAATGTATGTAACAGGCAGAAGGAGGCGTGCCACACCCCATAAAGTATATATATTCTTGATCAGCTCGATGAGCTGAGTTGAACTAGCCCTGTCCGTCTGTCCGTCCGTGTAAACACCTGGATTTCTGCAACCACAAAAGCTAGAGACTTCAAATAAAAAGCAAAATGCTCGATAATACCATACGCTGTACGAGCTTATTTTTTTTTTCGATAACTCGTCCCATTTCGCTTTGTTTTTGAGGTCTGGCGTGCACACCGTTAAAGATAGAATCGTGCACTAAGTTGTGTTTGATTGGTATATTGAATCCGCACATTTTGTCATTTCTGGATTTTTGATGCCACGCCCCTTTCGCCCACAATTCAACAAAAACGATAACTCACGTATATCAAACACTAGAGACTTGAAATTTGGCAAATAGGTACATTTGGATGTCATAATCATTCCCCGAAAATTTCATTAAGAACATAGGTCGACAAAAAAAGTTAGCAATAAAGTTTCCATAGCACAGCTTCTGCTGCAGCCGCAGCAGCTTCTGCTGTGTGTGTGTGTGTGTGCATGTGTTGTTTACTATTGATGAATAAATGAAACTTTTTATGATTGGTATTACAGCTAAATGGATTCAGGGTATCTCTTAGTCGAGCACTCTCGACTAGAGTTTTGTTACTTGTTATACCCTGATCCCATTAAAAATGGGAAAACAGGGTATAATGGTTTTGTTAAAAGTATGAAAAAGGCAGATGGAGGCGTGCCACACCCCATAAAGTATATATATTCTTGATCAGGACGACAAGACGAGTTAATTAAGCCTGTCTGTCCGCCCGTCCGTATGTATGAACGCGTCGATCTCAGAACCTATAAGAGCTAGAGAATTGAATTTTTTTGTTAAGCTCGTATATACGACGCGCATATTGAGATTGTTTCAGAAAATCGATAACTACTCGTGAATTCTTGTTATCGATTTAAAATCATAAGAAAAATCTGATCAATGATCAAAAACGGTTTCTGGTAACTTGAATTTTGACTGTTCATTGTTTTCTCTTTTTTTATACCCTGAATCTATTGAAAATGGAAAATCAGGAGATAATTTTTTTATGAAAATGTATGTAACAGGCAGAAAGAGGGGTGCCATACCCCATGAAGTATATATATTCTTGATCAGCTCGACGAGCTGAGTTGAACTTGCCCTGTCCATCTGTCCGCCCGTCCGTGTAAACACGTGCATTTCGTAACCCACAAAAGCTAGAGACTTGAAATAAAACGCAATTTTTATTTTATTAAATTTTTTTCGATAACTCGTCCCACTTCCTTGTAATTGATAAATATAAAAAATATGGCTTTGTTTATTCTAGTCGGCGTGCCCGACAAGGGGATATCTTATCTAAACAAATTCGACAAAAAGATTATACCAATATACTTCTGCAAGCTCACAAGAATTGTTCCGTTACTGTTAAAGAAGAAGAAAATATATTCGCACTGCCACACACAGCACAGAGCGGGAAATTTGGGGCCGGTATCGAAAAGTAACAAAATCCGGAATTGGTAAAAATATACATAAAGCTACATGCAAAATTTGGAGACTCTACCTCTTAAGATGAAAAAGATAAAAAAAAATCAGATGATAATTAAATATAAAATTAATAATATAGTATGATGTATCATGATGTCATCACATATATAAACTTTTATAAAGAGAAAGGCTAAAGAGCTAGTTGTGGAATGAAAATATTATGATAAACAGTTGAGTTATCCTTTAATAATGATAAACAGCTAAGTACTAACCGAACCAATCATCGGTGCTGATTAATAGCGGCAGGGAGCTGCTGTTGCTGTGACTCCATATTCTTGCAGAAGTACGTTCTTTGGTGTTACCTCTGCTGTTGATTTCAGATCTTGCTTTAGTTGTTTCCGCTGGTGTTGTTATTGCTGTTGAAGATGCTGATTGAAGTCTGCGCTGTGCATTACGCAAAAAATTCAGCAAACGCACATCGATTGGCTGCGTGCTTGTGTTAGCTACCGCTGCTACCGTATGTTTGCCTCTGCTGCTGTTGTCGCTGCTGTTAGAAGGGTTGGAGGAACCAGCGGATGCAAACTTGTCGCAAAAATAGAACTCCTTGCGTTTTGGCGGAGCATAAGCCGCACTCAGGCTGCTGCATAGCTGCAGTGGACGGCGTCGTGCTTTGGCAATTAGCTGGCCACCGCTACTAGTGGTAGTTGCAGTGTTATTGTTGTATTCACGGTGGCTTAAACTGCTAGTGCTGCGTGTCAAGCTCTGCTTGCACCAATAGACATCCTTGCTGCCAAAATAATAATAACGCCTGCGAGTATCTTGCGTGGCCGCGATGCCTCCACTTCGATGTCGACTGTAATTAGTACGTGTGGATTTTGCCTTGGTATTTTGACTTTTGTGGATTTGGTTGGTGGCTCTTGAGATTAGGCTGCCCCTGCTTGTCTGCGAGTTGTCACTATCGTTGCTCAAAGTGTTGCCAGTAGCAGTAGCAACAGCTGCTCCTGTACCTACATGTCGAGCAGTTGTTGCTGTGGCTGCATTCGTTTGAGTAGGCGTAAGATATGAATTGGACTGGATGAAGACTCCATCGCAGGTAATTTTTATAGTTGTCACCATGTTCCATCAGGCATATCCCTTGCTTTTATTCACTCACTTTGCATGTTTTATTTAAATATTATTTAATATTTTTGTATGACACCGAGCCATAGCATTCACTTTTTTGGTGGCGCAAGGTTTAACTAGCTAATCTGAGATATAAATATAACGTGATCGACTTTTTCAAAATATTGAAACGGTAAATCGCATATAGCTTTGATTTTACTAAAAGCAAATGTAGTCGCAAGCACAAAGTGTTATAAAATTTCACGAACATTTCGTAGGTTTGGCTGCTAATTTATATTAAAACTGTAGACGATTTTCTCTTCAAATATATTCGATATAAAATCATTATTAACCATTCAAATAGAACATTTGACAAGGTATAAGAAAAGAAGAGGAAATGTTAAGTATTCTTAACACAGATCATTGAGCATAGTAAAAGCATAATTAACGTCATTATCATCATCAACAATGGAGAAGCTGCTATCTAGCTAAGCCCAAAAAAGTCTCGTACCTGCCCCGGTTGAATCGAGGCTAATGCCTAAGGCAAACAAAGTGCACTGTCAAAATTTTATTTCTTTGTAATAATACTAATTAAACTTGTTTTCGATTTCCAAAAAAGGGGAAAAAAATATCAATAGAAACACCGAGTCAACAAAGCAACTACAAATAATAATACCCCGAGCCACAAAGAGAGCAGATAACAATAGGCGAATATTGAAAAAATATCTATGGACAAAATCCAAGCAAACAAGAAATGAAAAAAAAAAAAAAAAAAAAACCCGCAGCAAAAATGATCCATATTTCTAGAGAACTCGAGGTCAAAGGGAGAAAGGGGGTTAGAAACACTAGTAATAAGAATCATTGTATTTTTGTTTTACTATTTTAAAAACAAATTACTATTTAATCTTTGACAAATATCAAGTTTCTAGTATTTGATATACGTGAGTTGTCGTTTTTGGTGAATTGTGGGCGAAGGGGGCGTGGCATCCAAAATCAGTAGATGAAAAAATATGCGTATATATATTTATTATTTTACCTGTGGGATCGTAGACAACGGCCATTGTTATAGTTTTTATTTACATAGTACATACTATATTTTAATCATGACAGTAGGAAACACGTTGGGAAAGTTCG
Source organism: Drosophila mettleri (assembly GCA_035047625.1). Taxonomy (NCBI): domain Eukaryota; kingdom Metazoa; phylum Arthropoda; class Insecta; order Diptera; family Drosophilidae; genus Drosophila; species Drosophila mettleri. The sequence continues at coordinate 21,515,056 of JAWNPI010000035.1, forward strand.
CAAATAACAACCAAGAGAAAAGTTACTAGTTATGTGCAAATGTCGACACACTCAACGTGCTGCTAAAATTATTATACAAAAAAGAAAACAAACTCTATACGAATAGTTGCATGGTTTACGTTACTCTTCTATGAGCTGTTAATTGGGTGTGAAATATTTTCATTGTTTTTTTTTTTTTTTCACCTAAAGAGTTGCGAAGTAAAAGATACAACGAGAATACACAAAGTTCAATAAGAGATAAAGGCTTAACCTATCAAGTTTAACACGCATACTTCATAAATAAAAGTATTAAAGTTAAACAAGTAACGAAACTCTAGTCGAGTCTGCTCGACTAAGAGATACCCTGAATCCATTGAGCTGTAATGCCAATCATTAAGAGCTTCATTTATTCATTAATAGTAACCAACACATGCACACACACACACACAAGCATATGCATGCACGTAATATGCTCACTGCGCAGTATTGCGGCTGCAGAAGAGGCTGTGCTATGCAAACTATTGTTTAATAACTTTTTTTCTCGACTTATGTTCTTAATGAAATTTTCGGGGAATGTTTATGACATTCAAATGTACCTCTTTGCCAAATTTCAAGTCTCTAGTATTTGATATACGTGAGTTATCGTTTTTGTTGAATTGTGGGCGAAAGGGGCGTGGCATCAAAAATCCAAAAATGACAAAATGTGCGGATTCAATATAGCAATCAAACACAACTTAGTGCACGATTCTATCTTTAACGGTGTGCACGCCAGACCTTAAAAACAAAGCGATATTTTCGATAGTTATCGATAAAAAAGAAATGGGATGAGTTATCGAAAAAAAAAAATAAACTCGTACAGCGTATGGTATTATCGAGCATTTTGCTTTTTATTTGAAGTCTCTAGCTTTTGTGGTTGCAGAAATCCAGGTGTTTACACGGACGGACGAACGGTCGGACGGACGGACGGACAGACGGACAGGGCTAGTTCAACTCAGCTAATCGAGCTGATCAAGAATATATATACTTTATGGGGTGTGGCACGCCTCCTTCTGCCTGTTACATACATTTGCACAAAAACATTATACCCTGAAATTTCCATTTTCAATGGATTCAGGGTATAAAAAAGAAACCAGGCTTCCCACGAAGTTCTTCGAAGTCAATCATTGATAATTTCTGTGCATTTTTATAAAATTTTCAGCATGCATAAAAAAAAAAATATTTTTTCATATATGTATGAAACTGATTTCCAATTTTTAATTACCTCAAAGTATAATGAAACTTACTGACATACTAAACTGGAGCTGCGGACAAACACATAAATCTATTTTACAACATCAAATAATCTACAAATGCTCTATCAATATGTAGGGAATAATTAACTATGGAAATGAACTGAAATCCATAAGAATTAAGCGCGTGGAAAACGATCGCTTATCAAGAGACTTGAATTCTTTCTTTACAGGAAATAGACGACATAGAAAAACAAGTAAGAAAACTCTAGTCGGCGCGCCCGACTAGGGGATACCCTAATCCCACCCCCCCTTAGTTTTCTTAATATAGTCAATAACTCGTATGTACAACAATATCACGCAACTTAAGTATGTGCCAATGGTACTAAGAATGTCGATCAAAGAGGAATTATGCAAACAAATGCGACACAAAGATTATACCAGCTCACTTTTGCAAGCTCACAAGAACTGTTCCGTTACTATTAAAGAAGAAGAATCGAAAACATATTCGCACAGCGACACACAGCGCCTGCGACTGCGACACACAGCGGCGAGCGGCAATTGGAAGTAGGTAGCAAAAACAATTCGAACACAATTCGACCCAAACTCAAAGGCAATTGCGGTTCTTAGAAAATTTGTTCGCGAGCATTTGCATGTATGTGTGCACATGTATACAAATTGAACATGTATAAGCGCCACCTGGTCTGTGTGCGCTTGCAGTTCAATCGCTGTTGATCTAGCCAAACATTTTGTTTAATAACTTTTGTGTTTATCAACGGATTTTGATGAAACTTTCACCATATGATTTAAATAATTGATTTAGTTTTCAAAAATACCAAACACCATATATTTTGCAACTGAAAATAATTTTCAAAATTGTGGGGAAATTTGGGGCCAGTATCCAAATGTAACAAAAACCGAAATTGGTAAAAATACACATAAAGCTACATGCGAAATTTGGAGTCTCTAGCTCTTAAGATAAAAAAGATAAAAAATCATAACTGTTTTTTCATATGGTTTTAAATCGATAACAAATATTCAGGAATAGTTATCGATTTTCTGAAACAAACTCGATATGCGCGCCCAATATACGCGCCTAACAAAAAAAAATTCAAGTCTCTAGCTCTTATAGGTTCTGAGATCGACGCGTTCATACATACGGACGGACGGACGGACGGACGGACGGACGGACGGACAGACAGACGGACAGGGCTCAATCAACTTGTCTTGTCGTCCTGATCAAGAATATATATACTTTTGGGGGTGTGGCACGCCTCCTTCTGCCTGTTACATACTTTTAACAAAAACATTATACCCTTTTTTCCCATTTTCAATGGGATCAGGGTATAAAAAGCAACCAAAAGAGGAATTTAAACAAAATATATAAAACAATAAGTAAGAAAACTCTAGTCGGAGGTGCCCGCTATGAGATACCCTAATCTCATCCGATCTTAGTTCTTGAATATAGTCCATAACTCGTAATTAAAACCGTATCACGCGACTTAGATATTGACAGTGGTACTAAAAATGTCGATCAAAGGAGAATTTTGCAAAAAGAATCTACAAAAAAATAATACACACTTTCGCAAACCCACAATAAATATTCCGTTATTATTTGAGAAGAGAGATGTATGTGCACATACATATATACATGCATGCATATGTACATGTACATATGCACTGAGGTTCATAGCACCAAATTTGAAGTAGGTAGCTGACATTTCAAACACAATTTGACCCAAACTGAAAATTGCAATTCTTAGAATCTGATGCGCAAGCATTTGAATGTGAGCACATGTATAGAAAATTAATAATAATAAATAGGCGACAGCTTGGCTCTGCTCGTTCTGCCTTTCGTGCACTGTTTCTAAGTGGCCAAGCATTTTTCTTAATAACTTGTGTATTTAGAAACGAATTTTGATGAAACTTTCACCATATGTTGTAAAATTTTTTTTGTTTTTTTTAAAAGCTTAATTTTTCACATGTAAATCATATTTGTCACTGAACTTAATTTTCTAAGTTTTGAGGAAATTTGGAGCCGGTATTAAAATGGAACAAAACCCGAAATTGGTAAAAATATACCTAAAGCTACTTGCGAAATTCGGAAACTCTAGCTTCTAAGATGAAAATGATAGAAGTCTTAACTTATTTGTCATATGGCTTTAAGTCATTAACAATTATTCAGAAATAGTTATTGATTTTATAAAATAAACATGCGCGCCGTATGCACGAGCCTAACAAAAAAATTCAAGTCTTTAGGTCTTATAGGTTCCGAGATCGACGCGTTTATACATACGGACGGACGGGCAGACAGACTGACGGGGCTTAATTAACTCGTCTTGTCGTCCTGATCAAGAATATATATACTTTATGGGGTGTGGCACGCCTCCTTCCGCCTGTTACTTACTTTTAACACAACCATTATATCCTGTTCTTAACATTTTCAATTGGAACAGGGTATAACAAGTAACAATACTCAGCTCGCCGAGTTGATCAAGAATATAAAACAAGGAGTGTAGCACGCCTCCTTCTGTTTGTTACATACATTTTCACAAAAACATTATACCCTGAAATTTCATTTTCAATGGATTCATGGTATAACAAGTAACAAAACTCTAGTCGAGACGGCTCGACTAAGGGATAATGCCAATCATTAAAAGTTTCATTTATTCATTAATAGCAAATGCGTAGTGCGCAGTTTGCGCATAGGCTGTACTATGAAAACTTAATTGCTTAAGAAGTTTTTTTCTAGACATACGTTCTAAATGAAATTTTAAGGGCATAATTATGATTTAATTTATATGTACCTATTCGTCAAATTTCTTGTCTCTAGTATTTATTATACGGGATTTTCGAGTTTTAGTATATTGGGGCAAAGGAGGCATGGCATCAAAAATCCAAAAATGACAAAATGATTCAATATAGCAATCAACCACAACTTAGTGCATGATTCAGGCCTAAAAAAAGCGATATTTTCGATAGTTTCGATAAGGAAATGGGACGAGTTATCCAAAAAAAAAAAAAACTCGTACAGCGTATGGTATTATCGAGCATTTTGCTTTTTATTTGAAGTGTTTAGCTTTTGTGGTTTAAGAAATCCATGTGTTTACACGGACGGACGGACAGGGCTAGTTCAACTCAGCTCGTCGAGCTAATAAAGAATATGGGGTGTTGCACGCCTCCTTCTGCTTGTTACATACATTTGCACAAAAACATTATACTCTAAAATTTCCATTTCAATGGATTCAGGGTATAAAAAGAAATGAACATGAAAAATAAAGGTGAAACAATAAAATGAAATGCAAGTGGAAAATGATAAAAATGAAATGCGCCAATCGGCTTTTGCCATTGGATCAGTTGCGTTCCAATCGCGTTTTATTCATTTATTATTATTATTTTTATTTTTTTTTATACTATTGTTTTAGTGTTTGGTGTCGTGTGCAGTGAATGGCAAATTGCCTAACTTGATAGAAAATATATGGTCAAAGCATAACAAACCAAACATAAAGAGTCGATGAAAGAAAACAAGTAAGAGCGCTCTTGTTAAGAATACTCGACTAGGAGATACCCTAGCACAAATGTAAAATGCATTATTGAATACCTGGTGAAATATTTGAAGAACTGAAATTTTAAGGCGTGCTAAAAAAATCTGCTAAAAATAGAAAAGCTTCATTGTTGTTATTAGTTCAAACGTACGGGCGGGCGGAATTTTTCTATTAATACTAAATAATAATACTGAGAACTGAAGACTCCTAATACTGCCTGTTATCATCTCATCCAAAGCAATAAACCCTGTTGCATATGTGAATTCATACATTAAAAATTAATTCACGCGTCTGCAATTGTTGTTGTTGAAGTTTTATCCACTTTCACTTGGGCAAGCACAACTCTCTGAGGATGATGACGTTTAGCTACATAAATTTTTCCATGGATAGACGTTGAAAAAAGGAGAGCGTGAAGAGAAGGAGAAGCAGAAGGAGAGAGAGAGACACATCAAGAGCCAAAAGACAGGAAAACTAGTTACAATTTAAGGCGAAACGGTGACTAATGCGCTGGAAAATTTAAAATGACTTTTCGCCAACGTGCAACAAGCCTACAAGCTTTTTGCCAAAGACTAGTCTCGAGTGCCAACACGTCGTCAAAATTAGCGGGGAAATCAATTGCGAAAAGCTAATGATTCATGCAATTGGTATAGGTTGAAGCAGGGATTAAATATGGCGTCAGGGGGAGAATAACAAATAGCTAACAAAAAGGATTGAAAAAAAAAAAAAAAAAAAAAAAAAAAAAAAAAAAACAATATAAAATATTAGATATAAAAGCTTTACAGAATTAATTGAATATAGTAGGAATTTAAAACATTTGTTTAGAGCTGTGTACACTGCTACATATAAGTTGAATGTAATGTTATTAAATATTCTTGAACCGATTTCAACGTTGTATTAAATCAATAAACATCATTACATAATCAAGTTCAAATCTCTAATTAATCAACAATTTGAAAGCCCTTTCAACGCTACCAATGCGCCACCAAAAAACCTAACATCATCTTACTTTATCATAATATATTAAACACTGTTTTATTTATTTATTTTTTTTTTAATAATATTGTAATCTGCATATGGAAAGACTTTAATCTTCGGGGCAAATAAAAATTTTTTTGCATGCATCTAATTAATTATTACAAATTTAAATTATGCTTATTACACAACGCCTTTTATATTTTCAGTTTTTACACACTGCCGTTAACTTTAATTAATTGTTGCTAGCTATTGCAAAAAAGACACGTCAATTGCAATTCGATAACTGGCAACATCGAATTTTAAACACGCGATGCGTAGTGAAAATCGCTGCACGTAGGCAAAACGTCCGAGATGTGCCAACCGACCGGCATGAATGTAAGACTCTTACTGACTTGACTGTAGCAGAGGTGATCGTGAGTTAGTGGAAGCAGCACAAGAAAAAGAGCTGATAGCGCAGTGACCGAATGTTAAGTCGAAGTTAGCGTGGCTCCCGATTGCGTATGCGGCTCAAAGAGATCGTAACAAGTTTAACTCTCTTGAAAACGGGCTTTGTCTGTAAGTAGGTATGTGTATCTGCACTTTAATTCCAACATATGAGAGCAGAACGTCTTAAGTCAAGACTTTGTTTATATTCTTTAACACTACAATATACTCTTTTGTGTTAAGACTATAAGCTTTGCAAAGAAAAGTAAAGTTGCTGCAGTGTAGGTATGAAAAGAGTAGAAGTGCGCTCTCTTAAACCGCATACTTAGGTGTACCTCTGTGTGTTTGTAGTTGTAGTCGGATTCGATATAAGCGGATTAGTATCTTGCATGAGAGACACTTCCATACATACAATGTAACATAAAAATGCTACCGCTGCGCTCTGGTTAGTTTAGCTTTTAAATCAATTGCCAAAGCATAATTTACAATCGCAAATGTTGCTCAATTTCTAAGATTCTTTTTTGGATAATTTGACCATTTTCGATGACTTGAAATTTTTTCTGTTTTCCAACTAATTTCAAATGGCATCTACAAAAAGCTCACTCAACTTGTTTTTAAAAATTATTTCACAACTAATTTTAAAAATACTACATGATTCCATTTTTAACAATAATAATTTAAATGGATTTATAATTTTTTATTTACTCAATCTAAATATATTAATTTAACGCAATTTCTAATACTTAAGAGTGAGAGTGCAGAAGAGGCTGTGCTATAGAAACTTTATTGTTTAATAACTTTTTTTTTTCTTATGTTCTTAATGAAATTTTCGGGGAATGATTATGACATTCAAATGTACCTATTTGACAAATTTCAAGTCTCTAGTATTTGATATACGAAAGTTATCGTTTTTGTTGAATTGTGGGCGAAAGAGGCGTGGCATCAAAAATCCAAAAATGGCAAAATGTGCGGATTCAATATAGCAATCAACCACAACTTAGTGCACGATTCTATCTTTAACGGTGTACACGCCAGACCTCAAAAACAAAGCGATATTTTCAATAGTTATCGATAATAAGGAAATGGAACGAGTTATCGAAAAAAAATAAACTCGTACAGCGTATGGTATTATCGAGCATTTTGCTTTATATTTGAAGTCTCTAGCTTTTGTGGTTTAAGAAATCCACGTGTTTACACGGACGAACAGACGGACAGGGCTAGTTCAACTCAGCTCGTCGAGCTGATCAATACTTTATGGGGTGTGGCACGCCTCCTTCTACCTGTTACATACTTTCGCACAAAAACATTATACCCTGATATTTCCATTTTCAATGGATTCAGGGTATAAAAAGTAAGTAAGTTGAATATAACCTATATATATGACTCGTATGTAGAATAATATCACGCGACTTAAATCTATGACAATGGTACTAAGAATGTCGATCAACGTGGAATTAAGCAAACAAATTCGACAAAAAGATTATACCAACACACTTCTGCAAGCTCACAAGAATTGTTCCGTTACTATTAAAGAAGAATCGAAAACATATTCGCACTGCGACACACAGCGCCGAACGGCAATTGACAGTAGGCAGCAAAAACAATTCGACTCAAACTCAAAGACAATTGCGATTCTTAGAATATTGTGCGCAAGCATTTGAATGTATGTGTGCACATGTATACATAATGAACATGTATAAGCGCCAGCTGGTCTCTGTGCGCTTTGCGTTTCAATCGCTGTTGATGTGGCCAAATATTTTGTTTAATAACTTTTGTGTTTATCAACGGATTTTGATGAAACTTTCACCATATGATGTAAATAATTATTGTTGTTTTTTCTTAAAGACCAAAAACACTATACATATATGCCATATTTGCTATTGAACAAAATTTTTAGAATCTTGGGGAAATTTGGGGCCGGTATCCAAAAGTAACAAAATCGAAAATTGGTAAAAATATATATAAAGCTACATGCTAAGTTTAGAGACTAGCTTTTAAGATAAAAAATCTTAAATGATTTTTCATATGGTTTTAAATTGATAATAAATATTTACGAGTAACAAGCTCGATATGCGCGTGTTATATACGTGTCTAACAAAAAAAATTCAAGTCTCTAGTTCTTATAGGTTCTGAGATCGACGCGTTCATACATACGGACGGACGGCCAGACAGACAGGGCTCAATCAACTCGTCTTGTCGTTCTGATCAAGAATATATATACTTTATGGGGTAGGGCACGCCTTCTTCTGCCTGTTACATACTTTTAACAAAACCATTATACCTTGTTTTCCCATTTTTAATGGTATCAGGGTATAACAAATGAGTTGTTATTATAAATTTAGTTATTGTTATTGCAGTTCGTGACATTTAACCAATGTTAACTATTTTGAATTTTGTGTTTATACATTTGTAGACCCACATACGCTCCCACCTTCTCTCACAGCTTAGCACACAAATGTGAATAGAGAAACTGCATACAAATATAAGGAAGCGGAGTCTAATAAACAGATTGATAGAGGTAGCGAGAGAGACAGAGAGAGAAGGAGAGAGAGAAAGACACAGAGAGAAAGGGAGAGAGAGAGAAAGAGATACAGACAGACTGATACTGACATCATTGGCTTGCATTGGAATTTGAATAATAGAAGAATCTATTTTCTAGACGCTTACTGCCGTTTGGAAATTGTTTTTTCATCCATGATTTTTTATCTTTATTTATTATCTTACTAAAGATCCAAATTTTTCAGTGCAAAAGCGCAATCCGCAGAACTAAAGTCAGAGATATTCACACGCGAAAGCAAACAAGTCATCAAGTAAATTGTGCTAAAAATAATTCTGGTGCAAATACACACTAAACACAAACAAAAGCCACATACAAAGTAAATAAAGGAAACAGCGAAGACAAAAAGAAAAACAAAGCGAAAAGCTCAGGTCAAATATGCAGCGAGAGAAAAATGAGAAAATGAGTACAGCGAACATACACATTGAATTAAAGCCATATCAGCAACAACAATATTTTTTATACTTTCTTGCGTGTCTACAGCAATGTGTGCGACGATAAAGATAACGACAGGTGCTCCAATGTAATTCCACAAAAACCCACGCGTCATACAACTGATAATTTTGTTGAATGATAAGCATTTATTATGCAAACAATGTTAAATAATGTTTTGCTTAATAATTCTCACAGCTACTAACTCAATTTAAAGTATAGCGAATTAAATTTACTATGGAGTACCCATAATCACTACTCTCTGATTGGAAATCATAATGTCAATTAATCGAATGATAATTTACGAAGTTCACTCAGTTATCTATTTACATAAAAATACAGAGACAAATGCTTGTCTACAACGCCCAGTCGTATAGAAATATACAAATCGAAAGCTATGGTCCATCAACAACAATAGCAGCTGCTGCCGCCTTCAAATGTGTGACGTCAGCACCACGAACACTTTTGCCGACTGAACAGCAAAGGCAACAAAAACAACAACAGCACCAAACTTACGCACATATACTACAACGGAAACTACGATGCGCTACGCTTCGGTTATTGCCGCTAATTATTACTCTGTGGTCGGTATTGTAGCTGTATTGAATTTGGTCATTCATGGAGTCGCTTGTTTTGCATGCGTGCATATGTATATATTGGTGTGCGTGTGAATGTGAAGCCTCGCTTACTATTCACAATAAGCCTAAAAGGCAACAGCAGCAAAATTGCGCGCCATTGGAGCGCAGAGTTGTAAAACGTGTTTTTGTTTTGCTGTTGCTGTTTTTGTTTTTGAAATTGCGTAGCTTTTTTATTTTCTTTTGTTATTGACTACTACAAATAAGGCAAAAAAAATACTTATCTATATTCACACAAGTATCTATATTCTTATGTGTATATATATGTATGTGTAGACATTAACTTCAAAGATTTCTCACAACTTTTACGTTTACATATACATACAAATAGTTTGACCTCAGACAACAAACATATCAATCTTGTTTTGATTTTTAGATTTCTTATGGATGTTATCACATAGTAGTTAAGAATTTGGTACACAATCCGTAAATTTATGCTCAGGTCTCCACAATTTTGATAATAGTAGAAATTTTAAACATTACAGCTATTCAACAACGTACATATAAACCGAGAGAGAAACAAAGAGAGAGAGAGAGAGAGACAAGTGCCAAGACGCGCCCTGTGCGTGGAATGCGAATAAATGGCAGATAGCAAAAAAATATTGAGAGCACGAAAGTGCTTTAGCTCTTATTGGCATAGCAGCCTGCCTGATTGTCTTATCCTTTTTTGCGCGTGCTTTCGTCATTTTCACCCACACTACACCAGTTCGAACATACACACAGAAGTAATTCCAGACAGACAGCACGACGCGTAAAAAGGGCGTTGGGTAGTCCTTATGACAAAACAAAACCAAAATATCACATACACATTGACGTTCACAATTACATTTAAAATCTTACCTGATTCCTATTGCTCTGCTGCGGCTGCTGCTGCTACTGTTGTGTGGCATTCCTCTACGCCTTCAATGCTGGTGCTGTTCCGTCTCTGCTGCTGCTGACGACGAAGTCGACGCTGGCCGACCATCAAGCAGCGATCGTACACATGAACATTTTAATTTTGAATATTATAAATTATTTATAAACATTTGCACACACATACACGCCAACCCACACTAATATATATTTCTATATATGTATGTACGAACATATATACGGCCTAAGTTGATGTTTTTTGTGTGGAATTTTCTACACCTTTCCTATAATCTGCCACACAATTGCTGTGTTGCTTAACTTTTATCCGTATGGCCGTGGAGTTAGCGGGGTTTAAGTACTATTATTAACACGTATACACACAAAGCAACGTTTTAACGCACGCAACGTACAAATTTTATAGCAACAAAAAATTCCATGAAAAATAAAGCAGCCATCTTTGCCCAGTACTAGGATTGTTGATATTATATCGATATCACGTTTGCAATATATGCGATGTATTTTTTCTCACAATTTTTCTGTATAATTACATGATATATCGAGTTTTTAATTACGCCATTCCCAGCTATCGATAGTGTGGTCGTGAAGTCATGCCTGAAGTAAATATTCTATTAACTTTCTTATAATATAGCCGGTCGACTTATCAAATCGATATGCAAAATAAATAAAAGTTCTTATGACTCTTATGAACTTATCGTAGGCAAAGCAAACGGTGGTACTTGCTATTTGAAAACTTCCATCATTTAAGAATGCTATTCGATTCGTTAACAGTCCTACTCATTTATATGGAAACTATTTATTCAAATATAAAACAATTATATTTGAATAAATAGTTTCCATTGAAATATAAAACAATAATTATATTTGAATAAATAGTTTCCACTGAAATGAGGAGTAGGGCTGTTAACGAATCGAATAACATTTTTAAATGATTTAGAGCAGCCCTTAATTCGATTGCCTAAAAGATATCGAGTCGGTGATATCGACAATAAAAGCGAAGAAATTTTTTTTTGCAAAAACGTCTTGTGAACTAAATCTGCCTTTGGTTATTGTTATTTACTGTAAATTACGATTAACTTAATAGGCACAAGTGTAGCAAATGTCGCTTTTTCGTAAGCCCAAGAAAATACAAAGAAGAGTCTTCTCCAGCAATGCAGACGAGGATGAGGATTTGTCGGCTGTGGACGTTCATGGAGATTTGGAAACACCCCCACCCCCGCCGCCAATAATATCCGCATCCGGCAAACGTGAGAAAGAAAAAAGCAAAAAGACAATAAGACAATCTGATGACAGCGGAGCAATGTGCGGCGGAGCCACCGTCCAACACAAATCAAAGGCTCTTCTTAGCTTTGCAGACGACGGTTAGTCGAATTTATAATTTTAATAACATATTGATTAATTTATTTATTGATGCAGAAGACGATGGAGAAGTGTTCCAAGTGCGCAAATCATCACATAGTAAGAAAGTAATGCGAATGCTGGACAAGGAGCGTCGGAAAAAGAAGCGTGAGGAACGTGCGGAAATTACGGGACATAGTGGACATGTTGGTTATGAGAATGGTAGTAATGCACAGCATTTAGAGTCGTCCAGTGCCACTTCGGCTTTGGCTTCGGGTTCTGGTGCTGCTGGTTCAGCCAATCTCTCAAATAGATATAAATGTACATCGATAGCGAGTGGCAATACGAGCGTACAAAATAAGAGTAAAAAGTGTGATAATGATATGATCCAAACCGAAATACGCACGGACGACTTTGTGGTAAGGTTATTATTATTCAATCTTTTTACGAAACAGCAAACAATATGTATAAAAACAATATGAAGCAGATTCATTCCTGTTAATGGATTGTGGCATTAACACAGTATAAAAAAACGTCTTTGGCTTGATGAATATATATAATTCAAATCTTTATAAGATATATATATATATATATATATATATATATATATATATATATATATATTTGGCTTGATTGATGAATATATATAATTCAAATCCTTATAATATATAATATAATATATATATTCTTATATATATATATATATATAAGAATGATGCAGTCATAAGACGAAGAATATTTGTCTGTACGTTTAAAAACACAAAAAAAATTTATAGCATGAACATTTCCAACGTAACTAATTAATGCATGTTTTTTACTAAACCGAAAACACAGTTCGAGATGACATTTGATATGAAGAGAGTTGTCTCGGACTGTGTACGATACGTGTTTTAATGTGTTTTATCTTTCTTTAAATACATTCAATAATATATAACTTAAATTTTGCTCGTAAAATTTAGCTTGTGGTCAAGAAATCAGAAACTCCTGATGTGCTTTTAAATGGACGTGCGGCGCTTTGTGCTGGTCGCGATGATATGAGCGATGATGATGAATTGGATGATAGGGAGCACGAAAAGGCAAGACACCGTTTCTCAAAGCCGGAGCATTTAAAGCAAATGCTAGAAAACGGTTCCATACCAGATGCTGCCATGATACATGCGGCGCGGAAACGTAGACAGCGGGCCAGGGAGCAAGGTGAACGCCACGTGTTTTTTATAAAATCATAATTATAATATTAAATAATATTGATTGTTCAGGCGCTGTTGACTACATAGCCATCGAGGAGCCGAAGGAAACACCAAAGCTTAGTACACGTTTGCCTCGTGAGGATGTAGAGGGTGATCAATCGGACGATGAGGAGCGCATGGATATGAACGACATAACGGGTCGCAAGGAGCGAGAAGAGCGTCGCGAACAATTCTATGCCGTTGAGAATGATTGTATGTAGTAGTCTAGAAAGCGAGTGCATTTTGTGCAAGACCTGCCGACGTTTTTAATTTGTATTTATTGATCGGGATAAATTGTCTAATCTTTCAATACGTTCAATTCACACTTTAGTAACTGAGGAAGACTCCGACCGCGAAATGCATGAATGGGAGAATCAACAAATACGAAAGGGCGTTACTGGTGCTCAACTGGTGCACGCACAACATGAGACTGTACTGTCGCGTTTCATGATCAAGCCAGCAGCTAACAGTGGAACAGACGACGGATCTTTCGAATTGGATTTAAATCCGGTCACGCCATCGACTGCAACATTGCTGGAGCAGGCGTATGCAAAGACGAACATAGATAAAAACAACCTAATGGCGATCGCTATGCGTTCCACTCTCGTTAAAACCAAGAGAGAGAAAACGAAGGCAACCGCTTTACGTACACCACAGGAAATGCGCTCAACGATTGTAATGCGTCTCACAGAGTTACGAGAGCGGAACGATGAACACAACGCAAGCATTACGCATATTGAGACCGAACTGAAATCTTTGAAGCTGCAGCAAAGCGAGTGCAAACAGAATGCGCCGACGGCGGCGGCTAAATATAAATTTTATCAAGAGATCAAATGTTATGTGAACGATTTGATCGATTGTTTGGCGGCCAAGTCTTTGATAATAAATGATCTGGAGAAACGAGCTCTTCAGCTCTATAGTAAAAATCAATGCTACTTTGTTAATCGCAGACGGCAGGATGTCCGGGATCAGGCTAAGGAAATGGCGGAGGCTGCAAGTAAGGAAACAACAAAAAATTTTCCTTTGCTCCATTCACAATTAATTTTAATTCCCAGAACCTGCATTGACAGTAGCACGCCGAACACCAGAATACGAAGAGCAAGTGCGTAGAGCAGCTGAGCGTGAAGGCCGACGGACGCGTCGACGTTGCGAACGTGAGCGAAATTATTTGCTAGCAACCCATCTGGATGGCATGTCCAGCGATGATGAAACTGCCGATCAACAGCAGGAACAATGCTTGGCAACAAAGGCGTTGATCGAGACACAAGCGGCGGAGGTCTTTGAAGATGTAAATGATGATTTCTGTAAAATTGATCTGATACTCATTAAGTTCTATGCATGGCGTAAAACGGATATGAGTTCGTATCAAGACGCATTTGTTAGTCTCTGCCTGCCAAAGTTGCTTGCACCCTTGGTGCGCCACGAGCTACTGCTGTGGTCCCCGCTGCTTGAGGAATATACAGACATTGAGACAATGCATTGGTATCAAGCTTGCATGCTCTATGCTTACCAGTCAAATGAAACGGTTGAGCTACTCAAACAGGATCCCGATCTAAACCTTGTGCCTTCTCTTATAGAAAAGATTGTATTGCCTAAAGTGAATTGTAAGACATATGATACTAGCGTATCTAAGAGTAGTTTGTTAATATATTGTTTATTTTTTCTGAATACTTAAGCTCTGGTTGCGGAATGTTGGGATCCATTGTCCACGACACAAACGCTACGTCTTGTCGGATTCATTAATCGTCTGACTCGTGAATTCCCGCTTAGCAGCAGCAATAAGCAACTGAAAAAACTTTTTGAGTCAATTATGGAACGCATGCGTCTCGCACTCGAAAATGATGTTTTTATACCCATCTTTCCTAAACAGTATGTAGAGCGCTCTCTGTGAGATTTATATTTTTAATTGTGTAAAAATCGAAATTCTAGGGTTCAAGAAGCCAAAGGCTCATTCTTTCAGCGTCAGTTTTGCAGCGGTCTTAAACTATTTCGGAACTTTTTAAGCTGGCAGGGCATACTGGCTGACAAGCCCTTAAGAGAATTAGCTATTGGAGCTCTATTGAATCGGTATCTATTAATGGCTATGCGCGTGTGCACCCCAAATGATGCTATTAGCAAGGTGTCTATTATTGTGAATACTTTGCCAACGGTTTGGTTGCTGACCAACAGTGAGACACTAAAGAATTTGGAGGTATTCATAAGCTATATTCGACAAATGGTGGATAATTGTGATGCCACCAATCCACTAACTATGTATGTTAATGAAAAATCAATAATAACCTGTTATTCATTAATATGCCTGTTATATTTATTTTTAGGCAATCCTGCGACAAGGCCAAGCAGATACTTCAGAGATTACATAGCTTATAAAGTGAAATGATTGATGCGATTTACATATTTATCAGAATTTATGCTTAGCTCAATTTTGGCTATCTTCCTTTTGATATGTCGAAACATAATTAATTAACGCAGATAAACAATAAGTAAAGCATTGTCACTCATTAATTGGCGCTTCATTAAAGTTTTGCTCATACTTGTCACGAATAGGTCTCTAAAATGATATAAAAACCGATTGTAAATACCTTTATAAGATCTTTATTTAAATACTGGAATTTCTTTGTTTTTGTTGAGTAGACGGAAAGGCTAAGAAAATCAAATTTCAATTAGAAAATCTTATCTAGAATAAAAATAAGTTTTACCGTTCCAGAAGGGACAACTGCTGTTCCGATTGGAATGATTGAAAGGTGATACGTGATACAACTACTTTTATTTTTAAAACATTACTTTGATTGTATTCAGGACACTTGCGTGCACAGCAATAATAAAAACAATTTTTAAATTATATACACATTACTTAACAATTCCAAAATACACATTATTTCAATGCAGACCATAACCAATTAAAATGAATTTGAATTTGAACATATCCAGACTGTATTGCTGTTTACTAAATTGGTGTTTTTTAGATTACCGAAGAAAGGGCTAATCAGCCTTGGATACGGATACTCGCGAGTAGTTCTGAGCGAGATCCACGACCTCTCCTTGTAGCGTTTGCAATTGTTCGTTGAGAGACTTGGATTCCGGAGAGTCAGGCGTTGCCTGCTGCAGCATTTGCAGAACAAGATCTGAGAAAAATAATGAGTATCAATATTAAAAGGAGAAAGTATAAAGAAATACGAATATCAAAAAAGAATTTAAGTGCTTACGCCTTACCATGATAACGCAGCAAGAGGGCATTTTGCGACTCATTTAGACTAGCTCGAATGTGCTGCAGAATAGTCGAAACGAATTTACCGGACGCATGTAAAATGCAGCCTGTGACTGTGGTGAAGAGTATTAGCGCAGCTAGATGAAGTACGATAGCAGGCTCATGGCACTCTGAGAGCTGTTGCATTAACTTCTCCTTGTGACCGACAATCAGAGCACGATCCTTTTTCTTATCAGCCTTTTTTACGATCATGCTGCATGCTTTCAGCACCGTCTCCGTAGCCAGCTCGAAGTCCTCAATGCTGTTATTTAATGCTTTGTTTTGTTCAAGTAAAGCATTGCGATACTGTGCATCTATTACGTGAATAAGACAGGACATTAAATATTTTAACTAATCATAATTAAATAAAATTTAATTTACCACACTCTTGTATTAGTTTAATGCGTTGCTCGACGTTCAGATTGGTAAGTTTAATCGAAAGACTGCATTCGGCTGCCACATAGAGGGTTAGCTCATTGCAAATGTCGTTCCCTAGAGATTTCAACAGGTACTTCACCATTTGCGATTGGGTCTCCGGATGGAATAGCTTTATACCCTTCTCATAGAGGCGTATATCCACCAGTAATGTGTTCACTCGTTCCTGAATTGCGGCATGTGTTTGGCGTCGATTCGTTTGAGGTGTTGCCTCATACAGTTCTTGCGCCTTGACTAAGGCTGCCTGATTTAATTGGCTACAAATGTATAAAATTGCATTATTCATAGGCTAGAAAGACGCTCGCGTGCTTAGCATACTTCAAGTAGAGTTCTGTAATGGGCTGGGCTAGATGGTCGAGTCCTTCTTCTTCGAGCGTGCTTTTGATACGATTTATGATATCTGATTTCTTGACCAATTCTAATGTCCTAATCGACTTTCGCGTATTGCCTGTTGATTGTTGAGTTGTCTCCTCATCTTCCTCGCTATCATGATTGTGAGTAGCTGCACGGCCACGCTGATGCTTCTTTGTTGACTTTGTTTTCGTCTCTCTCCCTTGCGCCCCACCACCTGCTTTACCAGAGGCGGCTTTCTTCCGGCGCTCATCGCGCTTGTCCACTTTGCCGTCATTATCTGCATCGTATGCGGCGCCTGAACTGCTAACCTTTTGTGCCAGCGTCCTTTCCACAACATATTGCTGATAGACACCGCTGTCGATGGCTGCTTTGGCCAGGGCGTGGGCCATATCGTGACACGGCTGTATTAATTGCGTAAGATACGCTTGAGAGAAGACTGCAAAGGGGAACAGAAACAGTTGCTGACAAATACAATGAATTATCAAATAAAATAATAATACCTATGCTCTCGAGGTATACAAAATGGCTGGGGTTGCACTGCTTCTGGGCCATCACAGCGTCGAAAGCTTCCTTAATGTCTTCCTCCGAAAAATTCGACGGCAAGATGGTAGCTAAATCAAGATATTGTTTTGTCGCGCTGCACTCATTCAAAGCAGCTACAACTGTCAGCTCAATAAGATGAGCACCGAGTGCAACACGCTTGAGGAATAGGAACTGTTCATTAGGGAACTGTTTGCGAATGTAGGCCTTGGCATCGGATATGCCCAGCTTGTTGATTGCCTCGTATTCTAGGAAGCTATTCTGTTTGTAGAACGAGTTGACCCACTCGACTTGCGTTTTTGCGTAAATATGGGGCACATATTGAGCATTGGCCAGCTTCGATGTCACCTGGCCAGCGGGCACTATCTCGTCCAGCAGCGAATGAAAGATCTTTTCCTGCACATTGATCTGCTGCAGTATTACGGACACATTCGTGGGCTTGGTTATGGCTGCTAGCGCGCCCCGTATTTTCGCTTTGCAGCGTTGAATGTACGCTTGGGTAAAGAAAACGCGTGGATTGGTGGAGTCCTGGCGACCTTTGATGATTTTTCCCAAATGCTTCTCCATCACATTGTGCTGCAGAAAGTCAGAGGGCAAATCAAATTGGGAAGTCAAGTCCGATATGGAAATTTCACCACGCTGCGACAGCTTTTCGTTGATCTCCTGTGCAATGTGCGTGATATAGTCCTCATCGATCAGCTGTCCCAGCATCAGATGAGTCTGAGCATCCTCTGCTGCGATGCGCTCTGCCAGTGCTTCAATCCGCGATAAGTCCACATTGAGAGTTTTGCTGACCTCCACAAGATTAGCACGACCCCCATTTGCATACAGCTCATCTAAGATTTCTCGTTCAAGATGGTCGGGTGTTATGTACTCCTTGCCATCATTCGTAAAAACAACATCTAGCAGTTGTTTTTCAAGCAGCAAAGTGACTATTTCTATACAATTCCGTTCCGATAGTCTGGTCGAAGATAAGAATATAGGACAGCTGCTAAGGTTATTAAATTTATGTTGGCCACTTACTTTTGCAGCGTGGACGTAAGTTGCGCCTTTTGGAAATCGGCGGCTAAGCGTTTTATTTCATCCCAGTCGCTACTCATCTTATTATATATTTTTATTGTTATTTGTTTATATTATTATTGTTTAAAATGGTCTTATTGGACTATTCAATATGAAATGTGACGCGTCAACAAAATTTATTTTGTATCGTTTACTTATCGATAAGTCTATCAACCTATCAGCTGTTTAATTCTCATGTAATTTTGGTATTTTTTACCGATATTTTTTGGAATGTTTTTTTTTTTTTTTGATTCTGTTCGTAACAATATATGTAAAAAGGTCAATTACAAAAAAATTATAGCACATCGCCCTATGATTTTTTTTTTTCAAGCTAGTTGATTGACATGCATAATTTATCGGTTTGTTTATATTTAAATAATAAACTGGCCAGTGCTACTATAATTTTGGTATTTTTTGAACACTCCAAATACGTTCACACCTCTCGCAAGGATTATTATATTTAAATTAAATTCGGATCAAATTGTCGGCCACAGAAATATGTAAATGATTTCGTGTGAATATAAAGCAAGCAATGTATTACAAACTCTAGCCCTGCAAAGATGTCGATTTCAAAATTATTCGTGAAAGTTTTCAATGAGGATATATTCGAACAATTTGATCAGGATAACTACAACTCTGACTTGGAAGATGATTTGGATGGGGCCAATTGTTCTACTGTACCTGATCCGCGATCAGCAAAGCTCGAAGAACTATCTGTGACAAAGTACGCTGCAACGCTTGATGGTTACAATATTAATATGAATTACGTCCTTTCCAGGCAAATGACCATTGTGCGAAATTGGCTAGACGACAAGTTCCAGCAGATTCAAACGGACAGCAATGAAGAAATACGCAAGCTCTATGTTGAGACAGAGGCGCGCATTGGTCCAGAATTGGCAATATTTGATGTGGATTACACGACGACCGTCCGTGTCTCCACTGACAGATTAGCGTTGCGTTCACAAGGCAGCTTCAATACGGTGCGCGCAAATTGTTGCGTTTATGGTGGTCGTTGGATGTATGAGGTAATCATTTAGCTGTTACTGTCTAAAAGTTGGGCATGAGTTGAGTGGTGGTTGCTTGGCCAACGGTCAATGACATGGAACAGTCGTAAACAGATTTGGGAGTTTGGGTTACTATCGATAAAAGCGGTATCGACACATTCTTATTGGAGCCTTATTTACTTCTCTAGATCCAACTGCACACCAAGGGTGTCATGCAAATGGGATGGGCAGGCAGCACTTGCGCGTTTAATGAGAATAGCGGTGTGGGCGATACCAAGCACAGTTATGGCTACGATGGCAGCAAACAACAGGTCTGGCACATCTCTACCAGAAAGTAAATAGAAAATCAGCCTTGAAGACTACTATTGATACTAACAAGCCAAATATTCATATTTACAGGTATGGGGACAAGTGGCAAATCGGTGATATTATTGGTGTCACCATTGACGTCGATAGGGAGATAATTGAATACTATCGCAATGGACGTTCTATGGGCGTGGCTTTTGACAAGATTCAGCGAGGTCCTGGTATCACATTCTTTCCCGCTATCTCGCTGGGCTACACCCAAGGTGTGCAGGCGAACTTTGGCAATCGCCCTTTTGTCTATCCAGTTGCCGGCTTTCAGCCACTGATGGCACGACCCATTCTCAAGCTGCGTCGTGCTAATTTAATTATGGACTATCTCATCAACTTGGCCGGCATCTTCTCGCACTATAACGCGCAGTCAGGCAACAAGGATGAAATGCCAGGCGAAATACGCGTGTCAACGAAGAAGACGGTCTATTGCATATTTGCTACGCTACTTATTGAACGTTTCACGAATGAGGTATTCGATCCCTATATAATCGAGGATGTTCTGCTGACGCGGATTACGCATATGAGCACGTTGCAGGCTGAGAAGGAAAATCCACACAGTGTGCTAATGGGATTATTGTCTTTGTTCTGGAATTTCATGGAGGCCGATGAGGTGAAGTTTGTCCTCCGCAAGCTTGTAAATGCCCTCTTGGCCATCTACACACACACCGTGCAGGGCGTCGACTATGAGAAGCATCGGCAGGCGTTAAATGTACTCCATTGTATCTGTTTGCATGAGCAATCACGAAAATATTTACTCGAGGGAAAACTGTTCAAGAAACACTGGTAAGTAATGCAGGTTTAAATCTAAATTATTTATGGTACTTTTATTTATATTTTTTAATTTTTTTTTTAATAGTTAAAATCGCTTTAATGTGAATTTATTTTAAAAATTTAATTGGTAGTTAGGAAAATACATAAAAAATACTAATAATTTATTTATTTTTATACTATTTATTTTTATAAACCCAGCCTTGCCTTCTTTTTGTACATACATCCTCTGGAGTTTTATATAATGGAAGAGCTACTACCCGACTACATGACCTGGACGGAGGGAATTGATGGACCAAAGGATAAATATTTTAATGCTGTGGAAAAGGTACGCAAGATCACAGAAAGCTTATACGCGGCTCAAAAGGACTTGCTAAACACGCTGATGATCAACTCGGATGGTGGACCGGATTCGCCCTCTAGTCGAAAGCTATTTCTAAGCAAAATGCGCCGCTATGTTATAGACCTCAGTATGGAGCAGCGGGTAAGTGCTTCACATTTGCAGCCAAGTTTATTGAATTCAATCCTGTATCTTGTTTTCAGCCATTCCACGCCTTTTTTTTTATGCAATCCAGCATTCAGCATCCGCTGGACCCCCCGGTGGCTCTCGCTTTTGTCTGCATTCTGATTGACCAAGTGCGAGCGCTCTTTAAAGATGAGCTACCCACTCATTCAATGGAAGTTAATTCGGATTACTTTATGGATGGAACATTTGATTATATGCACTTTGATCGCGTTGGTGGCGTGTTGTCGCACCTGCGAAAGGTCCACAGGGGGGACATCGACACATATTTGGGCTCCGAACGCACTCAGCAAATATATGAAGACGATCGTAACTCCGTAAGAGTTAATGAAGTGGGTATGTATGCCAACTACACATAATGTATTTTCCCTTTTGATGATATACAACATTTGCAGATACTACGCTCTATTTATTAGGCGAGAATATCAACAATGTGGCTGTCATTGGGCACACACAGGGTGCAAATAATTCCACATTCACCCACTTTCTAAATCCGCGTGCGCCTCAACCTACGGATGCAGCCCCCGGCAACTTGGCTTCAGAAGCTAGTGTGTGTGAACTGCTAGATATTTGCGTGCTCTTTTACTACTCTGCAGGCCACAAATATATACTTAAGATAGCAGCCGTACGAGATGAAATAGCTACTCTCAATGAAGTGCTTAAAGAGACAAAATACTACCGCGAGGATATTGAACGCCGGCTGATAACACTTGAGCAGCATACGAATGTTTGTATGAATGAGAATCATCAGCATGTAATGTCTGAGTTACGTGCCAAGTTCAGTCAGCGCCAAAATGTGTTTGCGGTAAGTGAATTGTTAAAGTGTAAAAAATATTATGGGAGAGCACACAAAATATGCGAATGGAGTTGTAATGGAGTTCATTTATTTATATTAATATCTACTGCTTCATCGCATTGCTGCAGCCTCTTTAATCTATACACATTTCGGAATTCCGTATCTATTTGAGTTTTTCTATACACAGACACGCTCAATATCGCTTGCAAGGAAACAAATTTGGCTTCGTGCCGTAGCACTGAATAGTCACCGACGATTGTTGTTGATATGGTTGTTGGAACGCATTCTGCGGTCATTGACGGTAGGTATTCAATGTTATCTATTTATACCCATAATTAATAGTGCTCCAATACTTACCATTCATTCGGTTGCAGAGCGCTTCGAGTATAGGTCCACTATTTGCATTTGTGCCAGAAGTTTACATAAATACCTTGCCCATTTTGTTGGATAGCGTGATGGACTTCAGTCATCATGATATGCGTACACAGTTTGAGGTTTCGGATGCCGAATGCAGTGTGAATGCAGCTGCTGAATTTTTGGCAGTGCATTCAGCGGACACGCGAATTGTGCTGGCTTCTTGCAAGGACTCCCTGCTTCAGGCTCTGGGCACCCTCACATGCCACAAGTCGGGTGTGAGAGCTCTCGAGCGTAGCTCAAAGCGTGCCCAATCATCTTTAGTGCGCGCTCTTCTGCGCCCATATGAGAATCGGGCATGGGGACAGAGTAATTGGCTGTTGCTGCGATTCTGGTTGGGCGAGGGGTATGCTTTCAAGGATGCACGTCAGCCCAGTGTATGGCAAGGTGGTTCACAGCCCCTACATCAGGGCTTGTGTCGAAGTCGCTCGAGAAACGAAACGCATACTGGACTACTGCATAATGTGGCGCCGGCGAATCCATCCAAGCATTTTCAACGGCTGATTGGAACAAAGCTATATGAGGACGAGCCGTTTGCCACGACTTTCCTCAATTCAGTTTTGAGTCAATTGAATTGGGCCTTCTCCGAATTCATACTGCTGTTGCAGGAGGTAAGCTGTTGACCTCATCTTTAAATTTCCTCTCTGATTAAACTCACAATTCAAAAATTGATTTTTAGATACAAAATACGGCTCAGCGTCAGGAGAATACTCTGTTTGAGCCGAAGCAATTAAAGATATGCTCCATGTGCTTTGAGCTCACTGTATCTCTGATGAGATGCCTGGAAATGATAATAACCGTTGTGCCGGATATTGTGACCGATGAGTCGAGGCCAAATAGTGACTTGCTGTTAAATCGTATTTGTCAGCTAATCAGCCAGGTACTCTCACGGGTCACTGTTCCACCTGGCTGCTTTCAATTCGTGGTGGATATGTGTTCGGCGGACCTGAACGCTGTAACACACTTCCCCATTATTAGTGCTGCTCTGGGCATATTGATGGCATTGCTGCGCGGAGAATTGGATAACGACGTGACACCGCAGAAGGTGACGCGCATATCGCGCGCCTTTCTTACCGATCCCAGTTTTCAGTTTGCTACTCTGGAGTTTGCACTGGGTGAAATTCGAACGCCTTTGTTGGAGCAAAAGGAAATACCACGTGGAAACTTTGATCCTTCGTCGCGACCACACATTGATCCGCTGACCAATGATGTCCGCTTGCCGCACCTGAATAATTCCAAACGCATACGCGCTGATCCACCGATCATTAAGTTTGCACTTTCTGACTGTTAGTTGTGACCAGCATTTATACATAGTTCCCCTTTTAATCATCGCTCCCTATCATTTTCCTCAGATCCAACTCATGTTTCTCAAGAAGAAATCGAAGATGTCCGCCATCTCATTGAAAGTCTGCGCATGAAACAGAGTCTACTCTCAGATATAACGCTGCCCTCGGAGGACTCGTTGTGTCCCATTTGCTGTGCCAAGCCAATCACTGCCGTTTTTACGCCCTGCAAGCATCAATCCTGCAGCGACTGCATTATGCAGCACATGATGAACTCCAAAGTGTGTTTCTATTGCAAAACAATCATACAGACAATCGAGCTGTTGGATGGCACCGTCATTTACTCCAATGATGAACTTAATGCTGTCGACAGTGGTTAAAAGAAAAAAAGGGGGAAAAAAAAAGAAAAGAAACCCACCGCCGTAAGCAAAAAAGTCTAGTCACCTCTAAAACAAATTTATCCGCTCAACATATGGTGATTAACACAGAAGTACATACATAGCTATATATTTTAAACTTTAGTTTCTTTTCATTTCGCATTTTTATGCTTGCAATTATTTGAGATGTGATATGCTAAAGTGCAATTTAAAACAGCTCTATTAACTAAAAGAAAGTACACACTAAATTATATAGTAGGCACATTAATATATAGATATATATGTAATATGTGACCATTTTATGACCTTTGGTTTATACAATTATTTTGATAAGTATTTAACAGCAAACTAACTTCGAAATTCATATTTATAACCATTATCTTGTAAGCAGAAAAACTATTTCTAAAATAGTACGCATTTAAAATTCATAACAAACATTTATCCGTGTCTTTAAGTCCTAATTATAAGATTGTTCGATTGACATTTACTTTAATTATAATTCTTGCGATAATCAAGTTCGGTAATATCACTAATCATAAAACATTGTTGAAAAAAAATTAGCTGAAGCTGTCTCATTTGGGTGTTGTTTGTTTAGTGGTATAATTCGTAGAAGACATATTAATAAGTGCTGCTCTAAATTATAATTATGCCACATTAAGCGTCGGTTTTGCCTTCTTTTCTATATACGATCGATTTACGAAAAGTGAAATTGGTTGCTTTTCTTGGGTCACATATCATCTATTTATTTCTCGAAAAACGCATTTTTAGAAAAATATCAAGTGATTTTAAGTTTTGATATTTTTAATGCATTTACTACTTCAACTCAAATATACAATACATTTGAGCATATTTATGTCTATATGTATGTCAGGTGGTATCGAGATGCGTAAAGCCCTAATTTAAATATTTATTATATTCTTGTATTGTCATTTTCGAGAGGTTAAGAAATTTTTAGCTTGTGTTTAACATTGATCAAGGTACATTAACAAACGTCTATTTAGCTATTGTATTTTAATAGTTTATACAGTTTTTTTTTTATTAGACAAGAGCATAAAAGCCGTTTAACTAGCTACCGTTAATTAAGTATGTGTATCCGTATATGATGGCTTACGCTAACTAAATATTCACGAGAATATTCAGAATAATTCTTGAGCTAATTAAAAAAGAATTATAACTTACTAATAATAATTTATTTAAATCAAATAAAAATAAAATATTTTATTTAATTTAAAGTAGATTTATAGCATTATATTATAATTTAATAAATAAATATATAATAAAGATGAAATGAGTTATAAATAGATGAAAGAAATGAGTCTTCTTGAGCTCAATTTATGTGTATCTGTATCGAATTTTATATAAATATGTATGTATATCATCCTGTAGCTAGTGTAAACGAGGATAGTTTCACAATAAGTTGATTCGCTCATTTTAACTTGGCCTGAAATCGCTGAAACTTCCCTCGCGTATGAGAATCAACAGCTAACTACTAATTTGGAGCTTATAATTGCTGACTATACTTTATAAAAGCACATTGACATAAAAACGACTAGGGACCAAAGATTCTCCGATTCGAGGCGCCTATAGTAAATTGCAGGCATTGGAGTGCATCCGGTGCGAGTGTCTTCCGTTGCCATGGCCTCCGAATCCGCTGCAGCACTGATGTGTAATGGGTCCCGATCTGCGCGCGTGCTGGAAACTCTGGCTGTTGCTCATCTTCGTCTCGTGCAGCGAATGATGGCAGGTGGGCGCATGACTATGTCTATAAAAATTTGAATGGATTTTAGTTCTTTCTGCGCATGGGCATGTAGCAGTATCTTACCCATGATTACAAATGCTCGAATCGGATATGGAACTGGGCATTGTTCGACTCAATGCTGGTGGAGGTGGTAGAAATAGCGGACAGCCGCCTGCAGCCAGATCATCGCCGCCGCCGTCGTGTCCGAAAATGGCTAATCGCACATTGGCCGCTTTGGCCACCGATTGTGATTCCACTTCCTGCGCTTCCTCAATCATCTTGTCCAGCTTCTCCATGGCCTTTGTTTGTTTTGCTGCAAGGAAAGCTTTGCGCGCCGCCTTTGACATGGAATGGGGTCTGCAAAAAATTAATTTTGATTAATTAAATCAATCTAATTTTGTGTTAGATCTCACCTGGCTGGCGCGGAATTCGAACGGTGAGGTGGTGGTGAATGTAGTGAAATGGATGATATCGAATCCTTGGAACCAGGTCGACTGTTGCTACTGCTTGCTTGCACGGCGGCGGGTGCTGTGCCCACCATGGTTGGCGGCGACTTGCTACGGCGCATAGGACAAACTTGGGTAATTGAAACTGCTCCAGAAGAAGGTTTAGCCAGAGAGACATCCTTGGATGTTGTAGCAACCGGCATGTTGATCGCCTCCAAGGTGGTGCTGGTGGAAAATGTGATTTTTCTAATATGAGTGGAGGTGATGTCGCTCCACATTAAATAGTCTGACTTACTTCTGCTTATTGGCCTTGTCACGCTCCAAAGATACGTTGGACGCTGAGGGCTTTACATGTGCACTGCTGCATGTCGCGGATTCACGCGCCGGCGCCGTTGAAGGAGGCGTCAGTTGATCCATGGCTGCCAGCTCTTCGGCTGTAAATTTGTCTGGATTACTGGAGCGTGGCTTGTGCGGAGCACTGCCAATACGAAAGGGTGGCGTAGGGCTACTGAAGCCACATGGCGAGTCACAGTTATTATTGTTGCTGTTGTTGGTCAGTGGGCCTCGAGAGCTTTGCAAATCATCAAGAAACTCTTCGGTGTCCAGTATAAGTGAGCCAAAAATATCGCTGGGCGAGCGCATGAAAACGTGACCAGTGGAATTGGAACGGGATTCGCGACGCTTATTTTGCTCTGAGTAACAGGCGCTATTCCTCACTGGTGAATTGGCTATACTTCTTCTGGCCACATCCTTGAAAGTAACTGGCGAGTAGATGCGACTGCTCCGCTCATCAGCTGGAGGCGCTCCAGTAGCTCCAGCATGATGAGTGAGAGCTGTGGCTGCAACCAAAGTACCGCTAGCGCCCAACACTACATTCGACATGGCTGCCGGCGGCGGCTCGGATGAAGACGGAGCCATGGGTGTCTGTGGTTTGGATGCCGGCAAAATGGCCTTAGGTATGGGTGTTAGCGGCGGAGCCGCAGACATGGGATGCAACTGCAGTCCAGAGGTGAGTTGAAGTGGCAAGCGATTCTCGCGCTCCTCCAGCCAGTAGGTCTTCATGGTGCCCTTGCCCTTAACATCGATTTCGCCTCGCTCGAGTATTTTGTAACTGGGTCCAATCAGCACCTTTGTGGACTCCGATATATGTACCTTCATGGCAATGCTGGTGGACTCCATTCTGGAAGCGGTATTAACGCTATCGCCAAATAAGCAATATCTAGGCATTTTAAGGCCCACAATGCCGGCGACAACGGCGCCTGAGTGAACGCCCACACCTGTGCCGAGCATTATGATAAGAATTATGGAGTCACATATCGTATAAAAGATTAGTTGGTCTTACGAATTCGCAAGTGCTGTCCGGTTGAAGGGTCTTTCAGGTCGGTTATGGCATCGACCATATCCAGCGCCATATCACAGACTCTCTCGGCGTGATTAGCATCCTTATCGGGTGCGCCAGCCACTACCATATACGCATCACCAATCGTCTCCACCTTGTAGACCGAATTGCGCTCGGTAAGTGTGTCGAAAATTGAGTACATGGCATTCAGCATCGATACCACTTCCATGGGCGTAATACGACTGCAAATCTCCGTGAACGTGACTATGTCCGAGAATAATATGGACACGCTGTCGAACATCTGCAGGTTACGGGCACATGTGGTTCTTTAAGTCTGTCAATGTAAAGGAAGTGGAGATATCTCACCTCACAGGTATCTATGGGATTCTCGCCACGTCTTAAGCGATCTGCCACCTGTTTGGGTATCATCTGATATAACAGCTCATCGGTGCGACGCATCTCCTCGTCCAGCTTACGCATAGACTCCTCCAGTTTCTTGGACTTTTGTTGTTCCTGATCCAATGCCAATTTCAATTCCACGGACTGCTGTGTGCCCGCCAACATGAGATCTCTGCTGAAGTCGTGCATGGACAGGTCATTGATGTAGAGACCCGTTGTGATCAGGGACGTTAGATCTGGCATGACTGGAGTGCCCAAGAACATGATCATTCGCCAGTTTTCCATATAAACCATTTGACCTGCAACAAGATGCTTTAATTATTTAACTTTCTCAGAGCATTTTAAACAATTTGATCTTTGTCTGAGAGCTCCCAGAAAAATATGGTATTTCGGAATCGCATACGAGCTAAGGACGAGATAAAGAATAATGATGATTCTTTTCTTTCATATTGAGATAGTCGTTTGAGCAGGTATCTATATTTATTTGTAGCTAAATTTATCGAGTTCAAATCTATGCTGAAATACCTTTCAGTCGTAGAGATTTCTCCGGCTCGCTGCCATCGTCATGCAGTAGCAGGTCCTCATTTTGTGCATCCAAACGTTCCGTAACCGGATCCACGGTAACTAGCTCGAATATGTTGTTGGTGCGATTGAGTATCTAATTAGGGCTCGTTAATTAGAAGGTAAGCGGAGAAACTCACAAAGCACTTACGGTTTGAAATTTGAATGCAATTAGCGGGCGCACCAGGTCGAACCAGGCTGTAATCTTCTTGCCCAGTAGCTCGGGCAATATAACCATCAAAGAGTTACCAATGCTGCGCACAACCATGTCGGCACTGCATGCAAGGACAAGAGTTAGTAGTAGCTAAATCCCTCTGGAGATTTATGAAATATATTCACATAGCAGCTTACCCAAACACGATGCAGAACGGAAATATCTCAAAGAGCACGTGCGCACTGATGGGCAAGTGCTTCTCTTCACGGGTCATAGCCAGGGAGGCGAGTGTAAAAGCGCGATTGTCAAATGTCAGTTGAAAGGTCACGTGCACTGTGTCAAACAGAATCTCCTCGCGGACCAATTCAATGTGCATCTCCTTGTGGTAGAAGTAGCGTGCCACCTCACGTATCTGGCCCATCGTGTAGTATACAAAGCCCCGCCTCTTGGATCGATAGTGGAGTGTGAGTCCCTGCTTGGTCTCATTCTCGCATATGAAACTGGGTGCACGCATGCGTGGATATGAGAACTTTAGATACTCATGCAGATTATCCAGACCATTGAGAAAGTCACGCATGTGCCGGCCCAGCACAGACAATACCCGATCGTATCCATACTGACCCACAAAGCCAACAAAGTATACGCCCAAACGGTCCATAAACTCGCGCTCTGAGACCCCCAGAACCTAAGCAACATGTGAAATAAATTTATAAATATAAACAATAATATATATTTCATATTTAATTTTTTTAATTTTAAATAATTTTTCCATAATTTGTTTCTTTATATACCGTTTGCGCTTTCTTTGCCAGCTTTTGTAGCAGATTTTCGGGGTACACCTGGTGGACACTGAACGAAGGCGCATCGATGCCCGCCTGCCGTCTTATGTCCTCCCATTTCTCCTCGCCATACACAGATTTGATGTACTCGGATAGATTCTCCAGCAGTAGGCCATACATCTTAACAGAGACTCGGGTCTGTTTGCCTTAATTCAACTTAGTTAGCCTCTGACATGTTTTATCGGATTGTAGTTTTTATTATCTGTTGATAGAGATATCATAATAATATTTAAAGATTGACGAGGGAATATAGAAAAACTTAGGTATGATAGGTTATGGAAAATGATCGACTCGTTTCACAGGCTTTCATAGACAGAACCATTCACAATTCATTGGAAATTATTAAAATAGCTGATCCATTAAATATAAAAATATATATTTTCAATATTATAATTCTTGTTTTGATTTCGGTTTGGCTCATCATTGTGTTTGATATTAATTCACAAAGAATTCGATTTGGTTTGAAAATTTCTTACTTTATACGTTGTGCCCGCTGTGCTTTTCGTGTTAATTGCATTCGATTTTGTGCTCAGCAATGGCTGGCTTCAGTTTTCATGGATAACTGTGCACATTATGGGCAAATCCTCTGGGGCAAGCGACGATGTTGACATTTTTGCAATGCGCCAGACACTTGGCGCCTCATAATTTATGCCAGCCACAAAGAAAAATCACTTGAGTTTTCTTTTTCTTGTGTTGGCTCTGGGGAAATATGTCAATAGATTGGCTCGTCTTTTGATGCGAAGTTTCTCAGTTTCATCACTTTATAGTTTAAATCAACAATTTGGCGGCCAAGTGATAGAAAATTTGTGATTATTTGTATAACACTGTTGACTTTTAATCTGGTATGGCACGTTTTCAAGAATCGTTTTGATAAAGATATCAAAATACCGAAAACCTTATATTTTAATGCTCGGTAATTTATGGATATTGCAACTTGATGAACTCAGCTAATATGAATTCAATTAAATCAAATCAAATTTAATATATATATATATACAGATTTACGTATATATTTACTAATATTTATAGCTCCTCTATTCTATATTGGCTTCTCTAAACTATCTGTGAAAGAGGTAGAAGCTATTTCAATTGCTTTTAAATCTTCGGGCTCGTTACTTTGTTGTAAAATGCATCAACAAATTACATAGTAAATTGATTTGTCAATGAAAAAGTGCAAAAGATAATAAGGTTTGTAGTTGGCAGCAAATACAATTAAATGCAGTCAGGCGAAACAATCTGAGCGAGCATATTCAATTATAACGCATACGCAGCGCATGCCGATACAAATTGTATGGCAAAGGCTGGAATGCTTGCGTCTGTCAGCCATTTAAGTTAATTTGGGCTTAAGTCAGGCAGAGTATGGTGTGCTGCCAGTGTGCTCTGACGCCTTTTATAGTCTACGTAAGTGTAAGTGGCTGTTAATTGAGCCAAGTCAATTTATGTGTACATAGCCAACAATTAAGTGTAAATGCGCAGGACAATTGCTATTTATATGGTGTGGTATGCTTTGCTGGCACATTCGTTGGCAATCTAAGAAGTGGCTCGCCTCAAATCAACGCTAATTCAATTGCATTCAAAGCCACCTGCCGCTGGGGCTAACTAGATAGCAAGTAATTGGCCAGATATTCAAACTAACGTTGCCTTGAAGACTCCTCAGCACAAACTTGCATAATAAACAGCTGTGACTGCCAGCCAGTTGGACACCAGGGTGACATTCGTTACCATTACTGCTGCAGTCGCTGCAGCATATGTTCGTGTCAATTGAATGTCATATATGCTCACCATTAGCTGCTGTAAATTGAGTTATGCAAGCGAGACTCGAGGCTGCAGCTGCTTACAATCTGCTGTAAATTGGGAACAGACTCTGAAGTACATCCTGGCATAACAGATGAGGCAAACAGTTCAAATTGAATATATCACGTTGGAGGTGAATTCATCAAATAGTTTCAGTGAATGCCGCCGAGGATTGGGGTTCCGCGAATGATTAGGGATATGCTCAATCCCTAGAGATTGCGTGGCTGCATCAAAAATGAATTTCCTTTGCATAGTCCTAAAAAGATGACAAGTCACATGGCAAATACTACAACGATATAAAATAAAGAGAAATCAAAATGGGAAATGAAATCTGCCATTACTCTCACTTTGCATAGCTATATTCACGCTTTACTGCCATTTGTTTTGTCATAAACATATTTCATTGTATGCTTTATTATTATCCTCCCCATTCATAAATTTCTCTTTCGGCACAAAGCAGAGCAAAAAATAACAAAAATAATAAATTTATGGTAAATCAAGACTTTCCATTTGGCTCGCGCGTTTTACTTCATTGCATTTAATGGAAATTGTGTTTCAAAAAAAATTTTATATTTATTATCATATAAATGCAATCATATTGAGTTTTGAACTTTGTGCTTAAGCGTGATTTCAAAGTATATGGAGTATAATGTTTTTGCCCGAAACTTGGAACTTAATATATATATATATATGCTAATTTTATCTGCATATTGTTGGATTAAGATCCTTCGCGGTTTCACACCTAGAATCACCATAATGAATGTATGAATCCTCTTCAATCGTAAGCAAGTATTCTGCAGACAGCTTCGGAAAAATGATCTTATTTGCTTTTAATTATATTGGTTTATTGATCTCGTACGCTGAATATAATTTAATCACTCATAAGATTTCATTAAAGTAATAAAATAAGCCTTTGACGTCAGATATATACATATATATAAAAGAGAAGGAAAATATTTTTTTAGTATTTCCATGTTCTGTTTTCCCCAATTTATTTGGCAAAACAATTTTAGAACAGTTAGCCTTAAGACATATAAATCTTTTGGATGTATATT
The DNA here is from genome assembly GCA_035047625.1 of Drosophila mettleri. Classification (NCBI taxonomy): domain Eukaryota; kingdom Metazoa; phylum Arthropoda; class Insecta; order Diptera; family Drosophilidae; genus Drosophila; species Drosophila mettleri. The sequence continues at coordinate 21,547,747 of JAWNPI010000035.1, forward strand.
AAAGAACGCTATTTTTAAGACACAATAATGTGCGTAGCAAGGAAAAAAAACTATGGTTTGGTCATGCTACCAGCACAAATTAGACAAAATTGTCAAAAGTGAAATAAATATAATTTCAACAACAAACAATAATCATAACAACAACTTTCAATTTTGCCGGTGCCCGTTCTCTTGCCCTCGAAACCATTTGGCATTGGTCATTTCGTAGGCCTTCAAAAGACTTGTGCCAAACGGTTCAAACATTGTCCAAAATGCTGTCATATGTTTCAGTTCTTCGGTTTTATCATTATTTATTTATTTTTTATTACATTTTTGTTGTCTCGTTTTTATTGGCCAATTACGCCGCGGCCTTTATTTATGAATGGAATACTCGACGGACATACAAATATCGCTACAGATCTGCCCATTTGTATATAGGTATAAGATTGTGTTTTATATTTTGCGCGTTTAAAATGCCAAGACAATAAACAGGATGTGACTCTCTGCGCTGATCTGTGACGTCAGTACCCTATCATTAGAATGTTGAGATCAACTGCTAATCGAGGAAGTGATTGCCTGTGAAGGGAAACACAGCGGATGTCTTAGAGAAATAACAAATAAGACTGACTGAATAATACTCGTTCATGGTGGTAAAAAAATTTCCCCCTTAAAAGACAGATCCCCAAAAGTCGCATATGGATAATATTTAGAGGTGGTTTTCGGTAACTTACTTCTTAATTTGTCATACTGCTCTCTCAGAATCTCGTTTTTATGAAATATTGCTTGACTTTTCTTCTCATAATAGACACGACCCTCGCCAGTCCTCACTAATTAAGCTAGCGTTTTAGAGCCCATAAAATATTTCAATTGGATTGACAAAAAAAAAATTTAACGCATTTGTCAGGAAAATGCCTTTTACAATGCATGATAATGTGAACAATTCTGAAATTATAAAGAGATATGGAAGAGTGAAGTGGACTTGTTGCCAGAGTTTCGCGGCGTGTTATCATCAATCATGCCAAATTATGACTACATATTCCACAGACTGACAAGTGCATTCAAAGTTGGACATTGCAAAGTTGACCTCAATGTCCTTGACCATCATCTAACGCACTAGATGGATGCGCAAATTTGTCATTGCCTTTGACAGTGAGTGATGACATGATATAAGGTGCAAATTGTTTTTCACATTTTAAGAGGCTTTACTAGATAGAAAGAGTTTAATATAACTAAGTTTTATTCAGTGCAGTCTGAATTGGATTTTATGACCAGCCTAATGAGTTTTGCTTCAGGGTGTGCGTTGCATGTTTTTCGTCTTTTAGTTTCCAAAAGACTCGGACGTTGGCAAAACCATTTTAGTGAATTTATAAACAAAATAATTTTGTGAGAAAGGCACATACATTATAGAAGCCAGCACAACACCTACTAGGGCAAACTAGCGTCTCTATACATGGCTGGCTTATGTACCGATCTATATACAATTCATGCATGATTGTAAATATGAGGCAAATAATTAATTTTCAAGTTCATTTGCGTGAGTACTGCCGAGAGATATACCAAGGACCTAGCAGGGCATTGCTTGTATAATACATGAAAATAAAGATACCGAGTGTGAGAGGGAGAGACACACAGAGAGAGAGAGAGAGAGAGAGAGAGAGAGAGAGAGAGAGAGTTATAGGTAGATACATATATGATCCGCGAGCCGTAAACATACAGATATATATATACAAATATTTATTTTTATCATTGTTGAGTAAATGTATTTGAAATTTTTTGCGCTTTGAAGGTGGCTGCTATATGTTAAGGTTAAATATACATAGCATATGGGCTATATAGTATCAAGAGCTTTTTAGTTTCATTTAATTTTATATATTTCATTTTCTATATTATATGTATACAATAAATACTCTTGATTTAGTTAACGTAATGGTATGAGTCAAACTTTGATTCTGTTGTTTTCTAGACAAGTTCACGTAATGTGGAAAATTGCTCATCCGACGCGTTGACATTGTGCATTGTCAGTCTCGTTTTGCTTCATTTCTCTCGACACTCGAGCAACAGCGCACAATAATTTAGGATATTCAAATAGACTAAAATCTTTTTTTTTTCATTATATACACATTACTGCTTATATTTAATTAGTAGAATTTATAAAGGTGGCTATCTGTTCAGCTGCCTGGCATTTGGTCAATAGTTTATGGGAAATGTTTGACGACAGCAAATTACAGCTGCGATGCACTTGAAGAGCAAGGAAACAAAAAAAAAGAGATATATATATAGAGAGAGAAGATAGAGAGAGAGTTATAGCAGACAATGAAACTATATTTTAGTAATTGGCCCCATTTCTCAATAATTGCATCATATATATGTAAATTATTTATGGTATATATATGTAGGCACATCGTGCTATTTTTAGCTTGTAAATAATTGGAAATTTTGTTTTAAGTTATTCATTCCGCTAACTTAATTTAGCTTCAATAAGAAATCAAAAAGATTACATTAATATTTCAAGACTTGAGTTTTAAGACAGTGTGCTATTGGGATTTGACTTTCTTAACTTAAATTTGCCAGACTATATTTCATTAATATCTTGCTATTCGCACAACCAGTTACAATTGAAGTATAGAAATAAAATTAGATCAAATACTTTCAATTTTTGTCACAAAAAAAATATGGGTACAAGCAAATATCTTACAATTCATTTCGTTCCTTCAATGGCTTATTTTCTAATTATGTATATGACCATTTAAAGACATAAAGCCAAAGCCATTTACACTTGGCATTTCGATGAGCATCAAAGTAATTAAACTACTTTTAGTTTCAGTTTTTCTCTGCTTTGTTGCTTTTCTTTTGACTTTTTCAAAATGAAACCAAATTGTTTCGCTTGGCCAATTCGAAAGTGTGCCAGAAAGTAAAAGTTGAAACGATTTTTAATACGAAACTTTTTGTAGGTGCATTTTACGTTTCGATTTGCCAAATGAGTTCTTTGCCAGGTATTTCCCAAGAGTTTTTTTCTTTTTCATAGTCTTTTTTCTCTTTGTCTCAATTGCTTATGCCCACAAAGTCACGATCAAGTCCACAAGATACGTTAATCCCATTTGTATATTTATTTAGTGAAGGGAAAAATCAGATTTCCCGTCTTATGTAACGTAAACAAACAAGGCCAAAGGCTGTTGTCACTGTAGTTGCAAGGGTTTGTAGCCTGAAAAATGTGGCAAATCCATTTTGTTTGCTTAATTTTCCAATATTTAGATAAAAATTATAAGCTTTCAATCGAAAAGATTTTTAGCGAAATGTTAAACTGATTATGAGGAGCCCAGATAGCAGCACTATAAATAAGAGTATTTGTCAGATCAGCAATATTACAGAGATTGGTCAAGATGTATTTTATACCTTGATCCCATTATAAATGGGAAAACAGGGTATAATGTTTTTGTTAAAAGTATGTAACATGCACACCCGATAAAGTATATAAATTCTTGATCACGAGGACACGCCGAGTTGATTGAGCCCTGTCCGCCTGTTCATCCGTCCGTCTATAAGGGATAGATACTTGCATTTTTTTTTTGTTATGCTCGTGTATATGACGCGCATATGGAGTTTATTTTAGAATATCAATAACTATTTCTGAATAATTGTTAACGATTTAAAACCATATGAAAATATTCCAATAACCTTTATATATATTTTTACCCATCTCGGTTCTTATTACATTTGGATACCAGCCCCGCATTTCCAACAAATAAGTTGGATATATGTTTCAAATATGACAGATATGTAAAGAAAAATTTTGTTTATAAACACAAAAGTTATTAAACAAAACATTTATCAAAAGCGCAAGAAAGTCAGAGCACACAGGCGCCTATAAATGTTCATTATTTATACATGTGCACGCATACATTCAAATGCTTGCGCACTACATTCTAAGAATCGCAATAGCGTTCGAATTTGGGTCGGATTGTTTTTGAATTGTTCTTGAATTGTCTGCTACCTACTTTAAATTTGGCGCTCAGCGCTTTGTGCAAATATTTTGTCGATTATTCTTCTTCTTCTTCTTTAATAGTAACGGAACAATTGTGGTGGGTTTGCAAACGTGTTTTATCTATTTATAGAATTTGTTTACATAATTATTGTTTGATTGATATTCTTAGAACCATTGACATAGATTTAAGTCGCGTGATATACATATGGGCTATATTCACAAACTAGGCTCGGATGGAATCTGGGTATATCGTAGTCGTACACCTCCGACTAGAGTTTTCTTACTTGTTTTTTCTTAGATTGGATGCCACAGTCGCCCACATTCATCTTGCTATAGATGCTTTTCCTGCTTATATTTTCAAAGAATCTGATTTGTTTATTCCAAATTGTTGGCTTTTAGTTTACGTACGAAATTTATTTATTTAATAATTGGCCGTGTGGAACCTTCAGCACGCTATGCGAATTCCGATTTAAACTAGCGTGTACACCTATTTTACTTTATCATAAAACTAAACTCGTGTATAACTATAAGAATGCTCCTATATAATCTTAAATAAAAAAATGTTTCTTTATAATCTAATTATTTACATTATATTTATTCTTAAGCCAGCATTTATTAAATCACCATCGTATATTTTTCATTATATATACATTTTTTATTCTACACTTAAATTGTCTGTACTTATCACGGAGATACGACAAGACCGAAACATATATATTATATATATTTTATGTTTGGTCGAAAATCAAACTCCATTTAGTCTTACTTTTTTACTGGAAATGTCGTAGAAGTATGTCCTAAACATTGTCTGTTGTACTGTAATTTACTAGACAAATGTTCTTTTTAATTACTGATTATTACTGATTAAGAGTACCTAATCAAAAATATATCCAGAAAACTTCATTGAGCATTCGAAGAAACAGCTTAATTTATCCAGAAAACTTCACATAACATGCGAAGAAAAAGTTTAACTTATATACAAAAATGTTGTTAACTAAATCAAATTGAACATGAATCAAATCCAAGTTCAATGCTCAGTTCAATATCACAATTGACGCAGTTTATACGGATAATGTTTGTTCGGAATGATTTATAAGCGTAAATATGAATGGAACCAAGTATGTAGAAAAATGTAGAAAAATATAGAAGATATTGCGATATGATATTTGGTTGTTAGTATATATGAGTATGTGTGAGTGAGTTAATATGGGATTTTCTTTTTTTGTGACCATCGCCGTCATCGTCTTCATTTGAATTCACAACATTGAGTGGGCGTTGACGCCTGCAACTGCCCACCGACATTGGCTGAAAGCTATAGCCGAACTTGCTGAGCTTTTGGCCACACACACACACACGCATATATTCGCACACTGACACGCACACACACACGCATACTCGCCGAGGTATGGATATAGATATAGAGATCGGCTACCTACGCCGTAAAGGAATATCGTGCTTTTTCTGAAACAAATGGCAAATAGTGAAACGAGTAAAATTGGTGAGGCAAATTTCGAATGGTTTGCAGTTTGAAAAAATTCTTCGTTGAGGATAGATCGCTATTTTTTAGGAGTAAAGCAAATTGTAAGCTATAGCAAAAACTTTCATAGAATATGAACAAGCAAATGCAAACTTATAAATAAAAATCAATTTAAATCAAAAATGGAACAATTGTATAACTGAACAATTATTGTGTAAAACAATCAACAAAGTGCTTAAAAATATATATATTTTCGATTGAAAAAAGTGATCATACGACTGGGTCCTTATCAAATTGGAATTATGACAGACTATGACTGCAAATGGCTGATTATATAAGAGACAAAGACATTTGATACTAAGTGAAAGTTAATAAAATTGATTGAAAATTAGCAAAGCAAGTGTGAAGTGTCAAATTTGATTCGAATACTTGCATCGAATATTAATATTAAACATGACTTTCGAATTGAAATAATTACTCTTTTAAGAAAGTCTTAATACCAAAAATATTTGTTTTTAAATCGAACTTATTTTAGTTTGATTGAGAATTTTGGCGTCGTCTTCTTTGTCAGGAAAAATTTAACTCAAGGACATTTAAAAATAAATCAAATTTAGCTGCGGTTCGCGCTGATCTTCGTCACACAGCACACTCACACACATACCCACTCGAATATATTGCCAGATAGTCTGCACATATATAGAATTTTGCTAGTCAAATATGTATGAATACAGTATATATAGAGAGAGTGTGAATATAGATGTATACAGATTTTATGATATGTATATACATACGTGCTGACGATATTAGTTGAGAAATACATTTATTTATAGTGATTGATCTTGTTGTGGATATATACTGCATAGAAAATATATACAAGTAGACAACTATTTTGTAAAGTTTTTTTTTAATACTTCGCTCTGCCGTTAAGTGGCACACAGTCTGTTTATTTTCGAACTGAGCAAAAGAGCCGAGTCAGCCAAGATTTGTACATCATCCACCTCTATAGGCAAAACAACTCTCTCGTGCGTGTTGACATTTGAACGATCGAATACAAAGCCAAAACGTGCCAGAAAAAATTCAAATTCGTAAATTTAGGCGTTGACAGAAAAAAAAGTTCAAATTTAGTGCAAAGTGCAGACAAATAAACAATAGATAAAATATCTTGTTAATATAGTTGGTTAACTTTTTGGTATTGCAGCGAACGAGTTCAACGAATATTTCTTGTGCTTGACAGACACAAAACAAATCGATCAAAATGTTCAAAAACCATTTGGAAATGATTGGGCGCAATGAGAGCCCCAGCAAGAAGGCCAAATTCTGGCAATCCTACATCAGATCCTTGAAGGGTAAGCACAACTATTATACAAAATTTTACAGAAAAAGATTTTAAGAAATTAAGCAGGCATTAAGGAAAAAGCGGTTGGGATATGAATAGCGCTTGCAGCTATTGTATTGTGAGAGCAGCATCCTATAAAAAGTATTATAAAATTGTTAGCTACATAAATAGCACAGCAGCATATAGAATTTTGGTCTATTTTTTGGCAGGTGTCATTTAAAAAGCTACACTCACAGTCTTATGAATGTGAGCTTTTTCAAAATTATATATAACATATATATGTACATCTATATCTTATACATGCATACTGAAAATATTTTAACTATGTGCTCATGAGCCAAACAAAGCGAAAAAATGCGGCTGTTGCGCCAAGGCAAAATTACTGAGAAAAGCAAATTCAAAATACGAAAGACATAAATGAAATCAATTTTTTGGCAATGGGCCAAATAGCCGCAATAGCGCTAAAACCTAATGAACTGTGGCAAATAATGATAGTGCATATCAATCTGTGTTAATACTTGATTCGTATCCAACTCCATAGGCTCAGAGGATATTCGCGCCCATGAAGCGCCAAGAGCCTCTCGTCCATACAGCTCGTACCTGGATTCGCCCACATACAGGAGCATCTACGATGAGCCCGCAACGGCGAACGAGCGCGTTCAGTCATCTGGCTACAGATACTTGCCCGTGAGCCGTGACATCTACGGCTACTCGCCACGTGCCATCTACGATCATCATTACAGCAGAACAAGTAAGTCAGCCAGTTGGATCAACTGTTAATCTAAGTGCTACTACTTTTCCTACAGCAACAGTAACCCGCACAACTCTTATGCCTATGCGCTTTGATTGATTACTTTACGTTTATTTTACGGTTCAATCATGACATCGATCAGTACATATTATCTCGCTGTCGTGTATTTTTAAAAATTTGCAATTATGGCATCAATCAATCAATCGGATTATGTAAATTATCTCACGGCATTTACTAGTCTGCAGAAGGCTTTCAATAGAAAAGAGTTCGATTTTTCATCATCAATATCAGTCAATCAATCACCTTCTTTTAATCGTTGAATCTACAAATGTCGCATCATTTTTGTATCCATCAAACAGCCCATTATGCATAGTGCATTTGCCGTGAGGTTTCACTTTGCTTTGTCAAAGATTTTGATTTTCTGACTCAATCGGACAGTCGACGCATTTCAATCATTGCATCTGTCAATCATTCATTTGCATTTACCCTGTGGCACACCTTGAAATGCTAACGGCTGGCAAAAATTAAGCTACATTTTATTATATGATTTCATAATTATATAAATAATTAAAGAGATGAAAATGAAAGAACCGTCTCACAGCAAAAATAGAATTGCGTCAATGATATTTAGTATTAATTTTTTTTTTTTTTTTTTTTGGCAAAGGCCCACAAAATTTGTAGGCAGAATATACACATGTTCATAAGCTTTCTGCTGGTAAACAGACACATACACACGCAAACACAAATGGATATTTATATATAGCGGTATACATAAGGCTTGGGAGAACATTTTCTATATGCTGATGCGTGCTTCGGATCAAATAACTGAGGCACATAATTTTAGATACACATTTTGTTTCTTTAACAATTTCGCGATTGTTGATAATTTGTCCATTCCCCTGCTCTATTTATTTAATACCCTACACACAACCCATTTGGTTCCCCTAAAGTCAAATGTACTTTTTGTTTTTCGAAACTAACCAATTTTTTCTTTCTTTCTTTTTTTTCTCACAAAATGTTTCAGAAAAAACATAATTGTTTATCGACAAAAAAAAAAATATATATATATATATATTTATAAAAGATATATATATATATATACATATATATGTTTCAACGCAGCGCACTACGAATTTATTCTCTCTAGACAAAATGAACAATTTAGTTATATTTAGTAAATACTAAAAACAGAATTAGCTGTGTGTAGTAAAATAATCAGAATGATTTATAGCATTGTTTTTTATGTAGCTCTTCTGTTGGTTGAAATTCAATAAAATATTTTTTTTTACAATTCCTTTTGCTGTGGAAAACGTTTTTATTTATTTATTTACTATGCATTTTAAATTCATGAGACTCAAAAGGTATTTTGTATCGCATTCCGAATTTAAGCTTCATATTATTTCATATTCATGCCTTTTTCCATTCCTATGGCTTTCTTAGTTTAAATGCAACTTTTTAATATTCTACTCTCATTTTTTTTTCTTTTCTGCTGACTATTATTTGTTTAATCCCGCTTTTATTGGATAAATATCGTACGTATATCCAACTGCTTTTATTGACAAACGGGAATTGAATGCAAACGCAAACGCAAACGCATCGCAATTGCTAACGCTTCGAGCGCCAATTGAATAGATTTTATTAAGTTTTTCTTTTGCCTTCAAATGTAAGCATATTGAAATTTTTGTTTGAGTTACGTTCAATTTGGAATGTTTTTTCTTCAAAAGGTTATTTAAATTTTTGAATATTGATTCAAGTACTTTCTTTTCACAGTTCCAGCTAATTACGATGCAGAGAAGGCATGGAATGATCATTTGAAGCGCATGCAAGAAATTGAGCGCAGGTGTGTAGACATTCCATCATATTATATAGTATATATCATGTAAAGCAAAATAAAAATTTATAAGACGAATTCATGTACTGAGCGTTAAGCTACATAAAAATTAAGTTGAGTCAAGTGAAGATGATTAATTTGTCAATAATATGTTATTCATATAACTACAACAGACTTATATATCTTTTGATATATGCATGTATTGAAGTAGCTGAGCTTGAGAATGCGATTAAATTATAAAGGGTCTCAGTAGGATTGCGGAAGACATCAAAATATTATTCACAAATTATTTGTACAGTTGACAGATCTAAAATGTGTTCTTTTCAGATACCCATCTCGTTATGGCCTGTACTTGAGAGACAAACCACTTACACCAAATTCGTTGGTGCCTTTGGAATACGAACCAGAGGATAAGCTGTTGGCTGAACTCAACAAGGGTAAGGATATCAAAGACATTTTCTAAATACGTCAAATCCAAAAAAAAAGAAAAGCGAAACAAACACACAAGAATATCAACCAACAAAAAGATTAATCAATACAACAACAAAACAACAACATTTGAATAAAAATCTACGAAATTTTAAATTTTGATGACGCTAATCCAAATACTATAAATAAAAATTTATACAAATGTCCGATAGTTATAAAATGTAAGCACGAAAAAATAGCAAAAGATAACATCTATTCGAAACAAAAGAAAACCAACAACATCTAAGAATTCAACAGAATTTTTTCAAATTCAGTAAAAAAATTGCAGACAACAACAACAACAACATTAAAACACCAACTCGAAACTTGACGAGCAAATTTCTTAGCTCAAGAAATTCGTTTTGTTCAAGTTTCCATTTGACGATTTCTATATACGAATATTCGCCTTAACGAACTATATGTCTTTAACACTGTATCGTATATACTATATTTTGCAGCTATTAAAGTTTGAAGCGCTGAGCGTTTACATTCGAGAAAAGCTAACTGGTTAAAAACTTTTGTTTTGGCTTAGCTTTAGTAAATTGTAAAATTATGCAGAAATTGTTAAACCATAATTAATGATAAAAATATGTCTGTAAAAAAATCCAGCCCCATATAGTAAATGAAAAAAAAAAAACAAAACAAAATAATTTCGTTAAATGTTTCATTGTATGATATGACGCTTTACTTAATTTTTATTTTTAACTTATTTATACATGAGAAACAAAATAAAAGTAATAAAACCAAACAAAACATAATTAAAATAAAACCAAATGCTAATTTTAATTTAGACATACTCAGCAGACATCATTGATTAAAATTTATATACACATATCTCTATATATATATAAATGAAACATCTTAACTTTCCGACCCATTCATTTCATGCGCCAGCCCATTCAGCTTCATTATATCCCATCATTAAAACCCGAAGTCCCCATCCAACTACTTTAAGCTTTAACCATTTTTTCTAACAGCTGTACCATAGATAATTCAGAGCGCAGTACATAAAATATGTGTATATACATAAATTTATACATATGTATGCATATTCTCACTCTCTTGATCTGAACTGACTGAACTGACGTGGCTTTTCATTTGTCAGTACGATACTTTTAGATTAATACAAAAGGAATTAATAAAAACTATTAAATACAAACCAACTGTGTTTTGCCTATCATTTTTTCGACAAATGAGTTTTTCTGTCGTATTTGTCTTGTGTTTTGTTAAAATTGATCAACTCTTTTTATTTCATTTCTCTCATAAGCTCTTTTTTTTTGTAATTTTGAATTTAATTAATACTTTCCGTTGTCCCTCGTCTACTTGTGCGATCGTCTTTATCATCTCTTAGTCGCCCTCCCAGCTTCCAAATACTAAAAAAACATAGATATACACACTGTGCGGTGCCTGTAAATAAACTGCCAATACTTAAAAACTAAACCTCAAAATCAAATGAAATATTTAACGAATCTTGTTCAATGTTCAACGTATTCAATTTTGTCTAAATTCCCTCTTGGCAGTATTCAGTTAACAAGAAAATTGTAAAAACGAATATAAATATTCGGTCTAATTGTTGTATCAGATTATCCAATTGTTTCGTGCCCACAGTCTTGTAATTTTGTACTATGTATGTATTTAGTTTAGTGTGTTGTTTAGAGGTTCGGTATATGTAAACATCGTTGGGTTTTTTGTTTTTGTTTTGGAAATTTCTTCGGTAAGTAATAGGCTTCTCTTAATATAAATTAACTACGGCTTCAAAAACAATCAAAGCGATGATTTTGATTAATATGAAAGATTTAAAGAGCTCTTAACGACAAAATTTAGCTACTCAACTGGGTTTGCTTCCAAGAAAAGCATTGCAATGACGTAAAAGGCACATGAGAGTCTTCTAGAAATGTTTGGAAAAAATTAAGCGAACATGTCAACAAAATTGTCAAAGAGAATCCCTTATCAATGAGAGAAAATACATTTTATTCACGTATGCGGATACGTTTGTGTGTTTTTGCAGCTTCTTAGTACGTCTGGTTGGCTAAAGACTTGAATTTATTTTTTTGCATTAAATGATGAATTGAGCACGAATTGGATCACTTTCACACAATAACAGAGTAAATAATTAAGCTTTATTTCTATCTTTATATACACTCAATCTGTTGAAATTGAATTCAATTTATATAACTATCAGAAGGCGTCGTATATATAAGATATACTTGATCAGAACGACGCGCTGAGTCAATTTACATACGTATATTTTCGACTGTCTGTTCGTCCATCCATCCAAAGTTTGGTTATATTATTCCATTGAAATCAATATCTAACTTTCGGCTTTAACGTATTGAGGGAACGGAACATCATGTTAGGGAACGGAATATCAGTTTGGAACATGAGCGCTAATAACATTATATATTGTTGTTTCATTGTTCAATTTTTCAGCTCGTCGCTCGGCCTCGCCGTTCCGTCCTAGCCGCACGAGCCGGGCTGGAAGCGAGCCTTATGTGCCACCGCCAGTCTACTGGAATCGTGAAGGTAGTGTGCCACGTGGCGGACCATCTGTATTCGATCGCGCCACCAGCTTGGCTCCGTTCACCCGGCCAAGCTTCCGCGCCAGCTCGCTGGAACCATTGGACGAATTATTTGAAAGTAAGTTGCCAGCAATTGCTGTGGCCGCGGCCGCTGCCGATGCCGAGGTAGCAGCTGCCATTAGGCCTTCGATTTTTGAGCGCGCCGGCTCGCCAAGTCCCACTCCTGTCAAAGCCGGTCGCTGGGGACCACGCCCCACCGAAGTCGCCTACGATGCTGAGGGTAAAATTTGAAATTCTTCTTATCCGTTTTCCTTATATACAAGAAGAGACAAAACATTCTCGTTGTTGTTGTTTTTAATGGCAATGATAAAAATGGCGATCCTGATGCTGATTTTGATGAACGTGTTGAAAAATTATTGCCATATTTTTCGCGATGCGTTCGTATCTGTTTCAGCCAGAGTGCCTGTCGCTAGAATTTGTCAACATTTTATATATATATTTTTTTTGGCTGTTATCCAACATTTTTATTACGTACTACAAACAGCCTCAGCAAAAAAGAATATATATACATATATATGTTAGCCCAGCAGTAAGCGCCGTGCTTAAAGTCTTTAATCTTGAATTGCTTGCAAATCCTTTTGACACTAAGTACTTTCTGTCCTATCTACAAATCCTCTTCATGCTCTCCTACTTCTGTTTTTTTTGGTAATTTTTCCAACCTCACATACGCATGGAAAATATCAATAAAAATTTGTTTATGTTGTCTTTTCTTGTTTTTTGTTTAATTCTTATATTTTAGTTTAAAAGCCAAGCAAAAATATTTTTCTTTCTGCTCTTCTTGTATACATTGCAATACAACAACAAAAACAACAATCAAACAACAAATCTACAAATCTAATTGCATACCCATTACCAACAACACGATGATTTTGTTACTTGACCATGAAACAACATAAACCAAAATGCTATGTCGAAAATAGGACTTCCAATCTTCCATCCACGCAACCGCTTCCGGGATATGCTGAGCCCCAGTCCCAAGCTGCCGATCTCATCGATTGTGCGTGATCCCTTCTGGTGGGATGTGGATGATCTTGTGCCCTTCCGTGCCACCTCGGTGCCCCGCGCTTCGAGCCCCGTGGCCCGTGATTCGTATTTGTCACCGGTGAAGAACCGCTATCTATGGTCGAGACACCCAGCCAGGCCCCTGACACGTAAGTAGTTGCAAGTCGATGCTATTTTCCCAATATATATTTATTTTGTATGTACAATGCAAAGACCCTGTATATATTTTCTTCTGCTCTTCTGGCACAGTTCAATATTTATACCATTATTTTGAAATTCATGAAAGTCATTTCAAGAACTCCTTTAAGGAAAATTATTCAAAGCATGAGCGATTTGCATATGATAGATTTGTCTCTCACCTGTGTGTCGAGAGACATATTTAGTCGAGCTAAATACTATAAAAAATCTCATTGTAATTTTATTCAAAATGCATATTTTAACGTTATTATTTTTATTTTATTTTGCTAAACACAGCAGAGGCAGAGGATATTTTCTAAAGCATAAAAAACATAAACATCAAAATAAAGCCAAATCACAACTCAAAATCGTTAGCTCTAATAACAAGCGATGCTATATCACATAGCAGTTCTGTAATTATTTGTACTTTAATTTACATAAATTACATGTAACGAAAAGCAAAACAAACAAATTGGTAAGAAAATTATATAAAAACAAAAAAAAAAAAAAACAAAAAAAAAACCCGTCGCATGTCGAAAAATTATTCGTACAAACTACATTATCAGACATGTAGTGTATCCCGTAGCTCCCTTAGAAGTACATTCTTGATATTTAAAAGTAGAAGTGTTGGTAACCATTTAACAATCCGGAAAATTTTACAAACTGTAATTAACAATTTAAGAATTTAAAAGTATATTGACAATTTGCACGCAAACTTTTAAGATATATTTTTGACGATATCTGTTTTTTTATTTAAGTCCAAAATTAAGACATATTATTAACACATTAAATTTTCTTAATTCCGACAGCTCACCGCTCAATTTTGTAAACGAAAACGAAAACGATCTATGAAACAACAGACAACAACAACAACAACGAATGCATCAATGGGGTCCCCCAAAATCAAAAACGACTAGCTTTATGGTTTCCAACCCAAGAACCGGAAATCAGCGAAAGTAGCAAAATATAGAATTATCTATAGAAGGACTATATTTATAGTCTTTGAATCCTCAACAACGATTGAATTTTTTCAAAACTGCCAGCCCCAGGCGAACTGGGGGCTGTGTCCATTTTAATATTTGCCACCAAGTGCTTTTCCCGTAGAAAAAATAATAAAAAAAAGATAATAAATAAATAATACAGAAGAAGAAACCAAAGGGAAACCTTTGCAA